>OY754890.1:22500-2422500 GCA_963576445.1 Lithosia quadra
CCTAACCTAACCTAACCTAACCTAACCTAACCTAACCTAACCTAACCTAACCTAACCTAACCTAACCTAACCTAACCTAACCTAACCTAACCTAACCTAACCTAACCTAACCTAACCTAACCTAACCTAACCTAACCTAACCTAACCTAACCACAGTCGCCCATCACTCGTTGTCGCGACCGGAGCGTTTTTAACCTCGCTGCGCAGATAAAAATTCGTTTAAGTGGGTTTTTGTAGCCCGATTTCACCGTGTGATACATCAAAAGTTGCATCTCGCTGACGTCCATCCGCCTACACATCGCACTGGCCGCGGTCGATACGCGTGTGCCGGGGAAACCCGGAAAACCGCGTTTCTCGCTCGACCCGCCACGTGTTCTTGGCGTTTTTATGTGATAGAAGTGGCATAGTGAATCGGATCACAGTGAAAGAAGTGTCCCCGGCATCGGGCAACCGAGGCTGACGTCCCACGCGCACTTGTTTTTCCGGGAAAACAGCCGTTTTCCCGTGAAAAGCAAAAAAACAAGTTCCACGTGGTGACCTACTTCTCAACCAGCAGTCCGGGAGAGCTGAATTTTTGCATGAAGGAAGACACCAACCAGGCAAGCATTTTCCCGTTTTAAGAAAAATTTTTCGCCAAAAGGGGAAATAACTATAATTGTTAATATATGCCAACTTTGACCCAAAATTCCCACGGAACCAAGCTGAATTTTGGAATTCTGCAACTGCAGTCTGTTGCGCGCTCGCGAGTTCTACAGGGTTGCAAGATATCAGATTTTTAAGACTTTTTACGGACCGGTCACAATTGAAAAACCGAACTTTTCGGTTTTTCGGAAAAAATTGTACCAAAATTTGTTTATTTTTATATTGTGTTTTTACCATCGCCTAGAGCCTACTTTTAGACTAATTATCATATTTTTTATTGATTTTTACATTCATCCAGCTCGGAGTTATCGATTTTAAAGTGTTTTTTCTAAATTAAATCAAAAGGGGTAATAAATCGTTGTTTTTGACGTCGGCGTTGGGTTTAGACAAGCATTCTACACTTGCCTAAGCCCAAACAAGGCCCCTCTAGCGCCAGAAACAAAGATTTTTGTAAAAACCAACTTTTTCGGACAATTTGTACCAAAGTTGTAAAACTAAATAACTCCGGACTGGACCGGCCTAGAGCTTTGCGGTTTTTTGTGTTGAACGTGTTCCTGTGTATTTTTTAGGAATAAGTGCTTTTTTGGCCATTCGGGCAAAATTTTTTATTTTTGCCCGAAACCCCCCCCAGGGGTTAGAGAAACTCGAGTAGACCCCAGATATCGATTTTGGGAGTCCTGGGACAAACCGTTCCGGAGATATCACAAGCCAAAGTTTGGCGCGGCCGCGCGGCGGCCATCTTGTTTTTCTTGTAACGCCGATATTTCCGCAGCGGGAGGTCGTAGAGGCTCCGGAATTCGACTGGGGGCATCAGGAGAGTACCGACTCTCTCACCCTACACTTTTTTGGGGAAAGTGGGCAAAATTTTTCGCCAAAAATTTTTATAGTTTTTGGCGCTATAGGGTGGTAGGGGGACCTGAGCCAGTCAGCGAGAAACTTTTTGCGCCTCGCTGGGACGCTTGGGACCCGACTTACACGGGTTCAAATTTTTGCAAGTCCGCCATCTTGGCAAATTGCAAACCCGTGTAACTCGGTAACGGGTGATCGTAGCGGGCTGCGGTTTTCGCTGGCGGGCTCAGCATCTCGCTCCGCTCCGGGCCTGTAGGGTGGGAATTTGACCCCACCGAATCGGGGGGTCAAATTTTGGGGGTCACCCTTTTGACCCGATATATACGTCGGGACGTGGGTCTCGCCGAGACCTTTCCGGGGAAACCAATCTCGGTGGAATCGGACTACTGGTTCGGGAGCAAACCCGGTTTCAAGGTTTTTGCACGAAGTTCGTGCAAAACTTTGAACACTGATTGCGGCCGGACCCGTGGACCTAGGACCTCCGAGTTTGGGGTCTTTTTGAGGGGCTCGGGGAGCTCTATCGGATCGACTCATCAGGGCGACTCTACATAGAGCCGGGAACGAGTTCGACTGGGAAGCCACTCCTGTGGTGCGATTTCGCTTAAATTTCGCCAGGACCTTCTCCCCCTGGGCTGGGATCATATAGGTGGGCGACCTGTGTTAGGTTAATTGTAAATATAGAGTTAAGTTAGATTTTAAGACTTTTGACCCTTTTTAGCGTGTATCCCCCTTTTATCACATCGGGGCGAATATTGTCTCATCTTAGACGCTATTATCATTATATTAACTAAATATAACTATATACCCGACTCTATAATAGAGCCAAGACTGTAAATTCTTTTTAAAATTAAAAATAAGAGTGTGTAACTTGACGTAAGGTTTTTTTACCTTACCGACTGGGCCCTTACCGGCCAAAACCTTGACAGTAGCTGGGCTACAATAGACCTGTTGCACCTTGTTTCTAGGGACTTGCTACCAATTCAGATACGGATCGACTGTCAGCGGAACATACACGCACACTACAAATACATAACACGGACATACACACCCTCACTCTCTCACACACACACACACGCACACACGCACACACCTACATTCACTAACACACACCGACTCTTCACATCTCGCTGATAACAGCGTGCACGACACGCGCAGGGAAGAACCCTAGAACTCTATTTTACACGTTTTACACTCTACTTTATTTTACACCTTTATTTTAAATAGCTAGTAGGACGTACCTGACCAATTTTTTGGCAGGCACATAGTTTAAGTTTACATTTTTATTTTTATTTTAAATAGCTAGTAGGACGTACCTGACCAATTTTTTGGCAGGCACATAGTTTAAGTTTACATTTTTATTTTTGCTTTTTATTTTTACAACTTGTGTGTTTTTGTGTTACTTTATTTTAGCTGCGAAGCATAAATTGCTCGCACACCCTAGTCCACTTACACGTGTTGCGTGGACACCCTACACTACGAATATGCCGAACACAGTGAGATCTCCTGTTACCAAACGGCCAGCACCCCCCCCCGTGGCGGGACCGTCTGCTTCATCATCCTCCCCAAAACACTCCCAGAGGTCAGTAAGGGATAGCATAGGGGAGATTGAGTCTAGAGCTCCACCAACTACTCCTCCTTCTATAAAACCTTCAACGGCGCCGTCGAACATGTCGACGACAGTTACAAAGCCGAAGCCAAAGCCAACGATTGCAAAAATAACTTCTAAAATTAGCACCCGCAGAACGTCAACTTCAGCGGAGGGTACCGAAATATTAACCAACGTTGCGCTTATGGAACCAGCAGAAAGGTACACAGCGGCAATGTCTTGCTTGGATCTTATCAAGCAAGGCTGCGCCGAATCCAAGAATATAAAAAGGGAGATACGGGAGAAAATTGAAATCCAGGCTGACAACATAAGACGTATACTGGTTGTGATAGACGGGGAAAGACGCAGGTCTGAAAGTAAGCCACCTGGACAAGATGTCACGGCCGAGGCCACAGGACCTAAAACGGCTGACGGGGAGATGATGAGGAAGATAGAGGAGAATGCAAGGCTTCTCCAGCAAAACGGCAGAGTCCTCGCCGAGATTCAGGACTGCCTAAACAAACGCGAAGAGGACAGGAGGCATATGCCATCGTATGCGGCTGTGGTGGCGGACACCGCGGGGGCTTTACCCCCGCGACGCCCGACATTGCACTCGTTAGTGGTCACCTCCAAAGACGAAGCCAAAACGGGGGAGGATCTGCTGAATGAGCTAAGGCAGACCGCGCGAAAAAATGATGACTGGATAACGGTGGAGCGGATTCGAAAGGCCAAGGACCGAAAGGTGATCCTTGGATATAAGACCAGTGAGCTGCGGGAAAGAGCGAAAGGGGCGTTGGAGGGAGGGCAGGGGACCCTTAGGGTGGAAAATGTCCAGAATAAGGACCCCCTGCTGGTTCTCTATGGCGTCCTGAAAACCTATAAGGATGAGGAGTTGCTTAGGGCCCTAAGGGCGAAAAACAAGCACGTCTTTAAAGATCTGGACTCCTCACAAGACAGGATGCTGATAAAATTCCGACGCAACGCCAGAAATCCGCACACCGTCCATGTGGTTCTACAAGTATCGCCCACTATTTGGCGCAGAGCCCTGGAACAGGGAACACTGCACATAGATATTCAGCCAGTCAGAGTGGCCGATCAGTCGCCACTCGTACAGTGCTCCCTGTGCCTGGGCTACGGGCACAGTCGTAGGTTCTGTAAGGAGGTGGAACCGAAATGCAGCCACTGCGGGGAACAGCACCTGAGGGCAAACTGCCCCAGATATGAGGTAGGCGCTGAGCCCAGGTGCTGCAACTGCTGGCATGCAAAAGAAGTAAACGACGTCGCGCACAATGCCTTCGACCGGGAATGTCCGGTCAGGAAAAAGTGGGATGATATAGCGCGGTCTGCAACCCAATATTGTTAAGGGCAACTCCCGGAAAGACTCCCATTATTTGGTGCTGCAGGCTAACCTCCAAAAGAAGATACTTGCGACTGACGACTTCATTCTGGAAGCCATCAGGAGGAAGGCGTCAGTCGCACTTATCCAGGAGCCGTACCGGGACCCTGTCAGGGGCGGAATGAAGAGATACCGGGGAGTTCGTATCTTCCAGAACACTGGACCGGGGGGCACTGTAAAGGCGGCAATAGCCGTGTTCGATCCTGAATTGGACGTCATTCAATGCCCTCAACTCACCACCGACCATATGGCGGTGGTGAAGATTCGTACCAGTGCCTGGGAGATCGCCCTTGTGTCTCTTTATGTCGAACCTGACAAACCCATTGGCCCTCACCTGGACCAGCTCAAAAGAGTTGGCACCAGGCTGGGCCTAGGGCGGCTCATAATTGGAGGTGACGCTAATGCGAAAAGTGCTTGGTGGGGAAGTCGCGTTGAGGATGCTAGGGGCGAAGATCTGTTGGGCACACTCATAGAGTTGAAACAACACATCCTCAACGACGGGAAGGTGCCCACCTTCGACACGATTAGGGGGGGCGTTAGGTACTGTAGCTACGTCGATGTGACTGCCTGCTCGGGCGACCTCCTGGGTCTGGTCGACGGCTGGAGGACTGATGATAGCTTGGCCGCCAGCTCCGACCACATCGGCATAGAGTTTAAATTAAAAATGGTTAGGTCTAAGGGCTCCAGCATCAACAGAACGACCAGGTTGTTCAACACCAAAAAGGCCAACTGGTCTCATTTTCGTGAGAAAATGGCCAGCTTTTTGGTGGAGAACAACCTGGACGTCGAGGTCATTAATAATATTCAAACAGCAAATGATCTCGAGGAAAAGCTTAGAACCTACAATAACTGCATTAAACTGACATGCGAGGACATTATCCCTAAAAAATCTAACAAGGAGACCCTCACTATGCCGTGGTGGTCGGAGAAGTTAGCCAAGCTGAAGAGGGAGGTCAGTACCTTCAGGCGCCGAATCCGGAACGCTGCACCGATCCGGAGGCAGTTGGTCGTAGCGCAGTTCCTGGAGCGCAAACAAAACTACGAGTCGGAGGTTAAACTAGCTCAAACAGCAAGCTGGAAGGAGTTTTGTAATAAACAGGATCGTGAAGGGGTATGGGAGGGTATCTATCGAGTGATAGGAAGATCCACAGCAAGGGAAGAGGACCCGCCGTTGGAGCTCAACGGGGTGTTTCTGAACGCTAGCGAGTCTGCGGGGCTCCTCGCCTCGGTCTTCTATCCAGAGGACCGGGTCGAGGAGGACGACGCGGACCATAGGAAGACCCGCGCGTTGGCCTCGGCGGTCAATGGCGGGGATACTGATGGAACATATGACCCGCCATTCACCATCAGCGAGCTCGTCGACGCGCTCGCTACGTTCAACCCGAAAAAAGCACCGGGAGCCGACGGCTTTACGGCTGACATTTGTACTCATGCTGTCAACTGTGCGCCGGTACTGTTCTTGAAGCTGCTCAACAAATGCCTGGCTCTCGAATACTTCCCCATTCAGTGGAAGGAAGCGACAGTCGTCGCTCTTCGAAAGCCAGGCAAAGACTCCTACACCTCTCCCAAGTCATACAGGCCCATAGGGCTCCTGCCTGTCTTGGGAAAGCTGTACGAGAAAATGCTGGCAGCCCGGCTCAAGTTCCATTTGCTCCCACGGATCAGTACTCGCCAGTACGGCTTTATGCCACGGAGAAGCACCGAGGACGCCCTCTATAATCTGGTAAGGCACCTGCGTGACAGAATCGGTCAAAAGAGGATTGTCACGTTGGTGTCGCTGGACATAGAGGGGGCCTTCGACAGTGCTTGGTGGCCGGCTATAATCGCACGACTGGCAGAGGAAAAGTGCCCCGTAAACTTGAGGCGGGTTGTCAGTAGTTATCTCAGCGAGAGAACAGTGCGGGTGAGATTCGCAGGGGCTGAGTGCAAAAGGGGAACACAGAAGGGCTGCGTCCAGGGTTCCATAACAGGGCCCTTGCTGTGGAACTTGCTATTAGACCCTTTACTTAGGATGCTGGAGGAGAGTGGGGACTACGTACAGGCCTTCGCCGATGACGTGGTCCTCATTTTCGAAGGGGAAACAGCGCTCGAAATTGAGAGGCAGGCCAATGTCACCCTCGAGCGTGTTCGGGCGTGGGGTGTCATGAATAAGTTAAAGTTCGCGCCGCACAAGACCTGCGCGATGGTCTTAACCAAAAAGCTTAAATATGACACCCCACGCCTGATCATGGGCGGGGTGGACATTGCCCTGTCTCCAGAAATCAAAATATTAGGACTCACGATAGATGCTAATTTGACTTTCAATACACACATCAAAAACATATGCAGTAAGGCAATTAAAATTTATAAAAAGTTGGCACGGACGGCCCGGATCTCCTGGGGGCTTAACCCCGAGGTGATCAGGACCATCTACTCCGCAGTGATTGAGCCTGTAATACTCTACGCGGCTAGCGCATGGTCTGAGGCGTCGAACAAAGAGTATGTCCGGAAGAGGCTGAACGCGGTACAGCGTGTGTTTGCACAAAAATTAACCAAGGCCTACCGCACGGTCTCCCTGAACTCGGCACTGCTGCTGGCTGGGATACTCCCTCTGGACCTTCGAGTTCGGGAGGTGGCAGCGTTGTATGAGGCCAAGAGAGGAGTGTCCCAGCCGTGGCTTAGAGGCAGGGAGATCGAGCGGCTGGCCCCCGTTTTGGCAGCCCCGCACCCCGCGGAGCGTACGCGCTTGGAGTTCGATAGCGTGGTAGACGGAGAACAACTTGCAAATATAACACTACACGATGTACGAATATACACTGATGGGAGCAAAATTGAGGGCAAGGTCGGGGCTGCTGTCTCCGTATGGAACAGTCAGTCCGAGACCAAGGCCCTCAAATTTGCTCTCTCAGATTACTGCACCGTCTACCAGGCTGAACTCCTGGCGCTGCGCAAAGCGGTGTGTGAGGTAGAGCGGCATGACGTTGCCGCGTTCGGCCTCTTCAGCGATAGCAGGGCGGCGCTCCTTAGTGTGGTCAATCCGCACTCTTTCCACCCCTTGGCAGTAGAGTCAAGAGCCGCTCTTGGCCGCTGCAAGCAGCAGGGCAAGAGCGTCTCTCTCTACTGGATCAAGGCCCATGTTGGCCTTGAGGGGAATGAGAGGGCGGATTGGCTCGCTAGGGAGGCCGCCTTGAAACTCAAAAAGGCCCCAGATTACAATCTGTGTCCTGTCTCATTCGTCAAGAGAGTCCTACGGCAGGGCTCTCTTGACGAATGGAATAGGCGTTACCAGGAGGGCAACACCGCCTCAACAACAAAAATATTCTTCCCCTGCGCAATACAAGCATACAAAACCATCAGGAGAATTTCCATCTCGGGCCCAACCACCCAATTCCTCACAGGACACGGCGGGTTCTCCGAATACTTGGAGAGATTCAAGTGTAAGGCGGACCCGTCGTGTGCCTGTGAGCCGGGTGTGTCCGAATCGGTCCCCCATCTCCTGATGGATTGCCCAATACACGCCGCTGACAGGCTCGATCTAGAAATTGAGACAGGAGTCAAAGTCGACGAAGATGGAATAAAAATATTAATCGCAGAACATACGATGCAAACAATAAAATTCGCCTTAAAAATTGTAAGCACTGCAAATCTAAGAAACAAGGTGTAAACAGACCATGATAGCGCGTTATGGTAACTATAACGTTGTCTACCATAATATAAAAAGTAGAAAATAAGTAAGTTTGTATTGTGTTAGAGTATATAAGTACTAGAATAATATAGATTTAATTGCAAATAGTTGAATAGGTAGTTAAGATACAATTGTTTATAGTTTTAATTACTGTTAAGAAAAATGTAAATGTTTTCTATAAATAAATAAAGAGAAACAAAAAAGATAAGAAAATAAATTAGCATAGGTACACTATCTCCCAGATGCCCTCACTCCCCGCAGAGTATGAAAGGATAAGAATGAAAGTGCGAGAAGAATAAGCGCGAGAACGGTATGCATAAGAGGCCAGAATAAAAGAGGAAAGAATAGGAATAAAAAACTTAGGAGTCTTTAATTTCAAAGCACTAAATAAAAGCGCGGCACTTTGCTGCGGTAGGGAAACAAAAAAAAAAAAAAAAAAAAAAAAAAACCTAACCTAACCTAACCTAACCTAACCTAACCTAACCTAACCTAACCTAACCTAACCTAACCTAACCTAACCTAACCTAACCTAACCTAACCTAACCTAACCTAACCTAACCTAACCTAACCTAACCTAACCTAACCTAACCTAACCTAACCTAACCTAACCTAACCTAACCTAACCTAACCTAACCTAACCTAACCTAACCTAACCTAACCTAACCTAACCTAACCTAACCTAACCTAACCTAACCTAACCTAACCTAACCTAACCTAACCTAACCTAACCTAACCTAACCTAACCTAACCTAACCTAACCTAACCTAACCTAACCTAACCTAACCTAACCTAACCTAACCTAACCTAACCTAACCTAACCTAACCTAACCTAACCTAACCTAACCTAACCTAACCTAACCTAACCTAACCTAACCTAACCTAACCTAACCTAACCTAACCTAACCTAACCTAACCTAACCTAACCTAACCTAACCTAACCTAACCTAACCTAACCTAACCTAACCTAACCTAACCTAACCTAACCTAACCTAACCTAACCTAACCTAACCTAACCTAACCTAACCTAACCTAACCTAACCTAACCTAACCTAACCTAACCTAACCTAACCTAACCTAACCTAACCTAACCTAACCTAACCTAACCTAACCTAACCTAACCTAACCTAACCTAACCTAACCTAACCTAACCTAACCTAACCTAACCTAACCTAACCTAACCTAACCTAACCTAACCTAACCTAACCTAACCTAACCTAACCTAACCTAACCTAACCTAACCTAACCTAACCTAACCTAACCTAACCTAACCTAACCTAACCTAACCTAACCTAACCTAACCTAACCTAACCTAACCTAACCTAACCTAACCTAACCTAACCTAACCTAACCTAACCTAACCTAACCTAACCTAACCTAACCTAACCTAACCTAACCTAACCTAACCTAACCTAACCTAACCTAACCTAACCTAACCTAACCTAACCTAACCTAACCTAACCTAACCTAACCTAACCTAACCTAACCTAACCTAACCTAACCTAACCTAACCTAACCTAACCTAACCTAACCTAACCTAACCTAACCTAACCTAACCTAACCTAACCTAACCTAACCTAACCTAACCTAACCTAACCTAACCTAACCTAACCTAACCTAACCTAACCTAACCTAACCTAACCTAACCTAACCTAACCTAACCTAACCTAACCTAACCTAACCTAACCTAACCTAACCTAACCTAACCTAACCTAACCTAACCTAACCTAACCTAACCTAACCACAGTCGCCCGCCACTCTCTAGCCAGAGTGGATCGTTTTTAACCTCACTCCGACTGTAAAAATTCAAAATTGTGGGTTTTTCTTACCCGATCGGGACGTACGATATACCAAAAGACGCGCCTCGCCGGCCCCCATCTGCCGACATATCGACGTGTTAACTTCAAGTGCGCGTGTGCCGCCAAAGTGGTGAAAACCGAGATTTTCGCTCGACCCGCCACGTGTTCTTAGCGTTTTTAGCTAATAAGTGCGTCAATTCCATCCGGATCACAGTGAGGAAAGTGCCATCGGCAGCGCCCAGCGGAGCCCCACCCGCTACTGGTGTTGTTTTTCCGGAAAAGCCAGCGGCTTGGCCGGGAAAGGCAGAAAAACAACTACCACGTGGCCACGAGGTGGCAGAACCCGTCGTCCGAGGGAGCTGTTTTTTGGCAGGCGGGTAGACCTCACCAAGACAAGCGATCCTGCGGCGCCAAAAAAATTTTAGCGTCTAAGGTACATTAATAATAATAATTACAAAGTACGAACTTTTACTAGCATTTGCGGCGGAACCAGGCGGAATTTAAAAATTCCGCAACTGCTATAAGTTGCGCGCTCAATAGGACAAGCTGTGTACAAGTTTTTAGATTTTTAAGATTTAGTCCTGACCTGTGGCAATTAAAAAACTGACTTTTTTATTTTTTGTATATTTTTTGTGTCAAGCCGACAAAACTTTTTATAGTTTTTCACGCAGTCAGATAGATGCCGATTTTAGATTAATTTTAAGATTTTTTGTATATTTTTTGCTCCATCCAGTGCGGAGAAATACATTTTTTAGTGTTTTTTCTAAATTAATTAAAAAGGGGTAGTTTTTCATTGTTTTTAGCATCGGGATTGGGTTCAGACAAGCCTTCTACACTTGCCTGACCCCAAACTAGGCCCCTCTAAGTCTAAAAACAACGAAAATCGTAAAATCCGCCATTTTGGTTTTTTAGGTTTCGATTTTTGAATTTAAATTTGTCCGGACTGGATCGGCCTATCGGGCTGCGGTTTTCGGCTTTAGGCGTATAAGGGGTAAAATTTTAATATTAAGCACTGTTTTTGCGAATTGACCGGAATTTTTTGTTTATGGTTTTTGGCCCCCCTACGGGATAGAGCATAGCAAGCTGACCCCAGATATCGATTTTGGGAGCTCTACGACCAACCGTTTAGGAGTTACGACCGGTCAAAGTTTGACCGCGGCCGCGCGGCGGCCATCTTGGAAAACTTCAAACACCTGTGGCTCCTCAACGGAGGGTCGTAGAAGCTCCGGACTTCGACTGGGGGTACTAGGGGAATACCGGCTCTCCCACCCTGCACATTTTTCGGGGAAAAGGGGCAAAATTTTGGTCAAAAATTTTTTGACCATTTTTATAACCGGTACGATAGGGGTGACCGAGCCGCCCAGTGGAACGTTTTTCCCGACTCGCTGGGGCTTCTGGAACCCGAGGTATACGGGTTCAAAGTTTGGCAAGTCCGCCATCTTGGATTTCTTTGGACCCGTGTAACTCGGTAACGGGACGTCGCAGCGAGACCGGGTTTTCGCTGGGCGACTCGGCCCAGCTCTCCGCACCGGGCAGCAGGGGTGGGGGTTTGACCCCACTATATTTGGGGGTCAAATTTTGGGGGTCTTCCGATTGTGCCGACAACAGTGTCGGGGGATAGATCTCGCCGGGACCTTTACGGGGAGCCGTCTCACGGGGTTTTTGGACTGCTGGTTCGAGAGATAACCCGGATCCAAAAACTGGTTTCTGGTGGAAACCTAAAGTTTGAGGACCGGTTATAGCCGAACCAGTGGACCTGGAGGGCCCGTGTTTGGGTTCTTTTTAGAGGGCTCGGAGAGCTCTACCAGCTGAACCCAAAAGGAGGACTCTACATAGAGCCGATATAGAGTTGACCTGTAGAGCCGATTTTTACGGTGCGATCTCGCTTAAATTTCTACAGGGGCTGCTCCTCTTAGGTTGGAAGCCGAGCCAAAGGTAAAAAAGCTAACCTAACCGGCAATTTGGGGGAATAATTTTAATTTTATTTTGTTTGCTTATTTATTGACCTGAGGTTTTCTCTTGTAATTTTAGTATTTTTTTCTGTATATATTTTTACCTTAGAGTTTAAGTGACTATTGGAATTTATAATTCTATACCGACTACGTCGACGTAGACCTAGACGGTGTCTAGATTTATTATATTTGCTTCGTATTATTTGACTATTTTTTGTGTTGACTTGAATATAAATTGATTTTGCGTGACTGTATCTGAGACGCCAGGTAGCGTGACGGTTGTCGTGTTGTAACTGCATACTTACACTCACATTACTCAACACACGCAAAACACACATACCCCAGTAAACAGACACACAACACACCCCACGGGAACAGAAACACTCAACACAATCCACCACACAACACGCACATACACACACGTATAGGCACACAAACGGGGTGCTTTGACATCGGATACGTCGCTGGATCGTGCGACGGGCCTGGGCGTGACCGCTGAATTTTATTTATACAATACATTTTAATAATTGCAACATTTATTTTATTAATTTTAACATTTTATTTTAAATATACATTTTAAAAAACTGTGACGCGCATCTGCGATGGCGACCGTCCGCACCCCCAAAAAATTATTTATTAGTGCTTCTGAGGACCCTCCGTCAGAACAAAGGGCTGCCCCTCTACCTGCGGAGGAGAGTAGCTCCGGAGTGGAGCAACGCCCGACGGCATCGGTACGCCGGAGCATAGACAAGCTGGAACTCCAGCGGATTGACCAGCGGGCAGGGGAAGCCAAATCGGCGACCCTTTCCCAAAAGTCCAAAAAAGTGACAGAACACCAGTCCCCGCTCCGGGTACCGTTACCGTCGAAGCGATTCGAAGCGGCTGAGGAGAGCTTCGAACTAATCAGGCAAAAATTAAAAGTTTCTGGAAATATAAAAAGAGAAATTAAAGAAACAATACAGGTCAGGGCGGACTTTTTAGAAAGGATAATAAAGGCCTACGAAGAGGACCGGAAGAAGGCACTTAGGAGGCAAAGTGCTGGGGTGGTAGAGACACCCGCCCCTACCACCAAAGCACCTGCCTCAACTCCGGCCTCTAACTCGTCCAGCAACGAGTTAATACTAAAAAAGATAGAAGAGAATGAAAGGTTATTGAAAGAGAATGGAAGAATGATGTGTGAACTGAAAGAAAGGATAGAGAAGCAAGATGAAAGAGAGAAAGAGAGAGAGCGAAAGGGGACTCCAACGTATGCGGGTGTGGCGGCGAGTCGCCCCGGGAGCCAGCTCCCGGACCGGCCGACGCTACACTCGATCGTGGTTACGTCCAAAAATGGAAAAGATACGGGTGATAAGGTGATGGAGAGACTGAGGCAAGTAGCGAATGAGGATGAAGGATGGGTGACCGTGGAAAGAATTCGAAAGGCGAAGGACAGAAAGGTCATAATAGGTTATAAGACAGAAGAGGAAAGAAGGAAGGCACGAGGAAGGCTTGAAAAGAAGGAGAGCCTTGTCGTCGAGGACATACAGAATAGGGACCCGCTCCTTATTCTGTATGGCGTCCTCAAGAACATTAAGGACGAAGACCTGCTCCGGACCATAAAGTCCCGAAACCATAACGTGTTCCGGGACATGGCTCCGGAGCAGGTACGGTTAGCCGTACTTTACCGAAAGACGGCAAGGAACCCACACACCTGTCACGTGGTGCTCAGGGTCTCCCCGGCGGTTTGGTCCCGTGCCCTGGAGGCAGGGAGACTGCACATTGACCTGCAACCCATAAGGGTTGCAGATCAATCACCATTGGTGCAGTGCTCCCTGTGTCTAGGGTACGGACACACAAGAAGGTTCTGCACTGGCACTGAAACCAGATGTAGTCATTGTGGTGGGCTCCACCTGCGAGCCGAATGCCCGGACTACATTGCCGGTGTAGAGCCGACTTGTTGTAACTGCCTCCGGGAGAAGCTGAGCGGCACGAGTCACGGTGTGTTCAGCGCCTCGTGCCCAGTAAGAATGAGATGGGACACTATAGCGAGGAGCACCACTCAGTACCGGTGCTGAAGTTGTCCCAAGGAACGTGCCCCCCTACAGAGTGCTGCAGGCGAACCTCCAAAGGAAGAAGCTGGCTACCGAGGAGCTCATACTCGAGGCCTCCAGGCGCAAAGTCGCTGCTGCCTTAATACAGGAGCCCTACGTAGGCAATTCGACGAGTATGAAGGCGTACCAGGGCGTTAGGGTCTTCCAGAACACTGGGCAAGGAGGAGGGACTGTGAAGGCGGCCATTGCCGTCTTCGATCCAACATTGGATGTTGTACAGTACCCGCAACTCACCACGGACAACATCGTCGTGGTGGGGATCCGGACCAGTGCCTGGGAGATCACGCTGGTGTCTTACTACTTTGAACCGAAGCCGAAACCTCTGGGGCCCTATATGGGGCAGCTTAAAGAGGTGAGGCGAGCTTTAGGCTCCCGGCTTCTTCTTATTGGAGGGGATGCAAATGCGAAGAGCACTTGGTGGGGCCATAAGTCCGAAGACGACAGAGGCAAGCTACTGAGTGGTGTCCTCGCCGAAATGGACCTCCAGGTCCTGAACAGTGGGAATATTCCGACTTTCGACACTGTGAGAGATGGAAGGAGGTACTGTAGCTTCGTGGACGTCACGGCCTGCACGAGCAACATGCTCGCCTATGTGGACGCCTGGAAGGTTGTACAGGGTCTCACGGGGTCAGACCACAATGGTATAGAGTTCAACCTTAGCCTGGAAAAGGCCAAGGGTACTCAAATCCAAAGGACAACCCGTATTTTTAATACCAGAAAAGCCAACTGGGATGCTTTCCGGGCAGCTATCACTCCGTCGCTCTCGAATATAGAAGTAGGCGAAACGAGTCACCACAACGAGCTGGAGACTCTAGTTGAAACGTATACGGGAGCGATCGAGGGGGCGTGCCGGGAGAGCATCCCAGCTAAAAAACCGGCGGGGTTGGTCTCTATGCCGTGGTGGTCGAAAACACTCGATGAGCTGAGAAAGTCTGTCAACACCAGGAGACGTCGCATAAGGAATGCAGCGCCGGACCGAAGAGAGATGGTGGTTGCGCAGTACCTGGAACAAAAGGAGATGTATGAATCGGAAGTAAAAAAGGCACAGGTCGAAAGTTGGAAGAACTTCTGCGGAAAGCAGGACAGGGAGGGCCTATGGGAGGGTGTGTATAGGGTTATTAGTAGGGCCACAGCACGGGAGGAGGACACTCCGCTTGCCGTCGGTGGAACTTTCCTGGACGCCAAAGGGTCAGCCGAGTTGCTCGCATCAACGTTTTACCCGCTCGATCGCGAGGAGGATGACAGTGAAGGGCATCGAAGAATACGCGTAAAGGCGGAGAAGGTGGATGACGAGAGGGGCCATCATGAAGATGACCCACCCTTTACGGTGGGCGAACTCTTCGATGCCCTTCACTTGTTCAATCCTAAGAAGGCTCCGGGGGCGGATGGCTTCACGGCCGATATCTGCACCCACGCCATACGGGCCGACCCCTTGCTTTTCCTGAAGCTGCTGAATCGATGCCTTCACCACGGCTACTTTCCTAAAATATGGAAGGCAGCCGTGGTGGTGGCACTGAAGAAGCCGGGAAAGGACTCGTACACCGTCCCCAAGTCGTACAGACCTATCGGTCTGCTGCCCGTCTTGGGGAAGGTGTACGAGAGGATGCTGGTTGCCCGTCTCAGGTTCTACATCTTGCCCACTATTAGTCATAAACAATATGGGTTCATGCCCCAGAAAAGCACCGAAGACGCCCTCTATGACCTCATGGGGCACATAAGGGCGCGTCTCGATGAGAAGAGGATCGTTCTTATGGTGTCCCTGGACATAGAGGGCGCCTTCGATAGCGCTTGGTGGCCCGCCATTAGGGTGCGGCTGGCAGAAGTGGGGTGCCCGGCAAACCTGAGACGGGTAATCAGTAGCTACCTAAGCGACAGGGAGGTAAGGGTAAGGTATGCGGGCGAGGAGTGCAGACGCTCCACGGAGAAGGGGTGCGTCCAGGGTTCGATCGGCGGCCCCCTGCTGTGGAACTTGTTGCTGGACCCTTTACTTCACCAGCTTGAGGGTAGGGCGGTTCACGTGCAGGCCTTTGCGGACGATGTGGTGCTCGTGTTCGATGGTGATAGCGCTCTGGAGATTGAGGGACAGGCCAATGCCTCTCTCGAACATGTGCGGGAGTGGGGCATCGGAAATAAGCTGAAATTCGCACCGCACAAAACTTGTGCGATGGTAATCACGCGGAGGCTAAAGTACGATGTCCCACGCCTCAGCATGGGCGGGATAGACATTGGACTGTCCGAGGAGATCAAAATCCTGGGGCTCACAATCGACCACAAGCTCACATTTAACACACATGTCACCAATGTATGCAGAAAGGCGATCGCCATTTACCACAAATTGGCGCGGATGGCCCGGATCAGTTGGGGATTGCATCCCGAGGTGATCCGGACCATCTACAACGCCGCTGTGGAGCCGACGATTCTGTACGCGGCTAGCAGTTGGGGCGCAGCGGTGGACAAGCTTGGTGTCAGAAAGCAGTTGAACGTGGTGCAGCGCGGTTTCGCTCAGAAGCTCTCGAAGAGCTACCGGACGGTCTCCCTGCACTCGGGGCTGATCCTGGCTGGGATGCTCCCTCTGGACCTCAGAGTTCGCGAGGTGGCCTCGTTATACGAGGCCAAGAGAGGGGTGTCCCAGTCATGGTTGGGAGACAGGGAGGTCGAACGGATGGCTCCGGCTATTGAGGCACCTCACCCCGCGGAGCATATGAACCTGGAGTTCACCAGTCTGGTAGACGAGGAACAATATAATAGCACAGAAACGATTGCAACACGCATCTTTACGGACGGGAGCAAGATTGAGGGTCGCGTCGGTGCCGCGTTATCCATTTGGAATAACGGGACCGAAACCGCGACCCTCAAGCTTGCTCTCTCGCCGCACTGTACCGTCTACCAGGCCGAGCTCCTGGCCATATGCAAAGCGACCAGTGAGGTCCTCAAGCGAGGCGCGGCCACGTTCGGGATCCTCAGCGACAGTAGAGCCGCACTCCAGACGGTTACAAATCGTCACGCCCTCCACCCTCTGGCAGTTGAAGCCAGGTCTAACATCAAAAGGGGCTTGATCCAGGGCAAGGAAATATCCTTGTTCTGGATCAAGGCCCACGCAGGGTTGGAGGGAAATGAACGCGCCGACGATCTGGCGAAGGAGGCGGCTCTGAAGTCGAAGAGGGCTCCACACTACGGCCTGTGCCCAGTCTCATTCGTCAAGCGAGGCCTGAGGCAGGTCACGCTTGACAAATGGGACGAAAGGTACAGGACGGGTGAAACTGCTTCTGGGACCAAGCTCTTCTTCCCAAGCGCGGTGGCTGCGTACAGGATCGTCCGCAAAATGGAGATCGCCGGCACAACGACGCAGTTGCTAACAGGGCATGGTGGGTTCTCCGAATACTTGGCTCGGTTCAAGTGTAAGGAGGATCCATCATGCGCCTGCGAGCCCGGCGTCGAGGAGACAGTCGCACATTTAATCGTGGACTGCCCCATTCATGCCGTATCTAGATATAATTTAGAACAGAAAACGAACATCAAAGTCGTTAAAGATAATTTACCAGTGTTCATGTGTGAACACAGGACACAGTTTATAAAGTTTGCGGCACAAATTATAAACATTGTGAATAAAAGAAATAGTGTGTAGGGAGTAACGGCAAGTATCGTGTGATACCATGCCAGATTACTCCACGTTTTTGTTAATATATTATTATAAGAGATATTGTGAATAAAAATTAGAAAATAATTAGAGTATAGAAACATGTAATATTAGAAAATAAGAACTGTAAATAATAAATAAATAAATAAAAGAAAATGGCAACCCCAAGTCCCAACATAAATCCCAAGTATGAAAGGAATGGAATGAAAGTGCGAGAGGAATAAAAGCGAGAACTGGTATGGTACTAGAGGACAGAATGAATGCGAGATATTAATTGATAGTAATATACATATATACATTAGTTAGTCTAAAAACCCTGAGTGGGTTACTCCAACTTCGAAGACTAGCCAAGATTAAAATAAGACACATACTAGAAAGAGAGTAGGCCTTTGACCAAGTCAAAGATGCTAGTATTTAAAAAAAAAAAAAAAAAAAAAAAACCTAACCTAACCTAACCTAACCTAACCTAACCTAACCTAACCTAACCTAACCTAACCTAACCTAACCTAACCTAACCTAACCTAACCTAACCTAACCTAACCTAACCTAACCTAACCTAACCTAACCTAACCTAACCTAACCTAACCTAACCTAACCTAACCTAACCTAACCTAACCTAACCTAACCTAACCTAACCTAACCAGTCCACCGCCACTTCCTACCGCGGTCGGATCATTTTTAACCTCTCTCCGCACTAAAAAATTCGCTAAAGTGGTTTTTTCTTTACCAAATCGGCCGTGCTATACACGAAAAGTTGCGTCTCGCCGGCGCCCATCTGCCGACATATCGTGCAGCTCGCGGTCAATTCGCGCCACGAAGTGAAAAGTGGAAAACTGTGTTTCTGGCTCACTGTGGCCACGTGCTTTTACACTTTATTGGTTACTGTGCGGTGAATCACCAGTGGATTTTTGGAAAAAAGGTGTCTCCGGATGCGGGCAGCGGGTTCTTACCAGCCCGCGTTTTCCGATTTTCGCGGAAAACTCTGGTTTGGCCGTGAAAATTGAAAAACCGAGAACCACGTGGACACGTGCACCGGGTTCCCGTGGTCGGAGGAACCTGAAATTTTGCTGGTAGGAGAAGACCACGGTACACAACGATTTTCCGGTAAAAGAAAAATTTTTCATCACTAGGATAATTTTATATTGTTATTATAAAGTGCCAACTTCGACCAAATTTTCCGGCGGAACTAGACGGAAATTCAAAATTCCGCAACTGCAGGTAGTTGCGCGCTCGTTAGTGGAATAAGACGCCGAAGTTCCAGATTTTTCGTCGAGTTTTCCAGCCCAGGACAATTAAAAAACAAATTTTTATGAATTTTCCGGAAAAACTATTTTATATTTTGAAAATTTCTGTGTGGTTTTTTATGTAGCGGATAGAGCTGTATTTAACATAATTTATGAAATTTTTTGTACATTTTTATTCCAATCCAGTGCGGAGTTACAGATTTTTTAGTCTTTTTCTTAAATATATTTAAAAGGGGTAGAATTTCACTGTTTTTGGCATCGGGGTTGGGTTTAGATAGGTCATCTAGACATACCTAAGCCCAAACAAGCCCCCTCTAGCGTCAAAAATAGCGAAATTTGTAATTTCAGCCATTTTGTATTTTTTAGGCCCAAGTTTGGAATTTAAGTAGCTCCGGACTGGACAGGCCTATCCGACTGCGGTTTTCGCTTTTGAGAGCGTATTGTGTTATATTTTGAGCCTATCGGCAAATTTTGTCGATTAGACGCTATTTTTTATTTAGCGTCCTAGACCCCCCCAGGGGGTAGTAAACACACAGGAGGACCCAGATATCGATTTTGGGAGCTGTAGGACCAACCGTTCCGGAGTTATCGTCGGTCAAAGTTCGACCGCGGCCGCGCGGCGGCCATCTTGAAAATTTTAAAACACCAATAGCTCCGTAACGGGGGGTCCTGGAGACTCCGGATTTTGATTGGGGACCTCAGGGGAGGACCGGCTTTCCCGCTCCACGATTTTCGGGGGAAAAGGGGCAAAATTAGCCGAAAAATTTTGTCAAAAATTTTTTGACCGTTTTTGGCAACGGTGTGGTAGGGGAGACCGAGGCAACCAGTGGGAAGCTTTTTGCGGCTCGCTGGGACCACTGGAACCCGAGTTACACGGGTCCAAAGTTCGGCGAATCCGCCATTTTGGATTTTTTCAAACCCGTTTATCTCGGCAACCAGTGGCCGTAGCGGGACCGGGTTTCCACTGGGTGACTCGGCTTCTCACTCCGCATCGAACTAGTGGGGTGGGGGTTTGACCCCAAACAAATTTGGGGTCAAATTTCGGGGGTCACCCTATTGGCCCATCAGGCACATCGGGGGGTAGGTCTTGTCGAGACCTTTCAGGGGAGACCAATCTCGGTCGGATCGGACCACGGGTTCGTGAGGTAGCGGGGTTACAAGGTTTGGGCCTAGGTTTGGGCCTAGATTTTTGGAGCCCGGTTACAGCGGAACCCCTGGGCCTAGGACCTTCGTGTTTGGGATCCTTTTGGAGGGCTCGTCGGGCTCTATCAGCTCGTTTCGATAGGGGGACTCTACGTAGAGCCGGGATAGAGTTGCCCTGCAAAACCGGATTTTTCGGTGCCAATCGGCTTAAATTTGCAGGGGACATCTGTTACCTGGGGGAGAGTCTCTACATATATAAAAAAGCTATTAGGTTAAGGACTGTTCTAGAAGTAAGTTAGTTTTTAAGTTTTACACATATTTTACCTTGTAAAATTGTCATTTTTATTCTCTTTGACAAAGACGACAGTTCTTTTTGACTGGTGCCTATTGGCTGATAATTTGACCGGGTAGCTGGGCTACAAAATTGATAAGTACGACTAGTATTAAATTAATATTTATTGACGTCTATTTATTTCGTTAATTGAAATTTATTTTTTATTTTTATTAAGTGTGACTGCACCTTTGGCGCCGGCTTGGCGTGACTGCTTGTTGTGCTCGAAACTGCATACATACACTCACATTACTCAACACACGCAAAACACACATACCCCAGTAAACAGACACACAACACACCCCACGGGAACAGAAACACTCAACACAATCCACCACACAACACGCTCATACACACACGTATAGGCACACAAACAGGGTGCTTTAACATCGGGTACGTCTCCGCGTCGTACGACGGGCCTGTCGTGACCGCTGAATTTTATTTATATAATACATTTTAATAATTGCAACATTTATTTTATTAATTTTAACATTTTATTTTAAATATACATTTTAAAAACTGTGACGCGCATCTGTGATGGCGACCGTCCGCACTCCCAAAAAATTATTTATTAGTGCTTCTGAGGACCCTCCGTCAGAACAAAGGGCTGCCCCTCTACCTGCGGAGGAGAGTAGCTCCGGAGTGGAGCAACGCCCGACGGCATCGGTACGCCGGAGCATAGATAAGCTGGAACTCCAGCGGTTTGACCAGCGGGCAGGGGAAGCCAAATCGGCGACCCTTTCCCAAAAGTCTAAAAAAGTTACAGAACACCAGTCCCCGCTCCGGGTACCGTTACCGTCGAAGCGATTCGAAGCGGCTGAGGAGAGCTTCGAACTAATCAGGCAGAAGTTAAAGGTATCTGGAAATATAAAAAGGGAGATTAAGGAAACCATACAGGTCAGGGCGGAATTTTTAGAAAGGATTATAAAGGCCTACGAGGAGGATCGGAAAAAAGCTCTCAGGAGGCAAAGTGCTGGGGTGGTAGAGACACCTGCTCTTACCACCAAAACACCTGCCTCAATTCCGGCCTCTAACTCGTCCAGCAACGAGTTGATACTTAAAAAGATAGAAGAGAATGAAAGGCTATTGAAAGAGAATGGAAGAATGATGCATGAGTTGAAAGAAAGGATAGAGAAGCAAGATGAAAGAGAGAAAGAGAGAGAACGAAAGGGGACTATGACGTACGCGGGTGCAGCAGCGAGTCGCCCAGGGACTCAGCTCCCGGAACGGGCGACGCTACACTCGATTGTAGTCACGTCTACAAACGAAAAGGATACAAGCGATAAGGTGATGGAATGCTTGAGAAAGGTAGCGAATGAGGATGATGGATGGGTAACTGTGGAGAGAATTCGGAAGGCGAAGGACAGAAAAGTAATAGTTGGTTATAAGACTGAGGAGGACAAAAGGAAGGCACGAGGTAAGCTAGAAAAGAAGGATAACCTTGTCGTCGAGGACATACAGAATAGGGACCCGCTCCTTATTCTGTATGGCGTCCTCAAGAACATTAAGGACGAAGACCTGCTCCGGACCATAAAGTCCCGAAACCATAACGTGTTCCGGGACATGGCTCCGGAGCAGGTACGGTTAGCCGTACTTTACCGAAAGACGGCGAGGAACCCACACACCTGTCACGTGGTGCTCAGGGTCTCCCCGGCGGTTTGGTCCCGTGCCCTGGAGGCAGGGAGACTGCACATTGACCTGCAACCCATAAGGGTTGCAGATCAATCACCATTGGTGCAGTGCTCCCTGTGTCTAGGGTACGGACACACAAGAAAGTTCTGCACTGGCACTGAAACCAGATGTAGTCACTGTGGTGGGCTCCACCTGCGAGCTGTATGCCCGGACTACATTGCCGGTGTAGAGCCGACTTGTTGTAACTGCCTCCGGGAGAAGCTGAGCGGCACGAGTCACGGTGTGTTCAGCGCCTCGTGCCCAGTAAGAATGAGATGGGACACTATAGCGAGGAGCACCACTCAGTACCGGTGCTGAAGTTGTCCCAAGGAACGTGCCCCCCTATAAAGTGCTGCAGGCGAACCTCCAAAGGAAGAAGCTGGCTACCGAGGAGCTCATACTCGAGGCCTCCAGGCGCAAAGTCGCTGCTGCCTTAATACAGGAGCCCTACGTAGGCAATTCGGCGAGTATGAAGGCGTACCAGGGCGTCAGGGTCTTCCAGAACACTGGGCAAGGAGGAGGGACTGTGAAGGCGGCCATTGCCGTCTTCGATCCAACATTGGATGTTGTACAGTACCCGCAACTCACCACGGACAACATCGTCGTGGTGGGGATCCGGACCAGTGCCTGGGAGATCACGCTGGTGTCTTACTACTTCGAACCGAAGCCGAAACCTCTGGGGCCCTATATGGGGCAGCTTAAAGAGGTGAGGCGAGCTTTAGGCTCCCGGCTTCTTCTTATTGGAGGGGATGCAAATGCGAAGAGCACTTGGTGGGGCCATAAGTCCGAAGACGACAGAGGCAAGTTACTGAGTGGTGTCCTCGCCGAAATGGACCTCCAGGTCCTGAACAGTGGGAATATTCCGACTTTCGACACTGTGAGAGATGGAAGGAGGTACTGTAGCTTCGTGGACGTCACGGCCTGCACGAGCAACATGCTCGCCTATGTGGACGCCTGGAAGGTTGTACAGGGTCTCACGGGGTCAGACCACAATGGTATAGAGTTCAACCTTAGCCTGGAAAAGGCCAAGGGCACTCAAATCCAAAGGACAACCCGTATTTTTAATACCAGAAAAGCCAACTGGGATGCTTTCCGGGCAGCTATCACTCCGTCGCTCTCGAATATAGAAGTAGGCGAAACGAGTCACCACAACGAGCTGGAGACTCTAGTTGAAACATATACGGGAGCGATCGAGGGGGCGTGCCGGGAGAGCATCCCAGCTAAAAAACCGGCGGGGTTGGTCTCTATGCCGTGGTGGTCGAAAACACTCGATGAGCTGAGAAAGTCTGTCAACACCAGGAGACGTCGCATAAGGAATGCAGCGCCGGACCGAAGAGAGATGGTGGTTGCGCAGTACCTGGAACAAAAGGAGATGTATGAATCGGAAGTAAAAAAGGCACAGGTCGAAAGTTGGAAGAACTTCTGCGGAAAGCAGGACAGGGAGGGCCTATGGGAGGGTGTGTATAGGGTTATTAGTAGGGCCACAGCACGGGAGGAGGACACTCCGCTTGCCGTCGGTGGGACCTACCTGGACGCCAAAGGATCGGCCGAGTTGCTTGCGTCAACGTTTTACCCGCTTGATCGCGAGGAGGATGACAGTGAAGGGCATCGAAGAATACGCGTAAAGGCGGAGGAGGTGGATGATGAGAGGGGCCATCGTGAAGATGACCCACCCTTTACGGTGGGCGAACTCTTCGATGCCCTTCACTTGTTCAATCCCAAGAAGGCTCCGGGGGCGGATGGCTTCACCGCCGATATCTGCACCCACGCCATACGGGCCGACCCCTTACTTTTCCTGAAGCTGCTGAATCGGTGCCTTCACCACGGCTACTTTCCTAAAATATGGAAGGCAGCCGTGGTGGTGGCACTGAAGAAGCCGGGAAAGGACTCGTACACCGTCCCCAAGTCGTACAGACCTATTGGTCTGCTGCCCGTCTTGGGGAAGGTGTACGAGAGGATGCTGGTTGCCCGCCTCAGGTTCTACATCTTGCCCACAATCAGTAAGCGACAATACGGGTTCATGCCCCAGAAAAGCACCGAAGACGCCCTCTATGACCTCATGGGGCACATAAGGGCGCGTCTCGATGAGAAGGGGATCGTCCTTATGGTGTCCCTGGACATAGAGGGCGCCTTCGATAGCGCGTGGTGGCCCGCCATTAGGGTGCGGCTGGCAGAAGTGGGATGCCCGGCAAACCTGAGACGGGTAATCAGTAGCTACCTAAGCGACAGGGAGGTAAGGGTAAGGTATGCGGGCGAGGAGTGCAGACGCTCCACGGAGAAGGGTTGCGTCCAGGGTTCGATCGGCGGCCCCCTGCTGTGGAACTTGTTGCTGGACCCATTACTTCACCAACTTGAGGGTAGGGCGGTTCACGTGCAGGCCTTTGCGGACGATGTGGTGCTCGTGTTCGATGGTGATAGCGCTCTGGAAATTGAGGGACAGGCCAATGCCTCTCTCGAGCATGTGCGGGAGTGGGGCATCGGAAACAAGCTGAAATTCGCACCGCACAAAACTTGTGCGATGGTAATCACGCGGAGGCTAAAGTACGATGTCCCGCGCCTCAGCATGGGCGGGATAGACATTGGACTGTCCGAGGAGATCAAAATCCTGGGGCTCACTATCGACCACAAGCTCACATTTAACACACATGTCACCAATGTATGCAGAAAGGCGATCGCCATTTACCACAAATTGGCGCGGATGGCCCGGATCAGTTGGGGATTGCATCCCGAGGTGATCCGGACCATCTACAACGCCGCTGTGGAGCCGACGATTCTGTACGCGGCTAGCAGTTGGGGCGCGGCGGTGGACAAGCTTGGTGTCAGAAAGCAGTTGAACGTGGTGCAGCGCGGTTTCGCTCAGAAGCTCTCGAAGAGCTACCGGACGGTCTCCCTGCACTCGGGACTGATCCTGGCTGGGATGCTCCCTCTGGACCTCAGAGTTCGCGAGGTGGCCTCGTTATACGAGGCCAAGAGAGGGGTGTCCCAGTCATGGTTAGGAGACAGGGAGGTCGAACGGATGGCTCCGGCTATTGAGGCACCTCACCCCGCGGAGCATATGAACCTGGAGTTCACCAGTCTGGTAGACGAGGAACAGTATAATAGCACCAACTCTATTGCTACACGCATATTTACGGACGGGAGCAAGATTGAGGGTCGCGTCGGTGCCGCGTTATCCATTTGGAATAACGGGACCGAAACCGCGACCCTCAAGCTTGCTCTCTCGCCGCACTGCACCGTCTACCAGGCCGAGCTCCTGGCCATATGCAAAGCGACCAGTGAGGTCCTCAAGCGAGGCGCGGCCACGTTCGGGATCCTCAGCGACAGCAGAGCCGCACTCCAGACGGTCACAAACCGTCATGCCCTCCACCCTCTGGCAGTTGAGGCCAGGCTTAACATCAAAAGGGGCTTGATCCAGGGCAAGGAAATATCCTTGTTCTGGATCAAGGCCCATGCAGGGTTGGAGGGAAATGAGCGCGCCGACGATCTGGCGAAGGAGGCGGCTCTGAGGTCGAAGAGGGCTCCACACTACGGCCTGTGCCCAGTCTCATTCGTCAAGCGAGGCCTGAGGCAGGTCACGCTTGACAAATGGGACGAAAGGTACAGGACGGGTGAAACTGCTTCTGGGACCAGGCTCTTCTTCCCAAGCGCGGTGGCTGCGTACAGGATCGTCCGCAAAATGGAGGTCGCCGGCACAACGACGCAGTTGCTAACAGGGCATGGTGGGTTCTCCGAATACTTGGCTCGGTTCAAGTGTAAGGAGGACCCATCGTGCGCCTGCGAGCCTGGCGTCGAGGAGACAGTCGCACACTTGATTGTGGACTGCCCAATACACGCCACAGCCAGATATAATTTAGAACAGAAAACGAACATCAAAGTCGTTAAAGATAATTTACCAGTGTTCATGTGTGAACACAGGACACAGTTTATAAAGTTTGCGGCACAAATTATAAACATTGTGAATAAAAGAAATAGTGTGTAGGGAGTAACGGCAAGTATCGTGTGATACCATGCCAGATTACTCCACGTTTTTGTTAATATATTATTATAAGAGATATTGTGAATAAAAATTAGAAAATAATTAGAGTATAGAAACATGTAATATTAGAAAATAAGAACTGTAAATAATAAATAAATAAATAAAAGAAAATGGCAACCCCAAGTCCCAACATAAATCCCAAGTATGAAAGGAATGGAATGAAAGTGCGAGAGGAATAAAAGCGAGAACTGGTATGGTACTAGAGGACAGAATGAATGCGAGATATTAATTGATAGTAATATACATATATACATTAGTTAGTCTAAAAACCCTGAGTGGGTTACTCCAACTTCGAAGACTAGCCAAGATTAAAATAAGACACATACTAGAAAGAGAGTAGGCCTTTGACCAAGTCAAAGATGCTAGTATTAAAAAAAAAAAAAAAAAAAAAAAAAAAAAAAAAAAAAAAAAACCTAACCTAACCTAACCTAACCTAACCTAACCTAACCTAACCTAACCTAACCTAACCTAACCTAACCTAACCTAACCTAACCTAACCTAACCTAACCTAACCTAACCTAACCTAACCTCCACCTGCGAGCCGAATGCCCGGACTACATTGCCGGTGTAGAACCGACTTGTTGTAACTGCCTCCGGGAGAGGCTGAGCGGCACGAGTCACGGTGTGTTCAGCGCCTCGTGCCCAGTGAGAATGAGATGGGATACTATAGCGAGGAGCACCACTCAGTACCGGTGCTGAAGTTGTCCCAAGGAACGTGCCCCCCTACAGAGTGCTGCAGGCAAACCTCCAAAGGAAGAAGCTGGCTACCGAGGAGCTCATACTCGAGGCCTCCAGGCGCAAAGTCGCTGCTGCCTTAATACAGGAGCCCTACGTAGGCAATTCGGCGAGTATGAAGGCGTACCAGGGCGTTAGGGTCTTCCAGAACACTGGGCAAGGAGGAGGGACTGTGAAGGCGGCCATTGCCGTCTTCGATCCAACATTGGATGTTGTACAGTACCCGCAACTCACCACGGACAACATCGTCGTGGTGGGGATCCGGACCAGTGCCTGGGAGATCACGCTGGTGTCTTACTACTTCGAACCGAAGCCGAAACCTCTGGGGCCCTATATGGGGCAGCTTAAAGAGGTGAGGCGAGCTTTAGGCTCCCGGCTTCTTCTTATTGGAGGGGATGCAAATGCGAAGAGCACTTGGTGGGGCCATAAGTCCGAAGACGACAGAGGCAAGTTACTGAGTGGTGTCCTCGCCGAAATGGACCTCCAGGTCCTGAACAGTGGGAATATTCCGACTTTCGACACTGTGAGAGATGGAAGGAGGTACTGTAGCTTCGTGGACGTCACGGCCTGCACGAGCAACATGCTCGCCTATGTGGACGCCTGGAAGGTTGTACAGGGTCTCACGGGGTCAGACCACAATGGTATAGAGTTCAACCTCAGCTTGGAGAAGGCTAAAGGGACGCAAATACAGCGCACAACCCGGCTCTATAACACCAAGAAAGCCAACTGGGATGCTTTCCGGGCCGCTATCGCTCCGTCGCTCTCGAATATAGAAGTAGGCGAAACGAGTCACCACAACGAGCTGGAGACTCTAGTTGAAACATATACGGGAGCGATCGAGGGGGCGTGCCGGGAGAGCATCCCAGCTAAAAAACCGGCGGGGTTGGTCTCTATGCCGTGGTGGTCGAAAACACTCGATGAGCTGAGGAAGTCCGTCAACACCAGGAGACGTCGCATCAGGAATGCAGCGCCGGACCGAAGGGAGATGGTGGTTGCGCAGTACCTAGAACAAAAGGAGATGTATGAATCGGAAGTAAAAAAGGCACAGGTCGAAAGTTGGAAGAACTTCTGCGGAAAGCAGGACAGGGAGGGCCTATGGGAGGGTGTGTATAGGGTTATTGGTAGGGCCACAGCACGGGAGGAGGACACTCCGCTTGCCGTCGGTGGGACTTACCTGGACGCCAAAGGTTCAGCGGAGTTGCTCGCGAAAGCCTTCTACCCGCCTGATCGCGAGGAGGATGACAGTGAGGGGCATCGAAGAGTACGAGTAAAGGCGGGAAAGGTGGACGATGAGAGGGGCCATCGTGAAGATGACCCACCCTTTACGGTGGGCGAACTCTTCGATGCCCTTCACTTGTTCAATCCCAAGAAGGCTCCGGGGGCGGATGGCTTCACGGCCGATATCTGCACCCACGCCATACGGGCCGACCCCTTACTTTTCCTGAAGCTGCTGAATCGGTGCCTTCACCACGGCTACTTTCCTAAAATATGGAAGGCAGCCGTGGTGGTGGCACTGAAGAAGCCGGGAAAGGACTCGTACACCGTCCCCAAGTCGTACAGGCCTATTGGTCTGCTGCCCGTCTTGGGGAAGGTGTACGAGAGGATGCTGGTTGCCCGCCTCAGGTTCTACATCTTGCCCACAATTAGTATACGTCAGTATGGGTTCATGCCCCAGAAAAGCACCGAAGACGCCCTCTATGACCTCATGGGGCACATAAGGGCGCGTCTCGATGAGAAGAGGATCGTCCTTATGGTGTCCCTGGACATAGAGGGCGCCTTCGATAGCGCGTGGTGGCCCGCCATTAGGGTGCGGCTGGCGGAAGTGGGGTGCCCGGCAAACCTGAGACGGGTAATCAGTAGCTACCTAAGCGACAGGGAGGTAAGGGTAAGGTATGCGGGTGAGGAGTGCAGACGCTCCACGGAGAAGGGGTGCGTCCAGGGTTCGATCGGCGGCCCCCTGCTGTGGAACTTGTTGCTGGACCCATTACTTCACCAGCTTGAGGGTAGGGCGGTTCACGTGCAGGCCTTTGCGGACGATGTGGTGCTCGTGTTCGATGGTGATAGCGCCCTGGAAATTGAGGGACAGGCCAATGCCTCTCTCGAACATGTGCGGGAGTGGGGCATCGGAAACAAGCTGAAATTCGCACCGCACAAAACTTGTGCGATGGTAATCACGCGGAGGCTAAAGTACGATGTCCCACGCCTCAGCATGGGCGGGATAGACATTGGACTGTCCGAGGAGATCAAAATCCTGGGGCTCACTATCGACCACAAGCTCACATTTAACACACACGTCACCAATGTATGCAGAAAGGCGATCGCCATTTACCACAAATTGGCGCGGATGGCCCGGATCAGTTGGGGATTGCATCCCGAGGTGATCCGGACCATCTACAACGCCGCTGTGGAGCCGACGATTCTGTACGCGGCTAGCAGTTGGGGCGCGGCGGTGGACAAGCTTGGTGTCAGAAAGCAGTTGAACGTGGTGCAGCGCGGTTTCGCTCAAAAGCTCTCGAAGAGCTACCGGACGGTCTCCCTGCACTCGGGGCTGATCCTGGCTGGGATGCTCCCTCTGGACCTCAGAGTTCGCGAGGTGGCCTCGTTATACGAGGCCAAGAGAGGGGTGTCCCAGTCATGGTTGGGAGACAGGGAGGTCGAACGGATGGCTCCGGCTATTGAGGCACCTCACCCCGCGGAGCATATGAACCTGGAGTTCACCAGTCTGGTAGACGAGGAACAATATAATAGCACAAATGCAATTGCTACACGCATATTTACGGACGGGAGCAAGATTGAGGGTCGCGTCGGTGCCGCGTTATCCATTTGGAATAACGGGACCGAAACCGCGACCCTCAAGCTTGCTCTCTCGCCGCATTGCACCGTCTACCAGGCCGAGCTCCTGGCCATATGCAAAGCGACCAGTGAGGTCCTTAAGCGAGGCGCGGCCACGTTCGGGATCCTCAGCGACAGCAGAGCCGCACTCCAGACGGTTACAAATCGTCATGCCCTCCACCCTCTGGCAGTTGAAGCCAGGTTTAATATCAAAAGGGGCTTGATCCAGGGCAAGGAAATATCCTTGTTCTGGATCAAGGCCCATGCAGGGTTGGAGGGAAATGAACGCGCCGACGATCTGGCGAAGGAGGCGGCTCTGAAGTCGAAGAGGGCTCCACACTACGGCCTGTGCCCAGTCTCATTCGTCAAGCGAGGCCTGAGGCAGGTCACGCTTGACAAATGGGACGAAAGGTACAGGACGGGTGAAACTGCTTCTGGGACCAGGCTCTTCTTCCCAAGCGCGGTGGCTGCGTACAGGATCGTCCGCAAAATGGAGATCGCCGGCACAACGACGCAGTTGCTAACAGGGCATGGTGGGTTCTCCGAATACTTGGCTCGGTTCAAGTGTAAGGAGGACCCATCGTGCGCCTGCGAGCCCGGCGTCGAGGAGACAGTCGCACACTTGATTGTGGACTGCCCTATACACGCCATATCCAGATTCCATCTAGAAAATAAAACTAATGTTAAAATCACCAAAAATAATTTACATGTGTTCATAAGCGAACACAGAACAGAGTTTTTAAAGTTTGCTGTGCAAATTACAAATATTGTTAATAAAAGAAACAGTGTATAGGGAGTAACGGCAAGTATCGTGTGATACCATGCCAGGTTATTCCATTTTTTGCTAATATATAAGAGACTTTGTGAATAAAATTAGAGAATAATTAGATGATAAGAATATTGTAATATTAGAAAGTAAGATTTGTAAATAATAAATAAATAAAGGAAACAGGCGACCCCAAGTCCCAAGTTATATCCCAAGTATGAAAGGAATGGAATGAAAGTGCGAGAAGAATAAAAGCGAGAACTTGTATGGTACTAGAGGACAGAATGAATGCGAGAAATTAATTGATAGCAATATATAAATATATACATCATAGTTAATCTTAAAACCCTGAGTGGGTTAACTCAAACATCAGAAGACTAGCTTAGACAAATGATGAGATAAAAAAGAAACGAGAATAGGCCTTTGACAAAGTCAAAGATGCTAGAAAAAAAAAAAAAAAAAAAAAAAAAAAAAAAAAAAAAAAAAAAAAAAAAAAAAAAAAAAAACCTAACCTAACCTAACCTAACCTAACCTAACCTAACCTAACCTAACCTAACCAGTCGTCCGCCACCTCTGAGCGTGAACGGCTCGTTTTTAACCTCACTCCGCGATAAAAAATTCCTTTAAGTGGGTTTTTCTAAGCCGATCGCAACAAACGAGGTATCAAAAGTTGCGTCTCGCCGGCGTCCATCTGCCGACATATTTTTCCAGCCAATTGCATCATTGGTGTGACCACGGGAGCGAAATTAGTGATTTTCTGGCTCAACCTGCCACGTGCTTCTCGTGAAAAAGTGTTGCAAGTGCGGTTACAGTGATCCGATCGCTTAGTGAGAAGTGTCCCCGGCAGCGCCCAGCGGAGCCCCACCCGCCACGGGTGTTGTTTTTCCGGAAAAGCCAGCGGCTTGGCCGTGAAAAACAGAAAAACAACTACCACGTGGCCACGAGGTGGCAGAACCCGACATCGGAGGAAGCTGATTTTTTGCAGCCGGGTAGACCTCACCAAGACAAGCGATCCTGCGGCGCCAGAAAAATTTTTTCGATCAAGGTACAATAACAACATCTATTATAAAGTTCAAACTTCGACCATCAATTGCAGCGGAACCATAGCACATATCGAAAAAGTTCAACTGCTATCTTTTGCGCGCTAATTAGAGGAGGCGTTTATCAAGTTTTCAGATTTTTAGGACCAAAATTGACACCACTACAATTAAATAACCGAATTTTCCGGTTTTTCCGGTTTATTTGTACCGAAAACCGCAAATTCTATATATTGTTTACTTTGCCAGATAGAAGCCCAATTTAGACGATTTATCGTATTTTTTGTGTATTTTTATGTTATTCCAGTACGGAGTTATCTATTTTTTAGTGTTTTTTGTAAATTAAATTAAAAGGGGTAGATTTTCCTTGTTTTTAACACCGGGGTAGGGTTTAGGAAGGTCAACTGGACATACCTAAGCCCAAACACGCCTTATCTGTCGTTAAAAACAACGAAAAACGTAATTTCAGCCATTTTGTTTTTATTAGGCCCAAAGTTGGAACTCAAATAGCTCCGCACTCGAAGGGCCTATCGGATCGCGGTTTTCGCTGTTAGCTGCGTATTTGCATATATTTTTAGGTTATTGGCAATTTTGGCCAATCTGACGCTATTTTTTATTTAGCGTCCTAGACCCCCCCAGGGTATAGTAAACACACAGGAGGACCCAGATATCGATTTTGGGAGCTGTGGGACCAACCGTTCCGGAGTTATCGTCGGTCAAAGTTCGACCGCGGCCGCGCGGCGGCCATCTTGAAAAATTTCAAACGCCAATAGCTCCGTAGCGGGAGGTCCTGGAGAATCCAGATTTTGACTGGGGACCTCGGGGGAGAACCGGCTTTCCCGCTCCACGATTTTCGGGGGAAAAGGGGCAAAATTAGCCAAAAAATTTTGTCAAAAATTTTTTGACCATTTTTGGCAACGGTGTGGTAGGGGAATCCGGGCCAGCCAGTGGGAAGCTTTTTGCGGCTCGCTGGGACCACTAGAACCCGAAATACACGGGTCCAAAGTTCGGCGAATCCGCCATTTTGGATTTCTTCAAACCCGTTTATCTCGGCAACCGGTGGTCGTAGCGGGACCGGGTTTTCGCTGGGTGACTCGGCTTTTCACTCCGCATCGAACTAGTGGGGTGGGGGTCTGACCCCAAACAAATTTGGGGTCAAATTTCGGGGGTCACCCTATTGGTCCATCAGGCACGTCGGGAGGTAGGTCTTGTCGGGGCCTTTCAGGGGAGACCAATCTCGGTCGGATCGGACCACGGGTTCGTGAGGTAGCGGGGTTCCAAGATTGGGCCTAAGTCTGGTCCTAGATTTTTGGAGCCCGGTTACAGCGGAACCCCTGGGCCTAGGTCCTTCGTGTTTGGGTTCTTTTTGGAGGGCTCGTCGGGCTCTATCAGCCCGTCTGCATAGGGGGACTCTACGTAGAGCCGGGACTGAGTTGCCCTGTAAATCCGGATTTTTCGGTGCCAGTTGGCTTAAATTTGCAGGGGACGTCTATTACCTGGGCGGGAACCATTATATATATTAAAACTGTATTAGGTTAGCGACTGTTGTAGAGTTAAGTAAAATTTTAAGATTGTATATATTATTGTAAGAACCTCCCTTCCTTGTTAAGGGCAAGTAGCTGTACACACAACTTAGTTTTAAGACACATATACCTAGCTCTATATAGAGCTAAAACAACTGCTTTTAAATCTTTTATCATAAATCTTTTTAATCTTATTGTGTAATTGACTTTTGCGAGACAAAAGACAGCTTTGTCTTTAGACTTGTGCCTTTTGGCCAATAGTTGACACGAGTAGCTGGGCTACCAAAGTTTGACTTGGGAACTGCTGTCCTGGCATAATTATTGCGTTAACTCTCTAACACTCAGGAACACAACCACACTGACATATAGGCACATTCATACGCACACATTCACATCTTACAATAACACATCATACTGACTCATTCACACACAGACACACACACACATACACACACACACACACCTGTGACGACTACGTGCGTTCTCGCGCCGGGGTAGCGAACTCCAAACTGAGCTCCAGTTTTTAAGCTAGATTTAGGACGCTCTTATACACTTTTGTGGTAAGAACATAGGCTAGGTATTTTATTTTATTTTATTTTATTTTATATCATTGTTTTATCATCATTCTCTGAACCTTTTCCCAACTCAGTTGGGGTCGGCTTTCCAGTCTAACTGTGATGCGGCTGAACTTCGATATTTTACGTGGAGCGACTGCCATCTGACCTCCACAACCAATGGCGATATCGAAGTTCCAAGTTAGACTGGTTGGACTTTTGAGGCTCCAACTACCCGTAACGACTGCCATAGATGTTTGTATGGCAACCGGGACCGACGGCTTAACGTGCTCTCCGAGACACTAATAAACCTGCGATAAATATATATATTTGTTTTTATAATCTCATAATACATATGATAATATACGGAAATTTTAATAACAAGTTAAAGAAATAGCTGACTTTTGATTGACTACATTTTAAAAATATTTTTATTTCGTATTTTATAAATTTATAAAATGTATATAATCATTTTTTATTTATAACATAAAATACGCTATTCGATCTCCGTGGCAAAAAAACATGGCAAAAGATTCAAGATAGTGAGGTGATTTTTTTCACAGTAAGTATTGGTGTATAACTGTACCATGTATAGTCGCCACGTCGATGTCTACTTCCTGCCACCCTAAAACAACTAGAGATACTATTACTTTCAATACATATATTTTTATATTAAAACAGTTTGATTAACAAATCATTGTTTTATATATTTTGTAATTTTAAAATCCGCCTTTGCGGTTAACTTAGTGAACCACTCGACAGTTTTGCGTGGAACCCTACAAAATGGTTTTGGATCGCTCCTTTTCTTCTTCTTCCAAGCAGGCGGGCTCCTCTTCCCGTACTTCAACCTCTGAGCCATCACCCTCACCACGATCGCGGACAAATAAATCTGTGAGGGATAGTGTTGGAGAAATCGAGGAGATGTCCTCCTCCTCAAGCACTACCCCCCTCAGTCAAAGGGCACCAAAGCCCACTACAAAAACAGTGACAAAAACATCCACGACCTTTACCATAGCCGCTCCAAGTACCCGTAAGCCATCTGCGGAAAAGGGTAAAACAAAATCAATAATAAAAACATCACAAAAATCCGTCGATTCAGCCGAAACTGAAACGCCTGAATTGGAAATAATTTCAAAAGAGATGGCACTAATGCCACCCATTGAGGAGACGGACCTAAGGAAGCTAACACCGGAAGAACGGTTAGCCACGGCGCTGTCCTGCCTAGACGTAGTAAGACGGGGAAGCATTGCCTCCAAGAATATAAAAAAGGGGATAAGAGTAGGCATCCAATATCAGGAGAAAACGTTGCGTAGGATACTCCTGATCAATGATGAGATAAGGCGTAGACCCCTGGGGGCAGCGCCCGGACAGGACAGCGCCCTGACTCCACTACAGGTGGAACCCGCTGGAAGCGGGAAAGTAGGGACACTTGGGGTGAATGAGGAGGTACTAAAAAGGCTAGAGGAACATACCAGGCTACTCGTCGAGAACGGTAAAGCCCTCGCCGAAATAAAAGGCAGCCTGGAATCACGCAAAGAGGGTGGGGGGTTGTCATATGCGGGTGTTGTGGCGGGCGCCACTGGGGGTCACCCCCCACTGCGTCCGGCGCTGCACTCGCTTGTGGTAGCCTCCACAGACGAAAATAAAACGGGAGAGGAGTTGCTCAACGACCTGCGGCGGACCGCGCAGGAAGACGATGAGTGGATCACGGTTGAGCGGGTACGTAAAGCCAGGGACCGAAAAGTGGTCCTGGGTTACAAGACGATCGAACAAAGGGAAAGGGCAAAAGGGGCGCTGGAGAGGCGGCAGGGTGCCCTAAAAGTGGAAGCGGTATAAGGACCCCCTGCTGGTCCTCTACAGTGTCCTAAAAATTTATAACGACGAGGAAATAGTGGCAGCCCTTAGGGCTAAGAACAAAAATATCTTTCGGGACTTGGAACCCACCCAAGATAGACTAGCGGTCAAATTCCGACGTAACGCTAGGAACCCGCTCACCGCCCATGTCATCGTGCAAGTATCGCCCACTATATGGCGCAGAGCACTAGACCAGGGCACAATGCATATAGACATTCAGCCGGTCAGAGTGGCTGACCAGTCTCCTCTAGTGCAGTGTTCCCAATGTCTAGGGTTTGGGCATAGTCGACGGTTCTGCAAGGAAGCAGAGCCCACATGTAGCCATTGCGGGGAACACCATCTGAGGGAGGACTGCCCCAAGTATAGGGCAGGCAAAGAACCCAGATGCTGTAACTGCTAGCGAACAAAAACCGTCGTCGACACTGCGCATGATGCCTTTGACCGGAATTGCCCGGTCCGCATCAAGTGGGACAACATAGCGCGGTCCGCAACGCAGTACTGCTAAGGGCGTCTCCGGGCATGACTCACACTACAAGGTGGTGCAGGCAAACCTCCAAAGAAGGAAACTTGCGACCGACACCTTCATTCTGGAAGCCTCCAGACGGAAGGCGGCGGTCGCACTTATCCAGGAGCCATACAGGGACCCAGTAATGGGCGGGATGAAGAGATACCGGGGTGTACGTATCTACCAAAATACTGGACCAGGAGCGGGCACTGTCAAGGCGGCTATAGCCGTTCTTGACCCAGACCTAGACGTCATACAGTGCCCACAACTCACCACCGACAACATCGTGGTGGTGAGGATCCGAACCAGAGCTTGGGAAGTAACCCTGGTATCTCTCTACGCGGAACCCGATAAACCCCTCACCCCTCACTTGGCCCACCTCAAGAGGATTGGGACCAAGCTAGGCCAGGGGCGGCTCATCATTGGAGGTGACGCAAATGCAAAAAGCCCTTGGTGGGGAGGTCACGTTGAGGATGATAGGGGGGAAGATCTGTTGGGTACTCTCGTTGAGATGAAACAGCACATCCTCAACGACGGAAGAACGCCCACCTTCGACACTGTCAGGGGGGGCAAAAGGTACTGCAGCTTCATTGATGTCACCACCTGCTCGGGAGACTTACTGAACCTAGTGAACAACTGGAGGACCGACGACGGTCTGGCTGCTGACTCCGACCACATCGGCATAGTTTTTCACTTAAAGTTGGCCAAATCCAAAGGTTCAAGTATAGCAAGAACGACCAGGTTGTTCAACACCAGGAAGGCCAACTGGAATCATTTTCATGAGAAAATGACCAGCTCCCTGGTGGAGAACAATCTGGTCGCAGAAAGCATACAAGCCATAAGTAGCACCAACTCACTGGAGGAACAACTGGCCAACTTTAACAGGAGCGTACTATCGGCATGCGAGGAATCAATTCCCAAAGTTTCCAATAAGGAAACCACAACTATGCCGTGGTGGTCGGATAAGCTCGCACAGATGAAGAGGGTGGTCGTCACCTACAGGAACCGTATCAGGAATGCCGCTCCCATTCGCAGGCAATGGGTGATATCGCAGTACCTGGAGCAAAAAGACAGGTATGAGTCGGAGGTTAAATTAGCACAGACTGCGTCTTGGAAGGAGTTTTGCTCTAAGCAAGACCGGGAAGGGGTATGGGAGGGTATTTATAGGGTCATTGGCAGGTCCACAACGAGGGAAGAGGATCAACCTCTTCTCCACAACGGGGTGGTATTGGACGCAAGCGGATCCGCGGGACTGCTCGCCTCGGTTTTCTACCCGGAGGACCGAGCCGAGGAGGACGACGCGGATCATGAAAGGACCCGTGCGTTGGCCGAGGAGGTCAATGACGGGTGCGAACATGAGGTTCACGACCCGCCATTCACTATTAATGAGCTGAAAGACGCACTGGGTTCTTTCAACCCTAAAAAAGCACCAGGAGCCGATGGCTTCACGGCTGATATTTGTGCGCACGCGGTGAACTGCGCACCGACACTGTTTCTGGAGCTGCTTAATAAGTGCCTGGCTCTTGAGTACTTCCCGAAGCCGTGGAAGGAAGCCACAGTGGTGGCCCTCAGGAAGCCGGGTAAGGAAGTGTACAACTCCCCGAAATCGTACAGGCCGATCGGGTTACTACCTGTACTGGGGAAGCTGTACGAAAAAATGTTGGCTGCTCGACTCAAGTTTCACCTCATACCGCGAACCAGCACTCACCAATACGGCTTTATGCCCCGGAGGAGCACCGAAGACGCCCTCTATAACCTGCTTCAGCACGTGCGCGGCAAGCTTCGGCAAAAGAGGATTGTCGCGCTCGTGTCGCTGGATATAGAGGGCGCCTTCGACAGCGCATGGTGGCCGGCGATAAAAGTCAGATTGGCAGAGGAGAAATGTCCGGTCAACTTGAGGCGGGTAGTCAGCAGCTACCTGAGCGAAAGGACAGTTCGTGTAAGATACGCGGGCGCGGAGCACACAAAAGCCACACAAAAGGGCTGCGTCCAGGGGTCTATAACGGGTCCCTTGTTGTGGAACCTGCTACTGGACCCATTGTTAAGATTACTTACCGACGCTGGTAATTACGTCCAAGCCTTCGCGGACGACGTTGTACTTGTTTTCGATGGCAACACCGCTTCAGAAATTGAAGGACAGGCCAACGTCACCCTCGAACGTGTTCAGGCGTGGGGTGTCAAAAATAAGTTAAAATTTGCGCCTCACAAGACCAACGCTATGGTCGTTACTAAACGGCTTAAATACGACAACCCACGACTGACCATGGGCGGGGTGGACGTCAGCTTGTCCGACGAAATAAAATTATTAGGCCTGACTATTGATAGAAATCTGAACTTTAATAGCCACATTAAAAATGTATGCGCCAAAGCAATTGGCATTTATAAAAAATTAGCTAGAACGGCCCGGATTAACTGGGGGCTTCACCCCGAAGTTATTCGCGTGATCTACACCGCGGTGATAGAGCCAGTCATTATGTACGCAGCCAGCGTCTGGCACGAGGCGACGAACAGACACTGCGTCAGGAAGCAGCTGAATGCGGTGCAGCGTGTGTTCGCCCAAAAATTAACAAAGGCCTACCGCACGGTCTCCCTGAACTCGGCACTGCTACTGGCTGGGATACTCCCTCTGGACCTCCGAGTTCGGGAGGTGGCCTCACTTTATGAGGCCAAGAGGGGAGTGTCCCAGCCATGGCTAGGGGACAGGGAGATCGAGCGGCTGGCCCCCATTTCGGCAACCAAACACCCTGTGGAACGCACGCGACTGGAGTTTGACAGCGTGGTAGACGAAGACCAGCTTAGCAACATCGTGTCCCATGACATCCGCGTTTTCACAGACGGGAGCAAGATTGGGGGTCGGGTCGGGGCTGCCCTTTCTGTGTGGAACGGTCAGTCCGAGACCAGGGCCCGCAAGCTTGCTCTCTCTCAACATTGTACCGTCTACCAGGCGGAACTCCTGGCGCTGCGCGAAGCGGCGTGTGAGGTAGAGCGGCATGACGCTGCCGCGTTCGGCATCTTCTCTGACAGCAGGGCAGCGCTCCTCAGCGTAGTCAATCCGCACTCTTATCACCCTCTTTCAGTAGAGACTAGGGACGCCCTTGGCCGCTGTAAACAGCAGGGCAAGAGCGTCTCCCTCTACTGGATAAAGGCCCACGTCGGCCTCGAGGGTAATGAGAGGGCGGATTGCCTCGCAAAGGAGGCTGCACTAAAACTGAAAAAGAAACCGGACTATGATCAGTGTCCTGTTTCATTCGTTAAGGGGGTCATTCGACAGGGCTCCCTTGACGAATGGAACAGGCGCTATCAGGAAGGTTCTACCGCCTCGACGACGAAAATGTTTTTCCCCTGCGCGAGAACGGCGTACAGGACCATCAGGAGGATCACCATCGAAGGGACAACAACCCAGTTCCTCACGGGACACGGTGGGTTCTCCGAGTACTTGGCTCGTTTCAAGTGCAAGGCGGACCCGTCGTGCGCCTGTGAGCCGGGGCTCTCCGAATCGGTGGCTCACCTCCTGATGGACTGCCCAATCCACGCCAGGGACCGGCTGGACTTGGAGATCGCCACGGGTGTAAAAGTAAACGCGAGCGGCCTTACACACCTCATCAGTACACACACGAAGCTGTTCATAGGGTACGCTACTAAAATAGTAAGGATAGTTAATGAGAGGAACAAAGCCTAACAGTAAATTATGCTAGCAAATTATCATTGGCATAATAATTGCCTAGCATAAAAAACTTTTTGGATTGCAAAAATATTGTTACCCTAGAATAAATATAAGATAGTTATAAGAATGTAAATAAAATAAGAATTGAAAAGTGTACTTAGTTATAGAAAAATTGTAATTAGAATTAAGCTTTTTGTAAATTGGAATAAAGGTTGAATAAAATAAAAATAAAAAAGAAGAATTTAGAATAGTTTAAGATAGGTAGGTACACATTGCCCCTGATGCCCCCCATCCCCACAGAGAATGAAAGGACTAGCGCGAAAGTACGAGAGGCATGATTGATAGAACTGGAGTGATAAAGAGAAATGGAATGAAAGAGGAAAGAAATAGGTCTAAATTAGGGAGCTTTTATTACCATAGTGAAAAACAGGCACCACTTTACAGTGGTGGTAGGGAAATAAAAAAAAAAAAAAAAAAAAAAAAAAAACCTAACCTAACCTAACCTAACCTAACCTAACCTAACCTTGAGAGGCAGGCCAATGTCACCCTCGAGCGTGTTCGGGCGTGGGGTGTCATGAATAAGTTAAAGTTCGCGCCGCACAAGACCTGCGCGATGGTCTTAACCAAAAAGCTTAAATATGACACCCCACGCCTGATCATGGGCGGGGTGGGCATTGCCCTGTCTCCAGAAATCAAAATATTGGGATTAACAATAGACGCTAAGTTAACTTTTAATAATCACGTTAAAAACATATGTAGTAAGGCAGTCAATATATACAAAAAGTTGGCACGGACGGCCCGGATCTCCTGGGGGCTTAACCCCGAGGTGATCCGGACCATCTACTCCGCAGTGATTGAGCCTATAATACTCTACGCGGCCAGCGCATGGTGTGAGGCGTCTGGAAAAGAGTATGTCCGGAAGAGGCTGAACGCGGTACAGCGTGTGTTTGCACAAAAATTAACCAAGGCCTACCGCACGGTCTCCCTGAACTCGGCACTGCTGCTGGCTGGGATACTCCCTCTGGACCTTCGAGTTCGGGAGGTGGCAGCATTGTATGAGGCCAAGAGAGGAGTGTCCCAGCCGTGGCTTAGAGGCAGGGAGATCGAGCGGCTGGCCCCCGTTTTGGCAGCCCCGCACCCCGCGGAGCGTACACGCTTGGAGTTCGATAGCGTGGTAGACGGAGAACAACTTGCAAATATAGCACAACACGATGTACGAATATACACTGATGGGAGCAAAATTGAGGGCAAGGTCGGAGCTGCTGTTTCCGTATGGAACAGTCAGTCCGAGACCAAGGCCCTCAAATTTGCTCTCTCAGATTACTGCACCGTCTACCAGGCTGAACTTCTGGCGCTGCGCAAAGCGGTGTGCGAGGTAGAGCGGCATGACGCTGCCGCGTTCGGCCTCTTCAGTGATAGCAGGGCGGCGCTCCTTAGTGTGGTCAGTCCGCACTCTTTCCACCCCTTGGCAGGGGAGTCTAGAGGCGCTCTTGGCCGCTGCAAGCAGCAGGGCAAGAGCGTCTCTCTCTACTGGATCAAGGCCCATGTTGGCCTTGAGGGGAATGAGAGGGCGGATTGGCTCGCTAGGGAGGCCGCCTTGAAGCTCAAAAAGGCCCCAGACTACAATCTGTGTCCTGTCTCATTCGTCAAGAGAGTCCTACGGCAGGGCTCTCTTGACGAATGGAATAGGCGTTACCAAGAGGGCAACACCGCCTCTACGACAAAAATATTCTTCCCCTGCGCAATACATGCACACAAAACCATCAGGAGAATTTCCATCACGGGCCCAACCACCCAATTCCTCACGGGACACGGCGGGTTCTCCGAATACTTGGTGAGATTCAAGTGTAAGACGGACCCGTCGTGTGCCTGTGAGCCGGGTGTGTCCGAATCGGTCCCCCATCTCCTGATGGATTGCCCAATACACGCCGCTGACAGGCTCGACTTAGAAATTGAAACAGGAATTAAAGTCGATGAAGATGGCATTAAGATATTAATAGCTGAACACACAATGCAAACGATGAAATTCGCCCTTAAAATAGTAAGCATTGCAAATCTAAGAAACAAGGTGTAAACAGACCATGATAGCGCGTTATGGTAACAATAACGTTGTCTACCATAATATTGTAAGTAGAATAATAAGTAAGATTGTATTGTGTTAGATTAATATAAGTATTAGAATAATATAGTTTTAATTGCAAATATTTAAATAGTTAAGATACAATATTGTTTTAGTTATAATTACTGGTTAAGAAAAATGTAAACTGTTTTCTATAAATAAAGAGATACAAAAGATTAGTTAACAAATTAGCGTAGGTACACTATCTCCCAGATGCCCTCACTCCCCGCAGAGTATGAAAGGATAAGAATGAAAGTGCGAGAAGGATAAGCGCGAGAACGGTATGCATAAGAGGCCAGAATAAAAGAGGAAAGAATAGGAATAAAATTAGGAGTCTTTAATTTAGACTCCTAGCCTCTGAGGGAGGCCAGACTACCCACTAAACCACCACGGTGTCCGTCGTCACCACATATCGACGATGGCGGGAACAACATCTTCCGCTATCGTCGTGTGGGTCGCCCGCCGCTGATCGACACGTGTCTACACCTAGCGGGATCCCCTGTCTGGGAGACTTATGAATGATGCAGAGAATTAGTTCTGGATTTGTTCTATTGAATTATGCTGGAATCAGAATTTGTTCCGTATAATAAACGGAAATATAAACTTTTCTAACCGACCTCCAGCCAGCGGGATATTTACCAAAATTAAGTCTGGGGAACTATAAATTGGTATTACCTTTTAGTTCTGTCTTTGTTCTGTTTAACAAAACAAAAAACATACTTCTAGCGTCCTTACTTCAGCCACAATCAAGCTGAAACGAAACCTCCAGTCAGCGGACTTTTTCTCTCAGGGACATTTTTTTTGTAACTTTTACACTAAATTGATAACATTTAAACTATTTACGACTATAATTTTACTTAAATTACCTATTCGTACATCTAGTATGAAAATTAAAAGTATAGAATCTGAAAGCTAGTAAGTGGGTAGAATACAAAATAATCTCACCGGTCTGCATTACCTTTCATAAATTAATATTATAAATGCGAATATTTGTAAGGATGGATATTGGTATAATTTTCATACTAGATGTACGAATAGGTAATTTAAGTAAAATTATAGTCGTAAATAGTTTAAATGTTATCAATTTAGTGTAAAAGTTACAAAAAAATGTCCCTGAGAGAAAAAGTCCGCTGACTGGAGGTTTCGTTTCAGCTTGATTGTGGCTGAAGTAAGGACGCTAGAAGTATGTTTTTTGTTTTGTTAAACAGAACAAAGACAGAACTAAAAGGTAATACCAATTTATAGTTCCCCAGACTTAATTTTGGTAAATATCCCGCTGGCTGGAGGTCGGTTAGAAAAGTTTATATTTCCGTTTATTATACGGAACAAATTCTGATTCCAGCATAATTCAATAGAACAAATCCAGAACTAAGTCTCTGCATCATTCATGAGTCTCACAGACAGGGGATCCCGCTAGGTGTAGACACGTCTGATCGACGGCAGGCCCGTCTCTGGTGCGGCAGAAGAGGAGTCCTTCTGCCACCCGCCTAGGCAAGGCACACGCGACACGACGTGCGCCTTCAACCTCGAGGCCTATGTAAGGGCAGCAGACGCCCCCGCGTCTACTGCCCGGCCCGGTTAGGGGGGGAGGAGTTGGTGGTACCGCCTCCTCCGAGCCCCGGTTCTCTTGCGGCGCTGTGGGAGGGAAAGGGGGTCACATTCCCTCTCCCTCTCCGCCGCCTCCTTCTGCGAGATAACCGTCTCGCAGAAGGTCTGAACCGCTGCCCACGCCTCATCGCCGCCGTCGACCATAGACAGAACTACGGCCGGCAGCGAGAGGTCCGTCCCCACTTCGGCGATGAGAGCACGGCGCTCCCCAGCCCACGCGGGGCACTCCTCTAGGGTGTGCTGCGCCGTGTCATCAACGCCGCCACAGTGGTGGCACCCACTGGTCGGCTCTCGTCCCACGCGGCACAGGTAACTTCCGAAGCATCCATGCCCCGAAAGGACCTGCGCCATGCGGAACGTTACCGACCCCCGCGATCTGTCCATCCAGTCTCTGAGGACCGGACGGATCGCCCCGACGGTCCTGCTGCCAGCCGTGGGATTGGCCAGCCGCCGCTCCCACTCCCGGAGAACCTAACCTAACCTAACCTAACCTAACCTAACCTAACAGTAGTCAATCCGCACTCTCATCATCCTCTTTCAGTGGAGACCAGGGGCGCTCTTGGCCGCTGTAAACAGCAGGGCAAGAGCGTCTCCCTCTACTGGATTAAGGCCCACGTTGGTCTTGAGGGTAATGAGAGGGCGGATTGCCTCGCAAAGGACGCCGCCTTAAAACTCAAGAAGAGGCCGGACTACGATAAATGTCCTGTCTCATTCGTCAAGGGAGTCATACGTAAGGCCTCCCTTGACGAATGGAACAGGCGCTATCGGGAAGGCCATACGGCCTCCACCACTAAAATGTTTTTCCCTTGCGCGCTTACGGCGTATAGGATCGTCAGGAGGATTAACATCGACGGCCCTACAACCCAATTCCTCACGGGACACGGTGGGTTCTCCGAATACTTGGCGCGGTTCAAGTGTAAGGCAGACCCATCGTGTGCCTGTGAGCCTGGGGTTCCGGAGTCGGTGTACCACCTCCTGGCGATCTGTCCAATCCATGCCAGGGATAGGCTGGATTTGGAACTCGCCACAGGTACTAAAGTTGACAGAACAGGACTAATACACCTCATGCAAAAACACATGCAGAGTACAATCGAATATGCCAGGAAAATCGTTATAGCAGTGAACAATCGAAACAAAGTGTAACCCTATGCTAGCCGTTATACTAAGCATAATGTTGCTTAGCCATAGACTGTAATCATGTATTGTACAACAAAAAATTGTTACTCCATAATATAAGAAATAAATAAATATAAGGAAAATATATATATGTTATTAGCTATAAGGTGTATAATAAGATAAGATGTAAAGCAGGATGTTTTTGTAAATGGATAAGTCAGTATATTTAAGGAAAATGTAAATATTGTTGCCATATTTAATAAATAAAATAAAATAAAGAAAACAAAATTAGACTAGACATACAACAGGTAGGTACACACAATCTCCCAGATGCCCCCACTCCCTACAGAGAATGAAAGGTTGTATGAAAGTGCGAGAGGAATAAATGCGAGAACTGGTATGACAAAGAGACTCGGAATGAGAGAGGAAAGATCTAGGTTTTAAGAATAGGGAGAGTTTTTATTTTTAAAAAGCAAAAATAGGCACCACTTTAAAGTGGTGGTAGGGAAAAAAAAAAAAAAAAAAAAAAAAAAAAAAAAAAAAAAAAAAAAAAAAAAAAAAAAAAAAAAACCTAACCTAACCTAACCTAACCTAACCTAACCTAACCTAACCTAACCTAACCTAACCTCGATGGTGATAGCGCCCTGGAAATTGAGAGACAGGCCAATGCCTCTCTCGAGCATGTGCGGGAGTGGGGCATCGGAAATAAGCTGAAATTCGCACCGCACAAAACTTGTGCGATGGTAATCACGCGGAGGCTAAAGTACGATGTCCCACGCCTCAGCATGGGCGGGATAGACATTGGACTGTCCGAAGAGATCAAAATCCTGGGGCTCACAGTCGACCACAAGCTCACATTTAACACACATGTCACCAATGTATGCAGAAAGGCGATCGCCATTTACCACAAATTGGCGCGGATGGCCCGGATCAGTTGGGGATTGCATCCCGAGGTGATCCGGACCATCTACAACGCCGCTGTGGAGCCGACGATTCTGTACGCGGCTAGCAGTTGGGGCGCGGCGGTGGACAAGCTTGGTGTCAGAAAGCAGTTGAACGTGGTGCAGCGCGGTTTCGCTCAGAAGCTCTCGAAGAGCTACCGGACGGTCTCCCTGCACTCGGGGCTGATCCTGGCTGGGATGCTCCCTCTGGACCTCAGAGTTCGCGAGGTGGCCTCGTTATACGAGGCCAAGAGAGGGGTGTCCCAGTCATGGTTGGGAGACAGGGAGGTCGAACGGATGGCTCCGGCTATTGAGGCACCTCACCCCGCGGAGCATATGAACCTGGAGTTCACCAGTCTGGTAGACGAGGAACAATATCAAAGCACAGAAACGATTGCAACACGCATCTTTACGGACGGGAGCAAGATTGAGGGTCGCGTCGGTGCCGCGTTATCCATTTGGAATAACGGGACCGAAACCGCGACCCTCAAGCTTGCTCTCTCGCCGCACTGCACCGTCTACCAGGCCGAGCTCCTGGCCATATGCAAAGCGACCAGTGAGGTCCTCAAGCGAGGCGCGGCCACGTTCGGGATCCTCAGCGACAGCAGAGCCGCACTCCAGACGGTCACAAACCGTCATGCCCTCCACCCTCTGGCAGTTGAGGCCAGGCTTAACATCAAAAGGGGCTTGATCCAGGGCAAGGAAATATCCTTGTTCTGGATCAAGGCCCATGCAGGGTTGGAGGGAAATGAGCGCGCCGACGATCTGGCGAAGGAGGCGGCTCTGAGGTCGAAGAGGGCTCCACACTACGGCCTGTGCCCAGTCTCATTCGTCAAGCGAGGCCTGAGGCAGGTAACGCTTGACAAATGGGACGAAAGGTACAGGACGGGTGAAACTGCTTCTGGGACCAAGCTCTTCTTCCCAAGCGCGGTGGCTGCGTACAGGATCGTCCGCAAAATGGAGGTCGCCGGCACAACGACGCAGTTGCTGACAGGGCATGGTGGGTTCTCCGAATACTTGGCTCGGTTCAAGTGTAAGGAGGACCCATCATGCGCCTGCGAGCCCGGCGTCGAGGAGACAGTCGCACATTTAATCGTGGACTGCCCCATTCATGCCGTATCTAGATACAGCCTAGAACAGAATACGAACCTAAAAGTAAGCTTAGAAAATTTACCAGAATTTATACAGAAGTTCAAAACAGAATTTGTAAATTATGCAGTCCAGATTGTAAAAATTGTCAATAAAAGAAATAGCACTTAAGGATCACGGCGAGTATCATGTGATACCACGTGGAGATGATCCCAATTATGTAAAAAATCTGTGTATAAATAATATGTATAAGTTATAGGTTAAATTTAGTTGTATTAGATTGTAAATAAATATATAAATAAAGAACGGATGACAAAATCCCCAGTTCCCCTAGATATCCCAAGTATGAAAGGTATGGAATGAATTTGCGAGAGGCATAAAAGCGAGAACTGGTATGGTACTAGAGGACAGAATGAAAGCGAGAATAGTTATATTGTTATATAGATAAAGTTATAAAACCCTGAGTGGGTTAAAACTCTTAAAAAATATAGAGACTAGACAGGGCATCTAAAAACCTAATGAGAGTAGGCCTTTGACCAAGTCAAAGATGCTAGAAAAAAAAAAAAAAAAAAAAAAAAAAAAAAAAAACCTAACCTAACCTAACCTAACCTAACCTAACCTTCCTTCCTTCCTTCCTTCCTTCCTTCCTTCCTTCCTTCCTTCCTCCCTCCCTCCCTCCCTCCCTCCCTCCCTCCCTCCCTCCCTCCCTCCCTCCCTCCCTCACTCCCTCCCTCCCTCCCTCCCTCCCTCCCTCCCTCCCTCCCTCCCTCCCTCCCTCACTCCCTCCCTCCCTCCCTCCCTCCCTCCCTCCCTCCCTCCCTCCCTCCCTCCCTCCCTCCCTCCCTCCCTCCCTTCCTTCCTTCCTTCCTTCCTTCCTCCCTCCCTCCCTCCCTCCCTCCCTCCCTCCCTCCCTCGCTCCCTCCCTCCCTCCCTCCCTCCCTCACTCCCTCCCTCCCTCCCTAATCCCTCCCTCCCTCCCTCCCTCCCTCCCTCCTCATGCGCATACCATCCGAACTTCTTCGCTCCCAGCGAAGTGCCTTTAGAGGTTTTCCGTCAAAATGAAAAATAGACACAATTTTTAAACTCAGTTTATTTTTTATTACAACAAGATACCATTTTCTCTTTACAACCTTTACAAACAAAATTACAAAATCATAATCGTAACCACTCACAAAACATACAAGTTACACACGCGTCAACGTTTATTTACATAGAATACAATATTTACAAGCGAACGTCTGCACCAACGTACAACAATAAATATGAGCGGCGCGGCGGCCTACACTAGTATCACACGTGACGTCACAGTCCGGGGGGGGCTACACCAGCACCGTGAGGCGCTCGGGCGGCTGCAGGCGCGCGGGCGGCGGCTCGGGCGGCGGCAGCGCGCGCTTGGTGAGCTCCTTGTCGCGCGGCGGCGTGTCGTTGCGCGCGTCCGCGTTCTGCGCCTTGTACAGCGAGTGCGCGCGCGGCAGCTCGTCCCCCGCCCGGCGCGCGCGCGGCTCCTCGCGCAGCGGGTTGGCGTAGCGCCGCAGGTTCTCCTCGTTCTGCAGGTTGTTGGACTTCTCCTCGTCGCAGCGCCGCGAGCGCTCCGCCGCCAGCGCCGCGCGCCGCCGCCGCAGCAGCAGCAGCGCCCCCGCGGCTCCCGCCAGCAGCACCAGCAGCGCCAGCCCGCCCAGCGCCAGCGCCAGCGCGCCCCCGCCGCCCTCCGCCGCGCCCTCCTCCGCGCCCGGCGCCGCGTGCGGCACGCGCAGGCGCAGCGCCGCGCCCAGCAGTGCGTGCTGCGCCAGGCGCCGCCGCGACACCAGCTCGCTCAGCGCGCGCACGGCCGCGCCCAGCGCCGACGCGCGCTCCGCGCCGTCCGAGCCCAGCTCGTCGCCGATCCACTGCAAGCGGACGAGCGGCGTCATATTGTAATCGGTCTCGACAAAAATTGAAAAAAGTCGTTGCCGCGTCGACTTACCAGAGCGAGGTCGAGCGAGTCGTCGTCATCGGGCGCCAGGTCGCACAGCAGGGCAAGCGGGGGCGCGGGGGGCGCACGCGCCGCCAGCGCGGCAGCCAGCGCTCGGCGCAGCGCAGCGCACGCGCGCTCCACGTGCGCACCGCGCGCCAGGCGCTCGCGCGCCAGCTGCAACGAGGCCCGCGCGCAGCCCGGCGGCAGGCGTGCGGCGCGGGCGCCGGGCCAGCAGGACGGCGGGGCGGGCAGCGCGGGCGGCTCCACGCGGCGCCCCGCCACGCGCCGACACTCGCCGATGGGCGCGCACGGCGCCCGCAGGCACAGCGCCGGGGCGGCCGGGACGCACACCTGTGCGACGGGAACGTATGCGGTGAGCGTGCGATGTGGCAGGGTAGTGGTAGGGCCGGGTACGCGGAGCGTGGCTCACCTCGTCGGTGCGGCAGGGCTGCGCGTGGCCGTGGCAGTCGGGCAGGCCGCACCACAGGCGCGTGCAGGCGGGCGCGCCGCCGTCGCACCAGCACGCGTTGCATCCCCACCACCACGTGCCGTTGTCGGCGCCGCACTGGCCGGGCCCGCCGTCCGGCCCGTCGTCCAGGGCGTCGTCCGGCCCGTCGGACGCGCCCCCCTCGCCCTCCGCGCCGTCCGCCCCCAGGCCCGCCAGCACTGTACACCAGCACATTATTGAAAAATACGTCCATGAGACGCAGCTACGACGGGTAGGACGGTTTTAATGTGTACAGTTAGGTATGTTATCACGTTGTCTCTCACTGGGTTCATCCGGTCTCTCCAAGTAAACTAAAGTTTGTCAGGTCAGAGGTGCAGTGAGTAATGCTCATTGAGGGATTAACAGAGTGACTAATGAACACGTCATTAAAGTTTTGAACGAGTGTGCTTACTCTCCAGGCAGCGGCGCGCGGAGCGCTGCGGCGGCGGCGGGCACACGCAGCGCGCGGCGCGCTCGGGGCGGCGCGCGTCCGGCACGCAGGCCGCGCCCGCCGGGCACGCGGGCGAGCACGCCGCCGTGGCGCACGTGTCGCCCGCCCAGCCCGGCGCGCACTCGCAGGCCCACCAGCCCGCGCCACCCACGCAGCGCCCGCCGTTGCGGCACGGCGCCGACGCGCAGCCGTCCAGCGCCAGCTCGCAGCGCGCGCCCGTGCGGCCCTCCCGGCACGCGCACGCCCAGCCCGGCGGCGCCGCGCTGGCCACGCACGAGCCGCCCGCGGCGCACGGGCAGGCCGGCGCGGCCGCGGGCGCCGCCACCAGCGCCACGTCGCACGCGGCGCCGCCCCACCCGCTCGCGCAAGCGCATCGCCACGTGACACCGTCCCGCATGCACGTCCCTCCGTTTGCGCAGGTACCTTCCGGACACGTATCGACTTCCTCGACGTGCACCGAACACGTCTTACCTACGGGCAATAATAATAACTTTCAATAAGTTTCCCAGACAATAAACTACTACCACCTCTATACGATGCAATTCCATCGAAAACTACGCCGTTCGGTGCACTCACCGGTCCAGCCGTCGCGACAGTCGCAGATGAAGTCGCCGGCGCCGTCGCGGCAGGTGGCGTTGTTGCGGCACGGGCCCGAGGCGCAGGGCGACACGCGCAGCTCGCACAGTGCGCCCGCGTGGCCCGCGTCGCACGCGCAGCGCGGCGGCGCGCCCGGCGCGCGCTCGCAGCGGCCGTGCACGCACACGCCCGCGCCGCACGCGTCCGCGTCGGGCGCGGGGGCGGGCGCGTCGGGGCGGGCGGCGCGGGCGGTGCAGTTCTTGCCGGTCCAGCCGGGTGCGCAGTGGCAGTAGTAGTCGCTCTGCGCCGTGTAGCACGCGGCGCCGTTGCCGCACGGCGCGCCTGCGCAGTGGTCGCGGTCGTCCTGGAGCGAGCGCATAATAATATTATTAGCCTATCGATTTCAACCTGCGATCGCTTCACAAATTAAAAATGGAAAAATATCACACAAAGTGCCTCGAGTCAATCGTTTGTTCACGGATAGAGTAGTCTGTATACAGTGCGATTGTATTGTATTGAAAACAATGGTCTACATTTTGAACAATTAATGAGTTAAGTAAGAAAAATAAAATGTATTTTGTTAAAGATGAGCTCTTTCCTTTAGTTTATGTCAGTACTTCCTAGAATAAGATCCTTAATAGCAACACTATCGTATGGTGTAACAATATAGGGTGTGTTTTATTTTTTCAAAATCTACAGGTTTGATTCCTAGCTAGGATTATTGGTTTTTCAAAAATCTAATGAAGAGGTTTTAAGTTTCACCAAAATCGGGCTCGTGACTCCTTTGAGCATTTTCGCTATTCCTTATGGTTTCGGATTTGGCCATCCAAGCCCTTTTGAAAAATTCACCCTGTATAATAGCAATTTGTACATAAATCAAACTCAATGTTACAAGCGATCACTTTCTACAAACAGGAATACCACGGAAGCAGATTTAGCTACTCGAACATGCACGATAATACACTTTAACACAATTATTCACAATTCACACTGAAGTTGAAACCTCAGCCGAGGTTCGGCTAGCTTTCAACAAAACGAAACGGTACATCGTGCTAGACTCACCGCGCAGTAGCGTCCGTGGCAGGGGGTCAGCTAGAAGTAAGCAGAAGTCGGGTTAGTCGGTGTTAGGACACGCGCGGGGGCCGCCCGGGCGTTAGTCGAGCGTTAGTGGCAGTGGGGTGAGGGAGGGGTGGGGGGAGGGGGCTCACCTCGCAGTTGGTGCCGGAGAAGCCGACGGGGCAGATGCAGCGGTAGGCGTTGAGCAGGTCGACGCACTCGCCGCCGTGGCGGCAGGGGCGCGGCGCGCAGTCGTCCACGTCGCGCGCGCACGTGCGGCCGGCGTAGCCCGGCGCGCAGGCGCAGTGGAAGTCGTCCACCAGGTCGATGCACGTGGCGCCGTGCAGGCACTGCCCCGTGCAGTCGTCCACGTTGCTGGCGCAGTCCCGCCCCGTCCAGCCCGCCAGGCACGCGCACGCGTAGCCGCCCAGCGTGTTGTTGCACGCCGCCGCGTTCACGCACGGGCCCAGCGCGCCCTCCGGCCTCTCGCCGCCCTCACCGCCCGCGCCGCCCGCGCCGCCCTGCTGCTCGCACTCGTTCACATCTGCCGAGGGACAAGCGCGGGCTGTAGTAGTGCTCCGCCGGCGGGACCGAGACGTCGAGCGGCCGCCAACTCACCTTCGGAGCAGGTGGGCCCGGTCCAGCCGGGCGCGCAGTCGCACTGGAAGGCGTCCAGCAGGTCGCGGCAGGAGGCGCCGTGCGCGCAGGGCGCGCTGGCGCAGTCGTCCAGGTCTTGGTCGCACAGCGCGCCGCCCCAGCCGCGCGCGCAGGCGCAGGCGAAGCCGGGCGGCGCGGCGCTGAGCGAGCACTCGCCGTGCACGCAGGGCTGCGGCGCGCAGGGGTTGTCCACGCGCTCGCAGTCCACGCCGGAGAAGCCCTCGGCGCAGCGGCACAGGTACTGGTCCGGCGCCGTGTTCTCGCACGTGCCGCCGTGCTGGCACGGCTCGTGCGTGCCGCAGTAGTTGAGATCTGCAAGCGTTCGCGATGCTCCCGTTACCCAACGTTGCGTGCAGTACACGTGTATTTATGTTAAATTAGCCGTGCTGGAGCGGCAGGACGTACCTTGGTCGCAGAGGATGCCGCCCCAGTTGGTGTCGCAGGTGCAGTCCCAGGAGGAGCCGTTGCAGTAGCCGTGCTTGCAGCCCGGGTAGGGCGTGCACTGCGCGCACAGCTCGCCGCGCCAGCCCGGCCGGCAGCTGCGGGCACGAGCCGTTACTCACTCAACACTCAACACTCAACACTCAACACACCAGTGCATTCCAATACTTGTACTGCGGGACTTGCACGGCATACGGCCTTGATGCGTCATCCAAAGAAATCTTTCAACGAGATGAGCTTTTAACATTGTATTATTGAACCCCACAACAACCTTCCGGTTGCTGTTTAGCAGTTATGGCCATTGTTCACGGAGATACCAAATATGTCAATGTGTCACATCCATGCAAACCGGCGACAGTACTATGACATTGAATCAAAAATTGATGAGAGTATTCAAAAAATCTTGAACTTGTTTGCTAACTATTGTGAGGTTTGCGATCAAAAGTTTAGTAGGAAATTGTACACAAAGGTAATGGTACGACGGACAAGTTGGCCACTGGAGACGATGTCCAGGCGGCAGGTTTTCTTTTGGTGTGATAAAACCTGCCGGAAGGAACTGTCACCTTTACTCTCTTGCCCGCTGTGGAGGATTGTCTATAGCCAGAGTGGTTCTGATGAAGCTTCGGCGGCCTTTCAAGCGGACGGGAGACATTATCACAAGATATGGTAAGAAGCACTCACTCGCAGTCGCCGGGTCGGTCGCAGCGCCCGTGCGTGGGGTGGCATCCTTCCTTACACACGGCTGGAACGAGAAGTTAACAATGCAGGTTAGGTATCTTTTAGTCTGCGACACGCGACAGCCTCACTCCTGCAACGGAGCCGCCCGGGGTCCAGGTAGCTCAGCCGTAAATTTCAGCCTCAGAATATATGTGGAAAAGAGGGAGACAAAATCATGGATGCTTGGATTTGAAAATCGGAGTGCAGAGAGACTTCCTAATCTGAGCATACAGTTCTTGTAAATAACCTCTGACGATGAAGTATATGGAGACTATGTGAGTAGGTGACTAGATGAGAGACAAGAGAGGGCTCACGTTTCTCGCAGTTGTCGCCCTGCCAGCCGGGCAGGCAGCGCTTGTCGCCCAGCGCTGCGCAGGAGTAGTGGCCGAACTTGTCGTCGCGCGGGCGGCAGAAGGTGGTGCACGTGGCGTTGTGGTAGTTGGGCGCGCACAGCACGCGCACGCGGTACGCCACCGCCGCCGCGCCGCCCGCGTGCTGCAGCGCGTGCCACTCCGCGCTCGGCTCCACGATGCCCGACCACCACGCCTCCTCGATCAGCCCCGCCTCTGCAACCGACCGCCCCGCGCCCGTCAGCACATAGGTACACCCCCACCGCACCACCCCCACACCCCCCCACCTACCCCCGCACCGCACTCACCTGGCTCGGCGTACGAGTAGTCGTCGAAGGCTTGCAGTATCAGCGTGAACGATCGCTGCAACAGACGAACGAGGGGTTGACTTACATTACCGATGGAATTCTTACATTACCTACCGCCCAAACTCGGAGGTGACGCTTACCGTCCATCGGAACGAGAAGGGCAGTGCGAGCGTGTAGAGCGGCTCGGCGAGCGTGAAGGAGTCGGTCCCGAGCACGGGCGAGGCGGCCCGGCCGAACGAGCAGGCGCCCGGCGCCGCCGCCGACTGGTACTCCTTGAGGCACAGCGTGAAGCGCGTGCGGCACGGCGCCGAGCAGCGCGCCGGGGGCGCAGCGCCCGCCGGCCCGGGGGGCGCCGGGGCCGAGGGAGGGGGCGACGCACCGCCGCAGCACGCGCCCGACGAAACTTCCGCGCGGAAGTTGGAAAATTCTAATATCTGGAGCTCGAACACGCCCGCCCCCGCCGCGCACTGCACACACAACCACACCTTAGTTAAGCGCTTCACTGAAACATTCAACATTCAACATTATCACAGAAACATTGGGGTTGTGGCGCGCGTAGCTATGTCCACTGTGCGACATACTGATTACAAACCTCATGGCTCTACCAAAGAGCTCAATCTTGCCAGGGGACAAAATGTGCGTTGGCATTAAATAATTCATTACAAGTTTACATGGCTCGCCCTGAACCCGTGACCTGGGACTCCACTTCGTGAGGACGTGCGCGGACCGAACACTATTGCTCTGACGCATTCATTCTACTGTACGGTTACAGTACAGTTATTTTATTGATTAGTTACAACACCGCGAAGAATAGCAATATAAATAAATAAAAAATACTTTTATTCTCTCAGAAAATTAAATACAATTTATAAATAAAACAGAAATAAAACGTTTACCTACTTGCGTAGGTACCTACTCTACGCTCGATGGTTGTAACTTCGCTAAGAAAAAGTTCTATTTTCTTCCGTTTCCCCGCAACCTCTTTTAAACAATGCCTGAAAAGTTTTCGTGCCTCGAAGAGCACTTTAAGCCGTGGCTCCCGGTTATTAATATTCGTTATGGGTATTTTAAAGCCCGAAACTATCGCCAATGGATTTCCACAATCCAGTCGCAGGCAGTCTCGCTTCACGTAAAAAATATCGAAGTAGGTATACGCCGCTTAGTAGTTAAGTGAAAAGCCGACCTCAACTGGGTCAGCAAAGGGCCCGGACGCTGATGATGACGACTGTTTAGAAAGAGCTCACAGCACCGTGTCTCGATGTGTTGTTGTATTTTGAACAAGTAATTATTTGAATAGGCCTCGCCGCTGTGGTCGTGCTCACATCACTCGTTGGGCGGTGGCGTGTGGTCGTACATCGCTGCGTGTGGTTGGGCGCGATGCCAGCGATCCACTTGGTTGGCCAACAAATGAGCGTCCACACTCTACTTTGACTAGTTCTAATGGCTGAAGGTTGACTTAGCTTCGTTGGCGGCCAGTACCCTGTGTTAATAGAAGCTCACTTCAAGATGTAGCCAATCTTGTAAGTACATACCTAGTCTAGGGATCTACCTATCTGACTTATTTCTAAAGCTCACTTGAAGTTGCGTAATGGGTAGATTGGGTAGGTCCACCTGCAGGGCGATATATTTCTCATTATTATTGGAACGTTTATTTATTTATTATTATTTTAAGTGCTAAGCGATGATAAATAATGATGCCGAAATAATTGTCTGTACACACTTAACGTTTGCATCCTGTAGGTACCTATATCCTTTAAGAATAAGTAGGTACGTATTATAATTATAAGATAGGGCTATTTGAGTGTAAAACACAAACGGTCTTATCACATAATACGATACGGACTTTATTTTATGCAACTGTTTATTTAACGTTTGACAGCGGGTTGAGAATGTAACTATTCCACTAAACGTAAAAGTAAACCGTGAAATGCGCCGTAAAATATATATTATAGGTAAACTAGGTACCTAATCCTATGTAAGTATCTACCCTTTTCACTCATTAAAAACACAATTATCTCGGTTGATTTAAAATTTGGGAAACCTTCATTCACGGAATGCAAACAGCAAATCGCACATACTTACTTAGGTATATTTACGTCAACTATTTATTATAGGTAGTGATGAATCTTTTACGTACCTATCTACCTACTTTCAATAGATATTCACAAAATATGTTTTGTAGAGTTTAAAACTTATTATTCTCTTATACCTAGTACATAGATATATATTTATTTATAGGAGGTATTTATTAAGTAGGTACTTAAAACGATGCACAGTTGTAGGTAGGTACCTACGTACATTGCTCGAAGTAGATAATCCATTTAAGGCTATTCAGACAGGTACGAAACAGCCGAGACAAGGGAATTATTTGACATCAAGTTAACAGACAATTGTACGGAGAGGTCATCGAGCATATAACTAGGGTTGCCACCTTTTATTTTTGCAAATAAAGTACATTGGTTATTATAGGCAAGAAAAAAAAAGTACGTAGTATCAAAATAAAGTACAACTTATTTTTCTTTATTATCCATACTAATATTATAAATGCGAAAGTAACTCTGTGTGTCTGTCTGTCTGTCTATCTGTCTGTTACGCTTTCACGCCTGAACCGCTGAACCGATTTTGATGAAATTTGGTATAGGAGTGGATTAGACCTCGAGAATGAACATAGGCTATGTTTGGTCGGAATAACCGATATCCACGCGGGCGGAGCCGCGGGCAACAGCTAGTAAACAATAAAAATGAAATTACTTTATACAAATTTAAAAAAATATCATTACTCTTTTTAAATACCTGCTGCCATTTTTGTGCAGTTGATAGTTCAGAAAAACCCTCAGTAATACCTACATAATTATAGGTATATCTATGAAATGATAGACACACTGACATCATTGACATTTGAGGTCAGGTTGCGTCACAGAACAAAGAAAAATCCTTAGGACTAGAAATCGTATGGGGGCGTGTTTGTGTCGCCAAAAACCTAAGTGTAATTGCATTTACCTCACACATATATAATACACTTGTGTATGTGCACAACGCAGGCTAAAATAATCAAAAAACAAGTTTATGCGATTGATTTTAAGGTTTCTTTTCCTATAAGTTTTCACGAAATATTTACTTCAATATTCTAGAAGTTTCTATACCTGTCCAATTCAGGATGCTAAATGATAATGTTGACAGTTCACGTCTATGAAGTATCGTATTTTTATATACCAAATAATACCTCTAAAATTATCGTAGCACATGGACAAGTACCGCCCACTTTTAGTAGTGAAGCGTCTTGCAAGAATTCAGCACAATAATTGACTATGACACAAAGGAATCGAATGAATCGAACTTAAATTAATTTATTGAAATTTTTAAGTACTTATCTACTACAATTTTTTGTAATATAGCTAATAATAATATAATATAATAATAAAAGTAATAGCTAAGTATATTGCAAGACATAATTACTGTACCATAAAACTTCTCTTTTATCATCCTGAAATAAGTTACCTAAAATAATAAAAAAATAAATGCTTTTGTGTTTTTATAACTATCGATTCCATATTCTACGGGAACGATAATCGAAAATCGATTAGATTCCTTTTTGATTATACTATATGGGGTACTCTACTTAGGGCTGTCAAAATTATCATTTTAGTTAAGTTTGTGAAAATGTACAACAGAATCGACACCATGGGGGTCGATTCTAGTGTTGTCCGTATTTTGAGTTAAGTTAATTTCATCCTTACCATTGTTATATTTAAGGACTGATTTGCAATACAATACAATTTTAGACATCTATTGGTGTATAGCAAAACTATAATGTACATTGATTTTGCTATTGACCGCTTGATGGGGTATTATTGTGATAAATAAATTTGTGCTCTATTCCAACGTGGCTTAAACATAATTCTGTTGTATATTACGTTAAAATGGGGGCAGATTTGATGGTACTCTGTAAACATAATTGAAGTATATACCTTGTCAAAACGTACTTTAAATTCATTTTCAGTAAAATAAGGTGTGTAGTTCTGCTCTTCTTATATTTTAAGGTAAAATGTATGCAACCAATAAGACGTCCTAGAAGTCTGTGTGAGTGCATTTTTTGGCGACAGCTATTCCTTTGTATTTTTACTTAATTACTACTTCTATGGTTTTTTAATGTTCTGTGGGTTGCGTTCAGAAATTGTACAAAACGATTGCTTGAGTGCAACGTGAGACATCGATTCAGCACCAAATCAGCAATCGATACATTTCGTTTAACAAAATAATCAACTAAACTTTTCAAAATCTCAAAGAAAACAAATATTGCAAAATAAAGTATTTTCGTGTACTTAATTGATCTCATAAAGTATAAAGTACAATTACCTGAAATAACGTACAATACTTTATAATAAAGTACGGGTGGCAACCCTACATATAACCAACAGGTTGAGGTTACGACAAATATCAATGTTTCAATAAACCAGTTTATCGGATTCTATCACGTACCAGCAACCGAAACGTCGGGATTAGTGTAAATAATAACAAAACACAAAATAAATTACTTACGATACAATCTGTGCGTCATACGCAAAATATAGGATGAGCCCTGTAACAGTTACCTATCACTAGTGTAGTGACGGTTACGACGAAGTCCGTATTTTTTATCGATAAAATTAAACAAAAACTGTTAATTGCGTATTCGAAAGGAGTAGGTACATCCAAGGGCATCGTCACTATCATCATTTAAGTTGGAAAATAATGAGATTTTAATTAACAATAAGTAATATAAGTTTAATCGCTGTCGCAGCGAAGAACGCATTAGCTGTGTGCTTAGAGAATAGCACTGCAGCTTCCGAAGGGTACGGGACGTTGCGATCGAATGGTGTCATAATGAACCGTGAAATTCTGGCTATGATAATCTGTGATTGCTATATTTGCTGTGTTGTGGTACCAACAATAAAGTGATGATTAAATTCTTGGCGTTGAGACTTAGTTCGGTTTTAATCCACATTTAATTCTGTCTTTTGTAATGCGGCTGAAATAGTTTTCGGCGGATCTAGTGATGGGGTCTACTAATAATGCTAATATCGATTAGGTACCCTATAGGCAGGCCCGCGGGTGACGGTGACGTACCGGTCAATCGGTGGGTGTGTGCCTCCCCGGGCCCGTGGCGTCGGTGGCGAAGGTAAACAAAGCGCGGTGGTGGGGCGCGCGGCTTTGTTTACAGCTGGGCCGCGCGGGGGCGTGGTACCGGTGCGCACGCGCCGCTGGCACGCCCCTCCCCCCTCACCGCGCCCCGCCCACCGCACCAGCCGCCACCGGCTTGAGAGCCTGTCCCGTTTAACCGTTAGCTTTCTACGGGTCTACGTGTTGTTGCTGTCTGTTGGACTTTTGTTCGATTTGGCCTCGTTTCATTTGTTGATCGCACCTGTTCAAGAATTGGGGTACCTATGCCTCTCATGCCTTATGGTTCGCACCACAGAAATATTATCTATATTTCGATCAATTAATAGTTAGACTCTGTCTAAGGAAAGCTGGTCCAAGAAAAACGCGGCAAATTTAAAAAAATAGGGCAGATATCACCAGTTATAGCAGGATAAAAACATTTTGATAGTGAAATAAAAGTATGTACCTATTATACCTAGTTTAACTGATATTTTTAAAGAATTTTATGGCGCTTTATTTGGTGTTATTCTTATTTATATTTTGATTTCTTTATTAAATACTATCCTTTGCCCACGACTTCACCTGCGTGGGAGTTTGATGCTGTGGGAATATCGGGGGAAAAGGTACTTAGCAGGTTTATTCATCGGGGATGGTTATATCGGAATCGAACTGACTAAAACCGCAGATGTAGTGGAGATTTAGACTAAGACTAGCTGTTGCCTGCGTGAAATTATGATCCCGTTCCCGTTACCCTTGGGAATATATTTCAGGGACAGAATGTGGCCTATGAACGTGTGCAAGACATTTTGCCTGTGTTATTCCAGACTAAAAACTATCTTCAAGCGGGCTTATAGGAATCAGACGAAATTCATTTATTAGAAAAAATAATATTAATTATAATTAAAATTAGACAAATATTCTTTAACATTATCTGAGCTGCTTGATCCATCATCAGTCACACTTATAATTAATTATATTGATTAAATAAATATTGTTGAAAAGTACAATTAATATTTAATACAAAAGCGAATATTTTTGGATATCGCATCTGAAACTAATGAGTTTATTAAACATATTTGATGTGGGTATATACAAAGTATCAAAATCATAATGTTAACGCGTAATCACAGAGAAATGATAGGGGGTGTCATTTATACTATAATAGTGGTGTTGCAAATCAATAAAATGTCGTGGGATCCTCAACCCAGTCTAACTAGTTGGAATATATTTGTCCTAATAGTTCGATTGTCAAACACAATCTAACTACTTAGAACATTTTTGTCCAAGTAGTTCGATTGTCAAACACAATCTAACTAATTGGATTTTTTTTGTCCTAACTGTCCGATGATCGAACTGTTAGTAGGACTAGTTGGAATAAACCTAGGACACCGGGGTGGACCACGAATACATACCTAAAGTTAATCGTGGAACACTTAGGTAGACCAGCCAGGGGTACAATAAAGTTATCCGTGGAACACTTAGGTGAACCAGCGGTACAAAAAGTTAACCGTGGAACTGTTCTCCTAGGTGAAGCACATAGGTGTACCACGGGTCAGAAAAGCACGCAGGCGTACCTAGGCTAGTTATTTATAATGTACGTATTGTATCAAAACGACAACAGATTAAATGAATACGCAAATGTTACTACAAATTAAACAACGTCTGTACATCTAAAGTCTATTAATCTCTCCGTATATTTACTGCTTTTAGGTCAGCAATTTTGATTGTTAAATAATGTTTTTTTTTGTTGAATAAATATTTATAATCATTTTTTTTATTAATTCAATTCTTTGTTTATAGATGTTTTGTTACTTCATTTATTTCTTATTTAACCAATACTTAATTCAATCTGTTTTTGGTATTGATTTACTAGTTTGCTACCTTTCTCTTCTGTGCTATTATAATTCTTTTAAAGAAAACTTCTCGAGTATGATTTGCAAATACGTTACAAGTATCACTCGGACCCCGTTTACCCTACCTACATGTGTGTAAAAATGTGTAGTGTGACAAACGAGAAAAAAATTACTGTTTGTCATACTGGTGTGATAATGTGGTGTGACTACGAGTCGGTAATAGTATTAATTGGTTTGTTTGAACGCCTTTGAATTTGGACGTAGTACTCTCACCCACCCCGTGGATGAATAAATCACTGAGGATTTGAAAAAGGGCCAACTCACCTATTGCTGACGAGATTTTTATATGGTTACCACTAAGTGCCACGGCTTGTGCATCTGAGTTCAACTAAACTGGGGCTTTACGCCACCTGCCAGGTTCAATGATAGCAGTCACGCGCCTACAACCTTCACGCTACTTGCATGAAGGTAACTTAAAAGGGTTTCATCGCAATTGGATGAACGGTTACCCGTAGCGTATGTATCTAATACCAAAGACAATGATAACTAGTTATCATTGTCTTTGCTAATACGAACAAACAAACATATATATTTAGGTTTCTTGTATACCTACTAGTATTGCTCGAAATTACTTTAAGTTAGTATAATATTTTCCCAAAGGCCAACAGTAGTATCATTCAATTGAACTCTGTAGACGTGAGTTACCGATTCACAGACTGCTGGGGGACCGGATAGGGGTGCGGGCATTGTGCTCGACTCTCACGACAGCTGCCGGGAGCTGGGACTGCTTCGCGATAAGCGCAGGCGTTCTGCGAAGCTCCACGCTGTCCCTAACGTTCCTGTTGTAGGTAGGTACCTACAGACTCTACTAGGTGGGTATATCAATGACATCCCGTTCATTGTCCAGCATCCTGCGCCGAGCGCACTTAGGTACATGTGGGTCGGGTCAATACCACTTGGCGCATAGCGAAAGTGCAAATGACTTCTTTTGTCGAAACGATTTTTTAAGACATACTCACAGACTATCCAAGCTTAATTTAATTCCCTTTGAACATAAGTAGCTCAAAGTTCTCGATTTATTGGCCGTGGTCCACGTGCGTACTCGTGCTCAAAGAAATATTGCACACTGACAAATCTTACAAATACCTATCAGCTACAAAAGGTAAAACAAAGGATGTGCGTGTAGAAATGCGATACTATATAGTATACAAAATATGAATACAATTTTTATAAAAAAAAATACCTAGGACTTCAAAACCCAAAAATTGTCTCTTCATTAAATTGTTGCTTATTTCTTCCTGTTTACAGAACGTGATTTAATTTTCATATGGAAGCACGTGCGCACCCGGCAACTAGACCAAGCCCGATGTTAAAAGAATGTTTATCATCAGTTCACAAACGACGGACATGGAGACTTGCTCTTCTTGAGTCTAATTTCAGTTCCGTTATATTATAAGAAACATTTTTTTTCTCCTACTTTGGCAAATATTGTATGTATGCCAGTGTCAAGTAAATTGATCAAATCAGTCAGTCATAGTCTTACCCCAGTAAAATAGTGGAGACTACTAGCGGCTTCTATGGAGTTTTGAAATCAACGTTGAAAAGCATAATTCACGGTAATATACCACTTTCCCGAACTCGTGCACGTTGCCGAAGATGTATGTTAAAAATCCACCGTTTTTACACATAATAACTAGGTACATTTTTACACTAATTTTAGAAAATGATACAATGCCCCGATGTGTCTTTTTCAGCATTGTCGCCAAAACTCCTAAGAAACATTTTGTGATTTTATTATAAAATCATCCAACGTCAAGTTCCACTTTGATTGACAACATTATTGTCAAACTTTAAAAAATATGGCGGTCTAATTCGAATTGAATTGAATTGACTTTTGGTTTATGGCGAACCCAGACATTCACCCAGACTTCCGCCAATGTCCGTGGTTAACGGTCTAATTCAAGAGTATTCAGGAATAGGAAACTTCAAAATCCAATACCGACCACTTGGAAGCAAGTGCAAGAGTAAGGCCCAATATACCGACCATAATTCCTACTAAACTACGAACCTAGAGTAGTGCTGTAGTGTGTAGAGTAAGTGTAGTTATATATTACGTAGTAACATTAACAATGCCTTGATATGCGATGGCAATAATCATTTGTTGTCATTTATTGAGGAGTTCTGTTTCTGTCTTCGACACTTATGAGGAGATCTTTATAAAATCTTAATGGGACCAGACCACCCTTTGAAACAAAAATATGACTTTCCAAGTCATTTCAGGCGTCTTTGAGTAATCGGTGAACAATTGTATAAAAAAGATGTCGACAAATTGAGATTTTTTTTTAAACGGTTTTTTTTTAACTCGACTGTTTGTTTGGTTCAAATCTAGTATTGTATTGGAAGTCGGTTAATGAAAGAGTATTATGGGGGTGGAATGGGGGCGTCCGGGCAGATTTTGTTTTGCAGGTATTTGTACGGTATAATTATAATTATGAATTTATATTTGGAATGTATAATTACGGTAACTGAAACCTAGAAGTGAAAGGATTAATCTCCTAGGAAAAAAGTTATAAAGATAAAAGAAAAAATATACTTTATTGTACCCGTTATAGTTAACATTTTATTTATATTCAATGTACAATGCAATGGCCTTATCGCTTATAGTGATTTCTGCCAGGCAACCTTTGGATGGATAGAAACAAAAAGATGGTAAGGGCAGTGTACAATAAGCAATAATAGAAGAACGAAAAATAAATGATAGGGTCCTGAAGACCTTGAGGACTGATCAAATATTACAGGCACACCTATAGCAATTTGAATAATTTCACGTCATATCAAGATGCTCTCTCGGTCGAGATTGGAGTTGCCGTTTTAAATTATCATATCTGTATAACTTCAGGGTGCATTATGCCAAATAACTGGTTTAAGAAATTCACCCAGATCCGGCTGAATTGCAAGTTTTTTATAGCATTACAAAGAGGCACTTGCGTCTCTACTAATAGTCGCGTGAACCTGCCACCTCTTTTTCTTTCTCCACAGAGCCCAGAGGAGGTAGAGAAGTCAAATATAGATAACGTAATACTTCACCGACTAATATTCCGACTTAGGCTCGTCTTATAGAACCTGGACCTGTAGACAAAGTATCATTCCGCTAGTGGAATTGTCAAAAATACAAAACGTAAGGTAGGTAGAGACATTTACGCGTGATATATTCACAACACAAACAATGCTACTCCCATACATTTGGGACATTTCCACTGGCTTCTCGAATAGAATATGACTTTGTCTAGGCCCTCTTCCCAGGGCTACATACTGCTTTACTGATTGGTGGCACGACGAGGATAAAGGGATATCAGTGAGTACTTGTCGCCCAGTGACCATGTTGAACACAAATTATGGGTTTTAAGTCATTGTTCTTTTGCCCGTGCCTTTTTATGTTTTTCACACTTGGGATTTCAATTCGCTGCGCCCCTTTATTTGGGTAGTCCGTTTAATCAAATTCATTTGTTCACATGAATGTAGACTAGGTATATCAAGGAATGGTTTGAGGTATAATGTAAGTATAGTTAATATAACGCATTTTGTTTTCGAATTACGCTGAATATTTTTTAGACCATTTAAATAATATTTTTTCTGGATGTTTATGGTAACTTTAGCAAAAATATGATATTACACTCCACGACTGTCTGGGGTACCAATACTACCAATAAGTAGGACTATCATATCTATTTGGCACGGTGCCGAAGTTTAGAGGCAATGTATTGGGTGTATTCATTCATTGTTGGGTTATTATTCCATCCCAGTGTTGAGTACACTACATTGTACCGACCTAAACAGACGTATCTACATCCTGGGAGTTGGGACAGTGCGAGTGCGACGTGCGAACGTATCGAGTTTGTGTCAGTGTGGTATCGAGAGCAGCGGACGTGCTGTGTGTCATTGTAAGCTGGTTGCCACTCATCTCCACTATGGTTGATCTCTACAGCTGCATCGGGGCTAGAGGGTCATTTTGGTTTCAATAGCGAACAGCCTTCAAACGTTCCGAACTAATAAGATGAGATCGGTATTATTATTGTTAAGTAAAGTATGGGTCTGACGCATATTTTGGAGTCGATAGTTGTCGGTCGTTCGCGCGTCGTGAGATATTCCGCGCAGAAACGTGAGCCGGGTCGAGGATGCGACGCGCGGCCATCAGTATGTGGGGCACGCGCCACCGGCCACCGGCCACCGGCTCTCGGCCACGGGAAATAGTTCCAGCGCTCAGTCTGTCGGCCGAGCGATGGGGCCGACCGAGACCCGCTCACCGGAGCCGTATCGTAAAGTGTCACGAAATATCCTTAAGACTTCCACAGGTAACTTTCGGAGTGTCATCGGCAGGGACGCACACTCCGAGGTGGTCCCAGGCAGCGCCGGGCGCAGGGCGTTGGGCGCAGGGCGAGGCGGGTAGAGAGAAGGTGGACGTACGCGCAGCAGGCTGGCGAGGGCGAGGGCGAGCAGCAGCGGCTCCCGCCGCGGGGGGGCGGCGCGGCGCATGGGGTCAGCGCGGTCGCGGCATGGTCCCCGGCCTGAGGCCTGTCCGCGCACTTCACTCACTGCACTGGGCACTGCGACTGCTCACGACACTGTGGGCGCGGGGCGTGCGCTCGCCTCGGGCCGCGCGCTTGTACTGGCGGCCCCCCGGCGCAAGGCCTGCGCCCCACCGCCCCCGCCCCCGCCCGCGCCCCCGCCCCGCCGCGGGCGCCGAGCTTTTAATCCGCTGCAGCACTGATTTACTTTTATTGCAATGTGCGCGGTGCGCTCCCCTTCGCACGGTGCGCCCGCGCCGCCGCAGATAGGTACCTACGTCACTTGACTGCATTTTGTTAGTTTATGGTTTGATTGACGAGTCGTTATGCGAGAGCATCTATTGTTTCTCTACATGGTACTTCTGTTTCACCCTTTAGGTAGGTATTTGAAATTGAAAAAAAAAAAGAGATTTTGTAAGTAAACGACTCAATGAATTTAATGGTAATGCGAATGAATTTCGAGGTACCCAAGTAGCTACCTACTTGCAAAGACCTATGCAGTCCTCGGTGTGGTAGAGACTCTTACCTCTACCAGAGAGTTAGGTAGGTAGGTATCCAGGCCAGTGGTCAGTGGTCACCAGTGGACTTGCACTTGTGTAACCGAGTGAACGCAACAGTAGCGGTGCACGGTAGCACGGTGGTGCGTGGACTCAGCAGGTACATAGGTACGCTGAGTTGTAGGCACCTACCCACCGAATGGGTACCTGCCCATTATACCTACCGACATAATAACAACAATAACTACTCAACTATGTAGGACATGTAGGTACCTTTGATTATCAACTTTTTCCTTTATTGTGTTGTAACCTTGCTCTTTACCAAAATTCGTTTCATGATTTTATGTCAACGTGAGTTATCATAATATAGGTAGGTACCTACCTAGGTTTTCCATACAAAACTGAAGGGTAATTGCGGTTATAGAATTTTGGTCTAATCAAGATTTTACCAAAGGTAACCATGGTAAAGGGAACATTTCGAAAAATAAAACAGCTAACTTTTGATACAGATCTACGTATTTGCCCATGTCTTTTATTGTGTTTGAGCCAACACGACTGGGCTTTGATCTATTTATACCATTTAGGCGGCAGACAAGCACACCGCCCCTGCGGCCGTGGGTCGATAGGTGCCGGTGTAGTGGAGAGCCTCCAAGCGGAATGATATCTACGTCGTCCATACCCCGAGGCGGCAGCTCAATGGGCGGAAGTAGTACGAGACGTTATCCCAGCGCGGCCGGCCACATCCGTCGAGCGTTGGAGGGATGGAGGGAGGAGGAGGATTGGACGTCCTCTCATCGTCAACTTCATAGCCAGTTATAATTTACCCATGTCTGATATTTGTTTAAAACATACTCCCATTACGGCATTGAATTCATAAACCCTGGCCATAGCTTTACTTCATAATATAAACATTATTACGTGCGTGCCTCTTAGCGCAAAAGCTCTAGGCACCCTTTATCTCTACGCTTGCGAACTAGGCATTACGTAGGTATGTGTAGCCGGGGTAAGGTAACCGCTCACACTCACTCACTCACAGGAGTCACGTGCCCATCGTTGAATCTCTGGTGCCAATACCACCACAACAACCGCGGGCAGTACATATCATTAATTTTTTTTTCAACATTATAATGCGGGTTCCACGATCTTCACTGGCGAGGGGCGCGGGTGCGCACGCGCCGGCCGGTGGCCCACAGCCCGGGGCCCACCGCTCGCGCTCGTTTACTGGACAGGGCCACTTTACAACGTGGGCTCATTCATACGATGCCTTCAATTCGCTGACTTTCGACACCACAACGATTTTGAAATGATTTGTTATTAATACTAGCTAATTGTTATAATACAAGAAGTAATTCATTTTGGACTCTAGGTACAAAAAAGCAGAAGTCGCTTCCGCAACAAGTTCCCTAACGAAATCAAGGACCTACCCTCAATACTTTGTGGCTAGAGGCGATATGATAGTTCACCTAGAACTCGTCAGACCAGTCTGCCCAGTGTTCCATCAGGCACATCGCGCTAATTATGGCAACAATGCCGCATTCACGTGTTCGCCGAGCCGATAAGAATATTTATAATTACGTATATTAAGAATATTAGCATTGCCATAACGTGGCAATGCTGCCAGCCTCCTGGGAACATTACCAGTCGGAGAGGATGCGGAGGAATCCTATGACGCATGCATGTAAATATTTATATTAGTTAGTTATTTATTTAATTATGTTTAATAAATTGTTTTCTATGAATAAATTACTTACTTACATTATACTCGTAATTTTGCTCTACATTTTGTTGAGCACGCAATTTTACTTTTCACTAAACTTTATTACTGATGAGAGTCGTTGTTATTTTTAAGTTTATCACGTCGTATGTAATTATGTAGACATAGCTGTTAAGTGTCTGTATAAATAAATAAATAAATTGTAAATACATGGAAAAATAGCGCGCTGAGTTACTTGCCGGAGTTTTCTTACCGGAGTCACGTTTCGAACCGGGGTTGCTGCGGTGGTCGGTAGTCTAGTATTTTTAAGTGTCGTTTTAATGATCTATAGAGAATAAATGACTTTGGACCGACTTTGTAAACAGCATCCACCTTTTGTGTGTTGTGGTTGTGAGTGAAGACGACGGAGCCCTGCGGACGAGACGGACGCTGGAGAGCGGCCCGCGTGGTGCGTGTGCGTTGTATCACTGCGCGTTATCAGTATTAAGTTAGACGAATTGAATGAGCGTGTCGGCGGCGAGAACCGGTCAGCCGCGGAATGTGCTGAGCCAGCCAGTAGCTCCTTGAGGGACTTCGCGCGACCAAATTCGACGTGATCACTCTTAACTTAACGTGACTTTTGCATATGTATTATGTCAAAGTTGGGGCTGTGTTTATGTAGTTTGTTAAGTTCAGGAGGTTAGTTCATACACGTGTCTACTACTGAGGCATCCCCCAGTGCAAACGCCAAATGAACAGCAGCGACCTCCCAAGACCGAACGCGACACTACGCGAGCGCTGTTCAGCGACGGTTGGATGTACGAGTACGGTGGCGGAGGGTGCCCAAATTAGAACGCGACATCTCGTCGCTATGTCTATGTTTTGTTGCGAGAGGGCTTATGAGACGTACAAAATATATATGTGCAGTAGTTGGCGGGCAAACGTGTGCGGGGGCTCTCGACCGGTTTAACCTCCCTCCGGTAACGGGCAGGGCTCGCGGACGTGGGATACAATCTCAGCGCGGTTGCTATTTATTTTTAACTAACTGGTTGTGTCGAATCTGCCGCGTGCACCTGTGTGCGCCTGCGACCACCGCACCTCCGATGTAACGTCGGTTGAACTACGAACTGGGCGACTGACGCGGTAAGGATAACTGCGAGTTGAGGGAATAGAACATTTAATAAGTATGAAGAGAAAACTTGGTTGCTCCGTCGTAGTGGAATGTATTGAAAAATTAGTTTCATCAAGTGTCGATAGATGGCGTGGTTTAGATCGCGCTATCAATATTCTCAGCAACTGAATGACCTCATTCTTGTGTCACTTCCTCTCTCAAAATTGTCTGTCCTGAACATTTCATTAATACCTTGGCCGGCCCTCAACACGTCTTTTGAAGAGTATAGGTACTTACATCAGTATTTGCCGCTCAAAACCACAAAACTACTTAGTGATAACATTACTGCAAAAGTTGTCAATATTGATTTGAACCAGATCGATGTAAATAATCTTCACGAATCATTGCTCAATATTATCAAATGTGGGCCTCTTAAGCCCTTATAATCCGCAAAAATTCTAATGTCGAGAATGGATCTTGTCGTGACTTTCGGTCAAGACGATTAAATGATTTTAAAAAGTTGAGTGCTAAATTATTGAGTTAGGTTAACCGACCATATCCGGTCATATACCTATTCCTCTCAGGTATCTAGACATAAGTCGTATTTAAATTAACCTACATCTTCAATCTAGTGTTAATCCCAGTCGCCTCCAAAGCCTTCACCTCGGAGTCTGGGGTCCACTTTACCAGTCTTTTGCGCCGACTCCAAATAATTGGGACAAGGGCAGGTAGATGATGAACTGTGCTCTCCGAGGCATGACCAGACCAATGCAAATACCCATATTCATGCATACAAATATTTGCACTGATCGGGGATCAAACCCGTGCCTCCTGCGCAGCGGCCGCGTTCACTACCGCTACGCCACAGAGGCCGTGACGTGCATGCAAAGTAGATATGAGTAGGCACATGTGTTATAATATTTAGGTAGATATATAAATATACAGGTTTATTTAGGTTAGGTAGATATATAAATAAACCTGTATAGTTATATATCTACCTACCTATTATGACACATGTGCCTACTCATATCTACTTTCCATGCATCTTATCCATTTAAACGGGTTATAATGTATAAATTGTTTAGACTGGAATCAAATCCAAGAGTGCGCGGAGACGAAATCTTGCGACGAAGGTGTGTTCAACGCGCGGCGGCGCGGCGGCGCAGGCGCGTTCCCTCACGAGCGGCTGACGTGAGCTGCACTCCAAGCGGCCGCTGTGCCGTACATCGACGGGCCCGGGGCCGTACGTACGTCACGACATGAAGCTTTGGGGCTGTGGTATCTGATCTAAGTGTACTCCACAGATGGCCAAATTCGAAACTGAGAGGAATAGCTACAGTGCCCAAAGGAGTCTCAGTTCCAATTTTGATGAATACGACTAAACGGCATCATTGAATTTAAAACCCATTGAATTTGTAGGAAGCTTTGTTCCCTAGTAGTAAATGATTTTAACGTTGTGAGAATGGGTAGCTTCATAAAAATTAATCAATAATTCAATGATTTTCACTGTGGATAGAGTAGGCACTTGTATTGTATATTAAGGACGAATCAAAAAAGGTAGAGTCAACCTCCAAATCTATTTACCCTAAAATCTAGCTGTTTGCTGTTGTATCAATACTTATAGCTTCCTGAATTTGTACATTTAATGACATTTTCTTGTTATTATCGGATTATTGCGACTGGACATTGATGCATGTATAATTTTGCTACTTTTTGCTTCAACCAATTAAAATATGTTCCACGCCACACGGCTGTACTTAAACTAATTTCTGAAATCTAAGCACGTAACCACATTTTAAGGAAGTAAAGTATGATTTTATTGAAATTGGCCCAAATCAAAACCCAGTTAGTAAGTAATCAATAAATATCAGGAAATGACTTTTTTGAAATTAGGAATGGAAAATATAAAATGGAATTTTAGAAAAACGTCACTTAAGCTGGATTTATAAGTATTTTGATTCTGGGCAGCCAATGTTTCGCGGAGTCATTCTCAACATTATCTAGGACTCGTTGTAAGGAGTCCAGCTATTGTAAATTTTGCGTCATACAATATTTTCGAGAACTGTTTGTCGTGAATAAATCTTCAGATTATCAGATTACTTTCGGTTGAATCGCTTTAAGTCGTTAAAATTAATTGAGTTTAGCTAAAGCTAAACTCCTGCAGTGTGCAAACACTTTGACTAGCCCGGGACTGTAGCTGAGTGAAGCGGTCGCAGCGGCACAGGTGGAGTGAGAGATGTTTGCGCTGTTCACTTCACGGCACAAAAAAAGGCTCAAATGAACGCGCCCAACTTTGTGTAGCGCTGCCGTTGTTGGCACAAGCGCCCAGGTGTGCCGGAGTGCGCTGTTCATTGTATACTTATTTTTTATTCAACAAAAACATTTCAAAAGTAGTTTTTGAGTGACACAGTGAGTTCCCAACCAGCTGAGCCTAGGAAGACTACACTACACTGGCGTTCTGTTTAGTTTTAGATGAAGACAAGCCTATCCATTAGTCGCCTCGTGCGATACTCTCAGGAAGAGAACAGACGCGCCGGCACTCCACCCGGCCGCGGCAGTACCGCGCTGTTAGGATTCGTCAGCGTACATTCGATAACGCAACAAATAAGTCGTAACGTAACATTAGCGCATCACACCGCACTCCCCGCCCGCGCCCTCCCGCGCCCTCCCGCGCCTGTGTATGAGCACAGTGTAAATGAATTACATTGTCAAGGACATAAATACGAGTACATGTGTACATTAATTTTGCTCAACGAACACATACCTAATATAGGTATAACTAGCTTCCGCCCGCGGCTTCGCCCGCATGGTATTCGGTATTGCCACCAAGTCTATTTGAATGAAACGGCTCTCCACTTGACTTTCCACTCCACTGTTCACTCCACTATCCACTCCAAACTCCACTCCACTGTTCACTCCACTCTCCACACCACTCTCCACCTCCACTCTACTGTCCAATCCCGTCTCCCGACTCCACCCTACATTCCACTCTCCACTTCAATCTCCACTCCACTCCACTCTCCGCTCCACTCTCCACTCCACTGGTCTCCACTCGTCTAGCCAAAACCTTTCGGATAAAAAGTAATAACGGATTTTAGTGCGGTTTTCTTGGTTAGACCTAAAATTTGGAGATATGACCAAAAGTTTTTTTTTTCCTTATTTATTGGTTTCACTTTACTTCATCTTTACAGGGTTCACTTAAGGCGACAGTGTGGACATATATCCCTTTATAACAGTACTTTTAGTTGTAATAATCGATATTTAAAAAAAAAGACTTGGTTATGTTGACCACAAATATCTATTTTTTTGCAATCCTTGTCTGTTTGTTCGTGATGGAAACAAAAACTGCTGAACAAATTTTGATGTCGCTTTTTTATTAGAAAGGTCTTGGTTTTACATAAAATCTGCCGTATGTTTGATTGCATTTGGTTAAGTAGAACTGGGGATATGACCAAAAAACGATTACCAACCAATCGACTCCCACGGGCAGAGCCGCGGGTATTAGCTTGTATAAAAAGTAGCCTATATATTACTCCAGACTATAATCTATCTCTGTACCAAATTTCATCCCGATCTATTCAGCCGTTTTTACGTGAAAGAGTAACAAACATACATCCAGATATCCCGACTGATCAACTCCATGGGCGAAGCCGCGGCTATTAGCTTGTATAAAAATTAGCCTATAATTATGTTATTTCACACTACACTCTATCTCTGTACCAAATTTCAGCCAGATCCATTCAGCCGTTTTTACGTGAAATAGCAACAAACATAATATTTGGACATCCCGACCGATCGACTTTGCGAGCGGAGCCGCGGTATTAGCTTGTATAAAAAGTAGCCTATATGTTATTCCAGACTATAATCTATCTCTGTACCAAATTTCAACCTGATCTATTCAGCCGTTTTTACGTGAAAGAGTAACAAACATACATCCAGATATCCCGACTGATCTACTCCGTGGGTCGACTGATCGACTCCGTGAGCGGAGTCGCGGGTGTAAGCTTGTATAAAAAGTAGCCTATATGTTATTCCACACTTTAATCTATCTCGTTACCAAATTTCAGTCAGATCTATTCAGCCGTTTTTACGTGAAAGAGTAACAAAGATATATCTAGAAATCCCGACCGATCGACTTTGCGAGCGGAGCCGCGGTATTAGCTTGTATAAAAAGTAGCCTATATGTTATTTCAGACTATAATCTATCTCTGTACCAAATTTTAGCCAGATCCATCAAGCCTTTTTTGTGTGGCAGAGTAACAAACATACATCCAGACATCCAGACATCCAGACATCCAGATATCCAGACATACATTCTTACAAACTTTCGCGTTTATAATATTATTTATTTATTTATTATTATTTATTATTTATTTATTTATTTATTTATTATTTATATTATATTTATTATTATTTATTATTTATTTATTTATTTATTTATTTATTTATTATTTATTATTATAATATTATATAATATATATATAATATAATACAATTATATTATATAATATAATATATATATATATATATATATAAGTAGGATTGCGTCCAAAACACATCATTACTTATGGGCGTAATATTTGATGAGGCAAGTTGACACGTCGATAAAGGCAATAGACGAGCAGCTCTCACGCGTTTACAGCACCAGCTGAGGGTTTAACTAGCTGAACGTGCACGAGGCAGGAATTGATCGCACTATACAACGGTCACGCGCCGATATACGAGCGAGTGTGCGGGGTGTTGCGGGCGCTGGCGTTGCGCGAAGTTGTGTTGTGTTTGCCTAACTAAGAGGACATTGAGAGCTAGGAGTGCGCTGCGGTTTGGGCACGCTTTACTTACCCATTTGTTAAATTCAGTTAAATGGTGTCATTTGCACTACATACTAAACATTAATGATCTTCTTATCATAAACTTAGGGCTCAGCGATGATCATAGTGAGCTTATTTATCATGATAATATGTATAAGTACATTATTATATGTGTGCTGGTACTGGGGCAGTGCGCAGGCGCAGGCCCCGAGGAATGTATCGAGATTGTGATCGCGGGCGGAACACAAATAAACCGCGACGTATCGGTGCTCAGGTAGCGTGTAGGGCGAGCGCTTCACCGCGGACGCCCGGCGCTCGGACTGAGGAGGGATGACCCGCGTTCGAGTGCCCGGCCCCAAGTAGTCGCGTTATGGAGCTCTGAGGCCGGCCGCTCAGCCAGACGTTTTAATTAGGGCCTTCCCGGGGGTGAGGCGGCCGACCAGCGAGCCGGCCGGGGAGGGCTGCTTATCTCAGTTGATGCGGTGGAAGCCGATAGAGCGACGACAGGTTGTTTTTGCCCACGAGCTGTCTCGACGTGCTGTTGCAGTCGCTGTGCCGTGCGGTGTCTCCGCTGGGCCGCCCGGGCACAGGATCCCACCCGGACGAAAGCTGGTAGTAATTATATGTAGTTACTTTCATTTAGTTCATCTTCGATTTGAACATAGGCATGTTACGCACGCAAATATTTTGCTACATGTAGGTGTACAAGCACCCACACAAGTGCGCGCGCGCAGGCTCTACCACCATAATTACTTGCGCCGGCTATTTTCTCTTAGTTCATGGGATTTATGGCAACCTCGCACCCCGCAGCCTGCAGCCTGCAGCCTGCAGCTCGCTGGCACATGCCCAGTGAGCTGACGGCGCTTGTTGTATCTCTTACATTTACTTAACTGCATCTGATCTGCGGTGACCGTTTGTGTGTTGTGCAGCCCCTCCACGCAGACGGCGGCGGCGCTCGGACGGTTATGAAGCCACAAATATATTTTCTGTTTGAAAGTGTTCCAAGTGTGTTGTTATAGAGATGTAACAATTTATTGGCGTTAGTCAGAGTAGCTAGAGTGATAAGGCGTTTATTCGGCGGTGCGCACGCGCCGCGCTATCGGCGCCGCTGGGCAACAGGCGCGGATGTCGATAGCGCCTTCCGGCGGCGCACGCGCCACGCTCCTGCTGCTAATCGTCGCACGAACTGCCGCCGTCCTACGTACTGTGGCCGCATATCACCCGCGGAGCCACACTGGTGCGACATTGGGCGCTAACCCTATTCCACGCTGCGCCGCTCTCTGTTGTTATCGCTGTCGCGGGCCCAAAGGCTCTAGTTAGTTGCTATATCAGTCCTTCAAACCACGGCTGCATGGTGCTCTTGATGACTTGGCTCATTGTTCGGTAATAAATTTGTAAAAGTGGGTAGTTGCTCGCACTCTCGTCGCGCGGGTAGCGAGCGTTAGCAAAGGATTGCCCTGAGTGCTACCGTACGGGTCGGTTGCGCGTGCGCTCGCTATTTGGATTGCAAGCATCACGGTGTAATATTGATTCGGATCAATAGTGTTTACCTGCGGAACTTCAGCGTGCTACCTACGTCGTCGTCGGATGAGAGGAGCACGGCCTGATCAGTGGAGCACCGGATCCTAGTCACGGAAATTCAATATGGCGACTACTGGACGCCATATTGTGAAAATGAAGAAAATCAAGTCAACAAATTATGTCAAGTGGGATTATATCGTTAAATAGGTAGGTATTTAAAAACTCATTTTTAGTTTTCTCTCTACATTTTCGATTTCATTGACTGTTTAGGATTTATATATTATATCGATTTCAAGTTGCGTAACAACCATTCTCACATATTATAGATTTTTGTCACCTCGAAGCCAGAGATGGCCCGGGTCTTGGGTAAAAATAGGTGGTTGATAACTTGGAACGTATTAAGCAAATAGCGATGGCGAATCGCGACGCGACTGTACGGAACCCTACTCCTCGAATGTTGCGCTACACCTATGAAACGACCCAGTGGTGGGTGTGGGCACTAATTGTCTATGGATATAATATTGTGATTGTGGGAAAACGATTACACCAAGTTAATTGGACAAACATACGGTCATTTTGGGTAACATTGAATCGCAGTGTAACTTTGAATAAAGTTGTGAAAAAGATTTAAAAATTTATTTGATGCAAATGTTTTATTGTTTCAATATTATAACTGCCTAAACGGATCGCCATAATGTTTTTTAACAAACGTAACGTAAAACATTAAGCTTTCAAAGTCATAATTTTGTAATTTAACCGCCTTTTTCAAGTGAAGTTTTTAGCAGTGTTTGTTAGTTGAATTTAATATCGGAATTATTTGTACAAAACTTGCTGTAAACAAGTATGTTTGGTGTTTATCTTTAAAATCTACTAAAAAAATTATTATTTTTAAATCGCTGTCCGTTCATAGTGTTACATAAATTGTCTAAAACTGATAAAGTTGTAACGACGATCAAAATCGAAGTGATTTGGGTAACATTGAATGGTTCAAAGTTATTCGTGTCTTATAAAAAGTTTCAGTTCTAAGTATGAGGATTGATTGCTTTTTTCTATTTTTGTGTGAAATTCCTAATGTGGTTCACAGAATACGTCTACTTACCAAGTTTCAACCACATAGGCCTTATAGTTTCGGAGAATAGTGGGTGTGTAACATACGGACGGACAAACGGACGGACGGATGGACGGACGGACGGACAGACAGACAGACAGACATGACGAATCTATAAGGGTTCTGTTTTTTGCCATTTGGCCCTAAAAAGGTGGAAAAATTCGTATTGACGATGACATTTTGTTCATGGAAAGGGGTGATTAGTTTTCTTTAAAAAATAAAATGTCCAGAAAAATTATTAGCAGTCATTACGATTTTGATCTCATCTGATAACCAAATAAACATATAATTTATTATGTTGTGCACTACGTTCCTACTTATCTTACTTTATTAGAAAATATAAAAATAACAATGTTTTTTTTTTCCACCAAATTGGTCCGCCTTGTTTCATATGGCAAGACCTCGCTATTTTTCACAGGTAGGTACGTCAATTTAGTCATGATTTTCATAGATTGGACTTTTTTTTACAAAAATACATCATTCAAATTTATCCAAATCTTAAAATGTTTGGATAATAAAGATTTTAAAATCCAAAAAAATATATATTCAAAGTTACCCAAAACTCGTGCTAACTTTGAATGTGAGTTTTGGGGCAAATTTTGGGCAGTCTTTGTGTTTTTTCCATGAATTTGTGGGTTTAGAAACATAAACCAACTCAAAAGAACACTATTTATTCTATAAAATAAAGATGTAATAAATATAATCAGAGAGTATTCATTAATAATCCGTTAAAAATGTTCAAAGTTACCCAAAATGACTGTACTGCATATTAATTTTATTAATATGTAAGTAGGTAGGCACGCTCAGTTTCTCGTGCTGTTTGCGTACATACCTTTTTTATATGGGAAACGTCAAAATGACTTTACTTCGCCTGATGGTAAGCCAAAGGTTAAGTCTCGAGACTGGGGTCACCACTACATACACCGGTAGTGCTGCAAGTGCGGCCCTCAGCTTGACGGCCTCATCAAATGCTTTTTCAAGCCCCGCTTAAATGCCCTAATTTTATACAATTCGTATAGGAGATCATTTGCGATACAGACATGAATGTGGTAGGTATATATTATATTCTACATGTGATTTATTGATTAACGAAAACAAGTAGTGTGCCATGTCCGCCGCGCGCTCGTCCCGGGACAAAAAGTGGCGCACAGATATGTGCGGCGGGAGGCGCGGGAACCAGTCGGTGCGGCGCGCGGGACCCGCGGCAGGCACCTGCGCGCGGCCGTCGACCCCCCCCCCCCCCCCCCCACCCCCCACCGGGACTGGGAGCCGCCGCCGCCACTAGCGTTCCCAATTCGCAAACGTCGGAATTGTTTAATTGACTGATATGTACCTGGAAGCGTCGCGAGGCGGATTGTGTTCTGCAATACCATTAAGTAATATCCGGGTATTAGGACTGTTTGTTGGTCGCTCGCAGCCTATGGACGGTCCGTATCGGTTACCCGTGTCGCAGTATGTGCGGCGACAGTCACCCCGGGGCTGCCGCCGCCGGTGCGGTGATTGGATTCTCGTGTTACAATGAAGGAATCTAATTAAATATTTTTTGTGTTATAATTCAATAAATTAAATCGAAATGGCGGAGCATGACTCGATACAAACATCTCGCGCCGGAGTCGACGCTCCGCTCGTAAACGCTCAAATTTAATTTGTTCCCGCATTATGTAGCGGCGGCAGCAAAAACGCGCCGCGCTGAGCCGCGGCACAACTCGCCATGTAATCGAATTTATTAGTGAGGAGCGAGCGTGGCGGCCGCATTGTATGCCACAACACTCCCCCCCCCCCCCCCCAAACCCGCCGCGCCCGCGAGAATGGCGATTACAAAAACAGCCCCATTGTGACAATCAGTGCTTGCACAGAGGAACATTCCTTGCTCTGCGCAGATCGAACGTCATCCGCGCACACGCAGTCGCACGACAGCTTTAACGGGACGTCTGCTCACAGGTACCTAGGCAGAGGACGAGGCGAGTGCGCCGCGCGAGCGATAAGAGAATTCTTATTAAGATTAGTTATAATAATAAATGGGCCGCAGCGGGCGGTCATCACAGCGCGTTGCAATTTTCCCCTCTCAAACAAAAATAGAAGCCTCCGAGCCGCGGCGTGACCCCGGGGCACGCGGGCCGCGGGCGGCGCGGCGCGGGGGGAGGGGGGGGGGGAGCGAAGCAGGGAACAATGTACACAGAGAGTAGAGCGTGCGAGTAAATGACCGCGGTCGTAACGAACCGAGTGCACCCGCGGGGCGTCACTACTCGTCGTCCACGCGCTGGAGGCTCCTGACATCTGGTGCACAATATTATCGTCGCGCTTTAGCAAAATGCTGTAGGAGCGGGCAGTCGCACAGCGGTGACGTCCGCGATGATCTACGTGCGACGGCTCCGCGTGACTCAGCCCGTGGGAACATAGCGACACACGCTGTTATCCACCAGGTGGCGGTGATGTAGTGAAGGTCAGTCGGCCACACTCTGACTGAACCACGTGCAGTGCCTACTTTCTACGCACCTCTTAACAATCAACACATTCCTTCTCTGAGCGCAGTCCAGGGATAGGACTCCGCTCACTCGAGAACGCGAGGCGGCCTCGCCCTAATGAGCCGAACCGCGGCGCTGAGCACTTCGCTGCGTTGCGTCACTCGCCGGTCCCAGGTTCGGTTCCCCTGAGTTAATTAGTTGTAGTTTCTCACGAACGCTAACATCGTCCTTTATTAAAAGTCGCCGGATTCTGTTTTAGGTATTTTAATGAGCCGGTTGCCTCGGTGTGTTCTGTCTGCGCCCCGCCCCGCCCCTCGCCCCTCGCCCCCCCGTCCCTCGCCATGCACTCACTGTTACAGGATTTATGTGCGGCGGCGTGGGCTCAGTTTCGGCAAAAAGGCGCCAACCAGCCGCGAACCGGCTGCACATACGTCATACCGCCACTGTGCCATTACCACTGTCAGTCGAATGGATGCGATGTTCTCACGCCGAACAAGCACTGCACCTTTTATATCCCCTTTACACAAGTTGAACTGCTTGAACCTGCTTAGCATTATCGTATCGGTTCCGGACGACTAAACAGACTGGCAGTTCCACAGGCGATTTAGTACGGACGTCACACTTCCACGAGCGTTGGGATAGAGCCCGAAGATATTGCTCCATCATTGTTGCCGTCAGTTTTTAATTTGATAGGTGGCCTTAGCTTCGCATTTCACTAACGACCGAGGCGCTCAACAGGCAGAAGGATTACTTCGTCGACTATCCACAGGTTAGTTCGGCAACCGGCGGCGCGAGTCCGACGCACTAAGCATGTGCGGCGCGAACCTTGAGCGCTCGGGCCGCGGTCGGCGCGCCAGCCACGGCGCGCTCGGGGGACACTTTGGTGAGGTTCCCACGGTTTGTGAGGTATCATATTTTCATTAAGTCCACCATTTTATTCCGCAGCAATCACGGGCGCTCGTAAAGGCGCGCCGGAGTAAGGCGAGCCGGCCGCTCGTAAACCGCCCGTGGGAGACGGGGCGACGACACCGGCCGCGCGCTCCTGCCACAGATAGTTCTAAGAAAAGACTTCAACGGGCTCGCGTTGTTTGTGTTCTTTTAATTGTCACGAGCTAATTTTTTTTATTCCTTACTTTGACGTTAATAAGGCCCGTAAGTATCTACGTATAAAATTCTCGTAACAATTACATAGGTACTGCTGCACCTGCGCTGTTTTGAGGATAAAAAACAATTCTCGTTTTTTATAATCCCAATCCGTTTATATTTCAGCGTTTATAGCAAGAAAGAAACACAAACAAAGAAAGAAGCGGAACATTCTACAGCTAAGTAAGACGTCCTTCGTATGATGTGTATGGAGGTCCCTGGATGACGTCCATACACATCCCGCAGATAAGAGGCTGAGTATATTTCCACTTAATGCCTCGTTTCCAGCTGTTTAATTAACACTTGACGCCCGAGGCGCGGGCGCAGCCGGGGTCGCGGGCCGCTATCGACGCATCTGTGTATGCCACGTGACACGCGCATGCACCGGTCACCGCCGGACCCGCGAGCGTTAACTAGCATCTCATTAATTAGATCTTGGAACTACTTAAATCGTTGCGTTTGTAGGGATCGCTCACTAACTCTGATAATTAAGTAAACATGAGCTGGGGTGTTCCTAAGAAATGCAGCGCAGCAGTCGTGTCGTGCAGGTATTTGAGTAATACATAATGAAAACAAATGCTATCCTGAGCACCTCCCGGTGTCGAGTAGCGTCGCGCTCGCGTTGTGACGTCATGGCTGACGACATGATTAACAACATAAAAGTAACAAACATCTAAATATGTAAACATCTTCAAAAACCATCACAATTATAATATTAGTCTGTAGGCTAGACGTTTGGGTGAAGCCTTAGCGTGGTGCTGGCTGCACACGAACATTGCGCTTAATGAGTGCATCTTTATGTTGTGCAAATATTCCGCGTCTCGTCACTCGTATGAGCTTGTCCGCAGTGTTTCCCACAGCGTGGTGGATAACGTGTCGTGTGGAGTCGTGCGCATGCGTGGGACACGTCGGGGGCTCTTTCATGTGGCATCACCTTGACAGACGTACAGCTGACGCATGCGCGCTGAGCTCTAATGCATGCGTCATGCGTCACAGTCGCAGGCGCACGGCGCGCTATCAGGGCGCCATCGGCAGACTGCCATGAGAACGGCCACAAGCTTAGGGCTTAATACTTTACGCGAGCAATCGGTCGATAACACAGAACAGAATAATCAGGGTGGTAATCTCATCTGTAGGTATCTATTAACGTATAACTGTAGAGGTACTACCGGGAGCAACACGTAGGTACACCTTCTCCCAATACTGGGTAACGGTCATTCACAGTTGGTAAACGCTATAAAGACAGCACGAGTCAAAGTGTTAGTTTGTGGTTACATCTGGACCTAAATTAATGGATTATGGTGTTAAGCAGCTGCCCACTTCCTCGTGAGGAGCCTCTGAGTGGGTTCACTTTGTGCAATTAGTGTTTGCAGCGCAGTAACGAGCCTTTTTTTTTTTTTTTTTTTTATCGTGCGGAAATCCCCATGGATACCACCCCCGTCGGCCATCGGGGGTGGTTATGTCGGGATCGAACCGACTAAAACCGCACGCCGTCTCGGGCCTTAGTAACCGGGGTGTAAGGTTACCCAATGGGCATATCCCTCGCACCCCAGCTGACCCCGGGCCATCTACGGTTTTAAGATGGCCCCCTCGACCCCCCGAAAGGGGGGGTGGGGCGAGCATCGCGCCACTTCGCTGACGGTGGGGTGTAGGGTGACAGGAGGCCGTCCTGTCACCCAACCGTCGGCGCGCAGACAATCAGCTCGCCCCCCGCTCGCTCCCCACTGTGCCATCTGCTAGTCAGAGGGACACGTGGAGAGCCTCGGAGCAGCCCTCTAGAGGGCCTCTCCCACCCTGGCCGGATTGGCCGCAGGCAGCAGCGTCTCCCGTGGCGAGTGGGAGGCGCTGCTCGCCTCCATTGCCCAGGTGCACCGCGTGGAGGTTCCGGCCCGCACCCGCGCAGTAACGAGCCTGACCGACAACTGATCCAACCCAGGGGCTACTTGACGCGGCTTCCTCAGGACGTGTGGTTCTTACAAGTTCCATTTTGATTGCTAGAATAATGAGAAACAAAAAAGCATTGTTGTAACCCTGGTAAAGGATCAATAATTGATTATCTTCATACTCCACAGAGACCACAGAGCGCTACGTCGCTGGGCGAGGCGAGGTTCTGCTCGGAGTCGAAGACGTTTGGGACACAAATTCTACGGACACTGTGTCCCTAAGTGTACTTCCAAATTTATTTATTTTTTCGAAGACGTTACGGACACTATCATTTTATTAAATCGGCTCAGTACAGTCTCATACAAAAGTGTTATAATTACATTGGGATCTGTAGTGTTTGTCCTATCGAACTACCCCCTAGTCTCGGGTTCACGGGTAGTGGGGAGACAGTCACGCGAGAGCGCGCAGCGAGAGCGGACGTGTTGACCCCAGCTACTGGTGACGTAACGAGCCGATTACTACACTGTGTTCACCCTGTTAGAGGGAGCACTACAAGTGGCGACGAGTAAAAAGGTCAGTGCAAAATGAAATATTTTGTACTTTATGATGTTAATAATTTTGGAAAAAGTAAAGAGGGTATGCAGCTTATTTTGTTAACAGTACTTAAAATAATAATAAATGTGTAACAAATCGCTTAAATGAAATGAAATGAAATGGAATGAAATGAAATTAAATTATTAAGTTCAATCTATAAACTCAAAATCGAGTCGTGTTGGGTGCTTATTTTGTTAACAGTACTTAAAATAATAAAAATCTGTAACACATCGCTTAAATGAAATGAAATGAAATGGAATGGAATGGAATGAAATGAAATGAAATTATTAAGTTCAATCTATAAATTCAAAATCGAGTCGTGTTGTGTAACATCACGAACAAAGAATAGCCGTACCTAATCTCAGTCATTACGAGTGTTATATTAAAGTAAACAGAGCGACACTCATCTACAAATTAGGAGCAGCGTCGGTCTATAGTTTTATTGTTTAAAACCTAAGCTGGGATAGTGGCTGCTTACGTAGGGTCGTATGTCTATAGAGAAAAACAAACTACTTACGACCGCCAACTTTTTTAAGCGTTCCATTGAAAGATTAATATTGACCTACGTAGTTAGATACAGGAATTAAACGTCAGAATGATATAATATGTAATGAATATATAGGCAGTGAGGTACAAGGACAATATACCTACCTAGCGTTTATTCCTATTATGGGACAAAGTTTTAAATAAACAATGCATGTAGTTGTAGGCATAGGCGATGCCGGGTCAGGAAATGTAATGTAGGCACACTGTTATAAATACCTACATAATTGGTAGTACAGGCTACCACGAAAATGTGAGCTGTGTGTACAGGAGTTGTGTGCGGTACGCGCTTTCATGAAATTGTAAACCGTGCGTCATTGAGTTGCAGGCAGTACAGGCCTTCATGAAATTGTAAACTGTGCATATATATGTGGTGGGCAGTACGGGCCTTCATGAAATTGTAAACCGTGCGTCATTGAGTTGCAGGCAGTACAGGCCTTCATGAAATTGTAAACTGTGCGTATATATTTGGTGGGCAATACGGGCCTTCATGAAATTGTAAACCGTGCGTCATTGAGTTGCAGGCAGTACAGGCCTTCATGAAATTGTAAACTGTGCGTATATATGTGGTGGGCAGTACGGGCCTTCATGAAATTGTAAACCGTACGTCATTGAGTTGCAGGCAGTACAACTGTGCGTATATATGTGGTGGGCAGTACGGGCCTTCATGAAATTGTAAACCGTGCGTCATTGAGTTGCAGGCAGTACAGGCCTTCATGAAATTGTAAACTGTGCGTATATATGTGGTGGGCAGTACAGGCCTTCATGCAATTATAAACCGTGCGTCATTGAGTTGCAGGCAGTACAGGCCTTCATGAAATTGTAAACTGTGCGTATATATGTGGTGGGCAGTACGGGCCTTCATGAAATTGTAAACCGTGCGTCGTTGAGTTACAGGCAGTACAGGCCTTCATGAAATTGTAAACTGTGCGTATATATGTGGTGGGCAGTACGGGCCTTCATGAAATTGTAAACCGTGCGTCATTGAGTTACAGGCAGTACAGACCTTCATGATACTGTAAACTGTGTGTATATATGTGGTGGGCAGTACGGGCCTTCATGAAATTGTAAACCGTGCGTCATTGAGTTACAGGCAGTACAGGCCTTCATGAAATCGTAAACTGTGCGTATATATGTGGTGGGCAGTACAGGCCTTCATATAATTGTAAACTGTACGTACACAAAGGTACGGTAATGTAAAGTAAAAGTACGATAAGGTAAATAAGGTATACGGTAAAGGTTAAGTAGATAGTACAGGCAGTATGGGCCATCATGAAATTGTAAACCGTGCGTCATTGAGTTGCAGGCAGTACAGGCCTTCAAAACTGTGCGTATATATGTGGTGGGCACTACGGGCCTTCATGAAATTGTAAACCGTGCGTCATTGAGTTACAGGCAGTACAGGCCTTTATGAAATTGTAAACTGTGCGTATATATGTGGTAGGCAGTACGGGCCTTCATGAAAACGTAAACCGTTTTTCATTGAGTTACAGGCAGTACAGGCCTTCATGAAATTGTAAACTGTGCGTATATATGTGGTGGGCAGTACAGGCCTTCATATAATTGTAAACTGTACGTACACAAAGGTACGGTAATGTAAAGTAAAAGTACGATAAGGTAAATAAGGTATACGGTAAAAGTTAAGTAGATAGTACAGGCAGTATGGAAAACGTAAACCGTTTTTCATTGAGTTACAGGCAGTACGGCCTTTATGAAATTGTAAACTGTGCGTATATATGTGGTAGGCAGTACGGGCCTTCATGAAAACGTAAACCGTTTTTCATTGAGTTACAGGCAGTACGGCCTTCATGAAATTGTAAACTGTGCGTATATATGTGGTGGGCAGTACGGGCCTTCATATAATTGTAAACCGTTTTTCATTGAGTTACAGGCAGTACAGGCCTTCATGAAATTGTAAACTGTGCGTATATATGTGGTGGGCACTACGGGCCTTCATGAAATTGTAAACCGTGCGTCATTGAGTTACAGGCAGTACAGGCCTTCATGAAATTGTAAACTGTGCGTATATTATATGTGGTAGGCAGTACGGGCCTTCATTAAATTGTATACCGTTTTTCATTGAGTTACAGGCAGTACAGGCCTTCATTAAATTGTAAACTGTGCGTATATATGTGGTGGGCAGTACAGGCCTTCATATAATTGTAAACTGTACGTACACAAAGGTACGGTAATGTAAAGTAAAAGTACGATAAGGTAAATAAGGTATACGGTAAAGGTTAAGTAGATAGTACAGGCAGTATGGGCCATCACTTTTAAGTGTAAACCATACGTGTGTGGATGGCGTTGTCCATTGGTTGCTTTTGGGGTCGGGTGGCCCCGGGTACCAAACATGACAGGTTTGCTTCCACCGCCGGAGAAACTTGACCTTGAAAGCGACAACGCCACCATTGCCTTGCGTTTAGAAAGATGGAATGGGTCGTTGAGTGTCTTCCTGGAGGCGACGGAAACTGGAGGCTCGGCGTAGAGGAGAGCCTTGTTACTATTAGAGGAGATATAGACATGGTGTGTGTCCGGTATGTGTTTACCATTGATTTTGCAGTGTTATCAGTTTAATATTATTTTATCCGAACGGATCGTTGGCGCGGGTAGAGAAAGTATCGTGCGATGGTGCCGTGTGCTCCATCGACGCTCACGAAGGTGTAGGGGGCGAGCACGTGTGATTCTACCTAGCACGACCCCGGATGATTATCATAATTTTCATGTAGTACAAATTCATGAAAAAAAAATGTACTTTTTGTTCCATAGAATAAAATAAATGTCAGTAGCTCGGTTGTTCCAGGGTTTCAGGGTGCGATCTGCGATGGTGCGGTGATTTACTTGTAACCGTTTTGTTATAAGTGATCTATTATAGTGATACCCTGTGTAGTAATATTTGCAGACAGTTATTTATAATGTTAAAAGACGGGGGTATGTTATACTTTTGTTACATTATTAATGTATTACGGTATAGTAAGATATTTAGTGTTTTAGTGTAATCCCACTCACTACGTATTAATGTAGTACTACCTGCAGATTATATAAAATAAATAAGGTACCTACTACAGTAAATGTATTAAATAGTGGGATGTATTGGGTGGTGCTGGCTACATGCCTCGGGGATAGTTTAGGTATTCTATAATAGTGACGACTATATTGGCGATACGAGTGGGTTGCCAATGGTCATAAGACTCATAAGTGCTGGTTCGGTCCCGGTGCGGGGTACCTATATGTATTGTAATTCATGTGATATTCACATTATAATAGTGGCTATACCAGTCTTGTGATACTGTTGAGTATAAAGGACTGGTTCGATGCTAGTATGGCATATGGTATGTGTTACTTGCTGTGTCGTGGCGTGGGCTGCAGGCCTGATGAGTGGTGCGATACCGGTGTGTATTTATGTTGCAGTGTTCGGCTACAGGCCGGGTGTTGTATTTGTAGTGTTTCTTAGGGGAGACGGGCTGGTTTCTTGTCAGTTCTTTTCCCGGCAGATAGTGTCCACTTTGAACTGATGTCTTGTATTATGCCCTCCTAACCCATCCTTGAATAATTCATGGCTCGATTATGGTTGAGTAAATGATGGACAGTGTATTTGCTGTTTTATTATATTGTGATGTTCCTCAAGTTATATTGATGGTTGTCATTCACATTATATGTGTCCTGACGGTGTGTATGTACTGTATAACCTATATTTATGTGGGCAAGTATATAATGGAACCATGGTTTATTGAGGCAATGCTTTGTGTGATTGCTAGGAAAGGTGTGTGTTTCAGATTGGATCTACTCCTGCGAGGTTTGTGCCTTGCATAATATTATTTGCCTATTGGGACGGGTGTCATGCCGACGCATGTGTCAGCAGTTCGTGGTGGTCGGAGTTCGGCAACCATTCCAGCATTATTGGCTGACGGAGCAATCAGCTGCTGTAGTATCTGGCGGGGCTGCGCTGTCTACACTGTGTCTAGCAGGGTGGTTGGCTTCACACCTCATATGAGGGTTGAAGTTGTTGCTATGTGCAGGGGTTCGGTGTTGTACTTGTTTCTCCATTTAATAAGATGCTGTGCCTAATAGCGTATTTATGAATTGGTTGATGACTGAAATTATGAAAAAAAAAGGAAAGTGATTAAGATTCGTTTCTTTGCAATAGTATCATATTTGGTTTTGACATGGATCACCATATCGTTTTGCATAGTGCGTGGCAAATAGAATGCACTTTGGTGTCTTCTGTATCATCCGTCACATAACGGTGTAGCACTTTCTGTATGTACTTGAAGTTCTTCATTTTTCAATGATGGGGATTATTGTAGGTAATTGTATTTAGCTAATGAAAACGCTATACGTATACACGTTATTGTGCCTTCTACCTGCTTCCTGTACAAATAATTTGTTCGTGATACTTGATAATGGTCAATCCATCTAGCATTTTTAGTGGATAGATCTTATAAGTTGATACTTTTGAGCTTATTCTTTTACGTGGTTTATAGCAATTATCCACTTCAAGTGCTAAGCATTTAAGATCCGGCTTTATTTGGCAATTTGGAATGACACTTTAATAATTCTTAACTTGCCTATAAATGTGCCTAACCATAATTATGGTGACGATCAAATGGCTTGTTTCATAAAATGCTTGTGTGTCTATAACTATATTCGAGTAATACCTAATATTCTAAGAAAAGATCTATTACTTTTCAGATGCGTTGCGGATGTGGTTCATTATTTCATTGGCATTCATGTTCAATACTTTGTCTGATTATAAAGCTTTGCATTTAACCTCTTTGAACCATCTCATTTAAACCCTGACAGGGGCGAGGTTGCGAATTTTATTTGACGGTTCCTATGCATGTCCTGGGGGATATCCATAGCTGGGCACCGTTAATCAATAGTTAACTTCGTTAATCGCTAATCCGTTACTGAAAAAGTCAACTTCGTTAATAGTAAAGCGTTCCTTCGAGGGCAGAATTTTCTATTTCTAAGGGTGATGTTTTTCGACTGTGTGTATGTGTGTCCATTTCTTTGCCACGGCCGCAGCCTGAACGTCTTGACGGATTTCGGCATGCGAGGTATCATTTGATTCGTCATGATTGTGTGGGTGACGCCGGGTGTATTAGGATTTCTAGAAGATCAAAATGGCGGATTTTGGCACCAGAAATGTATGACCGCGATGGACGCTGGAACGGCTGGGCAGGTTTCGATGCGGTTTTGTTTGGGGGTCTTGGTCAGACTTGAAGTATTGCGTTTGTTTCATTGCAATCGGTTTGGTGGGGCCGGATATGTGAGCAGAAGTGGAGTAGTTAGACTTGGATTTCGGTGACGTCCTTTCACGAAATTATTGGCCCCATAATGGGTGGATTAACGTAAAGGTTAAAAAGTTAGTAAGTATTGTTATCATAACGAAGAAAATGGTCAAAGGCTAAAAAAAAAAAAAAAAAAAAAAAAAAAGAGAGTGGAGCGAATGGAAAATGAGGAATGGGGTTGACGGAAGCGAACGGTTAAATCAAAAAGGAAATGAAGAATCAAAGTCTTGATGGTAGTTGGTCGATCAGTTATGAATTTGATTACCTATGTGTTAATTGTTTTCTTTAGAAATAAAAATGTGATGAGGAAGGGATGTAGTGTTTGTCCTATCGAACTACCCCCTAGTCTCGGGTTCACGGGTAGTGGGGAGACAGTCACGCGAGAGCGCGCAGCGAGAGCGGACGTGTTGACCCCAGCTACTGGTGACGTAACGAGCCGATTACTACACTGTGTTCACCCTGTTAGAGGGAGCACTACAGGATCTAAACATAAACTGGCGAAATGTGGGTGCTAGCACCTCTGCCTACCTTTTCGGGGATATGGGCTTGAGTTTATGTTATGTTATGTTATGTGAAAATCGAATATATGTACATTTCTTGTCGTTTTTGTATTTAACGACCTATGGGCCGGGGCCCCTGTGCATTGCCAGGAGCTCCCAGTAGCATGTATTACTTGGCATAATTGTGTATCATGCAAGGTATATTTTAAATATAGTGGGTTACCATGATCTATAATAAAATCAATTTTGAATATTTTAACATCAGTTTTATTGATTCATTTGGTATTTATTACTAAAATACACATGTAACGTATGTAAAAATCACAGATAATAATGAGAACAAACAAAATAAAATCTATCCACATTATTATAGCCTAGACTAGAATAATTATAGTATTTAGAATAGTTGTCATGACACTCCAAAACTTATAAAAATAAAAATGAAACTCATACCTACAATGCAAAAGTACTTGAACCAGGCGTACTAAGGTGTAAATATTAATGATAGTAGATTTTGTAAATATTAATAATAAAAAAAAGAAAATTTAAACCATGATTTTGTCATGAAAACGAATGAAAATAACAGTTTTTTGTTACAAATTTCTAAAATAAACATTTAAAAAAATAACTTTAAACCAGGGGTAACTAGGACATTATAAAATGGGTGTAACTAACAAAAACATTAATAATCAATGTCTTTTTTGTAAATAATTAATAACAACGGCAATAATTAATTACGGCTCCGCGCAGCTGGTAGGCTTCATTAGATAAAGATATACCTAGATACAGTGCTGTTTATGAACCTTAATGCTTCCAATATACAGTATAAATTAACTTTGCAACAGAAACACGCTTCTCACGAGAGGCTCGTTGCTACTTATTGCAAGAAGAAGTAGTAACGAGCCTCTCGCGAGAAGCGTGTTTCTGTTGCAAAATTAATTTATACTCTATATTGGAAGCAATATTCTTCATTTTTACACAAATAAAATATTTTTACACAAATGAAATATTTGACTTCAATTCTCGCCTCGAATATTCATAACTGTATGTTTTGCTAAGAGAATTTATTTTAGTTTTTACAAAATATTAAAACACATTAAAAACACCTGGCAACACGTTGAATTGATATTTGTTATTTAGATTTGATTTTCAATTAGAATTATTTAATGCAAAAAAAGTGCAAGACGCCATTACAGACGCTTCACTCGCTCGATCCTAATTCGAAAAATTATTAATTTTATTGTAAGATCTTTATGGAAAATACAATTTTATCGCTAAAATATTTTAAAACCTCATTGAGTAATATTAGGAGTAATCACCTATACTCTGTCTAATGTAGGATGATAAAAATGACAGTTCATGTCTTTTTTTTTATATCGTATTTTTTTATACGAAATCATACCCCTAAAATTATTGTATTACACAGACAGTGAAGCGTCTTGCAAGAATATAGCAAAATTGACTATACACAAATGAATCGAATGAATCGAATTTAAAATAATTTATTAAAATTATTAAATACTTATACTACTAAAATTTTTGTGATATAATTTGCTTAATATGGTACGAAACATAAATACTATACCATAAAACTTCTATTTAGTCATCCTGAAGTAAGTTACCTAAAATGATAAAAAATAAAAAGTTTTTGTGTTTTTCTAAATATCGATTCCATATTCTACGGGAACGATAATCGAAAATCGAAAGATTCATTTTCAAAGTCAAAGTCAAAGTCAAAGTATTTATTCGCTGAATATGGTACATAATGGTGTTTAGGTACATAATGTTCAGATCTCATACTCTGCCGGTTCTGGCGTGCAAATCTTACATCGATTAATTTAATTACTTATCATTAAATGTCAACACATGCAATTGGTACAATTTTAAAATTAAGATGTCAGTGTTTAATTAGATTGTATCATTTAAAAAATCGTCAACATTGAATAGGCACTCCTTACAATTTTATAACATCCTAATCTATATCTAAAGGTAATATTTGGATTTTCATTTAAACAGCAATTTAAAGTCTTATTACGTATGGAGTGCTTTTAGTAACGTACAATGTTAAGAATAAACTTCGAATTAAATTAGACACAAATTATATACATGCAATTTATAACATAGCCTGCACTTTGCTGTCGCCTATTTCGATTATACTATATGGGCTACCCTATTTAGACCTGTCATTATTATCATCCTACATTAGACAAAGTATAAGAGCGTTTGTATGAAACTATGATTGACTTGTTTAACCTTAAAATCGTATTCTGAATTAAGTTTTTGAAGCAAACTTTACAACAAGAGAATATATAAAATTATTTGACTTACCTCCACAGTACATAAAATACAACAATAAGTGCCACATTATTCATTTTTTAAATAATATATACTAATTAATACTGCCGTAGTTCCACTGACTTAGGACGAATGTCATGCGGTTCGTCAATCATGTACTACAACAATACGAGCGAGACACCTATACAAGCAAAAGAGATGAACGACTGCATCGTTTTCCTTTTCACAACATGTTGTGCTCTTCCAAAAATCCTCGCGGCGATGCGCGACTCGGCGCGACGCGCACGCGACTCAGCGCCTCTGTAGGTATTTCATTGAAGCGAAATGCATTTATAAACAACTAGAAGTTTTCCATCCGACTGTACAAAACTATCGTTTTATATTGGTGTCCGTAACGTCTTCGAAAAAATAAATAAATTTGGAAGTACACTTAGGGACACAGTGTCCGTAGAATTTGTGTCCCAAACGTCTTCGACTCTCTGCTCGAGCCATTGCGCAACGCTTGTCGCGTGTCTCCGCCCGCGCCCGTCCGTATAATGTTATAATGTTCCCGTGACATGTAACACAGCGCGTGTAAGTGATCCGCTTAATTGTGCCACATTGGCTGCGCACGCGCACCGTAATGCTTGGATAACGTTACCGCATACAACTGCTGATCCAGACCAACTGATAAAGATTTTCGATAAAAATGTATACTTTATTGATCATATCTCCTCGTAAATATACTGAAGTAGCGCTCATTTGAATTCTCATCAATAAAATCACCATCGGAGCCGTCATGGGAGGTGAGGGGTGGGGGGGGGGCGAACGCAGTCGGGGCGCACCACATATAGCGGCTGTGTGGCGTCGAGCGGTCCCATGTGACTTGTGTTACAGCGGCGGTGCTAGTTTCATAGAGCGACGCTATTGATTAAAATATTAACGGCATTCAATAATGAAACATCGTTATATTTTATTCACTTACAGCTATATAGAGGTTCTCGCCTCGATATTATTCTAAGGGGGAGTTGTTCCGTAGCGTCTCTTATAAGTAGTTACCGTAGTCCGGTCAGAGTCAGACGACACACACACACACACACACACTCAGTCGCATACGAGCACTGATTTGCAATCATCCCAAGTGCAATCTCCCAACCGTACAGATATGTTGGGCGCACTCCGCCGGGAAAGTTAATGAGTGCCGCGGCGTTCCTCGCCCTCCCTGCCGCTCCCCCGCCACCCCTTGCTTTTCGAGCCCCTCGCTTATTAGTTTTTATTGGAGGACCACCTGTTGCGCTGCGCGAGAGCATGTCTTACAAAATGTTCATGTGTGTATGTGTGTGCGATGGTGACTGTGTGTTGTTTGTGTGTGGAAGATGATCGCACGCGGAGCTGAGACGGATGCTCGATATTTATACAAATACGAACCAAACCAACTGTTTAATTAGTTCGTTTAGGTTTATGACGCTTATACCTACCTACATCATTGGTATTAGGAGAGCATTAAGTAGAGCTAACTGCAAACACATAGGTACTGTCCACGCCACTGTCCGCTAATAGCCAGTCATCGGACTTGTCTGCTCACCGGACGTTTCGCGAGTCGGACGTTGTGTGCCTCGTGTAAAATTTGTATTTGTTATTCCCCGCGAAAATAGTAGAATAAGCCCTCTACACTTCGTCATAGAATTGTAAATAAGACGAAAAATCGTGCAAATAAAGCAAATATACACGAATAAGCCCTCATCACTACGTCGTACATGGGCCGCCGCCATTTCATGCACAGACAGCGATCAGTTACAGATTTATTACATCTTAGATTTTTAAATTAAGTATCAAATTATTAAATTTGTCGCAGATGTACAACTGCGGGCCGGCACCGCGTGACGTCACACTCACGAGGGTGATGCGCGTAATGCTCAATGCTCAAGGTAAGTACCAGAATGTGTCAAAAACGAAACTTAATATTACTCGATTACTGAGTAGTGGCCATTGTAACAGTAAACCGAGGCAGGCGAGGGCAAGGCGAACATGCTAATTTGCGAGGCGAGGCGGAGCGGCAAGTGCGCGTGCGCAGTTCTCACGCTGACGCGCAGGATTCCTCCTCATTAATTCGGCGGCGACGCGCAGCGTGCGTGCGCACACTGCTATTGACATCGTTGGCACTAATTAACAACTCGGATCAACGGACCGACCGTGACTCACTCGACAGCTCGCCCTCATGGTGTCATAGGACATGTCAGTCCATTGTTGACATGTGTATGTAGGTACATACCACCAGAAGCGCAACCAAGTGTTTACGTTAGCGTCCAACCTGGTTGCACATAAATATTATATCATCATCTCTCCAAGGTCGGATTTCACCAGTGCACGCGGCGCTAACCTAGCTGATAACGCAGTTTCGTCCGACCTCAGAGACGACGTCACAAAACAAACGTAACATTTGAATGGCTCATAAGTTTGGTAGCGCAGCAGTCCGCATTGAACAGTTGTTTTCAGGAGTTGTAGAGTGAACTGTTTGCCAGGCCAGTGACGGCCGATGGTACACCTACCGGCCGGGCCGGCGCGGGCGCACTAGCGCGGCGCGGGTCTGTGACGTTATGCTAATGTAGCTAGTTAAACTAACGTGGGAAACCTAGCAACGGCTCACAACACTCATGGAGACAAGTTACAATTAGCTTGTGGCGTGGAAGCTGCCAGTACGTATGTGAATTATTTAATACTAAAATAATTAAGTGATCATAATAAGTTGAATGTTCCTTATGTAATCTTAATGGGTACTTACCTAGCCCGGAATGCCCCGGATGAGACTGAGTGGGAAACTTGCCCTACTGCTGACTGAAAAATGATAATATTTAGCTTAGCTTAGCAGTCTTGAGAATTTGCCTTTAGCTTATCATCAGGCGAGGTAAAGTCATTTTGACGTGTCTTATATAAAAAAAGACTACTTAACATATTAAGTGCTTATCCTCTAAGGAACTGAATTATAACTTACTGAAGCAATATCTGAACAATGACGTGCGTGTCCTACCCTGCCTACCCCCTACGAAGTAATAATGTATAGGTGTCACGACGTCGTGATACAGCGGATGACACGTAATTACCAACTTCTTTAATTAAGGAGATATACGATGTTGGTCTCTAGTGCAGGGCCACGTGTTGGGTGCGCCCGCGGCTAGCCGGGCCATCAGTGTTGCTTACCGAGTGATCGGTGTGCAGTTTGTACCACACGACCGAGCGACCGCGCGCCTGCGCACCGGCCCGTAGCGGGCGCCGATAAGTGCCGCAAAAACTGACTCCTTGTGTATGGAAACACTTTAGCTGAACGATTGAGACTTCATCGTGTGATAGCGACCCCTGACGGACCAGTCTTCAGGATCTCAATGTTGCCCCCCCCCCCTCCCACCAAATAATGAGACATGTTTCAACCGTTGATTAGTTAGTAGAGCTCTTCACGTTGTGGAGTGAGCAGTGGCATACAACATGATATCTTCTAGCTGTTACGTGACAGTACGTAAATGTGCTTAATTATCTACCAATTTGTTTTGACCCTCATTAAGTATAAAAAGTGATCATAACTTGGCCTGTCAATATGAGTGGTTATTGTAATATCAACCTTTAAAGTAAATATTAAATGTATTATACCAATCATACGTTCTTTCGAGTAGTTACTTCGTGCAGCCACAGAAACTAATAGTACCTACCTACTACGGTGCAGTGCAGCACTTGCGCGGTACGGTCCTTCCGCCCGCGGGAAAATGCGTGCGCTTGCGCAGCGCGACTTGTCACTTATATTATAACTGTTTAATTAGTAATATTGTAGTGATAGCTGCTATTAATGTCGTACGCGTATAAATGTTAACTATAGCGCTATATCATCATTTTACGAGTGGAGATAAAGCGCGCGGCGAGCGAGCGGACTGCGCACACGCAACTGTCGCGCTTTGAATATATTGTCACTACAGACCAGTCGCTACTCGATTAATATTCAAAATAACATGAAAACATTTATCTGCTGCTTAATAGGTTTATTGATCCATGTTATAATATATCATAACAGTGCATTATATTAACAGGCCATTGGCAACAGGGCGATGAAACATCAAAGGGACACTCGGTTAGTAAACAGTACCGGCAAGTTACAACAATGTGTCCCAGAATGACCCGCTCGTTAGAATGTGCAGGCATTATAATAAAATTCTATACGAGTATGCTCTCATGTTGATATTTTACACAGTAGTTTATTAAAATTCAAAAAGGATTTTGCGTGGCGAGGACTTTCAGTCGGAATAGCCTCTCGTTTTTTTTCTTTTTTGTCATTACATTAAAATAGCTAACATTATTCATTCTAAGTATATTAGGTAATCTGGCACTGAAGTCAACTGATGCTAGGCACAGATATGTAAGTGGGCTTCAGATTTAAAATGCCGTATAGCTTGTAGAAACATTGTGATAGTGATCTGATGTCTGTTTCTGTACCTATTGTATAAAATATGTACAACAGAACCAGTTAATAAATATATAGGTAGGTACTGAGTTACCGCCAATTAGCTGCGACAGCTGCGACCAGTGGAGGCCTGGCGCTTGAGGCCGGCTCCTCGGCAGCCGGCGGCTTGGTCTCCTCACTCCGTTGGTGCTGGCGTGCTCACAACGGTCGCTTTACGTACTCTGAAGCATAGGTACTTAGTGTACTTAAGCACTGCCTCATGAAGATCCATGAATAATATTAAATCGTATAGGTTTAGATCGAAGAACGCGATCAGTTCCTTACAGGGCGAGTACCTACTCTGATCTGAGAGAAAGGTCGCAGGTTCAAATCCCGTCCTTGATGTTGTCCGTAGTGACTGACTGATATCCGTGGAATAGCTTCATAACTTCATTGAATACAAAACGGTGGTGTGCGAGTCGGCAGATCACAGCTAGGTGGCGCACGAGGCACTCGCCGGAGAACCTCTCCACGTACTCTTGGCAACTAGTAAGAAGACATATGTTTATAGTGTTTTAATAACATGTCAGGGATTAGTTATAATGTAGTTTTACATTTGGGATCTTGTCGCACGCGATGTCGTAAACTAATAATATGATAATGTCCCACCCAGTTCATTTGAACGCGCCGGCGCTCACAGGGCTGCCCCGGCGCACGCCCGGTAATGCCTGCAAGTATGGGGGTTTCATAATGGAGATAGGTGACCAGCGGAAGGCGAAATAGATGCACTGTCATTGTACACACCCTGGGGAAGTTGGTTAGCAACGCCAAGGAGCCCTAATAGAACAAGTGGGAATAGACGATACTTTTATAACTACCCTCGTGAATGTAGGTTATTACAACTTATCAGCAGCTCTAGCGTCCATCGCTAACAAATAGACACCGCCAATCAGATAAAAACTTCAAAAAAATATTTTTGTGTCCAGAATCATTCATAATATAACATACCTCAAGTATTTTTCAAATAATCTCCATTGCACAAACACAGCTCAGTGACAATTTCATAATAGTACTTTATAGATGACGCTGGAGCTGTAGCACTCGTGTCGAGTGGAGGCAACCCTACGCACCTCTTATTCTCCTATTGATCAGGCGGATCGGCCGAGCCTGCTCATCCGCTGATGTATGTGGCGGGTGGCAGGCGGCGTGCGCACGCGATCACTCATTTACAATAAATCATTATTAGAGTAAGCGTGGCCGATGGTTATCGCCACTTAATTATCCGTTGTAATGACAAGTGTCCAGCGCGCTGACACGCCACACCACCACCGCTCACTCCAGAGGGCTCGAGGGCGAGGTAGTCCGCCGCAGTACTTCGCGAACACCACTAGGACCAGCATCTGCCCACAAAGTAGTTAAGGTTTAATGATAAACACAATATAGCAAGAGAAATTAATTGCTTACACCTTCCACAAGTTGCAAGTATGTATGTACAAGTCTAAAGTTTGAAGAAAACATTTTCGCCACTATTTTTTGCCTGTGTAATGATTAAGTTAACTAACTTTGCAGTAATATCTAATAACTAATCAGCCGCGCTACACGCCCCCCCCTCCCGTATCCTGCGCGTGCGCTGCCCGAGACTGCACTGCAATGGTTTATTATCGCTATCAACTAGGTATCACGCAGTTCGCTACATTTAGACACTTATCAAGTAATTCATTAGAGACGGGTTTACCCCAAACATTCTGTTATCAGAATCTGTTCAGTTAAATCCTCTTTATCGGTACATACATTCATGTCGAATAATTGAAAATAAAAAAAAAATGTATAATGTAGTTTCATAAACACGCTTGTTACAAAATAAAATGTATGTATGATTCGTTATAATAAACCACGTGTGGCACAGTGACTGTGGTGCAGTGCCAGTGCTTCACTGTGTATATCCCCTGGCTGGCTCCATATTTTATTAGCTATCGGAAACAGAGGCAGCCCACGACACCAACCACAGGGCGAAGTGTCTGTGGCAGCAACGGATCGACACTTGTCACAAGTAGGCCGTAGGTTAGGTAGGCACTTAGTGTACCTACATCGTATTATTCTGTAGCATTGCTAACTTCATTAGATGTGATGCACGTGGCGTGATGCATTCTTACGATAGAAAGAAAGAATCACTAATAATATTGAAATAGCACCTGCAATAATGTAGTAGGTATAGATTTTGTCTGTAGGTAGACAGCGCGTGTGGTGACACTTCCTGCTTGCTTATTTATAAACAATAACGACCACAGTTGTCTTAACTTTATGAGGTCATTAACTAAGACGCTCTGGTCGAGTCAGTGGTCAGTGCCGCGCGACGCCCGCGTCGGTGAGCGCTTCACTTTCACTTATCGATATCATATCAGTCAGTCGAGTTGTCTGCGGACTCCATAAGTGCTGGTAACGAGTCATTAGTCGTAAATATATATTATGTGGTGCGATGGCGGCTCTCGTGAGAGGATGCGAGTTAATTGCCCTCGTCTATAAAACTGTCAGGTTTTGGAGAAATCGATGATTCATTGTTTACAGAAGTAGCGCGACTTTTATTGCGGGCAGTCCGCCTCGCCCGTCTGTGTCGGCCACTCGGCCCACTCGGTCAGCCGCCGCCCGCGTCCGTCCGTCTGTCCTCCGAGAGACAAACACCGTACAATACACCTCTGTAGTGTAGTGGTAGTGCAGTCGGCTACTGCGACAGCGTGCGCGGGTTCAATGTAGCTCAGTCGATTTATTACTCTACGGACAGCGTAGGTAGTGTCTGTTTTCCGTAGGCCCGTAGCGTTGCTATGACGCTCCATGTCACCACTACGCGTCAGGCACGCGACGTGCCAAGTGAGCACCGGCCACCATTTGTCCGATCCTCAGTATCCTCACCCAGTAGGCATTTAATGCTGGTATTAGCTAATACCGACGACTTTTTATTTTTATATAATGGCTAAAAATATTTCTGAATTCCACGCGGACGAAGCCACAGCTATCAGCCAGTGTTTCTTAGTTTGAGAGGTCGGATCCTGTGGCGCGAAGTTTGTCTCCCTTATTGCGCCGTGTGACACGTGATTGTGTCTGTTTGTCACGTCTCACATCACATCTGTCCCTCGCGCTGGAGACTCGTGTGGGCATACCGACAATACGTTTGATTCCGATTGATGCTCACATTCGAATAACTAATCACTCACTACAACTATCTGTGCGTCACGTTGGACAGCGCCCGCCACCGTCGCACTTGTCTAGTATTTGTCAAGCAGAGCTTCAGACCAGTTGCAGAGATTACTTGAAAATAGGCACTTAGAATTTAATGCGGATTAACTAACCATAGTACCATCAATGGTACTGTCCAATGGTATCTAGGCAAGGTAAAAAGAACTTTTCTAAACAACGATTGAAGATTGATTTTACCAACTATTTTGTAGTTTTAACAAGATGAAATTTAATGGTATCTAGGTGCACCCGGTGCGGTAAGTAAGGTAGGCAGGGCTCACTGGATGGATCTTTTTCATTTACCCCCCTAACGTCCCCTACCCTTCAGGGTCGGCAGCTCGAGTGTAGCGCCCCTGGTGAGATAAATCGCCGTGATCTATGAAAAAACGCTATAATCTTATTGCGAATTGCGCTTGATTTCTCCGCAATGGAATGATATAATTACATGATTGCGGCCGCGCTCGGCAACCAGCCCAGGAGAGGGGGGGGGGGGGGGAGCGTGCAGGCCGCGCACACATTCCGTAGCCAATTCTTTATTCGCACAATTTACAATGACAGTATCTAATTATATAGAATATTTAACGCTCTCGATGTTAGCTCGAATCGCTGTTTTTTATTCGCAGCGAAATACGCAGTGCAAGAGTGCTAGAGTGGCGAGCTTGCCGGGGCTCACTTCTCAACAAGGTAATTAACCTCAAACTGACCAGTTTTTTGCTTACAAACATAACTCAGACAAAACAAACACCAATTAAAACTTTAAAAAAACTAGTTGTGGGCCGCAGCACCGGGCCGCTGGGCGCAGGCTCAGGTTTCGTAGCTCATTCGACTGTAAAGTACTGTCAAATTGCGGAGTCGAAGACGAGACGAGAGGATAATAAAATATAGCATGGCTGGTCAGTGGAGCCGCTACGAGGACGTGGCGCGGTCACTGCCTCTGCTGCAACTGGCCGTACCCAGCTCGTGCGTCGTCACAGCGAGCAGCAGCCCCGGCGGGGCCCGGGGGAGTGTCGCGCGGCTATTGTGACGTCATCGTCAGTGACGTGACGCGGCTGTACGCGCGCTGTCGACGCCTTATCTACAAATAAATATCTCAAATTGTCAGCCAACAAATTTGAAAGTCCTGTTCGGGCTCACACAAAGATAATCTCGGAATTATGATCGGGCGCGCGGGCGCATCTATCTTTAATTAACATCGCAGGGGCGCGGTCCCGGGAGGGGTGGGGGCGGGGGCCTGATCGATCGCGCCTGCGCACCGCTGCCAGCCGCCCAACTCTTAATTGACAGCATCGATTACGAACATTGCTTATCTTCAAGCACGTCTCACAAACGTGAGCACTCCATACTTCATGCCTTTCTTCTTACACATAATTGTTTTATTGACAAATTACTTATTTGATCTTTCGGCTCAAGATTATCTGTCAGACAGTATTATCATTCGAGTGATGAGCGCCGGCCTGCCATGGACGCACGGGGAGCGCACAAAGCGGCCATGTGTCGCGGCCAGGTCGTCAAGTGTTGCGTAGCACTGGGGCGAGGCGGGGGACGATCGCTCCATACAATGAATTTGCACTTTTAATTTATGTGGACCGATATTACAACATGTGCACATTAATTAAACAATAGCGGCTAAATGAGAAACGAGTGGTCACAGACAATGGCGTGCGCACAAGTGCGCGCAGTGATCACTTCCCCCAAGTTCCCCGAGCTGTCTCCGGCCGGCCAAGCGGGGGTCGCGCACTAATTGTGAACAAATACGTGATTAGTGCAGGACAACGGCTAATTGTATGTATCAGTGTGAGTGCGGGGGACACGTGGCCGGGTATTGTACCGCGCTCGCGAGCTTGCGGACGCGGACTGAACTCTTTTTATGTACAGAAAATGTCAACATTAGGCTTAATTAAATAATAATTAAATAATGTGCCTACATTTGGTAACTTTCACATTACCTCTTGGTAGATTTATCTTTATAATAATTAATGTAGTTTTAAATTAAGAAATCCATTTAAATGTTATGAATTATTTCGGTTAATAGGCAAGTCACAAGGTCCACACCACTGGCGGGTCTCTGGCGCAGCCTACCGCGTTGCTTTTGTATATTTATCACATTTATACGTATAGATTGTACAGATGAACAACAACATAAGATAATTTAACGCTAACGACTTCAATTAAGTAAGTATAGGAACAGTGTTGCGACTGCCTCGAATTAGCGGCGCGCAGCTGCGCCGAGCCCTGCGCCACACGTAGCCCGCTGTACTGTCCGCTGCCCACTGTCCACTGTGTGTGGAGCTGCAGCGATGGACAGATGGACACGTGACGCACTACTTGTTGACGAGCGTCACGTCGTCAGACTCATCGCGTCTCTGCCTCCCCCTAGAGCAGGCAGCCCCACCTGACCAGAGGAGAAGAGCGAGAAGATGTAAAAAGTCCCACATGCTATCCGTAGTTATAGCAGAATGCCTTATGTTCTTATTGAATGAACAATGGCGAGCAATTAAGTCGTAGCAGCTCCCGTGGGTTATCGCCACTTATCGCGTCGCTGGTGGCCGCCCCCCCCCCCCCCCTCCTGCACCGCTGGTAATTGCCCATTGATTCCGTATTGTGGCCCGCTCTCCGCACCTATCACCTGACCTCTACCTCTCTAGGCGGCCCGGGAGCCAACCGTTAACCGCTAAGTACCGTACCATACGACTCATTGTGAAGCAGATAAAATGCTTTTCATTAACTTTATTACTGTCCCGATACCCTCGCTGAGACTCTCCAGCAGTCGAGGTAATGCGCCGGGTGGACGTCTGTCTGTGTGTGTATGTATATGTATAGCGGTAGGTAGGTCGCCCTGCATTTAGGCTTTAGTCCAATTCGAATGGTAGGCGGCTGCGTCACGGTGCTGAAGTTTCCACCCGAGCCGAATGGGGAATCCAATATGGAGGGACCTTTAAAGTTTCAGGTTTCAGGTGCGCGCATTGTGCTCAGCGGCGCGTGCGCAGGCCGGCGGCCAATGGTCGGCGGCGCGCTGTGCGATTGGTCGCCATTGTCCGCCGACCGATTGTAATCGATTTCGCGGTCAATTTGTTTCGCGATCGCACGATAGCGGCTATCTCCGCAATTACAACGTCGCTACTTAATTGAGCCGCGGGAACAATGGGCGCTTCCCAGAGTTACGAAACCGTTTAGAACTTTGGATTAACTAATTTGTACTAGCGCAACCGTAACCGAGAGGCGTCGTGACTCGTGACCGGTTGCACAATGGTCGCTCCCTGCCAGCCCCCTGCGGCCAGGGCGTGAGGGTCCGGCCGAGGTATTCGCGAGCGGCCGCCGAGGAATGCGCCGCCGACCACCGCCGCCCAAACAAATCAACGTCACGAGCTGATATCTCAACATAAATCATTGTTTTTTGTACAAAATGAATTAAAACAGCTTCACAGTTTCAAATCTCATTATAAAGCAACGGTGAAAGTTTAACAAAATGATGTATCTTAAACTTTAAATAATTTATTAATCCCCTCGCGGGTCAGGGGTGCCGTGTGAAGCGAGCCGAGCGACGTCACGCGACCGCCCCGCGCCGCCGCCGCGCCACGCGACTCTGCGCCCTAGCGCCTCGGCACAGCGGCGACAGTCGCGCGCACCTCGCTGCCTGTGTTTGTTTAAGCGGCAAATCGTGTTAGCCACAGCACAGAAGGGCTCGTTACGGCGCATGCGCGTCTCGCTATACGACAATAATAGGAGTTTAATTAAAAGCGCTCACAAACAAGTGCGCGCGCATTGTCCGCTAGACGATTTAATTATCGCAGCGAGCTCCCCGCGGCTGCGCGGGCGCAGGTTAATGAGCAATCGCACGGTGAACAGAGCGCTGAGACGCGCACAATGGCTGATTGATTGTGTTTGCATTGACACCTGACACACGCTGATGCGCACTTGTGAGCTGTGTGTGCGTGTGACGGGCGGCTCGCCGCTCGCCGAGCGCGCACAATACCCGGGACTCAATGAAGCTTGTGAACAAATAAATTGTATCGTTGATTAAGTAGCTGCACTTTCCACACACGCCATTCAGAGCTCGAGCATTCACAGGAAGTGTTTGTTAGTTTATGTAATTATGGTATTATACATATACATAGAGTATACCTGAACGATCGCAGTATTCAATGTTGTGTATGGGCCAAGGTTCATACTGAAGATCGCTATCACATTGGGGCCAACAATATTGCCAAACACAGACCTACCACAGCGAGTGTTGTACGGAGTGATGCCGTGAGATGAGTGCGAGGAGGCACTGCGCCTGCGCCCCACGGTGGACTCGGAGGTCGCTCGAGACTGAACGCTTCCAAAGCCTGTTCGCAACCTTAGAAGACTAGCGAATTTTTCGTGGGATTTGAGTTCTGGATGTAAAATTAAGTAGTACCTAAATGGGGTGATGGACTAAACTCCTCCTCGTGGAGTGTCCAACTGACCCAGTCCCAACTCTCACGATGTAAGCTATTTGTCGTCATTTATTGATGCTTGCCTATGTAGTAAATACAATAGACTTTAAAGGTGTATAAGTATGAATGTGGTCCAATTGAAACGCTTCGAACATCGTTTTGAAAGTCCGTCGCACGACGGGCGGCACCACGGTACAGTTGTAAGCTATTTCGCAAGGACGAGAGATCCCTCGGTGCTCACTACTAACACATTAGTATTTCGCGAGCACCTGCACTCATGAACGATGTAGCAAAGCGGTTCGAGGAACCGACCGGTCCGATCAAAATGTGGCTCCCATGCTGCGTCCCATAAATACATCCACAAACACATCGTACGGACAGACAAAGCGGAACACAAAAAGCCTGACGTCCGCTGTCGTCGGTAATTAACTCTCAGCCTCCGAAGTAATTACGTGCCGCCCGGCCCTCCGCCCTCCTCCATATAACTGAATTGTTTCATTGAATCCATCCTAACCACTACTTGTCTTACTGCTGGTACGTTGTGGTTGTGACGTCCTACTGCGCGCTGTCCATCGGCACTACTTTACAATTGCGAAATAGTTACTGTGAGGATATATTTACCAAATTGTTATTACGAGTAGATTCTAAGTCCTATGGCTACCGGACCATATAAGTATTATAGAATACTCGAAAATGTTATCGACGTGGCTTCGTTCGTAAAATCGAAAGAGAGAGCTAAACAAACGAGAAATGCGAGTTCATTTCCGTGTAGTGACGCGCCTGATGTGAACCTGCGAGATAACGATCTCATCTGATATCGCGGCGGTTTTAAATCAACGTTTAAGGAACTTCTTAGTGAAGGTGTTACAAACATACTCGTCACTAGCGAGGGGGAGGGGGGAACCGGAGCACAGTGTTTCCGCTTCATCGACGTTTTTGCTGTGGACCTCCACGGATTGCATAATTGAGCAATGCTGGTGGTCTCGAGCTTGCGCTGAGAGTTTTCGTGGAGGGTTTTGGTAAATGGATCCTTAAGGAGTAACAAACATATCCGCCACACGCACACCGGGGAAGTCTTTACCGAACGTCTCATCCGTCTACGCGATATTATACAGAGTTATTACTAAAATACAAGAACTACTACTTCAATCGTTCGAAAGATTATTTCAATGAACGCTTCCCTATAAAGGTTTAAGTATTACAATGTGAGCCTCCTCGGGTACCGTGGTTTGGAGACTTAAGGTTGTGTAGCTCTCTGCTCATGACCGCATTTCGTCTAAGGTCTGGGAACATGCCAATAAAGAAGATCGCCTTTCTAATGGGACATGCAGATTCCTCAAACGTGATTGACTATGTGCGCTATGAAACAGCCCGAGAGTCCCTGATTGGGACCTTTAACCTAAACAGTCTATTATATAAATGGATATACTGGCAACACCTCGATGTAAAACAACTATCAGTTTGTTTGGTATATTCGGTCCTCATCACGGATAGCGGTCAAATTGTAACTGTGTAAGTTGTAACTTTTTATATTGTATTGTATTTCTACTCTCTAGGGCTACGACGGAAGTATCACATATTTCGTAACAATAAAACTCCTTACAATAAAATAGAAAAAAAAACTACCGGTCTACGAGGTGACAAGATGTGTTTTTAAACGTTCCATGTGTTTGTTATTATTTAACGATTAACGGTCACGTTGCCGGCTGACGGTCCGAGGTTCATCTACACGAGCATCGATGAAAATTCTAATTTGGCTTAATAACCGCGGTGTTTGTCCACAGAGGGCGCGACGCGCGCGGACACGAGCGTTGAGCGTTGATGATGTTTAATGGCGAGTCAAGAGATCAAACACTTGTTTTTGCGCGTGAGCACCGAACTCGGCTGTTGACTAAATGGCGTTAAATTACTGTTACAGATCAACTGGGCTTCTTCCCACACACACGCTCACGTGTAGGTATATATACACACGCATGTACATGTGAGTGGCGGGTCGTCGACCGGCGCATCTCATTAGCTGACGAACACTCGCTTCGTTTCGCATTTACTGAGCGGCTGATTGGTGGCGAATTAGGAAACCGCTGCGCAGGCGCAGGCGCCGGGTAACGGTGTGCGTCACGCGCAGGGCTGCTCGGAACGTCTGCCACTGTGTGTGTCCCACTGGGCACTAAACGTGGACAAAGTACGCTTTTCGATAACTCGACTTGTTTCCCTAATTGCGAGGGTCAGCCGGAGTGCGAGGGAAATGTCTACCGGGTCACCTTGCACCCCGGCCGACCCGAAGACCCGAGACGGCACGGTACGGTTTTAGTTGTTTCCATTCTAATAACGAACCCCGCTCGTTGCGGGGGTGGTATTCGTGAGGACTTCCGCAGAGTTCCCCTAACTCTTCTTTTAAAATAAAAGTGGCCCAAGTTAAATGTCTGTTAATATCAGCCTATCTGCTAGTGAAAACCCCCTAAATTAACGTAGACACAATTTGGATAATAACCGAAATGAACAAGCAATATTTTTGGATATATTCTGTAATAAAATTATGTGGCCTAATTTTTAATGGTTGTTGTCTGACCATCTTGTGTGAACTGTGACTAGAGCACGTTGTACCGAGCGAGGTTAGTTGTACGAGCAATAGCAGTGGAACACGGGAATTGCGGAGCAACTGCGTCCGATATCTAATGAGGGTTACAAAGGGCTCTGTGGTACTGTGTTCCATTTATAATATTAATTGCACAGGTGCAAGTCAATCCATGGTTTATGTATGTGAAGACGTAGTAGCCCTGCGCCGCGTCGACTGGCCGGCACAAGATTAAACTTCACATTTCTGGTTTATCCGTCGCTATTACGGGACCTAATCTAGTCAAATTGACTTGGGAATCAAGCAGCAACTACTCTCTCTGCTCATACTTCAACAGCTATTCCTCACTGATTGCACGTGTATATGTATGAAAGTTCAAGTAAATTTACCTAGGATTCTACTCGTAACACCGCGATACAAATAGTCAAACCATAATTTATATTCTTTGTCGCGCTCTACCTTTATTTAAAACCCATCGAGCGTGTTTACTGAAGTTAGAATCTGAATCCTTAATCACGAAGTCTTTTAACCCTATGATTATACCAGAAGGCGCGTGTCCTGAAGCGCCTTGTGCTCACATTTGTTGCGGCTCTGTGGAGTTGTTTGGCATTAGTGTCAGATAGCTCGTGGACTTGGCGAGATCTCTGGCGTGTCTCGCTCCTCAAAGTCAGTGTATTGTCGGAGGGCGCTAATGAGGCGCGTGCTCGTCCCCGCGTGACGTCACGCACCCGACACGTACACAGGACACACCACACTACACACGCGGCTAATTGTCACGAGCTGGGAACGAAGTGTCGCCGTTCCACCGTCAGGCCGAGCGCCATCACGTTCTACGCACTGAGTGTGTGGTGCCGGTTCAGTGGAAGAGTACCTAAACAACAAGTAGGGGAAACTCGTAGGTACCTTAACTATCTGTCTATCGTCATCGCAGTTGTTATCGTTATATAAACTTATGCTGCAAAAGTATAGCTTGGCTCCACCTCATTTATCTAAGTTACAAGTACATTTCAAGTTTAGACAACCTGTGACTCGACTTGAGTTTCAAAACCGGAATGAGCGCTGACGACAGTGACGTCATTGAATGCAGCGCGTCACACGTGACAGCAGTTACTGGCGACACATAAATGTATCACTTTTATTTACAAACGCAATGTATTGCAGGCTCATTAACGTCCCTGAAGTTGTGTCGATCACAACGAATGCACACTTCCACAGAGCAGTGACCGGCGCAGGCGCAGGCGCGGAGATGTGCTCGCGCCGGAGAAAGTGCGCCGTTTAATATGTGTATTTGGGCGCAGGTACTGTCTTATCTACTTAGGCGAGTATCGGCGCAAGCTGGAGAGGCCAGCGACTGCGCTACTCTCTCACCTCGCTGTGAACCTAGTACAAAATAGGTTCAAACAACACATTCCCTCGACAGGAACCCTTTCTTAGGATAAACAAATATGTATTTTATTACACCTGGGTAAACATTTTCAGCACGCAAAAACGGCTGGATGGATATCCAGCCGTTTTTGCGTGCAAGGGAAACAAACAAACAAACTTTTACTCGTTATTATGAATTTGCTGTAAGTATTTAACACATATCGAGTGTTTACGATTAGGTCAAATTTTCGTCAGTTATTCGGTCGACACTGACGACTGCATAGCCAGGGCATCAAACCGCGTCCTCTGTTGGCTCGCGCCGCGCGGTGGACACTGACAGGTCGTGTGTCGGCGTGCGCGGTCACTAAACACTATTTAATTGTGGATGGTGGTGCGCCCGCCCCACGCCCCGCGCGTACAGCTCTCTATATTTTAATTGCGCTCTAAACCGACAGGCCGGCCGTGAATTGCCCAAATATCATTAAACACACAGGTAATAGAGGAGAAAGTAGACTCGATTACCTGCTCATCTCGTCTCAAACTGGGGCCATTATCAGCCGCAACTGTAATGCGGTTTACATTGATAATGATTCGAAATCGTATTTACACTATTAATTTATAATATTAAACAGTGATGAAGCACGATTGTGATATATTCAGGGCTGGTCTCATCTCGTAAGACTAGTTTGTTTGAACGTGAGCTGCTTCCTATCGCTGCGGCTCTTGTCACGATCAAGACATAGCGTAAACACAGCTTCCACTCCAGACCTACAGTGTGACCGGTGCAGTGGTAGCGAGTTCGATGTCCGGGTCACGTGTTTTTTTAATTATTTTTTTACACTGAGTCTGAAAAAAGCCTTGAAGCTCACTCTTGGGTATAAACCAAAACATAGTTGACTAAAAATGTGAGTCAGCTGGTGGGTGCGTGACCCTCGTTATTATCTTAACACAAAAAAAACTGTATTCGAGAAAGTTCTGTGAGGGGCAGTTCAAACATTTACTTACGAATACTTCGGTTCAGAAACTCGTTCTAGTTTAATTAGCTCGGCGGAGCCTGCGCGAGTGCCTATCTGCGCCCGCGCCGAGCGCTGAGCCACGCCACCTCACGGTGCAAATGCACACGTTTATTATTTCCGTGCGCTCGCATATGCGGCCAGCGCCGCCCGGCGCAAATGAAACTGTGGGTTCACTGGAAATGTTAATAGGAAATTTAAAACCATCATTACATGTAAATACTGCGATTGCTGAACGACGAATCAGGATTTGGCTCCTGGATCGACAAAGGGTAATTGTGTTTATTCATTGTATAATATTAGTTACAGACTGCAGTTGGGGCGATCTCGGTAACAACACGTCAGTTCACGTAATGACAATATCTTTCTTTTCACAAATGCAAGCCTCCTACGGCGGCCTCTGTGGTGTAGCGGTAGTGCATGCGACTGCTACGCAGGGGGCGCGGGTTCGATTCCCGCTCAGTGCAAATATTTGTATGCATGAATATGTCTATTTGCACTGGTCTGGGTGTTTCTATGTATAATAAGTATGTATTTACAAAAAAAAAAAAGTATATAAGTATGTTTATCAGCATTCTAGATCCCATAACACAAGCTAGTTTAACTAAGCTTACTTTGGGTCTAGGGAGCGCTGTGTAGAATGTCGTAGAATATTTATTTATTTATTTATTTTACATCCTGCTTACATAAATTACCCCAACGTTGATGGCACCAGTCGCATGACCTGATATGATACCACAGATTACCTGATACCTTGATTCGCTCCACTGTGGCAGTGCTACCGTTGCAACCTAAACCGGTGCCTAAACCTTGAACAATATCAAAGTATTCATGTGCGTTAATTTACCACTTTGTATCGAATTCGGCTGTAGGTTGTCTGAGCGTAAGATATATCTCTCAGGGATAAAATATGAGAGCGCCAGCCCGTTATGTTTGTGATGGCCAGCGTCTCACCAAGCACACAAAAAATTGTATATTAGCATAAACATTACCACAAGAGACAAGATTGCGCAGAGAAACTGCACGTATGGCGGCCGTCGCGCGGAGATCGATCTTCGCCGTCGGTATTATGTTATGGACGGACGGACTGACCGACTGACACACTGTCTCACTGCCGGTGACTGATACCAAACACTGGCTTTGGCTGACGTGTAGTTTCGCTATTAATGCGAGCCATTTATTTACGTTCACTAGCAAAATGTCTGAATATTTATTTGCGTAATATAGATTTTATCAAATTCAGTCCGAAACGATTTATCTTTGTCTTGAGAGAGACAACTTCAATGGGAAAATAATATCTAGGTAAGGCAGCAAATAAGAATACGATCTCCTTGATGATGAGTAGTTAGCGTGGGCCATGAACGCCGGGAGCAAGCGAAGGGTAGGTAACTATAAAGAAAATGAGAAAATGGAAAAATGGAGATACAATAATTCATCGCTACTACGATATTTATAAGAGGGTCACAGTCACAATAGACACAATAGGCGATATACTCGTATGTACCTATCTGTAACTTTACATAATTTAGTAGCTTACCAACTTACTGAAACTTTTATTTATTTTATTAGTTGATAACATTTCAGAAACTACAAGTTAAATAAATATGCGTAAAGTAAATAGGTTACATACATCAATGGATTAAAAAATAATATTATGTGCTTCATGGTAAGTCTCAGGATGTAGTAAGTGTAACAAGCCGCGGTTGATTCAGAACTCACACTACGATCCATATGGTGGTCACGGAAACTTCGACTTCGGCACAAGACAGAGCCCACGACGAGTAAGCCGTCATGTACGTGTTCAAGTACATTCTGCCATCCGTGTACAAGGTGACGGTGAGCACCATCTCGACGATCTGTGTCGCCAACCAATTGTCCGACCGGATCTTCCAACTTTTTTTGAACTGCTTGTTATTTGTGGATGCTGAGGACTGCGATAGTTGCAACTCCGTTAATGACACCCATCCAATTTTCCCAGTCTTTAGTTTAAAATTACCCAAAGCTGACACCGAACTGACATAGTTGGTGCTGATTTCTTCATAGGTGGTATTGTAGGAGGACAGGTGGCCCAAGTAGTAGGTGTGGTTGATGGAATAGTTCCCTGACGAGGCACACGCTGATACTTGGCTCGTCCAGCCCGCTCCATTTATCTTGAATGACTTGCTTTCAGCCCCGATCACCGCCAGTACGAATATTGCAAAAATAGTTTTGAACATTATTTTGTTTCTATTGCTCTCGCAGGTGAAGACCGGGCTACTATATGCGGAACTGGACACACTTATTAGAAAGACCATCTTTTATATTGACTACAATAGCACTCATGATTATCTAACGAGTACCTACGTACCCGCGCCATATATTCAAGTGTGGCCACTTAATCAAGTGCCAAGAACAACGGAATATTTGGTGTTGTTGAGTTCTAATTATAGATATCAGTATACCTAACTCTAAGATACGCTACGAGTACTAGTGCCGGTAGGTACCTACTTAGGTATATCCGAGTGTCAGCCGCCGCAACTCGATTTCAATCAAACATACTCCTTCTTCAGTCCAGCATCAACTCAAAATCCATTGTTGGCTTGTGTCTCAGTGATATGAAACTAATAAAAACTCGTGTTGAAGGCCCGCAGAAGGCAGACACCCGTGTAGCGATACTGTGACGTGCCCACTGTACAATAGAGGGTTAATTAAAGAAACTACGTATGAGACGCCCTGTCCACGTGTGTGTGTGTGTGACGTCGTATATGTGTGCGATTTAATGTGCAGGCGCAGTTTTACGGTGCCTGTGAGCCTCCGCCGAGCCGCCTCCACTGCGCCACGGCACATAGGTACAACCTGCCGACATTAGGTACTGCAGCGCGGACCGTAATTGCACCCTACAACTGCATAGGTGGATGTGAAACGTAGAAACCAGTAAATTGTTGTACAAAAACTAAACAGAAATTGATACGGTACTTCAAAATCTACATCATGTTCATTACCTCAGCCTACAAGACCACAACACTATTGTCGTTTATAGTAATTGTTAGCAATTGTGTACAAAATTTAAAATATTTTATAATCCGATTCCTCCAAGCCCTGTCCATCACCGAACAACTAGACGGATGCCGATGCCCATCAACATATGGTGGCAATTCTTAAACAGTTCGTATTATAGCATAGACGCATAGACCTCGGTAACTACTGAATCATCAGGCGAGTCGTGTGCTAGTTCGCTACTTAGTAATGTGAAACCGATTAATTATGTTAATCGACACACGATTGATGAAGTGACTCATTAGAAGCCTATGAAAACAAAAAACTAAAAAAAAACTTATTGATTGTTGACCTTATGAACTGTTGATCCCGCATATGTATCCCGTCTTTAGGATGTGTATTTAGCTCCTCAGTAAGCAAGACTGGCGTCCCTTGTCAAAATAACTACCTATCTCATTAATCAACGGTTGGCTAAGCGCAGGCCAGCTGCAGCTAATGAGGGAGAGTTCCAGACCGTTGCTGTTTCGTTGTTCATCGCTCGACTCTTAGTTTTGAGAAGCCAAGTCCATCAATGGGCTGCCACTCAGGCGCGTAACATTTGCACAACGACATAAACATTGACTATTGATATATTATCGCGCACATTGGCTGAAGGTCGCGGGGTCGCCAGAGAGCCAGCCTCCATCAACACAAGCCATCCATCACGCTGCGCCCGCGCACCTCGGACATCATTTATAACGCAAACTTTGACACGAATATCTCAGCTCCGCGGTGAGCCAGATAACTCTATGTAGAGGAATTCAAAGCGCGCCTCTACCTGAGACTGTTGCGAAGGTTTTCAAATAAAAAATAAACATTGTTTAAAAATCCTTTCTTAATTTATGTTAAAATAATCTCGCAGCCTAACGAATGGCTAATTAATGAAATATATACGTCGATGTTATCGGCAGTGCGACGGTTTGTCCGTCGGTCGCAATGCGGAATTGTATTAAACTGATACTTAACAAATGCCTGATTAATAAAAATAGCTCTCATCACAAGAGGCTGCGTTATCTCGCGAGAGATAACATTTCGTTGAAATATTCCGTAAAGGGTCCAAATAACCGAGTGGCGTTTTATTTTATTTGGGACTTTTAATTATGAAGAGCACTTATCAGATGAACACAGAACGCGGCTCATTAACATGCCACACGTTATTGCTGCGACTTCGCTTACGAACCGTATCGCGCTGCGGCCGCACTGACAGCTCCCCGGCCGACCGCCACGGGTTCATAATAGGGTGCATCTCTACTGCAGGCCAACCCTATGGTTGATTGCAATTGGTTCAGTAGAACCGGAGATATGACCAAAAGTTGCAATAAGCGGCATTCACGCGGGTGGAGCCGCGGGCATCGGCTAGTATTTATATGATTACTAAGTTTGATAGACGTCGGCTATTCACAAAAATAAAACGCATAAATTATAATAAAATGATTTAGACGAATTATGGACGGAGTTTATTAACTCGTAGTACCTAACGGGTATCTAAAGCGTTTCAGCGGCGTATCCGTAACTAAGTATCTAATGCTCATAAGTGTGTGTAATGTACAGACACACCTATCTCAAGTTTTCCAAGGACTTTAGGTCTTAATTTGTATCATAAATGATAAGCGAAATACAAATTTATATGAATTTTAAAGAAAAGTAGTACATGCATCGAAACTTGTCCCAGTGAGAGCAGTGAGTGAGCAGAGTGGGAGAAAGAGGACTCTCACCGATAGCGCTTATTGGTTTATAGATAAAGATTATAGGAAAACTCAGCTGATTTCGGGAGAAAACCGTAGAGACACAAGATTGTGGAGGGGGCGAAGGCGGGTCATGTGCTTGTTTGCTACCTTGTAGTATTACAAAATGTTGCCGGAAATCAAAATGTAAGTAACGAAGCCACGATCGATAGAGATAACAGGCGCGGGCTCGTCGGAGCACGTGAGACTCCGGCGGCCATTAATAGCCGCCTATTCTCCACATTACTTACGACACGCAGTGAGTGGCAGCTCTATAGACATCACAATGCACAGTTTAGAGTATGGAACACACAAACATTGAAAAAAACAAACGACTAGAAGCTTTTAAGATAGGGATCGAGACGCAGAGCGGCAGAGTGCGCGCATGATACCGTGCGCCGGCGCAGCACAACAGCGCACCGACTTGTCTGTGTCACTCATTGTGCGCAGTGTAGTGAGCACTCGGGATCCAAATATTATCGTAACGTAACGTAACAATGCGCCTGTATCGGTTCACAGGCTCACAAGGGGCAGCCTCGTGGCGACTGCGCCCGCGCAACTACTTAGGTACTGTTACTGTACAATGTTGCTTTGATTTCATTTTGACCTATTTGTTACCCGCGGCATCACCCGCGTGTAAATAACAAGAGACGTGAGACAGCTCACCGCTCTACATACAAATTGTCACGCCTCAATGGGGTAGGTACATTCTGGCACACATTTTTCGCTTCTTCTACAACTTTCATAATTGTTATCAATATAATACTTGCCGGACATCTCCATACGTTGTACCATTATATTTGTTTCTACTAACGGAGTGGTAGCCTCTAAGTGCTCGGTCGGTTCGTCGGTACGTTGGTTCGTTGGTTGGTATATATATAATTAGAACAATTAAACGTATCGCAACAGTATCCGTTACCACACAAGCTAATAACGATTATTTACGATTGTTATAAAGTCGTGACGCAGACAAGTAGTTATTAATTAAACATTAGATATTAATGAAGCGTTGCCCAACCGCGCCGTGCCGGCCACCATCACGCCACGGAGAGAGAGTAGGCAGTAATTGGTCTGCTGTGACCTACAGTCCACAGTCCACATCGATGCAATTTCACAACGACCGATCACAACTCCAGACTTGAACTACATACATGAAGCCATCCTTAACAATAACAATAAGTGCTAACTACGTAAGTACTGACTCATTACAAAGTGAAGTGCCTACTTATTACATTGCGGTTTTCATTCACTGGGCTCATTACGCCACTGTCTGTAAAATTTCAATGAACATCATACATGTATTGTCCGATTAACACCGATTAAAACTTTAAGGACTGTGCTTCACTCAGTAGAACCTATCACGAGCCAAATATTGAAAGTGACGTAACAGCAAGATGAAATGATTTCTCAACACAAATCAATAGAATTAGATGATATCGCCCAATCATTAAGTTGAACGCGGCCGCGTCACGCTCGGCCATGCGCGCGCGCAACAAATTGCTGCTAACACTCGCGAGAGTGACATTACTATACTTCATGTCCGACATATTACATGTATGGATCATTAATCACCGATCAGAAGTGTGCGATCACATCAACTAATAGGTTTCTTGACGTTCACTTATATCGTTCATCAAACACAAGTATATTGATACTCGTAGTACACATGGCGTAAGTACTCGCATCACGGGTGGCGTTGCGCAGTTGGCCGCTCCTGAAAGTAGTACCTTCAATTCCTGGTAGCCAGTACTAGGCAGTTGGTACAAGTTGGAAGCGAAGACTACACACTAGCGGCTAAACATCGGCAGGTCCACAATGTATGTGTCCAGGAAGTACTGGTTAAAATACTTCAGCCCGGGATCGGACGCGGTAGCCTTCTATCTTCATTAAGTCCAAATCTGAAAGCAAAAAGATCATTTGAAAAGGTTTGCTCAATGAGGTCGTGGTGAACATAAAATTGTTCATAATAATACGGCACTCATAATCCAGGTTTTACAAATGTTCATAGCCCACGGTGAGCGCTTACTGTCAAGAGCCGAACTTGGAGCTAGCTTTCTAAAAATTATAAGAAGAAATATTGCAAAAAGCCACAGGCAATGGTGGCCACAAATTATTTAACCATAAGAAATGTACACCGCTAATAAACTGCGTTAGTAATAGAGCCTGCGCTTCAATCGGCTCTGCGTTACAATCTAATATATTTCGTACGGCGGCGCGCGGCGAGGAAGCGCCCGCGGCGACTGTAATCTCTAATTGGTAATAAGTGGTGAGCAGTGCAGCTCCTCGCTCCAGCTGGGAAGAGCTACGGGTCTCTCAGCTCCGTGTTATGGCGCCTGGGAGTTACTGACTCTTGCTTTATGTGTTTTGAGCGCATAAATGCACGTTCTACATTTGTGAGTTATATAAATAATACAAAAGGCGTATACACGACGTGGAAATAATCCTACCTATTGTAGCAGTGGACTCTTCTCTCTGTACGGTTCGGTAGTTTGGTAGCATCGCTACTCTAATCGCATCGCTGTCCATCTTTTTCTTTGCCATTCATTTGTTAAGTGATATATTGATGAAAGTCAATTTATGTGAGGCCCGTCATAAGTCGTTAACTAATAATCAAGTAAAGAATAGTAATATCAATCATTGCAATAATAGATTTATTTCGTACCATGTCGTTTTCAACCAGTGTTGCCATCGCTCACTGGTACCGGGCGGCCCCTGTGTTTACTATTAATTGTGGATCGAGCCCCGAGGGTCCATGGCCATAGGAAGCCATAAAGCGTGCGTTTGATTTGTGAAAGCTCTCGTACCCCGAGGACACGCTGGAGCTCACGTCACTCACTCACATTGACAATTACGTGTCTCGGCTGGCGTGCGCCCGCGCCGGACCCCGGGAGACGCAGCCGCTTAATTTATTGTCCAGCGCACGTATAATCACAATGATTACCAAAGTGGTGCACGTCACAAGGCGATGATAATAGTGGGTGCGGGCCGGAACCTCCACGTGGTGCACCTGGGCAACGGAGGCGAGCAGCGCCTCCCACTCGCCACGGGAGACGCTGCTGCCTGCGGCCAATCCGGCCGGGGTGGGAGTGGCCCTCTAGAGGGCTGCTCCGAGGCTCTCCACGTGTCCCTCTGACTAGCAGATGGCACAGTGGGGAGCGAGCGGGGGGCGAGCTGATTGTCTGCGCGCCGACGGTTGGGTGACAGGACGGCCTCCTGTCACCCTACACCCCACCGTCGGCGAAGTGGCGCGATGCTCGCCCCACCCCCCTTTTCGGGGGGTCGAGGGGGCCATCTTTAAACCGTAGATGGCCCGGGGTCAGCTGGGGTGCGAGGGATATGCCCATTGGGTAACCTTACACCCCGGTTACTAAGGCCCGAGACGGCGTGCGGTTTTAGTCGGTTCGATCCCGACATAACCACCCCCGATGGCCGACGGGGGTGGTATCCATGGGGATTTCCGCACGATAAAAAAAAAAAAAAAAAAAAAAAAAGGCGATGATAATAGTTCTGGTGGAGAAATATCGCGTGAGTATTAGATGCGATGCGCACTCGCAACACTACTATGAAGACTTGCCAAGTTTAATCATTTTAATCTTGTTGTTGTTCTTGTTGGTTGTCGTAAACAAGCACACCGCCCACCTGAAAGTAAGCGGTTATCGCCCCTTCTTCAGTGTACTCCTTGCCCTGTTGTCACCCCACGCGTTGTTATTGCCGTCTGAAGGCAAGAAGAGGGAAAAGACCAGAATGCAATGTGTGGAGTTAACAGCACGGGCTTATTAACATCACTATGAAATAAGAGAGAAGTACTTCTACAGCCAAACTGCTCCTCCAGTGTTAAGGAAGAGAACTGTATAAAATACAAAAATTACAACATAAACCAATTTCAGGATTATTGAATTGGATTCACAACATAAATTCACAGGTATTTAAAATGTATTTATTATAGGGGTCGTTGGTGTCTACACCTCGTTCCCATAGCCATACGTCACGGGAGGAGGAGAGAAATGTTGAGCGGCGGGCGGCTGCGAGACATTCCTGAGGCCCGCGGTGCGCTTGCGCTCGGCCGCTGAATGACGCGCAATCACACGCGGCTAACGGCACCGCAATCAATAGAATTGTCCCTCATTAAACGGATGAGTGAGTCGGATCTGTGCCCGGCAGTGCCGCGACCCAGCGGCCACGGACACGAGCCTCGTGTGTTATTGCCGAGGCTTATTCTCTCGAAGGTTTTTTTTTACTTTATGGCTCGTCAAGTGAATTTCACCGCTTCTTCCTTGTAGTCAAACTTCCCCGTCTAATGGAAACCTTTGAGTGAAATCTAAAGAATAAATGCCGCCATTCTAGATGCCAACAATGCCTGAACGATGGTCTTAAGTTTAGTGGCCTTGAAGTTTATTATAAAGAGTTCTCCAGTTAAGGTTAATTGCTTGTGTTAGGGGTGGTTGAATGTCCAATATCTAAACCCAATATTTTTCGATCGTAAGACTGACTCCTTATCCACTAAGCCACTTAACTGATGCTTTATACACGATGCGATATAATATTTGTTGTTTTAGCGAAAAACAAACATATTTTGTTGAAGTAAATAAGGTACATTTCTTTTTTCATCTAATTTTGAAGATGGCGTACATACAGGCTAATGACAAGTGTATAAATATATAACGTTTTGAACAGCGAAAGTGTAGTAAAAGCAGAGGAGCTAATGCGATTAGAGCATACATGTCCGTCAACAATAAATAAACTGCGCCAAACAAGTGCGTACGGTATATAATATGAACCTTAACTTAAATAAAAGAGTTATTCAATTCATATTAATTAAACCCGAAAGTTTGTTAAAGGCCCAACAATAACAATTCAATGAAACAATATGTCTGTGAGCGGCAGCCCACATCAAACTTGGACGTTGGATCAGATCTGTCGATCGCCTGCGGACGTCCGTGAGAGCGGCGCCCTCCAGTGGCCACTTAATACATACTTTTATTTGTTCCAAACAACGATTACACGCGGCATCCATTAATTAGTACTCGGCCATCAATCATTACTGCGATTGTGCCGCGCCGCTGACGGACCGGCGCTCCGTCGTGCCGCGCCGCGGACCTGCTCCACGCAGTGCTCAGTGCACCGTCCGCGTCCGCGCCGAGAGATATCACGTGATAGCAGCTGTAGATAGTGCCAATGTCAAGTCCGCAAGAAATCTATCGAAGATGCTTTTACTTGATTTGAACATCGCGTAAAAGTGTATCATAAACCATTTATATGGAAGCACCAGCGGTTCAGTGGAATCGGAACAGGTCTCGTAGAACGTAGCGCTACAGAGAGAAATCAAGGAGTAAATAAATAAACATTCCTTGATGAACACTTCAAGATAAATATTATTCCAATTAAAGCTAGCTCTAGCAGGTTAAACGTTAATGTTCTCAAACTTACGAAGCAATTAAACATCATTTTATGAGCGTACGCCCGCCGAGGGCAGCGCTCTCCACCACACAGCGCAGCCCTACGTGAGGCTTTACGACTGCACTTTATTGTTCATCCATTACGGGATGACTGACACACTCTACACGACTCTACCACTCTTTTTACCGTCATTAGGCTCTATTAATAAAAGCAGACCGATTCTTAGTTAAGACATCTCTTGTTTTATAGATTGGGGCTTAATTAGACAAAAATGTTGCGCATTATAGTAGATAATATCTATAATGGATAGAGTTTCATTTGTTGCTCATAAAATGGGTTTTTAAATGGATTTAATGCTTTTCGGAGTACAGGGCGATCGCGTGCCGGCGCGGCGCGGGCGCAGCCTGTATCCGATATCAACGGAATGTTATGTTTTATAACGATACCGACGAACTGCGTACTTTCCAGTAATGGCGGATGCGTCTCTGTGCTTAGCATAGTTAACTTCACAAACATGCAAGCTATAAGACAAAAGCTCAAAAACACCTGATTATAGAATGAGACTGAAATGATGTGACTCTGCACTCCGTTTGCCAGTGTTTGGAAGTTTTTCTGTTACACAAGCACATGGCCCACCTTTTTTTTTATTGGTAATAGGCTTGCGTTTGACCACAATCTCACCTGTTGGTAAGTGATGATGTGGTCGACGGTGGAGCACGCTTGCCTAGAAGAAACCTATTTGCTCTAGACTTGAAGACTCCCAGGTTGTAGCTTTCTGGAAATACAGACTCAGCGTTTCAAAAGTACATCGCAACACAACCTGCGTCCTACAGTCTCCTCTACTCATAAAAATTAACGAATACGAATAATAAGTGGAGTATGTTTGTGTGCGTGTGTTTCTATAAATAGATAGTAGGTATAGACACAAGACAGATGATACATAGACTATAGCTACGTAGGCTGAAGGCTCATTTCGTGCGCTCCGAAGCAATCCGGCCATAAAACAGCGCCATACCAATGGCCGGCACAGTTTGAGTGTGGCCCATTTCGCAACAAAAACTAATAACAAATTGGAGATCATGTGATTTCTGCATCCAATTAGACATTGGATGTTATTACTAGATCAATAAAGAGTCGCTGGGCGAGTTCCGCGGTCACGAAGGAGGGCATTATATTAAAAGTAAATTATAGGCTTGGCCAAGGTGCAGTCGACGTACCTGCCTACCTACTGCTTACCAGACGGCTGTTATTATATCTCGTGGCGCGGCTCCATCTCCTGTGGGCTGTGGGGCGCAGCCCTAGGTAGCGCTCCGTATAAATTATTATATGATTTTATAATTCCCAACGTAATGGCATGTAGGAGTTACGGAAATAATTCTACCTTACAGGAGATTCCTATTAAAGTATCCGATGACGATGTACTCTTGCGATGTGTTTCCCTTTATCCTGAGTCCTGACACTCCTCAACCACGAGAGATCTTTTTTTTTGTATCACTTAGGTGGCCGACAAGCACACGGCCCACCTGATGAAAAGCGGTTACCGTAGTCTATAGACGTGTGCAACACCAGGGGCGTCACACTCGCGCTGCCGACCCTGTAAAAACCTTCTAATGCCTTTCTTGAAGAACCCCATATTGTAGTCGCTAGGGAAAACCACGGCAGGGAGATTATTCCACAGCCTAAGCGTGCGCGGAATGAAATTTCTTTCATACCTCACAGTGCGCACTGCAGGCGGTGGTCTCCGAACAGGTCTGTATTTCAATTTCATAAAACGTTGCTTGGATCATGGATGTAAATAAATGGATAGCAATGTTTAATGTACGGGAGGTGCAACTTCTCGCGGTAAATCCTTACCTAGCTATCAATAGTGGTTTACAAAACTACAGGCTGAATACTATTTGTAGAAAGTGTAGAGGCTGATGCCATTCGAGAGTTATCTTTGCCTCATTATACGTCTAAAGACCGCGGCTGCACAGCAAGCAGTGGGTCGCTAGTTTACATTAGTTTAAAATATTGAACGCTCTGTATTTGGTATGAAAGTGGTTAACTCCCAGTCTCCCTCCCGTCCATAATCTCATAGTTATGTACAGAGTTTCGCGATGTCTGATATCTACCCGCATCGCTTCGTCTCAGCGGCAGCAGCGCGGGCGCAGTTGCGCGTTATCCGATCACAAGTGTAATAGAAACCGCTCCATGGAATACATCGCGCATTGTGTGGTTAGTACCAGCACAATAGTTACATTTTATTGTGTGCAGTAATCAATCAATTAAAACTACTTCTAACATGTGGATATTTGTTTTATCATAAGACTTCATTGGTTTTAATGTCGGCCATTCAGGTCAACCTACGCACGATCACACAGTTTCAATTAGCTTCAACAAATAACTAATATTATGACATAAGAGCAGGAAACGTTCAGAGGACGTGCGGACTATTACGATCGCTTTGCCGATTACAATCACGATTTGTGCGAATATAGTTAGTGCGACCGCGGCCACGACATTAGGGACGTCGCTTGTAAAGCAGGCCCTATGGGCATTTAATATCTTACATTTACCATAAAACAGGATGTATTTGAATACAATGTCAACATTATTGCGCGTGAATAATGCAGTAGCGCGGTGCACCTGTGTCGATAGTCGCCGCGTTATCAGCGCAGGCGCATGACAACGCACCGCCATGCGCGCGCGCTACTCGCCGGGCACTGTTTACATAACGACATCTGATTGTTGGACACTTTTTACTTTGGATGTGCTCTCTAGTTGTAACCTTAATGTTTAATGCATCGAATGTGCGTTGTGAGGACCTCACCAATGAAATGACCAGTATGTATTTACTCTACAGCGTAAACTATTTAAGTTTTGCAAAATCTTTAAAACTGACGAAATAATCTTCTTTAACCTAGCGTTAATCCCAGTCGCATCCAAAGCTTTCACCTCAGAGTCTGGGGTCCGCTTTACCAGTCTTAACTGCGGATTTGGCTGGACCTCGATATTTTCCGTGAAGCGACTGCCATCTGACCTGCACAACCCAATGGTGACATTGGGCGATATCGAAGCATTGCAGCTAGACCGTTGTTGTTGGACTTTTTAGGGCTCCAACTACCCATAAAGACTGCTATTGGTGTTCATATGGCAACCGGGACCGACGCGACGGCTTAACGTGCTTTCCGAGGCACGACCAGACCAATGCAAATACCCATATTCATGCATACAAATATTTGCACTGAGCGGGGATTGAACCCGCGCCTCCTGCGCAGCGGCCGCGTTCCGTAAGCTGACGAAATAATGTATATTGTAATTATTTTATATTAGAATATCACGTTAATCTCCTACCCTATTAAACTTTACAGTCGGTAGTCAAGTTCCCTGAGCGAGAGAGCCTCCTCGCTCCTCGCCCACTTCACTCACGCAGTCAAGCAACGTCGCTCCTCGCTGGCCAGGGTCCGGTGTCCGGTCGGCTGAGCGTGGAGAGTTATCTGATGGTAACTGCTCATGTGCTTAGGAATGTTTCATATCCTGTGCAAGAACATGTAGCGCCGCAGCTAATGTTTAAATCATGGCGCCATTCTTTCAGCGAGCACCCACGGTAGAGGTGCACTTGCTTGTTATGTGATCAAAAACCTTATAGAACCAATCGATCAAACTAGACGACACCTGTCAAAGAAGTGGAGTTATAAAATGTATCAAGGAAGCCGTTTCATAACTAGTATTGTATTGCAACAAAAAGCGGTGAGTTCGTCGCCGATCGTCCGTCTGCGCAGGCGGCGACTGCGCGGGCGCATCACTGTGTGATGTCGCGTTACATGCCTCTGCGATGCGAGAAAACGACGCATTGTAATCATAATGTAATCGATTATCAATATTATATCACACTCGTGCGCCGGGTTTGCTTGTTTGATTTGATATCGAGGACGTATCCACTACTAGAGACTGCACAGCAGGCGCGCGGTTACCGCAGGTTAAGCAGGGTCGATCGTTTGAACATTAGATGCTAATATGATTGACAGATTATTGGCCTCTCATAGTTGCCTGTATAATAAATGTTAATAAAAAATGGGAAGTACTTAGTTATGTGGAGAGAGACAGAGAGGCAGAGACAGAGAGGGAGGGAGAGAGAGTAGGTTTTCAGGCAATAAGGCACTCGCCTGAGAAGCTAATGTCATCATTAGAAGTTCTGGCACACCTCAACAATCATGTCGTTAGGCCTTATTACAGAGTAAAAAGACGAATTGTAATATACGCCTACGACTAACTACAAAAACCTTTATTTGACAACATCTAGAGATGCTCACACTCCCAGATGGTATTTATAAATTTGAAGTAGCAAACAGACGCGTCGACTCGCGCCTATGTACGTAGAGACAGAGCGGAGACGGAGCCGGTGTCCGTCCGTGTGAAACTGTGAGCGACGCGGTGCGCTCTACACGCCATCCATAAAACATGACGCTAGTTGCGCCGGCGCAGACGATGTCACGCGATCTGCTATCGTTACTGATACACAAACGAGAGCGCTATGTAAAGTCACTCACCTATGTGTCCTCTACCTACAACGGCGAAGGTGTTGTGTAGTGTATGGTGCATACGGTGACTCTTCATGGTGTCGTGAGCCTACGATATACATCGATTAAATCGATTTCCAGTCGTTAATATTCAAGAACGTAATGTTAAGATGGATGGACAGAATATGGAATGAGTATATAATAAGAAGTTTGAAAGTTGAACCAGTGAATGAAACATTGGGAAGGGAGCGACTGACATGTATGCTTTAGGGGCGAGGGTATGCCTAAAAAAAGATAGATGGGATGCGTGAAAGACGATATAGGGAGGAAGCGAGTGTGACGCCCCTGGTGTTGCACGCTTCCATAGGCTACGGTAACCGCTTTCCATCAGGTGGGTCGTGTACTTGTCTGCCACCTAAGTGATATAAAAAGAAAAAGGGAGTGACTGAAGAGATGACATCTGACAGGAATGTATGGAGGACTTCAAATAATTGGGTCAAGGCAGGTGGATGATGAACGTAATATTTATTAAGACGCAAGGCAGAGTCGAGATTAAGTTGAAAACTACTTACTAAGCGTACCTACTTGGAATCGAACTCAACACAGAATGTGACTCGCACTCGATAACGCTGAAGTGCGTTCTTTTCGTTCTTTACTTATGTTTCTGACAATGACACGACATGTTTTATCTATATGATTATTTCTCCTCTACCACTAAGCTGTGTACAGTATGTTCCTACAAGAGTTTTCAGCACGTCGTTATACCTAGGTAACTGCGTGCAAATGGGCAGTCAATTTTCTTCGCCGCACCGAACAAGGGTAAATAAATATATTATGTAGAAGTAATTATAAATTAATGCTGTTGACTTAACTGCACGACCATACACGGATATGTAGATACATCCAGACTACAATATTCGCAAATCATCGTAACCAACTTCTAGTCTGGCATCTATTGGCCATATTTGGAAGGGATGGCTGCTGAACTTGGTTCATCATTTGAATGAAATTTTAAGCAATTGCATGCTAACTATTTCCAATGATTTTCTGATCGGCGGAGAATCTAAAAATAATGTTTGTACGGGCCAACCGCACAGTCATTACTTAGCAATAATTGTAGGTCAATAGAGTACGCGTAAACCATATGCACTTTACAGCACATCAGTTCACGTTCGTATCCGATACACGGTCGACGCGTCCTCATTATCAATCATTTAGTCCTAAGTATCAATTAGTCTTAAATATCAATATATCATAATATCACTCAAGCAACTCTATCATTTCTATCACACTTCGATGTCCCATACAATGTTTAAAAACAATTGCAATATTGTTCATTGTTACCGTGGTTCGAACGAATTACGGTAGATGGCTCCACCGGCGCCCTAAGCCGTAGAATATGTCGGAAAATTTCGAGCATCTAGAATGGGTCCAGGTAGCTCAGTTGGTCAGAGCATTCCCCCTGTAAGGGACTGGTCGCGGGTTCAAGTCCCGTCCTGGATGATCATTTTTTCCGATCAGAAAATCATTGGTTCATCATGGTGAGGGTTTATACGAATTTGTCCTCATAACATAAACCTTTATGTTTAACCCAAGGCGTACAATCAGATTGTAATCAAATCTATTTCAATGTGATAAACTTACGTCACACTTATAAAACATTGTAAATAATAAACTTTGAAAGATAATTGGAATGTTTGTCTACGTCAAAGTTGAGGACGCAATTCAGAAGCGTGAACGTCCCGCAGCGTCCGACGGCCGGTCGGCGCGGCCTGGCCATCGGACGCAAATGAGACAATTTCTATTCTATTGTTTATTGTGTAATTAACGTCGCCGGTGCTGGTGTTATACTTAAGCGTTTTATCGCTCGGCCGTCGAGAGCGTCGCCGTCGCGAGCTGCGACAGCCCGACAGAGCGGCGGGGAGCGTGCGCGCGCATACATCAGCCGAGTTAATTGAATAACGGAATATGTATGCGCGGGGACGTCGCGCGACCTGCGCCCGCGCCGCCGCGCGACCGAGCGCTTCTCACCGAGCCGCGCCGCACCGCCTGTAATACCGTTCATGTTGGCATTCTCTCGCGACACAATGCGACGCTTAAACGGATATAAATGTTTTATGCGTCGGAATAGTGCCACGGTAATTGAATACTTGTCATATTTTAATGGCGGCTCGTAAACGCCTCATAGATTCGGTTCTTATTCATGATATGCGGAGCTAACGATCTGTCTGGAATCGCTGGGTCGCGGCCATGCCGCGCTTGCGCACACAATGCGCGATAGCATTAAAGAGCCTACTGTCGTCAAGTGATTTCAAAAAAATCTTATCATTAGTAGCGAGGTGAGATTTTGAAAACTCACCGAGTTTCAGCGGACAACGACGTCAAGGACAGGGTGAACTGGGGAGAGAGTACGTGTAGGGCTGACTTTATCTATACCATAAATATAACGAACAAACACGCTAGAGTTGCCTCTATGGAGGAAAAGAGGTTGAGATAAAGTGGAGAATGGAAAAATGGAACAGCATACTGCAACTTAGAGTCGATTATAAAAGTGAGAGTGTGGCACTTCCCCGACGAGCTGACCCATTGGCGTGGGATTGTATGATTCGTATTTAGATTGAGTTAGGTGTTCATGCATGGCTATAAATTTTAGTTATTATTACCAATTCAATATTTGTTTCGTTTTAATTATTGTAAGAATGTCAACAACTAATAGCAGGGTATAGAACCGACGAGCTGCCACCAAGTGACAACCCTGCGACAGGTGTGGTGCCACTCGACACAGTGTCTGCGCCCGCGCATCCTCGTAAACATGAAGTTATCTCTAACGGTGCTCGGCAGAGGGAGCTGTGGGCGCTCCACTTCACACTCGAACAAAATGTGAAAACACTCGAACACGACGAGGGCCCCGAGTGCCCCGCCCGCGCCAGGGCCCGAGGGCCGCGCCGGTGTCGCAACGTGTTTGCTGCAAACACAGAGCTAGTGTGTGTTGTGTGTAGTGCTTGAGCTGAACAGATAAACTGGCGATAAACCGTCGGGAGCCGGGGACTCGTTGTTGACTGGCACATATCAACAGTCCATTCATTATTATTACGACCCCCAGACTCCGAGGTGAAAGCTTTGGATGCGACTTGGATTAACGCTAGGTTGAAGAAGATTCATTATTATTACCAACTAGACTTTGTCAGTGGTTAACACATTAAAGAAAAAGAAAGAAAATAAAGAAAGAAAACTGTCTTTATTTATGAACACAACGCACATTACATTATTTTTAAACAAACTTTCTACCAAGTTTAATCCGTTCCTGCCTCGATGACGTAGGATAGGGTCTTGGATTTAACTCTTGAGTCGTGAAAACTGTTATGGTGTTAGGAAAGGTAATAAAAAGACAATTTCACAGATAATAATAATATGCTTAAACTGGTGGGGTCCTGGTCTATCACTCTTGTAATTATGTTAATTGCACTTTAGAGTCCACAGTCCACTTTTCTACACGTCCTTGTGATTTACCTTGTCTACTACGGGAGTGACTGCCTAACTTCGAGAGGAAAGCCTGCGCCAGAACCTAGTCTGTTGATCTAATAGGTGTACTAGTCAGCAGGTGAGGTTAGCTTGGACACCGAAGATCTTGGTGGAACCACATAAGTTACTACATCGCCTAATTATGTCGGTAGTTGATAGGCTTCGAACCCGTGACCTCACGAGCACAGGACGAATGCGTAAACAGTTACGCCACCATCGCTTTATATAATTATCCAATAAAAAGCGGGGCGCAGGCGCAGGGCCGCGCCGCAGTGACTCGTTTAGATAACAAGACGCAAATTTATTCTTATTATCGATCCAATTAAGAAAACAGCCTCAATAAAATTATCCGAATACCTTTCAAACTATGTTGTTATAGTATGTAGGCACGCGGGGAGCGGACGGGGTCGGCAGAAGTATTAATTATGAACATCGGCGCGGCCAAGAGCGTTGCTTCATTAGCAATAAACAACGCGTCGTGCGCCCGCGCAGCTCTACATCAACCGTTACCACAACTAACACTAACTCACCGTATCGCTAATAACGCAACAGAAATATAATCTTTGCATTAATATTGGTACATGCAAACTACCATTAATATGTTGCTTTTTTATCTATGTAGATTGCCTAAGATATGGTATTGGATATTCAATGAATTCTTCCATTGTTCCACTCATTCAAATCCAAACTCTTTAATTTCACCTGAACACCGTCTTCATGCACCTTCCAAATACATTGTTTACACATACAGAGTTCGTCAATTTAAATTGTAAACTGCATGAGATTCGAACCTGCACGCTCTCAATTAGAACTAATACATAACCTGTCTCGTTATTCCGGAGGTACAAGGTTGAGTTCGTGTTTGTTTACAATCGTGAGTTCCTGGGATCACTTCTTAGGTCAGGCGAAGTGTTTTTAAACTTATTTGTAAGGAAATTAGGTAGTCGTAAAGATACTGAAAACTTACCCGACACGCACTAACACACTCACCCCCAATTAAGTCGAACCAAAAAACTGCTCACAAATCGAAGTTGCTGTTACACTTCTGCTCACTGCATTGATTTATCAACGGCCCACTGCAGATATAAAAGAATAGATTTGATGTTAAAAATATTATTATAATACTAAAAAAAGCAAACACCGAACTACGATTTTTATAATGATGTATAAATCATACATAAATGTGAATTAAAGGATATGAAAGGTAGGAATATTGTGAGCGCGGCGAGTGCTAGATGCTCGTGACCAAGCCCCATAAAGCCTCGCCCGCGCTGTTGTGAGTGCAGCAGCTATACGACGGCGCACATTTGAAACCTATTTGAACTGTCCGACTGATGGATTTTTTGCTTTTTAGCCTCCGCTATTACTGCGTGTCTATGGACTGCGATGGCGGCGGCATTTTTTCCTCCAACGGACCCATTACAAGAATTAATTCATCTGATTGGCTTTAGATAAAATAACATCCACTCAATCGTCAGTCCGCTGAGAAAAAATACAAATAAGTAGATTACGTCATCAGGCTTTTACGAAGTTACGAGGACTTGACTATTTATACTTCAGTTTACGCACTTTGGACCATATCTTGGCTTACCATCAAGCGCAGCGGGGCTAGCCATCAATTGATGGACCAAATAACAAAAAAAAATAGTGGCTATTGCCACCGTAAAAATCCTTCCTAGTTAGAGTGCCATAACCCGTGGCTGTCTGCGGAGCGCGGGTGAATTAATCGCACTTAAAGGGTTAACGAGAATAGTTAAATGAATATGATCCTGTGTCAGCTGCGCGCCATTGTTGCGAGCTGATCAATTGGGAGTAAGTTATCGTAAAACTGTGGCTGTCGGGGCGATACCATTGTAAACAATACCAGAGCACGCCGTGAAGATAATATAATTGTTCCCACGAGCACAGGCTTATTACTTGTACCGACAATAAATTTAGTTAACTAACTATGTAGCTACTTTAAAATACTCATCGGTATTCATTACATACAGAAAAGTCTAATTATTTCGAAGGGAACTTCAGTGCGATCTTACTCCAATAAATATTATTAAACTAACAAAAGTATGGGAATGAAAAAAGTGTACTATGGAAATCATCAAGTTATCCTAGAGAGCGTTTCAAAAATAGATGACACTTACGTCAGAGACATGTCTCAAGCGTGCACTTGTGATGCTCTGTGCCAATGGCGCAACTCAAGTGCATGCTTGAGACATATAAATCAGAGGTAGTGTCTTCTACTAATACGGGCCTTAGTGTTGAACCACAGCCTTCAGAGAGAGGATATTCCTATTAGTTATTCATTGCAATTATAAACACGGCTCTGCTGTTTACAGCCGCGCTGGAGGCTGGAGCCGCTCCACATGAATACCCGCGCTACAGTAGCTGCAGTCGGCGGTGCTCGGCGCTGCAGGTGCAAGTTGCGCGGCTCAGTCGTGACGGCCGCTATTAACGAACTCAATTAGCCGCTGACGGAACGGCTCTGCATTCGACATAGAGATTTATTCCCACTCTGCACTACATGCAAATAAACTCGATACTCTATCTAGAGATTAAATTATGCAGGCAGATAGTTAGCGGCGGCGGTGAGGTACGGTTATACGGAATATTTTTGTGTTGGCGAACGGGAGCTGGCATGTTTGAGAACTCATGAAAAAGTTGAACTATAACGAGGTTTCCTCTCAGTTACTAACAGCAACTATTTTTTATACATACTTACGCATATGTAACTCCGAAGGGGTAGACAGAAATACATCTACTAGAGCTTTCTATACATTTTTCACTGACATATTGCCAGTTGTATTTTCTGGTCGTTCGTAATCTGTTTGTGATAAGTTTTTTGTTATATTTAACCCACGAACTGACTTCACCCTGCTGTATGGTAAGCAGCTAAGGTGAAGTCCTGGAGTTCTAGGCTGGACCATACACACAAACACATACCCAGTAATAACCGATGTTGAAAGCAGCCTCACACGCCTTGGTCAACAACAAACCAATATTCATAATTGTTGCGGTTAATTTATTACATATTAAATATCCAAACTGGTTGCTACCGCGCGGGTCACGGGTTCAAGCCAGCTATGCACAACTGTTAGGAGCGCTATATAAATTCATAATCAGCAGTTAATACTAAACTACTCAATTCCATTTTATGGCGATATTAACGTATTACGTTTGGAATATGGAATTCGCGGGTCAAGTTTTTCATATTAGAAAGAACATTGCCGGCCTCTCGACTCTTAGTATGGTTGTGATCACACTCGCTCGAAATAAACAAACTTAAGATCCTCTTATTCTCAGTTAGCTTACTTTTTGTGAATGAACGAGTGTGGAACAGGCTCAACCAATTAATTATTAGCTCTCAAACATCCACCAACAGTTTCGTGAGCTAACTATTAACATGACATTTTGTTAACAATGTCTAAATATGTCCGTGCCTGTTATAACTATAAGTTATTATCCAGTGACAGTGGAATCGCATCAGTTTCAAATGCTAAATGATCACAATCGCAGACTATTTATGGTTTATTACCTAGTTAGTGTTGCAGGTTCACTATAACAGCCTACTGCTTATTATGTAGGGCACCCATAAAATTCTACATCGCACTTACACCATTTCCTTAAGGGAATTCTAATAACTATGATTAGAGCGGAAATTAACGTTGATTGCGTTGCGAGCGGTTGGTATGCCGGTGTATCTGAGCAGACCGACTTCCTACATAGGTAAATGAAATATAATAATATATAACAATGGCGGTGATATATAAAAAGTGAAAGCGGTATTAATTGGTGGGTAATTGCGCGGGAGCAGCTCCACACACCTGTATTGTTGCTAGTGATGTGCCGCTCATGGGAGATACCAATACCTATATAGATTTTTAAATCTATTTTTTTGGGGTTTTATGAATGAAGACATGTCAACCCCATCATGCCTTTTAACAATATTCCTTAACAGTGTTCTGCAGACTGTTGGCTGCTGCAAACAAACGACACAACCTCTTAGCCACATCTGAGGTTGGTTCGGACCGTACAGCCTGAACCCACCCCACATCTAGCCTATTTAACTGCAAATCAGTCATTAGTGTCTCTTTTTCAGCTTCGTGCCGTACAAATTCCATCAGCAAATGTTGCACATCCTCAACTTTATCGCAGTCTCTACAATTTGCTGAAGAGTCAGCTACATATGTAATTATATTTATTTATTTCCATCACAAACAATTTTTACATTGTGTAGGATATATAGATTTAAGGTTTCAAGGTTAAAATAATTTTGACCATACTTTCATCATCCCTACGCTCCCTCCGTTATCTCTTTGTCTATGAATAACTATGCTGATAATATTATAACCCACCTAAATAGATCTTAGTCTAGCTCACTTTGCACATACACAGTCTTGCTTAACCGGGTATAAATACGCCTTTGGATACCTACATTATGATGATAGTTAGGCAGACGTGTATAGATATAGGATGAAAAGATAGGACGTAGATAATCGCTATACTCGTAATTCAAAATGAACATGATATATTAATTAAGCAGAAAAGTCATCAAATTCTGCAGCACTATCACCACTGAGGTCAATTAATGAAAGTTGTGATTGTAGTGTCCATTCAAACAAGAGAAGTACGAAACTGGAGATCCACTTTTATGTGGCGTTTGGTGCAAGATGATGAATTTTATCGGTCAAGTATTTCATTCTGTTCAGGCAGTGAAAGAAGAATAGTATAGTAACATATGCTAGAAGCACACAATTATGTTTCGTGATGAAATTAATTAGACGTTTATTACCCCCAAACTAACAGTATGCTCTACATGTTCCAACAAGAGTTCTCATGGAGATCTGACCCCACATACCGATGGCATTACTCACTGCTGGACCCAAACAAACAAAAAAAACTTTTTAATTAATACTATAAGTAATAATCCGCCACAAAAAACAAACAAACAAAATGAATAAAAATAAATAAATGTATTTGGACATGATGTTATTCATATCCGCTTCACTTGCTTATCTCCCATCGAGTTGTCGCAACAACTTTGTTAATGTGTCCGTTACAACACACACACACACACACACACACACACGCGCGTGTACATTCACACAAACTGGAGCACATTGTGCAAATGTCAAAACTACAGCCTTAAAAAGTGAGACGCGTTTTAATTAAATATTAAAGTTCATCACGATATATCGAATGTAATCAAGCATTAGATTGTTGCGCCAAACAAGATCTGAGATTAGTAGTAACATGCGTCAGTCAGTCCACTTCGCCCGCAAGCGAACTACTCTAGACGTTGAAGTCTCATATTTTATTTTTGTGTAAGTTTCTTGATATCCTCGTAAATTTGTTGAATACGGACGTCACATCCCTACAGCTGTGGTCACGCTACCGCTGGCCGGCGCCGCGCTCCCGCGCCTAATAATATAATTGTAGGCTATCGGCGCAAGCGCAGCGCGGCCGATCAGCCAGCACACCTATTACTTTTATACCACTCACATGTTTGTTATGTATAATCAAAATTGTAGCCGTGACTGGAAACCGAAGCCAGTTGTAATGGACTGATTCGTTCGGTTGGGGCCACGACGGCTCGCTGAGCTATGTGGGGTCGCTTGTAAGGGCCCTAGCGATCTTTAATATATGAAGTAGACAAGCATTATATCATAATTATCATAAAAAAGCAATAATAAGAAGCTGTAAATGTAGATGACTAACATCATAATAAAATGACAGTAAAACCGAATTTTGCTTATAGGATAACATCTACTAAACAAGAGATTTAGTTTTTGACGTTTTGTAGGTGCCACTTGGTCCATACATAATAAATGAAACTTGATAAGAAACTATTTGCCTTTAAGACAAGATTATTGATTGTTTCCCTTACGCAATTAGTCTAAGAGTATAGTTGTGGTATCAAAATATTGACATCCGCAATGCTACACACCGGCACACATCTCGATGCGAATTAGTGAAAACGCTCGGCGCTAATGGCTGTTACATACTTCTATATCCTTTTGATTGTTTCTCTTCATAAAGTGAGTTTTTATTTAACATTCCGTTTCGGGGCATCGCGTCGACGTATCTCTCTGTGGCCAACAAGTAACAACACATCTCTGTCCCGGCTGTCAATCAGCCGTATTATTTCTCTAATCTTTTATATGAACGTCAACATCTGATTAAACAAACACAAAGGTTTACAATCAACATTTCACCGTCGAGTGCGCCGGAGTGCCTCTCGACGGTTTGTATTCGTTATATTAATTGTGGACGTCTGTGTCGAGCCGCGTTACTTAAACGCGTCGTGTTAATGCATGTATTAACATTCGCCTGAGCCTCAGAGGGCACATTCCGACCCGTGCCTCAGCTGACCTCTAATAAGATATCCACCTAATCTCATTATCGTGTATCAAGTTCGATCAGTAAGCAATAACACTATTTTATGGACAACAACAGTTACTTCAGCCACGTCGCGTCGTCGGGTGCCTTCGGTCAACTTCGTGCGTAATCGTCATTAATGGTGATCATCTGGGAGCAGTCGCCCGCGCATAAATCAGTCTCCTCCCGCGGCCCGTAGCCCACAGGCCACAGCAATTTATTGATAGGTGTTAATGACTTCAGAAGATTACTCCGGTAATTGTCCAAATTTAAATATGTAGCATTTATATAGGCGGCATAGAAATTGATGATTGGGAGAGCCGATCATTATAAATGTTCATATAACCGTAGGTACACCGTGACATAAGTCCATTTCTGCACCTGAATGTTTATACTAGTTTATGACACAATAAATAACCAGAGAAACAACCTTGTCGGTTTCAAATTACCAAAATAGGATCGGCCAGTGTAAGGCACGCACGCGCGGCGTGGCTCGAGGCGACTCATCGAATTAATGTCAATTGCTATAATACTAACGTCTTAACTGTAGCCCCTAAGGGACACGTTTATGGATATGGGAAAGGAATGATTTCGTCAGAGATATAGACTCCAATCTCTTTATACACATTATAATAATTTAGTAGATAGTGTCACTCGTTGTGTTAATGGTTGTTGCAGCAACTTGATGTACAGAAACAAAGGCAGAATAGCGTCGTTTTTCTAACGTAGAAGTGAAAAACAGAACCGCTAGTGACCGTGAGAGGCGTTGATAGAAAATACCTGTTAATGTATCAATTTTATTGAACCAACACCATCAAGAGTTTTTCTATAACACATATCAAAGCAATAGCACAGCGCGATGGACATATCTGAAATTGTCCAGACAGTTGTAGGATGCACTACATCGCCGGTGAGTGCCGAACACCGTGAGAGTGAGACAGGTATTTCAATTACCGTTGAGCTGGTGGCAGCCCGTAGCCCCAGCCCGCAGCCGCCCGGCCTCATAATATATAAGTTGTTACACCTCGGGCGGCTGGCCCCGGCACTTTATGTCGACAGCCTGCCACCGGGTTAACTCATTCGTTCAAATCTCCCCGCGTGTCACCATTATACATTCTTCTGAACTTAATATGTACGGAAGACTTAATAATGTGTCAGTAATTATGACAAACGATTAACATCGCTTCCACCGAATTATACATTTAAATGTGTGTTTAGTTATTCCAAATGACTCGTAACTTACTGTAGGAAATTTAATATTGTATGGCATTTGTTGGACTTGGAGTCTGTTTACAAAAATCTAAATAAGTTTGTTTAAGTAAAAGATACAAGTATGTTGTTATAAATAAAGTAAATAAATAAACATAAGCGGCTCCAGCGGCTGCAGCGCTGGCGGCCGCGTCCCGTCGCCGAGCCCTGCTACGCTGCTACGCTGGTGCAGTGGTGGAGGTGCCGCTCGACGCTCTAAGCTCAGTTTATGAACTTATGAATGTTAATAAGCTGGCGGGCGCTCGGCGAGCGCGCGGGTAATTATGATAATCTATACTGCTGTAAATTTGTCCAAATATTGTGTTTTTAATGAATTTTGGTAGCTTTATACTAAAAAGGGTGTTTAGCATGGTGATCCCGGAATGGAATTACACGGCGATAGTAGGCTCACGGCGACGTTTATGAGAAATATTTTCATAATGTACATCATCATTTTAGAGAATGTTATGTTGTTAGTAATATAAGTAATAAATAAGTCACTAATATAATACTAGGTTTAATCACGGCCAAGACCGGAAACGCGTGATGTATCGCGGCCGCGTGGGGCTGCGGCCCATTTTCGTAGAGTAACTGTTCGTTGGGTCGTTAAGGATTATAAATAAATGATTATGATTCTCGCCCGTTACTATCTTTATCTATAATTAAGAATGAAAAGTGAATTTGTTGGGTGAGCGGACGCGATTAATTTCTAACACTTACATACAAACGTTCATTACCGATAGCTGCCGAGTCCAAAAGTTTCTCAAACTCTGTTTGACACGCTCTACCTCAGGTTTGCAGTGCTGTGTCTACGTGTTGCTGTTTGCGTTTTGGCGTGCATAAAAATGGAAAAAAAGCTTGATAAGAAATGACTCTACTCAGTCCTGTCTTGTATGGATCATCCTTTGACCGTGGAAACAACGGAATAAAGACAACTTTATGTAACGGATATGTAGATGTAGAGATGAGTGTGCGGTGTGATGAGATTGGACAGAATAATGTTAGACGCAGTTTGAAAGTCGTATTAGGTGGAAAATTGAAAAGCGAGCGGCTGTTGACAACGATGTTGGTATAAAGATTCAAAGTATGAATGTAGGAGCACACTGCTCCAATGCAGGCTCCAGAAAAAATGGATGGATTGCGTGAAATAGACAAGAAAGGGAGTGACTCAGGAGATGACATCTGATAGTAATGTATAGAGTAGAATGATATACACAAATAATGGAAAAAGGGCGGGTAGATAATGCAACAGAAATGTGTTTTGTCGTACTAGCACAATTGTCAGCAGGCCTGAGCAGCAGCAGTACTATACGTGCATACATACCCGTGTGTGTGCACGGGTGTGCGTGTGTGTGTGTGTGAGTTGTGTAGTTTAGTTTGTTAGCGAGGCTATTGTAAGGTTGGGATTAAGACGGAATGAAACGCTCTGACTGCTGAATAAGTACTAATCATTTATTGGATAAACATCGGTATTTATATTCATACACTACACCTTCCCCGAAAGGAAAAATAAAATAATTAATATAATATTATTTTATTTATACAACCACTAAATAAGCAGTATCAGTATGTACTAGCCTAGATAACATAGGTATGGTATTTTATTAGCATCTACACATGTAATAGGTACATTGTATTGATACAATAAAACATAGTTGATCAAACAACATTTTTTAAACAATTTTAAAATAATTACAATAAAAAATTGTTTTAGAAATACAAGTGTGTATATAATGAAAGTATACAAGAATAAAATAATATATTGTATAAGTGTAAAAGAACAAATTTATAAGTAACAACAATAAGTGTCAATAGACTATACCACATTACACTTTGCATGTTGTACGATACAATTTTTGATGATACATTATGTATAATATGTATATTGGTTAACATCATTGTTTATGAGTAATACAACTTCGTTCTATTCTTATGAACTAAATCAGTTTTTCCGTTATCCTTTAATATTTCGACATTTGGTGCAACATCTTTAATAACCAAATATGGACCATTATAGATACTTTGGAATTTATTACCCGTTTCATTTTTCACTAAAATCAAGTCATTTTTCTTATACGTAATGGGATTACAGTTAAGGTCAAGTTTCTCTTTTCGCTGTAATTTACTTTGTAATAGGTTTTCATAAGCTTCTTTTTGGGATGTTTGTAATCTATACTTTAACTCAAGGGGGTAACTGTCATAGTTGTAAAGAGGATCTATTGTATTTTTAGTCAGATTGGAGGGAATGTTGCATTTTTTTCCAAATAATAGTTCAAAAGGTGTAAATTTAGTAGCAGTATGAACTGTTGTATTGTATGCAAAGCACCAAAAAGGTAACCATGTGCTCCATGAACTCGAATGATTGTCAGTTTGAATTCGTAAGAAATTACCTAAATTTTTATGAGTGTTTTCCAAGGATCCTATAGTTTCATGATGATATGCGGTAGAGTTTAAAGTAGATATATTTAGTAATGCACACATCTCTTTAAAAATTGATGATAAGAATTCGGAACCCCTATCAGTTGCAACCCTAGCTGGTATCCCAAATCTAAGTATAAAATTATTAACCAAGTTCTTGGCTATTTCTTCAGAACTTTTAGTTATCATAGGATAAGCTTCTACGTATTTACTTAACTCGCATTGGATAGTTAAAATATAAGAATTATTATAATTATCCTTATCCAAAGGACCTACGACGTCAAGAAAAATCTTTTCCATTGCCGAATTGGCTGTGGTGGTAATAACCATAGGCTCTTGAACATAATGAGAACTATGCTTCTGCTTTTGGCACTGTTCACATTTTTTAATAAATGTTGTAACATCATTTTCAAGACCGGGCCAAAAATAATATTTCTTGATATTATTATACATTCGTCTTATACCAGCGTGGCCACTCGTTGGTAAAAGATGAAAATCATTTAATATTACTTTTTGGTCGTCTTTATTATGAATTATTTTCACGTCATTTAAAATACATAATCGCGGACCGCTCCAATTCTTGTATGATTTAATTTCATTAATCATCTTTTGTATAATCGCATCATACATTTTATTTCGTATAAAAACTAACTCGTGCACGTTTATTTTCTCGCAAAAATTTCTCAGCTCCCTCACAAAAGCGGCTGGCGTCAGTTGTGATTGGAAAACTGGAATTTTTATAAATAATGTCATTCTTGATGACAAATAACAAAACACATCATTTTCTAAATCGAATGTGTTAGACCTACGTAGGTTTTTTAGTTTAAAATTGTCTAAAAATTTAAGTTCTACAGATTTCCTCGGTTTACTATGAATCTCTACAACTCTTGGTTGCGCAGGCCAATCGTCAGTAGGAGCCATAGCACTCGGAGGTATCAGTTTGCTACGTAATTCTTTACGTTTAGATCTTGTCATAACCGTGATAATGCTTTCGTGCATTGTTTTTAAGTCTGCTGATGTGACAGGCAATCGTGACATTGCATCCGCTGGGATATTATCTGAGCCTTTAATATATTCCACTGTAAAATCGTATTCTTCGAGTAAAAGTCTAAATTTCATGAGACGACTAGATGGGTCTCTCATTCCAAATAAATATATTAGAGGTTTATGGTCAGTTTGAATTATAAAAGTTCGACCATACAAATAAGGACGGAAGTGTTTAACGGCCCACACTATCGCCAACAGTTCTTTTTCTACAGTGGGATAGTTGTGCTCCGCTTTATTTAAATTTCTACTTGCGAACGCAATTGGTTTCTTATTAAAGTTATACAAAACAGCTCCCAATGAGTGTTTTGACGCATCAGTTTGTAGTATGAATTTTTTATCTAACGAAAAATCTGGATATTGAAGTACTGGGGGGGAAGAAATAATAGTTTTTAACGTAGAAAATGCAGTTTGGCATGCATTGTCCCAGATAAACTGTTTATTTTTCTTTGTTAACTGGGTTAAAGGATAAGCTATGTTTGCAAAATTTTTGATAAATTTTCTATAGTAGTTTGCAAACGCCACGAATTTAATTAATTCATCTACGTTAGTTGGTACAGGCCAGGTACTCAATGCCTGTATTTTTGCAGGATCGGGAAGGACGCCTTCACCTGATATAATATGACCTAAATACAAAATTTCCTTTTTCAAGAAACTACATTTAAAAGGATTTAGCTTCAATTTTACCTGACGTAATCGATTGAAAACATCTAGAAGATTTTTATTATGATTTTGTAGTGAATTTCCGAAAACAACTAGATCATCTAAATATACTAGGCATTTTTCATATGTTAAGCCTGACATTGCAACTGTCATCATTTTTGAAAATGCATTAGGAGACGTTTTTACTCCCATTGGCATTCTCGTCATGCGGTACTGTCCCGAAACGGAAGCCTTACTTACGTCATTATTATCCGAAATTTTAAATTGTCCTGAACAAAATGCGGTATAATTACGACTGTCAATATCAAGATCACACTGATAATATCCACTAGAAAGGTCAAGAGTAGAAAAGTATATAGAACCTGAAAGTGAATCCAAAATTTCAACAATATTTGGTAGAGGAAATTTATCATCCTGTATACAATTGTTCAATTTTCTGTAATCGATCACTAGTCGCCATTTTTTATTACCTGAATTATCTAGTTTCTTAGGTACTAACAACAAAGGACTGGACCATTCGGATCGACATGGTTCAATTATGCCATCTCGTAACATATTACTAATCTGATCGTTTACTTCACGTTTTTGTGAATACGGAATTCTATATGGTTTACAAAAAACTGGCTGAGAATTCGGTTTTAAACTAATATTATGTTTATAAATAGAAGTTGTAGTTAACTGATCTCCTGGCAATAAAAATATATCGCTATATTTAGCACAAATATTTTCTATAGCGACTTGTTCCTCTTTATTCAAATGACTCAAATTTAATAAACTAAACAATCGTTTGACACGATCTGCATTTACATTTTTACATTGCTCAAAAGAACACAAGTTATAATCGTTAATTGATTGCATCTCAGGTTGAATATTATTAAGGCGAATTTCATTCTCACTGGTGTTTAATATTAAAATAGGTATCACACCATTTAAAGGTTTCACTAGTACGCTTGCTAAAAATATTCCGTCATGTAATTCAGACGAGCAAACCAGACATTCTTCTGTATAGTTAGTTTTTATATAATGAACTGATTCAGATCTAGGTGGTAATATAAAACAACGAGAATTAGTTCCTTCTTCAAGTTTAGATTTAAGAGGCAAAATAATATGTTTATTCGAGTTATTTTTAGTCAATGTTAAATACAAAGACTTCAGATCCAACACAGCATTAAATGTTGTAAGAAAATCTTGCCCCAATATAGCATGTGCCTTACATGGTAAGGAATTAAAAACATAAAACTTCTGCTTAAATGATTGTCCGGTCAAGTCCAAACAATGTCGCAGTGTAACATAAACATATCCGATTGCTTCTATTGCACCGCCGATTCCGCTTATCGTGATGCTCTCTTTATGGATGGGTATATTTAATTCAATAACATGTTTATATTTTATAGCACAAATGGAAGCGCCAGTGTCAATTAAAAATGTATAGTTATAATTTTCTACGTATAAATCAATGCAACAAGTACTATTACTTGCGCATATAAACCCTTTATTCACGAAAAAAATTACTTTGCTCACTAAATTCATTAGAATTAGTGACGTCATCATTTGCAACATTTATGTTTGCATTATTTCGACGCGTGTTTTGTTGACCTCGACCGCCGTCGTTATTTGACCTGCTATAAAAAGTAGTAGACCTACCTCGGTTCTGTGATGACTGTCCTCGTCTCTGGTCGGGACGACCACGAACTCCACGGTAGAACGTAGTTCCACGGTGATTGTTTGACCTGCTATAATTGTTAAATTGACGGGGGGCACCCCGATTATAATTATAACGTCCTCGATTAGGTGAACCTCGAAAAGATTTATTTCCCCTTTTATGGAACGCCAAAATATTACCTGATTGAGACGGAATAGCCATCGTCTCTTCGTCAACTGCTGACTGTACAGCGTCTTGTAAAGTATCAAATTTTTGAGCCGCTATGATGGTACTTAGACGCCTATTGCGTAACCCGTCGGCAAAACGTTTTATTGCTTGTTTTTCATTCAATGGTTGCAGAATTGCCAAATTTGCCTTGTTGCCGTCGGCTTGCGCGATAGATAAATCCATAAAAATTTCAGCTAATTGCTTGCCATAGTCGTCAATTGACAGTTGATCCTGTCGCAAAGTAAGCAGCTTGTTTTGCAAAGCTACAGAACTCTTTTTTGGTAATAAGATCATACGCATATCATATAATAATGTATCTACGGAATTATAGGTAGATTTGAGTTTTAGCTTGGCTGTTTGGGATAGTCGACTCTTTAGGACAAAGTTAATAAGACTAGCTTTAGATTGATCGTTATTCAAAGTAGAGCTATAATAATCAATGCCATCGATTAATTGTCTGGTCATCGATTCTTCGTTATTCATAATTGGTAATAAACTTAGGGCGGTTTTTAAGTTGAACTCCATCTTGGATTCAGTAATGTTTTTCGATGTTGAACCAAATGATTCACAAGTACGCGTCTCAGATGGACGCACATGCGACTTATTACAAAATTCCTTAATGTCGGAATAAAGTTTAGTAATTTGGTCACTACAAGATTGTATTAATAACAAACTTTCTCCACTAATTTCTTCGGCATAAATTTGTTTCGTAATATTAGGACTCAATGCTGTGTAACCAGTAAACAAATCAGTTGCTTCCTGTAATTTCTGTTTTAAACGTTCTGGCGTTCTCCTCTCATAAGTGAGTTTAATTAAATTTTCTTTAATAAGTTTTAATTGTTCACAAATAGTCTGAAGCTCATGAGCCATAATATTACAGCATAATTAAATTAACATAATTCTTAAAATACGCGAGCATAATAGGTAGATATATCATTACCTCATAGTATATAAAATAACGTCGGGTTACCTTTCACGACACTTGCACGAATTTTATTTTTATATTTTTAACACGAACACTGGGTTTTTTGTTTTTGAACACTAGTTTTTGGTTTTAATGTTTGTCAAAACTCGAAGTACTTGGCTGTCCAGCTGTGCACGCGGAATATCTCACATCACCCACAGCTACGGTCTCTCTGCGCCTGGAAAATGACCTTCTCAAATTGTCACGTAGTAGTTGGTCATTTATCCATCCGTGGTGACATTTCTTATAACACCTCCACAAGAAGTACGCTCCGACCAACATACTCAGTCCAAGGAGCATCACCATCACAGTGCTGATTGTTGATATATGGAACTGCAGCTGCTCTGTGCTAGCTCCAATAGAAGATCCAATACCATTTTGGTTAATCACGACCTCTTCAGGTTTTTGAGAGTTTGAGTTACACATTGCAATATTATTGAAATACTCGGACCACACACGATCGATAGGTAATCACGCTTAAAGAGTTATATCGTATCACACCGACACCGACTGTCACCCGAAACGCCATACCAAACCTGGCGCCTGGCAGGGTCGCCATGTAAGGTTGGGATTAAGACGGAATGAAACGCTCTGACTGCTGAATAAGTACTAATCATTTATTGGATAAACATCGGTATTTATATTCATACACTACACTATACCAGTAATAAATAATAGCTGCAGTTTAGTATTTCGTAGCAATGACCGCCAGATCATTCTGATAGCGCATGCCTCAGATGTTCTCACCACAAATGAGATAGTGGCTCAAAGCATTGTTTATTTAATTTTCATCAAAAAGCCCAGAGAAGCGGCTGTCAGAGGTCTGTTATTTATAAATTATTACAATAATACATGCGGTGATTCAGTGAGTACCTGCACATGCGCGGGTGTCACCGCGCGGCGTCATTAGCGGCCATGACTTGCGCGCGCGCACCACCGCCGACCGCCCCGCCGCGTGAGAACCGACACAACCACGGGGTAATTTGATGAATAATCCGATTAAGTTTTTGTCACTTTCTATCAATAACGACGTGTGACGGCCCGGGGACTTGTGATCACCCGGCGAGGCTTACCTGATGACGTCATGCTCGGAATCATTAAAATATAAAAATGTCAGATTTATTTTGTTTGGTGTGCGCTTCGGAGCAGGACACCAGACATGTTTGTCGACGTGAACCTTAATCCTGATTAATTTCCAAGCAGCACGTTTCATCCGATTATAATTAGTTATTGGCCACTCGACGTGCGGATATTATACAATAATATGATACTACAGAATACCCAGACGTATCGCGTATCAAGTTATGCGTTGTGCCTGCCCACAGTTGTATATTAACGATATTAGGTATGCGTTTATTTTACAGAATTCTCACAACATGATTACCTAATAAGATTAGTGATTAATTACAATATTTAGTTGTATATTAAAAGAAAAACAAACCGACCATGACAAAGAAGTAATGATCAGTGCTTTCTACATATAAGCAGAAAGTGATCATTCTTAGCTCTACGAGTTAAAGTTTGTTATCAGATCTTCGAGGCAGACTCTCAGGAGGAATAAGGACTCGAGCAAAGTTCTCCTTGTTTGACGACAATGACTGTAAGACGACGACTCCTTGATCTACAACGATGACTGTAAGACGATGACGCCTTGTTTGACGCCTTGTTTGACGACGACGACTGTAAGACGATGACGCCTTGTTTCACAACAACGACGCCTTGTTTGGCGACGACGACTGTAAGACGACGACGCATTGATCGACGACGACGACTGTAAGACGACGACGCCTTGATCGACGACGACGACTGTAAGACGACGACGCCTTAATTGGCGACGACGACTATGAGACGACGACGCTTTGATCGACGTCGACGACTGTAAGACGACGACGCCTTGTTTGACGACGACGACTATAAGACGACGACGCCTTGATTGACGACGATGACTGTAAGACGACGACGCCTTGATTGACGACGATGACGCCTTGTTTGGCGATGACGACTATGAGACGATGACGCCTTGATTGACGACGACGACTGTAAGATGACGACGCCTTGATTGACGACGACGACTGTAAGATGACGACGCCTTGTTTGATGACGACGACTGTAAGATGACGACGCCTTGATCGACGACGACGCCTTGATCGACGACGACGACTGTAAGACGACGACGCCTTGTTTGGCGACGACGACTATGAGACGACGACGCTTTGATCGACGTCGACGACTGTAAGACGACGACGACTGTAAGACGACGACGCCTTGTTTGACGACGACGACTATAAGACGACGACGCCTTGATTGACGACGACGACTGTAAGATGACGACGCCTTGTTTGATGACGACGACTGTAAGACGACGATTCCTTGATCGAAGTCGACGACGACGACTGTAAGACGACGTCGCCTTGATCAACGACGACTATAAGACGACGACGCTTTGATCGACGACGACGACTATAAGACGACGACGCCTTGATCGACGACGACGACGCCTTGTTTGACGACGACGACGCCTTGTTTGGCGACGACGACTATGAGACGACGACGCCTTGATTGACGACGACGACTGTAAGATGACGACGCCTTGTTTGACGACGACGACTGTAAGATGACGACGCCTTGATCGACGACGACGACTGTAAGACGACGACTCCTTGTTTGACGACGACCGACTGTAAGACGACGATTCCTTGATCGACAACTCCTTGTTTGACGACGACGACTGTAAGACGACGACGCCTTGATCGACGACGACGCCAGTAAGACGACGACTCCTTGATCGATGACGACTACTGTAAGACGACGACGATACCTTGATCGACAACTCCTTGTTTGACGACGACGACTATAAGACGATGACTCCTTGATCGACGACGTCTGTAAGACCCTTCCGGCCGCCATACGAGGATTCCTTGATCGACTATAATGATGTCTGTAAGACGACGACTCCTTGTCTAGCACATCGGTCACGAGCCAACCCAACTCGCGCCTGACTCTCGTGCAGCGAGCGGCCCAGCCACTACCGAGGAACTGAACTCGTGCACTCCAACTGTACCTAACCACAGTTAGACATGCAATCTAACAGTCAGTCAAACTTTCCATTGGTGAAGTGCTCATACAAGATTACAAACACTACAAATATATAACAATGTTCATATGTTTGTCCTTCACGCAAACAGTGTCTTGGGGCGACTCGAACCGCGCGGTCTGAATTACTCGTAGTGTAAATGATTAAACGCCCTATGTTGCGATAAAACGCTTACACCATAATTACCTACATGGCAAAAACATACTTGACAAAATGCGATTAACACAATACACCTTTACCTGTCACTTCGGGAACATAGATGCGCGAGTATGTAGTAACGTATGTATGCAAATTACACTCTAGTAGTGTTAGTGCCCCTCACCGTTCCTTCCAGTAAGTGTGTGTTGGAATGCACAGTTGATTCTCAAATCTCGCACCGCGCTCTGTGATCTGCGGCTGGGCACTGTGGGAATGCACTAGTTGCGCGCCCCCGGCCCCGCCTGCGCACACACCGCCCGAATTATGCGACCGCTATCTCAATCTTGCATCTGTTTATCAATAAATATATTAAAGCTGTGGTCTGACTGCTAGAGGAGCGGGTACATTTTTTACACAAAATTTTAAAAGTTGATTATGGAATATATGAGTTTGGGTAAGTATGAATGCAGCAATGAACGACCATTATTCTACGCTCTCTACTTAAAGGTATATTAGCTAATAATGACAATAAAATGTCGTAGTACCAGATCAACCGGTAATACCGATCATTCACTGGATTAATGCAATAGAGCCAAGATGATGAGAAGACGCGACCATGACGTTACGTCCAATCAACGGCTCGTTGACTTCAGTTCAGTTGACACATTGAATGTGTTCGCGACTCGGTTGACACATTAATTAATCACTTTATGTGCGCCTGTATGTACAAACTGAACACTTGAATTAATAGCGGAATGAATTGACCGTGGATTCATCCTCGTTAATGGCTGACGAATTTTGTTCCGAATTCTTAGCAAATGACTAAAGACATGTGGATGGTAGTTGTGTTCACTTATTTTTTATTATAATGTACCTAGTCTAATACGACGTTTTTTTATGACATATGACTACGCTCGGTGAAATTCACTCCCTAAAGAGATTTTAGTGATCGGATCACAATGAACGTGTGCCAACTTAGGAATCCTAGACTTATTAGTGTTTATTTGCCGTACTAATCCTACTCACAGTATTGTCTGGGCTAAGGTACTCACTTGCCTGTATGACCAGTATAAAATGTAAAACGCTCGTGAGCCCGCCCTCGCGCGTGTGGTGATACCGCGTCCAGTGCCTGCTACAGTTGCATAACGAGCGCGAACTCACCTATCGTCGCCTGCACTAACACATCGCGGCGGCTCGCGGCTACGCTCGTATTTATACGACGTACGAACAAACGGAATAGTTTAGGCAGGTCTATTGGTTTGCTTCTATTAACTTTATGGCCGCAACATGTACTTAGGATTGGAGCGGTGAAGTCGAGACCTTATCAAAATATCTCCGTCAATATGTACCGGGCTATTTATACATACGTTTTTAGTGGTTAGTTTTTCAATGATAATTTGGCATCAATAACTAAGCGGTTTGGTGCCTTTTTTCTTTGCCGCACCATAAAGACCTGGAATTCTTTACTATCTCACGTGTTTCCTTCCTCCTACAGTCTTGGGTCCTTTTAAGCGGGGCGTGAAAAAGCATTTTGATGAGGCCGGCAAGTTGGCCCCCATTATGGCACTGTCGGTGTATGTAATGGATACCCACTTCCTGAGACCTTACCTTTAGCTTACCATCAGGCGAGGTGAAGTAATATTGACGTGACCGATATAAAAAAATACATTTCAAAACTGGTGCGATTAAGTACTCTAAAATATTCAGAGACTAAATAATATATATTATGTTGAGTAGCCAGATCACCAAAAGGATACAGCGCGGCGCGAGTAACGACTCCAGTTCATGTAACCGCTAACCACTAAACACTGTGTATTATAGTGCCTTGAAAGGAAACCTTACTTTTTGTGGCAATCATTGTTGAGCCATTTCCTGTCCTAAGTTTAATAAAGCCTACACTTTAAGCCCTGGACCGACGGACAGTAACACCGCGGTTTTAGGGCTCGTCGGTGTACATAACGATACTGCGGTTTTAACAACCAACGAAGCTGGCAGTCAGTGATTTTAAGTTTTTACTTCGGCTTGCCCATACACAGTTACGTGTCGGTAGACAGTGAGGTAACATCAAATTTCAGACAAATTATAAGTCATTTTGTCTTACTCGAACAACCATCATTCTTAAAACCATGACTCATCGATTGTTCACCCATTTAAAGCAAGACTCGAACTTTATTTTTATATCGATCAAGTCAACATGACTTCACCTCGCCTGATGGTAAGCTAAAGGCAAAGTCTCTGGAATGGGAATCACCATTCACTTTCGATACTTTTCTTCGGAGAGTACTCTAACTTACTAATTTACTTGCACCTATCACACAGTAAAAAAATGAAGAACCTCTTCATTCGAGGATTCCAGCGAGTGGGACCGCTAAAGCTGGGACCGCGGTTCCAGTTGCCGGTTTTATTAAATTTAAATTTTTTTCTTCCGGCAACTGGGACCGCCCATAGAAAAGATCAAAAAAAAGGCTAAAACCAAAAAAAGTACAGTCGAACAAAAATAAAACATTTCAAGTAATAATTAAAGAAAAATCTGTTTATTTGAAAAATATCATTTAGGTATACTCATATCGTACCTTTAAAGATAAACCGGTTCTAAACAATTTTTTTTTGAAAATGAGTTATTAAGGTCATCTATCTTAGAATTTCATAAGCTACAATATGAACTGACAATTTCATTGAAATTCCGAGTCTAGAGCATCTAGAGGGTAGTTGGCATTCCCACTCATCAGGCTTATACAAAAAAAAGTGCGTTCAGTAACATGAATAACGCGTCTAAGCCAATTGTCCCATGTCTGCGGATGTGAAATTATTTGTTTAAATACGGATTTCTGGCAGTTTTAAGGTAAGTTGTTTGTTAAGGAAGGTGAAACATTTTGTTTAGGCTTAGTTTTCCTTCTTATAACGTGCAATAACTTTGTATAATTTAATGAATGAAACGGTACCTACTGTTGTGGCGGGTATCAATCCATATGTTTAGCTTGTCAAACTTGGGGGGTACTTGTTAGCAACCGGTACCTATGTGGGTATATCGATAATCTCAAAAATAACGGCTGTGAGTTTGCGAGCAGCGCGCGTCAGCTGATGCGCGCGGCGCAGCCAGTCACGCCTGGAGCTTCATACGCGAAAGAAGTGTCCCAGCTGCTCACCACTTTCGAAACACAATTATAGTGTTTTCGCCCCGGGTCTACTACTGATCCCGGACACCGCATACGAGACAACATCGGCTGGTGACCAGCAGCAGCAGAACTAGGATAGCAGCCGAACACCAGCGCTGGGTGAGTGATATACTCATTTTACTTGGTTGTGGCATAGCCCCTTTCGTACTCGGTGAAGACATATTGGATTGACCGCCCTCCACGTAATTTGTAATTTTGTTTCCCAGGTGTGAAAATAGTAGGCTGCTATTTTCACTTCAAACGAAGTTTGTGGCGTAAAGCGAAGGAATTGGGCGTCAACAAAACTCAACCAGGAAGAGAACACGTTCAGCTTTGTTCGGCTCTTTGTCATCTCCCACCGAACAAGGTTGATGATGGGTGGTTGTATATCATGCAAGAATCCCCAATAAGTGCGGAGGTTACAAAATTTAACGATTACTTTGTCCAAACATGGTTGGAAAATACAATATTCGCAGGTACTTTTACCACATATGGGGAACCCCACAAAACCAATAATGCTGTCGAGCAATGGAACAGTCACATCAGAAAATACATCAAAGCTAAACCCAACATTGCACAATTGCTGCAAGGCCTGCAAAAAGATATTAATTATTATAACCAAGCATTAAAAAATCCTAACGGTATACAAATATCAAAGAGCAAGCATTCTACTATAGCAAAAATGAAAAAAATTAATGATGCTGTTAGTGATTTAATTAATAGTAAAATAAGTATTGGCCATTGTTTGGAGAGATTACGATGAACACTTCAATCTAATCTTAAAATAAGTTTCGTGATTTTTAATAATAGACATTAAAATTCTTAGGTATTATGAAATTCGGACTTTTGAAAGTCGGAACATTGAAATAGTGTGAAGTTAACTTAACTTAACAGACGTGGACACGGCAAGAATCATCTATTTCAGCTATTTTCATAGCATCATGAGCTACGGAATTCTCCTTTGGGGTAATTCCGCAGACTTAAACACGATCTTTGTTTTGCAAAAGCGGGCTGTGCGTGCTATTTATAACTTGGGCCCAAGAGTCTCCCTCCGAGAAAAGTTCAAAGAAATAGACATTCTAACTGTAGTCTCACAATATGTATTTGAAAATCTCATGTAAATGCGGAAAAATATTTCACAATTTCCAAGACTTTGTGATAGGCACAATATAAATACCAGGCACAAAAACAATCTTGTAGCCTGTGATAGTAGGCTCCACAAAATCAGTGATTCTTTCCGGGGTAACCGTATAGGCTATTTTAACAAACTCCCAAGCAAAATTAGAGATTTACATGTAAGTAAATTAAAAATGTTGTTAAAAGAAAACTCTCCCAAAAAGCTTACTATAAAATTCAAGATTATTTGGATGATAAAGAAGCTTGGAAATGAACTGTTCACTTAACTATGTTACTCGAACTAACACTGTATCTAGACTAAGGCAATTGTTGTAAGATTGATTGTTGTTGAAGATTGATATAGATAGAGAGAATGTAAACTGGAGGTCTCTATACAATCCATCCAGTGGTTTAAGAATCCAAGGCATTAGATTAGTCAAATGATAAACCAAATGGAATTTAAGTTGAGTGACAGAAATCAGGATATGGATAATTTTTTGATTGACAAGACTATTATATCAATGAAGACCGATGAAGTGCTTATCTTATTGCAGAGGATCGCAGATGAATTTCGTTCGACGGCCCAATATGTTTAAGAAAGTCCTTGACATCCTTGTAACCCAGATGTCTGGCAGTGCTTAATGTTGGCTAGTTCTATTTGCCTACTCCACACGGTAAAGGGACTATGCTATGATAATGTAAATAACTAACTATATTGTTCACCAAGAATCTATGTAAAACGTTCCCCGTAGGTGATAGCGTGATAATATGTAGCCTATATATACATATAAATCGGAATGATCCGACTTCTTCTTCTTCTTCTTCTGCCAAATTTAAAGTAAATCCATGCAGTACTTTTTGAGTTTATAGACAAACAGACAAAAATTCTAAAAACTATATTTTTGGCTTCGGTATCGATTGTAGATCACACCCTAAGTATTCTTTTAAATAAATATCTAGACACGCGGGAGCGTGTCAAGCCAAGTTCAAGCAAAGGAACTGGCTAACCAACTTCAAGTGTATATTCACACGAACCATTTGGTGCCACTTTTGACCCCTCTATAACTCAAAACCTATATAATGTAAACACGTGAAACTACGTATGTTTAATTATACCCATAAGGACATGTAGAAGCTCAAATTTCATGAAGCTGGCTCAAACGGTTATGTAGATATGAAGGTCCAAAAGTCGTAAAAATTAGCACTGACTGACTGACTGACTGACTGACTTATAGTACCTAAACCTAACCTACTTCCAGATGACCTAAAAGGATGAAATTTGGAATCCAGCTTGGTAATTGTGTGTAAGCGCAGGAAAAAATCTAAAAAAAAGAAAAGTAAAAAAAAATAAAAAATAAGTGATGTGAATTGAGAAAAAATATTAAAACTAAATATCTGCCTAGTTTTCTTAACAAAAAGTAATGATATTCCACCAAAAACATAAATGTAAAAAAGGAGAGCCAAGTTCAATACAAAAAGTATGCTTGGCTATGGGCTCCGGGCTCCGCCGCAAAAAGAATGGAGATAGATCATTTACAAATAACAGCAATTGTTATAGGTTCCAATAAAGCAAAGAAATAGAGTTTAATGCTTGTTCATAATGTTATTTTGTTCCTATGAATACATATTTCGATTCTGCATAGAACTTGGCACTCATTTAGATCTCCATTCTTTTTGCGGCGGAGCCCGGAGCCCATAGCCAAGCATACTTTTTGTACTGAACTTGGCTTTCCTTTTTTACATTTATGTTTTTGGTGGGATTCAATGTACAGTTTTGACTTTCCTACCATTTTATTATATGTATAGATTATTATTAAAATAAAACAATTTTTAACGGGTTTTATTGCGTATTATTTTAGTCAATTACACATAATCGCACGCAAAAGAAGTATATAAAAAAACTAGCTATTGCCCGCGGCTTCTCCCGCGTGGATTTCAAATTCCTTTTTTCGTGCGGAAGTTCCTTCGGATACCGTTTGTTTTTTGTTGTTGGTTTTTTTGTTTTTGTTTGTTTGTTATTGTAATTTATGTTTATTTCTATGATATTTTAAGTAACAGGGGTAATAACCTTAAATTGTTAATGGCCGACGCCCACTACCGATATGGCATAACAGAAAGTGCCGCGGCAAAACCCAGCTACTCTAGTCTAGCATCAGTTTTGCTCTTCATTGCTCTTCATAGATTCTAATGACCCATGCACAAGTTTCAACCTTACTTCAAGTATAGTAACAATCATAATTAGGTGACATATATAATATTACATAGTATTAAACAACAGAGACAACAGGCACATACATTAAACCCTAACCACTATATTTTTCCCTTCACTATCGAAAAACGCTGTGCGCTGGACGCTAAGCATTCCAGACACAGCGCAAAAATTTCCCTGAAGCTGCTATAAAAATAGGCTATTTCCATGTCAAGCGGAATAATATATACGTAAAAAGGGTAAAAACTTACATTTACTTAAAAACATAATATATGATAGGAGACTGGTTTTGTTGTGTAGTTATAACCTACGGATTTTATTACTGAAGGGTGGAACTACATTAAAAAAACATATACTTACTGAATATGAGTGAAGATTATCTAAACTTGCTATAATTAGTAAACTATATGAAATACTGGCTCAGACAAAAGAGAAAGAAAGCAAGACAGGCAGTGAAGACAACCGCTAAAAAGTCGTATTATTTATTATTATTTACTTTGGGGATGCCGTTTGCCGGACGGGTGATCAGCCACACCTTTGTTGGCCATTTTACCCAAAAAGACGTAACGCAGATCAAAATAATATCCATCCTGGGATCCTGGTGGCCATACCTAATTATAATTCGTTTGACTGTACTGTTTTTGATCTTTTTTATGGGCGGTCCCAGTTGCCGGAAGAAAAAAATTTAAATTTAATAAAACCGGCAACTGGAACCGCGGTCCCAGCTTTAGCGGTCCCACTCGCTGGAATCCTCTTCATTCTCAGACTATAAAATAAATAGTCAGGCATACAAAAAGCTAAAAGATCATTTAACTAAAGCTTCAATAACGGTCAGGCGACCACAACATTACTATCGTTCAGGGAACTAAGCGAACATGCGCGGGCGCATTGTGTGGTCACTGCGCAACCACACGGATAACTGTGGTGCCTGATGATGCGCAGGGCACGCACACTCTGTGGTCGGGCCTTTCTTCAACATGTACTGATCGTTACGATCAATGTTTAAAGGGTTAAAAGAAGGTCTGGTCTGATTTCATAGTTTTTGGTGAAATTAAGTAGGTAGCGCTTTAGTAACTGTGGGATAGTGGCATCAAGGCGTGCTACATGACGGTTGTGGTGCTCGCAGCTATAGGCCGATACTGCGGTTTGCGTTGGAATTTCCTGAGAGTTGAGGTTTTATAGTCTAACTTGTAACGATGTTTTATAAAATGAGTTCCTAATCACTTGCATATAAGTTACGAGCACAAGCATAATCTGCAGTTTTATTGAAGAAGCGTTGCCGTCGTATACATGACTAAAACATAATAAAACGTAATATATAATGGACAAGATGCACCCGCGCACCGACAACATAATATACTGCACAGCACATGCGCATTCAATGTCATGAGCGCAGTAAACGAGCTTCCAATGATGTGAGCTGTAGGTAACACGATGGTGAATACGGATTATTATCATTATGATTACATAATTTTTGTAAAAATTATAAATGATTGTTATGATACATACTTGTTAGTTGCTTACATATTACCATTAGCTCTACATTTGGTTACGTTACCTCATATTCATTGATTAAAACATAAAACTCAATTTACTTCATAATAATCGCAATAACATACTTTCATGGGTGAAGTCGGCTCTAGGTTTCGTGAAATGCACTTTAAGCTGTCATTATACTCATATTTATAAAAGCACTCTATACCGGCGGGCTTGCATGAAAGGTTTAATGACAGTAGAGGAAGCGCATGAAGTATGTAAGGACAGAGACAGGTGGCGGTCTGTTGTCTCTGCCTACCCCGGAGGGTAAAAGGCGCGAGCATTTATGTATGTATGTATGTATACTGAGATTATTTTGCTTGATTAAATACCATCAACAAAAATTTGCAAAAATATTTAACTAATTGTTAGCATAGATTTGTTACGATACTGTGTAACCACATTGCGCTCTGTATTGAAATGTAAAGCAATATAAGAATCTCTATACAGAAGTAAATCTATCTCTCGGACAACTGAACACTTGCATCTGAAGCACTATTATTTTCCCCCGGGCCCTACCGGCCGGCGGCCGGGCGCGCTGACGCCGCAGACACGTAAATCAGAGACGCGTGAAACATCCATGAAATAACACAACTTACACCTTTATATCCGACAATATAAAAGTAGACTTAACTTGTAAATAATAGGGTAGATATTACTTCGGAGGGTAACATAATAAAATGTATCATTGCGTATAGTAATGAAAGGCGTAATGCGTTTGACTGTAGTGGAGCCTCGCCGAGCGGGCAGTGATGTATGCGCGGCGCGGCGTGTGATGGGTGCGCGCTCTGTGCCTAGCACTGATTTACTGCTCAGAGTTATGCAAAACTACCACGTTGAACGGTAATGTGTACTTGTATCGCTTCACATGACATGAATACATACTACATGCCGTATTTATTTCCACCAAGGTATGCACCTAGTGGCAAGGCGAAAAAAATCACTCAATACTTACTAAATAATGCTCCTTCTGAAAATAATTGTTATGTTGGATTGGGTGGGCACTGTTATTGGCATCACTGAGTAATACAAAGTAGAAGGCAGTGCCGCCATGATCAAGAACTCGCGAGTAAAAGGCTTTATTGAAGTGTGAGCACAAACCGTATGAGGGGGCCACACGTGAATCTGCGCAGGGACATTCCGATTATATCCGCTACATGTAGTCCACCGGAGACGACCTCGTGAGAAATGAATCATTACGAAGCTCGTCGGTCGGTCGGTGTGAACCAACAGATCACACCTCGTTTCTATTTTAACACCTCATAAACGCAGTGCTTGCTCACCGCACTCATCTGCCCGCACCGTTACGGAACCTTTGACCCTCCGCTCTTGAAGACGTCGACACCACACGCGTGCAACAATATTCACGCAACTAATAAGTTGCAACAAAATATTCCGCGTAAATTGCGTGTTTAGCGCGATTTGTATGCGCGGGCGCATGTCTTGCATTACAATACACACTTAGTCGGTGGTTCTTGGAAGTGTTCGGGCGTGTCCGAAACAGAATTGCCCGACAGAACTGAATGCGCAGGCGCAGTTTGGAAGGGTAAGTAAATGCACAAACTGGCACTCATTTCAATTATTGAACGTTGACCGTTTATTTATTGACTACGAGAAAAAAGGTATCTCTTCCAACTAAAAAAGCAAAAATAATCTTATTCCAAAACTTGAGATCCTTATAAAGAAACTCCAATAGATTAATTTGCCTATAAAAGTACGAACTATTGTCGCAGTTCAATACTACGAGTATTATAAGAAAACCAATACTAAAACTCGTAGTCGTAGTTCCCCATTTCATTACACAAGGCAACAAGTCACTGCCGGTGCACCATTCATATTTCCATATTCCAATATTAATATTGATTTAGTGATTCATGAAAAATATTTGACAACTCCAAGTACCAACACAATTACTATACACATGAGGCTACTTTATAAATAAAAATATAATCAATAAGTAAAGTAATTTCTATCAAAATATTGAATATTAAAATGGCCGCGACGGGCACTTGGAAGTTGTCCAATTATTTCACAGCGATTATTGAATTTACGGCGGGTGACCCCGCGGCGCACACGCATCTTACAATATCTTGTCACAGAGGAATGTGGTCGTGTTATGAAGGGCCGGAGGTTATCGCGGGCCTCCTCGCTAACGACCAGCATACGCCATTTGTTAGGTGACAGTTTTTAAGTGTCGGATAGTGAAGATTTGGTGCCGACCGCGACCTGCGAGCAAATGAATATGTGAGCCATCAAATATGTGTTTATTGTTAACACAATACAATTGAAGGTATTCAGTGATTTATTTGATAAAGCTGTGTGCATCTGCAGAGCCTGACAACGTTATCCGTCGTGCTTCACAGTGCTTCACACGATTCATTACTTTATGAACCGGCACGTGAGTTGTGCTGATATTTCCTCCGACTCCATACCCTGGACAATTGCAGACGTTGCAATTGATGACGTAATTCCGAACATTTCCACCTCGGTAATTACCTAGCCAGCTTTAACTCTTCTGTTACCCACTTGAAAGTTCAAAATGTTATCCTCGGGGATTTAGCATGTCTTGTGAGTATTTTAGAGTTTCTTCTTCTGTCTATGATTCTATTCTGTCTTCTCTTTTCCAATCCTTTAAGTACACGTAACTTTCCACGCTTCACGACCATTTGAATCGCACCTCTTGACTAAATTAGCAATGTACACTTGACAAACAAAACCATAGGAGAAGTGATAAAGCTACCATTACAGATGCCAATGATTGAGAATTCTAAAATAGCGGTCCTTAATTTCGCTACTTCGATAGATGCTTTTTCACACCCCGCCTTAAGATCCCAGCATCATAGTAAGATGGAGATATACTTGATAACGAACTCTAAGTCTTTATGGTGCAAACACCATAAAGACTTAGAGTTACAAATAACCGACCATAGATTAGATCTCTGGGAATATATGGGTAACTTTATGTGGACGATATTATTCCACACAGTAGTATTATGTAATATTGCTAAAGTATTTGCCATTAAGTTCAACCTAAATATTTCGTACCATTTCTTCAGTTAATGTCATAATTTCGACACACTCCCTTGACACATCACGCTGACATCTACCGGCCCCTCGCACAAACCAATATACCACGGGCAGTGTAAAGTTCGGTGCCATATAAGGCTCTGTATTAAACCTGGTTATTACCCGTCATTATGGTCAAGTACCATTTTATGATTTCGATATGTAGGCTGTTCGGTGAGACAATGAGATGTGCATGCGTGTGCTTGTGTATTTTATCGAGTTGTTGAAGGTGGATATATTATACAGGATGAATTTTTCAAAAGGGCTTGGATGGCCAAATCCGAATGCTCAAAGGAGACATGAGCCCGATTTTGATGAAACTTAAAACCTCATCAATACATTTTTGAAAAACCCATAATCCTAGCTAGGAATCGAACCTGTTCATTTTGAAAAAAAAAACACAACCTATATTACACCATACGATAGTGTTGCTATTAAGGATCTTATTCTGGGAAGTTCAATCTGGACAATTCACTATACAGGTAGTGTATAGGGGGTCAGAGGAGCAAGGTCGCATGCAGCAGATAAAGTGAGCGAAGTAGAACTAATGAGCTAACTTGGTACTTCCTTTTAATTACCGTTTACCTAGTACATTCATTTAAGGTTTAGCAAATAATTACCTGAGTAAATAACTACCATGATTACCTGTGACTAAAGAAATTATAGGCCTGTGACCTGTGACGAGGTAACGAGAACTCAACGACCATTTATTACGAGTTTTACATGCTTGCGAAATTTATATTTATTTTAAGAAATACACATAAATAAAAGAAATAATAATATAAGTATATGTAATGTCATTTCGAAATCTCATTTATTTTGAACGCTGACCGAACTGCGCTCGCAGGTCACGTGAGTCAGAGCAAGTAAAGAAGGTGCTAAGAGGACGCACAAAAAGAAATAAACTGAGTGTCGTTTACGCGACGTTCATATTAATAACAATAAACACAATATTAAACGAGGCGCCTCACCACACCACCAGCCGGCCGGGCGACCCGCCCGCGCGATATCATTTTAGTACTTCAATGGTGTCACTACGTTTAGTGCTCCATAAACGACACACATTCGTAAACCGGCCACAAAACTTCACGCGTATCCACTTTACAGCGTCTTACACTTGTTATAAACACGTCGTACTTTAATGAAATGTCTCTGCGCAGGAAATACAACGCAAATTAATGTATCTCGTGTCGTAAACCTCCTCCTGCAACCGCTCCTGCTGTGTTCCGCATGCCTCTCCTGTGATTAAACCTTTCAAGTAAGCTCGCTGGTTTCAAGTGGTTCTAACTAGTACACAAAATTAAACTATCTAACCGGATAAGAATGATCCACACGAGTACACGAAAGGTTTTACAATTGATACGTACCAACCCCGGCAAGGCTACAGTTTTCAAATTCAGCGATCAAGTATACACACTCAAACCTTATTCTATCTTCGATATTATTATTGTTTAATGAGAACACAACTGCATAGGATTCAGTTTCAAAATCTAAAACAATCCAACTTTACAAACAACTAATTCGCTGTCACCTTTTACAGCTGTGCTGCTCTCACAGCGCTACTGATGTTGTAAGCTTCCGTACTAACACCTTGCTCTAGCAACAGTAATGACAAAAACACAAACAATTTGATGCTTCTAATGGGACTGTTTAAGGCCATCTCGATAGTTCAAATAGGGCTGTTAGCCGTTTGTGTTCGGTTACAGAAGCTCGCCTCGCGCTAATCTTTAGTGGATCTAAACGCGCCCTATTATGTGTCAGAGCTGCCTTTGCACGGCCTGCCTACTCGCCCGTCGCCCGGACAGCGAACAATAGCGTTCAACAGTTGTAAACGTAACTGAGATATATTTCGACAACACAAATTTTATTCAACAATGAGTATGACAAAATGGTCGATAAATGTACAGATAAGCTTTTGACGCCGCACGGATCTATCAATAACTAAATATGGAAGTATAGTAATAGAAATTGAGATCGATATCTTGATGTATGAGATGGACAGACGGACGGATGGACGGACGTATCGCCCGATTGTTTTAGCGTACGAGTCGGAATCAATTACAGGCAGTCGGACGGGGGTCACGAGCCGACGCACGACGGAGATGCCCGATCTTAGCCGACGATAGAGCAGGACGTTCGCAATTTATCTGCGGGGTTCGTTGATGGACGATACGACGACGTAGCGAGCAATCACTTTGATGGTGACCGGTGCACTCCGCGCTGTCCGCTGGTGCTCACAAGTGGTGGACATTCCCATATGGTGCTTCCTGCGGTTGATTGACGACGGGATGTGCTCCTGGTTAGAAATAAGATACTATATCACAGAAGATAGATCACCATCTAAATACCTTAGTGTAGATGGTACAGCCATACTTTTCTGATGGTTTGATCAGGAATGTGGTTTGTGAAAGTACCAGAGGCCTTATCTTCTTTCCTCTTCCGCTTTCTCTTGTTACCTCCTTCTTCACTTTTCTGTGGGTTATAACGTACAAAAGATAACTCTGATGTAGCGCACGCGCATATGCTACGATAACGTAGGCCATACGATCGTTTCCAACGGTAGTAAGAACTCCTACGACCTCTGGCGTAGCAGTCACTTAAACTCGATGAGAACTAGTGTTGTTCACCTGTAGTTGTCAGCGAGAGAACATCACTATAGAACACATCTTGTTTCTCGTTATTAAAACAAGTTCAAGTCGAAGCTGACATAATCTTTGCTGCTACAATAATTGTTCCGTATCAATTAACATTTTATTTGCACATCGTTGACTTTATGTCCATTATATCGTGGTGTAGATAACATCTGCTAATGGTTAAATTGAAGAGTTCGGTAAGGACATAATTGTACAAATGGTCGTTTAAAATTTAATCGGTTTGAAATTAACAAAATGTATGTATCAGTGTGCATTAACGAAGTTGTCGGAAATATGTTACAGCATTTTTGAAAAATGGCAAATCATCTTTTAAAAGTGCCCGCTGTATAGAAGGTGAGTTTGAACCACACACAAGTTCGCAAGACTATCCTGTCTGACGACGTATTTAAAGCTATCTTAAAGCGAATGCTGATGGTAAGGGGCAGCGCGAACAAAAAAGCTCGTCACAATTACAGGCGCAGCCGCAGCTCTCGGCGATCGGTCACAGTTCAAGAACGCTACTCTTTCTATACTGTAGGTAGCGCCAGCGCAGGAGCGCGGTACGGCCAGCAGCCCATCTGCAAGTATGAGCTGTAGTCACTACAATATTTAAGACTATGACTGCTATGACACTAATATATATTCTGGACGTCAAAAAGACGTAATTACGTTGCACTATTTTGAAAAATAAAGAAATTGAAATTGAAATTGAAATTGGATATTAGATATTAGAATTGTTTACCAATGCACGTTTTTCCGGGTCCTTTAAGTGGGGCGTGAAAAAGCATTTGATGAGGTCGTCAAGCCGAAGACCACCACTGTAGCACTATCGATCTATGTAGTGGTGACCTCCGGTCCTGAGACTTTACCTCTATCCTGAGGTGAAATCATGTTGACGATGACGTGTCAAATATAAAAAAAAATTGTAAAGACTGTTAAATTAATTAACCAAACACTTCAGTTCCGTAAAGAGAATACCAATAACACTTGTCCTATAAAAACAACTTTACCACCAAGGTTGTCGCTGTGAGGTATAGGAGTTCCTAAATTCGATTCCCAATTGGGAAAAAATATTATTATGCTTTTCTAAATGAAATTCTATGTATCGTATAGTAATAAACTGTCTGTAAAATATAGGTCTGGTTATCCATGATAGTACCGAAGTAGAGCCCTACCTTACTTTATTCCTATTCTACTCTATTCCCCTTTCTTCAGCCATGGTAAGCGCTTACCAGCAGGTAATGTCACAATTCTGTAAACATAATAAAAAAACCCTTCGTGAGCGGCTCGTCGTTGCTGACGGTACCGCTGGGCCGCGCTATTCGCTCCGAGGTCAACCGCTCGACGTGCGATGGACTCTCGGTGGCGAGCCCTTGAGGCTCCAGCCGGCCTGGCTCGCGGTAACACATCGTGTGCTCCCTTTCTATCGCAGTCTTTGGGCACTAATAAAGCACTGAATTAATTTTACAAATATATAAGTACAGCTGTAGCGTAGCGGTAGTGATCGCGGCCGCTGCGCAGGAGGCGGGGGTCGATTCCCGCTCAGTGCAAATATTTGTATGATTGAATATGGGTATTTGTATTGTTCTGGTCGTGCCTCGGAGAGTACGTTAAGCCGTCTGTCCCGGTTGCCATATGAACATCTATGGCAGTCGTTACGGGTAGTTGGAGCCCTAAACAGTCCCATAACAACGGTCTAGCTGCAATGCTTCGATATCGCCTAATATCACCATTGGGTTGTGAAGGTCAGATGGCAGTCGTTTCACGAAAAATATCGAGGTCCAGTCAAATTCGCAGTTAAAACTGGTAAAGCGGACCCAAGACTCCGAGGTGAAAGCTTTGGATGCGACTGGGATTAACGCTAGGTTGAAGAAAAAGAAGAAGATATAAGTAGGTACAGTTGTAAAAAATCAGTAAATAAAACCAGAGTCCATAACTGAAGAACATCAAAAGATAAACAGAGGTACGCGAGGTACTTCCACAAGATAACACGTTATTGGGACTTTATCGTAATGCCTTTCACACAACTCAATACATTATTATGTAAATATGTCTCCACACACAATGTGCTGGTCGTATTTGAGCCTCTATCAATGACCAATATATCAGTCGTCGTAAATAAGTCTGCGTACGGACTAGGCAAATTGTTTACGACAAATTATACATGAAACATTTGAGATAGAAATTCAATTAACTTTCATGCAATAAGTTATAGGGAGAGCTTTATAATTATGAGCACAGACTTCTCAAAGGTTAAAAATGACTAATAAATAATTTATTGATTTATCTATAAAAAAGTAATTTTTCAAGCAAAACAGATTACATGATTAAGTACAGTGATTAGTTTACCTAATAGATGAGATCTAAATCTGAACTTTGGTAAGTATTTTGTGATAAAATGACCTGTGACAAATAGTCAAAATAGTCATTGACAAATTAAGTCAATTATAAATACATTGAATTATCCTAAATTATCGATTTAATATTATATTAGAAAACTGAAGCAATAAATAAATGAGAGTGCCTATATTTTACTTATTTGCTTTTTATCGATCGAGAGAAGATTACTTATTTATCTACATAGGAACTGTCATATTTATTTAAGTACGAGTATTACTACTCATTTATAATCTATACCTTCTTATCGCTCTACATAAGACTTTTCCACTTTCTTTTCTATCAATCGAAACGTTAGGACATCACGTCACAAACATTATATACTTGGCTATCAACAACTTACTGCAATCTATATTTTTGAAATACGACAAATATAAAGTAGCCAAGCAGTTAAACTCAAACTACTAAACATCGGATCGGCTGCGCACTGAAGCAATCAGTTCGCCACAAACCATTCGGCTGGTTTGTTCAAAAACATGTCAATAATTTATTGTAAAACAAACAACGCTATGCTTTGGCAATAGTCTCTATGAGTTAAATGGCTGTAACTTGATAGTTACAAGGTGTGAATGGACGGACAGACAATGTAATGATATAGTTAACGCGCGAGCTGTGGACAGCGCTGATGGAGCACGAGATAGGGTTACCTGTCCTATTCATGGCTGCGCTCACCATGACTTGTTGGTGGTGGAGCCCTAACCATAAACATTGTACTTTTTTCCCCCACATGCTCACGCGGATGTCCCTTGAAGGAGTAGGCACAGTTGTTACTAAGTAATTTCATTTTGTCTACAGTTTTCGGTCCTACGATAAGGAGGCGAGCTATTTTCCCCAGACATGGAATTACGTAACGGAAATATTTAATAACACTTAGGCCCGTAACTAAAACGATACTCAGTCATGAATCTCGACTTGACACTAGTTTTCTACACTGACATCACCTGCATGGTCTCAAGTTGAGATTAATAAAAAACTAAGATATAAGTATTATGATGTACGTGATACATCTCTGCCAGCACCATCGAGGATAAACAAACGTGCATAAAGTAAGTTTAATGAAAATATAAAGCCGCCTCTTCTCACAGACGGGTGAAGCGGATCAAATTAATAATAATTAGATCTCCGGAGTGCCGGAGAGGTAAAGCGTTCAGTTCGTCACGAATACCTCCATGTGACGGGCATCAGCAGAGGTGCTACGGTTAGCGTATCACTTTATAACAATATTGTAACTCAAAACCGAAATACAGGTTTCACCCAGTTTGGCAACAGATGCTGTTTATGTCTGTTTGGGCACCATTATTATATTTCGAACACCTTGTAACCCATTGTTCGAGGAATAAAACTGAATAAATTGTGCTGTAATATTGGTGCAACATGGTGCGATAAAAACATCGTCTTCGCGATGATACTGATCGCCGGTTTGCAATATTTTTTTATTGATATGAATATGGAGTTGTATACAGACAGACAGAAAATAAATAACTAAGTAAACATTTATACATTTTTCTTTGTTCTGTGATTTATACATAAATTTCTATAATATGATGTGTAGTGTTGTAGTATTAAGGTGACAATGTATTACAGGATGTACAGTGTATGGCATCTAACTTGGCAAGGTTTTGGAGTAGTGTGGGCCCCACTACTCCAAAACCTTGCCAAGTTAGATGCAGTGCACTATACTTGTTTGTGGCAAAATTCGTCGCATAGAAACAAGTATAGTTCACAGCTGCTAACTTGGCAAGGTTTTAGAGTAGTGGGGCCCAGACTACTCCAAAACCTTGCCAAGTTAGATGCCTTGCACTATAAGCTTAGTATCCGGGTTCTGAGGAATAATCCACAAACGTGGAGGATATAATATCGATAAGTTTGTTAAGGTTAATCGGTGTCAAAAATAGCGTAACTATTTAGAATATAAAACTATGGATATACCAACTGCGTCTGCAAAAGGCTCGTAAAACCTGCTCCTGCCATTACCGGCCTCGCCTTAGATCAAACACGCATAAAATATAACAGCGCTAGACCAAAATAATTGTTATTCCAAATTAAATCAATAAAAGTCAGAGAGCTGACGACGATAAATTATAATCGTCATATTATTACAGGCGTGCGTGTGTGCGTATGCGCAGCCCGCTCGAATAAAATATAGTCAATTTTTATGACATATGGAGGGCTGAGTTCTGCCGAGCGCGGCCGGGCAAAAACGAGCGGGGATCAGCAATAAACCGCACGACTATAAAATGTTATGGCGTTTTAAATTGAAAGCCGGTTACGGCCTGACTCAGTGCGTAAGTATGCAGTAATACAAACAAACCCGCGACGGTGGGAAGCATCGGGTCCGCTCTCAAATAAAAAGCGCACCTCAATGAAGCTCCATTGAGGACATAACACGCGACACGCTATCAGACCCGACCCTTATTAAAGGAAATCGCTATTACTTAAGCGCCGGGCTCGTACATACTCGTACTTAATGCTTATTTTATTTTCAGAAAATGTTAGCGAATTAAACTGTTCGTGCGAAGGTTTAAAAGCGTTTAGCTTAAGTATATTTTGAAGTCATTCACCTTGCTAACGGCTCGGTGTTGAACCTACTCCTTACAGGAGGCAGATTAGGTCTTCATTTTCATTTTGCCACTTCAAGCTTATATCTTGAAGCTCGGAATGCGTTCCTACCTCTCCTGATTAGTTTATCTTGCTTTTTACAAGAGCAACTGCCGGTGTACCGGCATACCGGGTGGATACTGAGTAGAGGACTGGAAACAACCATGTAAGTTCAAAACCACACCGTACTTTGTTTAAGTCCTAGATCTCGGAAGGTCTCGAATGAAACTCAGACTGTCATGATGATGATGAAGATTACTATTAGTGCAGTTTATTGAATACCTGCACTTGTTATTTATTTATAATCTGTTTTAACCTTCGTCCTCGCTTCAAGTTGTTCTTCTGCGCGTCCGCCGGACGATGTCACGCCGAGATTCACTCACCTTGTATTTCCGGCGGTTGCTGCGGCTGACAATTAATACAGTTTCTGAGAACACGCCTCACATACGTACACACGGTCTGTCTGATGTTATCGCGAATGTTTGGACTAATTCGTTAGTTCTGGTTAATGGCGCGCGGTGTCGCCACCGTTGCGTTCTCACTATTAAGAGATTAGCAGATAACGTCGCCATTTAATGTCTCTACTTATGAATCATAAGCCATTTTTTCATCATACAGTCCAGTAGTAATGTTGCTTAAGTACCCCAGGCGCGGCAAGCGCATGAAAATGTTTTATTAATGTGAGCAGTAATTGCGGCTAATCGGCGCATTCCCAAAAGTTACACAAACTTGACAAGCTTCAACATTTATGTGTTGCCAGCCGGAGCTTAACGCGTGGCTTCCTACTTAAATATACGAATAGTAAGAAATATGACATGTACCGGCGCGTGCTGTGTAATCATCGAATTAATTCATCAATAATTTCTATACTTAATTGTTAGGTACAGTGGCCGGCGGCAAAAAACAATATTTGTTTAGAGCTAATTGCCATGTTGGACTGGCACTGTGCGAACTATTCCGACGTTAGCTTATTGACAGTATGTAATTATATTTTGGAGCAGGTAACACTGGATGGCGTTGAGTTTGACAGCCGACATGACGTCACATATCTATCGATTTCGAAAATCCGTATACTTCTAAAGTGCCTAAGTACCTACCATTTTATGTAAATTCAGGATTCAATCACCATAATATTGGTGATTTGTAATTTCTCACGATCTATAAAGTCCAATATAAAATCACATTCAAACGCCTGCTCGGTAAGCAAATATAATGCAATTCATGATTTATTATCTCTTGATTGGAAAAAAGTAGGTCTGTTTAAAAGCAAAGGTAAAAGGTAACTTTAAAAAAAATATAAAAATCATGTACCTACAAACAAATCTATTGTTTTAAGTGTTTTTCTTAATCTTGTTTTGCGTTTATAGGTATCAAAAAGGAGAAAACAAAATAAATTCAAAAAGTGCTGACACTACTAGCTACCACAAGGAATTAGTGCACTTTTGCACTAATGCCTTTGAAAGAGACAGAAAGAACCATATAGCTGACAAAACATAGAATTAATGGCTACATTAGTTACCGGAGGCCAAACCGCCGCCGGGTCGCTGATCGCTCAAAATATGCAAGCGTCGATAGACTCACAGATACGCCGGTAATTTAACTTGTGCGAGTCCTTCCTGCGACTTCGTGCGTCAGGTCCGGACGCAGCGTCACAGCGTCAATTAGAGACGCTGTCTTGTAATTATCTATCGTTTAGATCTGAGTGTCTGTTTGCAGTAAGCGGATTAACTCGGCGGAGGCGGTGTCACAAAGCGAGGCTGCGCGCTCGAGCGACCACAAATAATGTGAACGTATGTGTGTCTGAGTGCGCGAGACGAGCCGTTTAATAGTAGCTTTGTAACGTGGGTTTGCTCTTAATATGTTGCTATGATTACATTCACAATTAATGAACTAAGCGCGATGGACTCAATCCCCCACGTGTTGCCATAATTAAGTTGTACCTTGTAAGGCTGTGTGTTACTGGTATTACTCGCAACCCTTTTGACGGGTTACTCGTTTACAGTCCGATGTTATTGATAATTTATGTATAATTAATTGTAATTAGGTTGAGTATCTTGTAGTATGGCCAGTTCTTACGTACCTACTGCCTTGGAGATTCAGTGGCGTTGAATGCTACTTTCCTTTGCGTGTGATAGTGGGATCGATTTCCCGATTCGATTCGATTTTGGAGATGTGTCCTGTACACGACTGTTAGCTTGCCTTCTACTTTCTTTCTGAGACCAAAAAAATCGTATGCGAAATATAAACGCAACACACCTCTGCCTACCTCGCATATATCCAGATGTGAATATAAAAGAAAACTAGAGAACACTACTTAATAGCGAGCTACCGTTAGGTGCGAATTAGTCAGACATTAAGAGTCAGTAGTTGAGATGGTTTATCTTCTAGCGGTCATTACAATTAATTACGTTTTGCTTTATGGCATCTAATCGTAACTGATACTTATGAACTCATGAGTTCTTTGACTTAAGCTTGTGTCCGAAGCTATCATTTTGCAGACTGTCAAGTTTAACTATGCCGCGCATCATAAACTCAGATCGTTAGGAGTTGTTGATAGTTTTGTGTGAAGTGTTACGGCTAGAGATACCTCGTGACCGCGGCGTGCACTTCAAGGAATTGAAAACATAAAAGGTTGAGAGTAGTAAGACTTGTGGACAGTAGGCGAGCCTGTGGAGCGACAGCAATCACATTGCGTTGATAGATAAGCGGTAGTAACTGCTACAGCTGCTACTACATAATGCAGTATCTATTGCTTACGTATTGCTTGCCTGCCATATCTGCCTAGAGTAGGTAATACCCTTTCTAATATATTTTTGAGTGCATTATATTAAGGGTACTATAGCATAACAGGGTTTTCCTATCTAAGGCGTTTAGTTTCCAAGATATTCACGAGTAGAACTTACGAGCGGGCAAACTCCGATAGCCGCTTACCATTAGATTGAATATTTGCTTCTTAGTCGCCCAAATAGTTGAAAAATACACTCGTGAATAGATATTCTTTTTTCTACGTTTAATGTAAGTCTAAGTTTAATGTATCATAAGTCATTATGCCTCAATATTCAAAAATGAAATATATTATGAGCCATGACGCAGCGTTATCGAGTCGGGCAGGTTTATCAATTAACCGCTCGATTAGCTCCGCAGCAAAGAGCAACTATCTGTCTGTCTATGAGCAGTAGCCGTAGATATGTACCGAGGATTAAGTCCACGAGTACGCGCGATTGGTGAGCGAGCTTAACCGCGAAATGGTTGTTTCACAGTCGGCCGCTCTCTATTGGCGTGCGTCGAGTCGCGGATGGGTGGGCCCGAGCCTGACGCACCTCTGTCAACATATAGTTTTTGTCATGTCGCGTCGTTTATAAAATTAAAATATTATAATGTAAGATCAAGAAGCAGTCATCAAAAGATAAGCCTTTATATATGTTTTATTAAACTAAGAAACTCAGTAAAGACTCAGCTTAGAATAAAATTATACTTTGTATCACATTTAAACAATACTAGCTACCCGCCCACACTTCGTTTCATCTCAAGCCATTGTAATTTTCATATGGGTATATAACGTAGGCTATGTCGATCAGGGATAATGTATCTTTCAAATGGTGAAAGCATTTCACCGATAAGGGCAGTTGTTCCGAGGATTAATACCAAACATGTAAACAAACTCATAAAATTCGGAATATTTCACTATAATATTAGTATGGGTAACAATGCTATTAACATTTTTGACGATTCGTCGGCCACGTGGCGCGTGTGCGCGCTAGCATGATGTTGCAAATCTTTGGTTCCGTTCACGAATGGGCCAAGAGCCTTTGGGTTTTTCGATTTGGTCATTCTCTTATCCGACGTACTTGTGCAGTAATTTATGTGGTTAGCATGAATGTAAGGAAAAATTCACCGAGAATGACTTGTCCATATTTATAATTAAATTAGTTTCATAATTGAATTGTGTGCAAAGAGGCAGATCACCTGAACGCGCGCTATTGAAATTGTAGGTGAGCGATAGGCTCAAGTTTTAATTCGCAAAATTACAGTAATAAGCGCAACGCTCTCAGGAGAGTTTAATTTTTAATTCAGAATTATGGTAATCGCTTCCGTAAAAGCCTAAAGATAAACCAAATTGTAACGAAAAGTAGAGAAATAGAGCAATCCTGCTCTCCAAAGCACAAGCTTTAAATGCAACCGGCACTGGCGCTCCGATGATATGTTATTGCCATATACGCGTTTTCATAGCAATTATTTCACGTAGGAATATGAGTCACTACATAACGAAGTACACTACTATGAAAGAGGATCTCAAGAGTGATTTGGTCAAAATAGGCTGATGGAATCTATGAGAAAATTCTTTGTTGCACATTATCTATACAAATCATGTTCGATGTTTCACTGACCGAATTGTATCTACGCAGCCGGCCCATTCCAACCGATCGGCCCGCTGTAAAAGTGGAGTATTGGTCTAAAACATTTCGCAACTCATTGTTGTGGGCATGTTGCGGGGCTCGCCACTAACAGTGGGGCTATTTAGAGAGCGTCGGACAAAGAGCTGTTGTGGTGTGGTGTACCGCGCATGCGCCGATCTCAATTATAGATAGCGCTAGTTACATCGACGACGGGCAGCGCCGTACAGCCGCGCACAGTCGCGCGCGCGGGGCTCTACTAGTGCACTCGGAGTACCTCGAGGACCCAGGCTATCTACCTTCCCGGGCTTCATATTGAACTGCACTGGGAATTGTTATGACAAGTCTGTCAACTGACTGCGAGGATTTAACTGTAAGAAGCTAGGGTTCAAAAGATACGGGCCACCGTTCCAGTTCACGCCCCGATTGAATAACCCGGGATTGTAGGAAGATAACACTTGTGCGAATAGAGCATGCCAGTTCTTTATAGAGTATGAACCAACTAGCAATTGTAACCCTCTCATCATCCTCTCAACAATAATACCAGGCGAATTCCAGGCCCGCTTTCCATATTATGATGGACTTTGGCAGAAGAAAAATACTAAGTATAATCTCGTTAGTTGATCGGCAGAAGCGCCAGATGCTGGTCAGAAGTGTATTGAAATTCACATTTCGCAAACTATATGGTTTGTTTGTTTAAAATTGAAGCAAGTCGACTACTTTCATTGCCCCTGGGAATAACGCGCCTAATACTTAAAAACAGTATATTTTTTTGTTAATTTAGTAGGTTAGTTTAATAAACAAATACAGGTTTTAAATCTAGTCAAAAGCCTTGAATATAAAAGATTTTATCAAGAACGGCCTAGCAGCCTTCAAGTAACGCTTGAATAAATAAGCAATACTTTGATAAAAGTTAAGAGACTTTTTATTAAAACCGCATTATAGAAGCAATGAGCGCCGAGTTAATGCCTACTAAATCTTGATAACTCACGCATTTTTAAAGTTAATTTAATATACGATGGCAGCATATTTTTTTATTCTCAAATAAAGATATACAATTCTTTTTTTATTAACGAAACCATATTGACTCAAAATTAGAAGATAACATTCAAGAAGTGGAACGCTACTCAAGCACTTGCTAATTTTTTTTATTCATAATAGGCTTACGTTTGACCTCAATCCCACCTGATGGTAAGTGACGATGTGATCTACGATGAATCACGCTTGCCTAGAAGGAACCTATTCACTCGTGACTTGAATACTACCCAGGTTACAGCTTTCCGGAAACGGATTATCATTGAATCCGACCAAATGAGAATAAATGTTTGGTTTTTATTTTAGGCAGTAAGTTGTGAGCTCCATTTTATGGTTTTATCAATAATAATAATTGATTGTTAACTTTGCCTCTAGCACTTGTGCACTCGGCGGTACACAGCGCCCCACAGCGCAGCCGTGAGCGCAATATTTGGGAGCGCAGCGCACTGTCTCCCCGTGAGGGGGGGGGGGGGGAGACGTTACACGCTAACTGTATAGAACCGCTATGTCTCTGCACTTTTAGTACTTAGAGGATTGTAGCTCCTATATTTGTTCACATACCTATACTAGACGGCACACCATATTCCTATCAACAGACCCCGGGTTCCGAGGTGAAGCCCTAGATTTAACGGGAACAACACTGATGATCTGTATCACCAAAGGTATACGTAGATTTATTCCTGACTTTCCTCGTACGATGCCATTGAGAAGAGATGGGGTGATCGAATTTTTTGTCGTGTGCTATGAGAATATGCCGTAGTACCAACAAATCAAGGATAAAAATACAATAAAATATAACAATAACGGAGTTAAAACTATAGTGAATCATTTACGCTAAATATAAACACGTGGTTTAGTGCAAATCGGTTTGTTACTTCAATACGTTTTTATAATTGTTCACTTGTAACATAGAAAAGAGTTCAACGCGCGCTGTTCATACAATCCAAAATCCGAAGTTTAACATACTTAGACCCACGAAAATCCCATCAGGTGGGCCGAGTGCTCTGCGACCTAAGTTATTTAAAAAAAAATTGCCCTGTCGACGTTAACAGGCTCACTACTTGAATTCGAAAACAAAACAAATCGTTGTGTTAACACACCTCTATATACCTCTTCAGTGACACATGACACAGGCGTGAGTATACGTATCATTTCTCTTACAAGGGTGTGTATAACATCCTTTCTTTATTTTTCGTTATTCAAATTAAAATGTTTAGCCAACACCGATCAGGATCTGCGGTAGGCATGTCGTCTCTCGTTTCAAAGCACGCCGGTTCGAACCCGAGCCGTCACGGTGCTCGCCCCCACATCTCCGCCTAGAGCCTTCGCGGAAGGCTTCTGTTCGTGTTGCCAGCTAATTTGTAGCGTGTAATGTGCCGTTTATCGACGACACGGGCCCGTGACGGGCGGCGCCCGAGCGTGACGCGGCGTGCCGCCGTGACGAACGGCCCGCCGTGGGAGACGCTGATTTGATTAAACGCCACGTTAAGGGACCACCCGACTCCGGCGACCACCACTCTGCGCTGGAGTCTCCTCCGACACACTTTATTTGATTAGTTGGTTCCACTCGCGGCGCGGACGCCGGGAACTCATTACTGTGGGATTGGTTACTCGCAGGGCTAAGGCCTCACGTGCTTCAATAATGACTTGACGCTAAGTAGCGTTATGCTGCGTTTCTCGCAGAATGAGAAAGTAACTGAAGCCTTATTATCTTCCTTTTTATGTTTTAACTAGCTGTTGCCCACGGCTCTACCCGCGTCTAATTCTGATCCCTTTCTCGCAACTCATGGGAACCTATTCCAGGGATAAAAGTAGCGTAGACGCGATTCCAATTTGAGCGTGACTGAGTAACAAGCATCTTAACAAACTATCACATTTATAATATGTCGTCATTTCCTTCCTCGTAAGTCTTGCTTTCTAAAGGTGAGATCTTTACTATACGATAAATTTGTGTAATGCTGTTGTGGAACATTGTGCTTGTCAGCTAAGTTTTGCGACAGGTGGTCGATACAATAATAATTGAATCAATTAAAATCAATCTTTACACACATTGTGAGTTAACATGCCTAGAATTTTGGATAGGTATTTTTTACTATCACTTCAATTCTGCGAACGTGCGCCATGTGAATGTCGTGAATATTAGTCACTCCAAGTGATCTTAGCCTGGTTCATAAAACCACCAAACGGACTTAGGCCATTGAAAACGTGGCACTGGCAATTGGAGCTTATTCAATATTTGACTTTATTTATCTATAATAAGAAGCCACAATCCACACAAAAAGTAATCACATGAACGCCAAGATTTATAGCCTCCAACCTTACGTATTTATAGTTGAACTATTTTAGATAGAGGACTCAGCATTCGTTAGCACCCAACCCACTACCCGCCGCAAGGAACCTATCCGCCCGTCAATTAGACGGATAGTATTGATAATAAAACAAATTGTACTGTTGGTTTGTCTCACAGGGTGGTCGCCGGTCACAGCTGATCGTGATATTATCAATTAATTCGATTAAGTTTCCAATTTCAATTACCATTAAGATGTATCAATTAAGTGCGCCCGCGCATCGAGCCGCACCATGTAATTACTACCTTTATTAGTCAGGGAGCAACCTGCCACGTACGGTAGGGTCGTGTGGTTAATTAGTAAGGAATCGTCTTCATAACAAAAAATAATTGTAAGTTACCCTTTTTATGCTGATTACAAAAAAAACAACAACCTACCGATAAACAACAGGTAGGCTCTTAGGAGATGGAATGTTTTTATTACGTAAATCCAGCTAATCACAGCCTTCAAATGGTGGAGTTAGAAATGTAACAAATCCACTTCCCTTCACCAAAATGGGAGACAATAGATACAAATAGGCAAACTATCTATAAAAGAGATAAGTCCTACGGACACAGGTGTCATGGGTCCCATAATTTGATTGATTGTAATCATAGGTATGGCAGAAACGCTAAATATACCACAATTTACCTGTTCCTCTATAATCACTTGATTGATTTGCACCGCTTAACCCTAAGACACAAATTATCTTAGATCGTAGAGTTCCGAGATATTTCATGTTTTAGAGTTAAGCGCTCACATACACTGCAACTGTGGGGCAATGTAACTGCTGAATCCTTTGATGTGCACACTGACATTTCTTGCAACAAACTTGTAACAGAGAATAAATCTCACGCTGCAGTTATATACGCGTCCATCAGCCGGCGCAGGCGCTCCCATAAAGTGCGGCAACAATTACCCGCAATTAGCTGTCGTGTGATGTTACGTGGCGTGCGCTCGCGCACGTGCCGCCATTGTTCGTAACTAGATCTATTAGTGCGGAGCAACACTAGGAGGTACAGTCAGCCTCCTCTGTACATGGGAGCACTCACCACAATGAAGGAGAGTATACAGATTATAAACAGATGTTTTATCTGTCGCTCTTCTAAACATTTACAAGTCCTTCTGAAAGGCTGAACTAATTTTGGTAGTTCGATATCGTAGATATTTAAATAGGCCTTAGATACATTGGGCCCAGCAAGTGGGTGCGGGCTTTAGATTTACCTAATTACTTGAATGAAATTTTAAGCAATTGCATGCTAACTATTTCCAATGATTTTCTGATCGGAAAAAATGATCATCCAGGACGGGACTTGAACCCGTGACCAGTCCCTTACAGGGGGAATGCTCTGACCAACTGAGCTACCTGGACCCATCCTAGATGCTCGAAATTTTCCGATATATTCTACGGCTTAGGGCGCCGGTAATAAAAAAAATTATCTAATTACTTTTGACGATTTTATTTAATTGACAACAGTTGTCAGTCTGCTAGCAAAATTATAAAAATATACTTTTTTACGATTACTAGTGAATTGTTTGTGTTAGGAATGGGTTCATGTCGATAGTGTAATGGCCAAGACTCGAACCCGGGACCTCTCGATCCTAAGGCGTACTGCTTAACCACTAAACTACCGACACTATACGCTTTAGCAACAGTAATTTAAGTTCTAATAAAATAAAAATATTTTACTATGATAGCGTCAGAAATATATGAGTATAACCACGCATCACCATAAAGTAGACGTAGAGTGACGTTAATGGCACCACATATTTGTTGACAAAATTAAATCGCCATTAACAGCAATCCCGGCGGACGTCATAAACACGTCGCAAGGTGTCGCCACTCGACACACACGACTTAAGTGTAAAATATCCACATTTAACTTGTCACAGGAATTTGTTTACATTCAGGAAAAATGTTGGTCGTAAACCGTTTTAGCCAAAAATTATCATCATTTACATAATAACAACATTAACCTTTATTTATGAGAATGTTCTGTACATATGTGTGTCACTGAACTCCTAAACAGTTGACCCAAATGTAATAAATTTCGTGCGAGTGTTTGAGTAGGTCTTCGGAGGATTTGGATTTACTATTTGAATTTTAGGTTCTCTAGTCGCTTCTATACAGTATAACTTGCAGAGGAATTTTGGCAAAGAAAAAGATAATCAGCCATTCCTAGAGAAAACACTGAGGGTAGAGAGAAAATCTCCAAATGATAGAGATCTTGCGTTTTCATCTACCACACGTTGAAATGAACTTTTGCAACATTTGAAAACCTTATGCCAAAATATATACAGCTCAAAGTAACTTTGTGACTGTGCATGACAATAATATTCCTGTTCTTTTTTAATAGCAGCATACTGAATTTTGTTATAATGTTGACTTCAAAAAAGGAGGAGTTTCTCAATTCGTACGCTATTTTTTTGTATGTATGTTACGCGATAGCGGCGCCAATTATGGATGGATTCTGATAATTTTTTTTTGGTTGTAAAGGATACTTCTGAGGTGGTCCCATGTCCAGGGTATCAGATATTGGGAAAATCGAGAGGCAATCATCAAATTTACGGCAAAAATTCTGTTTTTGATGCCTTTGTACAGAATAAACCTCATAAATAGTTACTTTTCTATTTCTGTACACTAAAAAGTAAATAATATTAGTTTGTGAAGTTGGTTTTTTAAACGTAGTTATAATTTATTTTTAGCCACTTTTTCTGTACCCATCCCTTATTCAACATGGTGCAAGTAACGGCAGTAACAGCTGGTGCGCTGAGTGGATGAACTAGAGGAAATAGTGTGCTCATGTTCAAGTGGTCACCGTTAAAGCTTCTGGCCCAAGCTACCTCACAGGCCCAGGTGTGCAAAGGGCGCGTGGGTGTAGGTCATGTGTGTTGACAGACCTGCGTATGCGCAAGCTCCCGTAGTTAATTGATAGTCCACACCAGGCGGCGGCGAACTTTGTATGAAGCGTCGCCTGTGTCCATTTAGTCCCCGCTATGGCAGAAGTGTCACAAAGCACGTGAAAAATTACACCAATCACATGCAACAAGTACTTAGGTTCCATGCCGTGCAGGTCATGTAAGGTCAGCAAATATGTTCTCTGGGAATTGGATTTTAATAATTTGCTTAGTCGAATGCAATGGTCGGAGAGAAGTACCTACCTATTTACAACATTGTAAACCCACTTTTTCTTAGCAATCAATTTGCAACGTAGCTCGTATGCGTATGTCGACTTGAACACATGTCGAGACGTAATGTGTTCCAATTATTAGTAAAATATTCGCGTGTGAAAATTAAACGTATTTATGTCATAATCCCAACCAGTGGGTGTAACAAAACTAGGATTACCTACATAAATACTATCTGTAACGTCTCATAATTAAATAATACATATTTCAATGATAAATAAGCATTATCAGAAATAAACTTCATCAAATCATTGTCATACCTAGATAGATATAATTATATTAATTAAATATGTGTGAAATGTTTTTTTTTCTAAAACTAGCAATAACCGAAACTTATAAGCTGGAAAGATTTGTAGGAAGACTAATATGACTTTTCGTAGTGGGTCATCTCGCCCACGGTAAGAGAGTAGCAACAACTAGACACACGACTTGTTTGAGGGAAGCGGGCAGAGAGCCGGTGGACGGACGGACGGCGCAGGCTTCAGGCAGGTTGGGAGAGATCTGCTTAAGATTTATTGCTCATAATCTAATACACAACATATTTGAATCATTAATCCAAATGAACGGCTTCAAATTAATTTTAAAATTAAAATGGTAGAAACAGAACCCGTTTTGGAGTTATTTACTCTAGAATTCGTCGTGCTTTAGATAAGTATAACGCAATGCGCGCCGCTCCAGGCCATACCTAACAGAGTACTTAAACTGTTTAATGAACCGGTCCTCTGATTAAAACGAGTAGCTTTGATTTCTTAAAATCGTAACCGTTTCAATATTTTGGCATCTGAGCTAAGATTTATGTGGTCTCGTGTTGACGCGAAAGCTGCAGACAGAATATATTAAGTCCGTTAGCTCTACCTAACAAGTTTGTAATCAAATAATATCGACACAATTACTGGCGGCTGACATTTCGTGATTGCGGCCATCGCTATAAACTCGCAGATTCGCATTTTAATGGCTCATAATGTAATTGAAACTTGACAGATATCGCTCGCTTTGCGCGACCCACTTCATAACCACATCATAACTACACACAGCGCACCCACGCATGCACCTGCGACGTGACGAGGTACTACCATTGATAAGTTTATGTCCTGATGCTCGAAGTTTGAGGGTATAAACCCATCAATGGATGCAACTATTTACATTGAACATACACCTAGGCACAAATTAAACCATAGTGCTCTTTTAAACTGCCATCCAAAATGAAAACTATGTTAAAATAAGGGTAAATATTACATTTTTGTCTCCTCGTGGTTCGATTAAATCTTTATTAGAAGCTCAATGTTTTCTTATTCGATTATTAGAAAAAGGAATAACTAAAATTACATTTAAAATTAAAATATATGAAGGCATAAGCATTATACTTCAATATGAAGATCCTTAGTTCGATGGATTTGGTGCTCAATTCCAAGACGATAAAATATGAAGGAGTATGTTAGGAAGTTATGATACATGATGTTGAATAGCGACAAGTATTTATTAACTTTGGATGGATTAGCATACCTTCATAAATCTGTCTCGCTACGTACAGTTTTAATGTTCTCTCAATATTTATAGCCCCATCGAATGCACGGGTACATTGTAAAATTAATAAAATGTGATCACAATATGCAATTAAGACAATAAAACACCTGTTATGTTAATGGCTGGTCTCCTGTTGTTCAAATACATTATTTATTGGCGTTCATTAAGTAAAATCATAAAACTTCAAAGTATTCATTTATCAGCTAACATCAGTCATCATCATCTTTGAGTGTTGTTCCCCGTTGTACACCTTCCCCTTCGGTCTGGGTCAGAAGTGTCAACGGCATCATTCGAACAACCAAAACTGACCATGAAAGCGTCACTACACTCCAACTAAAACAACATGTATCGTACGAGTAACTTTCCTTTCAACTTTATCGCAATTATTTCTAATCTTGAAATATGTCGCCAACTTCGTAATCCACTGCAATAAGGAGTCCTGTCTCCCCAAAGCACCAATATATCTTAGTGCGAGCTTACGCTAAAAGATTGGTTAACGTTTGCTTTCGTGTCGAGTTTCCAAGGAACATTGGACATAATGGCCGTGTGACAAACGGACACAACTCAAGATTTATATTATAAGTCACAGTGCGATAATCTGCAGCTATCGGAGCGACGGTTGCGCAACGCGGGTGTTCACAAATCGGTCCATTTGCGTCGCGTCGCGTCGATATGATGGATGTGCGGAGTGGCCGACTGCGCCTGCCCCGCGGCGCGCCCCGCCCGCGCCGTGTGAACGCCGCTATCTGGCGCACGCAAATTATACCGCTTTTGGCGCAGCTATTTATTTGAATCATGACTTAGCGTTGTGTAACGCCAACGGGTGATTTAAGCACTCCATACTCATACACAAATTGGACGTATTTTTACATGCCCAATAAAATTATTGTCTTCGTTTCAGCGAGAGAGAGGACAGCAATCTGTGCAAGTCATAACATAAACTCACGCCTATATCCCCGAAGGGGTAGGCAGAGGTGCTAGCACCCACATTTCGCCAGTTTATGTTTTAGTTCCCAATGTAATAGGTGGCGAGCCTATTGCCATTAACCGGGCACTTATAAACCTGCGATAAATACACACATAACTTCGAAAAGTCATTGGTGTGTGCCATGGTGAACCTGGGATCGAACCCGAGACCTCGTCTCAGCAGTCCATTACCCAGACCACTAGGCTACCGCGGCAAGTCAGGCACTAATTTCATTCTCTGTTACTATTATTATTTACATTGTACCTACTTATCTATATCTATGAAGTACCTAAATCTACGTGTGTTACTATATTAGGATTGTTACATAATGCGTCTCCTCACTAGCGTATAATATAAACAATGTGATGCTCTGCGAGCCACTGCGCCGACTACCGGCTACTGGCCAGCCCACGGCGAGGGCACCCGGGGGGCGAAGCTATGCGACCAATGTAGGCAGGAATTTAATTAAAATCACAATGAGCGCCTTACATTTCACAGCGGCGATTAACGAAGTAAACCGCGGGCTTCTTTAGTATTAATCAATTCCCAGAGCTTGTAGCTTAAATTCCTATTTTATGAGAGAATAAAATCTACTCAATGGCAATAATGTCTTATCGATAATCGATTTGGATTTAAACCACAATTAATTTAAATTGTCGATGTCGAGATTGTGACGGCGGCAGGTGGCGGCCCTCGGCCAAAACAAATATACAAAGTACGGGCTGATTGCAACAAGCCCGGGGACACGCGTCTCGAGAATGATGGGGTGCCGCGAGTAAGTAGTGGGTCCAGTGCGAATAATACGTTTGTTGAGTGCGTTATCGACGTATGCGCGGTGGCAGCCCCCGAGGGTGTGCTGCTGCGCTGCGCCGGCGCACGACGCGCGACGCTGCGAGCCTCCAGGCTACCCTGTAATAGCCTCGCTACAACCAGACCAACTGCTCCGATAACGAAATATAAATTACGTTTTACATTGACTGGTCAGCTTGAAATAAGAATACTTCGCTTATACAATAGAATGTAATGTATTCTTAAGGAGTGGCACGACAGTTGGCTTCGCGTGACATTGGTAGATGACAATATAGGGTTTTATTAATGCCATTAGCGGATAATGAACGATGTCCCGCGGCAGCAGCGCGGTATGAAGACATTCTTCTCGCTAATGAGATAATAAAATCGTTTGCACACACGGCCCCACGCACACATACGCACTCGGGAGCTGTACGCACACAGACACATCTAGGATTTAAAAAATGATGTCTTGAAGGCGTTGAGGCCCGCCCACGCGTCCCGGGCCTGCGGGCACCGTGAGAAATATGCAATGGAATAGTTTTATATTTTATTTCATTTGACGTTATAGTACTTAAATTTAATGAGGTGGTGGCCATTTTAAATTAGAAACGAATCATGTGTAGTTGAAATCGTAAAACTAAAAAATTAACATGATGCGATCGTGCGCGTTAAGATAATGAATTAAATGAGAATCGTTGGGAACTGGAGGTGTCGCCATCACGCCATGACACCATCGCGCCTTCGTCTCACTCATATAACCGCCCGACGTCATATAAGAAGTCCTCACAGCTTGAAGTTCGAAGTTCACTCTCTTGCCCCTTATTTTTCTGGTTTGTTTGACTTTCAGCCGTCAGACCTGAACCGGCATAGGGAAGTCTGCACCTGAGCCTCGTCCATGGCATGGGTCTCAAAAATCTTGGCGGGCCGCATATTTTTTTTAACACTTAGATGGCAGCTAAGCTTACGGCTCACATGATGAGAAGCGGTCATCGTGGCCAGATCAATGCCTCTCTAATAGAAAACTCCCATCAAAATCCATTCCGTAGTTTTTGTACTCGTATCTATCGCGATCAAACAGACAAGAATTCAAAAAAAATATTTTTGTGTTCTGAATCCTTCATTTAAATTTCTTTATAATTATCTCCAAAGACAGAACTATTTTATATTGTTTTAATAGTATATATTTTACCTATATCGAGGCAGAGTATATAGCCTCTATATTAAAGACATTTTGTGTGTGTGCTATATCTTTTAATAATAAGATATACAAAGGCATATTTTATAATATACGGTAAGTGAATGCTCCATCTGCCCACGTATTATCCGCTATTGTTTCGGCAATCAATCACAGCGACGCGCTCGAAAGCCTCAATGTAGAGCACTGTACGTAGAGTCGGTAGTGTAGAGCACCAATTACTTGTTATTAGTCGTCATAACGCGCGCTCGTAAACGTAATGATAGAGCGTAGAGTCGCCACGTAGCCTCAGGCCCCCACGCTAGCCTGCCTTATGGAGACTGTCCTGAACTAGATCAGATAATGAAACGAATCAATAAAATTTTATTGCGTTTTGTGTTTTAAGGAGGAATTTAACGACATTTTTGGAACCCAAACTGGCAGGACGTTTCTCGAATTCAACCGGATTGATAACATACCATTTGGGACGAAATTAAAAAAAATGTAGAGCAGTTTCTTCAGTTAGTTCGACCATATTTTCATTTCGGACTAGAGACAGATGTTTTCGTTTCTGGTCCATAGTCTCAAGATAACACTGAAAACTTTATTTCTTTAGCCCTTACAATGGACCTAGAAAATTAATAATCTTATCAACTACAATATATAATTATGTTAAGCGATTATCGTCATCTATAGGTGCTAGCAACCATAAGACCATCAGTTAAGCATTGCCAATATCGCAAGAAAATTTCAGAAGAACCCGCAGATTGCCACATGTAAAACGAATGTAATTAATTTGCTCAATAATTTAAATAATTATAACCATAACATATGGTAACCCTACTTCTTTTCAGTTACCTAACGCGAGTACCTTCTCGTCGTATGTGAAGGAGGGCCTGCCTCCGTCCTTATTGTCTTCAACAACGCGTCATGTAAAGCCGCCCACCAGCACATCTCGCGGTACACGGCTCTACATCATGATATTGTAAGTCAAAAGGTAATTTGTCAACATATTAATAAGACTTAGTTTATTGAAACAGTTGACAGTGACCCGCGCTGAACTCTATGTAGAGTTCACAGCTCAATTGTAGCGTTGTCACGGGATTAAATGAGTGCTTATTGTGAGCCACAGACACATTTGGTAGAGAATCCTTTGAAATATTACAACCTTAATAGACGTTGTCTCTATCATACGGACGGTTGAAATGGGATTAAAAGCTTTTGAGATTAAGTTAAACAAAAACACAGACAGGAAGTATGCAAATTAGGTTTGTTTGTTCACAAGAAGTCAGCATTGATAGAGTTGTTGGAATATCTAAACTTGTAAAGACTTACAAAAGAAGCCACATTTTATTGGTCTATTGTAGTAGGTAATAAATCCACATTCACCTTTTAAATTACTTTGTTAGTAGGGTCAAGTATGTAGAGTGGTTTGTCCAACCATGAGAACTAATACAAAATATGAAATTACTCGTCTAGGTTACACAAGCTCACTGCGGCCAATTTCTTAAGAATGTTGAGTCCGTCTCTAGGTAAAGCATAAACAAGGTACAGCTACGAGCACCGTATAATTTGCACAAATCATTGTCCAGCACTGCGCATGCGCGGCCCACATGCGCTTGCGACAGGCGCCGTACGTTCACATGAACCTCATTGATTTGGAAACTGCACTTAAAATTATTAAACTGTTAGCTATTTTACTGTAAACTACATTTTATTTTTAAACTTCAGCAGAGAATCGTCACCGCGACTGTGGAGTAGAGTAGCATATACAGCACTCTACATACGCTATTTAAACTGAGGAATAGAAAGAGAGAGAGAGAGGAGACGAATAAAGAAAAGGACGGGAGATACATAAAGCTACTGGTAGTGCAATACACAACATTATCACTATCTTGCGAACCTTTTCCCAACTCATTGATATTGACTTTTAGTCAAGTTCGAAACGGCAGAAAGTTCAAAGCGCCTGCCATCTAACCTCCGCAACCCACTGGCAATAAAGAAGTTCTCTGGGTTCTCTAACTTTCTAGGGCTACGTACTACCCGTAACAAATGCCACAGATGTGCGAATGGCAACAAGGACCGACGTCTTAACGTACTCGCCGAGACACGGAGAGGTCACCCATCCTGAGACTGTCCTAGCTTTTAGTACTCAACCTTACAATTTGGTATCTGGAACTTACTGTTACATAACATACCTATTAAGGAGAAGATAAAGCTGCGAACAGCATTGCCCTTTGATTGTAGCTAGTACTAACCCTAGTACAAGAAGGGCCCGTATCACATTCCTACCCACGGACAGCGATGGAGTAACAAGACAAACGGTTGGAATTTATAACAATGATAATGCAATAAGCGCCGAATGGGCGCGTGATGCCGCGGGACGCTCTTGTGTGCTCGCGCTCATTAAATGATCAAATGACCCCCGGGCGGGGGGCCGGCCCTGCCTCATTGCCCCCAGCGCGCTTATAAAGAGCATGACTGTCAAATGAATCGTACCTAAAATTAATTTATTCAACAATGGCGCACAAAAACTCCACAAAGCCGGAGGTGGATCTATAATTGCCGGTAATCTCGCCGGAGCCGGTAGCTACGTGCGGGTATGCGGGGAGGGGTGTGCGCGGGCGCAGGTCAGAGGCGATTAATTCGGGCGGTCATTATGGTGCATGACTTGACGCTACCGTGCTGGAGTTTGGTCATAGTGATGTGGCGTGCGCGCTGGTACGCCAGTTCAGTCTTAATGTCCAGAAACTAAATTCAAACTAATATGTATGTATGTAATTACCGATACCTGAGTACAGCCCAATACTAGAGACCCAGGCACTAATACCAGAGGTTGCGTCCCTTGCCTCATAAATCTGTTTCGTTAATCTTCTTTCGTACTTCCTCTCCACATGTCTGAACAATTTAAGGCAACCCGTTCTCTATTTTGGTATATACTAGGATCATAGCAAGTGGAAATAATATTATATATAGTCACTTTCTACCCCATTGGAAAAGAGACGTGACTGTGTGTATGGAACCAATCGCCGCACCATGTATAAAACAACATTTTTACAGTTACACCAAGATCTCTGTGCCTACCATATTCTAGCGAATAAAGAATTTGATTTGATTTGATTTGATTTGATTTGATCATTAGAGAAATGATGTTTGTTGCATATATGCAATTTATTCGACATACGTTTTCTAACAGGTAAAGCTTCGTTCGAAATAAAGGCAAGAGCTCAGCAGCCCCACTTGGCGGCGCAGGCGACGTATACAAATGGCCGGAGGTGGAGCAGCCGAGCGAGCAAATAATTCAATCGTTTCGCAGCGCTCAGCTCGTAGAAGTCAATCACGCGACAGTACCCGCGCCCCATATACATCTCATTATACTTCCAGCTGCTAGACGCTAAGGATGCGGCTTCATCCCAGCGGAGCGGAGCTGTTCAATTGATTGTTTCCAGTTATCCACTCGCTAAAAGATAAACCTAACCTACCCTATGAACACTTACAGTATCAGAAGATTTTGCGCAGTACCTTCAATAAAAGTAATCGAACTCGAGACCTTATGCATATAAAAGTAGTATTAGCTTCCGTTCCGCTACCGAAGCAGAAAATAAGATAGTATCAAATATAACATAAAATGAAGGCTCTGCAACGTGTGGTAGTCGCTTCACTAGAGCCTGCGGCAAGCAGCGAGCCCGCCTCCGACATCATCTCATTTAACGCTACCATCCCAATTCAGATCTACCATTACGTGATTTGGGCGACAACACTCCACACAGCTGAGTCAAACAAAAACCAACCATATCTTCCTTAATATACAGTTCCTTTAGCCTGCATGTTTATGTTGGTAAGTTCCCCGCGGGCAATGGACCGCAGTATTTAATTGTTGTTAATTGGTTAATTTTATGAGACTGTCTCTGAGTCCACACGGCGGCGCTCGCGTGACGTCACCGCCACACTATGCCATGAGAACTCTCCACCAGCTATGTTAAGGAGCTGCAATTAAAGAAGTCCACCGGTACGTACTTCTACAATGAAAACATTCAAAGCTCATGTTCCTAATTCAACAGTTTCCTTGTAATTTGTACTCTATGCTGTAAGCTACAGAGTTGATTTTAATAATTGACAATGTATTAGTAAGGTTCTTGAGTGAGATATGGCACTGTCTCCGTTATGGTCACCGGTTGCGTTCCGAACAGTCGAGCAGTTGTAATGAAGCCATGCATTACTCGCGTACGATACAAATGGATTGTTCAGTATTCAGTATGGGATATTGGACACTAATATACCGCTTTCTATGAACTCGTCTAACAGTGCGCATGCGCTGCGTCTGTCCTTATATGTTTCAGTCTTGTAATAGCATGAGCCATAAAATTTTATACGACATACCATTAGGCTTCATTGGCGAATACTGAATTATTTGCTGCACTGGGAAGACAGGGGAGAGATGAGTTCAAACGTGTATTTGTGACAAAGATTATTAGATATTGCTGACATGACACACATATCCCAAACCTAGATATTTTAATTGAATAATATATACGCAAGTAACTACACTTATGGTATACATACAAATACATATTCTTACGCCTTTTTCCCTCCGGGGTAGGCAGAGACAATAGCCCGCTGCCATCTGCTTCTGTCCTTACATACCTCAAGCGGTTCCTCTACTGTCATTAAACCTTTGGTACATACAAGCTTTTTAAGTACTTAGTCTCCTTAAATTATTATATTATTGTGTTTATAATGTTTCCCAAAAATCCTTTAATCATTGAAAGAATCCAAAATCAATACATTAGTAAATCAATGCCAAGTTATATAAGTATAATTGTAAGAAATGTCAAGCGTGAATTTGGAACAAATAATTCGTTCCGTGTATGAAATCTTCAGTGCCAAAACCCGACTCGCACTTCACCATTATTATGAATGGAAATATTGCTCGATACGTGCCGATACATAAATCCAAAATCCAACTGTAAACTGCGTGGACCACGCTTGGCGCTGCTCTGTCGTTAAGCTAAATACTAAACACACAGACTTAATGAGAAAGCAATTAACATAGTTTGATATTTGATTAATTAACAATAAAACTAATTATGTATGTTAAGTTGAGGCTACGCTATAAAGGAAGTAGGTATAGAGTGTAGGCACGTAACGAACAAGTTATACAAAGTGTTTATTTATTATTTTGATGGAGAATCTAGTGCTGTAACCGCAGAATGTAGTCTCGATAAGGAATATAACTAGAACATTCTGTTACTAAAAAGGTGGTAAGTAAAAATATTGACATTCACATGTTTGTACGAAATATTATTATGAACGTACATAACGGTAAATGATGATCGCATATCTTAAAGATTATATTTTGATACCTCTTAGCTGGTAAACAAGCACACGGCCCACTTGATGGGAAGCGGTTACAATGGTCTAAGGACGTGTGCAACACCACGGGCGTCACACTAGACACTTACATGTATAGACTTTACGAAGAGGTTTGTAAGATTAAATTATTTCTAAAATTGGTATTGCATAATAACTGATCTATAGCCAATGTGTGCTTCAATCAATCAATCAATTAGCCTATTGCAGTCCCCTGCCGGACATAGACCTCTCTCAATGTACGCCATAGCACCCGATCCTCCGCCTTGCGCATCCAGTCTATCCCAGCTACCTCAAACGGGGTGAATAGGTACTAAGGGGTGAATAGGAACAAAATGGTCAGTTAAATTTTGCGATTATTATCTTCTATGCGAAACTATAAACCACTTCCATGTCACGATGAAGAGAATCATCGAATATCCGGTTAAATACTTGAAAATTTCTAAAAGAAACTATTTAACAAATTCTAATGACCATTTTATCCCTATTTACCCCTTCATTCCTATTCACCCCGCTCGACTATACCCTATTAATGTGTGCTTATTCATTAATTATATATGGTTAGTGGGGTGAGAAATCTGTCGGATCTATAAGTACTTAGTATTACAATGCTGAAGACTCTGTTTGTTTGTGTTCTGTGAAGGAAACCAAACAATATACTAATTACAATACTAAACATTTATTATAAAACGTCCGTTAAAGGTCACGCAGGTTCTCCCAATTATTAATTATTCAACTCGTATAATTATAATTTATGTGTACTGTCCAGCGATGCGCAGGCGCAGGGGTCAGGTGGCACCACTTATGTACGACTACTCGTATTACGACCCGCCTCAAGCGATGCTGTAACACGTTGCAGCCAGGAAGATTAAAAATATTACATATGGTTCATAACAGCAATGTTTTAGCATATTGGGTTTGCAAGTTAATGAAATATCATATATACCTGTAATTAAAATTTTAGTGCAATTTAAGTTTTATGACTGAGCAAGTTTAGCAGCATCATACATATACATACATACTATTAAGTCGCTACATAACTACGCATTCTCACGATTCGCTCTTGAACCGTTCACTTCTATAACCTCTCCCCCTGCAGGCTGGAGGCAACGGATACGTAACTCCTCTGGTGTAATAAGCGCATTGAGAGGCAACGGGAACCGCTTACCATAAGGGACTTATTTACTACTTACGTAGTGTAGAAAAGATTACTCTTTTTGTAACAAGCTGATGCTCACGGTTCTATTTAACCAATTGTAATGAAACATACGACAAATTTTAAGTCTGATCAAGGCCTACTAATAGAAAAACCGCATTAAACCCCAATCAGAACCTGATGCGTTTATCGCAAACAAATAAACAAATAAGAATGAAAAAAATAGTTCAGAATCTTTCATTTATAACAATAGTTTAGACATAGATCAATAAAAACACTTTATTAATGAAAGCTAAACGAGCGGCAAGTAGAACCACCTCACCAGACTGTTGCTCCAGGCGTTCCATTGATAATGAGCGGCGCGTCTACCAGCCTGCCGCGAGCTGGTGTTAACTGTGTACCTGCATACATTAGCTGACCATTCAGCTCGTTAGCTGTGCAAGCGCATGCGTTAGTGCGCAGCGTGACATGTTTTTGCGCATCCCATGTGCGCGTGCGACGTTTGAAGAACGGCTGCCATATATAGGCGCGTGATATACGTGGTGCGGCGCGGCGTGATGTAAAAAGAGCAGGTTAATTAAGTGAGGAGAAGCGCTGACGAGAAATACCTTAACGCCTTGCTCAGTTCAGAAAAAAATAAAGCTGTTCGCTGTCACATTAGTGTAATTACCATTTTAGGGTCGTCAGCATCTGAGATGGTGCCCATATGTTTTGGATAAAGGCCTTATGAGCCAGCTCAAACGGCCCACACCTTGGCTTCTTACCACCTAGCGGGGTGCATCAAATTGATGTACTGAATTTTTGCCAATTTATCAGGCAACATCCATTATTAACTTTCGACGGGACTGCAGTTTCGGTTCTTATACTAAGTATTAATTTTATAAAAACGCATTAGGTGCCGGTTCAACACCTGTAACGTGCTGGCCGGATTCAACGGCACGACCTTTAGACCGCCACCGCCGCTGTGGCACTAACATAAACTCAACACTAGGTACACCTGTAAACCCAAACCCACTCACAACATTGTACCCCACCACAGTTCATGGTAGTCACGCTTCAAATTTCTCCTTACTCTCTAACGACCCGTTAGAGAACACGAATAGGTACGCGCGGGCGCTCCCAGCGGGGTCCCTAGATAAATCGATGATGTACTCTCATATCCGCTTCGTCTGCCATCAATAAACCTAACTAAATAAATTTCGCGCAAGTGGCCCACATGCCACGGCTGTGTGCGCAGTCGGTGGTCGTCCCCGCAGTGATGGATGCGCGTGCGCGTAATTGACAGCGACTTGCACGCCCGCCGTCCGCCGCTCGCGCACCTACATACATCAATCACACGGGGGCGCAGGCGCAAGGGGCTCCTCCACCAGCGCCCGTGCATGGAAACACAGCACTGGGCAGTGGTCATTAACGTAATTACTTGCTTGTAAGAGCTGCTCCCAATACGTACTGAAGCTTGAGGAAAAACAAGCGGTGCGATTGAAATAAAAACGTGTGGACTGCGCAGGCGCCGGTGGCAGGTTTCCTTACAAAAGTAGAGCTAGAGATTTATGGTCCGATGGTACATTGTATGAGTTGCAAGTGGCTTTATAATTTTATGCCAATATTTTAAATTGATTGATTTAAACTTTTTTTATGTACTTTGCATCTTGCAATAGCTACCAAATACTTGGCATTTAGAGGTTAGCAAATTAATTTGACTTGAATGGAATCAGCCCAGCAACTGATCCATTTTGCTATTACCAAGACTTTAATTTTGATTATAAATATTTTTTTTATTGGTAATGGCTCGCGTTTGACCACAATCGCACCTGTTGGTAAGTTTTTTTTTTATACGTCAAAATGACTTCACCTCGCCTGATGGTAAGTGAAAGGCAAAGTTTCAGGACTGGGGTCACCACCACATACACCGGTAGTGCTACAGTGGCGGCCCTCAGCTTGACGGCCTCATCAAATGCTTTTTCACGCCCCGCTTAGTGATGATTTTCACGGTTGCAAGACATATTTGCCAATCAAGCCCCCTCGTTTTCTTCTAAAAAATAATAACATCGACATTGCTGCACGTATAAGTGGCAGCATTTTAAAATAAGTCGATCTATAAATCACGACTTGCAGCAAATGGTCCACTTAACCCCACAACGCCGCGCCGGAGTAACGGCCTGCAGTTAACCCCTCACATCCAGTTGCACCAAATCTACCTTACCTTTTCTAAATCCTTAACAACATATAGCTGGTTGCACTACTGCATATTAGGTGCATAAATCTGTAGTTGCTGCGCGTGCGTCGATGCGCAAACGCAGCGGGAGGTCGACACCGATGTTGTTGCAACACTCGGCCGCAAAAGATACGATATAGTTAGAGGGGACAGTTTTCCGAGGAAAAATTTATGTGGAAAGGTTTATGAGTATGTAGCACTCAACTAAGGAAGTACGTCCCTTACTTAGTCTTCTTGTCGTGCCATTTATTCATAATGTAAAGGAAGAAGTAAGTATTTAATGAAGAAAGTGAATAACTAAAGTGTATGTTGTCTACTCAAAAATGATCGCCAAGTAGTGATGAAAAACGTAACCTTGTCACAACAATTACAATATTTGGGTAGTAAAGAGCAACTGGGGCTGGTGCCCAAAATAGACACTCTACGTTTCTACCTCTAGATATAGCGAACTCAATGAGTGCAACGCACTTACATATTTTTAATTTCACCCGTTCCATGTTAGGTAGCTGTGCTTTAACGCTATTTGATTGTATATTTAACTTTTAACACGCAATTTAACCTTTAATCAAGTAAAAACTGTAAAAAAAGCTATAAATTACTTTATCATTAACGAGAATGTGTCCGACGGGTCGTGCTACGGGTCACTCGATATACAACCAACACGAAACTTAATGCAATCCGCCGTACGTACACATACGTATTGTAGAATGCAAATTAAAACTGTGGTACGTAATTGAATATTTACTTAAATAGAATTTCTCCATACATATTTTATGAAATTCTACGTATTTATTTAATTGGTTCTAAAACATTTAAATAATAGAATTATCAGCGTGATATTTTGTCATACTTTGTTCTATGATAGGGTTGTCTAATATTGATTCAATTGTTCGTTTTTTCATTTCAGCAATTTTTTGTGTCTCGTTTACAACTTGTGTACAAAAGAAATTAAAAAAGTAGATAAAAGTAGAGAAACTTTAACGTATTATGAAGATTTGAGATGATTTACCGTTCTCCTACAATCCCAGGTTTAAGCAGTGCATATAAAGCCTCTCTCGAAGACTGCCATGTCAATAAACTGATAGCTACCATTTCAACTCACAATCAGACAGGGCGAAGTTGTGTTGCCGCATTATGATTAAAAGAATATAAACTTAGCCTAACCCTACTATTGGTTGCCGGTACTTAATACGCCGTAATGATGCATAACTAGTTAAGTATTTACACATGATTACAAAGTAAGAATCGGCGTTGAATGCGTAGTGATTATCGATGATGGACGGTGACAACGCCATCACATAATGCGCGGTCATTTGGACACTAATAATATAAGAAACAACATTCGATTGGGCAACCATTACTATGCACGGTTAGTGCGGCCGTCGTCGCGTCAGTCTCTACTCAAATTGCTATTCATTGCTGTGATAGAAGATACATTTACACTACAAAAAAGTATACAAGTATATCCGCATTCTAGAACCCATAACACAAGCTAGTTAAACTATACTTACTTTGGAGACATGGTTTACCATTTTACGATCTGTTAATCACAACAGATACTTAGTAAAATGTTAACCAAACGATATATTGTAATAAACTGCTCTTTAACGTTGATATCAAGTGAAAGTATAGCAGTTCCCCGGTGGGGCCAATAAAGCATGGCTTTACTAGGCACAACTGGTATACAGAGAAATAATTCACACGTACAAATCTTTGCCAGCTCACGTGTTTCCTTCCCCCTACAGTCCCAGGGTCCTTTAAGCGGGGCGTAAAAAAGCATTTGATGAGGCCGTCAAGCTGAGGGCATCAACTGTAACACTATCGATTTATCCCCACTTCCTGAGACTTTACCTTTAGCTTACCATCAGGCGAGGTGAAATCATGATGACGTGTCGAATAATAAAAAAATCTCAAGACACAATCTCTTTACACAAATATCACTAAAATAGGTGCTTTCTAATTATTATTAAATTCATACATACATACATTCATAGTTGCGAAGATCGTAGCACTTGCGCTCAACATTCATTCATTTGATTGTGGGGACACACAGTGCGGTGCTGATCTGCGGAGATCGTCGACGGCTCATTTCAATGACAATGAGTTGTGAACTAGACGCATATATCTGGGCCTGTGCAGCGCTCGGTGGACCAGGCAACCAGCATTTGATTGGACACTATTGACAAAGGGACATTACCAACATTGAAACCTATGCGAAGTTAAGATACTTACTACTAAAGTCTTTTACGATTTAGCAAGCGGTTCGGTGCCTGTTCTATTTGCCGCACCATTAAGACTTGGAATTCTTTACCAGCGCATGTGTTTCCTTCCTCCTACAGTCCCGGGGCCTTTAAGCGGGGCGTGAAAAAGCATTTGATGAGGCCGTCAAGCTGAGGGCCGCCACTGTAGCACTACCGGTGTATGTGGTGGTGACCCTAGTCCTGAGACTTTGCCTTTAGCTTACCATTTTTTTTTTATTCATGATAGGCTTACGTTTGACCTCAATCTCACCTGATGGTACCTATTCACTCGTGACTTGAAAACTCGTGTATAAAACAAATATGAAAAAGCCTTTGTACTCAGTATGGTATTCTTACAGGTTAAAGCTCTTAGGGAAAGCTCTTAGAGGACCTGGGATAGCAGTGGCACATAATTTACACTTCTTATACGTGGACGGTGAGCATTTTCACCTACGACCATTTTAGTAGCATAAACAAACATTTACACTTTGTAGGGTTAGTTATTAGACCAATTTGCAATTTCCATGATACATGGTCACACTTTTCACAGCAAAGCATTCGCACCTGCGCAGGCGCAATATTACCATGATAACAGCTCAGATTTATACCGCGCCTTATGCTTTTGTGGACGGAGCATAGACCGGCGCCCGCGCATTGTGCCCTACGCACTCTATACTCTAGACCCAGCGTGACGCGGACAGGGTAACCGAGGTGTGAACCATAATTATAATTTATTTCTTATTTACCATGTTCTGCTGATTAGAATGATAAATACGTTTGCAAACATGAATCAAGATTGTGCGGCTTAGAGGCTGTGGAAAATGTGTGAAAGATGGCGAATCTATTCACAATCTAAGCTTATTTAAATATAGTGTAATATATAATTCAAAGGTATAAAACGACTGTGAAAAGCCCGCTAGATTCGTATTACCTATTATGTATGCAGTTATAGGCAAACTTTAGAAAATGTATGTATATATTTAGGTTAATTACAAACTTACCGCTCTCTCCATTCACAAACTAAAGCTTAGCACTATGGCCGCTGCGAGTACATTGCCATGTCTATGTGAAACGTCATCAATACGAACTAACACATTCATGAGGAAACTCGTGAACATTTTCAAACGCTAAGTATTAACTATTACTTTATTACCACTTGCCTGTGAATTCCTTCATGAGAGAAAATATTTCAAGAGCTTCTTTGAAGGAACCTTTCACGAGTACTTACTACGCCTAATAGGCGTGCAGAACACTCGGTATTCATTACATAACGTCTTAAGGGCCGTTCGCTATAAATTCTGGCAGACTATATAGGTTTTTCATTGTTACGAAGAAGTGCTAAGTTGATGATGATGAATCGATATGGCAAATGGCTGTTGTAAAGTTAAATTGGAAAAAAACAACATCGAGAATTGTAATTTTTTTTCTTTCTCATGAGAGAGAAAATGTTTTATGACGTATATAACATAACATAAACTCACGCCTATATCCCCGAAGGGGTAGGCAGAGGTGCTAGCACCCACATTTCGCCAGTTTATGTTTAGGTCCCAATGTAATAGGTGGCGAGCCTATTGCCATTAACCGGGCACTTATAAACCTGCGATAAATACACACATAACTTCGAAAAGCATCGAAAAGTCATTGGTGTGTGCCATGGTGAACCTGGGATCGAACCCGAGACCTCGTCTCAGCAGTCCATTACCCAGACTACTAGGCTACCGCGGTAAGCGGACATATATGTATAACATTTTCTCATTATTATTCGTTTCTCGTAATTTAATAAATATCCACCAGTGAGTTCGCTCTTACAGACGCCTGGACGGGTCCAGGCCTGTGCAAACATCAAAACAATCTGAGCACATCGACTACTTCTGAATAACCAACCATACATATACAACCATATCTAACATGTCCGACACATTTTTTACATCGAAATGATCATGTTATTGACAGGCACATAAAAAGAGGTTTATTGCACATATAAACACGTGCACATAAAAAACTATAACATTCGCTTAAAGTTCCCACATCCATCGACCAATGATCGTATTATATAATCGGCAGCTGCACTAAGAATACTACTTTTTACCTATCAACAAGGAGATCACGGATGCTGCGTGCTCTGACGTCACGGCCGGCCGATCAGATCGCAGTAAATAACATTATAGCAACAAGCCGGCTTCCTAATGCCGCATTGTATGGTGATGGTATCGAGACCCCGCGCTATCGGCGTCACATCACGCGTGTACCTCGGATCGACGTGTGCTCACCGCTGAATAGGATTGTAATGTTAAGCACTCGTTTAGTTTATGATATTACGATGTGAATAAAGCACATAAGACTAAAGATCTGCTATCAAATTTTGCACCTCCTTCCAATATGTGAAGAAGAATATTTATTTCCCCTTGTTTTCCTGTGTACCCTTGGCTGTTCCCTTGATGATACAGTGGAAAATAAATTTTAACCGCCGTACCCTTGGCCGTATATAACCTAACCAACTTTAGTTAAACACGTCAGGCTGGCTTTTCTAGACTTTGGACAAAAACTAAAAACAAATGAACATCGTTAACATTTATTATGTTATGTTATGTTAAAAACAAATGAACTAATTCTGTGCCTCCTGTGAAAAGGGGTACAAGTCAACTTATATCGAATTTGATATTATTATAGCACCTCAATCAGAAAAAAATACTCTATTTTTCTATCTATTCACCATTTTGATACGTCTATTAGTTTCTGAGATAGTGTGGTACATCTAAGACGAAATGGCGTGATTTGATAAAATATGACTGTGTAAATAAATATATGTTGACATCTATCATTCATAATATTCAAATTATTTGTGTGTAAAAATGTATCTCAAGTCATATCATTATTAACATTATTTTTATTACCTTCTAATAAGGTGTCATATGGTACATGTTTAGTTATATCAATTGACACAAAGTAAATTCGTACACTGCATCGATACAACTAAAGTTGTATTATTGCTCACATACATAGGAAACTAATATTTTTGTGTAAACTAATTCAACTAAAATTATATCAATAATGACGAGAAGATTAAAACGGTTTTGATCCAAAATATTGTGCAAAGTAATACATGTTACGAACGCGAGCGGTGCGCGGGATGCAGGGGGCGCTACTGCGAGGGTACCACCGCCCGCGGGGGGTTAGCGCCGTAAAATATTACTGGACAAGGTGCTCGCGCGCGCTCTCTAAGCAATCCAACATGGCGCACAATGTACCTATTAGATGTATCATTTTACACACATTCTGTTTATTATTCGTATATTCATAATAACAAGAACTAATAACCATTTACACAAAATAATTACTCCACTTATATCAATATACAATAAATCTATTTATTAATGTGTAAAAGTGAAAAACATTGCAATTTACGTAGATGCGCCCCAGTATTGCTCCTAAATACCTAATTATATAATAAGAATAATAATAAAACTTTATTTTACACCAAGGATATAAAAGTAGTAACAATAATACTTAAATTAAAGTATTAACAATTGGCGGCCTTATTGCTCCGTGGCAATCTCTACCAGGCAACCATATAATGTGCGTATACTTCCGCTAGTATTTAAGTGTTATCGGTATACATACACTATTTATCTATAAGTGCACGCGCACACAAACCGCTGACAGTTGGCGGATGACGCTAGTGTCTATCGAACTGTACCCCGCGATCCCCCCAACCGAAAATAGATGGAGCAAAGCGTCTTCGTCGTTCAAAGCGTCGATTGCACTATTTGTAGGTAATGAATACCGTTATTATTTTATTTAGTTATTTATGTTCTATGATAGTCTATATTGTAAAATTTCATTGTTGCAGCATCGTTCTTGCCGTGCAAAATGCATGTTGACTATGATGCTCGTAGCTGCTCATGATCTGCCGAATATAATTTCCATATACCACAAGTTTTTAACCCCTGGTTATTTTTTTATATATTATGTAGGTAGCAGAACGGCGTAACTCTCACGTCCACGCTTAACTTCGGGTCATACATTGAAGCTAAAGCTTAGCTGGCTGCAAAAAAGCTGGGCATCCTATCTAAGGTGCGACAGTACTTCACACCGGAGCAATAAAATTGCTTAAGTTTTTGTACCAAGCGCAGGTTCCATCCTGTCTGGAGTACACTACTCGTATCTGTGTGATGACTCAACTAAATACCACCTTGACGCGCTGGAGACGATCGAGAATCGAGAGACGAGCCAAGAGGCTCATCAACGACGTTGCACTAGTCGAGAAAAGGCTTCAGAGCCTTGCCCATAGACGCAAAGTTGCAGGTCTATCGGTCTTCTATCGGATACATTTCGGAGAGTGCGCTTTGGAATTGCACAACCTGATACCCCCAAATCTTTCCATCAGCGAACGACCAGACGAACAGCGACGCAACACCGCTTTATGGTCGATATTCCACTCATACGCACAAAGCGCTTTGCCGACTCGTTCATCATGCGTACAGTTAAGGAGTGGAATTCCTTGCCCGAGTCTGTGTTTCCGGAAAGCTATAACCTGGAAATATTCAAGTCACGAGTGAAAAGATTCCTTCTAGGCAAGCGTGATTCATCGTAGACCACATCGTCACTTACAATCAGGTGTGATAGTAGTTAAACGTAAGCTTATCTTGAATAAAAATAAAAAAAGGTAGCAGACAAGCACACGGCCCACCAGATGGGAAGCGGTCACCGTGACCCAAGGACGTGTGTCACACTACGGGCTTCACGCACGCGCTGAACCTACCCTGAAGGGAAGGGTACCGGGCTAGGAAGGGGTGGGAAGGCTTGTATTCCAACCCTGTGGGGGGAAGGGGAAGAGGGGTACAGTGAGCTCTGGCTACCGTACTTACCGGCGGTAACACAACACGATAGTTATTATAGCCGCGGTCTTCTGTAGGGCGGAGGTAGAAACTGTTTTTCGTTTATGTTGTATTGTTGACTTATGTCCTTGATGTTTATTTCCTTTTTAACTAAATTAAAATATTTCAACTTTCAAACCAAGTGACACTCAATAACACCTAAAATAAAAGTGATTATGTATTTTTTTTCTTTTTTATTCCTCTATTTTTATACCTTTTTCTTAAGATTGTTTCTTGTATCATATTATACAAACTTGAGTTAAGATTTAAGTCTACTTATATCAAAAAACACGAACTTTATTCACGAGTAAAATGATATAAATAATAAAAAATCTATTTTTACGAGTTTTGTGCCTACATTGCTTTCGCCAATTGAAAAATATTACTTGTTTGTTAGACAGCTTTGAACAGGAGATGATTAGTTTCATATAAAACTACCTGATAATACAACAAATATCACCTTTCACCAAACCTTCACACAGCGTGTAAATCGATTTATCTCATTTAGAATCATTATACGCGAGCATCCATATGGTGTGTTTTGATACAACAAATAGTTTTTTTTAAATATCTCGTCCTATATTGAACACTCTTGAGCAGGAACCTAGTAGATTGTTAACAATACCACAATAAAATAAAATATGTCACTAGTTTTGAAAACAAATTATTCTAACAAATTTTATGAATTTTTAAACACAAAAACTAGTCTACTGTAAAGTTGACTTTTTCGACATGTACCGGTTTTCACAGGACACACAGAATTGTATATACAATCCATGATCGCGTTAATTCCCGTTTACATAATTATAATGCTAATAATAATAAACTTAAAAGTCAATTCAATTTAATAAACTTCTAGTGTACATTGGGGAATGCAAGATATTCATGACGATTCAATGTTCAATTCTCTTCATTTTTTCATCTTACAATAACTCACAACTTACGAGCCTACTATTCAGGTTAGTTCATAGCGTTCTGTGTCGCCTGTGACGCAGAACAAGACACATGCAATATATTGCGGGTGCGGACTGCGGACAGGTGACTGGTGAGCTTGTCTGTTCGACGCGGCAAGTGTCAGTTACTGCGTTTTACGGTTAACGACATACCTTGTTACACGCGCCCGAACCTAACACCCGACCAATTCGGGCAAACTTCCAACTGTGCGATTTATTCAGAGACAACTATGAAAGCCTAGCATTGCTATGGTTAACATTTAATGTTAATAAATAGGGCCCTCGTTATACGAGTAACATACTAGCTTTCAGCCGCTGCTTTGTCTGCATAATTTCTAAGGGTATTTAGATTTTCGCGCAAGAAGCCTGAATATTTCCGGAATGGTAAGTGTCCCCAAAATTCTTCACTTATTTTGGAAGTTTTGACATAATAGGATAAAGTTGAGGTGATTAACGAAAATCTCTAACAACATAACATAACATAAACTCACGCCTATATCCCCGAAGGCGTAGGCAGAGGTGCTAGCACCCACATTTCGCCAGTTCTCTAAAAAATCTAATAGAAATCATTAATTTCTCAGGCTTTGTGATATGAATGCTTCAGCTCCACTTGCTCAACGAGCAAATAATGAATATTTTTTATATCGGTCAATTCAACATGACTTCATCTCGCCTGATGGTAAACTAAAGGTAGTCTCAGGAAGAAGGTCTCCATTATATACGCCGACAGTGCCATAATGGTGGCCCTCAACTTGACGGCCTCGTCAAATGCTTTTTCAAAACGGACGTCTGAAACAAAAGTCGGTGGATGGTGAGACTTGTGCGATTGTCCTAGGAATACGTCAAGTCTCAAAAACATCGTACAGTTCAGTCGCCTGATGGTATCTCCGGGCCTTTGAGCACAGCATCATATCATTACTCCGGCGTCGTGTAGTGGCGACACGGCGCGGCCATCGAGCGACACATAATGGCCGCCCGCGCATGCTGCTCGCACTCTGTTACCAGTGTTAGTGCGCGACACCTCGTAAAACAATGCTAACTAACGGTCAATAGGCCTCTTATACACTTGCGACTTTTTGTAGCAGACCATATCGAACACATTATCATAATTTGGATATTATTCCCGACTAGCTTTTGCCTGCGACTTCGCCTAGGTACCTATATAAAATTTCATTCAGATCCGTTGAGCCATTTTTTCGTGAAAGTGTAGCAAACATCTTTCCTCCAAACTTTCGGATTTATAGAATAAATTATGTTTACGTTTTTCAAATGTGATGTACGTAATATTTTATGTCATGTACCTAGATGATGGTAGTAACAGAATATCTGTTTATTGTACAAATAAATATAGAACTAAAATTATACATTACATTGGTATATAAATTGCCGGCCCTATCGCACTGTAGCAATCTTTTACAGGCAGTTGGATGGAACGTAGTGGCAAATTTTATTTTCTGAAAACATGATGTAGGTACTCGTACATTTTTATATTACAATAGATAATCATAAATTACCACTACGTGATAAATATTAAATAAAGACAATAAGAACATTTCAGATAAAGCTCGACCAACTGTGCGTCCAGTCGCAAACTTACCTCTGTCCTAGACTATAAATCGCACCTTCTTGTCTTCCAGGTCCTTGCAAATCCGCGAACTGTTACAATAAAGTGAACAATTCACAGTTCGACAAGTGATTGCGTAGGCAACCGTTAGCAGGATTTACTGCGGGCGATAGTAGCAACTAACAGACCCAAATAGGGACGACTAGTCGCGGCCACAAGACGGATGGTCGCGTCGTTAATGTGCCCCTTTAGCGCGTGAAATGTTACCAGCGCTAAAATAACGCGATTTATGTGGGAAACTGCTTCCGATATATTTTTGTGTTGCTGTTATGGTATTGATTGCTTCATCTAATGGTTGGTATAAGACTGTAATAACAAATGCTGTTTCGTTTAAGGTAAATTAGCTGCTATTTATGAGTCTCGTGTAGCCGTTTATGGGTAGGTTAAGTGCAGCCCATTGTACTTTAGATGGGTTATCAGTTCTCAGTGACTGGAAAGGGCACATCAAGGGAGAGCTGATTAATATCCACTGTTTCAAAAGCATACTACTACAAACTCAAATTAGGGACAATAGTCCACTGCATCGGGCTAGATACTTGACTGGGGCGTTGATGCTGAAGAATGAATAGGCATCTCATGATGGTCAAGATTTTGACCACAATTCCTTTTTTTTAATTCTTGTCTGTTTGTCTGTTTGTTCGCGACGAACGCAAAAACTACTTTACTTGACAATGTATATAATGCTTTTATTCTGATATCTAAACTTAGATGATGTTAGACTATAATACATATTATCATAATTGTAATAAGCCCCGTTAACACGTAATACGTATTTGTGAATTTGAGTTATGGTAAATTTCCTAGTTGGCTATATTGATACCTACTGACTGGGAGTAACTCTGCCAACAAACTGTTCTACAGATTGGCAGAAAATTTATTCAAACGACACTGTATGTATGAAAGAATAAATACTTTTTTTTACTGAACTTATTTTGATGCCGTTTTTTATCAAAAACATCTTGGTTAGATTTAAAATCTGCCATATATTGGAATGCAATTAGTTAAATACAACCGGCAAAATGACCAACAGTTACAATACCCGACATGTCCACGTGAGCGAATCAGGGGGCATGGACTAGTACCTAGTAGATATAATATTAATCACTATTCAAATAAAAAACCAACTGGACCTCTCACATACCATGCACTCATTACTCGCATTTAGTTCTCTACAAATAGCTCTGCACTGAATTTACATTTCAATAAGCCAGGATTTATTCAATAAAACACCCAATAGAACCGGCAACTGGAACCGCGGTCCCAGCTTTTGCGGTCCCAGTCGCTGGAATCCTCATAAATATATCGATTGATTTTTAAAGTCTAAAACAAATGTCTTAGAATAAGCGAGTGGTAGTCTCGTTAGATATAAGGCCAACGTCGAATAATTATTTTTGCTGTGAACTTTATCTTTATCTGAACTGTTAATGAAGTCAGCGGCTCGGCTGGACACTGACGACAGCGAGACATTTGTAACTAATCAAGTTATGGTCGACAGTCGACACAAATATTGGACAGTATCTAGAGAGTGAAGTGTAGTGAAGTGGAGAATGGAGTAGAGAGTCCAGTAGAGAGTCGTTTTATTAAAATAAACTTGGTGGCGACACCGACTTCCACGCGGGTGAAGCCGCGGGCGAAAGCTAGTATTAAATAGAACATACTTTAAATTAAAATATTCAATGCAGGGCGAAATCCATTGCTTTCTGTATAGTGTGTATAAACAGACTTAGAAAGCCAGTCAGCCAACGTCCGAAGTTTCCTAATAGATTAATCTTATTAAACGCTTAACTGTTCCCCAGACGAGGTTAACCAATCGAACGATATAATCGTGTATCAGCGCCGATATCGGCCACTTATAATAATAAATATTTTGCAAGCTTCTGAGAACTCACGAATAACTACTTAATAATTGTGATGGACAACGTTTCCCAACATAGCAACGCTTAGCGCTATCACCCAGACAGTAAAAGCACAATAAAAATCATGTTATATTGATCAACATAGAAACATTTGAAATGAATAATCAAAGTTAATAATAAAACAATTTAATAAAATGTTCACTTCCTGTGCCTGCAGTGTGATCTGAGAACGGATTAAATAAATTATATAATTATCCTTAAAGTATGAACGTTGAGAGCCGCTGTCGGATCAACCCACGACCATTTTTTGTTGGCTACAATCCACCTAATAACTGGTTCAGTTCACTCACTGCTTTCTAACTCAATTATAGTTTTAATGCTATAAATATTATACTTACAATTTGATTAATGAGTGAGGGAACTGGGTGAAGATTCTTGATAAACTTTATACATTATTACACCAGTGTTTTTGTAACAAAGAGGCAACGACAGCGCAACGAACCTGCTTTTTTATTACAGAGATGTAGAAACCAATTAAGTCTTTGCTTTAACCGGATAATGGGGTTTTAGTGTATTCCCAATCCCTTAAAAAATCTTCATATACACAACGAATTTAAGGATGTATAAAAGGTAAATCTAGACTATATAACAAAACATGTTATATAGCCAACTTTGAATGCGATCGGGACTGTCGCAAGAATGATGATGAATGATATTTCAAACCCTTTTGGTTTGACTTCGTTTGATCCAATACTGATTATGATGGAAAAACATGTTAAATAATCTATTATGTAACATGTTTTCGGTCATATTCAATATTGTTTTTAAACCTCATTGTTACATAGCAATGTTAAAAAATGTGAACATGTTATATAGCATAAGTTATATAACATGTGACTAGACTCATGTAATACTCTGACTAGTAGGTATATGATGTGACCTAGGAACCACAAAATACTAATTATGATTAAGAATTTTAGCAACAGGAGAAAGAGCACAGTGTATTCCGCAGTCGTGTCGGATGTAGGACGATGTCTACACATCTTGTGCTTCTGTTATAGAAGCGCTTTGCTGACACGTTTATCGTGCATACAGCTAAGGAGTGGAATTCCTTGCTGGAGTCTGTGTTTCCGGAAAGTTATAACCTGGGAGTATTCAAGTCACGAGTGAATAGGTTTCTTCTAGGCAAGCGTGATTTATCGTAGATCACATCGTCACTTACCATCAGGTGGGATTGAGGTCAATCGTAAGCCTATCATGAATAAAAAAAAATTGTTACTATCAGGCAGTGTACCCTGACACAACAGCACAGGTCGAGATAGAAGTGACCTTTAAAATCTGCTCCACCGGATATCGATAATAGGTTGTAATATCTACAAATCACAACATATATTATAAATGTCAAGGTGAGCCTCGTTTTTGGAGCATATATCACTAGATACTAGGTCGCACCTCTAGTGCTCCTACGACGAGTCAGGGTCAGACGTGGACGAGCAGCTAATAGCCGCGCCGCGCGCCGCTTTCCCAGGGATGGATGTGGAGCAGTCGGCTAATTGGACCAGTTATGCCAAGTGATGAAATTGTGTACCAATCTGTACGCGTATGCTAATGAACTTCTCGAATGTTCACATGATATTCTCATAAACATTAAACGTACTAATTACTACAAATTGGAAGGTTAATTATAGATTTATTGCGGTGGTATTGATCTAATTATATGTGTGTCAATGCGTTATGTAAACAACACTTCACATAGGTACACGTTTTTATGTAATGCACTTGATGGAATTATATTATAGAGAATTAACTCGTTCGTTATATTTTAATTAAGTAATAGACATTAAGGCAACCAACATTTGTATAACATCTACTCAATTAAAATGTCTATACTCTATTTGGTTAGGTTACCTACTTAACTAAAAGTAAAAAATCTTTTTGCGACTTCTTATAAAAAAAACATATAAACTAGGCTAACTAAGTGACTAACTAGTTGTTCAATTTGTCTTCATAATGAGTTTCTAAACTCAAAAATAATAATATACTAAATTTTTGAATAAAATAGATTATTCAGACACAAGATTGTTTACGTTTAGTAAAGTACTTACCTAACCGAATGGAATAGGTATAGGTTGAGCTGGAACTAACGGTATAGATGAGTATTTTACCACCTATTCGTATCTACATAAATACGTTAAACCAGCCATGCTTTATCTGCACAACAGGATCCATATTTTCCATTTTCTAAATCAAACAAGTAGAAATATAGGGTAAATCCTGTATTTATTTCACATTCAAACTGCAAACTTCACAACCATTTACCTTTTAAAAATAGCACTCACTCTTGCCGCAAAAGGAGTGCCTCTATAAATAAGCAGAAGCTGTGCATCATCAGCGCCGACACCCCCTCATTACTCCAAAATTACACCGCTTGTAATGGCCGCTCCCGTGCTCCAACAAGCGCTCGCGCAAATTGCTTATAATAACCCATCTGTGATATGTACTCGCCAATTATGTTATAATTTCGCGGCCAAATGTCGGGGGTCAAGAAAACATTGACATTTTAATAATTTTATCCATTTCCTTGTACTGTAAATGCCGCGGTTGTAATGATTTGAGAGTAGCCATCGGGCGGTAACAGGTTCGAGACCTATAGATCTGTGACTTCATAACAGGACCATGGCTTTGAAGATTATAGTTTAAATGATATATTCTGTTATGTGCTACAATATTTATATACCATTGGAATATGATAATTATTGATAAGAAGAAACATGGCACTAGGTCGCAAAATGCATTTCTAGAGACCGCAATGCAAACAAACATATTGGATCTTAAAAAATAAAATAATAAATATTCTACGACATTCTACACAGCGCTCCCTAGACCCAAAGTAAGCATAGTTTAACTAGCTTGTGTTATGGGTTCTAGAAAGCTGATAAACATACTTATATACTTTTTTTTGTAAATACATACTTATTATACATACAAACACCCAGACCAATGCAAATAGACATATTCATCCATACAAATATTTGCACTGAGCGGGAATCGAACCCGCGCCCCCTGCGTAGCAGTCGCATGCACTACCGCTACGCCACAGAGGCCTTCCTTTAGCTATATACTACATACTTGTATTTATAAGTCAGTGTCGAAGACACATTACGAAGGTGACATTTCCTTGATCCCCTTGGAACAAAAGGAAAAATTCTCTCAGTTAATTGTTTAGAACACAACCTGTACTTTATATGATACGTTTTACACGTCCGTCAAACACCACAGCCTAGCACACATCGTGAGCCGTTGCCAAACTCAACTTTTTATGCAAACATTTAAAATGGTCGTACACACGACGTGCTCACTGATTGATGTGTTTAGTGAAAAGTAAACAAGTATAAGGAAAATAATAGTCCTAACAGTTGACACGGTGAACAGCCCGACACAAAGGAATGCAAACTACACGGAAAATGGTGTAATGGATGCTGAATGCACGAGAATTTGTCAGAGGGGCATGTTCGTGCTCCGACATACATTAGCCTTAATAAGTCCAAACTTCAGCAAATGTACACACGTCATGTACTTTAAGATATTCGCTCATTATGCGGGAGAACCGTGGAGGCAGGTAAATAGACAAATATATAAGTATGTCTGCGCGTGCCCGCCAATAAACCGTTACCTGACTGCGGCGTACAGATTTCTTCTATTTATATGTAATAGGTTAAATAATATACTGTTTGTTTTATTAACTCGGATTTGAATTAAGTTGATATTTTATGTATTAATAAATATTAGATTTAAATAGAAAAGAACAATGTTTAAAACAGATAAATTTGAATGAAAAAAGTAACATATTATTATCGTAATTTTGTAAAATGTACCTATTAGTAAAAGTTTATAATCAAAAGCAATGCTTGTAAAAACTGGTAACGCCATCTATGTGGGAAAGGCGTAAACAAAATAGACTTCTAAGGTCGATACCAATAAAAATAGTTGCGATCCATCGTATTGGAAACCAACATCAATTCTGACTATGTTATCACGTAATTCGTAATATGTTTGTATTTGCAAAAAAAAAGTAAATATAGGTATAAGTACTACCTATGTTTATCCACATTCTAGAACCCATACAACAAGTTAGTTAAACTATGCTTACTTTGGGTCTAGAGAGCGCTGTGTAGAATGTGGTAAGATGTTTATTTATTATTTTTCCTGGTGAAATCCGACCTAAAAGAAATGTATGTATTAGAGAGCGCTGCAGATCTGTTATCTGTGCGAGGCTCACGGAGATCGCTTCATCAGTATTCAGCACAGCCTCCGCTTATCTCCGCTCGTCCACCCCCCGACTAATACCTCCCCACCGCTCTTGGCTCACATGAAACAATCACAACCAAAGCAACTTACATAAAACGCCTCTACAGACTGGCAACTTTTTGCAGTCCAACTGTTGCTTGTTTAATAACTCTTACTTTTTTTTCTTTAATATTGCTATAATACGTTTTCCTTTTTGTTACGACACTGGCTCTTCGTAATGCTGTAAATGTAGAATATTTAAATGGTGAAAATATTTTTTGATAATGTAAAAGAAAAAGTAACCTAGATAACTAGACTAATTAAATAAATAACCTAGAAGATTGTGATAGGTAATAATAAATATGTAACACTAATATTAAATTTAGAAATGTTACTGATTGGGACAATTAAAAGTTGCATCCAGTATATTTTGTCTTGTTACTGGTAAGGACACACAATTCCCACTGAGCTACATTTTTACTCTTTTGGATGTTACTGGATGAGAAGGACGAGAGCTCACCCGTATCAAACAGTATCCCTCCTCTACCTACCCCTTCTTAGCCTCCCCACCTCTTCCTAGCCCTCCCCCTTCCCTTCAGAACCACGGTGACCGCTTCCCATCAGGTGGGCCGCGTGCTTGTCTGCCACCTACTTAGTATAAAAAAAAGAATATACAATCTTGTGGAAATCTGAACGACACTGTCGCTCAACAAAAAGTTGCCGGTCTACCAAACCTCCGCGTTATATCGTCACGACATTTGTGAAAGCGGTAATCTCTCGAAATGAATCTGTGTGCGCACGCGCATGCCTTGAATACTTGTCACTTAATTTATTAATATCCACTGTTGTTCGACAAACAAGTGGAGCCATAAATTATAGATTAGTATCAATTGTAATTATCCACTCAATATTTACGGTTAGCAACACTTAAACATTAATAAATAAGTAAATATTCTACAATATTCTACACAGCGCTCTTTAGAACTAAAATAAGCATAGTGTAATAAGCTTGTGTATTGGTTCTAGAATGCGGATAAACATAGGTACTTATATACTTTTTTTTTGTAAATACATACATATTATACATTATAAACACCCAGACCAATGCAAATATACATTCAATATGCATACAAATATTTGCACTAAGCGAGAATCGAACCTGCGCCTCCAGCGTAGCACATCGAATGCACTACCGCTAAGTACGCCATTGAGGCCGTTTTAAATGAATATTAATTACAAGCTAAGTACGGGCCGAGTCCTGCACCATGGCGACATGGCCTATGAAGATTAAGCTAGATTAGCTACTGAAGAGATCTATTAATCTGTGTAATTAAGCAATGACTCAGGCGGCGGCCGAGTCGTGGATGGGTGATCGCTATTTAGATATCGGAGTTTCTTCGATAGACCAGCGCAGTCTCACGAGGAGATCGCACACTATCTACACAAATAAAAATAAGAATGTTTGTCTGTTATATTAAAATAACCGCTTTTCACTAAGTGCATTCGGATGAATACACGGTACGTATACTAAAACATCATTTTACAATTTGTGTCTGTATGTCTGTCTGTTTGTTTGTTCCAGTTAGTCTCTAGAACGGCTGGGTCGATTTTGATGGGAATTTCATTGACAGATAGCTGATGTAACAAAGAGTTACTTAGGCTACTTATATTTTGGAAAAAGATTTAGAGTTCTGCAAAAAAATAAAGTCCTAAAAATCTCATCATTCTCTGAACCTTTTTCCCAACTCAGTTGGGGTCGGCTTTCCAGTCTAACTGTGATGCGGCTGAACTTCGATATTTTCCGTGGAGCGACTGCCATCTGACCTCCACAACCAATGGTCATTATGACCAATGGCGATATCGAAGTTCCAAGTTAGGCTGATTGGACTTTTGAGGGCTCCAACTACCCGTAACGATTGCCATAGATGTTTGTATTGTTGTGGCAACCGGGACCGACGGCTTAACGTGCTCTCCGAGGCACTAATAAACCTGCGATATACCTATACACACATAACTTCGAAAAGTCATTGGTGTGTGCCATGGTGAACCTGGGATCGAACCTGAGACCTCGTCTCAGCAGTCCATTACCCAAACCACTAGGCTACCGCGGTTAGTCAAATCAAAAGTCCTAAAAATCTAAACACAAAAAATATAAAATCTAAGTTCACTAGCTATTGCCCGCGGCTCCGTTCACGTGATATTCCGTTCCCGCTACCGTGATCCACGGGAACCTGTTCCCGGGAGAAAATGAGCCCGGGATAAAGGATAGCCTATTTATGTTATTCCAGACTAGAATCTATCTCTGTACACTCTGTACGTTTCAGCAGATCCATTCAGCCGTTTTTGCATTTCACGCAACAATATAATTACCTATTATAATTTGAGTAACAAACATACATTCTTACAAACTTTCGCGTTTATAATATCAGTAGGATTCATTTTATTTATTATTACTAAACGGTTGTACGCAAGAATATCTCCAATTCATATAATATAGCCATTATAAAAATTTAATATGTTGCCTAAAAAAGGTTTTACGATAGTTATCAAATTTCCTTTCTAGTCAACATATTTGTCAAACAATCATAAAACTCAAGATTAAGTATATTAACTTAATAAGCATATAACAATATATCATCGCTCGCAATATCATTTTGTGTACAACTTATCAATTCAAGATTTATCTTCGTAACGGGACCGCCGTGATTAGCATAATACCTAATCTCCTTTGGCTGAACCCGCATAACGAGTTACGCATGAAGTTTATTAGGATAATAATTAAAAAATATTCTTATACTGACATTTAGTTTCTATGGCATACTGTTTAGATATTATGACGGCCCCTGTGGCGTAGCGGTAGTGCATTCGACTGCTACGAAGGGGGCGCGGGTTCGATTCCTGCTCAGTGAAAATATATGTCTATTTGCATTGGTCTAGGTAGTCTAGGTGTGTGTTAGTTCTTTGTCGAAGGTCATCCGTCAAAGAGCTAAAGTTACCGACACAGCTCGCAGAATAAGTAAACCATCGTGTTGTGTTCCCGCCGGTAAGTAGGATAGCCAGAGCTCACAACCCCTCCGTCCCCATCACCCCAGTCCCTACCTCTAACTTACTCCCCCCCTCTCCAAACTCCTCAACACCACTCCCCTCTAGGGTCAGTAGCGCGAGTGGCCTGAAATGGGCCTTTGGAGTGAACGAGTCCTAGAGTGAAGACCACGAGTGGGCAAACGGAGGGTGGGGCACCCCCCAGCCAGATGGACCAACGACCTGAAAGAGGTTGCTGGGGAAGGCAGAGAATCGGACGATATGGCGCACATTGGGGGAGACCCAAGGAGCAGTGGACGTCGACAGGCTAATTGATTGATTGAACTGATATTCACTTGCTTGTTCCCAGTCGGAAATCATAATCAATCATGTCATTGCTTCAGTGCTAAAAAGATCAGCTACCTTTTTGTATGTGATATTTAAAAAAAAAAAACAAATCATAAAAACCACAATTTCGATTCCATAATATAAAATTAATACAACTCAACGAAGAGAAATCAATTTACACAATAGAATGCGTTATCAAAATCGGTTCAGTGATATAGTCGTTACGAGGGTCCATAAAGACACGCACATGAAATCATACTTACAGGTGTAACGCTTAAAAGAAGGATTATTATTATTTGCTTTGCAGCAATCGATAAACCAAGAGTAATTATAATATACTTAGATCCTCAGTGATATACATAACAATGTCAAGCATCGCGACAGCGGTATATTGCGCAGGATCATTATCGATGATCTAGACATTAGCATACACACGCAGCGAGCAGTGATGGTATCGCTATCGACGCTATCGCCGATCTGAACGTATCGTGGGCTCCCTGCATCCTGTGCCATCACGTCTGCGACACGGACATGGGTACCGGGATAAAGTAGCTACTTGTAATAATTTCCTGTTCACCTTCCAGGCACATACTCATTTTTTTTATTTGAACACGTCAACATGGCAGTCGTTACGGGTAGTTGGAGCCCTAAAATGTCCAATAACAACGGTCTAGCTGCAGTGCTTCGATATCGCCAAAAGTCACCATTGGGTTGTGAAGTTCAGATGGCAGTCGCTTCACGGAAAATATCGATGTCCAGCCAAATCCGCAGTTAAGACTGGTAAAGCGGACCCCAGACTCCGAGGTGAAAGCTTTGCATGCGACTGGGATTAACGCTAGGTCGAAGAAGAAGAAGAACACGTCAACATGACTTCACCTCGCCTGATGGCCTGACCACAGTGTGGTGGCCCTCAGCTTGACGGCCGTATCAAATACTTTATCACGCCCCACTTAAAGGACCCGGGACTATAGGAGGAAGGATGCCTTTTTCGCTCCGGGGTAAACAGAGACAAAAGCCCACCATTTGCTTCTGTCCTTCTACTGTAAGTAGCTCCCTCTATTGTGTTAAACTGTTAAACCTTTCATGTAGCTTTTGACCTATAAAGTAAACTGTCATAAAATAATATTTTCAATTATAAATCTGTGATTCGTTCGTAGTGCATTCACCGAGCTACACAAGAAATGTACGTGAGCCACCATAATCATTCCTCATGACAAACATACGACATACTGCACTCATTGAATTCATTGCATTTGATGGTCTCTGCGTAGTGGTAGTGCATGCGACTGTACGACAGGGGGAGGGGGGAGAGGGGGTTCGGTTCCCGCTCAGTGCAAATATTTGTATGCATGAATATGTCTATTTGCATTGGTCTGGGTGTTTTTATTTATATTAATTATATATTTACAAAAAAGTATATAAGTATGTTTATCCGCATTCTAGAACCCATAACACAAGCTAGTTAAACTATGCTTACTTTGGGTCTAGAGAGCGCTGTGTAGAATGTCGTAGAATATTTATTTATATCTATATTCAGTCGGTAAACTGAACACCATTTAGATCAAGGCCGTCACCATCGAGTTCAAATTTGTCGAGTTATGAATTGTGATCAGGCGTAGATCATGGTCCGCAGCCCCACCCCAACCAGGAAGAATGGCCCGGCGCATAAACTAGAGCTAAAATATACGCTATAACCATTAATGTTAAAGGACTCGTTGTGATGCTAATTCACTCGTGAATGGAAATGTGACCGTGTGTTATTGACGCCGACTCGGACTTGTAAATGAAGTAGGAAGTCGCAACTTTGTTGGAAATCTCGCCGCCTTTGTGAGGGGACATGCGCCTGAGCATCAGATGTATGCGAAACGTAGCACTAACTGTTTCAAAGCGTATTTTAATTAGTTAAGTTAGCTCCCTTGAAATGGTCACAGGTCCAAGTCAAATCCTGGATGTTGGCTTTTCCAATTTGAATGTGAAGGTAGGGAAACTAATCACTTCAACATACGAAACCCCTTCTTGGCAGTCGGGTAATAAATCGCTATAGAATCTGATAAAACATAGTTTTATTTAAATGTAATATTTGCGTAAACGAGTATATAAATTAGAAATAAAGATGCATAATATTGATAAAGTCAATATAAATGTTGGTGGGTAACCAATTAGGAAATAATTTATGATCAAGTTGTAAAATACGTGCCGCCATAAATACTTATCAGAATAACTGACTTAGATTTTATACAGTTTTGAAAACCTGAAAGAACTGAATATTGTGCATAAATAGCTGTAGCTTTTTATTCGACTACGGAAGAAAGGAGGGTAATGTTTTTATTACGTTTTACATTGCAGATTTTAACTTGATGCCTCTAACGTTCCTAAGATACTTCACGAGCCCGAGTCTGACATAGGCACCCCCGATGGTCAACGTGGGTCGTATCCGCGGGATTGCCGAACGAAAAAAAAATGGGCAAACAAGAAAGGTACCTACTTAAGAAAATTTAAAAAAGGCTTCACAGTACAGTTTTGCGATGTAGCCAAACATCGCAGTGTAATAAGCCGTCGTAGTGGTATATTCCACTTACAGAGATATCGACGAAAAGTGTTCGAAGAAACGAAATTCGATGTAACGGCTTTCGCACTGACGTATGTATCTCTCTGAAAAGTGTCAGTGACAAACAGACGAACAATAAAATGATTCTACAAGGGTCCCGCTTTTCCCTTTCGAGATACGGAATCCTAAAAAAATGTTTCATGTAGGTATATTTTAGAAGACATTTCGTTAAAAATATATTTTTTCCAAACCAGTTTCCAAATAGTTTTGACAGATATTGACCGTTATGACGGATCCGCTGTGCGAAGAGCACCCGACCGCCGGTCACCAGCCGCCCACTGCACTATTCAATGCAAAACTTTAGTAAAACCATAGCTCCCGCGGCGCCGACACGACTACGCGGCGTCATAATCCCCACTTGACGACCACTCATTGAAAATATATACTCAATTTTATGTGCTTAATGGCTCGTATATTATTTTTTATTAATTATTGCAGCTTTTTTTAAATATTACTAGAAGTAAAGGAGGTAAGTCTGTAAATTATAAAAGAGATAAACTTAAGGCCCGCTGCGTGTGCGCGTGTGATGGCAATACTAAAAGTTATATTTAGCAGGTTTTAGTAATTAAACTAGCCACTTTAGAAAAATGAGGTACGCTGTGATTAAGTACCTACCTATTACTTTAGTCAAAGCTGTTGAAAAAAATGTTTCTATGTAAAAAACAACTTAAATTATTTACAAAAATGAGTCTAGATTTTTTTCTACTATGTAGGTGGCAGACAAGCACGCGGCCCACCTGGTGGGAAGCGATCACTGTGGCCTATGAACATGTGCAACACTTAGGATGTCACACACGCGCTCCCTACCCTGAAGGGAAGGGGGAGGCTAGGAAGGGGTGGGAGGGAGGAGGGGTACAGTGAGCTCTGGCTACCCTACTTACCGGCGGGAACACAAAGACGATGGTTATTATGGCCGCCAAGATAGAGCTGTATGGTATGGATATTATTTAAACATGAATTACTACCGAAAATCACCATTTTAATAACACCTTATTGTCGAAAAAATCTAAACTAGTTAACATGTAAAAAAAGGTAAAATGTAATTAAATGTGCTTTACAGGCAATTTATAAGTCCATTAATATTAAGTGTTGAGTTGTGCCACATGTCCGAGGTCCGAGTCGCGCTTGACCTTACACATCTTGTGCCTAATGTCTGATTGTGCTGACAGATTGTATTATAGATACACTTTAAACTTGTAGAAGACTTTTATAGCAACGCTAGTTGATGACCGCGGCTCTGCCCGCACAGAGATCAGTCATTGTTTTTGGTCATTGTCCATAGTTCAACTTAAACAATTTCAATTAAACATAGGCAGATTTTAAGTCTGACCAAGACCTAATGAAAATAGCTAGCTAAATCCGTTTAGTACTTTTGTGTCTATGGCCAACAGAGAAACAGGCAAGCATTCCAAAAAAAGATCGTTCATTTTTTATGATTTTTTTTAAAATAGCTCCAATATACAGACTATCTATTTACAATTTTATAATAGAGTAGATTGTCTATGCCAAATTTTTCTTATCTTTACACCGACTGAGGCGTGAAACGTCCACAGTTAGACTGATAGTGTATTTCGCATTCCCATTTAAATAATATAAGCGTGTATTATAAACAAATCTAACTCGATACGCCTGTATATACTGCGGCATGCCACTAGGGGTATATCATTAGGTGTAATGTACCAGCTCTCGCCTCGGTCCGACACCTCACTGCAATTTATTATTATTACATTGCATTATTCAAATAAAACACCAAACATCCATCTAAGTCCGTATTTATCACCGTTTCTCGTGAACGCCGACAACTTCTCAGGCAGTAAGTGCCGGTGTACGATGCGCGTGCGCCGCTCCGGCATCGAACCACAACCCCGTGATTCAGCGGCGTCACGACTGCCGCGCACGCCGCCCGCTGCACACGTTGATTAGTGGCCGCGCAGAGGTAAGTAAGGGCGAGGGAAACTGAGTTACGAGCAACGAACCACTGCGAAATGCTCTCCTTGGTTACGTGAGACTTTTGCAACAGACAAACCGACTTCAGCCACACTAAATAATGATTTAGATACAATATTTAGACATTCCGGTAGGAATCTATGGTATGTTCCATCAGTCTTTCCTTATTTAGTGAAATTTGAACGATGTAATCGTTTGGGTATGCCAATAATATGTATTTGTAGAGTTCCCTCAATAACTGGCCTAAGTCAGTTGAATTCTGATGGTATCGATTACTCAGTAATCTCTCTGATAGATTACTATACTACTTCATCCCACCTGGTGGTATGTGAAGTCTTGAGAATGAAGGCCATCATTATAAAATGTCAATAATGATAAATGCAAAAACAGTGATAAGTGATTTCAAGATTCCCAAAGTACCTACTATTCGCTTCGTGGTTTTAGACCAACTTTTATTCGCATAAATCCACTTTAGACAAATTCCCCCTTTCTTCCTAAACCTAGTCGTATCTAAGTCTGAAGCGTAAAAACCAATCTGATAACATTCGGAGAGGATGTAAAGCACAGCTCGGCGGATTAGATAGCAGTCGATAGATATCTGCGCGCACGCAACCACGCCGGATTGCGCGGCCGCAATATTTATGAGCCGTTAGAACGACAGCATACAGGGTGTACGGGAGGTAGGCAGGCACTTAGCATCGAGAGCGTACACGTGACTTACATATTAATTAGTTACGTGATGATAATGGCCGCACTTTACCGTACTTCATAATTATCTTAGATTTAATCTCGTTAGATGTAGTTTCTTGAGAACTCTTTAAAACTAAGGTAGCTACAAAGTACACGGCCCATTTGATGGTAAGCTGTTGACTGTTTCAGTTAGGTAGATCCCTACTAAATAAATAAGTACATGTTATGATAACTGCTGCCTGCCTTCATACCACGCGGCAGAATTCCATATTCCTTGGTAAGTAGTTTGCTTTTAGGGTCCGAAACAAATCAGAGTTTCCCAAAGGATACTTTTTACAATAACCCACCCCATCGCAACAGGTGGGCCGTGTGCTTGTTTGCCACCTAAGTAATATAAAAAACCCGTATATCTGCTCATCCAAAAAGTTTACAATCCATCTCAGATCAAAAAATGTTACTTCTATTCTATGCATCATCAAGCTATAGGTACAAGCTATACCTACCAACGCGTGCGCACTCATACACACACCCACACAAAAAATTACAAATCTATTAAACATTTAAGTCATTTGTCATCCACAGTCATGTTTACTAAGTTATGAGCAGCTCGACCAACCATTACAAGTATAATTTATGAGTGTGACGCCATTGTTAACACCAAGCTTTATGTCAAACACGCTGCGATAACATGCCGAGACTTTAGGCAGATCATATCTCAGGTTACACGAAATTCCGCGAATAATTAAATTAAGTCAACTCAGTAGCGTTAGATTTGCTTAAAACTGGAACAGACAAACCTAGGAACCTTTTATTTTAATGATATTTTCTCCTATGGAAGTACTCACACACAGTACTGTATTGCACTATTGACGCAATCTCGCCTATTGTAACTTTATTTGTATTGTAAATATAACATAACATAACATAAACTCACGCCTATATCCCCGAAAGGGTAGCCAGAGGTGCTAGCACCCACATTTCGCCAGTTTATGTTTAGGTCCCAATGTAATAGGTATTGTAAATATTCGAATATAATAATTATGACTATGTTCGAATATTCGACAACTCTGTATCTATCTCATTTCATTTTTAATTATTGTAATTTAAATTTTATTCTTTGTATACCTTTGGCGGAACATAGCATGTGGCATAATGTTTTTATGCTAACACCTAGTAACATTATGTTTCAGAAATAAGTGATTATGAATGAATCATTTATATGATGTAAGTTATTGTTTATTTTTATGGGCACTTGTATTATTAAAGTTGTGTAGTTTCTAGCTTTGTTTAAGCTACGAGTTGGTATGCCATTGAATTTTAGATGTGATTGAATGTCATATTACTATCGCATTTCTGCAAATAAATGAATTTGAATGAGATCTTTTTCTTGATCTTCTAAAGCACTTAAACGTGTACAGGATTTTCTTTTCGTTCTTCCTATTGTGTGTGTAGGTAACCTAACCTTTGGCTCACCGCCAGACAATGTGTAACTTTGTAAATAATATTCCGTTATATAATTAGCAGTATTGTATGCAGTGCGGGCCGTGCTGCTGCGCACGACCTCGCAAACAGAAGAAAGGAAGCGTTTACATCACACACAAAAGAATGCAAACCGAACAAAAAATTAATACTCCTCAACCATTTAGGTCTGCGCTTGCGCATGTAACATCGCTTCAGTGTGTAGACCGCAAACGCTGCGGTCTTGCGGAGCGAGTGTTATGAGTTAAGGCTGTGAGTACACTGGGGAATAGCTATGCTCCTTTACAACACTCAACTCATATCTTAATTCATAACTGCACTATCCACATAGGTGGTAAAAAAGCAATCCAATGGAAAGCGGTAATCATAACGTATTTATAAGTATAGAATGAGAGGAACTTCATTTCACATTTATAAGTGTAGAATCATCTCCCTGCTGTTTTCTTCTAGTCTTTCAGAATGCTATCTATCATGTCAACGAATCACCTACCAATCCTACCAGTAGGACTAATTAGAATAAATACATTCATTAATAACTGATAAAATATGTGCTTCAATATCCACAAATAACTAACCTGACTTCCTGTTAGGCCCGGTCGCATTTGAAGCTCTCACCTTGGAGTTCAGGGGCTCTTCTCAGGAATCCATGGCATCTCACCAGTTTTACTACTCCAGTAATAACCTATTTCCAAAGGACTAAGAGCTGCTTTTCCGCCTTACGTTTGTCCACGCCTTCACATTACTCAGTGTGTACAAAGCCTAAAGCTTTTCGTTTTTAAATGTGTAATGAAGATAGTGAGACCGCACATTAGGCTGCGCCGACGCGGACGTATAGTGTATTAGCGCGAATATCGTGTATAATACTTGCGCCTGCGTCGGTTCTGCTACACCGACATTCAGCTTTCTTTCACTTGCGAGTTCATTTTCAAGTTGAAGATACCTTGAAAAAAAAAACTCTGGTAGCTAAGCGGGGCCGGGAAAAAGCATTTTGATGAGGCCATCAAGCAGAAGCCCACCATTATGGTACTATAGGTGTATATAATGGTGACCCCATTCCTGAGACTTTAGCTTAAAGTTACCATCAGGCGAGGTAAAATCATATTGACGTGATTGGTACAAAGATCTCGAATCCAACCCTCAAAGTCTCCAACCCCTCTCCACGGTCGGCAGTGCGATTGTAATACTCCTGGTGTTACACAGTTTACACACGTCCATAGGTCACGGTGACCTCGTCCCATCAGGTGGGCTGTGTGCTTGTCTGCCACCTCAGTATTACAAGAAAAAGCAACTAACTTTACCCATTGCTCATACTTACTGAGTTGTTTATTTAAGAACTAAAACCTATACGATATTATGTTATGTTTTTCAGAATAAAATTAATGAACGTTTGTCCTGTCGTGGAGGCACGCACATGAAAACTACCTCCAGAAATGATTATTTCACACAACAGACCCGTTACGAGTGTACGTCTGTACATTCCGCGATAAATCTCGCGGCATGGAGGTGCAGATCGTGTAAACAGTGCGCAGGCGCAGCTATCGCGTGAGATCTGCGATATGCTCGCGCGTCTACACATGTAGCGTCCGTCCATGCGTTTCCTGACAACATGTCTTAAATATATGTTGTTAGCTCTACATATACCTAGATATACGTTATCATGATTTCTGTGACCAATTCGTCTCTATGTGGTAAGAGTTTCGTAAATTACCGTAAAGATAAACTATAGGCGCTCTATTCAAATTTAAAAACGAATTAAATACTTCTCGGATAGCGTCAATGTTGAGAAGAGTAAACCATTGATAAATAGATACCATTGTAAACATATAACAAAGCTGATTATGATCATACAGAAACTATCGTCTTGTCTAGATGGTCACTTTTAACTTAATTGGTTCCATCTTTTTACTACAAACTTCAAGAAAATTTTGATCGAATTGGGTTATTGCCTCTTAAACACTTGACTTATAAGTCTGTTATATGGGCAGAGTGAACTCAAACTATATTTTGTTTGTAAAGTTTTATTAATGCACTATGTTACACTACAATCAGAGTCTTATACGAAATAGCAGAGTCTTACACTATGAACTAGTAGAGTCTTACACTATGAACTAGAAATTAACATTAAATATAAGAGGTTAGGTCGAGGTTGAAGGATGAGATAGAACTGCCTTATTCTTACTATACAGATATTGGGTGAGCATGGGGCTGGAAGATGGTGGTGGTAAAAGGCGAGTATGGTTAACAATGCCTGTCAACTTATAATAAATTTATAGCTACAACTATTTTAACTTTAACATCTAATATTATTTTAAAGGAAGTAGTTGAAAAGGTTCAGAGGTACCCTGGTGGGTGTTTTATTAGGGTGCAAATTCTTAAGACTAAAGGGATTGTAAACATGTGTGCCTATTGTTTTGAAAAGGGTTCGGACGTACACTGACATGTCAAATGATGACCAATTTATGGGTGTGTTTTATTAGTGTACAAATTCTTAAGACTAAACTATTTATCTATTCTAACTTATTAACTAAAGGCTTATATATAAGATACATGTTCGTGAATATAGTATATATAACAGAATATAGAATATAACAAGTCCAATGTCGCAGGTTTGATCCCCGCTCAATGCCAATATTTGAGTGCATGAAATGAATATGCATATAGTATGCATTAGTCTGGGGTGTTTCTATATATACACAAAATGTATCTAAGTATATTCTGAATTCAAAACCTATAACACAAGCTAGTTAATTTTTTTTTTTTATATCGGACACGTTAATATGACTTCACCTCGCCTGATGGTAAGCTAAACTAGGTAAAGTCTCAGGAAGGGGTCACCATTACAACATACACCGACAATGCCATAATGGTGGCCCTCAACTTAACAGCCTGTGCTTATTTTGACTGTAGATGCTAATGTTGTAAAATATTTATCTATATGATCGAAATATACAAAACGGCCAGACTTAATTGCGCTAAACAGAACATTGTTCTAATCCACCGTACCTGCCGTCTGGTCCATTCATCATACAATAACTGCGGGTATACAAACCGACCACTTGTTTCACTCACACTTTATCAGTTTGATAACGATCGCAGATAAACAATCCACTACTGGTTGGCTGACGGCTGCTCGTGGGCCAGAGGTGTAAATTATATCACAGATATGAGCTTGGCATTATTGGATGGTGATTAATTTGATTCATTGAGGCTCTCGGTGTTAACTAAGAGAGGTGCAGGCAGACTAACACTCTGTGTACTGCCTTTCATTATGATAGAGCCGCTATTATGATCTATACCTTGAGATCAATTAAATCAATGATATAAGCTGAATAAAATGAGTAATATTTTTGGTGTAATAATATGGGTGTTAAGGCATGTCATGTATCCTTTATACCGGTCTAAATATAGGCACTTAAACATACAATAAGTAAGTAAATAAGTTTTCATTTTCGTAAACTTAAACAACATGACATCCCCGTCACAAGTATTTAAAAAGGGTTCTTCCAGGTGGACAAACTTACTGGAGTTTGTCTCAATACTGGTATATATTTATGTATGTTATGACATTGTATAGGATACAAATAACACATAACATAAACTCACGCCTATATCCCCGAAGGGGTAGGCAGAGGTGCTAGCACCCACATAAAAAAGAAATGAAAAAAAAAAAAAAAAACAAATAAAAAACATTTGATTTGAAACATTTGACAATACTAGATATTGCCTGCTCAGCTCAGTTAATTCTGATCCTATGTCCCGTTCCTGTGATCTATATAATAGTAATTTAATAATCTATCTCTGTTCCAAATTTTATCCAGATTTGTCGAGCCCTTTTTGCGTGAAAGTTTAACAAACATCCATCCATCATCACATTTATATTAAGTAGTCGTAGGATGTGTAATATGTGCATTCATTGTTTTTGTATTGCCATAGCCGTACCAAAGAGACGTATTCACAGAGTTATTGAGAGTTACTCAAAGTCAATCACAGGTACAGCGGTATTCAATTATGCTTTATTTTACCAACTGGTGCGTGCAGGCGGGTGCACCACCCACGCCGCGCCGAGAGCACCAAACACATCAACTCTACTTGAAAAACTTTAAACTAACACGCTATCAATTATCTAACAATAACAAACCTTCCCTCGGCTTTCTCGTACGAACAAACAGAGCCTTCGAGTGGTGTTATTGTAAGGGATGACGTCACGACCCACTGGCTGTGTCGCGGTCACCGTGATGACGGAGGATCAACACTGTGATAGTCCGGTGACTGGACGAACCGAGTGGCGCTAGGGTTGTCCGAAGATACGGTACATGAACATGGAATAATGAGTAAAATTTTGGAAATAAAGACTTTGTTATAATACCTAAATATGTTATGTATACCTAAACCTTCTCCGGAAGGTACAAGATACTTTTTTGCAAACTACATCAAAATAAGTTCAACCAAACGCGAGATAATCGCGAACCAACATTTATACAGATCAGTGCGCCTCCTTTTGAAGTCGATTAAACAATGGATCAATATTCCACTTACTCAGAAATGAAAGGATAAACAAACGGACAAACAGACGGAGTAATTCATTATACCTACTACGCCAAAGTTAAAAATAACCTAATTCTAGAACTGATTTTCACTAAATGAACATCAAAAATCCAAACTATTTTCATCATCCTACAACCAATTACAAAAAATAAGACATCCACTGCTGGATAATCAAATAAATAAATCTATAATTATTGACATTTTCCAGTAGCCACAACGATACTGTGTTCACAGCTATATTAATTAACTAAGTGCTCTTCACAGCGCACGGGGCTAATCGTTCACCATCCATTACAATTTGGAAGAACAGAAATTAAAATCCCGACTGGTCCCATTAAGTGGCGGCTGGCATCCCTGGCTCCCCGGGCGAGCGCGCGGCGCGGCGTGGGCGCGCTTACACCGATGTTTGCTCCTAATATACTGGTCTAAACAAGCCGAAACCCATCAACTGTGTACTTTATTGGGTTCACGTTTAAGCAGCTTCCTCCTCCACTCCCCCCTCCTCCACGCAACAGTCGACGTTTACGCCGCACCATTGTCTCCACAAACATAAACATTATGTTTTTAAACATTTTGTCGAAATAAAATGCCAAGTAACACGAGTGTAACAGTTATTCCTAAATAAAAGAATATTGAGCAAGTACTAACGGAGTGTTCTCACCATGTAACTTGTATATTTAATGTATTTTTGATGTTTGTGAGAAAATGTTTAAGTGTCATATAGTTGCGAGAATGGCCGCGCACAATATACGGACTGCCCGCGGAGACGCCATAAAAATAGATCAAATGATATTTTATTTACGACTGTACTTGATTTTTATGATATAGTTAGCAGCCTTTGTCATGAAATTTGACTAAACTGTTTAACTGCTCGCTCCCTGCACAGCTATCAAGTTACATACTTACCGCACAATGTCAATTTGCATTAATGTGCCATCGGCCATCACAAAAGTTCCACTGCTGGGTGCCAGTAGGTAGTGAATTGATGAATAAATTGCAACCGTTCGGTTCATTCAAAATCGCTGATATCCGCTCTAACATGTCTAAATCCAAAATTACTACGGGCCCGTAAGTATTGAAATTCAAGAAATATCTTCAAGATAAGTGCTGTTCCACATGACGTTCCTGTAACCAATGTACTGGAGACTTACCTATGGGTACTTACTGCAAGTACCTACCTATATATTTTAAGAATGAATAAAAAATTAAATTAGTCTGGACGAAAGATCTGATGGCAGATAACTTGTATGGGGTTTTATTTTCCGGCTCTATGACCCACTGTGCTTCTCCGCCTGTAAGACAACGAGCATAGGGCTCACAAAAATAGGGAATATTTTTGTTTTGGTCATGGAATTAATGAAGACGATTTCTCCTTTGGTCAACTTTCATATATACCCTCGGGATGATCTGGGGTGTATATATTCCCGCTACTCCTAAAAATAGATTCGATCCGATCAGAGTACTAGTAGGTACCCTATAGTAGTATCTTACCACATAGCCTAGTATATCATGGCTTCTAACTCCATAAAGTAGCATATCTTTCCGTATCGCATTAGTGATTCGCTGTCGACACAACTAAACACCCAAAGACTTGTGTTCATATTTTCGTATAGGCACTTTATGGTTGAGAAGATATTTATTAATTTATAGTATTGTTATGTAAAATTTACAAGCAACATACACGGCTATTCTGTAAAAACACACCCATTCATCAGTCTTACCACTCGATTGCGTAGCTCACCGATCGGAACACAGTATTTTAACGGACTCCCAATAAAATATGTTAAAACAAGAGATATAATTACTAGTGCCTCTCTGTCCATAGATCACAACAATCGGGCGATCGCCGGCTACCAATCCATAGCCAAAACAAATATAAATAATCTGTGTACAGTCGGTATCAATTAGCGGCCGCATTCCACAATTACTGCCCACCGGCTGACCACAAATTATCCAAGTACAATCACACATATCATTGTGACATTGTCGACAAATTATAGGATTAAAAAATCGATGTGCTTTTTCCACACATAGTGATTTGTGGTCAAACATATAACTTTTAATGGAGCTTTTAAAAATAATAAAAAATTTAATGGCCACCTCGTATTGGGCCGTGGAAATTGAAATAGTCCTCGGTAATTGTACACGAATAGGCGAACAGATGTAATGGCGTCCATTTATATATGATCTCACTTTTTAAGTGTACGGGTAATAAAAAGATATGTTATTTATAGACGTCTAGAATTGCTTAATTCCTTAGTATTTAGTTTCTTGTTTTAATATAAATATTTGTGGACCTGTTGGTTGAAGACTACAAAATTGAACAAAGCTGCAGCTATGTATCAGAGTTAGTTTTATGAAACATCAACATTCAGCACATAAAAGAGCCGAACCTTGCTGCTGTCATATCCGTGACCATTGCTGGGCAAAGGAAATAATAATGAAATAAATTAAATAGACTAAAAGCAGCTCAACGTTTACAGTCAAAAAAACATTTTTCCTAAAAAAAACAACTGTCCAAATGACTGTATTAATTTCCCTTCTCAATATCATTTGTCAAGTAGGTACTAATTTTGAAAAATATTTTCATGTATTTATTTTAACCAAAATAAAACATTTGAATGCATTTGGCATTTTCACTATAAGTACTGCATGTAGATACTTTAATAAAAACTCCACCAACATAATATTTACACGAAATATATCTTTTGCAGGATACTGCAGATAGTAATTTATTCCGGTAAGTGCAGAAAATAGTCAACAATAATTATATAATTTGTAAGTAACGAACACGATATTTCTGGTCAAAAGCAATACCTACGCTGATGGCGCTGGTTGGCTGGGCGGCTGCGCTCGCGCATCGCGTGCTGCGCTAAAGACCGCCATTTAACAGACGACAAGTTGATTATAGCACACACGTGTTATTATACAAAGAGTTGTAATCGATCTACTATTGTTATATCTAGAAAATTATGGACACCGTTGTTCCGAGAAAATTATAATGGGCAACAGAACTGTACCTCATACTTCACGAAAGGCAAGTTCGTGTTGGTTAGATATGTTTTAGGGTTTCTGCACGACTGCATCTCTACATAAATCGTAATTTCATCTATATATAAATAAAATAAACGTGAATGTTATGTTGGATCATCAATGAAAATATCCTAAATAAGAATAAGAAAATTTGTGAGTTGTGACAATTTTGATACCGTCCGGGTGATAACCGTCGGACAAAATATAATATAGTGCGCTGTGCGCGTAGGGAGTAGGTACTTGGTAGGTACCATCTGTCTGTGCGACAACACTATCCGTTACGTCACGCGACTATCCGACAGATAACTAATTGTCTTCGAACACTAACGATTTATTGCGGCGTCGCCCGTGTCGCATCTGTGTACCCACTGTGCGCGGACTCTTATCTTGTAACAGATAATTGGGGACCAGACTTTCTCCAATACAACGTTCTACAATTAAAAAGAGATAAATAAAGATTGTAAGTGAAGCAACAATGAAATATAGCGAGCAGCAATCACAAGCGTGTTGTAATATATTGTTTACAAGGTGAGGTTGGCCGAGGCACCACAGATTAAATAATCTAACCGTTTGAATGTTCCGTTAGTATTATTTAAGCTAGATTATCTTATTATAGGGTGATGACCTTGATCTCACTTTCCTCTTGTCTTACAAACTTCGTCCATTTGCTTTTTTATCGCTTTGTCCCGAAGTTTCGGCGATACCGTGTCGCTCAGTCGCATCTCGGGGACCGTAAAGTGGTCATAAAGATATTACGGCGATCAATCGCTGTTAATTTTTTCTCTATATCTACCAGCTTCACGGATAATCATATAGAGATTATAAATTGTAGCCATAACAGAAAGTGGTAAAGTAAAACCACGGCTGGCTCTACCGACGATGCAGCAGCTTCTAAAAACCTTTGTTTGAAGTTAAGGTTTAGGGTCATATGCCCTGGCAATATTTTCATACACGTATAATTGTCTTCCCTTTTCATGACCAGAGAAAGCTGACCTATGTTTTTGCAATAGCCAATAAGCACTGCCATGTAACGTGGCGCTCATAATCATCTGGAGAGATTGCTTTGTGATGTAGCGGAATTCTATGCATTTTAGATTATTTTTTTAATTATATTTTTTTATTGGGTGCTTGGTACAGCGACCATATCGCCCTTGTGAATCATCTTACACACTAACAAAAATGTATACTTAGCCTGGGTAGATAGGATAAGAGCTTAAAAAAGTATTATTTTATATTCAGAGTAGGTAGGGTATCCGTATAAAGTGGCATAATTTTAGATAGGTATTTTAAATGTAGTACCTAATATTAGTAGGTATCTCTTTATTGTACAACAAGAACAGAATAAGTTAAATAAAAATGTTAGATTCCGTAAATACTATTGGCGGCCTTATCACAATGTGACAATCTCTTCGAGGCAATAGATCAGATACGTAGGTCTTCTTCGCCTGTTTTGTTTTAATTTCAAGTCCTTAACATTATTTTGTATTATAAATAATTACTTATAAATATATTTGAATAAAAACAGGTCCGTAAACATTTATGTTAAGTTAAATAAAAAATATGTGCAATAATTAAACTATACCAGAAATTGGCACAAACAAGTTAATCTCTATTGGTTGGCTGAGCCCCTCCTATAAAACGTCTCGTTGTACAGCGAATCAATTGATATTTAAAATAATTATGAAGTTTGGCAAGTTATAGATAACCTGGCCCTGAGTTCTCAGATACGTTGGACAAATGTTAGTAGGTATAGTCTATTTTAATTCACATAAATAGATGAGTTCTAAGAACATATTTTAACATACCTATGAGCTTAATACACGATTATGTTGCGTATGCCACAAGTCGAGAATGTGTTGATCCTGCCACAGCTTATAAATTACTGTTGATCCTCACGTGTCAAAGTAATCAATTTACATATAAATTATTAGTCTGTGTGATATAAAAAAAGAAATAAAGGTTCTAAAACTAATCGACTGAGGCACCGGCCGCGGCTGCTCGGCCCGGCCGACGCGTTATTGATCGAACCTCGCCGTGGAACGGAACTGAATGTGTAGTGACATGACACTAACCACTCACCCGTGGGTAAACGAGTTTAATGTGACAAAACGTACCCTTGTCTTCACTTGAATAAATTAAAGTTAAAAAATCCCTCTTTAAAATCTTTGCCTTCTTCGCCCGGGTTCTTTAAGCGGGGCGTGAAAAGGCATATGTCTAGACCGTCAAGATAGGTCTAGGATTTTGATGCGAATTGTGTCTGGAATGGCGGTCCGTATCGTCTGTATTTTATCGTAAGTTCTTAGCAACTAGCGGGGTAAAGTCATTTGGCGGACCGAACATTAAAAAAAAAGTAAAAAACACGAAATATTATGAAAAGTTTCTTTTATTATATAGGTACTTACTACAAATACCTACCGATAGTTCAGTTGATCACAGAACTACCGGTAGGTATTCAGCATACTACCTACTTTATTTATCTACATATTTGTGTAGACCTTTTACTTTTTGATATGAGCTTTTGATTACCTACGTCCAAGAAACTTGTATTGACACTTAAAACCTACAATTCATATAACTTACATATAACGAAGACCATGCCTACATCTAGAAAAAATAACTAAATGATATCCTGATTCGATGGCACAGCCGTAATAGTGAGCCGAAGTTTCTGCATCGAGAAGGGTTCAATATTAAGTAAAAAAAAATATTAATGAAAAATTCGATTCTTATCAAATTGATTTCTTGTTTCAAACCGAGAAGCTACGAACAGAAGCCCTCAATAACTATTTCTATAATCTGGTAATCAAATACGGGACCTTAGAAATGACACTCGGCTACGGCACCGAACTGCTTTTTCCGATCTTGTAGGTACTTATAAAAAATAATTCAATCTCAAAAGAACTTACACAAACATACTAGATATACGGTAGGTACTCTCGGGCACATTCAATTAATTTTATTTATCAGTATAAAATATGATGACCTAGCCATAAGCCTTACTCCCATGCGCAGTCCACGGCTGAATCATTCTGCACCACGTCCCCAAGTCCATGAATCAATAAACACTATTTTCTCGGCCAACATCCATTTCTACAACACGTCAATTCAATTTTATTGCAATAGATTTATGAGAACTACCATTATGTAGATAGCTGTTATAAAATATATTTTATTGGATGACAAACTTTTGGAAGTTGTCGATGACATGAGTTATTTATTCTCACGAATACGCATACTACAGTCGTTATGGCTGACTTAGGTACAAAACACATTGACTAATATTTGACTGCTATTTCGCCAAAATGATTTGATGACAAGAAGTGGTACCTAATATACAAAGTAAAGAAATAGAAGTAGGTATAAAGGTGTTGATAGACTTGAGCATTCTCTTGTAAAAGAACGCCGAGCATTTGCCGGTTTTTAAATTTGCCGAACATTTTCAAGAGCATTCTAGCGAATGCTCTAGTTAGTGCTCGTCCGTAGAATATTTTTCACGATGATGTCAGACTTAACGGTAGAGTCGGCAAAAGGTCAAAGAAAATTTACTGTTCACTAGCTGTCGCCCGCGGTTTTACCCGCATGAAATTATGATCCTCTTCCCGCTACCCATGGGACCCTATATCTGGGATAAAACCTATGTGTTATTCCAGGTTATAATCTGGTACAGGACCAAATTTCAGCCTGATCCATTCACCCGTTAAAGCGTGATTCAGTAACAAACATCAAAATATTGAAGATATTTTAATGTATACTCGCCTTCTTCTTCGAATATTCGCTAAAATGCTCTTGTTTATTTTTCTGTAACGTAACATTCGCAAGGATGCTCATTACGAGCAAATGCTTCAGTTTATCAGCACCTTAAAGTGTTTTTTTACGATAGAGTTGTGCAACAGTGCAATGAACTCGAGCTCTTTTTATTATATTTTTATATTCGCCACAAGTTCAATCACGTTCAAGTACACAAGGTTTTTTCTGTCATGGCAGTTTTTCGGTAATTCCGTGACATAATTTAAAACTATTCAATCACCATCATTCTCAAAGCGATTGCTGAAAAGTTTGCACTTTAAGGCCTGGGATCCACTTATTGTTTTAGATTGGTATATCGGCTTTTGCAGGACCCACTGCCATCCAACGACCCCGCGGGGGTCGCCTGTGACAGAGCCTCGTTTGTTGTTTAACAGGTGCACCGAGTAACAGATGAATACTCATCTGCCCAAGCCTCTCTCAAGCCATACGGCTTGGGCCCTAAAGGTGTAATCACGATCAACAAAATTTCAAAGACAGATCAAATCGTTTTAGGTGACCCTAAAACAATTCGATGCGTCTCTCAATCGTGATCGTCATTTTGAGAGAAATTAGAATTTGGTTAGCAAATTCAGGTCGATCTTTTTGTGTGATTCATGTCGACCCACGATTGTTCTGAGCTACAGCTTGTGTAATTCCTTGTATTGTTGCCAAATCTTTGCAGCTCAAGTTTTCAACAGATAACTTAGTTAAACGTGTCTTATGTCGTTCCATGGTTTATTCTTGTTTGAGTCACAAAACATAAGATTTGTTGTTGTCGAAACTAAGCACTCAGTGCTGGAAACTTAGACGAGGCAGTGTGCCTACAGAGCGGTGGTGTTGTAGCCTACCGTCCTTGCTAATAAGCCTAGTCAAATTATACAAACGAAATTCCATCAGAATAATTTCTATACTTAGTATGTATATATACATAGGTATGTATATAATTATGTAGTATCTACGTATATATTTGGTTGAACATCGTGGGTGAATTTTTATTGTACATACCTACCTGCCTATAAAATAACATATTTATCTTAAAGCTACCTACAATGAAATGTCACTCGATAGGCATCTATGTTAAATTTATATTTATTACTTTAATTGCTATGTCGAACAGTTCTAATCTAATCTATATAATTAATTGTATCAAATTTATTAGGACGTCTTGTGAATCAGGTTAGTATTTTAATGTATACCTAATAATGTAAATATATCTAAATTAGGTTACGTTAGTCGCGTTACAGGAGATTAACAATATATTTTCTGTAGTTGTAGATAAAGAAATGAATATGGATATTTGCATTGGTCCGGTCGTGCCTCGGAGAGCACGTTAAGCCGTCGGTCCCGGTTGCCATTCAAACATCTAATGGCAGTTGTGACGGGTAATTGGAGATTGGAGCCCTAAAAAGTCCAACAACAACGGTCTAGTTGCAATGCTTCAATATCGCCTAATGTCACCACACCATATCGAGGTCCAGCCAAATCCGCAGCTAAGACTGGTAAAGCGGACCCCAGACTCCGATGTGAAAGCTTTGGATGCGACTGGGATTAACGCTAGCTTGAAGAAGAGTTGTAGATAAAGAAAATATTTTAGCGAATAACTTATATATATAAAGAATATATTGATATTGAACTGTTGCTATAAAAGTGACAAACATAAGCCGATATACTTATACATTAACATTAGATAAACTTACATATGTAGTTATGTTGATCATCGCGCAGCCGGGCCTATCAACGTGCCTACAGACTCATAGCTAACATGCTAATACACCAGAAGCCCGATCATATTTCGTAAGTAACACAATCTAACAACCAAACATAATGAACGGGTGAGCAAAGCCGCGGCAATAACGAGCATCAACGTGACGAGCCGCGCGCGGGTCACAGGCCACGGGGTGATCTGCATAATCCCAATATTTGGATCTCTCTTACCTCAGCGCATTCGGCGTCCACTGTAATTGACTTAATAAATATACTCTCGAATAAAAAATAAATAAATGTATGTATAAAAAATAAATAAACGGATAAAAAAGCAACGTTATTGGCATGATATATAGCTGGAGTTAACGGCGAGGCTGTTTGAGGATTGGTACACTTGCATACTGAAGTGTTTGAATTTTTTGTTTAAACAACGATATGTATGCGTCTATTCGTCCGATGATTTGGTATCATGTTACTTATTAAAACATTTGGGATGCTGTTTAATACATATTTAGATAATAATCAGACTACCATACCTAATAAAACCTACGCACATCAAATCTCGTTATCAAAGTTATGACATGAAAGTCGACTATGAGTTAATCACTCGATTCTTGTCATAATCACTTAATTAGGGTTAGTCTCGCTTTGATTAGTTGTGTATTAAGGTGCAAGTGCCTGTCAATCACCTATATCTTTGATTGTCTCTTCTGTCTTTGTCTGACAGTCAAAGTAACATTTTTTCGAAGTTTCTGTCGTTAACACCAAGTTTGAAAAAGTTGACAGTCCCTAAAATCTGCCATCCTAATGTTCCAGCCTACTCAAATTACTAGTGAATCTGCCACTGCCAGCGTACAGATAATTTCAGATCTTCTTCTTCAAGCTAGCGTTAATCCCAGTCGTATCCAAAGCTTTCACCTCGGAGTCTGGGGTCCGCTTTACCAGTCTTAACTGCGGATTTGGCTGGACCTCGATATTTTCCGTGAAGCGACTGCCATCTGACCTTCAACACCCAATGGTGACATTAGGAAAATATCGAATAATATCGAAGCATTGCAGCTAGACCGTTGTTGTTGAAATTTTTAGGGCTCCAACTACCCGTAACGACTGCCGTAGATGTTTATATGGCAACCGGGACCGACGGCTTAACGTGCTCTCCGAGGTACGACCAGACCAATGCAAATACCCATATTCATGCATACAAATATTTGCACTGAGCGGGGAACAAACAGATAATTTAGATGTTTATATTTCGATATAAAGTCATTCAGTTACTGCGCTCGCATGTACCTACTTTGTGCGCCATTTTGCATAAATCATGTGGACTTTAATAATGAAAATATTTCCATTAAGCCGTTGAAGCCTTATACGAATACCAACTGTGTAAATTATTGACTTGAAGATCTTTCACATCAGGCGCGGTTGCCAACAACCAGGCCAACAGCCGCTGACTGGCGCACTGATTTTTAGACTGCAGTTCTGATGGGTTAGGTCGTGGTGTCAGTAATAGGGCTAGATGGGGTGGTAATAAAGTGGTTGGTTTACGAAAAGACATCGTTAGATTAGTTCTCATGGAACGATATTTTCTGATATTTCCCCCAACAGAGAAAAGCCTCCGATATAACCGATGATGATTAACAGTGTCCATAAACCCGGCGCGGTGCAGTCTCACCTTCGTAAAATAATCCGTGGCCGAGTACCCGCTGCGCGTGCGCAACCTGTGCGATGTTTTATTTAAATTAGGCGATACGATTAACTAAAGATGGCCGCTGAACTCTTGCGCAAATAGATTTAGGTATATAATATATAACATAGTTGCACGCTCTGAGCTATTAATTTGTTAGTACACGAAAGTTGCGTCGTTTAATGAGACGAATCTAATTATATTTTAAAGGAATGTAGGTAATCAATTAACACAAATACAGAGTCCTACCAACATCATTCATCTACCACCCTCACCTGCTCGTTGATGTAGGTACTATTGCTAAATGACTCTGGTGCAGCTTTTCCTCTTGGAACCCTGACTGCGGTTGCTTCGAGAAAATTTGACATAATACTAAAAAAATAATAAGTGGAAAGGGTAGCCAAGGCTCACAACCAATCTTCACAATCCTCCCCTCCAACCCCACCCAAACTCCTCAACCCCCCTCCGCCTCGAAGGTCGGCAGCACGAGTGTGATATCTCTAATGTTGCACACGCACATAGGCCACAGTGACCGCTTCCCATCAGGTGGGCCGTGCGCTTGTCGACACCACTAGGAAATTGCTTTGAAGATGATGATGATCAGGTATGATGGAATGTTTCTTTACCAGTAAAGCTGGTTTCTGTACCAGCCTTAAATGTATTTTTGCAGCCAGTTCTCGCTGCTTAGCCTCATGGCTCATGTCCATGATGTTCAGACCACTCTCCGTCAGGCGTTGTCAACCATTGACCACCCTGCACTTCACCGTCTGCCGACGCTACTTTGACCAGATTCATACGTCGACCAGCACAAAATCATCAGGTGGCAGTGTTAATATGTAAATAAATAATAAATATTTGTCTTTTTTATTAATATTTTTATACGGGTAATTTGTAATATTTTATTCTGATTAAATGCAGGTCAAGAGTGAGCGACTTTATAGCCAAGTTCATTGGCATGCCGTGTGCAACACATAACTAATATCGGATGACAAGTAAGCACATGTAGCACCGATGGTAGGGCTCATATATTAAATATTACGCCTGCCAGTCAGAGGTCACGTTGCGTTCAATTAAATTATTCCATAATAAAATCTGTCTAACTAGATATGACATTTTTTTATATTGTAATATTGTATAGCTATCGTAAACTCAGACAGAACTATTATAATACGCATAGCGAGTAGCGTGGAGTCGTTTATTTATTGACCCTGACCTTACAGCTTCAAATATGACTAACATATACGCAAGCCAATTAATTTAGCATCTCGGAAAACAGAATACCTATTACTAATATCATCCATTGCTAGATATGGGTTGTCAAATTTTATGTAAAGTGCGAAGGAATACTAAATTAATGGGAATCTTATTTAAATGAACAATGAATACATGGAAATAGCAAACAATTATCTAGTTTTTCTTGGCCGCTATCTCGACTGAACGTCCGTCAATTATGTTATAGATCTTGTAACCTTTATGATTGGTGTATTATTTGTAGCGCCTCGATATGGATATTATTACTACTAAAGAATTATGCTAATTATTGAATAAATAATATGATTTGATAAAAACTGAAGACCTTAAAAGTTACAACCGGGTACAAGAGCCTACCAACACCTTTGAGGATAAAACCAACGTCGCCTGCTAATCGGTGCACCTGCTAAACAATATTACAGACTTTTCTCTCAGAGTTGGAAGGTCAGACGGCAGTCGCTTCCAGAAAAGTCTATAAGACCGTCACCAAAACAATAAGCTTTCTGCATACTCGAAAGTGCACACTTCTCTTTTTTTACTTAGGTGGCAGAAAATCACACGGCCCACCTGATGGAAAACGGTCACCGTGGCCTATGGACAAGGGGCAGTTGAACGCAACTGGGAAATCGCTATGAGAAGGACTACTTTTAAAATTACAATTTGCTGTCCGAGATACATCCAGCTCACTAAATCGTCCAAATCGAGAAACCCTTCGCTATACGTTCCTAAGTATTTAGTGCGCTAAAGGTCAGTCAGTGGTCTGTAACCAATAATGTAAAGTTTAACACTGATAACTTAGCATTTTCATGTTTCAGTAATGTATGGTAATTTGTTGATAGCGTGAGTTATGGACACACCGCGCGCGAGACTACGTCGTGCGTTACCATTCGGTTATGTTGGTACAAGTTTTATGTTATAGATCAGGGTAGGCGAACCTTTATGCATCAACGTGCCATTTTTTTCTAAAACATGTTTTATGGGGTCACTGGCGTGCCATCAAAACTCTTTATGAAATAATGTAAACAAAAGAGGTATATTTTTGAAATGTTTTTGTTACACGCATAATAATTAGTACATTATGATACAAGGGAGGTGAGTCGAAATTACGGCAGAGGCGATATTGCTAGCCCCCGTTATAAAAAGCCGAGGATAAGTAATTTTCATACCTCACGAGTGTCATACGACGTTTTATAACATATTTGAACACTCCGTAGCATAGGATCATTCTCGTTAGATCGTCATAAAATACCTAAATACATTTTTACACAAGTTTTATGATCGGCGACGTGCCCAAAATATTGAGCCGCGTGCCACCTATGGCACGCGTGCCATAGGTTCGCCTACCCTGTTATAGATAGATCGTTATTTGGGCAGTATAATCGTTGTCGATCTGTGTCTGTTTGTCAGCGGATAAGATAACATCTGTGGGTCGGACGAGGTCCATCTTATCTGTTCGAATGGTGTTCTTGCCACGAGAAGATTGTTTCGATTATTGTACCCTTATCTTAAGTACCGGTCTATATGAAAGCACTATCAGCAACATACAGAACGGAATGCATTAACTACGATTTACAGATCGCTAAGGTTCTAAAACATGTCATAAAGTACCAACTGAACAAATTAACATTCACATTAAAGATAAAAATTCTTCGTCATCTGATAGATGGCAGTACTCACGTGTGGTAGCGTTAATTATATTATCACTTGCTTTTACTTCAAAGAAAATAAATAAGAAAATTGGACTTGCGCCCGATTCACCCTAATAATAATTTGTTCGCTCTTTTCGGGTGAATCCTACCCATCTTAATATATATAAATCTCGTGTCACAATGTTTGTCCTCAATGGACTCCTAAACCACTTAACCGATTATAATAAAATTCGTACACCATGTGCAGTTCGATCCAACTTGAGAGATAGAATAGTTTTTGAAACGGATTTCGACATCCACGCGGGCGGAGCCGCGGGCAACAGCTAGTTGTATAATAAATATTTTTAGTGATCGATTAGAGGTCAGATGGCAGTCGCTCCACGGAAAATATCGAAGTTCAGCCGCATCACAGTTAGACCGGAAAGCCGACCCCAACTGAGTTGGGAAAAAGGTTCAGAGAATGAATGGTCGATTTGCACATGCTGAATTTATTCACATGCAAATTGACAATTTTAGGACTTCGGATAAGGTTTTATTTAAGGTAGGTATGCTAACTGATGATCTTGGTGTACCTACAGAAGTTACAGTGGGATTGGTATTGTATTTATTGATGCCAACTCCACCGGGCCACCTAGGAGGGGTAGACCCAAGAAGTGCTGGTTTGGTGTTGTGGAGGATGATATATTGTGTTCCAAGGGTCTCACTATCTTTAAAGCCCAAGACTCTGTGAGAGAGATTGCTATGTAGAGATGTTGGTGCCTCGGAGAGCACGTTAAGCCGTCAGTCCCGGTTGCCATACAAACATCTATGGCAGTCGTTACGGGTAGTTGGAGCCCTAAAAAGTCCAAACGCGAAACACGCGAGCGACGCCGACGGGCGCCACTAACAACACTCAGTAACAGATAACACGCTCTACTCACAGGTCACAAATTGATTATGTGATTAATGGTGTACATGGCAGTTTTATTTAATTTAACAAATGGTAGACACAAGAGTTTTAGTGCTATGAGACAGAAAATATAATTAATATCTTATGTACGTGTACAGTTCTGCTAATTCTATCATTCTACCAATATTATAAACGGGAAATTTTATGATTATGAATGGAGGTTTGTTACGCCAAAACGGCTGAACGAATCTGGCTAAAATTTCGCACAGGGATAGATTATAATCTAGAATAAAACATTTTTTTATACTACGTAGGTGGCAGACAAGCACACGGCCCACCTGATGGAAAGCGGTCACCGTGGCCTATGAACGTGTGCAACACTAAGGGTGTCACACACGCGCTGCCTACCCTGAAGGGAAGGGGACAGGGCTGGAAAACACACATAGTCTACTTTCTTGAATAGATAAATATTTTTTTTATCTTGGTTAGACGTTAAATTATATTTAAACGCAATTTAAGCAAATATCCATGCTATTAAATAGACTCTACTCATCCTACTATGAGCAGAATGACCCGTACATAGCTCAGTAAATATGATAGCTGTAGTTCTGTTATATCCCGGCAACCGGAGCCGTCGGCGACAGCGGCGGCGGCCGGCGCAAGCGCAGGGGCCATTTCATTAACCCCTGGTAACAGATACCATCGTTTAATTGGCCATCGCGAGCGCTTATTAATTGCGCTTCCTAGTCGACTGTGCGGCAGGTGGCGCGGCTGGTGCGTGGCGAAAAATTATTAAGATGCGATCATATTGAGGGTTAGGGTCGGGAGTAACAGTGGATTAGGGTTTAGTTTTTCTATTTTTTTTTATACTACTTAGGTGGCAGACAAGCACACGTGGCATACAATTTTTTACTGTATTTCGCCGATGTCAATAATACGCGTAAATCTCTCGCTACTACTCCGCCTACCCTGCACATGACGGCGGCAGTGCGTCCGACTTCTATGTCAGAGTTCGTGGTTTCGATTCCCGTTCAGTCCAAATAATCATTATGTACGGATTTGTCTACTTGCATTAAAATGTACAAAATAAAAATATATCTTTATAATTATATCCACAATCTAGGACTCCTAACGCAAGCTATTTAAACTATGTTTCTTTAGGTCTAAGTAACGTTATGTATCTAGAGGTAGAATGTCTTAGAATATTTACTTATTTACTTTCCAGATAATAACACAGCCATAATACCTACAGGGACAGCCCGTATTGGAGCGCTTGGGAACAAAATCGTGGAGCGGACAGGAATAAGCCCCGTAAACCTATGGAACCAATTTCAGTACTAAGTATTTCCAAATTAAATATTACGCAAACCAATTCCAACTATTTGGCTTTGCGTTATCTGCGGCAGAATCGCGAGGTCCGTCTGTGTACGCGCTACAAGTGCCGCAGCCATGTTTGTAGTTAGCCCATTGTGCAACGGACAGACAAACAATAGCAGCGAATATGAACGTATTGGAAAGTGTTGTTATCTATCCGGATCTCATCGAGCAGCCATCGGACAGACTGTACCGTACATATTGCAGCAATTACACCTATAAGCGTTTAGTTCGCAGACATTTCTTAATACAAGGTTCGTGGTTTGAGCAACCCCAACGCTAAACTTTTTTTTATATACTATTAGGTGGCAGATAAGCGCACGGCCCACCTGTTGGGAAGCGGTCACCGTGGTCTATTGACGTGTGCAACAAGAGATATCACACTCGCGCTGCCGACCTCGTTCGTTAAGTGTATAGGGGTGCGAAGGAATTGCTCTTTGGGCCACCTTACACCCTGGCGTCAGAAGACCCTAGACGGCGTGCGGTTTTAGTCGGTAAGAGTCCGACATAACCTGCCCCGCTAGCCGCGGGGTAGGTATCCATGAGGATTACCGCACGGAAAAAAAGATATACTTATAGGGATAAAGGCAAATATACAGTGGGCTTATATCTACCTATCCCGCCGGAAGAAAAACATAAGCATAAATTAATGCAATTTGTTAAGCAATGTTTACCGTGGTTAACTTCGTCAATATCACTGTCAAAACTAGAGCATTCTGTATGTTATGTTTAAATTTTAAAAGCCCCAGCCTCATCACTATATAGAATAAGTGGTACATTATGTTTTTCGTCCGTTCTGTGGATAAATCAAAGTGTTTAATTAGACAGGTATGCGTAACGCAAACGACCCGTGTTATTGTAACTCGCGCGACACTACTTTCCAATCTTGTTTTGTTTTTGAACGCTGAGCCCCACTGCCCACTGCCCACTGCCCACTATCCAAACTGACATGGCCGGCGAGGGCACAGTGCCTCCTTGGTGGTCGCTGGGCACTTAAGTGGTCCTATTTAGCAATTAAGTATTCCACGATCATTTTAAATGTTTGATAATAAAGATAAATAGATCACGACAGTCGCCTCTCTCCTGTACCTACACAGTGGCATCGAATGTTACTATTCTGTTGCCGGTAGGGTAATCTAATCTAATGAAATCAATGTACCTGTAATCGTGAAGTTGTAGGTTCGAAACCTTCATAGTGCGCAGGCGCAGGCGCCATGAATCCACCTGCTTTTTGGGGTTACAAAAAAGGACAACGAGATAAATGTATTAGGTAAGTTACTCTCACAAACCTCTGGAACTTCTCCGAACAATCCGGGGCAATCATGCTGAGAAAATATTTTTTTATTCATGATAGGCTTAGGTTTGACCTTTATTTCACCTTTTTTATACTACTTAGGTGGCAGTCAAACACACGGCCCACCTGATGGGAAGCGGTCCAGTCGGAGTTGTCACACTCGCGCTGCCGACCCTGGAGGGGTAGAGTGGTTGAGGAGCTTGGGCGGGGTTAGAGGAGAGGATTGGGGAGCTCCAGCTATCCTACTTACTGAACCACGATAGTTATTATAGCCGCGGTCTTCTGTAGGGTGGAGGTAGGTACTACCCCAGTCACTGCTCGGCTCGGTTCGGATCTAGCGGTAACTGTGGTAGTGACCATAATATGGTCTACGATGAATCACGTTTGCCTACATGGAACATATTCACTCGTGACTTTTAGATATAGGTAGACATAATTTAGATAATAAATTGGCACTATACTTGTAAATGATACGTTTGTACAACACTTTATTTAATTATTCTCACACCCAATCATAATTACTTCCTTTACACTTTAATCTGAATCAATAAATAGTCCATAAGTGATAGAATCAATAGATCAGCTTGATTAAATTGTATAGTTGTATAAAAAAATATTAAAATAAATACATTAATTGTAGATTTTCGTGTTAAAGCTGTTTCTGTAATTAATTTAGTGAATCTCAGATCACTATAATGAGGTGTAGATCTCAGAATTAAAACGACTTATTTTAATACGTTAGGACTTATCTGATGAATCAGGCATCTTCGCATAAATTAGCAATATTCACGATATGTTTCCCACGACAAAGACACAAAAGGATTCTAGGTTATCAACCAAAATCATGTTAAAAAACAAGTTATGCTTATTTTATCTGACTTATCTGATATTGATGCGTTTTTTTTTTGTTTAATAGGTCTTGATCACGTTTAAAATTACGCATGTTTGATCACAATCGGTTGAGTAGAACCGGAGATATAGTCAAAGAACGCATATATAGGCTAGTTTTTATAGAAATACGAATATAACATAGGCAATATAATGTGGATAGATGACCACATGAAATAAGTATCTATTTGAAAGATGTTAGACATAAGCCTCAAATTGAGTCCACGTTGTCAGGGAGGTATACATACACAAATATAATTTGAAAAATATAAATCCATAATGAAAAGTAAATTTAGTTTTTCATGCAGTTCCGTAATGCAAACATGTTGAAACATTGGGGCAACAATTGGGGCGTGTTTAGTTTAATGTAAACTTAAGATCGGACTTAAGGAGTTGATGTTATTTCATAACGAAGTAAGTTGATGTAGTCTTTAGGAGGTAGGACACGACGGTATCTCCTTTAGCGGTAGTACGTCCGCCCATAATAGCCATCGTGTTGTGTTCCCGCCGGTAAGTAGGGTAGCCAGAACAAATTGTACCACTCCTCCCCCCATCCTTTCCTAGCCCTACTCCTTCCCTTCAGGGTAGGTAGGCAGCGCGTGTGTAACACCCTTAGTGTTGCACACGTCCATAAGCCGCGGTGACCGCTTCCCATCAGGTGGGCCGCGTGCCTGTCTGCCACCTACGTAGTATAAAAAAAAACCTTTCAGGACGCTTTGAACATGAATGTATAACTTTGTCACCTTTAGCTAAGCTGGTTTATAAGTGCACCATAGTACAGATCACCCGGCACCCGGATACAGAATGATGGTAAGCTGGATAATATACGCAAAGAGCTGATAGTCTACGCTGTGCAGTCAAACCACCTGTTCCCCCTTCTTCTTCAACCTAGCGTTAATCCCAATCGTATCCAAAGCTTTCACCTCGGAGTCTGGGGTCCGCTTTACCAATCTTTACTGGGGATTTGGCTGGACCTCGATATTTTCCGTGGAGCGACTGCCATCTGACCTTCACAACCCAATGGTGACTTTAGGCGATATCGAAGCATTGCAGCTACACCGTTGTTGTTGGACTTTTTAGGGCTCCAACTACCCGTAACGACTGCCATAGATGTTTGTATGGCAACCGGGACCGACGGCTTAACGTGCTCTCCGAGGCCCGATATCGGCAACACTTTGTGCTCTTATTTTACTAACTCGACTTCGCGTCCCGAATGACATTTATAGGGCAATTACTATTGTCAGCTAGCGATATTGCCGCCTCCGGCCTGCAATCAGTGCACTGATATATTAATCTCTTTACGGTTGCTGTCGAACGAACTAAGATTATCTAGATCTCGATTATATATCGGTGAGGACAAATGCGTGAAAGTTCAGCGTTTCATTGTATCGAACTACTGTGAACAGCTCCGGGAACCGATTACACATTTATTTTGTAAAGGTAAAGATAAGATAAAATATACCTTATTGTATACCATATAAGTAATTGATTGCAAATTAACATTTTATTTGTATTTAATGTACCATGGGGTGCATTGTGGACTTTTTACCATTGTCCTACTTTTTGTTATACTAGTATATAACAAGCAGGAAAAAAATCCTGTCTGCTCTACTATGCGGTATGACAAAAAATGTTCACCACTTTGAAAGTGTTATATTATTTATTGATTCCTAGTTGTTATACTGTATACCTACTAGGAATACAGAAAACAAATACACTGTTACGACAGCTGGTACTACTATTGTTTCGAACAAAGCTAGAGGGCCGATGACGGCTCGCATAAAAGAACAATAAATAATAAAGAATGTAGTTGCAATTTTTATTATTTTTATTTCAAATACTAAACATAAAACTATTAAAAATTCTGTTTCATTTTGCTGACCGTATAAATTTTTAAAAAGCGCTTCGAAGAATTCCATTGATTATGCATACAGTACAACCAAATACAAGCAAAACATTAAGTAGTTTAGATTTATGTGTTCATGTTAATCAATTAAAAAGCCATCATCGAGCATTAACACAACTTAACCTCCATAATTATTACAATTCGGAACTATCGCCCGAAGACAGCGCTCCCCAGTTCCCCATATCTAAAGCGTCACAATTCCAGCGTCGCATGCGCAGCTCTCAGCTCCGGCCGGGATGCGCGCGCGCAATCTTAATAGCTCTACTGAACTCTACCGTTCGTAATGAGAGTCTACCTAAACACTTTGTGTAATCAGCACTGCATAAATAATGATGTTGTGTGTATGTTTATTCATGTTATTTGCTTGGGAATTGAGACTCGGTGAGGTTTCTATGTAAATATATACGAACTTGTGATTTACACGCCAATGGCACGGATGAAGACGAGCTCAATAACCTGACATGGTATAGTTAGTGCAGTACGTGAAGCACCTCGGAGATGTCATGCAGGAGAGCGTTTCTAATGCAGCCATATTTTACAACGAGCACCAGGCTAGGTGGATAACATAATATATTGTCCAGATCCCGATAGTGGGGGTAGGCCTGAGAAATGCTGGAGGTAGGGCACGACAGTATCTGCCGTCCGAAATGAGCTGTCTGACTGGGGAAGTACCTCCACCCTACAGAACACCGCGGCCATAATAAATAGCAAGGACTGTCTTTCGCAGATTTTTCTTCACTTCACAAGACATACCGCTCACAATCTCATAGGAAATAATCACGCCTTTCTAACAATATTTTATACAAATAGACTTACCTGACACTCACGCGACGTTAAAGATATAATAATTGGACACCGGCTAAACAATATTTCATGTAAACCGGCCGCGTCCCACACGACGTCAGACGTCAAATTACACAAGTTGCCAGGCAAATTCGAGTGTTCACCACGAAAACAACAGAACGTGATTACGTCACTACACATAAATTGTGCCGCGGCTCCACCCGGGTGGGCCGCACTCTCGAGTTACTGCCGATAGCCAAACAATCACGGACATCCAAACACGCACACAATTTATAGAAAAACATATTAGTATCGGATCTCGGAAGTATCGATTATCGTAATGGTATCGATAACTCGATCCGAGCGAGCTATCGTTGCCACATCGACGTAGGGGTTCCTATTAGCCAAGATTAAGTGTGTTGCTTGTACGTATTAGTTGTTGCGTGTAACGGTACGCGGCTCTTAACTTGTACACAATCTATTAATGAGGTCGTCGAGCCTCGCTTGTGCACATAAACCATAGGGTTCCGCTTTATTGCTTTGAAGAACTCTTCGGCATGCAAAGGTGCATGACCATTTCTTGGTCAAAAACAGGCGCAGGGTTCCATAGACCTTCCCCGAGGGTATCCCATATCTTCAACGATGCAAGACGTTTGGAAATACCCTAAGTATATTTCGAAACAATACAACATTAACATAGCATTTGGGGTTACAAAAAAAATTAAGTGCGTTATTTTTTTACGAGTATTTTTTTAAAGTCTAAATGTAAAACTTAAACTATTTACCCGACTGCCAAGAAGGGTTATGTTTTGTCTAGGTACTTCACAATGTGTCAAACGGTCGAAAAGAGGAATTTCCTTGACTCAGACATGGACTCCGGGGTGTTCTGTGAAAACTCGTAAATCAGAGTGGGATAATTCAGTATTAGAACTATTAACAAGCCATTTTAGGAATTATTGAGACGTAGAAAAATTATTATAGCAGAGAGAATAGAAGGCATATTTATTTTCACAAGCATTTATATGCACTGTACGACTACATACGTTTAGTTGCACGGAGGTTCAACAAAATGTAACTTTACAATTTTTATAGGTAGTTAAAAAAATAATTAAAATTATAAAACTTCATTTTCTATTTGACAAGATATTATCCGTATTGTGTACTGAATGACAGCAATAAAACAAACATTTCTTAACTATTCAATTGAGAACATACGATTCGATTAAGTGTTTACTAAGAATGAATTCCACATTTCTTTCGTGAAACTATCAACGCTTAATTACAATTTCATCAACCAAGTAATTCCTTAGCTGACAAGTCCATAAATGGGCATGGACTTGATAGGAATACTTTGTAGTATGATATATTGTGAAGTTACGCGAAATGTGCCCACCTCGGTATGAGCCAACTTGATAGATGTATAAAACTACAGTTAAATATGAACAGAACGAATTGATGAGAGATAGCCTAATAAGGCTTTAGTGGACGTCACACGCGCAAGCCTACAGACTGCGTGCGTCTGTCTGTGCGTACAATAAGTGTGCATATCGCATTATTGCTACCGTGTTCAGATACTAAAAAAAGTTATACTTACTTTATTATATTATTGTTGAACAATTAATAAGTTTATTATTTGCCTTTACCCAAGTTTTATAGGTACGTCTGCTAATGAATAAAATTATATAAGATTTATTTGTTATTTATCTGACCAATTACAAATGTGCGCTGAAAGATGATAATGATCAGTAGATGATAAATAAATAAACATTTACGACATTCTACACAGAGCTTCCTAAACCCAAAGTAAGCATGGCTTAACTAGCTTGTGTTATGGGTTCTAGAATGCAGATAAACATACTTATATACTTTTTATCTATACATATAATAAATCTGTAACTGATCGGTGTCTGTACATGGAAGATATATGAGAAAAAAAATGATTAGGGGACTTTATGAATGTAATAGATGCCAAAACAATGATTTTTAGAATTTTTGTCTGTTTGTCTGTTTGTCGGTTTGTCTGTTTGTCCGCAAATCTTTGTGCGCGCTAAAATCAAAAACTACTGGAGGGATTTTGATCAAACTTTGTACGATTATAGTTCATAGTGCTGGGCAACATATAGGCTACTTTTTATACAAGCTGATACCCGCGGCTTCGCCCGCGCTTCGTTTTTAGGTCGTTTTTGGTCATATCTTCGGTTCTACTTAACCAATTACAACCAAACATACGGTAAATTTTTAGTCTAAGCAAGACCTTTCTAATAAAAAAAAAACCGCATCAAAACCATCTACACTCGAGAGCAATGAATCCGGGTCACTTAAACGAAGAAACTGGTTCTAACCTACGCAGACCAGGAACGGGCAGAACCAGGTGTACCACAGCACGAGAAGACCGATACTTGGTGAACACCATGCTTCGAAATCGCTTTCTCACAGGAACTGAACTCACCAATCAGTTTCGACGCCTCGGAGGAAGTAACCCAAGTGCATGGACAGTAAGACGTCGGCTTGCTGAATCTAACTTAAAACCCCTTAGACCTGCAAACGGCCCTAAACTGGAGCGTGGGCATCGTATTTCGAGACTAAGATATGCCCTGTTTCCTATTTTTGTTTTAAGGAGAGATCAGCAGTTTTTTTCTTTATGTAATTTTGTGTTAATAAAATGTATGGTGACTCATATTTTTTTTACTTTCATTTAAGGAGTATTACATTGTCTATTAAATACAATTTATTGCATTAACCTATCATTTTTAGTTTCCGAGATTTTTAACATTCTTTAAGTGACCCGGATTCATTGCTCTCAAGTGTATTTTTTACGTCCATCGCGAGAGCGATGGACGTAAAAAGTACTGAACGGGGTTTGATGCGGTTTTTTTATTAGAAAGGTCTTGGTTAGACTCAAAATCTTACGCATAATTATTTGATCACAATCGGCTCAATAGAACATGCGATATAGTAAAAAACGTGAAAATCGACGTCCAACAGCTATCTATAATATAAACTGTAATTGTGCAACATCTCTCAAATGCGTCCAATATTCCAATGGTTTCTCTTCACATGTAGATAGAATCACTTACCCGGCTCTATCGCACAATGAATTCGGCGGTGAATAATAAATCTGAACGTTTTAGAGTGTTGTTCTGTGGTCTTGCTGGCCTTATGTAGGTTCACACGGCATTTACTCTACATTTCTTTTAAGAAATGCCTACATGAGTCATAGAACCGTTCACACGTCGGTAATATTGCTACACGTTGCGTTGTGAAGAAAACTAAATGTACCTACTTACTTTAAAAATAAAATCCTTGCTAATACTAACCAATACATTTCTCTCATTATAACATTGAAAATATACCGTCTGAACACCTTGCTGTTTTAATGATTCATTCAATTCAATTGAATTTATTTCTGACCAAACATAATTTGTGTTCAAATTTCAAATACAATAATAATATACCTACAATAAATGCATGCATGATTACAACCAAATATGTGCGATTGCCATGTGAACCGAGCCTAAGTAAATTAAAAACCTTAACTTTTAAAACAGTTGAATAGTTTTATTAGGTACAACAAAAGATCGACTAAGAGCACATCCGGCGCAGGCCCCGGGCCCTGACTCACGGCTCCACTATTGTCGCTAAGATAAACATCTCAATTTCTTCACCTAACATCATTGGAGCTGTCTGCGGTGAAGCCTACGATGATAATGGCCGCTCTGCTGACAACCCCATGTTTTCTAACAACGCACAATGAATACAAAGAAACATTACTTTCCGATCGTTATCGCGGTCCGGCGTTCGATGTCCGATCGGCCGATCTTGCCCACGGATGGGCAACATAATTACCGATACACGCGGCCATTGACAACAATGGTCAATCACAAGCGACCTGCGAACTTTGGACCACTGCCATGTTGAGGGGGGAAGCGGCTGGACGATGTTCGGTCTGTTTTTACCCGATTAGTAGTAGAGTAGTAAAAAAAACAAGCACTTAGATGTCCGGTGGTCTAGAAACATAACAACTTAACAATCGGGATCCATTGAAAAATTAGATTAGCTGTCGAATAATGGATACCGACTGTTCAGTTGTTATGTCTCTAGACCACCGGACATCTAAATGCTTGTTTTTTTTCTTTTTAGTTTTTTACGCAGTCGGGTTTTTTTTTGTAACTGAAACACAGGTGCAAGTGAAGTTCAATGGAATGAAAATAATAAAAAGGAAAACAATTCCTTTAATGCTGCATAATTATCTTAATTACCTATTTATTGATGAGGTTTAGAATAAATAAGTCTACTTATACTTGTGCAATATTATTTGTGTTCAAAAACTTCCGAAGTTAATTGTACCTCACGGTTGATCTTCTAAATATTGTCCTACAACCAAATAGAGGCCGACTATGAACTAAAATACAATCGAATAAACTTTGTTTTTTTGTGATACAATAAAACAGTGAACCCGCTATCCTCAGCACTCAGACCGCAGCCTGTACTGATAGCATCTCCACAATGCGCTCAGTAAGGCGCACTACACACTAATGCCGTAAGTAATGAGTACCACACATCTGTCAGGTTAAACCATCTGACGTTAGAGTGCTTGTGACACAACTACATGTTTGACAAGATGAAAGTTCCCACAGTACGTCACTTATAGTCCGAGATCCCACTGCAAAATCATGCATGCATCGAATATTTGCTAAAAACCAATTTTTACGCATATTTATGATTAGGAGAACATATATATTTACTAGGTTGCCTATCAAAATGTGGCCGCTAATATGTTTAATTTAATTATTGCTAATTCATTTATCGGAAAAAAAAATTCTTCACATGGTTTTTAAATAAAATATCATCCACGTCACGGCAATACACATAAGGACTCTGAAAAATCACGGTTGCCGTTGCGCACTTCGCCGTACCTCTTCGCAGCCAGGTGTAAACAGGTACGAAGAGGTACGGCGAAGTGCGCAACGGCATTAGCGGCCACATTTTGATAGGCAACCTAGTAAATATATGTTCTCCTAATCATAAATATGCGTAAAATTTGGTTTTTAGCAAATATTCGATGCATGCATGATTTTGCAGTGGGATCTCGGACTATTATGCGTACGCGTAACCAGAGTACATCAGTCACTTATGAGGGCTTACCATTTCGTAGTTTGAATTTGCTATCTGTACCTGGGAGTGAATTAACAGGTGCATATATTGACTGACGAACGGGGTTCAGACCAAGCCCTTTTCGCAGCTAGGAGATCATACCTTAAAACATGTGGACCCCAGAGTCGGAGATTCAAGGCTTAGATGCATCCCGTGGCAAAACTAAGATGTTGATGATGACCGGAGAAGTAGCACCCTTCCCATCAACCTTCTTTAACCTAGCGTTAATCCCAGTCGTATCCAAAGCTTTCATCTCGGAGTCTGGGGTTCGCTTTATCAGTCTTAACTGAGGATTTGGCTGGACCTCGATATTTTCCGTGAAGCGACTGCCATCTGACCTTCACAACCCAATGATGACATTAGGCGATATCGAAGCATTGCAGCTAGACCGTGGTTGTTGGAATTTTTAGAGCTCCAACCGGGGACCGACGGCTTAACGTGCTCTCCGAGGCACGGCCAGACCAATGTAAATACCCATCACTACATAGTATAAAACAAAGTCGCCTTTTCTTTCCCTATATCCCTATGTGCGCTTATATCTTTAAAACTACGCAACGGATTTTGATGCGGTTTTTTCCAATAGATAGAGTGATTCAAGAGGAAGGTTTATATGTATAATACATGCATCATATACTAAGGCAACATTGCTAATTTTAGAGGTTTCTAACGTGATGTCGTAAAATTAACCTATTTTTTTGGGTTTATTTAGCAATTTAGCAAAAACGCTGCCTAAACCCTACGAGTTAGATCAAATTAATGTACTACAGTATTGTACACCATAAAAAGGTCTACAAAAAAGTCCGCTATGGTATATGTTTATCTTTTAGGGATAACCCACATTAACCATTTTTATTGTTTACTTTTTACGTGAAAAAATGGCTCATTTACGAAGCTATTTTAAGCAATACGGCATTAATCCTTATCGAATTAAGTACCTTAAATACAGTGTGCAATTAATATAGATCAATATGGTTCCTTACAGCATGTAAATTAAACAAATATTTTCGGAGATATTACAAATTTAAAATTTGCGTTTGCGGCGGGCGGTACCGGTCGGACGGGGCAGTGCGGGGAGGCCGCTATGTTTTATATACAACGTTCATAGTTTTTCTGTAGTGTATTTAATTTAGTATCAGCATTGCACCCGTGCGAAGCCGGGGCGGGTCGCTAGTATTCATATATACAAATATTTGCACTGAGCGGGAATCGAACCTGCGCCTCCTGTGCAGCGGCCGCGTTCACTACCGCTACGCCACAGAGGCTCCCATCAATATTGATATACAATTTGGGTTTGGTTAAGAAGAAAAATAAAATGGTTTTACCATGGCGTATGTTTGCATACGATCCCACGTGGATGGTGCCTGTTCCAATTTAAATGACGTAACAAATTCTACAATAATAGTTGCCAAGCAATTATGTGATCACTCAAACTGGTCTCCGCCAGACGAGGCTACGTCACCAGCCCAAAGCGAAGAGGTCCGCTCTCACGTGTGTTTGTTCGTGTGTCCCAATATTTGTAGAGTCCCACCATAAACACGCTGTAAACCTCACTCGAGTCTCTCGGGCTCTACCTACTCGCTGTGTCAATAATTAATATTCAATTACTCGTGTTGGGCTCCACTAGCCGGGCAGCCAGCAGTGACGTCGGACGGACGCCGGACGGGACTCGTCGGACGAGTTCGAGTGCCAGTAAAATTGGGCTTTGGTGAAGTGTTTAGACGTAAACTAGTTATATGATTATGTTTGTTGCGCTCCTCGGCGCGCGTTTGGTAATAATCTGTGATCATAATTCTGTTGTATGTTATTTTTATAAGGGCGGACTGCTTACATTCTAGTATGTTTTATGTATTGTGTCAGAGGTATTAACATATTTGCAAGATACACTTTTTTGATCTACCAATAGGAGTCGTCTTGTACTCTAGCGGGCGCGACTCCACACTGCCACTTAGGATTTCAAAAACCTTTTAATCTACTTTTAGTGTCTAATGTGTCCATATTTTTGAATTCCTTATTCTTCATCCGAGTGTGAGCTTGCACTTCAGAGCCCGGGGTCCGCACCTCATTCTCTTATATATTTTGACTTTTATGGGAGAGACTACCGACTATCAGTCCTGGAAGAAAAACCTGCGCCAGAGATACCTTCGTGAATCTGTAAACGCAGTCTTTTGTTTTGTATCTGTTTTCATAGCTGTATGAAAATCGAGATCCTATTCCCAGCAGTTTCCTAGGCCACAAATAATAGAACAAAGCTGTCGTCTGGTGCTCGTAGCGCTCGTTAGCCGTCCCTGTCCGGGGCCACGCAACTGATTGCAGCTGTGACGTCGAGGACTCAATTCTCGACATCGTTCAACATGTCAAAGCTTGTAAAGCGATCAACTGGTATGGATCCGTATTTCTTGTGGCGATGCGCCGGCGCAGCCACAGTTAGGGTTGATAGGAATAGAAACATCTACGAGTTAAATTATCTACAGAGTATTCAATTAGGTATAAGTGGACGTGCACGGTATGTGTTATGCGCTATGATTCCTCTATAATTTTATATCTGCACTAGCGGTCCCCCGCTGCTTCGGCAGTGACATTCTTCGTCCCCGTGATACCAATTTATCCCAAAATAATATTGTCGGACCATGTCTCCTCGTGACCATGACTGTTAAAAACCACCCGAATTGCGGGCTCAATGTAATAACAATAATAACATCACATAAATCGCAATAAAATCCGTTGAAAATAGTTTTATGGTAATTTATGATTTATTTTATAACAACTGCGCTTACTGAAAAAAATATTTCATCATTTGTCTGGTACATTATCCCCGGTCAAAACAGGCTATATTATTATTATCTTAATATATATAAATCTCGTGTCACAATGTTTGTCCTCAATGGACTCCTAAACCACTTAACCGATTATAATAAAATTCGCACACCATGTGCAGTTCGATCCAACTTGAGAGATAGGATAGTTTTTGAAACGGATTTCGACATCCACGCGGGTGGAGCCGCGGGCAACAGCTAGTATATGTGTAAATTACGATATAAAGCTCGTCAAAACAACTGCCAGTGAAGAATTGTTGGTTTAAAATAAACTTTGTGTGTTGCCTCGCAAAAATTTAAAAATAGTTTCACATTAATTACTGTTAGCGTACCAGCCATTAGGACTGATCTAGTTTCGTAATAGCGAAGATTACTTTCACGAAACCTTTCTGTCAGAGGTATATCACGTTCGACCATATCAAACAAAAATATAAAGTATATACAATAGTTACACATAAAATACTGACCCACCAAAAACGTTACAACGCAACGCAAATACGTTCCAACGTATATAACTTCTGCCAGCCCTGTCGTTGCACTCAATGGGATGGTGGCTTCATCAATAAATACAGTTATAAATTGCACAGAGCCGGCAGAGGCGCCCCCTGGCGGAGACGGACCCCTGCAGCTCCACCAGATACAATACGAGAGCCGATCAGTCAGAGCGGTGTGCTCCTGGCAACCAAATGTCATTTTGCAACTAACGAGTAATTGAGCCATTTGTTTTAAATCCTACTGCCAACTAATATTATCTATATCTATACTAATATTATGAAGAAAAGTTTTGTTTTTTTGTTTGTTTGTAACGAATAGGCTCCGAAACTACTGGACCGATTTCAATATTTCTTTCACCAATAGAAAGCTACATTATCTGTGAGTAACATAGGCTATAATTTGTCTCCAAAAAAATTAGGGATCCTTACTAAAACTTCAATAATGTAAGCCAATTTGAAATCCACGCGGGCGGAGCCGCGGGCAACAGCTAGTAAATTATAAAGTTTGTGAAGTTGTTTGAATGTTTATTACTAAATCACGCTCCAGTGGCTGAACGTAACTGGTTGAAATCTGATACAGGTATAGATTAAATGGAATGAATAGTGAATATTGATATATACTTATTATGGTTGTGGGTAGCAGAATTCTACAATTCAACGGTAACTAGTTAGCTTCTCAAAATATTTGATTATAATCTCGAACGAGCGATGGAAAATAATAGCACCTATTCTAAATAAAAATTCCTCTCATCCACCATCTTGTTGTGTTCCCACCGGTAAGTAGGGTTGCCAGAGCTCACTGTACCCCTCCCTCCCCCTTCCTAGCCCCCCCCCCCCTTCCCTTTAGGATAATCAGCGCGTGAGTGATAACCCTGGTATTGCACACGGTGACCGCTACCCATAAGGTGGGCCGTGTGCTTGTCTGCCACCTACATGTCCTACATAGTATAAAAAAAAATTTACACCAAATCCTTATTCCCGCAATAGTACATGTACATACATACAAATCACGCCTTTTTCCCATTGGGGTAGGCAGAGACAACATCTACAATATATACATATACACAATAGTAAGGAATAATTATATCAAAAAGTCTATAATTAAAGCATAATATAGCTGAACAACTATAACGTAATTCTTACAAAAACTCCACCGTGTTACTCCTAAGTAGCCCATTTATTAACAATTAAAATGTGTTTTATAGACGTAGGACCAAGTAGCCGAGCCTGTACAGCTCGCTCAGCTCGCTCGACAGTTGACAGCGACATCCGCGCCCCGACACGCACTACCAGGAGAACAGCAAACACTACACATCAACTCGAATAGTTTCCGTATTCAGTTAACTGCTTGAAGTATTTATAATGAAAGGAAATTGTTTGGAGCAGGTTCCCTCGGCAGAACACAAGAGTAATTATACTGTCGATCACGATTATAAGAGTATCGGATGTAATAATTATTATTGATAATAGCGCTTGTAGGGTACATGTTGTATGTTCATTATTAAATGTAAACAAACCGTGGAGTCTTATATAGATGATTTGTTTCAGTAACAATGTCCAAACTTAAGGTTTTGAAAAGGACGTGAGCTAAACGTTAACGTGAGACTTTTTTTATACTACTCAGGTGGCAGACAAGCACACGGCCCACCTGGTGGGAAGCGGTCACCGTAGCATATGGACGTGTGCAACATCAGGGATGTTACATTCGCGCTGCCGACCCTGGGGAGGGGAGGTTAGAAGTTGGAGGGAGTAAATGGGGGGAGGGGTTGCGAGCTCTGACTACCCTACTTAACGCTGGGAACACAACACGATGGTTATAATGGCCACGGTGTTCTGAAGGGCGGAGGTACTACCCCAGGCGGACTACTCAGTTCGGACAGTAGATACCGTCGTGTCCTACCTCCGTAAAAAACGTTAAGGTTAAACAACAATAAAACTGTAGGAGATATTAGTGAATTGCGATTCAGTCAGTGTCCGATCTGAGAATAGAGGAAACAATACACATTTTTGTTATATGCTTACGCGCCGGTGTGCTTCTGAAGGTAAAATACCGACACCAAACTAAGACAGAACTTAATCTCAAGCGTCGTCTCAAGTCGCCCAATGAAATCCACATTTAATCCTTATCCACATTATCCAATAAATAAGTCTAATAGAACGAACTGTCACAACGGACAAAGAGTTATTGGATGATAGCATTTCCTGCCATAAGTCAAAGGGTTGTAATGAAACCACTCAATAAACGTCGCCTGTATTTATTGTATTTTCGATCCATAAAATCGTATTTATACAGTTAATTTTAATTAATTAGCACAAAAATAAGGCTCGAAGCGCAACGTACTGCCTCGGCCAATTTCGTGACTGTTACCGGCCAATTAGGGCCAGCAAATGCATGTACTTAATGGGTGCAATAAGTCTGCGCGGGCGCGTCTGCCCGCCGCGGCGCGCCTGCGCACACTGCGGCCATATTTCTTCCTGTAAAAGGACGCGCGCGACGTCCGTTCGTGTATTGAACGATTAAGGCTTTGTTCACCTTATTCGAGGGTACTTACATCATCATTATCGGCGGTTATCGCTCTTGTAGCCCACTAGCGCCGCGCAGTTCTTATTACGGGGTATTCATTTTATTACTTGTGATACGATGTACAGGTTTGTCTGACTGACAAGAGCTTTGATTGAGCTGAGATTTTATTGTGTCTATGATAAACTGAAATCTTAAAACACCGACAGACTTAATATAATACTAGAATGTAAGAAATTTTACTTTTAGGTAGGCCCTATCTACCTATGTGGTATTTCTTACATGTAAATGCTCGCAGTTTTTAACTAAATTCAACGCCACGGAACAGCCTTCAGTAGGCACTCTCAAAAACCGTACGAAATGTAGTAACTACTACTTAATATCGAAAGTAAGAGAGTGGTAGGTACTTCTACTACGGGCCTTTTGTCGTGGTACTCCTGGCACAAGCATGGTAAGTACAATCACCTAGTATAACTTTTTTTTAATACCAGTCACATCAATATGACTTCACCTCGCCTGATGGTAAGCTGAAGGTAAAGTCTCTGGAATGGGAGTCACCATTACAAACACCGATAGTGCTATAATGATGGCCCTCAGCCTAACAGCCTCATCAAATACTTAAAGGACCGCTTAAAGGACCCGAGACTGTAGGAGGAAAGAAACACATGAGCTGTTAAATAATTTCTTTCAAACGTTTCTACTGAATAAGAGTAGAAATATAATTGTGGCACGGTACAGTAGGCTGTATAGAACTGCCTCCTACACTCCCCCCTCCACGATCCAATGAGCCCATTCAGTTTTATCGCCTCTAATGAGACATTTACATTCAAAACCATAGACATTGAACAATCCTTTCTTCGAGCTATTAATTATAATAATCTGTGCTATTACCGCTGCCTATTAACCGATACTGTGTGAGGGTTTATCATTCTTTATGTAGACAATAACAGTAAACGCGAGTAGTCGTGAGTGAAACTCCGGAGTGTCGGTAACTGGCGGCTAAGTGGCGAACTAATAATAAACATTCAGATAAAATGGCGGCGGCGCAATCAATGGCTTCCTAGGACTGCGCCTGAGTCGGTACGCTTTCAGGCTAACTTATGGATTCATAATAAAATTGAATATTTCTGAGACTACGTAATAACATCAGCATAAGTTTATCACAATAAATTTTATATTCTCATACTTTAAAACCAAAGTATGCCTGTAAATGACGGTTCTTCTATATGGACTAACTATTTTAACAAACTGATTTGACCACGAAAAAAAAATGGTCAAATCAGTTTGACTAGTTATCATATAGTCTTTGGTTTGACTAAATAGTTAGTCCATCTGCAAGAACCGGTAAATGAACGGTGATAGCCCAGTAGCTCAGATGTAAAACTTTCTTTAGTGGCCGTAGATTCAAACCGCGGTTGTCAAACTAATGATATCATAATGTATTTACTAATAATAGTAACTTTGGTTACTAGTAGTGTTTCTAAAAATAGTACCTACAGAATAGTTTAGAGAGAAAACAATGACTGACAGGGTCGGTAAATGTAGTAGCTATTGCAAACTTAACCTTGGCGATATATACCAACATACAATAATTTCAGATAGGTGTATGAATGCAGGTCTAACGACCTCCGTCCTCCATGAGCGCAGGCCTGGGGATGACGGGTGGAGCCACTTATTACCCTAGCAGAAGCTTCTATACCTATTCCGGGGCCTTCGGCCTATTACGGGGGCATGACGGGAACACCGTGGTTCCCAAACCCGAGAGGGCCATCTCGAATCCGGAAATGGCCCGGGTCAAGCCGTGGTGCGAGGGAAATGCTCTTTGGGCCACCTTACACCCCGGCGTCAAGACCTTGACGGCGTGCGGTTTTAGTCAGTAAGAGTCCGACATAACTTGCCCCGCTGGTCGCGGGGTGGGTTTTTTTTTTAATCTTTATTTTGAAGAGGGTTTGTTCACAAAGTGAGTATGTCACCCTCATAGGGGCTAAGCTTATCTACAACTTACAATCTACGCTTAATACCTATGTTAACTAAGCTGTAAAGTATTCTTGCCTCCTGGCTGGCGGGAAAAGCAAGAATACTATTCGTGGGGTGGGTATCCATGAGGATTTCCGCACAGAAAAAAAGGTATAGGAATGCACGTGTACAATAAAATTATGACTAAAATTAAAAATAAGTTGAAATGTAAATTGATGTATAACTATGTTTCTTTGGGCATCGTACATTCCTCAGCATTTAACGCCTTGCTATTACATGATGTTATTTGATAAGTAGGTTTCAATCACCAATAGAAACACAGAAAACGTATGCTCCTTATCAGGTAAGTCATGTATACATACCGTTTTACATAAGGTTAAGCCAATAAACCATGATGGTGCTAACCTTACCTGTTAGTTAATATATTCCCCGTATGGCTACCACTGACCGCACAATGTTGTCGATATGAGAGGCTTGATACGAAGGCATACGATCTACGATTATATCAGTGCGACGCATCTAAATAGTAAACATGTTTGTGAGGCATGTTTTATTCAGAAAGTTTAATGAAATGATCCGTATAATATGTATATTTAAGTTAATAAATTTATGTTAAATGCTAATTACGTTAATAAACTTTGTATATCATGTATCTTTTGTATTTGCGGGACGTTTTATAGTATACTAGCGTATGCTCGCAGCTTCGCTCGTGTGGACGACGGTTTTTGCGTTTTTGACGATATATCTGGTTCTACTCAACCGATTGTGATCAAATATGTGTAGGATTTTAAGTCTGGCCAAGACCTTGCAAACGAAATAGATCAAAATCCGTTCATCCATCGCGAACAAACAGATAAGGATACCAAAAAAAAATAAAAAATGTGCTCACAATCGTTTATATAACATAAGCCAAGTGTTTTATATTCAAATGGTTCAATATCTCATAACCCAAGTTTTAAAAAACATCCAATGTATCTACAGGCATAGCTACTTTACAATTTTATAATCTTAATATATATAAATCTCGTGCCACAATGTTTGTCCTCAATGGACTCCTAAACCACTTAATCGATTATAATAAAATTCGCACACCATGTGCAGTTCGATCCAACTTGAGAGATAGGATAGTTTTTGAAACGGATTTCGACATCCACGCGGGCGGAGCCGCGGGCAACAGCTAGTAGTAATATAGATGAGCACATCGTAAATATATACTATGTTTTGCTAAGATTTGCATATATATATACCACTGAGGTCAAAATAAACGCCTACATTGCTCTTTATAGGAAATCTATCGAAAACAACGACAAGTGTGATGCTTTAAGGCAGTTCGTCCGCGATGGTATATATTAATTGACCTGATTTTTTTTTATCGTGTGGAAATCCCCACGGATATCACCCCTGTTGGCCATCGGAGATAGTTAATTAACCTGATCCTATGCATTCCCTCAAATTTTATTGAAATTTATACAAATAAATACAATTGGAGTGTCTGGTTGTAATATTAAAAATAACAGGTTTTGAATAGTTGAGTAAGTACGATTCATGTAACAAAATTCCCATCCCACTTTCTATCAGGTGGGTCATGTGCTTGTCTGCCACCTAAGTTGTGTAAAATGAAAAAAGGGGTATTTTTTGAATGTATACCTGTGCATAGAAATGAGCTGGCTCGACCAAAAAAGTTCCATCTTACTTTCGGGTACAAACTATAATCTTTTCAAAAGAACAAGGCTGGGTAACATTTCTTCGCCGTGTGCTGTGTCCCAGCTTGCCTGTGTACAAGGGAATATCGGTAGGGCCCGTTCGCGCATGCGCTGGTGCTTACGGTACCGCGGTGTGCAGCATCAATTCGCGCTATCTGCGGCTCGTGACGCGCTCATTAAGATACAGGGCCAATCTCAATACTTGCTGTAATGGGCCTGCCCGGCCGGCCACACAGGCCTCGTGTGCGGTCCCACTATCAGCTAGGACTGCAAATGTTTAAGTTAATTGCGACATTATTCAGATATACATTCGACCCTCAATAATGACGTATGAAGACTTTCTTAAGTGCAGGATAAATTCAAGTAATTTAGTTGATGGTTTCAAAAGGCCATCCGAAACTAAGTCCATCAAAAGGTGGTCTGTAAGAGATTGCAGTCTACGATAATTATATCATTGGTGTATTTTGTAATTGTAATAATTAAAGTATATTGTATTCAAATTCTTGTCCTTTATGTTGATTTTCCAATTTAAATTTCGTGGCAAACTTAGTCATCAAAAAATCATTTGTCCTGCGGCCCTGTATCAAAAATATTTACCGATTTACAAAGACTAATTCTAATTGGCACTTATTACCTACTACTGTTTGTGGTGTATTCACAACGTGGTGAAGTTCTTTTGTCGTATTCTCCTATTTTGTCTTCCGAATTCCTTCTACAGATGCAACTGGTGTTGCAAGGGTTATAGTGTTTATATAGCTCACAGTAATAACTGACTGTCAGGACCGAGCCCGAGTGCTTGCTTTTCGACGGCATGGCAGTTACGACGACGGTTACGAGTCCCGTCGTGTCGCTAGCACTGAAGCCACGCACCAAGCTACAGCGCAGTGACAAAGAATCTTTTGTATAAATTAAACAGTGAGGCAGTTACGTTAAGTGTTACGATTATGAGCACAATTGACTATTGAGGAGGCATATACCTAATACACTTAAGTAATAATAAGAGCTTTATGTGCTGTTCACTTCCAAACCCGTTGTATTCAACATGTACACGCTCACTTCTTTGTTCTGGCAGACACCAGCCTCCACTCGCAGGGCATCAGTATGTTGTGACAAGCCGATTGAGCGTATTGATGGGGAAGTAGGGGAGTTTAATTAGTCGTCACTTTCAACTATAAGTTGACTTTTTGTTGTATATCCATATAGGACAATTAAGTCTGAATGTAGTGTTACTACTGTCTAGCTTGTACACCTGTCGAATGAGGCCCGTCCTCATTCGACAGGTGTACAAGCTAGACGCAACTGTGACCTACCGCTGATGATGATGATGTATGTAAATAAAGTCATCAGTTATCAGTTACCAAGGAAAAAACAATTAATAAATAAATAAATATTCTACGACATTCTACACAACACTCTCTAGACCCAAAGTAAGCACTGTTTAACTAGCTTGTGTTATGGGTTCTAGAATACGGATAAACATAATATTTAGGTACATACTTTTTTGTGTTTTTTTAGTTTTTAGTTAGTGATTAATAAAGTGGTATAAAACAAAAGCTTGCAGGTGTTGGTATTTGATTTATAAGTACCGATATCCCCCGTTTTTAATGACAGCAGGAAGCTTTTTGGGAATAATTCCAATCTTATACCCACTATCCACTTTCTCGCTAGCACTACCTATAACTTCTGTACATCTGAATCAACAGTAGTGACCCAAAACACAATGAGTAGTGACACTCGAGCAGTCCCGAGGAACGTTATAGTACCCGAACCGAAATCAGAAGTACATTGAAGGAGTTACAAATATAATAAATCCATCTCCATCCTTAGCTAACAGAAGACAATAGAAACAAAAGGAAAAGAGCAAGAAGCTATTGGTAAAATTTAATGCATAACACTACTGAGTGCCAACTAATACTAATAACCAGAGACCACCCGTGTTCGCAATGAGCACTATCCTATCGCAACGAGGCGCAAGCAATAATCCTTTAACGTCACTATTTTACAGCTTTCTCTTTATGGCAACATTTAATTTGTAAAAATCCAATTATTTAAGCACTGGTACTGCCTGGTTCTATCCTTAGAGTAATAAAACTGGCGAGTTATAATGGCCAGCTATCTAGTTTACCCGAGTAATTGCAAATCATTGCTCAGTGTATTAAACTTTCAGATGATCATGACTTGGGTAATTTCAGTTTATTATTACTTAAGTGAAACTGCTGTAAAGTTCGGAATTACTACTATTGTAATATATTTAGTAAGTGCTTCTATAAAATTAGTAATTAATTCCAGGGTGCATACTAAGGTAGACTGGTAGATAATGCCTTAGGCATTAAGTCCGCCTTTGTACATAATTTTGTGCATAGTTTTAAATAAATACTTCTGGAATAATTCCTAATAAAATAGGAAAACAAACTTTTAACAATTTAATTGCCAAAATTCAGTGTGTAAAGAATCGAAATATTTTGTTGGAAATCAAGCTTGAAAATAAAATTAGGTACAGTCAACGTCAAAGGTCTATAATCATTTTCAGATTTTGAACAGTAGTTTTGAGCAAAGTAACTTATAGTTCTTAATGAATATGATGTTTAATTACTTGGTTGGCTCTATTGAACTACCTTTAAACTTTTATTACAATATAATGAACCATTTTCATTCGAATTTTTAAGTTTGAAATCCGTGCAATTATCATAGACTTTTGCCGCTGACTGTACTAGGCTACCCAAATAAAACATTACAGTTATATCACCGAAAACGGCGAAAACTTTCTTGCCCGAGTTTTCTCAGTATTCATTCAATTTTTTTTTCTTTTGTTGCTTTTAAGTGCCGTTAATACGGTCTAGGACACTCTAGGATAAATAATAATTGACTAATTTTTTTTATATTGTTCACGTCAACGCCTGATTCGAAGATGATTCTGATCAAAACTATGACTTTCTTGTACGTAACTATCACAACTGTGAAGCAAACCTACTCACAAACAAGCTCCGTTACTGTGCCTAATATGTCCAAATCAGATAACAAACCGCCTACAATTTCTACATAAAAATAATCTCATAAAATTCACAAAAATGACGAATTACCATAAAGAAGCATTTCGTCTCGGCGCGTCACGAGCGGCGTCGTGCGGCGCGCCGAGTGCATGCCAAGTGCTCTGCCGCTATCGGCGACGGTATCGCGGAGGCTGCTCTCTAACATTTCATTTGTTTCCAACTTTTCTGGTGTGTAGGCCCAACTTAGGGCAAGTCCATATACCATGTCACGACTACCGTCATCATCCTAATAATGATTTCCTGTTTGTGTCCAAAATTTACAATCTGGCGCATCGAGATCCAATTTTTATTACACATTGGTTTGTTTTTTTTTTATGTCGGATACGTCAACATGACTTCACCTCACCTGATGGTAAGCTAAAGGCAAAATTGGCATTTATGAAAGTGACTATCGTCTGACCTTCCAAACCCAAGAGAAAAGTCTTTGCTATAGCCTCACTCGTTGTTTAGCCACCGACTTGCTGTAAAAGCAACTTGAAACCCGCAGGTAGTTGTAGGAGCCTGCACATGTATACCTGTAGTAAGTAAGTAAAAGAAGAAAAAATAAGAAAATCATTAAGATATTAGCAGTTTTGTCCATTTATTTCTCCCCATGGTTATACTGGTCAGCAATAAAGAGAGAGAGTAAAAAGCAGTTCATATACTTAAAAACTATACTTAAAATATTCTACCTATTCCCATCACCATTTCATGAGCCATCTTTTATCCATCATCAGAAAACCAATATAGCTGCAAAATATCTGTTACAGAATTTTTACGGCCTAAAAATATTTATTTTTTATACATGGTGTATGGCAGCTCCTTCAGCCGCACATCGCATTACCGCCAGTTAGTATGCGCGGGCGCCGCCGCATCTCGCGCGGGATCATGCGCGCGCATTTCGCTCACGTCCCTAATTGTGTCTAACTGTTCTTGCCTCTGAGTGAGCGCTGCGAGCCCGGCGCTCCATTACAGACGCAATATGTTCTTCAATCATTCAGCTGTCCATACATCACTGACAATAAATACTTGTTCTTTATGATAATTGTAAGCTATAACCCGTCAAATTAACTTGGAAATCTTAGCGAATAAGCTCTGTCTCTCTTGGCAAGCGTATTTCAGACCACATCAATAACTTATCAGAAGTTGGCGGAATCAGGGTATACCACACGGAAAACATTCATCATATCGATAATTAATAAAAAATGAACGTATTCGTAGCAAGTGGAAACATGGTACTGTCTACCTACCCCAATGGGAAGACGTGTTACGTTAAAATATTCTCTTCTATTGTTTATTTAGAAATCACATCACAAAAAATTTAGATCTTTCTAATAAGTACCGTATAGTAAGAGACTTTCTATAAAAAAAGTCAACAGTTCAAGGCTGATTGATTGATTGAATAAGTACCTTAAATTTTTTCCTGGGGTAAGTAATTTACACAGCATACTAAAAGTTTACACTTATATTTGAGAGTAATGTGTTTATCTTCGAATGTTTCTTGTTAGGTAACGTAACAGTAGCAGTAAGCGGCCAGAAAATATATTCACGGATATCCTCTAGACAGCATTAGGATCACCCCAACATACTAGAAACCTAATACAACAGTTCGTACAGTTTGCGAAGTACGTTGGTAGGGGACTGCCACAGACTAACGTTTATGGTCGGCCCTAGGACAGAAGCTATTAATCAGTTTATTGAATTCCCACGCCATTAGAGGCGGCGCGGCGGTACTGCAATATCGCGGGAGAGTCGGAGAGCATTATCGCCCCAGTGTTATTCAACCAACTGGCTTATGTACTGCTTGGTTTGTACATTATAAGGACTATTAGTTTTTATATCTAGATACAGCATGTTTAGAATGTACCTATATGCATCTGTTCGTCGTAACAGGGTCATAAATACAGGCATATAGGGTCGGCAGCGCGAGTGTGACGCCTCTGGTGTTGCACACGTCCATAGGCCACGGTGACCGCTTCCCATCAGGTGGGCCGTGCGCTTGTCTGCCACCGAAGTGGTATAAAAATGATAATATAATCATTGAAAATATTCATTTTACCAGCTTATGTGGTGTCCGAAATATGGTCAATATGGTAGTCCGAAAATCTCCATGGTGTCCAACTGGATCTCCATGAAGATGTTCGAAGCCAAACCTGGAGCAGGAGTTGGGGGGGGGTGAGACTGCAGTCACTTCTACCAAACTACATGCCTACTTTGAATACAACTGGCATAAGTACGCCGATAATGATAATGACAATCTGTGAACTTCACTGGGCGTTTACCATCAGCTGGGATTTGTCATACTGCCGAGCTAGCTTTATTAATAAGTTGTATAGCTAATTTGCCTTTTCTATTTAAATTTTATCCAATATACCTGTAAACAAATCCTCAATCGCAACCAAACAGTGAATCGTAGTACCAGTATAAACAAACAAAAGACATCAACGCGCAGCAGTTGTTTGGTTTACATATTTGGATAAAAGAAAATGTTAAATATCAAGTCTGTATATCTCTTAGAGTTTCTTGAGGTGTGTTCACAGTAACATAATGAAATTTCATTAAATTTCTGAATAGATAAATGCCATATTAATAGAATCGAACCTCAGCACCAGTGATGAAGTATGAAATGTAAATCCATAAGCAATGAAACAAAGAACTCGGTGTACATAAGGCAATGTATCTCGAGCACTCCTCAGTCTTTGTTCAGCTCACTGTGTGCTTGTGTGTGTGCGTTAATTTCCATCGCGCTCGAAGGCTCCGCTTACAAAGTAAGTAGTGTGCGTCAGTGAGCGACGCACGCGCAGCATTTCCTCCACAAGTAACAAGCTGCGTTCATTCAATACTCAACTTATACACAACAATAAAAAGTGTGCCGCTCTGCCGCTCAGCTATTTTAATCGAGGCCTACAAGAACCCAGACGTAACATCCTCTCATCTTACGCAACAAAAACTGAACGAGTTTATACTTTTAATTCTGCGCTTGCGCATGTCGTGAACGGGAATAGAGCGGCCGACCCCGCGGTCACGTTTCAACCCATTGTTTACGTTCACGACCATTGTTTAAGGGGCGAGCTGACCATCAAAACGTTAATAAACTGAGAGCTGCGCGTGCGCCTTTCTAACTGTAGCGGCCAATCAGAGTGCAGTGGGACCACGCCCCCCGCCCTGCCGCTCTAGAGTGCCTAGACCTCCTTCGTGACCTCTCAGAGTGCCTCAGTACCTCACTTATCGTTGCTTTATTAGCGAAACGATCGCAGGTCATAGATCCGGCGCTCGCGCACCACGCTCCCAATTGGATGTTAACACCTTTTGTTGAGGGCTTTCTAGGAATATGTAACATCGCGATAACGGCACTCTGTACTTAAGGCTCCAGACTGCATCGAGGACTTACATTCTATGTATTGAGTGTTAAGGGGAGAATGTACTCAGCATGAGGTACTTTGCCGAGTGGCCCTTAGCGAAGTAGAAAACAAGGGCCAACACATGTCTTCCTGTGCGTGTCTTTGATTCAAGGCGACTAAGGGTTAGGGCTGCTTCATCTGATGGGAATTCACCCTCACACGTTGGAAACTATGTACACGGCGAGGTGTGTGTTCCATGCAACCTTAGGATGTAGAATGATCTCCCTGCCGGAGTTTGCCCAAGCAACTATAATGCGGAGTTCTTCAAGGATCCCCTGGTGTTGCATACGTCCACACCACGGTGACAGCTTCCAATCAGGTGGGCTGTGTACTTGTCTGCCACCTTAATAGTCCGAAGACACAGTGCAATGTTCAGCTACATTGGCGTGAGTACTATGACGATACTAGGTCTAAGTTTTATGGAGGTAGGACACGACGGTATCTCTCATCCAAAATGACCTATCACGCGGCCCACCTGATAGGAAGCGGTCACCGTGGCCTATGGACGTGTACAACACTAAAGGTGTCACACGCGTGCTGCTACCCTGAAGGGACGGGGAGGGCTAGGATGGGGTGGGGAGTCTGGGAAGGGGTGGGGGAGGAGGGGTACAGTGAGCTCTGGCTACCCTACTTACCGCCGGAACACAACACGATGGTTATTATGGCCGCGGTTTTCTGTAGGGCAGAGGTACTATCTCAGTCGGACAGCTCATTTCGGACGGGAGATACCGTCATGTCCTACCTCCTTCAAAAGTTAATTATGGCTAAAAACAATTATGGCTCACATATCTTAATTTACAGTCAAATATGTTAGTTTAGTACAACAAGCTACTTCAAGAAGTAGCAAGCAGTAGTATCATTGCTGGCTTCACCGACCTAAGAGTATGTTTATGTGAGCCGTCCACAGACGGATGGGTCGCCGCTCACGAGCCGCGTAATGAGCTCAGGCCGTACTTTGTAGCGCACAACCTGTAAATATGCGCGGAGGTGTTCGTGCATCATGGAACGGTATCTCCACTTTACGTGTACCTTATTACCATGCAGATACCTTCACTGGAGATTTACAGTGTTTTCTTTTGCGAAACATATTAGTGTCTTCAGATAATCATGTACATTACACAGTTTGCATAAGTAATAATAATAACAACCCATTTATGTCCCACTCCTGGGCACGGGTCTCCTCTCCTCTAACGAGAGTGCTGAGAGGGTTTAGGTCTTAATCCACACACGCTGGCCTAATGCGGGTTGGAGGATCGGACATGTCCTTAGAATTTTTTCTAGGACATGTGGCTTTCCTCACGATGTTTTCCTTCACCGTCAGCAGATGGTAAATCATGTGAAGCACAAAATTCCACAAAGTGAAATTCACATTGGTGCTGTCCGGCCGGATTCGAACTCGGTAGGTACCTCTGAGTAGAGGCCGCGTCCTTATCCATTCAGCTACCATTGCCGCATAAGTGCATAAGTACTCGCGAACAATTAGATAATAATAGCATTTTTAACCACTATTTGGGGTCTCTAATCCATATTATTTATCTGACAGCCAATTCCAATTGCATCCAAAGCTAACAAACTGGGAGTCTACTCTCCTACTTATAATTTCCATAGTTTGGTTTACATATTTTGGCTTTTACTGAAACGACTACCACTTGACCTGCCTATCCCGAGACCTGCCTGTATATCCCTTTGATGTTGCAAGGTTACGATAACCGCTTATCATTCGGTGGCTCGTATGCTTGATTGCTACCTTAACTTACTTTTGCCTTACCATAACTACTTGTCATTAAAGATCAATTTTGTTCATTTATTTACTGTCTTTTATAAAAAGTAAGGAATTCAAAATGCAGCTTAGCGCAGGCGCAGAGACCCGTACGTGTGACCAACGAGAAAATATAAAATAATAAAGTGCAGCGCTACGATGTGAGAGCCAGACAAATTAAGAGTAATTCGGTGCGATCGCGGCGTCGCATCGCTTTGGCGCAGTTTGTAGTCGAAAGTCGCGCTGGGCCGGCGCAGGCGCAGGCTCCGGTGGCGTGAGCGCGAGCCGTTTGTCCATGGAATTTACAGCCCGATCGGCGATAGCGCCACCGCTCTGATTGGTACACGAGACCTCCAGATCACTCGATAAAGCCTTATTTCACACGTCGCCATATCGACTTGACCGCGAGCAGCCTCTACCTCTCGCTACAAGATGTGACGATAACTGCCAACAAGGATGGAGGCTGTATCTCGTTATTTCGTTGTACAATAGAACGATTTATTGGTTCAGCTGTTACTTAGTAAATTACTCCATTGTTGAGTTTAAATAAAGTTTTGCACGCTTGGCCAACGCTTCACACGAGATCATTACGTACTGATGATTTTTTGAGATTGTATTGTAATGCTATCAGCCTACACACTTACGATAAAAAGGTTAAACACTCACTTATACGTAACCTTATCATAATTGCACATTATTGCATTTTTAAAACCTACGCTGTCAAAGGAATATACAGGTGGTGTATTTCAACAGCCACATTTCACCACCTGTGCCGTCAGTCAAACATATTTCCATAATACTTTCTTCCTTTCCTATACAGAACAACACGTGCAAGGCTGAGATATCACCCTCATATAGTGCAAACAGTTCCATCAAGAACCAAGCGGTTCGGTGCCTCTTTCCTTTGCCGCACCATCAAAACCTGGAATTCTTTACCAGCTCACGTGTTTCCTTCCTCATACAGTCCCGGGTCCTTTAACCGGGGCCTTTAGCTTACTTAGAGGTGAAGTCACGTTGACGTGTCCGACATAAAAAAAAATACTGTCACTGATATCAGTCATTTCCAAGGCTGAGCTTCACTAGCTGTTGCAGATGTGCCTCAGGGTTTCCATTATCACCTACTGAGTTCTGCATATTTATATTCATCGGCTACATATACTGCTGTGCATGTAGGTATAACATATGGAAGACAGTACTCTGTATGAACGACATTGAGTCCTAAATCGTATTACTCAGAAGCTTTCGATTCGTTAAGTTGTAGAGAACTCTCTTGACTTTAAAATGTGAACTCCGAATGCCGTCCATTATCCCGCTTCGAGTTTGGTACCGTATACCTATCGTAATGGTCTCTGTTACACCTCCAGTATAAATAAAATCCAATAACCGCAAACCAAACACAATCCATCCATCCATCGATTTATCTGTATTAATCACGGCGCGCATCCTGCCGCGGCGGGCGCACCGTGGATCGTGCGCGCGCGCAGGCCGCGTCACGCGCGCCGCTGATAATTTATGAACGACGCCACTTTTTCATTTTGCTTTGCCAGTCGCTGCCAGTTGCAAGGAACGACCGTGAGTCGCCGGTAAGGAGGCTAGGTGCAAGCTAATGCCAGGATAGTCCTTAAAATCTTGTGCCCTTGCTTCGTAAGTAGGTACGATTATATCTCAATTTCGCTTCAGATGAAATATTGACATTCGGGTAACCATAATTTTCATTCTGTATTCAAAATTTTTGGTTATCAATAAGTTATACTTTAAAGAACTTCATAAGTGTTCTGCCCTGATAAAAGAATACTACTCGTAGCAGATAGGTACTGGAATTCAACCCCTTGCTTAATTGAAAGAGTTAACCCTAACGCCAGTGTTGGGTCCATCTATTGTTAGGTTAGGTTTATAATATATACCTAGATAATTACTTCCTCGGTCGGGGAGATCTTTTATTTTTATTATTCATCAATTAAACCTAAGCATTTTAAAGAAGCGCCAAGTCCAGAGTATCCGCAATCAGCTAGCATGTGAAATCATTCGCAAACTTCCTGTGACGTAATAACCAATAAGGTACATCATCTTCTAAAATGACTACATAAAGCTAATTATTTTCACAATATGTATGGCCACCCTACAGATATAGCGTGCAGGGCGCAGCCGGCAGAGGTCGCTGCAATCTATCTGTCACGGTGCGCGGGCGCAGGTCGAGCCGCGACCACTGACGGACGAATGGCTCTGCGAACAGTACCGATGTATTACTCATGCCAAAGTTTAGATCTCATTACCAGAGATTTTGTGTTCACCTGCTAGCGTGGAGGAGATAGTTAGCCACTGTTTATTATATAAACCAGGAAATTAAACGCGAGACAACTTGAACAGCAGTGGCACTCGTTACCATTGCACCATTGGGGTAAATTTTAACCGACTTAATAACAACGAGATTCATAGTTACTTATATCCTAGTGAAACGAACTTTTTCTTCTACTGTGGTTATAAGTTCATCTGTATGTTTGGTTTATCAAGTTTTGTGTATCGTGGAGGTATTCAACTGCTGAATCAGAGGTCAGGGGTTCAATTTCGGCTCATTGCATTTTTTTGATTGAATGGAAATGTTTGATTGCATCAGTCTAGATATTGCTATTTATGTTATGTGAATGTTAAAAACTGAAAATCTAAAACCCTTAATACAACTTTTTAAGTCTTCGTTTTTTACCCTTTCTCGACGTCCACTGCAGAGCGATACAAGCAGCTCATCACTTATTCACTACTCGTAGTCGAACATTTAAAACAACTTTAATGCATATTAATAGGAAGATAACTTTTAAATTTATTGATTCAAATTATTGATTATGGGTCACTTAGATCCATTAATATTTCTTTACTACTCGTATCTGTAATGCATTTGAACTTCTCTACAAGTATAATTTTCTGATGAATGTTTAATTATTTAAGTTGAATTCTTTTTTTCTTTAGACCTGTAGAACTTGGCACGATAGGACGGTATAAAAGAACTAAAGAGGATTTTTTTTATTTGGATCACAAAACTGAATACAAATAGTAGAACATAACATACATGTAGATTACAAATAAGTCATTGCGTGGTAATAAATAAGATTTGTTGATTGATAGATTTATGTTATGTTATTGCGACCAGACAGCATCTAGGACAAAAAATAATGCGGGGTAATTACTCCTGACGTGCCTATAATAGTAGTGCTAGTGAGAACTTTGATAGTATGATATCGAAACAATTCTACAGAACTATTTCTCCTTCAAATTAGAACAGTTTTTAACAATTACTTTGGAATACATAAATTAATAATTGGATTATAAGTATTTTTATAATCTTAAAAGAAAATAGATAGGTACCTATAAAATAATATTTCCTGTTTTTATTTTATTTTAATCAAGATTTTAGAACCAAAGTGATCCATGAATTGGAGTATGTTAAGCTACGTTGCTGACTGTACATCACAGTTTGTTATTCCACAACATAATGAACACAATCTAATCTCTACAAAAGTTTATCTCTCTCTTATTTTAGTCCTTTACATAAACAGCCTCACTTGCGCCGTATCTTACAGAATAATTTTATGGTCTCTTTTAATTATGTTTTAAAAGTTTAGTTACCGTGAATTTTAATTATAAACGTTCAAAAATAAAGCACGAGGGCCGCAACCCGACGTCCGAACACTATTATTCATCCCTCCGCGTGCGCCCGCGCCGTCAGAGCGTTCGTCTCGAGATAATTTGTACTTATACACAAGTTGTGCTTTATTTTGTTTCACTACAATTACCGGTTTTTACACGCGACCGGTTAAGCAGGCAGCTTGTTGTTTCAAGAGTTTTCCTCGTGCAGTATAACGAACCCAATAGATCAAACTCAAGAAACCAAGTTTTGCAAACTCATTTTAAACGCAACAGTTCATTTAGTCTTTAAAAAGGCTTGCTTATGTGATAAAAAAATTCTAAATATTAGATATGCTTGGCCTCTAATCCTTAGTGTGGCCTCATATGCTTTACTTTCCTATTCTTTTATGCTCTCCTGTCTCTAAACAGGTGACAAAGCTCATAATAAATAGCGATAACTATTTACCATCAAATATCATACTGATTTACTACCTTAGTCCTATTTTTATACTAGTTACGTCTACTTATAAATAAAAAACTGTTCACAGATACTTGTAACAAAAAGGTTACAAAGAAAAATAGTTCACTATCTTTTAAACTTCGTACAAATGTGTATCAATTGCGTCCCACAAGGCGTGTCGCCCTCGAACCCTGAGTCGTAACTCGTCCCAAATGAACTCGCCGATCCCATCACTATCTCCGAAGCAATTCACCTGATCCTCGGACGGTTCCACTTCCCAAACCTCACAACAATGGCCGTTGGTAGACGTGGGCGGACGGAGCATCACGTGGACAAACGACCGACGATTATATTAACATACGAAGCGCCTGTAGTGCCCAATACCCGTAATATTTGTGGGCAATCGGAGGATATCGGGGCCATAACGCGAGCTATTAATAAGATGTAAGGACGATGTAAGAGTTCCGTCGGTTATGGCGTGTCGTGGAAACGAACTCCATTAACTACAAATGGGAGTGTGTAAGGGTTTATTGTGTGGCACTATCATCAGATTGGGAGTTATCGGATTAATTTATTATCTAGTCGATTGAGTTTTTTTATTGCATGAAATTTTAATATGTTTTAACAATTAGTATGCTAACTGTTCCTTATGATTTTTGATCTTTTTTATGTTTTTTTTACTTTTTTTATGCTACGAAGCTAGCGAAGAAATGCATATATAACTATCCGTAAGCAAGTAAAAATTTTGTACTTTTTATTCCGAAAATAACTGACTTTTATTCATCCTACAACTATTCTTCATTTACTTTACCCCTTATAGGTGTGTAGTTTCCAAAAATATCTATAACTGCTAAAAAACAAACAAACTGCTAAAATTTTATAATTGTAGAGATTTCAGGGCTATGTCAACTTCACCTGCAATCTGGCATTCTGATTGAAGGACGAAGCCCTGGTGCAGATTTCCTCGTGGGATTGGGACCTCAAACAACAGTCGCTCCCATAAAAGCTGCATAACTCAATTCTAAAGGGAGAGAAGGCGCCAGGTCCCGGAGTGAAAGCTTCGGATGCAATCCAGAACCACACTAAGATGATGACGGAACTCCAACAGTGTTTATGAATCAATTAGTTGAAACAAGAAATTATATATGTACCTAATGATAGGGTGCGGGCCGGAACCTCCACGTGGTGCACCTGGGCAACGGAGGCGAGCAGCGCCTCCCACTCACCACGGGAGACGCTGCTGCCTGCGGCCAGTCCGGCCGGGGTGGGAGTGGCCCTCTAGAGGGCTGCTCCGAGGCTCTCCACGTGTCCCTCTGACTAGCAGATGGCACAGTGGGGAGCGAGCGGGGGGTTAGCTGATTGTCTGCGCGCCGACGGTTTACACCCCACCGTCGGCGGAGTGCAGCGATGCTCGTCCCACCGAGGGGGCCATCTTAAAACCGTAGATGGCCCGGGGTCAGCTGGGGTGCGAGGGATATGCCCTATAAGGTACCTAATGACAAATAGATGAGTTATGAGTTTACACAAATTGTATTCAAGTTACAGAATGAAACAGCTTTACGACTCAAGAGAATATTTACATGGCAGGGAGATAATCCGCCGCCACTAAAGCACCGTGTCGTGTGTAGTCCGTACGCGGTCGCGTGCACCGGCGCGGGAGCACGACATTAGGCTTAATTAGAGGGGTGCGCATGCGCAACTCCAGCTATGCGAAACGTTGACGCCGAAAGGAATGCGCTGTAAAGTGTGAGTTTACGGGCGCATTGTGTCCTGCGCAATGTTAGTGCACATAGCAAGTTCCGATACAATTGAGTTTATTGTAGGTGTGTAATTTTATTACTGCGTAAATACTATTAATGGTAAGATAAATGTTAATGATACCAATAATGATATAAGATAATTATTAATTAAAAAGTGATCAACTCTTAGTGTAAAGGAACTTACCATACGCTTGAGCCTCAAGCCAACTTTAACAAAACAACGGACGAATCCTTGATGAAGGCTTTCCTCTCAAAGTTAAGAGGTCAGGTGGCAGTCGCTCCCCGAAAAGCTGGCATTCCAATAAATAACAATAAGCGTTACGTAGTTTTGAAGGTCGAAACGTACAGACAGCGGGAAGTGACTTTGACATGAAAACACAGGTCAATGCATATTCATGCATACAAACGTTTGCAGTGAACGGAAATCGAACCCGCTACCTCCGACATAGCAGTCGTATGCTCCACTTCCACGGAGGTCGTCGAAAGTATATATACAACCCCATCCCCATATACCCAAATAGTATAAGTGCGCAAAATTTCAAAACATTTGGATGTTTCTCTCGGCCTCGTGGATCCACTTCTAACAAATGATAGTTGTTTGTAAAGAGTGTTATCAGACACATTCATATTTCCTGTTCTCGTTCGAACACTCTCCACTAGGAATGCGCTCGTAGGTGGCCCTATTAATCAGTACCAAAACGAAACTCTGATAATCCGTAATTTTTTCACTCCAAACGACCTTCTATAATCTAAATAACTTCGACAACATTTAGTCAACTCCATCAAAAAATACTTTAAAAAGATCACTTTAACTATTAATTAAATATGTTCTACGTCGGAGCCATGACACCTCATCATAAGATCACTTTTGTATTAACTGTCGCAATGAAAGTTAATAGAAACCTAGAGATAGCCGGAGCGAATCGTTCGTGGCAGTGTTGCCAGGTGAGTAGAGCTTCCCTATTTCGATGGTATTGTTTTATTCAAATTTGTTAAAAACAAGATGATACTTGATGATACATAAATACTTAAGATGAATTAAGTGTCTGCCTACGAATGGTGATTCATAAATGAATTAATAATTGTTTTGAAATCACAATTTTAAGTGTCAATTATTGCAAATGAGTCTTCCAATGTACGCAGTGGGTAGTTATTTGGAAACTACCCTGGGTAATAGGTACATAACTAAAAAGCACTTTTTAAATTATGTTTTCCCCGGAGTTGTTAGATATAGACTAGATAGGTAGAGAAGAGTTATATAGGTAATACGGAATCTTACCTTACACACAAATCAAATCGAGTCCTCATCATTTCTATTTGAATCTACCTACAATAATAATTGAATACATAAATGTATTTATGAAATAAATATAAAACAGTAAGTAGAATTTTATTAAATCATACAAATTTCAAACTTTAAAATCCAGAAGCCTCCATTTCCAGAAATACGCTAATTTTCCCCAAAGGCAACATTTTTCTACGAGGGTTTTTTTCCCTAAAACCATGCCTGTTTAGTGATAAATTCAAAGGCAGTACGAGGTGGTAACGGGCGCAAGTCGTTGCATTAGCATGCAGCAGTCGGGCGATAGAGGAGGACGGGGTCGGTATATCTGAGAAGCTCATTTACATTTTAATTTGGAGACGACAGGAATTATCGATATAGAGTGGTCATTGATTGCGTCAAATGATGTGATGATGAGTGAGGTGGGAGGTCTCAATATCGGTAAAGTATGGCTCGAGAGTTATCGATGAATAATATCGTGACTATTGGCCACTAAACTATTTGAAGTAATCATTTCTAAATGTAGTTGCGGGGGTGTATGGGAACTATTAACTGTTATCAGACATTCCGTTGAAGTTATTACAACATTACATATACATGTATTAGCTATTAATTATATTTGTTATGACACCACGTCTTGGCTTTCGTTGATAGCATTCCTACAACAATAAGTCTAATATTTTTTTCTGCTGTTCATATCTCCGGTTCTACTTAACCAATTGTTGAAATTTTAACTCTGACCAAGACTTTTCTACTAAAAAATTGCATCAAAATCCGTTTAGTCGTTTTTGCGTCCATCGCGAGAAAACAAACAAGAATTTCTAAAAAAATATTTTTGGTATTGAGTATTGTTAACTTAACCCAAGTATTATTTTCTAATATATTATTATTACTTACTTACAATAAAATAATATAGATACTTACCTACCTTAAAATAATTTGCTTAAGTAGTTTATAGTACTTATAAATGTGCTGTGTTTAGTGTAAGTTTATTCACTAAACGTAATTATTCAATATTCAATTTATACAGTTGACGTAGGTACATTACGGCAATGCACTGAAAATCCTGTAAACAAAATACTGTTTTCGGTACCGTAATATACCCACCTTGCTGCGCTAAACTACTTACAGTCTGACTTATAAGCTAATACCTAATAGCTATTAAACTAGATACAGACAGTACAAGCGACCACTTAACCCTGCGAGTGCTGGCACTGTACGCCTAATACTGGTCTAATTAGCACGGGACGTGTAGTGTCGCGGAAGTACGGTTAACTGCCGACACGACAACGCACAGTATTCGCCGGTTGGATATACGTAGTGCTGATAACATCAGATGCAGGGAGACAGCAAATCACAGCCTCCAGCCACGGTTTACCTAATTGACTATTAATAATAATAATAATAATAATAATAATATTTATTCAGTATTCATTGTACAAAAATAATATCTACACAATTTCTTAGTCTATCGTCCGTAATAATAAAATGTATTAAGCGCTTAAGAATCTTAGGTATGTACCTATAATGATTATTACATATTGTGTCTCTAGGTCTAGTAAATAAGTATTTATATTACATAGTATGCGCCTGAACTAGGTAATCCTGTGTTTCAGGCCTGCAAGGCAATTTATTAATAATTCTAAAATGATCAACATGATATTACTGGTAATTACAACTATCAATACAATGCTAAATTGGGTCAATTACTGTTAACTATAATAACTACAATAATAATAATAATAATAATATATTATCTTATATCTATCACTATTCACTTTGGAACAGACATTAAGTCCTCTGTATCATCGTAGGACATTCTTTGGAGGATATTCTTTACGACTCGCTTACAACAAGCATAATTCAAAGGATAAATGCTTGTTATAGCGTTTATCCTATTGTATAGTAGAGGTCCCAAAAACAAATAAAATTTACCTGTGTACTCATGTTTTATTGCAATTCTTTCAGTGCATACAATATCTTTCCGTCTTTTGCTAGAAACTTCAGTGCTATAGGTAAGCGCAGCGTGCTGTTTTAGTACTGTGCTCAATATAAATAACTGGCGGACTGTTAGTACTTCACAGGATTTGTATAAGAGGTCAGTGGGAAATAGGAAAGCGCGGAATGTGGCTACTTTGAGGATCCCATCGCTCTCTGCGCTCGCTCGACGGGCAACAGCAACGTCTTACCCACTCCTCCCCAGGATGTTATACAGTATGTCACTATTGACTGACAAAGTGCATAGTACACTTGTTTAATCAACATTGGATCACCGATATATTTTATTTTTCTGAAGACAAATATCAACTTGCGTAATATTGAGTCGGTATAGTTTTATAATCAAACTTGCCGTGTTCGCCGTTTTTTTTTTTAAAAATGATGAAATAGGAATGCAATGTGATCAGTCGAACGCTTTACCGCAGCTCCACGCAGGTCGTGTGGACCACCACCCGGAAAAGGCCGCTTTGAGTTAGCATCATCAGATGCAGAACAGAATACTACATAGGTACAAATACATATTCAATCTTGTCATAGGATCTCGCGAGCGTACATTTTCATAAAACATGTCCCAACTAAGACACTTAGGCACGAATACTTAACCTGTTACCCACCTATGCGACATTACGCTCCTAATGCATTATTTATTCGGGACGTAATAAAATAGGTTCTAACGAGGCGGTGTAACGGCGGGCGGCTAATGAGCGGCGCGGGAGCGGCGGCGGTGCGGCACGACGCGGCGCGGTGCGTGCCGCGAGCGTGTCGCGCCGCGGTCACGATGTCGTTATGAGAACGCCGCTATACTATTCATGGCAACACTGTGTGTTATTGATAGTGTTGCTAGTGCCAATAACGGCATTATGAGACGGCGACAGCGTAGTGGCTGTGGTGGCGGACTTGCGATCAAGTTGTACAGAACGATGACCCAGTAGGTCCCACTTCTAATACATTGCAATTAAATGATTGGATTGAAATTAGGCATATTTTGGTAGATTTTACAGGGTATTTTAAAAAAACTACCCCATTCAATAACAAAGTGCATTATTTTTCTGGGTGTATCCCATCTGCCCCGGTGACTTGGCCCGGTACCGGTATAAAAATATTAGACAAATTTTAGAACGTCATTGCATATCTTGAAAAGAATTAGATACCTATAGCATTCAAATTACAACGAAAGACAGAGAAGGGATGGGTAGTAATGGCTTCTTCAGCTTTAATTAGAAAACTCTGCCTTAACTCGAGCTGGAAAAGCCGTAGGTACGTACCTACTACCTCTTTGAAACAAACCAGTCTGCGCTAATGTTGAGTTTGTACACCTACCTATTGAATAATATTAAAGTCACGACAACATAAAATGTAATTTGTAACAGATAAGAGACGGATAAGGCATCGTGTAGCTACAACACATTGAATTCGTATCACATTATGGCTATTAAACCTATCAAGAGGGACACAAAAAAAATCCAAGTAGGGCCGATCCAAGCGCCAATAAGTGTGAAACCTTCTACATAAATCGCATTGTTCCTGCGGCGCACGTGACGTGACAACTAGCCTGATGCTGACGAGCAGCTACATTTGATCTTTGCTCCGAGCGTGACGTGAGGAGTAATGAGCCGCCGTGACTGCGGACTGTCGCATGTCACACGCGAGCCATTCAAGCTGACACCTTGCGATTTGAGAACTCGTGTCATTGCTACGAATCAGAAGTCTATCATAAAATAGTCCGGGTCGAGTTCGCCAAGTTTACGAAGCAATCATTAGCGGTGTGTAAATGAGTTTTAGCGATTGATGAACCCTGTAGAGGTTTATGGCTGCGGTTAAACCTATCGTTATTTCACACGACAAGCATTGCTATTAGATATTTCTCGATGCAATGATAACGATGACTAAAAGTATCTAATAAAAGAATTAAGATTACTTATTTATTTTGTTGCTAAGTGCTAATGAATTTAAAATTACTTAAATATAATACAATAAAATATTGATGTAAATACAGTATCCTTGCTAAAAATCTTCTACTTACCTTCATTAGGCACATACCTACTTGATTATAGCGCAAGCGCAGCTGAAGACTTCCTACGATGATTAATAAAATTATTAACAAACATATTACTTACCTAACCATTTAAATCTCCAAAGTGACACAACAATAATTAAGGCTTCTAATAATAAAAAAGAGATAGTATATAAAATCCTAATTGGAGAGTTAGAAGGAAACGGACTGTCTTAGGAAATGAGATGCGACACAGAGCAACGGCCGAATATTACCTAACACTAAAATACTCAATAGTCATTAAGTAACATACATTTTCATTATATTTATCACACATAAATCTTCAAAATCCAATTACTACACGGTAGCCGCCTCCCGAACTCACAATTCGATATGATTGTTCATAAAATATTCTAACGGGAGCCCTAATCGTTTACTATAATCGCTAATCGATAAACTATTCTGTGCGTATGCGCCGATAATCAAGCCGATTTCACGCCACGATGCACGGTTAAACACTTTAATCGTTGTAATGGATAAAAAAGATAATTTTGCAAGGGGTGTCTATTACACCCAGGGGTAACTTTGAACGGAATTTATAGGGTACGTGGAGAAAAGTAGACTTTGGTACAATAGCAAAAGGTTTAATTTCATTTGTGAGAGTAAAGGATGTTTTGCAAAACTAACAATAAATAATTTAGCACGATAGTTTAATCCTATTTTTGTCGCAGATCGCTGACAATGCCACTTGCGCAGCTGACGGTATAAAAAACTGCCCTCGTATCACATTGTTTGCCCCCTGGCCGAGCGCAGGGGCCGCTACGGAACTCCAGTTTCATTGTGGTTGGAATAATGATGTTGGAACAAGTGGGCAATCGGCAGTCTGTGCACGTTTGCACATGTTATTATGAGCTTATCCCAGATGTGCCGAGTGATGTCAACGCCGACTTGACCTGAACGGTGCCTGAATATATAATGAGGTTTTCTCTACAAGATCGCTAACGATGCTTAATTACACTATACAGGTTTTGTTGTAACAAATCCGCGTTACAAGACCACCTAAGTACCTACCTAAGTTGTTTCAATAGACAGTTGAGTACATGTTTTCTTACAAATAGGCAACACCATCACCTACTTACATGATGCTTAGTCTAGCCACAGCATAGGTACATAATTGGCTCAAGTGTGTTGTCGGGAAGCTCCACGCGGTGCCTCCTGGACAACGGAGCCGGAAGCGCCTCTCAGGGGAGAGACTGCTGCCTACGGCCAATTCCGGCCTAGGCGGGATGTCCCTGTAGACAGCTGCTTGCAGGCTCTCCACGTGTAGGTACCTACCTCTGACTAGCATAGGGCTCAGTAGAGAGCAGGCATAGGACGAACTGGTTTTCCAAGCGCAGGTCATCTTGTAACATACCTACTGCTTATCTAAAAACGCAGTACTTACCTATTATCCAATTCCGGAAATGGATAGGTAGCTACTAAAACAACGAAAAGGATTGACTAACTGCGGTTCTCCTTTTATTAGTGATCCTAGCTGACGAGCTACGCCAGCAATATTAACATTATGATAGAATTTAATTAAAGTAATGTCATAAATTATTAAGTGTCTGTCTAGATAGGTACGTACTTATTTAAATTATCTAAACTCCAATAAGGGCCTAAGGTTCAATGGAAATTAATCAGAATTGTAGGTGATAACATAAAAGACAAATTAAACGATCGATTTTGATGCGTTTCGATCACTCTATGAGTATTTGATATTAATAATATAGGTACCTATGTCAGGGTGAGTGACCGGAGATGGGCCGCAGCCACAGGGTGCATCGACACTCGACACTTTACGACACATAATTAACTGCTTGCTTCAGTGATCTTGTTTATTAATTACTCAAACTATTAATATTACATGAGAATCTACGAATTATTCTTAACTAGCATTGTTTGCGACATCGACCGCGTGAATTCCCATCTTTGAGGTAGGTATTAATATATTTACGCGAAATCCTAATTGTTTTTCTAAAATAAAAATAGCCTATATTAGCCTTAAAAGCGCCAGTTGTCTGCCTGCAAAAATCTCGTCAGAATTTTTCCTATCCGTTCCAGAGATTAGGTACCTACCTCATTCAGATTCAAACAAACAGAAAGACAGACACACATTTTAAAAATTCTAGTTTTGTTATAGGTATCGTACACCCATATAATCATATTCATTCATATAATCATAATTATTCATTTATATAGGTAAAACCTGTTATTTTAATATTACCTACAAACATAAAATTTCATTATTTGTATGGATTAATGCTTGGATTCTTCATTAAATGCTATCATTTTCATATAGGCGAATTGAATAGATACATCGAAATAAAACAAATTGCGCTACGAATTATTTAATCCAAATCGGGATCGTTTAGCATAAATAGGTATTGGTTTCCTTACAAGGGCCAGTTCAGACCATAGTGGGCCTTTGTTCTCGCGATGGGCGATAGCCGACCTGCGACCCGCTCGTGTAGCGCCGTGTCCGACACAGGTACCGCTTTATTATACAGGCAACTACCTGATAGCTTTTAATTGCTAATGATCATGTTACGGTAAGGCGTATGGCGTGATATAAGACTTGTTTTCACCAGCCTCTGTAGCTGTAGGCTCACTATTATAATACTCTGCACGTAGTAAGATTACTTAATGTCTTAACTACGGACATGTTACACATAAGGGATGATGTAACGATGTGCCCTTTCGGACGGCGCGGTAACGAGCAACGACATACTACAAGTAGAAATTTAATAGGTACTTAGATAACTTCAAATGAAGTAAGTTCATGTCTACCAGATTTTAAATCAACCATTGGCCGAACTTATGTAAGTTAGGGCAATGGTTGATTTAAAATCTTGTACATACAAATCACGCCTTTTTCCCATTGGGGTAGGCAGAGACAACATCTTTCCACTTGCTACGATCTTGGCATACGATCTTGACTCCTTTCGCTTCTTCAACTTTCATAAATATTTTCATACACGCACCGCGCCGGTTCTGGTACTCTCTCCAAAACGAACGACCGAAATTAATGTGCGAGGATAATGTTCCCAACTAGAATCAAAAGGACAATGTTGTCCTTTGGCATTCAATTTCTCCTCTCCCACACTATTATACGGCTTTGTTATCCGGCTCGAAGGACCAAATATACGATCGCGAAGTATGTATATACACCTACTGAAAGAGCCCGAAGTAGTTAATTAACATAATCATCATAGCGATTGCCCATTTGTGTCAAAACTATACCCCGGGGTTCGCTTATTGTTTTGATTGGTATGTCGGCTTTTCTAGGAGCGACTACCGTCTGACCACCCGGGGGTTGGGAGAGGGAAGTCAGTGTCAGAACTTCGTTCGCTTTTTACAGGTGCACCGACCAGCAGGTGAAGCTAAAGATGTTAGTAGAGCCCTGTAGGTAGGAATACCCAAAATGAATTCCGCATCCATTTCATCTTGATAAATTGGTCACGAGAATTATGTGCGTTAGATACCGCGTGCCTACATCGATAACTACTTACCTATAGGTAGCAATCGAATAGGTAGTTGGCAATAGGAGTGAAATTACACCCTCCAAACAGTCACCAATTTAAATTCCAATATAACGCACAGGTATAAGACCCACTCATATTACACTCTATTAAATGCATAAATTATTCAAATTTCATATAACATGATAGGTATTGTTCACTGCATATTTTTATGATAAACTGTGTGAGACAGTCTATTCAATTAAATTCGCCTTTTTATGGTAACATAACAACAAACGCAGTTAATCCTGTTGTTGGCATAAGCACGCCTCAAATTCTAACGCCATACGGACAGACAGCTAATAGAAATTATAATATTTAATGTATCTGCCACAAGTAGCACTCTATTATACTGCTATTGTGTACGAGCACGCCGTGTGGGGCGCTCAGTTAGTTATGAACAGATTTGAACACTGTTAGGTGCCCCTTGTTCTGCCCTTGTTAGATGCACCGTTTGACAATTTGGTAAAGTTAAACATGTCATATTTTTGCACATATGGCGTTTATTTGATTTTTGTTTGAAATAAACAGATGAATTGTGATAGCTAAGTTAGGCGTTTTACAAGATGAAAAAATGTAGGTACTTAGGATATTTTTTCACTAAGCAGACTTTGCTGAATACACAATGTCATGGAACTAGATGTATTTAATTTTTTTTAAAGTTCCGAGTCCGAAAGTCCCGACCATGGGCCCCCGACAAGACGAAGCTTGAATCAAAATGTGTTGGGTACTTTTAGCCCTTTAACTTGAATGTACTAAGTCCTAAATTTAAGTTAAAGGGCTAAGTAGGTACCTAACACGTTTTATTGTTGCAGGTTGGAATCTCTTGTTATGTTAACTTATCTATATGATAAAATAAAACATCACATTATAATCTATTTTCATTGATTTAATAGACATGTAGGATTACATATACATATTTATTTCATCATAAAACTATATTATATGCAATAATTTACTCAGCTAATGTGTTCTAATAGTGATCAGTGAAGAGACAACAAATACAGGCGAGGCGCCCTCTGCCGCCCTGGGACCCGCGCCGCGTAACTCAACTACACAACAAACCATACATTCAGATTGCACTGCAATTTTAAATATTATATTTTTGGTAACACATTAAATTATTCAACATCTAAAAATAACCAACAATCTTTTGCGTTACACGGCGGCCCACGGCCGGCCGACAGCGAAGCCTCAGTCCACCAGATCTCATAATCTCTGTGTTAGCTACATATATATATCAAGACAGTGGCGAAGGGTCCGTCCAACACGCTTCCTATCGGCTTCCCTTTCACAATATTGGTTAAAATGAATGTCTTTAAAGGTGGAGCGTCTTACTTGCCTTAAGAGATATACGTATACTAGTACCAAACATTGTGTCGAAGTACTTCGGGGTTGCGGATCAAGAAGTGGTGCCTGCCCACTGGCTCGCTTCCCGTCGCCACTGATAACACAAACTATAACGGTAGCTGCAGCAATGTGATGTACACTTTACACTTATACTTTTTATACAGTGTTATATTTCCATTCAAGTAACTCCTTCAAACATTCCTGCTGCGGATATAGAATAATCTGACCAATTTTAGTCGGAATGGGTATTTAAAAACAATGGAAAATTACCCATAACTACAAACTGAACCTGGTTGTACCAAAGATATTTGTTTTGCTTCATGTATGAAAAGTTTAGTTGGACTAAATATGTTACAAAAATTAATTTTATTCCCCATGGAACAACTACAATCAAGCGACATCTGTGGATTAGATATAGGTTTTTATACCACTTAGGTGGCAGACAAGTGCACCAAAAAAAACAATTACGGATCGATCAACCAAAGACGCGAGTCCTTTGAGTCCCGATTGATCTATGACTGTGTCTAGTCTATATCAGCAGCAATAAGTTTGAGGGAATTACTCGAATTCAAAGTTCAGATCATACATAAATTCAAATAGTTCAGATCGTTTTAGATAAAAAGCTAAATTATATATTTTTTAATCCAACGTGCTTTTAAGCTCAGCGGTGTAAATAGCCGAAGTCAATGATTCAAAAAACAGACATTCATGTAAAATATTCGAGAAAAAAGTGTGAAATTTTGCAAAATTTCTTATAATTACGAAGGAAATATAAAAGCACCGGCCAGGACGACTGAATATTCGTTCAACAGACCACTCCATAGTCTTCGGGTGTAGTAGAGACTTACATTTCTAATATATAATTGCTTATCAGCGGTAACTATCCACAATATCGTGGTATATAACTAGCAACATTGGAAATAAGCGCTGCAGAGGGTAGTGATGGCATTTGGACCATGCCACCCGCCCGCCCTTGAACAAATGCCATCAAAACCCACGCGCTAAAGAACCCTAGGCAACAGAAAAACAGATCTTTGTAACCGAATGAGGAGATTCAAATAGTTCAAGTGTACATCACATCAAAACAACTCATATATACTTACAATGTCCTCTGTTCACCTACATGCATCAATTGGCAAGACAATAAATATGTACTCAACTAATAGAAACAAGGCTTACAGCCGTTTTGTACATATAATATACCATTCTTTGGCTATATAACATCTCTGGGAAGCGTAAAATATATTCCATTCTCCTTTATAAGCATTCAAAAATTAGTAAAAAATAATTTACGGTAATACACGCTGTGTTTGCAATCATCCACAACCGTACAAGGCGGCGCACGCGCATCAGGGAATTATGATGCTTATAGTACTGTGCGTAGGAAAAGTATTAACTTGAAATTTATTATGAACACAAATTATTATTATGAACGTATTAGTGAACAATCCATTTTAATGTGATAATGAAGGTTATACATATCCCCTTTGCGTGTACGCCGCCCATTCACATTACCCACCCATTTTAAGTACATTTGTATTTCGTTTACATACCTACTTAACGTTGTACCGACTGCAAATACAAGGTATACAAATAAAACAATGCGCTATGTTTGACACAGTACATTATGTACTAAAACAGGAGACAGAGGGCGCGGCCGGGCGAGCAGCCGCGTGACGTCACAGCCCGGCCGCGCCAACTACCCCCCCGATATAAACAATGTAAATATAGACAATAATAATAAAAAATAAAGAGAATACAGCGTGATATGTCAAGTTACTGCTAGCGTTAATGGCTTATGTTTACAAAATGGCATCGAACAGTGTTACATTTTCGTTTCATTGTTACTGGACAAGCGAGCGCGCCGCAGCTCCTGCGCACAAACAGCCAATATAATAAGAGCTGCGTGTTTTGTCGTCCGTTCATCTTATAATAATGAAGTCAAAACAAAAAATGAGAATGTACACATTTTTTTTGGTATTTTTCTGGTTCGAAGAAAGCCCTCTTTTATTTATAATTATATTAATCTGCATGGCAAAGCTATCCTTAGGATTAAAAGCTAAGTACATTGGCTGGCTGTGCGTTAGACTGACACAATCCGACGCGACTTAAAATGCAATTTTGGACGTTCATCAACAAGTCTAGTGTCGCGAGTGCTCAGTGGTGCGCCTGCGACCGCCTCGGACGTAGGGCCGCACTAAGCTCAGGCAACAAGCTATTTATAACAGAAATAGTTTTTGCACTCTGGCCGGTCAATTCGCGAAATGTCAAAGATCTTTAAAAATATAAATTCAAAAAATGTGACTTGTATTATTCAATAAAGAGTACATTTCTGAAACTGACCGGCGATTGTCAACAATGTCACCTGTATAACACTATGGGTACTTTGGCACAGTCGGTGACAGGCAGACAAAGGAAATAAGCGTCATATCGAGGTATTTGAGTTGAACAAGATCTTAAAATAGAAATGTAAGGCAAAACCAATAGTAAATAGTAACACTTACTATCCATGTGGCAACCAAAACTCGTGTGACAACCAAGACTCATGGTACAACCATACGTAGCTGGCCTTTGCAATTGCTTGTTAGGAATTACTTGATCTATAACACGCAACAGTAACCAACAATATTTTTTCGAGAGATAAACCTGAGTGGATAGTTGTCATTGTTCTGGTTATAACCAACCCTAGCACTTACAGAAAAATTATAAATATACAATGATCTTACACACAAATATTTGGTCGCACATGAGGATCGAACCAATATGGAGTGATCATCATCATCATAGCGAATTCTCAGTTGCGTCCAAATTTTGTGACAATTGGTCCTGGCCGTGACCCAATTTATCAATGCAATATGCGATACAATCCAAATGATACCTGGGCCTATAGATATAGTGACATTCTATTAGTGGAATCGCTTCAAAGCGAATTTGAAAAAGGGGGTGACATTATTTGTTACATGTAACATATTGACATAAAATGTCACTCCCAAACATTTTGGACTTTTCCACTGGCGTTAGTCAATAGAATGAAAGTTTGTCTAGGCCCTATGAGCAGCGGTAGCACAATACGCCAAGTGTGACAGAGTCCACACCTTAGCCGTTACAAGCTTAAGTGTCACACTTGGCATCTTCAGCTAACGTTGCTGTGTGTATGTCACTTTGGATACGGTTGGACAGTGCATGTTTGCATTGATCAATTGGTTCACCCTGAGGCCAATTGTCCCACCTTTAACTTCATATATGTACTACCAGTTCAATTCCCACGTAATCATTTCCCAAACGACATTCATAGGTCTGTAGACAAAGTGACATTCTATTAAATGGAATCCCTTCAAAGTGAATTCGCAAAAGTTCAAAATGTATGGGAGTGACATTATATTTGTTATATGTAACTATCGACAAGTAATGTCACTCCGATACATTTTGAAACTTTCCACTGGCGTTAGTCAATAGAATGCGACATTATCTAGATAGCCTGATACGCCAAGTGTGAGAGTCCAAACCTTAGCTGTTATAAGCTAAAGTATCACACTTGGCATCTTCAGCTAACGTGTCACTTTGGATTAAGTTGAATAGTACATGTACTGATCAATTTGGTCACTGCCACGGCCAATGTCATTCCGATTAGTTTCGAAGTGTCCCACTGGCGTTAGTCAATAGAATGCGACATTATCTAGGTCCTGTGAGCAGCGGTAGCTCAATACGCCAAGTGTGGCAGAGTCCAAACCTTAGCTTTTACAAGCTAAGTGTCACATTTGGCCTCTTCAGCTATCGTCACTAGGTCAGTTTGGATTGGGTTGGATAGTACATATTTACATTGACCAATTAGGTCACTGCCACGGTCAATTATCCCGCCTCCCACTCCATATACCACCAGTTCAATCCCCACGTGTGTGTGGATAGAATTATTAGTGTGGATTATTTAAAGATCATTGTACAGAGTCCGTTTATATTTTTTGACTAAGCGCTAGTACGTAAATCACACTAAATCATTGCGTTACTATTCACCATTATGTTAAAACAGATGTGAAGAAACTACCATTCTATGTTTGCTGTCACCAAGTTTAGTAAATTATATTACGTATGTACTAGAAAATAATCTCAAGTTTTTAAACAAATTATATACAGTAGGTCCATGTCGAACAAATGAGATACGTGACAGTTGTGTTACTCAACAGTTCAGTGAGATGTCGCTAGCGGAGTGTTCGCTACGGTAGCGGGGTGCGTGTCTGGACAAGTCAAGGGTACTGCGAACGCTCCCACTACTATCAATTGTACTACTTAATTAACAGCTATTACGTAATATTCAATAATTTATTTTAAAACAATAAAACATTCGAATCGTCGAGTAAAATAATGCGATCACCGTGTAAAATTTCAAAACATTAAAAATAAACTATCAAAATTGTATTTAAACGTTACATATTATATTATTTTTATTTATTATGCTGTCAGCGACGAGGTCGGAAATGAGAACACAATACATGTGCGTCCAAAAAAAAATCTTTTTGCAACGTAATCACAGCTAAGTCACGGGCCGGAGTCGACTGCCGTCTGCGTCTGGGGGACTACCCCGCGGACAATATAAATGTCGCGATAGCCAGGAATAGACGAAACAGATCAACAAAATCTGCTGCAAAAACAATATTTAGTGTAATCGCATAACACAAGTGTCACCCCCGGCGGTAGACCCCGGCCGCGACTCGCGGGTACGCCCGAGTCCTCGCTGCTGGTTGTAACACAGGTATACTTAAGCACCCATATCTAATACAAACCAAACGGCTTGTTCCACCCAGCGCAGGCCCCGGCCATCCCGCGAGCGCACACACACACACATACGTACACGTACACGCGCACGCACACACACAGCGTACAATAAAAAACCGCTTAGTGAACGACACACAAGTATGAAATATGTAATAAATAAAGGGACGCGACGGCGCCAACGGAACCGCACGACTAACTCTATTCACTATTTATTTTATTAGTACGACTCACATCAAAAATTAATTCTTCCACATACATTTAACTTACTGGCTAGTAACAGAGAAACGTACATAATTATAACATACATATATTTATCACCGTACAAATGACTCTGCAGAGTTGAACGCTACTCTGCACGACCGTTGAGCCCCGCCGCCGCCGCCGGCCGGGGCTCGGCGGGGCTGCGGGGCTATACATGCTCGTCACTTAACTTTTATTAGGCTATAAGCAGAGCTCCAGAGTTCACGCGATCCTGCACACATTCAACTTTTACATTCAACGGCTATTATTATAATGGTGAGAGTTTACCCAAAGTGTTGTCGTGTTTTTGTCACCACGGCCACTGAAATTAAATTATCTTTGATAAACAAGAACATCAGACGACTGGCTAACATGACTACTAGATCATTTCTAAATATTGCACCAAATAAAATAATCATGACACCACTCAACAAACTCTCACCACCCTAAAACAAAATGGCCACGTAAGAATCCATGATGGAGTCATCAACAAGGTAAATGAAGCTTTAACGCACAATAAATAAGGTGCTATGATACCTAGCAGCGGCACGTCCTACTACATACTTAGTACACGTGCACCCAACAACTAAACCACAGAAAATATATAAACAACATGTCAATAAAAAAGACAATAATATGCTAATAATAACGTATCGATACGGGAACACGTACAGAGATTTATAATTTAATATATTTATATTATTTTTCTCATTATATTATTATACACTAACAACTACATAAAGCATTACACTTTGTGCTATGATCTCTGCGCTGCTCTCCCCCCCCCCCCCCTCCCTCCTCCCTCCCTCCCTGCCGTCGCGCTCAACGCACGCACCTCATAACTATCATCATATAATAATAACATCATCATAACTTAAACAATATTAATTTACTATTAAACTTAAACCTTTGGTATTACATCGATAACTAAGAACTAATTAAATAATACTTAACTCAATACTGTCGCGATGCGAGACAGGCAGCGGACACACCAGCGAACGACGCGCGGAAAGACTGGTACACACCAATAATCCATTCTCTAAACGTTATGTCTGTCACGTGTCGTAAGCTGATTGTGTCCGGCAATAAACATGTGATGTATAAAATCTTTGTCTGCGAAAAACTATAATATATGGTTAAATGTGTCCACCCGCTGTTGCGGAGAAGAGCATGACTAACAAACGCACAGACAGAATAAATAACACGGTACTCTTAGAACAACAAAATATTAAAAAAAGATCTAACAAAAGAGAATCTCAACTAAATGGTAAAACTGGTGTTACATCTCTACGTAAATACGCAAGCGGACAGCCGGCACTTGCAGAGCCGGTCCTTCGAGCCGATTGCAATATGGTCCTTTGAGCCAATTTCAACCAGTGACTTGGTTGAAATCGGCTCGAAAGACCATGTTGACGACCACTGCAGGGAGATAAAACGTCCATTATAATTTGAAAAATAAAATCTAATAAGCCAAACGTTGGAACCAAATTCTTGCGAACGTATGGAATATTTCTGTTATCGAATACATGTGAAGCTGACTCAGTTAACCAGAGTATTCGTCCTAGAAAGAGACTGGATGCGGATTGAAATCCTTGACACTTTTCGATTGTAATTTAAAGGAAAAGTCAAGCCATTCGCTTCAAAAGATCAATTCTTTTGATGCAATTCCAACAATCTTTTTACGTACACTCAATGTTTAGGCATCAAAACCAGGCGTGAGACGAATTAACAGCTGAATAAAAAGAGGCTCTACCACGAAAATATTTACGCATAAATGTAACACCCACACAAATACTGCATGAGTATTGGGAATGGGTCGCTTTACGCGCGGGACTAGAAGCGACTATAGGAACGCTACGGTATAGCACTGGGATACTTGTAAATAACATACTATTTATTTTGTATAAGAAAAACTGGTATCTGTATACTCATTTTGAATTTTAGTGGACACTCGGTCCCAACGGGCACTGAATCGTTCGAAAAAATAAATATTTAAATGTTAACGAACATCAGTGCGTAGAAAAAACATAACCGATCGCTTCCAAAAACCATCGAGTCGAATAAATTTAAAAGCACCATTTGCAAGGTAAGTCGTAAAGTTACGAACGTAAGTGATGCGGCGGCGACATCCCCCCCCCCCCCCTCCCCTTACACACACATACACACGCAAATGTCCGAGCTCGCACACACGCACACGACGTACACGCACACGTACGCATACACAGTTGCAATAATAACACGCTACTAACGAATGGGGTTTACTGATTCCTCCCACACACGCGGCGCGGCGTCGCCAACACAAGGTAATGTTAAACAAACTCGCAAATTAGTCAGAACTGGGCCACGCCGCGCGCACAACCATGTATGCATCTCCTCAATATGTACAACAACACATCGCCTCCTCCCCTGCGGCCGGCCCCGCGCTAGTGGCGGGCGGGGCGCCGGCCCCCCCGACAAAATGAGATTTTGTAAGGAAACCGAACCGACGGTAAGAATTTCCACTTCAGTAGACAAAAGCTAATCGTATACGTCGACGAGTCGCTACACTGCTTAAATTTATCGACTGCTTAACATTAAATAATCTCGTGGTATCGTACACGATTAGCTGCATCGTACTGGAGAGGCGACATTCGGGCGACGCGCGACGTGCGGACACGCGGCCTGCGCAAGAGTCGCCCACACGTGCCCGCCCGCTGCGAGCTGTGCACTGGCCGACCTTTGTATAATAAACATAATCTCGTTATAGACTGAACTTCTCTATGTTTCCTCAGACCAATAGAGCGTTTAAAGTTCATACAAAACGAAATCATTGCGCAGTTTTCGCACATGCGCCCGAAGGTTCCAGATGAACTGAGGCGAATCGCACACTATGGCGTTTCAACGGTTTATATAATTTGAAATTGATATTTATGCATGAAAACGAAACACCCAGGGATAACTCCTCGTAATCGGATGGCGGCGCATTCGAGTGACGGTGTAAGATACTTCCACGGACTTGTGTTCGACCGGCGAGGAATCACCGCGGGAATACAAAATCGGACGGGGATTCCCCGCCGTCCTCGCCCGGGGACACCTGGCGGCGACGTCCCCGGTCCCACCGAAACGCACTAACAAGTAACGGTCGCCGTCGAATCTCCGTCCTAAGTCTGAGGATACCCTCCAAAGTCTGTTGAGTTGTCGCGGTACTCCAACGATTACAAAGTTCAATCTCGTGCGTGTCGAACTCCGAGCGGACGTCCGTGTAAGGTTGCAGTCGGTGTGCAGCGGCGGGGGCGCGGGGCGGGGCGGGGGCGAAGTGCCGGCTGGCGAGCGGTAGGGCGCCCCGGGCCCGGCAGCGGGCGCTCAGGCCAACGGAGACTTGTCGGGCGGCGGCAACGGGTTGAAGTCCTTGTTCACGAACGAGAAGCCGCGGAACTCCTCCTGCAGGACCAGAAACACAGGGGTTACAAGTGACGAATAACCAACTATTATATTCGAAAGTATTGTGCCCACTTCATATAATTAACGCCATCTAGCGTGATGAAGCTTAACTATTACAAAACTACGGATTCTGCAAAGCGCAATTAAAGTTCACGCGTTGAATATTGTGTTTATAACATCCCAACACTCGATGTGATCTCCTTGCCTAACCCTCCCACAATGTCACGATGTATATTATTTTTGACATTAAAAATCAAACAAAATATTGTTCATGATTAAAAACAAAACTTGGTGGTCTGACTGACCTGGTTGATGGCGCGAACGACGTCGTTGGGTACAGGCGTGAGGACGGGCTCCTCCTTGGTGAACTCCGCGTCGAAGTTGGCCGCCTCGCGCTTGCTCTTCTGGGGAACAAACACATGTTACTCGCTGCATTATCCTATCTCTAGGTAAATATACTATGTGAAACTACAGATATCTAAGCACGCGAACAGTCTAACCAACATTTCAGTAGTTACATGACCTATATAACCTGAAACTGACCTAATATCAATTCTTTATATCGTCAAGAAATAATAGTATATAAACGATTGCTTGAACATTTTCATATGGATATCATAGGACCATCTTTTCTTACAATCCCGGGTTCTCGGACGGACGGAGTGGAAAAGGCATCTGTCTAGGCTTTCAAGGTAAGGTAAAGTCAATTGATGGACTGAATATGTGAGTTGCGTGGGTGCGATAGGGCATAGGGCTCAGAGTAGGGCGCTCACCACTTTGGGGCGGAAGGGCGGGCGCAGGCGGCGCAGCTGCAGCGCGTCCCAGTCCACGTCGCGGAAGAACACGTGCGAGCGGATACCGCCCGCGCCGCCCAGCACGCCCAGGCGCCGCGCCGGGTTCTTCGTCATGAAGCCTGCAACAACACCACAATGTATCACATTACAAGTATACCACCCGATGCCTCTGTGGCCTAGCGGTAGTGCCTGCGACTGTTAAGTGCTGCGACAACAGGCGCGGGTTCTATTTCTGCTCAATAAAAAAATAGTGTGTATGAATATCTCTATTTGCATTAGTCTGTGTGTGTTTCTATGTATACCTAATGTGTATGTATTTACAAAAACAAGTATATAAGTATGTTTATCCACATTCTATAATCCATAACACAAGCTAGTTTAACTATACTTATTTTGGGTATGAAAAGCGCTGCGTAGAATATCGTAGAAATCATATCGTAGAATATTTATGTTTGGTTTCCATACAAAAGGGAAGTCCAAGAAATGCAAGGTTGGTGCCAATAAAATCAGTATGATTGATGTCGAAGATTGTACGAATGGAGAAGAAAGCAGTCAATTTTTAATATTGATTTTCAGAGCAAACACAGCGAGGAAGTGGAATGAGCAACTGTGCATTATGATTCTGCCTTCATCGCAAGTGTCTCCTAATTTCGAACTGGGATAACAATATATTCGGATAATATGCAATTTTTTTTTTCAGAGTATATTCCAGTTACATTTAGTAAGTCGCCTTGCTATTGACCGGTAGATGGTTGCTGTGTGGGGGGGAGAGTGAGGCATACCCTTGAGGATGGAGACGGCCTCCTTGCTGAGCCAGACGGGGTAGAGCACGTCGTCGTGCAGGATGCTCTCGAACAGATCGTCCTCGTTGTCGGCCTCGAAGGGCGGCTGGCCCGCCAGCATCTCGTACAGCAGCACGCCCAGCGCCCACCAGTCCACCGACGGCCCGTACTCCAGCTCCTGCAGGATCTGCGCGCACCCGACAGTTAGCATGGACCAATCACACTGTAGCTCCGTGCCGAGGAATAGTGTTGCCGATCAATAGTGTATCGATAGCCAATAAATCACTCAACTATCGATAGGCCTACCGATAGTTTAGCTTTTTCAAATGAAAACTATCGATAGTACAACTATCGATATTTCAGCAACAATACCTCGGAAAGCACGTTAAGCCATTAGTTTCAGTTGCCATATACACATTTATGGCAATCATCACGGATAGTTAGAAGTCTAAATCCTCTTTGGAAAAAAGTCTGATCTGGCTTTGATTTTCTAATTCTGTGTAATTTTTTTTTCGTACGAACTACAACCTTCTACAGAATTTATGAAGAAAACTTAAAAAATGAAATACGAACAAAAAACTGTAAATAATACCTCAGGTGCTATGTAGTCCGGCGTCCCGCAGAACGTAGTGGTGGTCGCGCCCTCTGCAACAAGCGGTGATCAGTTTAAAAAATAACATCTTAAATAACGAAATATATTCAAATCATAAATACTCGTTATTCGATCTATAGTGAATGCAATACGTACCCAGTATGCCTTCCTTGCACATGCCGAAATCAGCGAGCTTACAGTGGCCATCGCTGTCCAACAGGATGTTATCCAACTTCAGGTCACGATAAATGACCCCGTGGGAGTGTAGGAACTGGAGAGCCAGAGTTACTTCAGCCGCGTAGAAACTGGAAACATATCAAGAGCCGTTATTAGATTGTACTGGTCAACGGATCGATTGACTCGATGAAGGAGAATTCCCTCTCTATCTTGAAATTTTACTAAGTTTGGTCAAGTTTGACATTCTAAATACTCCATATTCAGCTTTTTGGTAATCTTTGAGCCAACTCTATTGTTTATATTGTGGCAGTCGCTGTCACTTCACATTTTATAAATGCTGAAGGGGATAAGACAGCTCCAATCTGCCTGCGGACTCGTGTCGACATCTTTGAGGGGGAGGGGAGAATACGTACCGAGCGCGCGGCTCGTCGAACTTGCGCGCGCGTTGGATCTGGAACATGAGGTCGCCGCCGTCCACGTACTCCATGACGAAGAACAGGCGGTCGCGCGTCTGGAAGGCCGAGTGCAGCGCCGTCAGGAACGGGTGGCGCGCCGCCAGCGCCAGCACGCGCCGCTCCGTCAGCGTGCACTCCACGTCGTCGTCCTGGATGATCGCGTCCTTCTTCAGCACCTTCACCGCGTACACCTGCCCGCACGCACCCACACCTTAGTCACACCGCCCGACCATCCAACAGACCGGCTCGAAAGACCATGAAGCTACTTTCGATTTCTTTCAATAGGATTTAAGCTGGACGAAATGTCACGTGCTGTTGTCGTGCCCGATTGCGGAATAAATGCATTCATGAGATGGATTACCCGTAACATCGGTCCGCAGTTTCGGATGTTAGTTTGGCAGCCAGTAGGTACTGACCACCGAGACGCGATACTTAAATGTCATCAAGGATTACAAAAACCATCCTTCGATTTATGTGTGATTTATGATAAGCCCAGAAAGAAAATGAATATGTATAAACATGGAATCCTCAAAAGCGAGCGACCCTTACCTCGTCCGTTCCCTTCTTCTCCGCGAGCATAACCTTCCCGAAGGATCCCTTGCCAAGCACCTTGATGAAGTGAAAGTCGTCCAGTGACACCTTGCCCATCCCACTCGCACCGAGGTCGCCTCCTAAATACAACATTTCTATGTAATCGCGTCCAAAAACAACATAAAACCGAAAGCCACGGGTGTCGCCACCGAGAAAGTAGGAAAAACAGTGAAGAGTAATGTAGAGGTAATATTAAACTGGCGATAATTCTCGAAGGTTAGAAATAATAGAAAAGTTGTACACTGTGAGCGCAACCACCAGATGCCAGAAGCGTGCTTGAATATTATGAGCTGTTAAATCCGTAGTTTATTAAAGAAAACTACCACCAATTTAAAGCTTTTGTTAATCTCGATTTTCGAATAAGCTTTATACTCGTAACAGAGCTGCTGGTAATATATTTGCTATCTCGACGTTTTCAGCACAGTCTATATAAATTGTTCATGCTAATGTATTTCCACTGCCAAGTCTGATCGTTCTAGTGTGGTATCAAGGTTTATGCAGTAAGCAATTATTAAGTGACCCCAGGACCTGGCAAGTTACCATGACTTTTTAAGATTTTGAGAGATTGATTTGTGGTTTTGATATTGTCATTTAAGAAATTAATTTATATAGGTATGTATATACTACAATAACTTGTCGTCTCTATTACACTATACGCAGCTACATAGTGGACCCGTGGACTTGTTCAAGTAAATGTACCATCTGTGATGAAGAATAAATGCATAGTTTTATATAAATAAATAAAAATAAAAAAAAGACAAAGTTAGGCCCTAGAATACTGCCTTGCAGAACCCCGTAGTCAAAAATAGCTCTAAGCTCGTGTAATTTCCATTTTTACCAGCAAAATTTCTATCAGACAGATAATAATCTGAAAACTACTCAAGTGTCATACTTCTTGTAACATTATTTTAATAACTTTATTACAAGAAGGGATATGGCGACAGTGTCAAAGGCTTTTGATGGATCTAAATTAGTTACGGGCTGACATCTTTGTCTTGCATTCAAATTGTCACTATGTTCGCCACAGTTTACTAACTGCACTGTATGTTATGTTCTTTTGTCACTACCTATCAATATACTACCACTTTATATTTATTAAGTCCTACAAATCGCATCGGTTGCACCACTGAAGCATAATTTGCAATTGCTGTGACCAGTCACTTTGCTCCCTGCTGGGTGCCTCTCCTTTCTATATCATATAATACTGAATTATCTGCATGAGCAATGTCAGTCCAGTCGACGCATATTTTTAAAATGACTTATGAAATCATTTAACCTCTTCAATTTGTTAAAGTAGTTCTTGATAATAGAACGAACAGATTACAGACCTATAGAACATTGCGAATTGTTATTGCCAGGCAGCGAAAGCAATATTTATACCCGTGAGCGTCAGATTCGTAATTCCAAAAAGTATGCAGCTCAGGTTATTCACGGTCCATAGACACATACTTACCAGAGTAATAAATTCAATCACCTGTCGGATACGACAACGTTATAAGCACATTAATATAACAACACACCACCAAGCCAAGCGTCCCACACTTGTAGCCTGTTAGATATACCGACAGTAGGATCTTCAGCTATGCGGAGCACACGCGGACACACATAAACATGTACTATAAAACAAAACGCATCAGTCTACAGAATTAACTATTTACTTTGATTTTTATCCAGGTTTAATTTTTTTGTATCGTGTCTGTAATTTTTGGGTACCCAATTTTAAAGTGAACCTAGTCAGCCAATATCTCATATTATGTCTATGAGGTTATCGGACAAAATAGAACACTTTTCAGGGTTAGTAAATTTTCAAATTTTACTGTAAGATTTCTAAGTCACATCTCATTTTCATTTCATTTTCGGGTCAAAAATATGTCCATTTGTAAATGTGTATTCTACGCATTGAATTTCGTTAAATTATTCATTGCAAATTACTTCTACTTGCACTTTACTAATATTGCAGTTTATATGTATCGTGCGCTTGCGCTCCGAATGAGTGAAAATCATGTACAGGGGTATTATTGAGCAGTGTGCGGCTGCGCACTAGAAGCGTACTAAAAGAGACACCTTGGTCGCACGAGAATATGTCCGCCAGCTCGTCCCAGTGCGAGCGCCACGCGCCCGGCCCGCCGCCTGCCCCGGGGGGGAACAAAACAACGCAATCAGGACTCGGAACAAAAAAAACTGTGGAGTGTCGACTTACATAATGCCCATGGTATCAATTAATCGATACCTCAGGTTATAGTAACCCTCAAGGTGTATAGGTATTCAAACCTGTGAACGGGACTCGAACCCTTAACCAGATTACCCAATTCACTACCCCCAAAATTTAATGATATATTATTACGTTTTTCATGTTTTATTATGATTGTAATCATTTCACCATCATTCGTGTGAAATGACAATGAATGATGTTGCAATTTTATCGATTTATTAATATATTTCCAAGAGATTTATACACTGTAAGCCTCGTGGCTACATCACAACACTACTAAGTGTACACTTGTACAAAAATCGAATCCCCACCATCTCATTACTAATGAGATATTTATGTATACTTGTTCACGTTGTTTCATATTTTCCACAAACTGAATTGAAACAACTGAGTAATAAACACAACGTTTAATAAAAAACAAAATAATAAAAATATAAAATAAATAATAACTAAGGACAAAACTATAAAAATAAGCAAAACTGGGTAAATAACAAGTGACAACACATAAAGCGCTCCTACAACAGCGTTGTGTATGGTTAACAAATACAGCGTGTAGACAAAACTATTAATACATTATTTTTTTCATAGCTGCTAACTTTTTAAATAGCGAGTTAGTGTTTTATTGCAATACTCTGTTATAAAAATTATTTGCATTTTTAATTTATGCTTTATGAGCAGAAATCAGGAAAGCAGAGCATAATTATTAGCTTTACTTCAATAAACTAATCACTTAATTTCGATTTACATTCATGAATATTACGATTTAAGATTTCCAGTTAATATTTACTGGTGAATATCCTTCGCTTGTTCCCATTTCTGATTATGACAGAAATATGTTAACATGTTACACTTTTTTATATTATTACTCTTACAAAAGAAACAAACTATATCATTTACCTCATCAACCATGCATTACTTAAATAAATGCACATTTTTAAGGCAAAGCTCGATAAATATTTGATTGACTGTACGCCCAACAAAATTCAGAAAATAAACTACATTATAGTTGTCACAAAATAAAAGGCCCACTTTGACAGTTCGTGCCCATGAAGTTCTTATTTTTTTATCAATTGAAATGTTCTAAAGATAATTACATTTTTCATTGACAGGTACCGCCCACTCGGCTAAGTGTTGTGCATAACGATTTTTTCATGTAGTCCACAGACTATTAATAATCAGTTAAGGAAAGAAAATATCGAGTGAGATATTTTTTTTCAAGCCCGACGCGCACTTTTATTTTTATTTATTTTGATACTTGTGTTTAGATTCTGAAGACTGATTTAATTATTCTTGTTGTTTTTGTGATTGAGTGAATGTTATTGTAAAAAAAATATTAAATATAAGTAAATTGACCTTTAATAACATTGTATTGTTTTAAAATACCTACAAAATCAAAGGTTAAGCTAATTTTTCTAATCAAAACTTTAATCCAATGCAGTTTACATACATATTCAAATCGATTAAATCCCCATGCAAACTGGATTCGATTCATCATGAGTATCGAATACCGAATCGTATAGGTACATAACTAGTTACGCCACGAGAGCAAACGTCAAAACGGGCCTTTTATTTTGTGTTGAGTATAATAGGTTATTTCAATGCATTTACGGTTAAATCGGATTGTCAACACGCTGTATAATGATTACAAAAGCCTACGTATCACACATTTTCAAACATATAAAAAAGCACTTAATTCTACACATTGCACTTACTATATTGTACCTACTGTAGTTAGCTAAGATACGCACTGCTAAATATAATCACTTTAAATGCTATATACGAGACCTACTGCCATGATTTGCCCATTTTACAAGTACAGATCAAAATAATTTATCATATAAATGTAAATAGAATACCGTTTAACGGTAAGACTTGCTAAAGTTAAGCGTATTCGTAACGTATTTCAATACTTATCACAGATCATAACCAATTAAAATTTTCGCCCATCCATTCCAAGTTTAAGTTATTAATGGAATGGGCGAATTCAACATTTTAAACACATACATGGCTTTTGCCGCGCATTGTCTGAAGAAGAATTAGTTCTCATTATATCATTGATATATTTTGGAGATTATTTTCGGATAGTAAAGCGAATATAATATAAAATGGCGGGGGAGAGAGGAGGGGGAATATGGCACATGGCACGTTGTCAAGCGTCTATGTAGGGCATGGGGCCGCTACATAGGTCGGAGGTACCTTTGTCGCCGAGCTTGTCCCGCGCCGCCGCGTCGTCGGGCGCGTCGCCCGCCTCGCCCTCGCCCTCACCCGCCTCCAGCAGCGGCGGGTTGTTGAACTGCGCACAACACGCCGACTTACTATACGGTAAAACACCTACGTCTCCCCGAGGGAGATACACGTATGCAAGCGTATCATTTTCATCCTCCGAGTCCTTTTCCCAAGTCACTTGGAGTCAGCTTTTCGGTCTAACTACGAAGCAGTCAACTTCGATATTTTCCGTGAAGCGACTGCCATCTGACCTCCACAATCCATTGGCAATATCGAAGTGGTATAGTTTATTTCGCAAATAATAGGAGGCGAGCGAATATTGTCGTCAACTAATGTACTTTTTCTAGACCATACTGCTTTTGAATATCCGAAAATCGAACTAGGGTCAGACAGTATTATTATGTGGTGTAATTCCTGACACAATCTGGTCTATATTTTTAAACATCTTACAAGGTGTATAGGAAATACATATATAATTTGTGCATAAATAAGGTGTAGTCAGTCTCAAAATCCTCTCAACGTACATTATGTGGAGTTGTATAAATTGAAGGACAGAGAAAGTGACAAAATGTTACCTTGGATGCTCTGGGTCGTGGGTTCTTGTCGGGCGAGATGCCCATCTCGTTGAGGATCTCGGCCATGACCTTGGTGTTGATGCCGCAGTTGTTCGCGACGTTCTTGTGACATCGCTTGTGCACGTTCATGGAGCATACTGCAATTGAGACGTAACAGGTTACCAACAGTGCGTAATATAGAGAAAATGCTATCCTAAATAATAGTATGTCGTATCTATAGTATAAGTGGTGTAGTTTAATACGTAGGTAGTGTTGTAGCTTAAGTATAAAATAATATAGTGTAATTAGGCTAGTGTTAGTGTGATGTAGTGTTAGTGTAGTGAAACATAAGTAGGCTAGAGTAAGTGTGCTAGTGTAACTGTAGCATCAGTATAGGTTAGTGTAAGTGTAGTATAAGTAGGTTAGTGTAAGTGTAGCATAAGTAGGTTGGTGTAAGTGTAGCATAGGAAGGTTAATGTAAGTGTAGCATAAGAAGGTTAGTGTAAGTGTAGCATAAGAAGGTTAGTGTAAGAGTGGCATAAGAAGGTTAGTGTAAGTGTAGCATAAGAAGGTTAGTGTAAGTGTAGCATAAGAAGGTTAGTGTAAGTGTAGCATAAGAAGGTTAGTGTAAGTGTAGCATAGGAAGGTTAGTGTAAGTGTAGCATAGGAAGGTTAGTGTAAGTGTAGCTTAAGGTAAGTGTAGTATAAGTAGCCTAAATGTAGTGACCTTCGCACTGCAGTCCCTGCTTGATGAGTCCGTAGAGCAGCGAGCCGCAGTGGTCGCAGAAGGTGAAGCGCTTGTAGGAGTGCACCACGAAGCGGTGCGGCACGTTGACGCTGAAGCGCTGCCCGCCCGACACGCCCACGCCGCTCTGTTGCTGCACGCACACACACACACACATAGGCGTTACATACTGCCACTACATCTCTCTGTTTCGCTGCCCTACCTAACTGCTGCGATACCTATATTATAATATCTCTGAATTCCCCAATTATTAATGAATTTTTATACAAAATTTAAAGTCAAACTAACATAATATAAGAAGAGAAGAAGTATTGCAGCTATGCTGTGGAAATGTTCAACATAATTCGCAATGCAATTGGCTACTATCTGAATTTATCTGAAGATAGGTGATGAGGGTCGATCTTCATCGGCTCTTAGACCATTATTGGTCATAACATTATGTGAGTGTTTGGCGATACTAGCTTCCAAAGTAACAAGGTCAACTGCATGCACTTGCTCCTGATTTTAAATGCCGTGGATTAGGTATACAAAGTCGTTTCTGGTTCATACTCATAAACAAGAGCTAATATACGATTTGGTACGCCCACAGATGTCGTTACATGCATTCAAGTAAATTGAACAATCTATTGCTGAGATCATATCTTACAAGGCAGAATTGTGTAAAACGACTGAACAGATCTTGTTGATATTTTGATCCATAGATAGATTAACTCATAGGCTAGGATAGGCATTGCGGGTACGTGGGCAGAGTAACGGGCAGCATCTTTTACTGCGATAATTACTTTAAAATAAAATCAAGTTATTTGTACAGTAGGATTCAAATGTTTAGAAAAAATTGTGGGTATTCAAAATAAATACAAATTAATCTGTACAGTAAGTCACATTATAAAATTACTTTCTGACTAATTTAATAATACAACAATGAACAAAACTCACGTAAGTCTGAGATCGGATAATATCCTATATCTTGTACAGTCAGCGTCAAAAATAAATGATTGCACAGATTTCAACTTTAAAATCTTCATGAAATTAATTAATCATATTTCAATTTTCTAACAACAATAACATAAAATTTTACAATATTTTTATAAAGCCCAAATAGTAATTAAACAGCGTTTTTAGTTAAGAAATATAAACTAAGCTCATTAACTAAGATCATCTACTTTGGACGCGAGTTGCGAGGCTGTGTGGGGCACATACCTTACTGGCTTCCTCCTTCATGCCGGGGCACTTGGTGACGACGGACGAGTGGCAGCGCTTGTGCACCACGCACGTACACACTGTGGGGAACACGAGAGCAACACTCAGTACACTGGCTGTGGGGCGAAGGCCGGCCCGGACGTGGGCGGCCGCACCTCCGCATATTACATACAAGGTTGTGTCTAGATGTCACTTGTAGGTAAATAGACAGTTTTTATGTACTAAATATACACAGGACTGGATTTAGTGGCCTTGAGACAACAATGGAGTGAAGGTCCCGTGGTATTAAATTATTTTCCAATGAAATTATCAATTTTTTATTGTTTTTTTTTTAAAATATTTATTGTGACCAAGTAATAGCAAAAATATTATACAGGATGTTCCACAACGACTGAGGGGGCCATCAAGGTTGTGTCTAGATGTCACTTGTAGGTAAATAGACAGTTTTTATGTAATAAATATGCACAGGGCTGGATTTAGTGGCCTTGAGACAACAATGGAGTGAAGGCCTCGTGGTAATAAATTATTTTCCAATTAAATGAACAATTTTATTTTTTCAATACTTAAATATTTATTGTGAAACCAGGTAATAGCAAAAATATTATATAGTGTGTCCCACAACAACTGAGAGGGCCATCTCGAATCCAGAGATGGCCCGGGTCAAGTCGGTGTGCGGTTTTAGTCAGTAAGAGTTCGACATAACCTGCTCCGATGGCCGAGGGGTGGATATCCAGGAGGATTTCCGCACGGAAAAAAAAAGGGTGTCCCACAACGATACCACATGGAAGGGAAGCATCGTAAATGATGCAGATAGACAATATTACTGAAAGAAGACTTCATTTTAACTTTAAAAACAATAACAACTGCATTCAATTTTAGGTAACACTCGGTAATAGAATCGACTAAAATCCATGTGACACGTAGAATGCCCGGTATACATATCAATTACTACTTATATTATAGTTCACTTACCTTGGCATTGGTAACCTTGCTTGCCCAAGCCCCTGCAACAAACGTAGTATTTTATAAAAATATATTCTTAATTTTACAAAATGATTAATCTTACACATCTTAATATATATAAATCTCGTGTCACAATGTTTGTCCTTAATGGACTCCTAAACCACATAACCGATTATAATAAAATTCGCACACCATGTGCAGTTCGATCCAACTTGAGAGATAGGATAGTTTTTGAAACGGATTTCGACATCCACGCGGGCGGAGCCGCGGGCAACAGCTAGTTTAAATATAAATCTCTCTTAATATAGAGGAGTGCGTAATCAATACGTAGATTTTGTGATTAATATGACAGAAATTGCGGGAAAGGTTGATTCATCTAACTGTACTGTGTGCCATCGGCTAGAGGATGTGCATCATTTGTTGATGGAATGTGTCCAGAACGGAACTGAATCTTTCGTGAATGTAACATTATTAGATGGGATGTTGGACTTGCCAACAGCATTTTAGCAAACTCAAATGCTCCCATGTAAAACAATGACTCCCATCATAGTTTTACATAGATATAAATTTACATTAGGTGTAGTTATGTAATTTCCCTGCCTGAGTCCGTATTTTCGGAAAGCTATAACCTGAAAGTATTCAAGCCACGAGTGATAGGTTCCTTCTAGGCAAGTGTGACTCATCGCAGACCTCATCGTCACTTACCATCAGGTGACATAGAGGTCAAACGTGAATAAAAAAATCTATTTTTAGTTTGGATTTCTGTGTAATATTTACTTTAAGGTACACCCTGGCGTCAGAAGACCCTAGACGGCGTGCGGTTTTAGTCGGTAAGAGTCCGACATAACCTGCCTCGTTGGCCGCGGAGTGGGTATTCAAGAGGATTTCCGCACGGAAAAAAAAGGTGTGGGGTGTACTGACCAGATGAACTCGCGGCAGTGGCTGCAGAAGGTGGGCTGCCGCAGGAAGGTGGCCATGAACTTGTGCCCGTTGACCTGGTGCACGCGGCGGCGCATGGCCCCGCGGCGCCGCGCGAAGCCCGCGCCCTCCTTGAACTCGCGCCCGCCCGCGCCCGCCCCCGCCAGCGGCGCCTCCACCACTGCTGAACACCACACACCAAGCCGTTAGCCTCGCCTGCTCAGCTGCTCAGCTGCTCAGCCCATCAACAACTACCATATCGCCAGTGTCCAGAACTGTGGTTCAGATGGCAGACACTTCACGGCAAATATCGAAGCTCAGCCGTTTCCAAGTTGAGGTTGGATAAGACTCGGGGGATGACGATACATTATATAGTACGCGGCATCTATCGTGGCCAGATTTTGGAGTAGTGTGGGCCCCACTACTCCGAAACCTTGCCAAGTTAGATGCTGTACACTATACTTGTTTGTGGGAAAATGCGTCGCATAGAAACAAGTATAGTGTACAGCATCTAACTTGGCAAGGTTTTGGAGTAGTGGGACCCACACTACTCCAAAATCTGGCCACGTTAGATGCCGCGCACTATATCTAAGTTTGTAGGATTGACATTAGAGTTGACTCTGTGTTGAACTGTGCTCAGAGTGCCTATACTGAGTTTTTGCGTTTGCCATCTCACACTCGTTAGTGAGCGCGTAAACGCTTTGTATGGGATTGGATTAGCGCCGCCTAGTGGTAAACGAGGGAATCATTTATTCGGTGAGCAAGTTAGCTCCTAACGTGACACTCCGATTCACTTAGCTCAGTGACAACTTTTATCAAAAATGTTTGTACAACTCAGTATAAGCACTTAGAATCCATTTTCAAAACCCTTGACTATATTTGCCCAAAAGTGTTCGAAATACTCATGAGGACAGACAGACGTTGGGTTATCCCCACTGCCCCAAAACTAGTTCTGATTAATAGTAGTTATGATATTACTTTCCGTTGATCCGATTGTATATAATATTATAAACATAAACAAAATATAACTTAAAGTGATACACACAGTACACACTCCAGCGAAATGGCCGGACGACATGAAAAATGGTGACTGGAATAAACTGTATGCAGAAGGCGGAGAATCAGATGTTTTAGCGCACATTGAGAAAGGCCTATATCGACAGTAGACTGCATTAAATTGTATGTTTAAAAGCAAACTCTATTATAATGTCCACTAGAGTAGATTGGGGAAGCGAGAAAAAGGGATGAAACTTGTAAGTACTTAATATGTATCTTTCTCTCTCGAACTGAATACTTATGCCCTTTTATTTATTTTATTTATGCCCCTTACCACCTGCAGTCAAGACGACCTTAACAAGGCCACTAATAGCGCGGTCAAGATGGCAGAATTCTACGCCCGTATAATTTGATGAATCATTGACACGAAAGAAGAAGAAGACTGAATACTGACATTTTAACACTTCATGGTGAGACTAAAATATTTAAATTCAGCCACGTCAGTGTAGAATCACCTTTAAGCTATCAAAATTCTGAGTGTATACTTTAACAAAACATTTAAAACAATCCAGCGAATATAAATGTAAAGTAAACAATAATCAATTACCTACTCTCACACACAAAAACATACAAGACAAGTTGTATCCACACGAAATGTAAACAACTACCTTGAGAATTCCATTTCAGATCGATTTTGAGATGCAGTTTCCCCTGGGGTTCTAAGTCCACCTGGAAAGGGAAAACACAGTTTCAAATCATAGAACTAGACTGGCGACTACCATAATTCCTTATCAAGCACATAACATTATACCTAACTAACTTTCATTTGCCAACAATTTTTTTTTGTTTCTCAAAAATACATTTTCTACCATGATTGTGACCCACTCTTAAATATATTCATTTCCAACCTGTAAGTTTTCCGAATAAAATAAATAAATAAAAACATTTCACAAAACGTGTGCAGCCCACACAAATACATTTCCATATAACATGCCAAATATAGTCCTGCCAAGTATTTTGTTGCATTTTTAACGAAATAAGGTTTCGAATTCACGAAATAGTTAAACTATTTTTTGCATAATTTAATCAATTGCGAAAAAATAAATGATGGGCGCGTGTTTTATGATAAATTTTAATTTAATTTGAATAAGTAATAAAAATGATCCGTCCGTATCTATGTATGTATAGGATAAAAAAACAAACTCAATAAACTTATGACGCACTGAACGCTCTCGACGTAACGCCCGACGACGCTCCCTAGCGTCCATCACTGACCGCCACTTGACATAAACTAAATTAAACAATACATTTAATGCAACCAAGATCGTACGTTAGAAGGTCGACTAGAAGCTCTTTCAATATATTTTTGAGCTCAATTTATTTCAGAACGGGAGTACCTACTATTGAGTCTCAAATAACTGAGCGTCCAGAGACATAGCCCGCGCTCGCAGTCCTAAAACGATCCAGTTGATCTTCGTTTCCGGTCCGTGATGGGAGTCTATACCGTGCTCATCGTTTCCGAAGTCCGAAAGAATCTGAAGATAGTTTTTCACTGTGACCTCTACTAAAGCATGTTGACAGTGACCTAGAACGGAGGTCCCTACCGCCTGGGAGTGTTACACTACCCCAAAGAGAATGCGAAGGATGGGTCATAAGGTGATTTTTTAATTATTTAAATGTAGTTATTAACAGTTAACAAATAAACATAGTTCCGATGTTTGAGGTCAGGGTTTCTCAAAGTGGGGGTTCGCCATTCGTCGGTAGAGGGTTCGCGGCATTTACGTAATGGCAGCTTGATGACTAGCGAGACCACATACATATGTGAGAGTGGGTTTTACACCTGGTTACGATAAACCCGAGATACAGAACTCGAGTTTTTCAGGATTAAGGTTGAAATTGTCCAAAATTACTCCAAAAATGAACATTAATGTTAGAAAGATCCTTTTTTGACACGGTCTTATTTAAGTATAATTGAAGGGGGGGGGGAGGCTATTTGATTAAGAGACAAGGGGTACGCTGTCATCTAGAAACTTTAACAGGGGTTCGTGAAGCCAAGTCTGAAAAATCCTGCTTTAGCTTGCCTATGTACTTCGAGATATGAGATAACCATAATTCTCGCCTTGATCATGGCTGCTATAAAGCAACCGAAGCTTCAAGAACAGAGTCCCTTAGCAATATATTAAAAAATGGTTCTATTTCAACCTGTGTTATAAATGGTTAGCGGAAACTTCCGACAATGCCCTTGTGTTGGTATTTCGTAGAATTTGAGTTTCTCCAACTGGAATGCGTAACCTTGACACATCACTGAAGTAATTAAATTATATCAACCGTTGCTTCTATGTCATATTTATTGTAAACACCGACTTGCCAATTATTGAAATTAAACTATATTAAACATTGTTATACACAACACATACCTAGGTACTTGCCTATATCTCAAACACATACAAAAAATATTACTATATAAGAGCATTCACAATACATGATACAGTTTTATGACCATTTGGCTTCTAATTTGACTAGATTCTTCGTCGATTCGTCCAAATATTGATCTTCAATGTATGTAAGGATAACAGAAATTGGTCAATCATAACATAACATAAACTCACGCCTATATGACCGAAGGGGTAGGCAGAGGTACTACCAATTGGTTAATTGGTTAATTTCACTTAGTTTCTAATCAGATTGTTAGATTAATATTTTACTGATTGTCAATTTTAATTCAGGTGCAATCTCAATGAAGTATGAATGTGAAACTTCACCATTTTATAATACTATTATTAACATTCTGTGATCACATCCTTCATCCATGAACAAATTAAAGCAAAAACAAAAGAGATAATTTTGGCGCACAGATAAGGTTGCAGAATTTATTGTTCCTACACTAGTTTTAGCAAACAATATAAAGATGTGAACAAACACATCCAATCTCAATTTGCTAAGGCTATCCCAATCATAAAAATACTTCTACTGATGTACAAGGTGCTATGTTTGCAATAAACAATTGGGGAATTTCCTAAACATCACAAATAGTCAAAGCAAATCATTTATCTATGCTAATATTATAAAGCTGAAGAGTCTGTTTGTTTGTTTGGTTGGTTGAACGGGCAATCTCAGAAACTACTGGTGCGAATTGAAAAAATATTTTTGAGTTGAATAGCTCATTTATCGAGAAAGGCGATAAGCTATAATATATCATCACGCTATTACCCAGGGAAGCAGTGTAGTGATCATATTATCTCAATGAATTGGGCAAATTTCCATACATTTTTGTTAAAATAAGTAATTACGAGCATGTATGGGTTATGCTTATGTATGGGCGAAATGTGGGTGCTAGCACCTCTGCCTACCTCTTCGGGGATATAGGCGTGAGTTTATGTTTTATGTAATGTATGTGTGTATGTATGAGTTTATGTAAAGCTGCAGGGGACAGCTGGTAAATAATAATATGAATATATATAGAATTGAAATTCCTTTATGTACACCCAAAATGCAGGTTAGACACCTACCATAGCATAGGAATATCGTGCGAGTGGTACTTTTGACTGAGACAGTCGAAATTAAAAAATATCCAATAAATATTTACTGCAAACTTTTCCATAGTGCCTGTTTATAAATTTAAAAAAAAACGATCCCTATTCATCTGTGTGCCATTTCTAAAACAGTATTTTAAAAGTCTTGGACAGCTGCAAATGAATATGCAAAGTTTTATTTATGAAATGCAGAGGGCAGGCTTTCAACCTGACCTTGAATGCATTAAAGCACTAGACTGTAACTTCTTTATCAGTATTTATTATTCTTGTTTTATTTTATTATATTCTTTTAGAAATCCTATATCTATAGCGGAGTAATTATGAAAAAAATAGTGAAGGCCAATAACAAATTTTCATTTGCAAAATTATGTTAAGGCCTTAGCCATTTCCTTTTGATAAATTCTAAAGAATATTAGTCACAAAGCTCGTATTATCAAAACAATCAGTATTAATCACACCCAGCTCTCATGAATAGCTAACACAAGTGCCACAATTACTTCCTCCTTATAGGCCTACAAGTTATAAATAAACGAGGAAAATCAAAATTAACACTTTTTCCTGTCTAACACACCTCTTCCTCCAAATTAACATATCGCGGCTCAGGACATGAGAATCTCCTCCGAAAATTATTCATCACAGTTTGAGTTTGGGCGCACACATCACAGAATGTCTACATCGTAACTGAGTGTGGTTTATCAGCAAAACAAACATTATGTCAATGGTTGATAAAATTCTTACAAGACAAATATCAGATACCTATATCTTATCATGGATAACAGTTGATAAACACACTGATCTAGGGATTTTTATAATCAGTCTTATGATATATTCTTACACTACTAGTCGTTTTATTGTGAAGTGATTTTTTTATAATAGAAGTTTACATTCTTAAAACCAAAATTTAATGAAATTGGAACTTAAAAAGGGTAAGTACTGAACCAAAAAGATTTCCGAACATACATGAGTTAATCTTGAACTCAAATCGTAACACTTATTAGCTTGATTGAATCAAATACTAGAGTCACTCACCCAAAAATCTGTGGCGTCCTTATCTCGATGCATCAGATCATCAAATGGAATTGTGCAATTGGCAACAAAGTCATCGGGAGGTATGGCAGCATCGTGGAATACTGTGATCCCCAAGCTTTAAGAAAAATTTCAAATTAGAAAATGCTTATAAATAAGAAGTTTCCAATACTATTTAACTATTAGGGATTATTTAGGTTTAGTTCAAGCATTCTTGATCATTGAGTCATTATGCAAATTGCCATTGTTGTCAATTTAAAAATATTTTAATAAATTAAAAAAGAAAGCTCAGTTAATACTGAGTGATGTGATGAATGATGAGTGATGAGAGGACTATTAAAGATAATGTCTAAAAAGTAATAATGAATACTTGTTTATTAATTTATTAATACTTATGTCTCTATATTGCTCTTTCAGATGCGGATTTCGACATAAATTTAATATAATAATAAAAAAATACGAGTAGAAAAAATAATCAATTCTTTGATAACATACCTACTGACGTTCTGTACTTCGTGAATGAAGGTTTCGTTCCACACAGGGTCAAATGTCTTGGGTTTGGTGCTTGATCGGTCTAGGTGGTGCTCGTCCGCGTCGATCGACACGTACGGGTCTATCGGCTGATCGTCTGCAACCATATCCCGTATTTACATATTATTACCAACACCCATTTCGGTAAACATACTACTCCTACTTCTAGTCCAAGATTAAAACCTAAACTGCGATCCTGTAACGAAAATCTGTGCACGATCATCCGCAAAGATATATAGGGGAGGTATCTGGCTAGTTAGATGGGGCTTACCTGGCTTCCCGAAGGTCATGTTATGCCTTTTCTGAAAGTCGGTCGGCCTGAGACCCGTCGCCTCGCAAACCCGCACTCGCACCGTGCCACTAAACATGGTGCTGCCGACCAACGAGCCCTATCACCGAGACCGCGCCACCACACGATCACTTCCACACTATAAACCCACTTAAAATCATTGAAGGTGCTTCATAATAGAAACAGAAATTAAATAAAAGACTTGACAGCGACGAAATCGGCCATGGATGGATGTGTACTCTATGGTAACTAATGGATTCCAATTTCGATTTCCTGAAAAATTTGTACAATTTGGCTATGGTATTTACAGACAAAACAAAAGGATTTCTTCAGCAAATTCAGCTGGTAAATATACTTATCAGAATTTTCTACGGAATTTTCCAATCTTAAACACTTATAAATGTATTCTTACAGGGAATCGTTTGCATTATTTTTATGAACAAAAACTTTTTATAACGAATGGATAACAACAACAGCTGATTAATTCTCATAATCAAGAAAATGATCCTGTAATTCCCATAGTATTGGTATGTTTTTATTGTTTCTTATAGGAAACATGTAAGTAATTAAGGTTCGAGTTCAATTTAACAACCACCACTGGCCGGCGGGGGAAGGGGGGGGGGGCGAAGGTATTTTCCGCACGAAAGAATTAAATCCTTTCTGTCTCTCTGTCTACTCTGTTTACTCCAATAATGCTTCCCTTAAAATTTGAATTAATCGTATACCTACGGCTCCCAACCCCAAGAAATCCCGAAGAAAATCTACATTCTCAGAGTCTCGTCCGTGGCAGAATGAAAAGTAGCCTATGTCCGTATCCTAAGCTACCTCAATCTCATCAATTTTCAGCCAAAGATCAACTGTTCACGCGTGATCCGTGACCAAGGGAAATAGGGATTCTGTTTAATTAAGAGACTAATAAAAACTTTATTTTTATAAAAGTTTTTTATTTTCTTGCATTAATTTTCTTATAGCCGCTTTTAAGTTATTCTTGCAGCTATTCTTGCATAGCTGAGTAAAAATTGGTCACACTGCCGATGACACTCTTGACAGATAAAAATAAGTGAAAATCGGTGAAAATCATGAAGCTATAGATAAACATGGAGGCCAAACCGGGAAGAACAGCTTGATCCAAATACCTACATGTCTCTATCTCACTCTCTGTGGGCCGACTTCTCTTTCGTGTATTTGTACAATGTTGCTATCTTCTTATTAGTATCTCCTAGTAAATTATAGAAATAGACCATACTAACCAAAAATGCAAGTAAAATGATTTATAAATAACTCTATAGTTCGACTACGATTATTAATGTGGAAATTGAAAAATTATATGCCATTTATTATGCATGATTGGGTTGTTGAATCAGGAAATCAGTGAATTAAATTCCCATTGTCTATGGATTCAGTACGTAATGTGGCAACATTAGTACTACATGTCAACTAGACTCTGACTAATGAAAGCTGAACCACGACATTTATTGATTTGCAACACCAGTAGACTATAAATGTCACCTTCTGTCATTTCTCTGTGATTGTGCGTTGACATTATGATTTTGATACTTTGTTGTATTCACGTTAAATATTAACGAGATTCAGATGCGATATCCAAAAATATTCGCTTTTGTATTAGATATTTGTACTTTTCGACAATATTTATTTAAATAATGTAATTCATTATAAGTGTGACTGATGATGGATCAAGCAGCTCGGATTATGGTGAAGAATATTTGGAATCTAATTTTGATTATAATTAATAATATTTTTTTCTAATAAATGAACTTCGTCTGATTCCTATAAGCCCGCTTGAAGATAGTTTTTAGTCTGGAATAACACAGGCAAAATGTCTTGCACACGTTCATAGGCCAATTTCACTCGGGCAACAGCTAGTCTATATGTCCACTACATCAGCGGTTTTACTCGGTTCGATTCCGACATAACCACCCCCGATGGCCAACGGGTATTCGTTGGAGATTTTCACACGATTAAACCTGCTACCTTTTCTTTCTCTTCCCGAGGCGAAGTCGTAAGCAATAGATAGTATTTAATAAAGAAATCAACATGTAAATAATAATGACACCGAATAAAGCGCGATGAAATTCTTTAAAAATACCAGTTAAACTTTAATAGGTACATACTTTTACTTCACGATCAAAATGTTTTTATCCAACTATAACGGGTGATACCTGCCCTAAATTTTTTAAATTTGCCGCGGTTTTGTTGGTCCAGCTTTCATTAGACAAACTATATCAATAAACAATATGGCGGTTGTTTATTATTGTTTAGGTTTTTAACATATTTAAAGTTAATTATAAGTATAAACTCAAAAAATGGTGCAAAATTGTATAGTGCGTGGTTGCGGTAGTATAGCTTGTCTATAAAGTCGTGAAATTAAATGAGGGCGCTGCTGAACTTCATGTAGCAACCCTATATAGTGCGACTAAAATGATCTTGATACTAGAAGTTCGTTCCTAGTAAAATGAATTACTAAAATAAAACACATTATGCAGTCATAATATTGTTTCTGTTTTATTTATTAAACCAGGTGCAGTATAAAGTTTTGACCCAGATCTAGAATAAAGTTATTGAACCAGATCCAGAATAAAGTTAGTTCGAACTCAAACTTAATCATTTATTAAATTCAATCAGTTACAAAGAATAATCAGTCCGGATTCCAAATATTAAATATTGAAATGCGTTTCGTCACCACTTTCAGCAGTACAGTCACCACTGTCACCACAAATGTTAAAGTTATCCATTTCTTTCTTCGGCCGACCTTTCATGTGTTTCCCAGGAGTTTCAAACTTTCCATCATTCTTAAAACCTTCGTTAACTATCCGCCAACTACTCTCTGATTTTCCTGTAAAGAGTAAAAATAATCATTTAATAAAATTAATTACTGAATGGCAACAAGTTATTGACTTGAAGCAATTGTTCAAATAAAAAAATTGGTACAATAACAGATTGAACGACTTGTACCATCATAATATCAAAAATTTAGATCGTACTATAAAAATGACCTACTATAAAATATTTTTCTAACCTAAAAATATTGATTGTAAACAATGCGTTTTTTGCCTTCAAATCGTAAATTCAGTAGATTTGTAAGTTCCGATAGATTCAAAACAATAATAATAACATGATTACATACCCATCAAAGATGCTGTTCGCCCATAAACGTCCTCCAAATCCCATAAAATTGTCCAGCTTAGTAGTCCGTGATTCATCGCCGGAAAACTTTAAAAATCACTTCCCATGCACCACTCTGATTTACTTTACTCATTTCTCAACCTTTCATGCGTAGTTTGGTATCAATGTATTGCAGTTTAATGAAAACAATAAAAAATACGAGAAGAAAACTGGTCCACTATACGATATCGACGATAACATTGACAACTGACGTACTTATGTTTGGTGTTGCCACTCACATGTTTAATGTTAGTTCCTCAAACATTCTTTTCACGACTAAATGGACAAGCTATACGTGGCGTCAAGGATGTGATATAAAATTCCACGCGTAAGTGTTTAAACTTGTTTAAATGGTGATTTCTTGCTTAGAAGGTTATCATACTTAGAAAGAGAAGTCGGCCCACAGAGAGCAAGATAGTAAATACAGACTGAGCATCAAGTAGGTATTGGAAGTGAGGCCTCCATGTTTATCTATAGCTTCATGGTGAAAATAGTCGTCATTATTAGATATGCACGATATTATTGATATCGATAAAATCAATAAATTATCATAACTGTACGTACAGAAAACGATTATAATTTTATTACAAGCAATGATCAACAATGATTTGTGTGATATGCAGACTTTTCGCCGTTCAATACTAACTCAAAATTTTGTGTTAGTGTCTTAGATAATATTGGTCTATTAGTGTCAAATGTGATTCCAATTGAACAGATTGAAGTGCGTAAGTAAATTTTATTTAGGAACAAAAACTGACGTAACGTATATGCTAAATAAGCACTTAAGTTGGTCTCTGACACTTGGTTGATTTCAATGCCAAGAATTTCAGTGCGTTTAGAGCTTGTCGGAAAAAGGTTAAACGCATCATCCAATCACGTAGAGTAAATGTTACCAGGAACGCCATCTGTAAAGTAATTAGCATGGTTGACTTCACAATGTGTGAGGTCAGCATGTAATTGGTTAGAGAGTTCGGCTGTCATTCACGTGGCCATTAAATGAGACCACGACGTAACATCCTTTATCGTGTCCACCTCAGACCACGGCTACAACCGTAATCTCTAACTAAGCTACATAGAAGAAATTACTGTTAAGTCCACAAAGATCAGTGCGGAATAAAACACTTATAAATATTATTCATACATGCCTTAGAACTGCTGACTTCACGTTCATTGTTACTTCATTGTAATCAATCTTCTTCAACCTAGCGTTAATCCCAGTCGCATCCAAAGCTTTCAGCTCGGAGTCTGGGGTCCGCTTTACCAGTATTAACTGCGGATTTAGCTGGACCTCGATATTTCTATTATATTTATATAATTCATTGTAATCAATATTCAAGATAATAATCTACAATTTTCTCCTCCGATAAAAATTAAAATTATTGACAATTTGTTGTTATTGAGACAAAGAACAAATATTTAGATTTGGTCTAAAAGTTCGCTGTTGCAAGGAGTTCGTAATACGAGCTCCATACAGTTCGTTTCGCAAGTGAAAACGTCGCGACAGAGTTGACGTCACCAACAATCGAACCGATTAAAACCACACGCCGTCTCGGGTCTTAATTACCGGGGCTTAAGGTTATTCAATAGGCATATCCCTCACACCCCATTAACGATAATTACAATTACCAATACCGATTGATATTACAAACTATTATTAGGCAAACGGCGTTTGCACATCCCTAGTCGTCATGCTGTCAACAGATAGTGTCAAGAGTGTCAAGACTGCCAAGTCAATAATCGAGAAAAAATAAAAATTTCAGAGGTTATGGTTACTTACTGTTATTGTTATAATATAACAACAGATAAAAGTGATAAACAGTACAGTAAAAAATGAAATAAAGTACTATACACAGAAAATTATTTAATATTTGGAATTATTAACAATGGGGTTTCTTACAATATTGAAAAAGTTGAGACAAAAAGAGAAAGAGATGAGAATACTCATGTTGTATCCTTTTGAAAATAACATCGAACATGATTAAAATCTGATATTACACGTAAACTATTATACAATTTCCTTAGCATACGTTCCTCAGAGGTTTAGATAATGCTGGCAAGACGACTATACTGAAGCGTTTCAATGGTGAACCGATTGATACGATATCTCCAACACTTGGATTCAATATAAAAACGTTGGAGCACCGAGGGTTCAAACTGAATATTTGGGATGTAGGAGGACAAAAATCTTTGAGGTAGGTAATTTCCTGTATATGGCGAATCATCTAATTCAAAGAATTCCACTGTAAGAGGATCAAATTCAGTCTTATAAGTTGTCAGAACCTATCGGAAACTGCACATTATCATCTATTATTAGGATTGCCATTTGCCATTTTGATGTTTTTATGTAAACAAATAGGAAAATCCTGACATGTTTATAGGTAAACAAATAGAAAACCACACTAGTTTGTAGGAAGGAATCGCAGACAGCAATAAGACCACCCTTTGTACAAAGCAATTTTCATGCATATATTTTGTTTGTATCCTTTTGTTGGTGTGCAATAAGGAATCTATCTAAACCATGAGAATTCATGGAGTCTGACTTCTGTATTGGATCTTTCCAAAGATACATAAGTTCCTTGCTTCTTACAGGTTGTTTATTTAGTAATAACACAAACTATAAATATTATTCTCAATGATATGTGTATTGAAATATAACAATTTTTAATGGATTCTATTTTGAAATAAAATTATATTTAAAAGATGTTGGCATGATTTATTTAGTTTATTATAATTTATATAGAACTGAACATTTTGGTTATCCAGCGCAGGCCTAGATGGCTCTCCCAGTATTCTTACTTGACCGTTGTAGGTTTAAGTCCAACCTTGACTTCCAATTGGGACTTAATTCCATATTGTCCTTTCCAGATCATACTGGAAGAACTACTTCGAGAGCACAGACGGCGTGGTGTGGGTGGTGGACAGCGCGGACGCGCGGCGGCTGGGCGACTGCGCGCGCGAGCTGCACGCGCTGCTGCGCGAGGAGCGCCTCGTGGGCGCCACGCTGCTGGTGCTCGCCAACAAGGCGGACCTGCCCGGCGCGCTCAGCCTGCCCCAGATACAAGAGGTATTATACCTAAGTGGGCCGTTACACCCTATTCCCCAGTCCTCCCTATGTCTACTTCCACCAATTTTTTAGTTCACCTTGCACACATTAGCGGCCTTTACATGACACAATCAATCGCGCATTCTAGGAGCGTAGGCTTGCGCGACGGAATCTCGTACGCGCAATCGTGCGTGATTAGCTATGTGAACTAAATCTTTTGCGCGCGATTACGTGCAATCCTTTTTGAAGTATCGGAAAATCGGTGTATAGGCTGTTTGTGGGGAAGAGAGACAACAATATAGGACTGTCATGCACACCATGACTGTCCTGGAGCGCGTGCTCTTTCCCTCTCTCTTTCAATATCTGTACATGCGCGTTCTTTCACACGCGAATCGGGTTAGCACTCGCGATAGACCGTGCGTGTAAAGGGCACCATTGTTGATAATTTTGTTATATTGTTGGTTCTAGGCCTTGGACCTGGACAACATCAAGACTCACCACTGGCGCATCGTGCGCTGCTCGGCCGTCACGGGCGAGAACCTGCTCGACGGGATGGACTGGATGCTGGACGACATCGCCTCCAGGATATTCACCTTGGATTAACTAACTCTACCATAGCAAGGTAGACATTGGAAAACGGCGAAATTGCACTAGTTTATTAATATTTTGTGGTTAATCCACATTTCCAAACTGTACTTTATTAAGAACGGTTGGGAAACTGTACCAAAATGAATAATCACAATACAAATATAAGACTCAGGACACCACAACTGGACTTCTGGTGTACTGTCAAAACAGTTCCAGCTCGGTTCCAGGTAACCTAACTGGAACCAGGTCACGGATACGCTTGTGACCTTAATCAGTGTGAACCAACTTCTAATGAGCATTAACTTAGCTATTGGGATTAACAGATGTCATGTATGACGCGGCAATAAAGCCCCGGCGAGGGGGCTATAAGACCGCCCTCTCGTATACTGAGCCACCCAAGATGGGCTGAGAAGCTCTCTGGGATCAAGCCATTGATTAACATAACAACTGGGATGGCAAAACGGGAAAAATGTTCTAAGGCATTTTTTATATTCACTCAGAATACAGGGTGAATTTTTCAAAAGGGATTGGATGGCCAAATCCGAAACTATAAGGAATAGCGAAAAATGGTCAAAGGAGTCACGAGTCCGATTTTGATGAAACTTAAAACCTCATCATTAGATTTTTGAAAAATCAATAAACCTAGCTGAGAATCGAACCCGTTGACTTTGAAAAAAAAAACACACCCTTTATTATTACACCATACGATAGTGTCGCTGTTAAGGATCAAATTCTGCAAAGTAATGATATACGGCAAATTTAAGGAAATTATGGAATTTAATAAAATTCATATTTCATCTACCTATTTGTTTCGTTCGAAATCCCAGAAAAGATCGTAACTATTCCGTGTTTTAAAATTATACTCAGAATGATTATGATGAATGATGTTTTTTTAAATAAGATGGAGCTCCAGCCCATAACAGCTAATAAAAGGGATTTGGATTCAGCAGTTTGACGACAATTTTATTGCAAGGCATGGTCCTGTGCCTTGATCTTACTCCCTTAGATCACTTTCTCTGGGGCTATGTCAAAAACTAAATTTATAAAGACACATTTGATGACTTGAAACGTTCTTTGGAGAATATTCTAAACGGAATCAATAAGATTGTAATATTGAATGCAGTACGATCCTTGAATTCTTAAATCCAGCTAGGTATTGAAAACAATGGTCTACATTTTGAACAATTAATCAGTTAATGTAAGAAAAATAAAATGTATTTTGTTAAAGATGAGCTCTTTCCTTTAGTTTGCGGTATGTTATTACTTCCCAGAATATAATCCTTAATAGCAACACTATCGTATGGTGTAATAATATAGGGTGTGTTTTTTTTTTCAAAATCAACAGGTTCGATTCCTAGCTAGGATTATTGGTTTTTCAAAAATCTAATGATGAGGTTTTAAGTTTCATCAAAATCGGGCTCGTGACTCCTTTGAGCATTTTTCGCTATTCCGTATAGTTTCGGATTTGGCCGTCCAATCCCTTTTGAAAAATTCACCCTGTATATTAGTTTGGATTTCTGTCCAAGTTTTATAATTACAAAGTGTTGCTTTTTATAATTTTCTTGGTCTCTGTCAATAAATGTTGCAATTTATTGTTTATAAAATAATTAAATTTCGAAAGTAAAACAACTAAAATTCTTGCTTTATATATAGTTTATTTAATAAAATATTTAAAGTTACGACTAAAACATTTCATTCCATGCCACAACTGCTAGAAACGCTAAATGAACTGTGATCGTTTTGTACGCTATATCAAATATAATAAGGTTTTTAATTAATTTGTATTTTTATTCTGTTCCTTAATTTCAACTTGTGTAATCTAATTATCATTGGTGTTGCCCTTTTATACGACATTTCTATATAATCTATATAAACCATATAAAAATGTAATTATTTATTATTTATATAAAATACACCTTGATTGATACATAATGTAAAGCAATAACTCAATGACAAATTTCCATTTTAATTTTATTATACTCTGAATAATGTTTTGTGATGTGAACAAAATACGAATATGTTTATCTGCCTTTTTGTCCATTATTTATTTTTGTATCAGTAATTGTATATTTTATCTATGTAGAAAAGAGTACAAAGTAGCTAATGGAGCCTGCAGGATGAGTGATTGAATTATAAAAATAATATTGATCAAATGAACGAGTTGAACTGACTGTGGGCACACTTGCTTCTGAAGCCAAGAACAGCATATAGCTGTCAAGGGTTGCGTTTAAAAAGGAAAAGTACTTAATTCTTATACATGAAAAATGCAATTGTAGACTAAAAGCAGTTAAAATATTTTAGTATTTTGTTTAAAAAACAATTCCGAAGGTTTTAAAGGCATTAAATTATTCAAAGTAATCGAATTTCAAGGCTATACCTCCTGGGTGCTCGACCCAATTTGATTACACAAAAAAGTCATCAAGAAAAACCAATTCAGTAATTTATTTCTAGAGAATGCTCTACAGTAATCTCTCAAAATCTCTACAGTGACATGGACGGAATAGTTGTATATCTGATAGTTTAAATATTGTACAGCTTTGATAATGTCGTTCCTAACTACCTCACTAAATCACACTTACACCATAAGCAATAACACTAGTATTCCATCACTGCCCTAACTTAACCTACAGTAATTTTATCACATCACACTAACCATGTCCTTCAACTATTACGTAGTTTGAGAAACATTTGTGAAACTAAGTATGTCCATATCTTTATAGTACAATCATGAAGCTCTTGATGCTGCAATCATTCTATAGGGGTTATGCCATATTCATCCCACGAAATCTCATCCCAATTTGAAATTTCTTAACTTATTCCAGTTGTGAATTTTTATGTTATTAACTCATCCCATTACACATTTTCCTCATACATACATACATAAAAATCACGCCTTTTTCCCATTGGGCTAGGCAGAGACAAAATCTTTCCATTTGCTACGATCTTGGCATACTCCTTTCGCTTCTTCAACTTTCATAATTGTTTTCATACATGCACGCCGGTTCCGGGTACTCTTGACCTGGCCTTTCTCCAAAACGTCCTGGATTTGATTAGAATATGTACGCCTAGGTCGGCCTTTACCGGGTTGCCCATTCACCCTCGTCTCATATATCTGTTTCGTCAATCTGCCTTCATCTATCTTTATAAAAGAATATTTTGTAGGTATGGTACAAGAATGGGATAAGTTTTAGTGGGATGAATATGGCATAACCCTTCTATAGAATGAGAAGATTCATAATAGTTTCTTTTCTGAACGTTTGCCATGGAAGCATTTTTTCCTCATAACCCTGCTTCAAACTATAAGGGTTACGCACCAGATCTTAACCACTAAATAAATAAGAAGGTTGAGAGTGTGGTCCCATGGCCTATTGCAGACAAACTTATAATGACGTAGCCAACTCGGCACAATATGAAAACAACTATTTACATACCAAGCAGTAACCAACAGAGTTCACTCCAACTATATGAAACAAACAGTCATGTCCATCTTATCAGTCACATGATTTATCAGGCAGCCGGAGACGCGGGCCAAGCCACGGCGCCGCTAGGGCCGCTCGGGGCCGGCCGGCTCGGCCAGTTGCCCCACCGGCGCCTCGGTCTGCGTGATCACTTCAGTGGATACTTGTGGTGTTTCTACCATCGACGTGTCCATGGCTGTGTCCGCACTTGTGTCCATGGCTGTCTCCGCGCTTGCGTCCATGACTGTTTCCTTACTCGTGTCTGTGGCTGTCTCCTCATTTGTGTCCTTGTCTATGGGTGGTTCTTCTGGTTTACTGACCTCTATTTCTGTGAAGAAACAATCATAGATTAATGTTATTTGTAACAACAAAATTTTTGCAAACAGTGTTTTGGGACGTGGCCACCCACTGCCCATCCTCTGATTGAATACAGGGTGAGTTGTACTGCAGTACAATTTTATTACTAGTAGTAACATTGGTAATTTAATTGTTGGTCTTACTAATAAAGTGGAAAGTTGTTAAAACAGCAATAAAGAATTGTCCGTACTACTACCATTAGTTACAGCACGCTACCTTTATTCTCCTGCTCAACGTTCTCTTCTTTAATGTCACCATTCTCTTCATGTGCATCGTCATTGTCACTCTCCTCCTGCTTGTCCACATCCATCGCAAACTTATCCCGCTTCTTCCCGCCCTGGTCCTCAGGGCTCTCCTGGAGTTCGTGTGACGCAGAAGGCTCGTTCTCCTTGGCGGCAGGCCCCCGGGGGCGCAGGCACCGCTGCTCTATCCGCTGGAGCTCTTCTTGGAGTTCTTGCCGTTTCTTTATCATACATTCTGTTGAAGCAAGATGTTTTATATTAGTATATAATGTTATAAAGTTGTATAATGTAAATAACTGCCGTTTTATGGGTACAAGGGAGGGCTTCCTCAGCCGCCTTACTGACGGACAGTGAGATATGAGAGGAATTTCATTCTGCACACGGTCAAACTCTGAAATGATCTTTTTGCTTGATTAATTCTATATTTCTTCTTCTCCATTCAATATCTATCTTCTATTTATTCCTTTTACTTTGACTATTCTTGTTTTAATTATATTGAGATAGCAAAGAATAAAAGGATCACATGTGGAAGCATTATTTAACTAATAATGGAAAGTTATCAAGCATTATGATTAAAGAAGTAAGTTTATGAATCACTCAATAATTACATAAACCAAATATGCTTAATACAAACCTTCAGCTGAAATAGGAATGTATTTATATTTTATTTAAAACATGTATGTTCAACTACTCACTGCGATATAAGGGACCGTATTTAGCTGTAAACCGCAAAATTCGTGTTAAACTGAGTAAACTACATTTAAAAACAAAAGTTAGGCTTATTATGTTGCACACTTGAACTTGCCAAAAAATATTAAAAAAAAAACTAGACAGAAAATGAGGCAAAAATTAGTGTTTCGTAATTAAAAGACCTTCAAATGGTTTATTTCTTTATGATTTTTTCAATGAAAATGAAAATAATATATAATCTCGCCATTAATAATTTTATAGAAATGTATACCTATTTTACTTTTTCATCACATATAATTGGCGTGACTGGCGATTTTGCGGCTGAAGCCATAATTTGGAAAGTACAGGTGCAATAGAATAAAATATATGCCTTGATAAGACCCTATTATGAAATCTTACAAGGGTGTAACACTCACTTTCATGATATTTTCTACTCGACACTAGCTTCTCAGTAGCCTTATCAGTCATCTTCTTAGGTAGCCAGTATATATGAGGCTTTGCTTTCGTAAGTATAAAGTTAGCAAGGCTCTTCTGAGAGGCCTCCCACTTCTCAAACTCTTGAACTCGGCCCATTTTGGCCTCGAGGGCTTTAATTGTGGATTTCTTATGCTCTCTCTCTTGAAATAAAGTCTTTCGTTCCTTCTGTTCTCGTTCTTTTTCTAATCGTGCCTGTTCCTCTATTTTGCGTTCCACTTGAGCTTTTTTGTCCTCCTAGAAATTTTTAATTATAGGTGTTAGTGATTAGCCTTGTTAAAACATATTAATAGACACAGACAATACTTCTAAAAATGAAGTCATAAGATTTGATGAGGTATGCCCATCATACAGCTTATTTGTCCAAATAGAGAATAGTCTGCCATATATTAATGAGGAAAGACCATAAATACTGAGTAATGTAATGGGTATACTAAATACTATTTTTATCAGATCTGAGCAAGTTGCAGGTCGTTGAATACCAAAAAGTCTAGCCTATTATTATTATAGCATTTATATGCAATATGCTGACATAAAGGGTGCTGAGAGGTGTGTCACAGTACAGTTAACGGTACACAAAATGATGCCTACACAGTTGGTTCAGAAATATTCATGACTAAGGTACATAATAAACTTTTTTTTTTTTTATGTCGGTCTCGTCAACATGACTTCACCTCGCCTGATGGTAAGCTGACTTTTACTAACTAAAATGTTAACAAGAATTCTCATTCACATTTCAGTATTATCATGCAACGCGAAGGTTTAAAAGTTAGTAGGGTACAGAAGGATGTGCAACTACAGTGTATGCAGTTCTGTATGACAAAAGATATGTGATGAATAAATTAACTATGTTTTGTGCATTACACAATGTTAACCCTGAGGTCTATAGATTCATATAAATAAAATATTGAATTTTAACTAGTCATTAAATAAATAATGTATGTATTCAAAGATTCACCTTGGTTTGTAACACAATTTCCTCCTGTTTAAACTTTTGTAAGGTCCCCAAAAGTGATCCAAAAATGCGTCTATTCCTAGTCCTGGCCTGTTCATCATCACCTTGTGCCCGCAGTACTGCAGCTCTGGTCGGCAGTTCTCTACATACTGCTGATGGTACCCTCGCTCTTTTGATTCCAGGGCCGTCTTCTTCCCCATCACTGTCGTGCACACGGGCTGATAATCTGCAAAATGATTATGGCAGTGCAATATAAATTAAATTGTCTTGTCTCTTACTAAAAACAGTTCAACAAGAAGGTCAAGGGTAATTAAGTCTAGTTATGTAAATATGACTGTTCTTAATGTAATAGTGATGAGGGTCTTCATTATACTATTATGACTTCAGATTATTCCTCACTTCCTACTTCCCAGTTGCCATACAAACATCTATGGCAGTTGTTACCAAGTCCAACCAGTCTAACTTGGAACTTCGATATCGCCATTGGTCATAATGACCATTGGTTGTGGAGGTCAGATGGCAGTCGCTCCACGGAAAATATCGAAGTTCAGCCACATCACAGTTAGACTGGAAAGCCGACCCCAACCGAGTTGGGAAAAAGGTTCAGAGAATGATGATGATTATTCCTCACTTCCTATTCATGTGTTGCAGAGATACTATAAAGTATAGTAGGTACTATTTTTTTTGTCTGCTTATCCGCAAATCAGTGGCGACACTATGATCAGATATGTGGCAGGAAGATGACTTGCAAGCACGGCCCCCATTGATGCCACAACTCTCGGGAAAAAAGGAGTCACCGGAGCAACACTCCATGCTGGTGATTAGTTGGAGCATTTGTTATCCAGCTCCAAGATGTGTGCTCGTTTCAAGCGTGTAGGCGTATCACTCCGCAACAGGCTATACTAGTAATATATTATATTGGGTATTAACACATGGGTTGTATAGTAATAATGGTTGACAAGGTTGCCACTTAACTGCAGCATTGGCACAGACAATGTCAGATATTGCTTAGTTTGCAATCAACCTATAGATACATTTAATTAACATAATTAAAAATAAACTGACTGCAGCTGTTTAGCAATCATGTTCATTGAGTTAACTGAATTGTACCATCCATTTGTTAGAGGAATGTACTAGTTTTAGACCTAAAGCAACCATAGTTGAACACTTATAAATCACAAGGTAAGATACATTACACAGTCACTTCTTATCACATCTCCATATGTACATACACCCAACTGTAATTAAATTTTCAGCGATTTCGTTACGTAATGTTTATACGAATCGTCAGTAGGTAATAACAATCATGTGGAATAATTTCAATCAGTAACAGAAACAACTGCTATACCTGCTAAACACCGTTTTGGTTTCATGTTTTCGTTTAGGGAATTGATCGTCATTTTTGAAATTATTTCCGCCATCAGGAAAAGCATTTCTGCCTCCTGCTCTGTTGTTACCTCTCTGATATTCTCCTGATGCATTAAATCTACAAAAATAAGTCGTAATGTTAATAAAAAGAAGAGTTGTAAAATAATACAAGTCAAGGTGAGCGCTTCGCTAACCTATCATTGAATCTTCCGGATGTTTGGACAATTTTTTTGATATTTTCATCTATTTTGAATAAACTACTTTTTTCATTCTCTAGTTGAGCACGTAAAGAACTAAACGATATAGCTACTTCTGTCCCCATTTTTATATTAATTATGGAAAAATACAATAACCATTAAAATATACTATGCTGTTTAACTTTTTTTATAAGCACTAATCACCACAGACTCCACAGAGCCACAGAGACAGACAGACAGGACAGCCCACAGACTGCGGCACCATTTTGTTCGTTCAGTAATTTTACAATGCAAATGCAATGAATAGGTGCACGTGCAGAGTGTTTTCTCATTATGATTATTTTAATAAATAGTTAACATTACAATATACCTTATACTTAGACGTTAATAAATTTTTCATAACGTATTATAATAAGTTTCTGAATGAATGAAGTCATCATGAAGTTCATGGCTAACCAGTTCAAAGTTGATGTAATAGATGGCGTTAATAGAGAAGAGAGAATTATAAGGCTATTCAACAACAGATGTCTCTGTAAGTTCGGATAAAAGAGAACGGCATTGCTTTCAATACAACTAGTAAATGACTTAATTAAAATTAATTTTATTTGTAAATACTATTTTTAAATTTAATTTAATATTATTTTTAAAAACTGAGAGGAAATATTCTTACAAAATATAATGTTATTAGTAAGTAATAAATCACCGAGCATCCAGGCGGGGCGAGTGGTGAGAGGCGGGCGGTTTTAATTTCACGCGTGCTCTACCGCGGTTAAAGCTGCGCCTACGCACGTCAGTACCTGTCACAGAAATGGTACACACAGCATTTATCTATTTACTCCGCTGCCCATCACTGATTATATCTTGTTCGAAATAGATTTTATACTTCACAGGCTGTTTCAAATTCCTGAACGTTTTACGAGATTCTTGCATGGTACACTAATTCTGACTTAGGTTATTGCCTCAAAACGACAATAAGAAGATATTCGTTTTTAGGATGTAGGTATCTAGATATGAATGGTGTCCAAATACATAATAATAGTTAATGGGACGAGGAAAATGATGAGCCAATGAGTACACAATAATTTTACGAGTACAAATAGTAAAGACCATTATACCCAGTAAGTAGGTACCTATAGTGAGATTACCATACGTAACTACAGCGGCTATGGAACCTACTACCTATGAGTAGTAACAGCAGGTAGGTACCTACCTAATAAGTATAATTATTAGACGTGAAAGTTTATGAGTCTGGGTACGGATGGATACCTAATATTTGGACGTTTGTTATCACGACACGCTCGATGTTTTCACGAAAAAATGACTGAACGGTTCTGGTTGAAATTTGGTACAGAGATAGAGAATACCTAATCTGGATAAATACGGTGTGTTACTTAAGCTACTTTTACTTGGAATAGAACTTGAACAAAATTCCACACAGGCAAAAGCCAGATTTGTAATGAGTACCTAGGTATTTACATATAGCTTAACTAATTTATGTTATGGGGTATATTATAATGCGAATAAACATATATAGGTGCTTACCATACATACCTACCTACTTATTATAAATAGAAATACCCAGACAAATACAAATGGACATATATCTAATATTTGCAATGAGTGAGAATCAAACCCACGACCTCTGACTTCGCAGTCGAACGCTTTACCGCTACGGTGCAGAGGTCGTCATAACGACTAGCTAGATCATCATCACCTTAGCGTTGTTCCTGATCGTATCCGTGGCTTTACTTCATAGCCCAGGATTCGCTTTACACTTGACAGACTCCCGGCCTCACCCGGCCCGCCGGGCCCGCCTTCCAGCCGTACAGAAGATCCACGTGACTTATCTATGGGCACTTCATTTATGTTCCCATCTCTTCTCCTGGAGGCAGTATGGTCGATCCACCAAACCTCCTTTCCTTGGAAAGTCTTGCGATCTGTTTCATCTTCAGATATCTCAGGTCATTTGTTTCCAGTGTATCCGAACGTAACTGCTTCCATCAGATCAGTGGGCTCATGGGGCATTCGAATAGTTAGTAGGTACTGTTGATACCATCAATCTTATTCACAAAACAAATATATTATTTGAATGGAATAAAACAACGAGTAAGTTCTGCTCCTAAGTCATTAATGAATACATATTAAAAATAATTTAAATATAAAATCTAACACAAAATGCCGGAACTAGAACGGATGAGCAATCGAAAATAAACTATTACAAGAACTAAACGAATTCTCAACAAATTTAGAATAACAATCTATCCAAACAGATAGATAATTAATTTTAGAGTTTTTCTGCGGGGGTCGCTACACTTAGACGTGAGTACATCACGGTCAATGGCGCATGCATCCTTGTTGCGCGGGCGCACGGCGCGGGACGCGGGGAGTAGTAACGCCGCTCTAGAGAAAAAAGCAATTAGCTGAAATGCGGCGCGCGGTGGCTCTCTGATGTGGTAGGGATGGCACTTTAGTGCAGGGAAATGACTGCGACAAAAATATTGGTAAATTTTATTGCTATCGGGCCACATACCAGTTCGAGCCAGGAGCAAGTCTTATGGTAAAGTACCTACCCTAACTTGTTAGTAAAAGGGCTACCTACTATTTCTTGAGCTATAATCAATATTAAACCTACATAATACTTAGGTCATAGAATAGGTACATAGGGCTCTCTCAACATCCTTGAGGCCCATGGCAAATTCATCTGCTTGGCTTTTCTCTCAGGATTTGAGGTCAAACGGCTGTCGCTACTCGGGCTCCAAAGTGTAGTGAAGTGTCCTTAGGACGCAACTGGGCAATCGCTATGAGAATGATGACTTAATTTGTGAAAAATACAATCATGCATAACTCCAATCAATGCTCATGCAATCCAATGGGGCAATTAATTTTCAATCAATCAATTAGCCTATTGCAGTCCACTGCTGGACATAGGCCTTTCCCAATGGCCATAGCACCCGATCCTCCGCCTTGCGCATCCAGTCTATCCCAGATACCCTTTTCTGGTCGTCCGTCCATCATGATGGGGGGCGTCCTACTTTACGTTTGCCAGTTCGCGGTCTCCACTCTAGGACTCGTTTGCTCCATTGGCCATCAGTCCTTCGGCTGATATGACCAGCCCATTGCCACTTCAGCTTGCTTACTCTGCGAGCGAATTAATTTTCATGGCCAGGCAATTTTATCCTTCGGTACCGAGGTATGTATATCTTTCGCATCTCCGAACAATAACACAGTAAACACAGCCCTATTGTGAGCAGCGATCTTGAGTTTCGTCTAAATCCGTCATTCTCCGCCAAGCGTTCACGCGTGATATGAAAAATGGAGGCGCACTTACTGAGACACCCGCGCGCCGCGTACTGTCTGTCAACGATCAACAGCGATCATCGTACGCCGCGCTCAAACTGATCAGCTTTGATCATCGCCAATTGATTCAGATTTACAACGGTATCATTTTTGACATTTGTTGGACTAGTTGTTTACATAGGGTGTTTCATGACATTCCAACAGTCCCATAAATCTATAAAATATAATGTAGATATATCTTCTCGTAAAACATTGTAGAATTTGTAGAAGAAAATTATTTACATACAGTTATGGTAAATGAAATTATGAAGAAATTAGTGTGTTAATTTTTTTTATAGATGTGATAATTCAGAACGGGATTTCAACCCATATTCCGACGTCGACCGAATAGTTTCTTTCCAGGAGGAACACTTTGATGGCCTCGATTTGACTTAGAAGTGTGTAGGTACAGCATAATTTCGAATGTCCTGGGGTGCGAAAGATGTGCCTATTAGATAACCTTACACCCCGGGAATTAAGACCCGAGACGGCGTTCGGTTTTAGTCGATTCGGTCCCGACATAACCATCCCCGATGGTTGACGGGGGTGGTATTCATGGGGATTTCCGCACGATAAAAAAATGTAGCTCAGTTTATTAAAGTATTCGTCCTAAAAAGGGACTGGTCACGGGTTCAAGTGTCGTCCCGTACGGTCTGTGATCGGTGTAGCATGTAGAACGCTCGACTCTTACTTTGTGCGAATAATTACCTACTGTGACACTAACTTTCTACACCAAGTTTACCTCTTAGTATACGTTCAGATTTATAAAATAAGATATTGATAAAATACTTCAAACACTTGTGATAGTAAGTGTACGTCTTGTCTTTCAGTTGTTTGTGTATGACCGAACATTCGTGGTCGCGTCGTGCCGCGCCGCGCCGTGCCGTCACGCTTGCTTACGGTAATTGATGTGCAGAGATGCCTCACATCGGACGGAACTATCGTTATTACCCCGGGACAACACATCCGGCTAATTATAAACTTATGGCACCTTTGAAATTCAGGAAAGTTTTACTACAGTGACATAGAGCTGTAAAAAGGATTGTGCACTGTGCAGAATACTTTGTTACGAACTTTTTAGTAACAAACTTTCTTTATAACGTCTGTTTAAAGAGAAAAAAATCGATTTTTAGCGCATTCTATAGCTATTTCTTTAGTTCTATTTTATTATTTACAGAACACAATGTTTCAGTTACTTTTCAGCAGCCATGGTCACACCGTGATAGTGTGGCTTTGAAACAAGTTATACTACTTTTTTAGTGCACTGTTATGAATTTTGATAATACCGAAATACTTCCATTTCCCGTCAGGCGGTCCGTGTGCCACTGCCACCTAAGTGGTATAAAAAAAACTTAATATGAGGGCTTTGAATGGGCCCAGGTTGAATGGACCCGACAGGAGAAGCAAAGCTCCAACAGTTTCAGGTTCGCTAACAATTAGCGGCATTGCAAGACGCGATGGCAATGAATCAGTCAGCCCGTGTCCTGTCGACCGCCGATCAAAGCCAGCAGACGCAGGCCACGCCGCAGCCATTTACAAAACGAGCACCGCCATCTTGTCGCTCGTCGGCTGTCAGCCGCCGCGACGGATTTGGCGGAACAGCGCATGCGCACGATGCCCACCTAATAAAACGCTTATACTGATTAATTGCGAAGCCCATTAGGCATATTTCCTTCGAATAACTCCGTCTGCCTGTCACGGTTTATCTGTTAATAACTTTAGAACGGCACAAAATGAAAAAGTGCGAGCGTAGAACTAAAATGTTTAAGTGTGACAAGTGACGCGGGGGCCGGAACGGAACGTATTTTTAATTCCTCCCTAGCGGAACGAATTAAATAAATCTTTGATGTGTAAAACAAAAATTATATTGTTAAACATGGCTGCGTAATATAATGAGTAATTGCGTCGACATTTTAGCGCAGAATGTATTCACTGAAGCTTTTTATCTGTAGGATGGACGTTTATTGAAGTATCTAGATGATGTTATGACATAAAATAGAAGTTATGAGATGGGTTCAGCGATACGGTCGCCTATTAATAATCATTTTCATCTAGACCCAAAGAATATATTGAAATAAATTTGAAATTGATTTGAGCTAACTTTTCCTATAGATTTAGCTGTAATAGAAAAGTGGATATCCTAAACGGGAGAGTTCCGTCTACATTTAAAATGCATAGAAATATCAAAGTCATCAAAATGAAATATCAAATTCATCAGAAAGAAACATCAAAATCATCAGAAATATCAAATGGCCATATTTATATTCACACAAATAAAATCTCTGCACAAGTGCTACATCGAATGCAAGGCGGGACCTCCGACGTAGCACTTGTCTGTCTACGCACTCTCCCGCTACGCCACAGTCAGTACAAGTGCCTAAATGTGGAATTCATAATAAAATTTAATGTTTTCAGCATTCGTTTACTTTTAACTTTTAAACTTTTAAACACCGGAACAGTTTTGGTTGTTTAGGCTAAAAAAATATAAGTACTTAATTTTTTTCTTAGGGTAAGTAAGTTTATGTTTATGTCTGGGTAATCGTGTTTAAATTCCACAAATTCTTTTTCATAGAAATTGATTTCAGAAACAGCTTTTGGAACAAATAACGTTGTAAAAATAATATAGTACTGTTTTAACTCTAGTTTTTTCGTAATTTTTTCATCCAAAACTTAATAATTATATCATAAATGTTCCTAAAATATGGATAGACAGTAAAAACCCCACATTCGTAGTTAATAAACAAGTTGTTGCAATAACTCGCCTGCGCAATGAGGCGGGCGCGCTCAGGTACGCTACATATGACCGCAACAAGGTGTAACCCGCGCGATAAATCGGCCGCAGCGAACCGCGCGACTCGGCGTCTAGCGGCCGCTCGATGCAGACACTTGGCGCGCTAATTGGCCGTACTCTAGTTCATTGTGGTCATCTCAGAGTGGCTGAGGTACTGTTTAATTATGTGCTGAGATTTAGATGAAATGTACAATATAACACTATTGCTTTGTACTACGATATTCTGTATGCCTAGGGTAGTCATAAAGGTGTTTTACAACAAAATAATTATTCTTTTTGCATTATAGAAAAGTAGGCAGATCGATGTGAAGGTCATTATGGACATAATAAAATACTATTTTATTTATTATTAATATTATATGTGTATCATTGTATTAATATTGCGAATGCGAAAATTTTTGAGTGTCCCATACACTTGGTATGCTTATACTACTCCTTCATTCAGAACTGGGTGTACCTACAGTGAAATTTGAAATAAAGATAACTTATTTATTTGATAAAGTAAGTAAGTAACATAACTATAAGTCCAAGTGACGCAGCTGGTAAATAGGTATACCAAACTGCTCAGGGTATAAAGTTAAGTCATAAATCTATTGCTAGTGTTGTTTGATATCTTTCCTTTTATGTTTTGGCAGTCATCTCAAATCTAACCATAAATCAGTTAGCTGCATGCTGTCATTAAGTTAACCGGTCCGAGTATCTAGGAGATGGTCGGTTCAGCCGCGCGGCAGATGAAAGCGCGCTTCCGCGAAGTAACGCTTGGGCGAGCGACGTCGCGCGCCGCCGCACCCGCGCTAGTGGGCTAGCAGCTTTATTTATAAACGCGATTATTTGTGTAATGTACAGTTAAATATAAATGAGAATATGATTTATCTTCTGACTACACATCATGCATATCAAGGAATGTACGTTTAGGAGTACTTATCAAAATACGACGGTAATTGAGGAGCTACAGTTTTATGAGTGCTCAGTGCTCAGCCCCGCCATGGGTAACCAACTAGCTATTTGCAAGTACATAAAAAACGAGTCTAAAGAGAATTTAGTAGAGCCTGCAGTTCATATCTATTGAAATATAAAGAGTTTGTTTATATGTTGGAGTGTACTAAAATCAGAAACACGTAAATTATCTATGTTTAAAAATAATAACGTTTTGATAAGTAGTTCCTCGAAGAAAATATATCAGTAAAGTTATGTTTAAAAAGTAACATATATGTTGCCCAGAACTATGAACTATAATCTTACCAAGTTTGATCAAAATCCCTCCAGTAGTTTTTGATCCCAGCGTAAACAAAAATTTGGTGCGGACAAAGAGAGACACAGACAAACAGACAAAAATTCTAAAAATCATTGTTTTGGTATCTATTACATTCATAAAGTCCCCTAATATTTTTTTTCTCATTATATCTTCCATGTACAGGCACCAATCCAGCACCAATCAGTTACAGATTTATTATATAATAGATTATGAATAACCACAATAAATCAAGGATAATTAGATGTCCATAACAGTCCATTGGAGGATATTGTCAATAATTGATAGTTCGTGTTTTCCTCATACATTTCAAATACTTATTGGCTATTATAAAAACCATTATATGGGTAGTTTGGATAACAGATTACGATAGTTATTTGAACACATACCTAATGCGCATCTAGTGCTAAACTCGTGTTGAAGTTTTACAGCCCATTTATTGCTAAGATAATAATATTTAACTGGCTATTCTGAAAGCAGTCTGAAACAATATATTTTTAATTTACACTAATACACTCGAGAGCAATGAATCCGGGTCACTTAAACGAAGAAGCTGGTTCTAACCTACGCAGACCAGGAACGGGCAGAACCAGGTGTACCACAGCACGAGAAGACCGATACTTGGTGAACACCATGCTTCGAAATCGCTTTCTCACAGGAACTGAACTCACCAATCAGTTTCGACGCCTCGGAGGAAGTAACCCAAGTGCATGGACAGTAAGACGTCGGCTTGCTGAATCTAACTTAAAACCCCTTAGACCTGCAAACGGCCCTAAACTGGAGCGTGGGCATCGTATTTCGAGACTAAGATATGCCCTGTTTCCTATTTTTGTTTTAAGGAGAGATCAGCAGTTTTTTTCTTTATGTAATTTTGTGTTAATAAAATGTATGGTGACTCATATTTTTTTTACTTTCATTTAAGGAGTATTACATTGTCTATTAAATACAATTTATTGCATTAACCTATCATTTTTAGTTTCCGAGATTTTTAACATTCTTTAAGTGACCCGGATTCATTGCTCTCGAGTGTATTATAAAGCTGAAGAGTTTGTTCAATCAAAAGAGGTAGTAAAATCAAATGGGGTAGGACACGACGGAATATCCCCCTTTCTCTTCAGGGTAGGCAGCGCGTGTGTGACACCTTTAGTGTTGCACACATCCATAGGCCAGACCATAGGCGACCGCTTCTCATCAGGTGGGCCGTGTGCTTGTCTGCCACCTACGTGGCATAAAAATAATTGTTTGTTTGTTCGTTTGGTTGAACACGCTAATTTATATCGAAATAAAAAATATTTTTATGTTGGATAGCCTGTTTATCGAGGCTGACTATAGGCTATTTAGATTATATATTTTTTTATATCGGTAATGTCAATATGACTTCACCTCGCCGGATGGTAAGCTAAAGTCTCAGGAAGGAGGTCCCCATTACATACACCGACAGTGCCAAAGTGGTGGCCCTCAATTTGACGGCCTCATCGAATGATTTTTCACGCCTCGCTTAAAAGACCCGGGACTGTAGGAGGAAGGAAACACGTGAGTTGGTATATAAATTCCGCCGACTCTTTGCCTCTGTGGCATTTGAGAGAACTCCACAGTGTGAATATTCCACTTTTCCTGTAGGTATATTATTTTCCAGGTCAAGAGTAGCCGGAACCGGCGTGCATGTATGAAAACAATTATGAAAGTTGAAGAAGCGAAAGGAGTATGCCAAGATCGCAGCAAGTGGAAAGATGTTGTCTCTGCCTACCCCAATGGGAAAAGAGCGGGATTTTTATGTATTATCAAAGACCATGATAACTATTATGGTATGATTAGTTATCATGGTCTTTGGTATTATGTATGTATGTATGTATTATTTTCCACAATGAACGTATGATATGACAGTGAAGCTGTTCCCGTCGTCTGGTATCCACGCACGCTGGTCTGGCGGAGTCGTTTGAAGTGACGGCTCGTAAATCTGGCGACCAGCGACGCGCAGCAGCCGCCGCTAAACTGAACCGTACCATCACATACAAGTACTTATAGGACTGTATGTGATTTTATTGAATACTTTGAATACTAGCTGATGTCCGCAACTCTGCCTGCGCGGAGACTGGCTTTTTTTAAATAGGTGTAGTCAAGAATTGGTGGAACTCAGCTTGACGGCCTCATCAAAAGAGGATTGTCATCCCACCGCCGCGCCGCGCGCCGGTCCCACTAGTGCTGCGACCACGATTTTAAAAATATTGAGTTCGCCCAATTGGCTGCACCCCGCCTGATGGTAAGCTGAGGTGGAGTCCAAAAAGTAGTGGTCACCATTGGATGCCCTAAGAATCTCCTCCCAGACGGCCTTGACACCTTGACAGATGCTTTTTCACGCCCCGCTTAAAGAACCCGGGACTATAAGAAGAAGTGGTTATAATGGTTTCTTGATCATATCTGTATTTATACTTAAACAATTGCAATTGAACATTATGGCAGATTCTAACTCTGAGCAAGACCTTTCTAATTAAAAAGCACCTCAATCAGAATTTTTTACATCAATCGCAAACAAACAGAAAAACCGATAAGAATTTGTAATGGATACGTTCGCCTACGAGGGCGCTACGATTTTTAAAACGTTTTTTTTTTAACTTGCTTTTAATTTTTCACCGAAAATGTCGCTCATTCGCGCACCTGTATAGATGTAAAGAACTATCTATAACATTTTTAGCGGCTTCCGGAATGCCAGTAGCGGTGGCGTATCGCTGGTCGTCTGGTCATTCGTTGATGGAAAGGACTTGGAGGTATCAGGTTTACAATTCCAGAGTACACTCTCTGAAATGTATTAAAACACTGATAGACCTACGCCTTTGACTCATTGGCCAGTACTATGAAGTCTTTTCTCAAAAATTGCATAATTAAGTTAAGCAGCTGTTCCGGTGTGAAGTACCGGCGCACCCTTGACAGGATGCTTAGCCTTATTGCGCTCATCTGAGCTTAGCCTTAACTGGTGATTAACGTGAAAAAGCAACTACCTATTGCAGAAAATTTGCAAATTAATTGTTTCGTGAAATAAATTCTGGAACTGTTAATTCCATCTCATTAGCCAATGCTAGCGAAACGAACGCTCTGCGGCCATGCGCGCGCGCAGAGCGAGGTGACGCGCGGCCGACCGCAGCCGAGGGCGACCGAACGCAGCGGCACGCGGCCGAGGGCGGCGGCTCGGGGCGCACACACACCCGATCAACACTTATTTATTAAGCTTCGCTATTTGAATATGTAAATACTTAATTAACTGTGTTTTATGGACAACTAGCTTGTTTAATTGCGCCTGCGCATAATAACAGTTTATAATAATTTTATTTCGGTGCGCTTAGTCATGGTCATGAGGCACTCATTCGCAGTCATTGTGCCAATAGGAGAGAGGTGGTTTCTTCTATCCTGTGCACCAGGGGAAACATCGTGATTATTTTACTTTGGAACAGTTGTATTATTATACCTGGCCACGTCTGCCACCGCAATCATGAGAGGAAAGCCAGCACAAGAGCCTCTTCCATCTAGCAGCATGTGTAATGAATTGTGTAGGTGAGGGTAGTTTGGCCTCCGAAGATCTTGGTGGGACCTATACAAGACATTCTACACCATGCTATCTAGACCCAAAGTAAGCATAGTTTAACTAGCTTATGTTATTGTTTCTAGAATGAGGATATTATATACGTACTAATATATATTTTATTTTGTAAACATATACATGCTATTCATAAAAATAACCAAATCAATTCAAATTGCACGCACAGAAATTTGCAGACAATCAGATAAACAGACAAACAGACAAAAATTCTAAAAATCATTGTTTTGGCATCTATTACATTCATAAAGTCACCTATTTTTTTTCTCATATATCTTCCTTGTACAGACACCGATCAGTTACAGATTTACTCATTATATGTATCGATATAGATGCATCATTCTCTGAACCTTTTTCCCAACTCAGTTGGGGTCGGCTTTCCAGTCTAACTGTGATGCGGCTGAACCTCGATATTTTCCGTGGAGCGACTGCCATCTGACCTGCACAACCAATGGTCATTACGACCAATGGCGATATGGAAGTTCCAATTAGACTGGTTGGACTTTTGTGGGCTCCAACTACCCGTAACGACTGCCATAGATGTTTGTATGGCAACCGGGACCGGCGGCTTAACGTGCACTCCGAGGCACTAATAAACCTGCGATAAATACACACATAACTTCGAAAAGCATCGAAAAGTCATTGGTGTGTGCCATGGTGAACCAGGGATCGAACCCGAGACCTCGCCTCAGCAGTCCATTACCCAAACCACTAGGCTACCGCGGTATACATGTATCGATATAGATAATGAAAAAAAATATTGGATATGACTTCACCTCGCCTGATGGAAAGCTAAAGCCAAAGTGATTGAGAACTTTGTGTCATAAATAAGTAATTATAAAAGTAGGACATAGTAACCACTATCATTAGGTGAGCCATGCGTTTGTTTCATACATCAGTAAATATAAAAGCTCCTAAAATTATACAAAGAGAACACTAATTAGTTATCTTTGTTATTACCGGTTGTTTCCGTAGACGAGCTGTACAAACCAATAAACAAAACGTTCGAGTGACAGACATTGTAACAGAAGGTGCGCGGGCGCAGGCGCGACATCGACACTGAGTTTTTCATGTTGAAACATAATCTTTATGTCAGTATCGCAGCTAATGAGTATCATGTGAGGAAGGGCTACTGCGACAAGCGCCTAGGGTTGGCAAGCGGTCTGATTATTCTAATTTTACTCTATTTTGTACGTATGTTACTAAAATGTATTATGGCTGAAGTTTTTTGTTTTAAAAATAGTGCCAAGTTTTCAATGCAAAGTCTGCTAATTATGTGATTAAATTTAAACACGCATTGCTACACTAATCTCCTGCTTCAAACTTCAACCATCGCTCGTTAATAATACGTAAAATAAGTCTCTCTTTCCGTGACTGGCAATCTAACAGTAAACATACGGTCCATGCAATAGTGCCTGTTTATCGACAAATAGATTCTTTGCCTATTACGCTAGACCGAAACAGATAGTTGACGAAATAATACATCTCTCAAAGGGGAAACTTCAGATACCAATTTACAAACGCGATAACCAGTAATTAATGAAATTAAGTAGGTACTAAATATATTTTGCATACTTTTAATTGTGGCATCCCTAAATCGGCTACACCCACAAATATGACAGTGTGGGAAGGGCGGCGCCTTTGATACTGACACCGCGCGAGGGCTGCGACTGACACACATCATACATATATATGTGTACCTATAGCCACGTTTGTTTGTACGTATGTACGCTACAGTTTGACGTCCGTACGTCACTGTGACATGACATGTGTTACAGGAGACGAGCACCGCGGTATTCCGATGGAATTATAATTTAGTTCCTTCAAGTCAATATGAGGAGATATTTGATATTTAGAAAGAGGAATATGGAAAGAATGTTATGTAATAATAATAAATGTAAAAATAAATTGTGTCAAGTATTACCGGCGAGTTTCTTGCCGCAGTCTACTCAGGACGTCAGTTTAGTGAAGATAAGTTAGTAAGTATAAGATATGGTTTCAAGTAAACAGGAACCAAAAATATTTCCAACATTTTAAAATGAAATATTACGACAAAATTTTTATACCACTTAGGTGAAAGACAAGCACAAAGCCCACCTGATGGGAAGCGTACAACAACAGGCGCATCACACTCACGCTGCCGACCCTGAAAAAAATTCTTGAAGAACCCCATATTGTAGTCGCTAGGGAGATCATTCCACAGCCTAAGCGTGCGTGGAATAAATTTCCATTCAAACCTTAGCGCGCACCGTAGCCTCAAACTTCAAAATCGTTTTCGCCTGAGACCTATCTAGGTTTATTGAGATTTTCGTATTCTATACAAATCTCAGGACGATAATTATATAGATACTGACCTTAGTAGGAAAAAACCAATGGTTAACGTTTGAGATTAATCTTGATGCGATATTTCGATTGTAGATAACTCAGTCCCTATTTACTCTGTGATGTCTCCTCTTATGATATTATTATCTTAAGGTAGATACTCCTTCTATTTCCTTCTGTCCTTAGGTATATCTTATCTAAAACAATCATTACTTTGAATTTATAAGTATTCAGGGTTTTAAATTCTTAAAGTTAATGAAAAACCAGCTCCTGAAAATAGTAGTGCAACAAAATAAAAGGGCAGGTCAAAATCACTCGAAACCGGCGGGCTTGCATGAAAGGCTTAATGACAGTAAAGGAAGCGCGTGAAGTATGTAAGGACAGAGGCAGATGGCGGTCTGTTGTCTCTGCCTACCCCGGAGGGAAACAGGCGGGAGCATAAATGTGTGTATGTGTGTGTAATTAGCTTTGGTCTACAGCGGAAACATTCGCCCTTAAGTAGACTTTCTTCTTTCTAAGAGTTATTAGTCAGTATTTAAAGAAGGACACACGACTGAACTCAAATTGATGATCCAATTATCGCTTCACAGCTCTCGCTTTAATTAAAATGTCTAATTAAAGGCACAGATAGTATCGAAACACAGCTTGGCCGTTGTTTTACGCCCTTCGTAATACTCATGTCCAAAAACAAACCTTTTGTTGTCTACACAAAGTTCAAATTCCAACACCCTTGCTTGAATCTGAAAACGATTTTCTGTATCCATGCTAATTTGCACTTTAATTAAAGAGGTTAAGGGTGGTATTGAGTTAGAGGTGGGTTTGTGAGGGGTGCGGTAGGCGGCCCGATTACCGGTGGCGGTGGCGCGTGACGCCCGCCGCTGAGATCTGACGCATGCGCACCGAGCGGCCTGCCCGCGCGCACTATTTATAGTCGGCTGCGCAGGATCATGCGCGCGCATCGACTCAACAAAATTGTCAAAGGGTTTGTGGAGATTCTTTGTTTGGTTGATGGCGGAGGCGGACTCGCCTGTGGTAGGTGAGGGTTTCATGGAATATAAATACAGGACAATGTATTATTCCTTATTGGGCCACCTTAAAGAATTTCAAGTCTTTATTCTTCTTCAACCTAGCGTTAATCCCAGTCGTATCCAAAGCTCTCACCTCGGTGTCTGGGGTCCGCTTTACCAGTCTTAACTACGGATTTGGCTGGATCTCGATATTTGCCGTGAAGTGACTGCCATCTGACCTTCACAACCCAATGGTGACATTAGGTGATATCGAAGCATTGCAGTTAGGACATTGGTTGGACTTTTTTGGAATTTCAAGTCTTTATTATGATGCGGTAAAGAAATAGGCGCGAGGTTTTTGATGGAAGTCTTTGCCTTGACCTTGGAGTCCACGTTCTACTTTTTATTATGATGTAACTGAATGGTTACCTCATAACAATCACTATCTTGCCTATAATTTAATTAATCTGGCCTTGAGGCCAAAGTAATTAAATTTTACCTAATTTGTTGATAAAACACGGTAAAGAATGTGTCCATTGGCACATTTCTTATAGTCTCTATTATAATAAAAAGACACTTAGTTCCTGTGTAACTTTCCTCAGTATAAGTTTCCTCACAGAGTATGAGTTTCCTCTCGGGGCTGGGAGGGCAAACGGCACTCGATCTCGTAAAAATCATATAGGCAAAAAGGAGTACCTAAGTAGACCCCACTTAGGTACTCCTTTTTGCCTATATGATTTTTCATTTTATTATGATTTTGATTTTGATTTTTTGAAAAATCAAATAGGTAAAAAGGAGTACCTAAGTAGACCCCACTTAGGTTCTCCTTTTTGCCTATATGATTTTTCATTTTATTATGATTTTGATTTTGATTTTTTGAGAAATCAAATAGGCAAAAAGGAGTACCTAAGTAGACCCCACTTAGGTTCTCCTTTTTGCCTATATGATTTTTCATTTTATTATGATTTTGATTTTGATTTTTTGAAAAATCAAATAGGCACAAAGGAGTACCTAAGTAGACCCCACTTAGGTTCTCCTTCTTGCCTTTTCGATTTTTACGAGATCGAGTGCCGTTTGCCCTCCCAGCCCCGAAAGGAAACTCATACTGTATAACTAAGTATGCATATCGCAAACTAAAACTAGCATCATAGTCATAGTTAGTTCTCATACCGGTTCCTCTCACACACATTTTTTTTATTCAAGATAGGCTTACGTTTGACCACTATCTCACCTGATGGTAAGTGACGATGTGGTCTACGATGAATCACGCTTGCCTAGAGGATCCTATTCACTCGTGACTTGAATATTCCCAGGTTATAGCTTTCCGGAAACACAGACTCGGGCAGGGAATTCCACTCCTTAGCTGTACGCATGATGAATGTATCCGCAAAGTGTTTCATGAGTATGAGTGGAATAGAGTACCGCGGCAGCCTAGTGGTCTGGGTAATGGACTGCTGAGACGAGGTCTCGGGTTCGATCCCAGGTTCACCATGTCACACACCAATGACTTTTCGATGCTTTTCGAAGTTCTGTGTGTATATTATCGCAGGTTTATAAGTGCCGGGTTAATGGCAATAGGCTCGCCACCTATTACATTGGGACCTAAACATAAACGCGAAATGTGGGTGCTAGCACCTCTGCCTACCCCTTCGGGGATATAGGTTTATGTTATGTTATGAGTGGAATATCGACCATAAAGCGGTGTCGCGTCGCTGTTCGTCTGGTCGTTCGTTGATGGAAAGGACCTAGTGGCTTAAGAAGATTATGTACTTTTAGCCTAAAATCAGAGACCCTAACCTAGCTAGCTACTTAATTTCATAAGAAAACTGTTCTAAAAATTGCAATCAAGGGTCGAACCAGTAATTCTATTCACACCAACCCGTAATTCCATTCAACACCTCTGGAAACAATCCTCCTCTGGCGTCATTAACTGTGGCCACAATGCCGTCCATTACAGCAGGCTGCGCGTACGCACTGGTCGTGGTCGACGGCGCGCGACCACTCGCTGATTAACACCCTGTTGCGCACGCGCATGTCTCCCTGACAGGTTATATTTATGGTGACGTTTGACAGGTATTTGACGTCAATGAAATTTCTCTCACAAGCGATATTTTTCAAAATTTCAAAATGCCGTGCTACTTTATCTGTTCGTTACTATAGTAGTTCTATCTACGAAACGTTTAGAGAGTTTAATTAAATTTTGAACTACCTAACCTCAGATTAAGTGCCAAAGTGTGAATGATAAGTAAAACCATAGTAAGTACCTACCGGGCATCGAACCCCGAACCATAGTCATGAGTCATGTAGGTAAGTCATACGCACTACCGTCGGCTGTAAACTATCAAGGCAGTCTTCCCTTTGGAAGGGAGCCATATTGGCTCTATCGGTGTTTGCAATGGTGACTCCCATTCTAGAGACTTTGCCTCAGCTTACCATCAGGCGAGGTGTCACCATTGCAAACGCCGATAGTGCCACAATGGTGGCTCTCAGCTTGACGGCCTCATCAAATGCTTTTTCACGCCCCGCTTAAAGGACCCGGGACTGTATGAGGAAGGAAACACGTGAGCTGGTAAAGAATTCCAGGTTTTGATGGTGCGGCAAAGGAAAGAGGCACCGAACCGCTTGGTTCTTGATGGAATTGTTTGCACCATTTATGAGATGATGTAATTTATAAATGCCATTAAACTTAAGATGTAAACAACTTTTAATATCATTCCCCTCGTAGGTACTTATCAATACAGTTAGCCGTAGGTAACGCACATGTAATAAAATCGAAAACCTATCAAAACTTTTATATTCGTTCTGAAACAGCCATATAGCGCATATCTTCACGGGCTGATAGCACAATCTAGCACGGCGTTGCGCAACACCCTCACTAATCTGAACATAACATTTAAAAATATCACATTAACGCAAACTATAAACCTCTAGCGCTATAGAAAAGATAAAGAGGGAAACAATGGGGTAGACGTAGATCCCCCCGGGCTGGGGGAGGGTGGGGCCCCCTGTGCGGCCGCGGGCGAGACAATTGGGCATAAACCACGCGGCGTGCGCGAGAACAATGACTTATAGGTTATTTATTAAGGTAGGAGCAGTGCGCAGGCGCAACTTGTAATATCCACGGATATAATTCCGTACAAACGAGCCTGTTATTGATATTTTATTTCCGTTACGGTTTTAATGCGGTTTCGGCTGGAATTTGGCCCGTCATTAGTGCCTGTAGTTTTTTAATCCCTGGTATTGTGTGGGGTTTTAGTCGACTTGGTATAAGCGTCAATGAAATTCATGTGGAACAACTGACCTCAATCAGTTTCATGGCGACGCGCTATTGAAATTAACTTTTCTTCGTGTGTTCCAAAACACATAACCTGTTTAAATTTTTAACCAATTTCAGAAATGAAGAGGTTCTATTTTTAATTAGTAGGTATTTTTGAAAAACTGATATTCCTGACATAGATTTAACTAATGATTGAAAGCCACAAATGGAATCTAGATTTCAATATTTTTGACTTATATTCATAGGCAACTAAGCATCCGACTGTCACACTGGACGAAATGCCGATTTGATGAATATCAGATTTGACCAATGTCGTTCTACAAATACCAACCACATTAATCGTGATATTTTTAGTAAGAAAGTGGACCTCAGGCTTCGTGTTATTAGACCTCGGGTGCAATGGAAATACAATAGGTACTAAGACGATGAATGAGCAAGTGACTCAAAAGGAAAATACGCAACCCTTATATATTATGATTACTTCGTTGTCCGTCCGTCTATTTGTCCGGATGGCTGGCCCTTAATTATAATACCTATGAGCGTCGTGATGTCGCCTTTCCAGTATAAATATATGTTGAACCTAGTGCTGTAACTGTCTAACAGGATCGCAAATGATAAAACATGCGCTGTATAATAGATTAACAGATTAATCATAGCATCAACAGAAGCTCGGTTTGTTTGTCGGCGCGTCTGTGCGCCCGCGCCGCCGCCGACGCATCATTTCGTCTCGGCAATTTGCTACCGCGGCTTGCGGTAAAGCGGTCTTTTTGCCGGTTTTTAGGTAAATAAGCGACATATTTGGGGTAATTAACAGACTACGCCCGGCGGCGGCGCCTCAGTTATTTTTTGTTACAATATAATATAACATGATGCTACTAGACATTTTGATCTCTGACACGTGTTTCCGTCTTTTGCGGGATGTTTTACGAGAATGTTAGGAATTTTCCCGTTTTAATTAGCTTTCAGACTTAGTTTTTTCCGGGTAAGTTCAGTTTTTACTTTGGCAATAATATCCCTGTGTCGGAATGAGGTGGATGGATGTGATGGTGTTATATTTATTTTTAAATTAGGTAGGTACTTCTCGTATGTAAACTTACACAATATGTTTTCTTTGCCGGACCATCAAACCTGGAATTCTTTACCAGCTCACGTGTTTCCTTCCTCCTACAGTCCCGGGTCCTTTAAGCGGGGCGTGAAAAAGCACTTGATGAGGCCGTTAAGCTGAGGGCCACCATTATAGCACTATCGGTATTTGTAATGGTGACCCCCATTCCAGAGTCTTTAATTTTAGCTTACCATCAGGCGAGGGGAAGTCATATTTGACGTGACTGATATAAAAAAAACATAAGTATAATGGGAGCCTCACAGAAGCGTGTCTTGTGTAGTGATATTATATGCAAATAACTAACATATAAATGCGTTGCGCGTGTGTCAAAGTACGGTTAGTGTTGACATTTGTATGAATAACTGTTATGTTCTCATTTGAACATTGTTTATATCAATATAATTTATTAGATTAATTAATTTGATTTACTACGCTTTTAGTTGACTATAATAAAGTTGCAATGGCGACTATTCATAACACTTTATTAGACAACTGCAATAAGTCTAATCCTAGGTTTTGTTATAAGTAGGTACCTATTTTGTAGTAAGTACTGATATTTTTATTCAAGTTACGTCAATATGATTTCGTCCTCCTACAGTCCCGGGTCCTTTAAGCAGGGCGTGAAAAAGCATTTGATGAGGCCGTCGAGGGCTACCATTATGGTACCTACTTTCAGTGTATGTAATGAGGACCCCCTTCCTGAGACTTTACCTTTAGGCGAGGTGAAGTCATATTGACATGACGTGACCGATATAAGAAAAATTCGTGATGTAGGTACTCTTGCAACCACGGAAGCCTTCATGTCGGAGGAAAGAAGAGTATGTTCTTCCTTTTAAGTAAGTACCTAGGTACCTCTGTAATTTTTTTAAATGCAAATCAACTACCTACATTTTATTTTTTATACTCTATTGTGCTCAAATACTAACAAGCATGCCTACTATAGAGGATGTTACGGTAAAAATATACCTACTTACATATACGCTAATGTACCTACTTAGGTATGCTAAATTAATGGTAGGTATGAATAAAGTGCATTAGGAATAATGAGTGAGAAATAGAGAAAAATATTTAATTTCCAGACACATAAAATTCACCAGGACATAACAATTTACGATTAAACTTTTAAAAGGTACATGCCTAGGTAAGATTAATTGTTAATTCTACCACTATAAATTGACATTAAATTTTATACGAACAAAATGGACATCTTACATAAACCTACCTGTATCGAGTTATCTATTTACAATTTCTTTAATATTACATTCATCTAATTTTCACTACAGATTTACAGATAAAGCCGAAACCAAACCAAATAGTTTATATTAAACTTGGTCGCTTAGGGACCTTTCTTTTTCATTAGGGAGGGCTACGTGGGCGTAGTCAGGCCCTTTGTAGCGCCGTAGCGCATGGCTACGCCAACTTGTAGAAGTGCGCTGGGCGGTAGAGATACCGCTCTAAAAAACTGAAGCTAGTCTATCTTAGACGACCTCTCATTTTTTCCTGACGTGTTAAACTAATGGACTGACACTGTAGGTAACTATTATATACCCATATCCATTATCTACTAGAAAATACCTCTTAAAACTGTGTCTAATTAAATAACGGTCTTATAAATGTAGCCACGTCGTAACGTTTTAATTTCGAGCCTAGAACATTACGAGCTATACAAATTAACTCGCATACAATATCAATTACACCCAGTACATACGTACACACATAGCGTGTCGAATGCGCGCGCGCATACATGGGTAAGCGCCCCTCCGTCCCACGGCGCCACATCCGCTCACCCTGCGAGTACCTACTCGAGCGGCGCGACATTTTCCTCGGCTCTCGTCGCGCTCCTGCCCGAGCGCATCCGACCGAACGGGAAAACAGACATATTTCTTCCACAGCCATCACACTAAAATCAATCTTAATGCGTTGGTATAAAATTGGAAACGGCGTGGTAAAATTCCATGATGCATCAACACGCTTCAAATAGAACGCGACATGGAAAAAGGAAAGCGTTCGAAATGAAGCGCAGCGATTGGTGGGTGGCGACCAATGGCAGCGGCGGGCGGGGCGCGCGGCGCCTGGCGCGGCCGAGCGGCGCGCGCGCACATGTCCCGGCGGCGCGGCGCGCGTAGAACGTGTTGCTCTCGGCCAGCCCGCGCTCGGCAGCCTCGCTCCTCGTGTCTATGTGAAGTGCAGTGACCTATCATGATGCTGGGAGCCATGGACGGCAAGGAGTACGGCGCGCTGCATGCAGCCGCTGCAGCGGCAGGCTACGCGATGGACACCGGTGAGTGACAGCACCAGGCCTTAGTCTAGCTGGGCTTTTAAGTTATTTGTCCACTTGGTTGACTACTATATAACTCTAGCCGAGTCCATTATTCAGTATGGACTCACCAGCTATGGGCGGACTTTCAAGACTCGCAAATACAAATAATAATAATATTATACATATTCTACTCTACAAATAATGACCTGGGCCTTTTTACCCGACTGCCGAAGAAAGAAGGGTAATGTTTTTAAACATTGCAAAGTGTTGTGTTACCCATTTACTTAAAAATAAAATATATTTTATTAAAGAAAACCATATATTTTAAATAATAATGTGGGTGACAAAATGGAACCTATATACACCCGAACCGTCTCACAGAACCGGTTACAAACAACAGGTACCTATTCGATAAGAGGATAGCGCGATACTTAGTACCGCGGCTTATTAATCAACTACCCTCAAATGCAAAGGAACGTATAAATTAACAAAATTTAAAACATAAACTAAAAGGATTATTTTTGGAAAATATGGTTATATTCCTGTAATTAACCCGTTACCGGGTTCGACTTAGAGTTGGAGTTCACTTCACCATTCTGCGCCATTTCCAGCTACCTACACAAAGTCGAATGTATCTTGTAACTTAAATTATTGAACTTGATGTAGAATCGATTGCATTCTTTACAAATCTCAGTGGTTTTTTAATGTACTATAACAATGTTTGTAATGGTTTTGTAATATGGTAAGTAATAATAAATAAATAAATAACCGTTGTATGTTCAGTGACATACCAAATTAAATTAATCGAATCACGAGTAGTCCAAATGTACTGTTTATTGGCGCTCAGTAAAGAAAATAATGATGTACTTGGTCATGTTTACATTTCCACCATGAATACAAACTTGTTATTAGATTTACGATTAGCCTCAGCGGAACTATCTAACATTTTAATAGTTTTTAGTGATTTTTCCAAGTACCTATAGGCTGGTAGGCCTTATTGAGTGGTTGTATTCGCAGCCGGGACCCGTCGGCTTTACTTCAGGTAGATTTATTTTCGACTCGACATATCCCTAGTTATAAAATATTTCCTTGTGCTTTTTTGCCGTTGAATAAGATAGCAACTACAGAAAATCGGCGAAACGGCAATAATTACACATCGCACACATGCGCATTTTCCGGCGTTACATAAAATAGGTATGTGAAATTTCACAATCAGTCCGAAAATGTTTGAAGCTTTTCTAAATACCTACAAATGACCTGTCGTTCGTATCTAGAACAATACCTGCAGCACTGAGATGTCCCTCATATTGACGGCGCAAAAAGTAATATCTGACTGCCTCCAAATGAATAAGAACCTCTTTTCTTTGCGGTACCATAAAGACTTGGAATGCTTTACCCAAGAAGATTTTGGCTTTACCAACACAAGTGTTTCTGTGTTCCTATACCCACAACCCTTCTTTCTTCAAGCGGGCTGTGAAAGACCATCTATATAGAAGCGGTCAAAATGAGGATCATCAATGAAGCCTTTATTTTGTAAAGGAGATGTTCCACAAATGTATGGATCTTGGGCCCGATAATTGTACACTACTTAGAAAAATAGCTAGACAATGTAGTTTTCATTTTTCACTATTAAATTCCTATAATATTGCTTCGTACCTATTATGGGCGAAATCTAACAAAATAAACACTTTCTTGCAACGCAACAAACATCATCATTCTCTGAACCTTTTTCCCAACTCAGTTGGGGTCGGCTTTCCAATCTAACTGTGATGCGGCTGAACTTCGATATTTTTCGTGGAGCGACTGCCATCTGACCTCCACAACCAATGGTCATTATGACCAATGGCGATATCGAAGTTCCAAGTTAGACTGGTTGGACTTTTGAGGGCTCCAACTTTTTGAGGCAACACAACAAACATGGCGGACTAAAACTATAAAAATGTACTCATATTTTATTAATTTATGCCCTTGAATTTCGGAGGCAAATAAATATAATTGTATTTTTGCCAATAACCGGTATTATTTCTCTTTTTTCCTGTATTGTGTACAATTAGGGGGGCCAAAATGAAACATCTCCTTTCACTTACAGCTCTTAACCCCAGTCGGGACGAAGTCATCTTGACGTGGTCTAGTAAAAAAACTTCACGGGGAAATTCGGCTATTTCATGGCACAAGAGCTTCTGATAATGTACAAGACTCTTACCTCAATACTCAATAATCTTAGACCATTAGTCAAGAAGAACAAAGGTGGAAGTTTTTATGAACAGCTGGCAAATCGGAAGGCTGGTCTTAAGGCGATCGGTGAATGACGGCTATAAGCAGCCAAAATGCTAATTGAATGAGAAATCGCCTGTCTTAGTTCAGAACTGCGTTGGGACGAAAAGTGGGCATTATGTCATGGAAGTTAAGGCTAGAGAGTAGGTGCAAGTACTGTGTGAAAGATGATATGGCTAGGATGGGAGTGGGTATTAAGAAGACCGCAAGCAGAAATGAATGGAACCCGAGGAGGAACTTTGTCTCCCCCTCCCCCAAAGTAGATACCGAAGGATATGCGACCCTCTCGCGGAACAAAATTAGAATAAGGGTAAGAAGATAATAATGTTGTCGAATGGGTAAATTTTGACTTGCTCTTTCTTTTTGAGAGCAAGTCTCGTCTAGCAGTGCGGCGTGTAATGACTAAAGCTTCATATTATCATTTATACAGATAGTTAAACGATAAATCATACATACATACATAAATGCTCACGCCTTTTTCCCTGCGGGGTAGGCAGAGACAACAGCCCGCCATCTGCTTCTGTCCTTACATACTTCACGCGCTTCCTCTACAGTTTTAAACCTTTCATGCAAGCCCGCCGGTTTCAAGTGCTTTATCTTTTATTAAATCTTGTTACTGAATATTACGTACCACAAGTTTGTCTGGTATTATCGTATCCAAATATACAACCGAGATCAATAAAAGTGTACCTATACGGGGTCACAGCTAAAAAGAACAAATATGATTAAAGAAACGGATTTGTTCGGAACCGATTCGATTCGCGACGGTTCGTTTGTTCTCTCAAAAATGCATATTACGCACGTATTCTATAATAATATTCTTGTTCTGGGTAAGATATGGCATTTTAAGGATATTTTAGTTAAATCTCAACAGCTGTTCTTTTAGATAGTTTCTTATTGGCGTTGGTAGATAACACTTGCTACAATCCTAGCGTACATGTTTCGCATCCTCTCAAAGTAGAGTTCCTCTACTTCTACCTCACAACGTTCATCATAATTACTGGGTACCTTATTTGCCTTTCCTCAAAATGTCCTCAATCTGATCAACATAACAGCTATATACAATGTACACCTGTATCGACCTCTACAAGTTGCCTATTCACTCTTAACACATAAATCTGCCCCATCAAATTTTTTTGATGAGACAGATTGTGTGTAGGTACCTTATTTGAAAAAAAAGTTCACGAGATCAAAAATGACGTGACTGAAACCACAAGCAATAGCTAGTAGTAGACATATCATAACTTTATCTATAAAGCTGTAAGAGCAGCGCTATCTCTACTTATTGACGTAAATAATCTTAATTATGATATTACAATCGCGCGACAAGAGCTATGAGCATGCATTTTGCTAAATAGCTCATGTCTTACAAATTGATTAGTTAGCGTTTAGTAAAACTCAGATAGCACTATGACGTATTGTTAATAATAACAGGACTGTAATGGTAATAGTGATATTAATGAGTATCAGAATATATAGATATATGGATACAATTTCCCCATTCTTAGTCATGAGTCAGAAAACATGAGTAAGAGATGACTAAAAAAATGGCTGCCGCTTGACTTTTCCCTAAGGAAATTCATTTGGATATCAATTAACTTATTTGAGCTGTTTTGTGAAGGTATTTTCTTGAAAATTTGACATACTTACGTTATAGCTACCTGGGGGATGCAGTAAGCCTTCTTGAAGAGCGATACCTATGTTCGGGCCCTCTTCGTAAGTAGCGGCATTGCCGTGAAACCAATACTACACCTACACCACGAAGGCAACATTGACACGAGAGAAGCTACCTACTATTCAGTAGGGAATAATTATAACTACGTTTAAAAAATCGACTTCACAAACTAATACTTTTTACTTTTTATTGTTCAGAAATAGAAAAGTACCTATTTATGAGGTTTTTTATGTACAAAGGCATCAAAAACAGAATTTTTTCCGTAAATTTGATGATTTCCCCTCGATTTTCCAAAGATTCCAGCATCAGATCCTGATACCTTGGATATGGGACCACCTCAGAAGTAGCCTGTTTCAAATAAAAAAAAAATTAAAATCCATCCATAATTGGCGTCGCTATCGCGTAACATAGCGTAAAAAATAGCGTACGAATTGAGAACCTCTTCCTTTTTTGAAGTCAGTAAAAAATATGAAAAGTTTTAAGTCAGTTTTGAAACTGTATCAAAATATTAATGTAGGTATCTACATATACATATGTAAAGTTGGTATAGCTCTCACAAATGAGTTATCATAGTTTATTGACTACAGGGTGTGTACTGAAGGTGAAAGACATAGAGTTGTGCGTCAGAAATCAAGTGTCGTATCGAATGCGTCACGCCAAGTTCAAAGATTACAGATGAACTGATCTTCTTAGAAGTATTTGAGATAATCTCAATGTATGGCCTGATCTGTGACGTATAGGGCCTCACAGGTCCATCTTTCTAGAACGAGCCTCAGTCAGACCTGAAATTGATTGTATTCTAAAACCAAAATTTGAGTAGAAATTTTATGAACGCTCAGGTTATCTTTCATAGTTTCTGTCTATAATACGGAAGTTAGATAAGTACCTTTTTTATATGACTTAGGTGGCAGACAAGTACACGACCCACCTGATGGGAAGCGGTCAAAGTGGCATAGGTATGCGCTGCTGAAAAATGATTACTTCATACATACCTACATAATATATGCTCACGCCTTTTTCCCTCTTTGGTAGGCAAAGACAACAGACCGCAATCTGCCTCTGTGCTTACATAGGTAGGTACCTACTTCACGCGCAAGCTTCCTCTACTGTCATTAACCCTTTCATGCAAGCCCGTCGGTTTCCAGTGCTTTTGACCTCCTTTTTTTATGAAAAATGATTATTTGGTTAGAAATGTGCGTATATACTCGTAGTAATATTGTATACCTATATAATAATAATAAATAATAAATATTCTACGACATTCTACACGCTGTGACCCAAAGTAAGCTTAGTTAAACTAGCTTGTGTTATGGGATCTAGAATGCTGATAAACATACTTATATACTTTTTTTTGTAAATACATACTTATTATATCCTTTGCCTATATGAACCATTAATAGTGATATTAGGTCATCCAACGGAATTGTATAGTGGCAAGACTTGCCAAAAATGAAAGGTAACAAGGGAAGCACCAGTTTTGAAATAAAAATAAGTATCAAAAGTTGAATTGAGAACCTCCTATTTTTTTTAAAGTCGTTAAAAAATATCTGGTGAATATTGAATTCGTTGATCGGGTTATAGTACCCGTTAAGTTTTTAACTCAAATTCCCACCTAGTATTGCACATGGGTTTGTTTAAGTGATAAAGAAAAATTCGTCTCACGTTGTAAATATTTGGATATCAAATAAAAGTAAACAGAAGAATTAAGCAAAACATTGGCTACTACGACGTAAAGCTGTAGGTATTGTGCCAGAGATAGGTATTACCGTCACCTCTCCGAGATATCGTCTTCACAGATACCTGCATCAAGTCGGTCTGTTTGGCTGTCTGTCTCGTTCATAATGATTCACTGTCAAAATTAAGAGCCATCTACTATGACACTAATATAATTTGCACAACCCGGTAACGGTCGACCTAAGTGTGTATCAATCAGGGCATTCGATTCCGCTAAAGGCAAACCACTGTCATGCCACTAACACTTTAAAAATTCAATTGTATATTTTACCGTTATACAGTTAAAGTCTAAATTCAAATGAAACGAATTCATTCAACTTTTTCATTCACTAATCATATACTTAACATAAACTCATGTTATATGATTAGTGAATCAATCAATGATTTAAAAATGTTCAAAGTATGCAAGTACCTATTCTATGTATTGATTATTCTATGAAAAAAAAATGAGATGAATTTTATGTGAAACGAAATTCTATAAAACTATTAGCTATAAAACAACGTCCCGATTTTCACAATTTTGTAAATAGAAAATGATGTGCGCAAAGCAAATTAAAAAAAAGGTAAACCAAGGAGGCTCCGAGTCTGAATTTAAAAAATAAATAAAAAAAGTTGTTTAATAAATTTGAGGTCATAGACGTTTTTCACGCCCCTCTTATAGGCCCCGGGACTATTCGCAAAACATTTTACGTATATCTGTTACCTCAGAGCTTTCCACTTGGTGAACCGATTTTGATGATTCTTTTTTTATTTGATAGCTGGCGCTTCCCGTGTAGTCCCATTTCAATTTGATCCGTAGAAGTCCGTTCATTTTTTAACAGAATACCTACCTAGTTTTTATACAGGGTGAATTTTTCAAAAGGGATTGGATGGCCAAATCCGAAACTATAAGGAATAGCGAAAAATGGTCAAAGGAGTCACGAGCCCGATTTTGATGAAACCTAAAACCTCATCATTAGATTTTTGAAAAACCAATAATCCTAGCTAGGAATCGAACCTGTTGATTTTGAAAAAAAAAACACATCCTATATTATTACACCATACGATAGTGTTGCTATTAAGGATCATATTCTGGGAAGTAATGACATACCGCAAACTAATGGAAAGAGCTCATCTTTAACAAAATACATTTTATTTTTCTTACATTAACTGATTAATTGTTCAAAATGTAGACCATTGTTTTCAATACATAGCTAGATTTGAGACTTCAAGGATCGTACTGCATTCAATATTACAATCTTATTGATTCCGTTTAGAATAATCTCCAAAGAACGTTTCAAGTCATCAAATGTGTCTTTATAAATTTAGTTTTTGACATAGCCCCAGAGAAAGTGATCTAAGGGAGTAAGATCAAGGCATAGGACCATGCCTTGCAATAAAATTGTCGTCAAACTGCTGAATCCAAATCCCTTTTATTAGCTATTATGGGCTGGAGCTCCATCTTATTTTAAAAAAACATCAATCATCATAATCATTCTGAGTATAAATTAAAACACGGAATAGTTACGATCTTTTCTGGGATTTCGAACGAAACAAATAGGTAGAAGAAATATGAATTTTATTAAATTCCATAATTTCCTTAAATTTGCCGTATATCATTACTTCGCAGAATTTGATCCTTAACAGCGACACTATCGTATGGTGTAATAATAAAGGGTGTGTTTTATTTTTCAAAATCAACGGGTTCGATTCTCAGCTAGGTTTATTGATTTTTCAAAAATCTAATGATGAGGTTTTAAGTTTCATCAAAATCGGGCTCGTGACTCCTTTGACCATTTTTCGCTATTCCTTATAGTTTCGGATTTGGCCATCCAATCCCTTTTGAAAAATTCACCCTGTATATTCCTAGCTCCGCTAAACACGAGTCTGAATGTTTGTGACCTAGCTACACAAAGTACATAATGTTATCGAATATAAAAAAGTGCCACTAATGCACGCAGCTATTTTGTTCATAAATCCGACACCGCATGTTGTTGTACTAAATAACTTTATCTTTCTAAAAAATAGTCAGTTAATTACCTGCTTTAGTTAAAATTTATTTAATTAAGCATAGGGCGGCGACGCGGCGCGCGCTTGGCTTTGTTTATCGACAAGTCAGAGGGCGTCAAGGGTTATCGATAAACGCGATAAAACGGGACCGTTGCGCGTCACTACACGTATTGTATAACTTTGATGTTATTTATTGGCTTTACGAAACACCTTTCTTTGCCTTAATATATTTTGGGAATGTAAGATTTTTTCCCCCGCGGACACAATAAATATTAATTTCATTTTTTAAGTGGGTCAGCAAGGTCACTGTAGGTTAATAAATAAATATTCTACGACATTCTGCACAGCACTCTCTAGACCCAAAGTAAGCACAGTTTAACAAGCTTGTGTTATGGCTTCTAGAATGCGGATAAACATACTTTTTTTTTGTAAATACATATAAATATTTTACATAAAAATACCTAGACCAATGCAAATATATGCATACAATTATTTGCATTGAGCGGGCATCGAACCCTATACGTCACAGAGGCCGTCATACAAGGGTGTCCCTACGATTAGAGGATAAAGGTCACAGGCGATTCTGCTATGCTTCAATTTATTTCAAAGTATCTTTCATCATATACCAAACTCTTATTAAACTAGTCACTAAGTAGTTAAAAAGTCTATGTTTAGCTGTATGCATGTTATTTAATTTAATGAAAATATTATGTCGAATCCATTAATACTCTAACTGTACTCTAACACATTAGCAATGTTCACACCACTGATAAGTTTAACAATTTCTTCAATCAACAAACGCAACGAATTTTTTTTTATACTATTTAGGTGGCAGACAAGCACACGGCCCACCTGATGGGAAGCGGTCGGACGTTTGCTACATCAGGGGTGTCACACTCGCATTCGCCAACCCTCTGGGGGAGGCGTGGGTTGAGGAGTTTGGAGAGGGTTGGAGGTGGGATTGGGGAGATGGGGGGTTAAGCTCTGGCTATCCTTTTATGGCTTTTTGTCCCATACGACTCATACTGACTGCCTGGATGCGCTTGGATTGTTGTACAAGTATGAAAAGTGTTGAATTTTATTGTGCACTTGATTTGCGAATATCAACGTATGCATATATTTGCATTGGTCTAGGTATTTTTATGTAAAATATTTATATGTATTTACAAAAAAAAAGTATGTTTATCCGCATTCTAGAAGCCATAACACAAGCTTGTTAAACTGTGCTTACTTTGGGTCTAGAGAGTGCTGTGCAGAATGTCGTAGAATATTTATTTATTAACCTACAGTGACCTTGCTGACCCACTTAAAAAATGAAATTAATATTTATTGTGTCCGCGGGGGAAAAAATCTTACATTCCCAAAATATATTAAGGCAAAGAAAGGTGTTTCGTAAAGCCAATAAATAACATCAAAGTTATACAATACGTGTAGTGACGCGCAACGGTCCCGTTTTATCGCGTTTATCGATAACCCTTGACGCCCTCTGACTTGTCGATAAACAAAGCCAAGCGCGCGCCGCGTCGCCGCCCTATGCTTAATTAAATAAATTTTAACTAAAGCAGGTAATTAACTGACTATTTTTTAGAAAGATAAAGTTATTTAGTACAACAACATGCGGTGTCGGATTTATGAACAAAATAGCTGCGTGCATTAGTGGCACTTTTTTATATTCGATAACATTATGTACTTTGTGTAGCTAGGTCACAAACATTCAGACTCGTGTTTAGCGGAGCTAGGAATATACAGGGTGAATTTTTCAAAAGGGATTGGATGGCCAAATCCGAAACTATAAGGAATAGCGAAAAATGGTCAAAGGAGTCACGAGCCCGATTTTGATGAAACTTAAAACCTCATCATTAGATTTTTGAAAAATCAATAAACCTAGCTGAGAATCGAACCCGTTGATTTTGAAAAATAAAACACACCCTTTATTATTACACCATACGATAGTGTCGCTGTTAAGGATCAAATTCTGCGAAGTAATGATATACCGCAAACTAATGGAAAGAGCTCATCTTTAACAAAATACATTTTATTTTTCTTACATTAACTGATTAATTGTTCAAAATGTAGACCATTGTTTTCAATACATAGCTAGATTTGAGACTTCAAGGATCGTACTGCATTCAATATTACAATCTTATTGATTCCGTTTAGAATAATGGGGTGGTAACAGAGGTGGGATTGGGGAGATGGGGGGTTAAGCTCTGGCTATCCTTTTATGGCTTTTTGTCCCATACGACTCATACTGACTGCCTGGATGCGCTTGGATTGTTGTACAAGTATGAAAAGTGTTGAATTTTATTGTGCACTTGATTTGCGAATATCAACGTATGCAACTAATTTCGATACCTAAGTGTTTTGCACAACACTAAATTTGGCTTCCCTTTAACGATGTTACCATTAGGTTCTGTTTTTGATTGGTCATAATGTAACATTTTTAAGCAACTAACCTCTGACCGTATTTTAATAGTGTTGTTTTTATAAATGTCCAATTACTACATGCATATAACAAATGAACATGTTGTTCTATTATTTTTTACGGCCAATTAGTTCTCAACACGCGCTCGTACATGTCAACATTCACGCGAATTTAGTTATCAGCCCATAAAAGTAGGCAAACTACTGAACACTCCGCCGGTTTATAACTGTTAATGTTATTTATTTATTAAGGACCTACATATTATTAGATAAGTATAATATATGATAAAACAATAATCAAGCCATGTTTCCATCATATTGCCAGGGCATGCTTAATTAAGCCGGGGTGCGAGGGAAATGCTCTATGGGCCACCTTACACCCTGGCATCAGAAGACCCTAGACGACGTGCGGTTTTAGTCGGTAAGAGTCCGAGTCCGTGCTATGTATTTTAACTTAATCACGTTACGTGTTATTTGGATTACTGTCTATATTATTCCAGACTGTAATATATCTCTGTGCCAAATTTCATCCAGATCTGTTCTACCGTTTTTTGCGTGAAAGAGTTATAAACATCCATACTCAAAAACTTTCGCGTTTTTCGTAGAGGTATTTAGAGATGTTTTTGGGAAAATATGCGAATTGCTGTGTGAGATTCGTTCCTTGGCTTTGTCATACTGCACCTTATATTATTATTTACACCTGACATTTGTATATCTGTCCAAGAATAACAAGTTTCGAATAATATTTGGTCGAGCCAAATTTACGTACACTACGATTTTATGGAGATTTTTATCATGTAACCTGCCTATGGTAGCCTTCTATTGGACTCGTGTCACTGTCCAGTTGAAGCTACATTACAAGATTCTACCATCTTCTTAAACTGATTTTTTTTCTGAAATACTTATGAACACTCGAAAAAAGAAACCATTTTCTAAGAACAAAATCCAGTCAAGATACTCAAAACCATTAATTGAGTCCACAAATATTACTTACGACAGTGTATTTTGAGCAAAAATCAGTCACCAGATTAAAACGGGGACAAATAAAAACATTGTTGTGAACATTAGTGATATGAACTCCACAACACCTACAAGGTATCGATAGTTCAGCATTTATCGACATATTATCGCGCGACGGCGACGATAATCGCGGTTATCGAGGGTTATCTACAGCACGAGCCAATAACTGCGACACTATGACTGCTTTTAATTATGTTTGTTTATTATAAGTTTTGTGCTTGTTGTGAGTTTAATGTTGTGAAAAAATATATTAAACGTGTATGTTTTATGTTTAGGTTACAAGTCAGTTGTTTGTTTTTATGGTATAATGCAATGAACGGAACCGTTAAGAATACAAGAATATGAGTCTGATAACGCGATCTTTAACTCCTAGTGCGAATAAATAATATGTAATAGAGGAATTTTATCGATAGGTAGGCCCGCGTACCTACATCCAAGCAAGGAATTTGACATGTGGCTAGCATGTTGTATTTCTTATTCTTATGGTATATCGTTTAGGCAATTTGTATCTCCCATTCTGCTGTTTTTCCTCCAATTTCTCTTTGCAACCTGTGTCTCGAGTGACATCCCTGCTGTAGAAAGCATTGAATTCACGATTACCGCTATCATTATTATATTCTGTACGGTGTGGTGAGACGATGGCGCGCTTGGTAAGAGTAATCTAACAAAACAATAGTCAAGACTTTACTATATCAGCAGCAGAGCACGTGGCCACGCGAATATGTAAATAATACGCCCCGAAGTATAACAGGAAAACATTCTTCAGTTTTCTGCCTTCAAAAGTTTGTCAATAATGTCAAACACGAAAATATTATTACTGACGCCATTAACAATATTTTGAAGTGAACCACGCTAATTTATTGACAGTAAAATCAACGGAAGCGGCCATCTTTATGTACGGTGGCCGGTGCCCTCGCCGACAAATCGTGCAGTTACGGGTAATTTATTGCTGACACCTGACACACACACACTCACACACACTAGCAGTCATTTGTGGGAAGTAAAATATAAAGAAAGCAAATATCAGAACCCATGCAACGCTTGCAAAATGGTAAGTACCTAGTCACAATTATAATTCCGAAGGAATGAAGTAAATTCTGTGTTATATTTACCAACCCAGCAGAGATTGCGAGCGTTGTCGATAAATATTTACCTGGGTTCAATTTTTGAGTCGGGTACAGCAATAAGCATTTGTTAAAAAGTAGTTAAGTACTCGTTTGACAGCAATATGCGTAGATATGTTTGAAATCTACCATCAATACGTATGGTGGCTGAACATGTCATGTAGATTTCGAAATTAAATTTGAAAATAAAAATATTGGCATCCGTACTTAATCTCGTAGCGCTGCAGTAGTTTTGTCTTTTTCCATTGACCAATGCCTAGAAAAAATCTTACATATTTTATAGTCTTCGGCACAGTGACCAACATTCACAAGATCCTATAAAAAATCTTCAAAAAATAAAGTAGTCACGTATCAAGAACCAAACGGTTCGGTGCCTCTTTTATTTGGCGCACCATAAAGACTTGGAACTCTTTACCAGCGCATGTGTTTATAGTCCCGGGTCCGGGGCATTTGATGAGGCCGCCAAGCTGAGGGCCGCCACTGCAGTAGTATCGGTGTAAGTAGTGGTGACCCCCGGTCCTGAGACTTTACATTCACCTTACCATGGAACCTAGAATTCTTTACCAGGTCACGTGTTTCCTTCCTCCTACAGTCCCGGGTCCTTTAAGCGGGGCGTGAAAAAGCATTTGATGAGGTGTTTCGGTATCGGCTATCGGTATTTGCAATGGTGACTCCCATTCCAGATATTTTGCCTTTAGCTTACCATCAGGCGAGGTGAAGTCATATTGACGTGTCCGACATAAAAAAAAATATCAGGCGAGGTAAAGTCATGTTGCTTAACATAAAAAAACAAAGCTAACCACCTATTGCTCTTAAGAAATTCAAGTCAAATCAAGTCAAGTCTTCTAGAATCTAAGTGGTGAACCGTTAGTCAGTAAGCTAGGTATTATTATATTAACAGTACAGGTATGGCAGCCTAATGGCTCAAACAGTACAAAATACAAACAAGGTGTTGAGTCGCAGCCATGTTTGTTCGCGTCGTCGCCGTCCGACGGCGCGGTAAATAAAACCGGGCTACCGAGCGAACTTATTTCACTGGGGACATGATTGAATGTTTATTTATAGATTTCTTTATTCACGTGGAATACGCTAAACTTGTGACTGAATTGTTATGTAGAATTTTGTAGTAGTAGTAGTTGTAGAAACTTGATAAAGCCCGATTTAAGAAAAAGTTTCGAATTACAGAAAAACTCAAAATTCGAGATATATAGCCTCTTTGGCAGTTTTTTACCGCCTCTACCACGGTGAGTGTTCCGATGAGCTCTACCAACTAGTTCCACCCTCTCCTTTCCACAACACGTGCAAGGCTGAGGAACAATTCCATCAAGAACTAAGCGGTTCGGTGCCTCTTTTTCTTGTAGTCTCTCTGTAGAAGGTAGGTACTACCCCAGTCGGACAGCTTATTTCGGACGGGAGATACCGCTGTGTCCCATAGTCTCCTTTATTTCGGACGGTAGATACCGTTGTGTCCTACCTTACAGTTACAGTTTAGTTATAGAAACCAAAACGTGCACTAATTCTTCTTCTTTTCTTCTTCTAAGTTGTAGGTATTCAATACCAATATAAACTTGCTATTGTTGCTAAGGAATGCAATCTCAGGAGCTAAATCGGCTAACACATTATTGCCCTGTAATCGAACACTTTACGAAAGCCTAAATACATGCGCAAACGCAGAATTATGTTACAATTTCCTTTCAATTAATCCTCTCTCCCCATTGTTTACATTCCCAATAAGTACTTTGTAGTTATCTTGTATAATATACCCTATGTCCTTGCAATAACGGTTATGAGTTATGTTTGTTTAGGTAATCAAGGTAGCAGATCCGATTTGTTAGTTCGTATTTAGTTACTGTTTGGGATTTCGTTTGCGCAGACATTTGTAATTAAACAATGTCGGGTGAGCGTGTTTGTCTGTGGTGAGACAGTTTGTGGGTGAAGTGTTTGCGAGGTGCGGCGGTGTAACGGGATTGTTGTTGACGCTTAAGTGCGTCCCACAAACATTTACTGTACTAATCTATAAATTGGCATTTACATTCAATTTTCGACAGCTAAATTTCGTAGTTCGTCATTCATTGTACTCGTAACAAGGAGGCACCTGCCTCTTGATATGACATACATATATATACATATGCGCACGCCTTTTGCTCTTTGGGGTAGGCAGAGACAACAGACCGCCATCTGCCCTTTTTACAATAAATCATTAATTTGGTCAGTGTATACTCTGCGAGGCCGACCCCGGCTTGCCTTCTTGATATGAGGAACTACATAATTTCGCTTAGGTTTCACTAAGGTTTTCAGCTGTAAGATGCTGAAATCTAAGTTATCCAATAACATGCTTACTGTTATGCATTCAGAAAAGAATAGTAGGTATCGCAGTCTACTCTTACTTGCTTACTTTTGGAGTCTTGCATAAGCTAAAGGCGTGGATCGCGTATAGCGCCAGAAGATAAGAGACAGATTATGTAATAAGCTGTGTATGTATGTCTAGCTGCTTTACTTTCTACACAGCTATGACGTAAATTACCAAAATGTTTTCCTACTACACCACGCGAACGTTAGCAGCATGGAGTTCTCACAGTATTGGCAAATGGGTAAACAGACCAGTAACTTGACAGGCGCCGCACCTCTTTTGACAAGACATGTTCACTTAGTCTGTCAGTCGTGAACGCCTTGGCGCCCTATTGGTACTAACATGTTGGAAGACAATTGCTTTTGTTAAGGAGATTATTGATGCTGTGGTACTTAGGCCTGTATTAATAGATGGCCACTTAACTACCTCTGAGATTATGTCTCAAGCGTACACTTCAGATGCTCTGCGAATTACGCCATCGGCATCGGTGCAGAGCATCTCAAGTGCACAGACTCCCAGGTAAGTGTCATCTATTAATACGGGCCTTTGAGTTTGGTTGAAGAGATGAGACAGTAGTCCATCCTTGGTCGAGCTGGTCCTTTGCTACTGGAAAAAATAGGGCTCTACGATTCTGCCTTTTTTCTGCAATACCTACTTTATTACATGATTATCAGTTTACAGGAATTAGGTGAAATTTATTTACAGATAAGTTGTTAGTTACTTACTCCGTATTTTAGGTACGTGAAGACGTTTTGTTAAAAATAAGTATCTTATTCTTTCTGTTATCCGCTACTTTTGCCACTCAAGGAACACTTCAAATTCATACTTCATAAATTCCATAAAATGCAACTAATTCCATGATATTGAATTGCTGGGCAAGCGCGGGGCCAGGCAGCCTGTTTGCGCACGCATTAGCCGTGCCCGCCTCCTGTCAACATCGTAATGGCGGCAAACATACCCCCGCCCCCCTCGCGCCGCACCTCCCCGCTCTATGCTACCGTTGACAGATGCGCCGGCGCACAGGCACGTTGTCGACTAAATAAATGTTTGATGAATTTATGATATCTCGGGTGTTAAGATGTTAGACAAGGATGGTCGTATTTAATGGTTAGTGGTATTACAAATTGATGGCATGTTACAGTTCTGGTACAACTGCAACGTTATTATGTTCTTATGCCTTGTTCCTGTCTAAAGTGCAAACCAGTGTCATTGACACTGGTTTGCACTTCAGCATTCACTCATTTCTTTACAGTAAGGTAGTAAACAAAGTTGTAGTCTAAATAGCAAGCAATTGCTTATTATTCTTGGTAAGAGTCCCTTGGCCCGTGATCGTTGCCCATCTACAAAGGAAAAAAATAGAATACCTATTGAAAAGCAGGGTCGCACTGGTTCCTGGTGGCTGACAAGCTCGGGCCCCGGCTTCATTAGGGCATCGAAACCAAATGCAATTTTGAAAACTTAATTAAAACCCGGGCAACTGAGATTTTTTTAGTTTTTGGATATTTTTTGTTCGGTTTTTCATTAAGGTTGCCGCAAGCCAGGCCCACGAGAGGCCCGGGCAGGCTACAGGCTGCCTGCCGGCAAATGTGACCTAGTTCGACCATTAAAGAAATTTATATTGAGATAAGTAATTGATTCTAGATTTATTCTAATCCATGCTTCTACGACCTACAGGTATTGGATCAAAAAACTGTACCTAGACATTGTCCAATTCCCTTATTACTCAAGACGTCCTTGGTTTGCATAGCCGGTTCGAATTCTCGAATAATCTAGAAATGACGAAAAAAATCAAAACGTAGTTTATAACTATATTTTCTTTACACTTTTGAATTGAAGTGCGTTTTCATAAGATTTCCATTTACGGGTGAACTGATAAGAACACCATTATTTCTTATAACTGTTTCATGTGGAACGTTATAACTTCATAGGATTAACATTTTAATAGTGTCTGCGTACATAAATACATACAATAGTGATATGGACTTAACAAATTCAATTTTGTTAGTAAATTTATTGGCGAGAAAGCAATCTAGATGGTAGGTAGGTAATATCGGTGTTGGATTACATTATATGGATCTCTTTCAATCCGATGGCCGCTCCATTGTACCTACGCGAATACAATATATTATTAGCATCATCTAACAAATTAGATCCCTATTTGATTAATAATAACGTTCAGATTACCAGTTTTAAACTAGTTTTCAACCTAATGGGTATATTGATTGGTGGTATGGTATACCTACCATTTATCTAGAAATAAAAATTGTGACTGGTAGTTTTGGGTATTCATGACAGTGTCTTGCTGTTAACGCTGGTTATACTCTGATCCTATAGAAGTCCATGAAACAGTCGTTATTTGCCGAAAAATCGAAATATTGAACATCAAAAGTTGATGTCTAATCACTTAACACTTACAATAGTCCAATTCTAATTAGTGGGTACACATAATTTACAATAGGTCACGTAAGAACCATGGAATCGGCTCTAAATAGTTCAATAAATTCTAACTACAAGCGGTCCTCAACTGTATTTTAATAAAATGCGGGTGCTGACTTTCTAGGTGAATTGAATTCAACAATACGCAGAGGCCCGCATATTTACCCAAATTGAACCTAAGTATATCTTAGCGTAGGCCTTCCAAGGGGCCTGTCTTTTAAACAAAAAGGAATGCAAGAGAGAAAAATTATCCTTCAGTTTCACCTTTGAAAATGTTAATGTATCGCTACACGTCCAAACGTCACGTATCCAACAAAGTTTTTTTATCACCTCTGAAGATTAATGATAATTAAAATTCACGACATTCGAAGTTCAAAAATATGACATTTCCCATAAATACACCACCCATTAAGAGGTCCAGCTGGCCTTTCTAACCGTGCGCGTGCGCGGATATCCAGAAATAGACACCTGACAAACTGCTGCAGAATAACTAATTGTTGCACCTCGGATTGACACGCCGCAGTTCCTGAACACAAACCCTTCTGTGTTTAATTACTCTGTGGCATGTGCCAATGATTAGTTGCAGTGAGTTATGGGTTACCTTTGACAGTGTTTATAGAGGTTAACAAGGGGCAGATGATGAGCAAATACTATTACACAAATGTCAAGAATGTCAATGATGTTCGACTTCATGTTCAGATTTTAAATAGCTTTATTAATTGACTCAAAAACAGAAGAAGGTTCGTGATTCTTCAGAATATTTTTATGATATACACAGAGCAGCGAGATAACCCCGATCCCTTAAATCAATTTTGTTAAATTCAGCGGTGCTGAGGGACAGATTTCATTTCACTCCTTTAGCTCCGCCCAAGTGTTACGTAGACTTTCATGATCCACCCAACTTATATAGGTAGGTATATCCATATGTTGATAATGAGGTCATAATTTCTATATACTCAGTAGGCACATACAGAAACATTGTACACCTTAAATAAATATATATATATACCTACTAAAACATAAATCATGTTCCATCTATTGACCCAGGCTTCGATCAATGTCATGAACACGGTCAACTAATATGATTCTAAATCAACTCTTTCTATCCACTTAGTAGACTGATTAAATTTACTTATTAGCTAAACGAACAAACAAATATTAATAAAACTAATCACGATCGCTAAATATTGAATAATTGACCGGTAGTTGGCGCCACTTAGTCATCTCTGTCATGATCTTATGAGGTACTTATATTGATGCGATGTGACGCGACGGCTCAGAAAGTCTAATTCTATATTGTAGCAACTGCATTAGTAACAGTAGAGACTGCAGCAATGGAGACTAGAAGTCTACGTTGCTGCAAAACTAAAAGATTCTGCAAAGAGCAAAACGTTATATATAGTGTGGACATTCCGCACATACGCATGAACTGCTTCAACAAAACGTTCATTATACGTTCTGCTAAGGGATTGATTGCAAGAATGTAAATAGACATATCCAATATCCATGCATAAAAATATACGGCTACTGAGCTGGAATCAATCTTTAAACATTAATTTTGATGGCGGAATACAAATACAGTTAAGGTGCTGGGCGTGCGCCGTAAAACGCAGTAGCGACCTACATCTCCAAGCGGACTCATCCATCACTAATACAACAAATACCTTTTACCGTATTAAGAAATATCTAATTCAAAACAAAATGTCACTTAAACCAACAAACAGTGACGCTACTGCCATTAACCGCGGTGTCTGGCTCCGGCCACCGCCTCTTCAGGCCGGCAGTACGTGAGCAGCGGCCGGCGCGCGGCGGTAGCCCGTGTTTGTATAGCGGGCTCGTTTGTCGGCGGCCTGTCGCCGTGTGTGGGCCCTTGAGGACTCCTCACTGTGGCCTCCTACGACATGGTAGAAAGCTAAACTACGAAAACATGGAAGGCAAATACCTGGATGGTTAAGAGATAGTTAAGCCAGTTTCAGCTTTGCAGATTCTTTGAAACAGCTTTCTGTAAATTATACTTATATTTTTTATTGATTTTGTCTCTATTACATACAATATGTTATCTACGCTCGTGTTGTCCAACATTTTAAGATGAATTTTCCTCAAGAAATGTCTTTAGAGTGACACCTATACTAAACGACTTAAGAAAACTTTCTCTTAAAAATGATGTCTGAATGTATCATCATACCTAATGTGCTCAACTGCCATGCTTAGATTGTCTTGACTCTTGACGATCTGTGTGGTATGGGTAGGGCGTTCTACTGCCATGTCAGCGGTCGGAGGTTCCACTCTCATTAAGTTCAAATATTCTTTTACTTCCACTTGATCTCTCCGTCAATTGGCTTGTCCACTTGAACTTTCACCCAATTCTGGAAGCTTGCAATAGGTACCACAATATTTTGCACTCAAAAGTGTAAGTTACGTAACATAAATAAGAAAAACTGAATGTACACTATAATACATGTTTAGCGAAAAACTAACCTTTCTGAATCTTAATTAAAAAGTAAGAAAAATAAACTTAACCTTGTGCATAAACTACGTATTTATAAAAGTAATCCAAAGGCGATGACCAATCGATACATCGCAGAATCTACATACGATGATATGTGAGCAAACAATGAATTAGATCCTGCCGAAGCGTGTTAACCTCTGGACGGTTACAAGCAACATTACACTCTGATTGGTCACCATGCTAGTGTGTGTGCGCGCGAAGATAATTGTCAGACGTCCGCAACATTCGGTCGTATGTTCGTCATTTTTATACACGGCTTGGACGTTGTACAAGAATCCTTCATGTTAATTGATTAGATGTTAAATGTTAAAACAGTTAACCTACAATTTGTTACCTGCAGTCTATCTTCATAGCTCATTTGGAAACTTATTATTGGGAGATGCCATTATTATCATTTCACAAGTTGTCTCTATTTTTAGGGTTGTCTAAATAGTAATTTGAAATGTCAACAATCGATGCAACAGGAAACATTTGTGTCACAAATTATTTTTGTAACGTAGTGGTTTATATACGAGTTGGTATATTGTAAACTTTTGTGTTTTGGAAATTGTATAAAATTATCGGTACCTAACTGGCTATCATGAGAACTTGTAAGAAATACCCCATCCACTATTAAGAAAATTACTAAATATTTAACTGCAACGGACTGAGAGTTTGTCTATAATATATATTTTTTTATTTATTTATTTTACCAAGAAAACTTAAATTAAACATAGGTTAATAGGTTAATACAAAATAGCTAAAATTAACATGCGCACAAGTTAGGTATAGCATCTGCAGCCGAACTAATTAGGACAAGCCTGTAACTCAGCTAACAGTGCCTATCCCCGCCTAAACAATTTGGGGCTGATCATCAAAGAAATATCTCATAATTGATCAACGTGTAATTTTATTCAGTTGTTGTGTAAAGTTCAAACTAAACCATTAATTAATTTCTTATAACTAACGCAATTGTGAAGAGAAACATCCATTTACATGTAGTAGGTTAAGTCACATCAGTTCTACTGAAACATGGAAAACAGTTATCGTGTCGCATAAATCAAATGTGTATGTAATTATGCAAAATACTCGATATTGGCGATAGGGGCCAACGTTACCGTGCATCTGTAATAGAAAGTTGATTAGTGTGCGCTTGCGCTGATAGCTGATTGGTTGAACGCTCGGGCGTTGTCGTAAAAGCGCTCGTAAACGCTCGGATTTTCATCCGCCATGCTCGTGATAGCGTTAACAAGGACGGTTTGTTGTACTGCTTAGTTGGTTCGTGTTGATCTAAACCATTATTGATATTTACCACCTTCTCATAATTATTTATTAACTGTTGCCTGAAGTTCCGCCCGCATGTAATAATATTCCTGGGATCATAAATCGCCTATGTGTTATACCAGATTATAATCTATCTATGCGACTGCACTAAATTGGATTATGATTCTTTTTCGTATACCTACGTTGCGGTTTTTAAGATTGGTACATAATATACAGCTCCGATATGTTATGGAATAAAGTATGGAATGAAGTAGTATAGTATATATGTAATAAAGGAAGTAGTAAATAAAGTATAATATAAGTAATAATATATATGGAAAGCTATAGTAGTAGTACTTAGCTGTTGTAGCTCCAGAAATACAGAAATAATTAAGTAAATCTTTAGAACTTGATATTATTTGTACTCCATTTGAACAAATAGCTAGGAGACGTGCAATGTCTTCTTCTACGCGCGGGAGCCCTACAGAAGCCTAGAGCCCTGCGGTTAAGTATCTAGGTTTGCCTAACACTAACAAGAAAACGTGTCATAATTATAAGTAATTGTAGTTAATTTTCGATACGTGCAAAAAAGAAATGACCACGAATTCAATCAATCAAAAATCAACACAGATAAGCACAGCTAACAATGGGGTCCCTCAGGGATCTCTACTTGGTCCATACTTCGAAGATTTTCTAGCTATAAATTTTCTATGACTGTATGATACTCCTGGAGCGGAGTGAGAGAATAAATTTAATATTGGTTTTTAGATTTATACGACTTACCTAAAACGTTTAGTTTTTAAACATAATTAAATATCATAACATAGATAATGGGGAGAATGGTGATAAAAATAAAAGACGCCATCAAATTATGGCCAACTGACCATTTTATTATTGTAAGTCAAACATGTGAGTCAAACATATTAGTTCCTGGAATTCGGATTAAAATTGTAACTATAGAGCATGTTTAAACCATATGCGATTCTATTTCTACTAGGTAGGTACTACTTTTTTAAATGATCATTTATCAAAAAATCTGCTAGCTAAAGTAACGAGAGAATTTAAAATATGAGAGAATGTACACATGAGATTGTGTTCTCCTGATCCCTTCACCTACTAGCCTATTTAGTTCATAACTGATATTAACTACTAACCGATAACATAAAATGTGTCTCTTCCCACGTCATCGCGGACATTAACAGCTAATATTAAACAAATACTTTTTTTAAATATCAAAGCTCACCAAAAACAGTATCATTAAAAAACTTTCAGCGGAGTCGAAGATAAAAGAAAAGTCAATTAATTAATCGCTACCACTGTATAACAGACTGAAACACTTGTACTATGTTTACAGGAACACAAAAGGCGAAATAGGCACATCGCAATTTTAATGAACCATTGCTGCTTTTGTTCTCTACCGCATTCGGTACTTTCAGACGAACACGGCTATATATTTCGTGCGGTATTAAACTTGTGAAGTTTCATGAATTAATGAATGTTTTATATTCGTCGAATACGCCACTAACTGTCAGCGGAGAAGCGTCAAAGGCGCGTCGTAAATTAGCCGGGCAAGAAAGATGTTTCCCGCCTTATGATATTCTATCCCTTTCTCTCGTGAAGCGTCTCGTATGACCGTGTCTCTTTTTAGAACCAATTAGTAAAGTTTCAAAAGAAAACGTTCGATTTCATATCTGTAGTGTAGTGATGGTCGCTTATCGATGTCATTGTCATAATTTATTAGTGTAACTCAAAATTAGGCCCAACACTATTCAAAATTAGTTAGGTACCTACCTATCCACTATAGTTGAGTCAATTTAATAGGCCACATTTGACGTTTGTCAGTTTTATATTCATAATGAGGTGACCTGTTAAAAAAGGTCGATTAAAACGAATGAATCGATACGGACTTGAAAGATAATGTGAATTTTTAAAATCCTCAGGTGAATCCCTGTCTCATTATTATTTTTTCTTTCGTAAATTTAAGGAGCAAAATAAGACAAGTACATGATCTATACTTATAATAAAACTGTAGAGAGGTCAATTCTGTTCATTGAATATATTTACAAAATAACTATTGGGGGATGATTGGTGATCGATACTAATGCAAAAAATGCAATCAGTAACTTTTTTGTCACTACGTGGTTATTAATTTTATGATGATATTTCTTCACAAGTAATCATTGCATTCGATTCTACTTATCAGCTTTCGATTTTTAGAGTAACATGCCTAATGTTTAAAAAGAAAAAGGATTAACTGACAGAACATTGTAATGACAAGGTAATGACGTTCAGTTCTATAAATCAGAAATTGTTTATTATGTTTAGAATGGTTTATTGGTGAAAGCAAAACGTAAAATTACTTGTATCTGCCATTATTACAATAAATATGTAATAGTAATTGAAAAAAGTTAAGCAATTGTGCAGTTCTAACAAAACGAAAAATATATAATTTGATGCCCACCGCGGCGCGTCGCGTAAAAGGTTGCGATGTTGAATTTTGATGAATTGTCAAATGTGGCCTATTAAATTGACTCCACTATAGTGTCTTTACTGGTCGTTACACTGGTTACATTGATCTGAATGGCAAATCTTGCTATTCCCTAAAAAGTAAGACTTAAGAGAGGTCAACATTGCCTGTTATTTAAAGAGCTAGTCTGGAGACTTGAAAAAACTTAGGTTAAGTATCGACATAAATGGATAAATAGAAGCGTAGGCATTTGGGAGGTCAGATGACGGTCGATTCCATAAAAGTCAAATCGAAAGAAGAAGAAAGAATAAGCGAACCCTGGGCTCTGAGGCGAAAACTTGGAATGCAATTGAGAACAACGTTAAATGGTGATGATGAATCCGGATGGTGTAAAGATTCTAACGTACATACTTCCAAACATGTTTACAAATCCTAAAGTTGTAGTTGTAATATATGAATCCATACCCCCACATGAAGTACATAAACTATTTCTAAATGTGAAATAATGTAACTAGGCAAAATAATACGCAACTTTTGATTTTAAGCAAAATACAAAACTCAGCACTAATATCGATATCAAGGTTCCCATCTCTTATAGCAGATCGTTTACGTAAATCACCGTGATTTTACAAGTTATTAGATATTTTACAGTGGCAAGTACATCTTGGGCTGTGACATATGGGCTGCGTGCGATGGTGTTTACAAACGTGTCGGTACATTGGACACAGTCGTATGATCGCCAACGTTTTGTTGTTATTTGCAAAGTTTTATGTTGACATAAACTTTGATATTTTCATGTTCGAATTTATCTGAAATTTCAAGTCTAGTTAGATTATAAGAGGCGAATTTTCTTTTAATTAGTTGGTTAGCTAAGGGAACTGTTATCAAACAGGAATTATTTTGGTGAATAGCGCTCATTGGGAGAGCTACGTGTAGCAGTGACTGAAGTAGACTGATCGATTGATTTAGCTGCAGTTAATTAGCAGCGAAATTATAGCATTGACAAAATTTTCTGGATTTACCGAGATCTGATTGATTGACAGAAATTGACCTCTGTGGTATAGCGGAAGTGCTACGATATGCGTGTGTTCGTAACCCGCTCAGTGCAAATTTTTGTATGCTTGAATATGTCTATTTGCATTGGTTTGGGTGTTCGTATGTATTTAGAAAAAAAAAGTATATAGGTATGTTTATTCGCATTCGAGAACCCATAACACAAGCTAAACTATGCTTACTTTGGGTCTAGAGAGCGCTGTGCGGAATGTCGTAGAATATTTATTTATTATTATTATTATCTCTTAAAATGTGTTTCAAATATTGGAATAGCAAACTGATAAATTTAGTGGTTCTCTATTAATTCATTATCATATTTATGTAGAGACTTTTGACTCTACAATTGTTTCTTTAGAATTGAAACAGTAAAAATCCATTTCCATTGCCCTTTCCGTATGACATTGTAGAGTCATGAACCCTTTGACACGTTATGAGTGCCTCTGCTTCCATCACACACAGTTGGCGCCTTTGATGTGCGCGCGCAAAGCGTGACGGACGTTCGCGGAACGCAAAAACTGCGCACACGTGCGCCTGCGCAGCGCCAGACAGCGCATTGTCATGGTATTTTTGGGTGCTATGCAGAAGGATAAATTATTGAGGGCTTCTCATAATCGTTTCCTTAAAACCTCGAGTACAAACGTATTAAATGTTCTTAGTCTTGTTTACTGCTCGTTCTGTTTGCTTGTATCGCTTTACTTCTTAGAACAATGATAACCGTAGAGTCAACGCAGGACTATTCATCTCAAAGACATGTTATATAAAGTACTAGCGATCTGGGACACCCGGCTTCGCCCGGGTGTAAATTCCAGTTTTCCAATATAATATATAGCCTATGACACTCACAAATGACGTGGCTTTCTATTGGTGAAAGAATTTTTAAAATCGGTTCAGTAGATCCCGAGATTACCCCTTACAATTTAACAAATATACAAACACACAAACTTTACCTCTTTATAAATTAGTATAGATATAGAGTATAGATATAGATTAACCAATACCTTACGAAGATAAGAATGTTTGAAACTTTCAAAGATAACTAAACGAAAAATAAATGTTTTCATGAGTTCCTTAATTTATTAATGTACAAGAGTTTTATGTTATAAATTAGTAAGTAGTGATATAAATGATAAGTTAGATGTATCTGGGGTGTTTAAAATTCAACTAGCTAATAAACCAAAATTCATGAAAAATGAAGAAAGTTTATTAGGTTTGGACATTTCTTACAATTTTCTCTCAATGATTTCATGGACGGTGGTTAAATACAATTATTCTACGTTCATGGGTATTCTAAACTCTAAAACGAGTTTTATTTCCATTTTTGACAGGATTTTAGGTTTGGTATACACATGAGACCCGTTGCACACATTTTTGACAATCATGATTTTCGAATAGCAGTGGGCACATATTGATCCATACAGTAGCTACATTTATAAGTGGTGTTCTTAGACTGTGATATTGTAAGTGTCACAGCGGCAACAAGTGGACATGACATGTGTTGAGGCGTGACTGCCCCCGCCCACGGCACAGCTGGTGTCACTTTGATGTGTCGCCGACTCACTGCGGTAGCCGGCGACCTTGCTCATGTGGGCTTTGACAACTGATCGAAAGAATCCCTACTGTGTTAATGGTCAGTCGAGGTCAGATAGTAATAACCTGCTTTTTGTGAGTCGTACTACGAAGTTTTTTTTGCTACTTAGTAGAGAATACGCATAATCCCTTGACAATAAGCGTATTTTTTTATGTCGGTTACGTCAATATGACTTCATCTCGTCTGATGGTAAGCTTAAGGTAAATTCTCAGGAGTGGGGTCCCTATCACATACACCTACAGTGCCATAATGGTGGCCCTCAACTAGACGGCCGCATCAAATGCTTAGACGAGGTGGGGAGGGGAGTTCTCTCGGGACTGAGAGGTTAGGCAGTAAATCTAAAGGAAGAGGCAACCGGGAATAACGCTAAGTAAATAAAAATAAATAAAATAAATATTCTACGACATTCTACACAGCGCCCTCTAGACCCAAAGTAAGCATAGTTTAATTAGCTTGTGTTATGGGTTCTAGAATGCTGATAAACATACTTATATGCTTTTTTTTGTAAATACATACTTATTATACATAGAAACACCCAGACCAATGCAAATAGACATATTCATACAATATTTGCACTGAGCGGGAATCGAACCCGCGACTCCTGCGTAGCAGTTGCATGCACTACCGCTACGCCACAGAGGCCGTCAAAAATGAAGATGAAATTATTTAAATTTGAATCGTGTATTCCTCGATGTACCACCAACCTAAAGCCCTTAAATCAGCGCGCTCATATAAATAAACTTGTACCGTGCGAGTGCAAGGCGTGCTGTTGTTTTTTCGGCGTTTGTACATTCGCAACATGAAGATCTAGACAAGAAGACATTATTCAGGCATTTTGTAATACGCTCAGCCAATTTGTAAGCGAACGACGGAGGAGTGCTGCAGGGTTGTTTTGTTGGACTGCGCCTTGTTTTAACCCTGCACTGCTCTCGTGAATTATTATGGTGTCGACAAGTTGTTTTTTAATTCAAGTAATTTGTCACAGAGTTGAGTTAATAAATCTCGAATTTTAATATAGAGTTAGAAGAGGTGGGGGTTATTTGTGACTTCAATTTGTCAGTGAGAGCTTTCGTCAGCATTACTGTTAGGTAGATTTAGTTCTAAATGTCAATTAATGCTTAAATTTTTTTTCATTTTGTTGTTATAGACGGGTTAATTCTTCCGATGCGATATATTACTATAAATGAGTGTATAATAAATATAAGGGTGGAGGATGGATGGTATTATAGATGAAATGTAATGTTGACCCCTGATTTTGAGACTTCGTCAATCATCAATCAATCATTTATTTATTTACGAACATTGGTATATATTTTTCTTTACCTTTAGCTAACCATCAGGCGAGGAGAAGTCGTGTTGACGTGTCCAATATTCAAATAAATCCAGCCAGTCAGCTATCAAAAAAAAAAGAATCATCAAAATCGGTTCGAAAATTCTAAGGTAGGTATTTATATATGGTTATTTAAAAAATACAGTTGAATTGAGAACCTCCTCCTTTTTGAAGTCGGTTAAAAAATAGGGAAGTGCGACACTCTCACTTGAGATAAGCTTGAAGTAGTTATGTTTAGGTTTCCCTTGCCCATTTTAGTTTTATCTAACCTGTGTTCTTTATTTCCTTAATCGTTTTCCTCCTTTCCTCTACCAATTTCCTCTTTTCCGTACAGGATAAGTCAGTCTTTTGCGTTTGGTGAAAACCTGATAGACTTCCGGGAATTCATTTCCTAAATGTGTAAGTTATATACGTATACTGAAACCGCATGATTCTTGGGTATTTCCCCGTGACTCGTGTGGTTTCAGTATTTTAGTTTTTTTTTTAATACCACTTAGGTGGCTAAATGATAAATTAAATTAGGGTATAATACTCGTAATAAGTTGTAATCTAAGTTAACATTATACAAACAATTGACGTGTAACATTCTTATGAATAAATGAGTTATGAGTTATGAGTTATGAGTTATGAAGCGGTCACCGTGGCCTATGGACGTGTGCAACACCAAGGGCGTTACCCATGCACTGTCGACCCCGAAGGGAAAGGGCGGGGGTTGGAAAGGGTGGGGAGGCTAGAAAGGGGCCAGGAGTTGTGGTACAGTGAGCTTTGGCTACCTTACTTACCGGCGGGAACACAACACGATGGTTATTACGGCCGCGGTCTTCTGTAGGGCGGAGGTACCTACTTGCCCAGTCGGTCAGCTCATTTCGGACGGGAGATACCGTCGTGTCCTACCTCCATCAAAGTAATTTTGGAGAGTTGATACTTACTCATAGGAATTACAGCTTGCAAAAAAATGTTGCACAAAGGTACCTATGTAACATTTCTATAAAGCTATAACCTGGAAGTCTAAGTCTAAAACGAACAGGTTGCTTCTAGGCATCGTCACTTACCATCAGGTGAGATAGTGGTCAAACGCGGGCCTATCGACTATAAGAAAGGTATGGATAGGTAAAGGTAAAGGTAAGGATATACCTGACGAAAACAGCTATCACTTAACCATGTAGAACGGAAAACACGAAAACTGACGTTCACGCGGGCGGAGCTGCAGGCAACAGCTAGTTATAAATAAGTAATTAAATAACCCTCTCGTAGTGGTAATGATAATACGTCTAAACGGTTACACGTGAAAACAAACTGTAGATGATCGCCACTCATTTCAGTTTACAGTCATTTGTTGCCGACTGTACCGACGCGACGCCTATCAAAGTGACAGCGCGTCAAGTAACGCTACGTCTGGCTGACGGCAGTGACGTGACGGCACGACGCGTCACCGTGACGCGAGTGACGTTCATTGGGCGGATGCAACCTGAGACTCACGCTATGACAGTTAAAATAGTTTTCAACTGTAATAAAGACTTAAAATATGATATAATTTTAGTTTCATGCTGTTTATTTTTAGCTATTGAGAGCATTTCATCGATTATTAAAAAAAAAAATATATTGGACACGTCAACATGACTGCACCTCGTCTAATGGTAAACTAAAATCTCAGGGACGGGGTCACCACTACATACACCGATAATGCTACAGTGGCAGCCCTCAGCTTGATGGCCTCACCAAATGCTTTTTCACGCCCCGCTTAAAGGCCCCGGAACAATATTTAATCACGCTTTTTTGCTTACTATTTTAAGTTAATTTCGACAATCAACCAATTATGACAATATCAATCATAGTATTTAAATCCTCATTGTGGAGTAGGTACCTACCAACATCTTTAGCCCAAATTAACTTTACCAGTAAGTCAGTGCCCCTGCTAAACAATGGACGAAGCTCTGACGCAGGTTTTCAGAGTTGGGAGTTCAGACGGCAGTCGCTCCCGGGAAAGCCAACTGGTTGGCCAACCAAAGCAATGAGCAGACCTTGGGCTACAAAGTGAAAACTTTGCATACAACAGGGAAAACGACACAGCGCTCTATAGACCCAAAGAAAACATAGTTTAATTAGCATGTGTATGAGTTCTAGAATGCGGATAAACATACTTATATACCTACTTCTTTTTCTTAAATACAAACATAATTACATAGAAACAGCCATACCAATGCAAATAGACATATATAATATACATGCATACAAATATTCGTACTGAGCGGGAATCGAACCCCCGCCATCTATCGTAGCAATCCAATGCACTACCGCTATGCTACGCCATGAGGCTGTCACTGATTCAGTAATGATGTGTGACGTTTAAATACATACATTTTAGTCTTCTAAACCATTAGCGCTTTCAATATTAAAACACCTTAAGCAGTATACTTGTATAAAATAATAAAATAAAAGCGAAATATTAACAAGGCAAGTTTACGACGGGTGTCGTCTGTCCGGCACGTCACGCTCGCCTCGGTGTCGGACACTTCAAAGTTGGTGTCAGGTGGCGCTGCCCGACACTAAACGGAAATTTTAGTGACGTAGCTTTAGATTTAAATTGACGAGTTCTCGGAAATTAAGGGTTATTTGAGTGTCGGTAAAGAACTACGGTTGCAAAATGATCGTTGTTGACCGATGGGTGATAACATCATCGAGAGATGCAACTATGGTAACTACCCTGACAAAGTGGGGTGATAATAATTCTTAATTTTTGTTTTGAACTAATCCTATTATAGAGGCATACTTTTGTTAGGAATGAAATAGTCTTTTCTAAGAGAATTATGGCAATTTGCGACTTACCTACAACTGACGTCGCATAGAGCCTATGTTTCTGGTAACCGTTATCTCTGTTCACCCCATACGCAATAAGGCGTTAGTACATGTATTTGCACATAATAACTTAACTTTAACTTTAACTAACTATACCTATGGACTAACATCTGAAATAAATAATTTGAATTTGAATTTGAATTTGAATAAGTATTTGACTACCAATATTTCACTTCAACACAGGCTGATTTACGGGGCTTACTGGAAGAAAAATTTAGAAAATTGCGCTGAGAAACTGTTTTACAGAAAGTCAATAAATAAATTTAGCCTAACAATATTTACTACAGGACATAGGCCTCTGCCATTGTGCGCCTTGTCTCCCGATCCTTACAAAGGGTGATCATTAAATTAAATCCAGTTCATGATGTTTAAGGAGACAAATTAGCAAATCTTACAGCTATAGTATATTAAGTTTTTTGTTATCTTTGTCACCAGATCCCAGCGCGGCGGCAATGGGCAGCCCCGGCGTGGGCGGCACCGGCACGCAGCAGTACGGGGAGGTGAACCAGCTAGGGGGGGTGTTCGTCAACGGCCGACCTTTGCCGAACGCGGTCCGCCTACGGATAGTGGAACTAGCACAATTAGGAATAAGGTAAGCTGTTATCCGAATACTTTTATAGCAAACCAGCTGTTGCCCACAACATCCCCCCCCCCCATCCCTCACCCCGTGTAATTCTGATCCCGTTCCAGAACCTATTCTAGGGTTAAGAGTTGCCTATGTGTTATTCCAAATTATAATCTATTCCTATAAAAAGAAAAAAAATACTTAGATTCCTTCTGTCGTTGGGGCGTGATTGAGTAATAAAAATCCAAATATCTTCACAAACTTCTATAATAGTAGCTGATACCTGCGGTTCCGCCCGCAACCCTTATTGAAATTGATTAAAAAAATTAGTTTTCATGAAATGTATTTGCTTTCATAATTATGATGTTTTAAGAAATCATTAATCACCATCACCAATGAATGAATTCAAAATTTCATCTCCTGACCAGTGGGCACGGCAGGGTGCGAACTTCAGGGTACCAGTGAGTTCTGACCAGTTCTTTTGAATTCATGAAGCATTTTTTTTTTAATTATGATTTTTGTCTATTCAATATTCTCGTAAAAAATGAACATTAAGGACTAACATAACTTGCTCGCTAGGTGGTAATAGGTTCACCCCTATTGGGTACGATAAAAAAAGTTTTAGCTAACACACGATTTTTAAAAACCTTTCTAATTTGCAGTTTTTCTATTTGCCACCAGGCCATGCGACATAAGTCGACAGCTCCGCGTATCACACGGCTGCGTGTCGAAGATCCTGGCGAGGTACCACGAGACGGGCTCCATCCTGCCGGGAGCCATCGGTGGATCGAAGCCCAGGGTCACCACACCTAAGGTAAATGTTCCGAGCTTTCATCACAACCCGCTGCCACTCTTTCAGGATTTGATTTATCTTGCTTTTTATGGAAGCGACTGCTGTCTGATCCCTCAACTTCGAGAGACAACCTGCGGTAAAATCTTGGCCGTTAGTTAGCAGGTGTATCGGTTTGCAGGAGAAATTGTTAAGGGCTTGAAGATCTTGATGAGCCCCACACACCACATTTATTACTTTAACGATTCATTTTTACACATGTTCACGACAATATGACTTTAGCTCGTCTGATGGTATATGGATGAAGAGGATCACCATCACAGACACCATCATAATGCTCCCTTATTTACACACTTCAATTCATAGGCTCCTGTTCATATCCTGTCTATATGCCTGTCTAGGCCGTCAAGGTAGGGACCGCCATTTTTTGACGAATGGTTGTCTAGAATGGCGTACCCGTATCCTTTAGACTTAACCCTAGCTTCTTACCATCCAGCGGGGTAAAGTCAATAGGCGGACTGAATATAATAAAAAAAAACCGTCGCCATCATAGGATCCTGTAGCATACTAAACTAACTAGATTCTGTTTCAGCTTCCCCACTTTGCTTTTTTGTGCCGTCTCTTGGGAATTATATTCTTAGTTCATGTTCTATTTCACGATGGCGGTTTTGCTGTCATTGTAGTGAAATATTTTATACACATTGCTTCTAAAAATGAATTACTTGCAATGCAATTATTGTTCTACTAACTGTTACATGAATTTCTTTTGACATGACATGAACTTTCGCATACCAAATATACGCGTATTTACAAGATACAGGTAATATTATTTAATTGTTCACCCGCCTTCGTGAGATAGAATATCTATACCTATTTCACATTTTCGTCACGAATCGTCTCATGAGCACATCTTTCTTAATTCTCAGCCAATAGCATCATCGCACAATATCACAATTTGGCACTGCTAGTGCCCCTTTATCACTTTAGTGACAAGTGACTCTTGACCCGGCACTTGCTGCGCAGTTGCGAATATTTAAAAACATGATTATCGAAGTACCAGTGCCGCGGAATACTGTTATGTCATAATCACTTTATCAGACTCTGAAGGCCATTTTTAAGGAATGTGTCAATCAATAACATGGATGATGCAATTATTGACAATACTACTGTAGATCATACAAGATCACCATGTAGGTTACAATAACTGGAAATGAAGAAGTAGAGCGAAGAAGAGATAATGAAGACAAAATTAATATCTGTTTATTTTCACCAATACCACAGAATATATATAATAGTAATAGCCTCTGTGGCGTAGCGCTAGTGAACGCGGCCGCTGCGCAGGAGGCGCAGGTTCGATCCCCGCTCAGTGCAAATATTTGTATGCATGAATATGGGTATTTGCATTGGTCTGGTCGTGCCTCGGAGAGCACGTTAAGCCGTCGGTCCCGGTTGCCATATGAACATCTATGGCACTCGTCACGGGTAGTTGGAGTCCTAAAAAGTTCAACAACAATTTTATTAACGGTCTAACTGCAATGCTTCGATATGCACCTAATATCACCATTAGGTTGTGAAGGTCAGATGGCAGTCGCTTCATGGAAAAATATCGAGGTCCAGGGAAATCCGCAGTTAAGACTGGTAAATCGGACTCCAGATTCCGAGGTGAAAGGTTTGGATGCAACTGGGATTAACGCTAGGTTGAAGGATATATAATAGTAATACCTACCTTTTATATAATCGTGCAGAAATCTCTACAGATACCACCCCCGTCGACCATCGAAGGTGGTTATGTCGGAATCGAACCGATTAAAACCGCACGCCGTCTCGGGTCTTAATTACCAGGGTGTAAGGTTATCTAGTAGGCATATCTGTCGCACCCCAGCTGACCTCGGGCCATCTATGGCCTCCTCGACCCCCTGAGAGGAGGGTGGGGCGAGCATCACTCCACCTCGCTGACGGTGGGGTGTAGGGTGACAAGCGGCCGTCTGTCACCCCCAAACAAACCCCAAGTAAATATTCTGCTAGCTAGCATACGAGAAGCTGGGAATTGAATCCACTTTGTAGCAGTCGGCACGAGGACAAAAACTAACCAGCTATATATTCCAGGTTGTGTCCTACATAAAGCAGCTCAAAGCAAAAGACCCCGGCATCTTCGCCTGGGAGATCCGCGACCGGTTGCTGGCCGACGGCGTGTGCGACAAGTACAACGTGCCTTCAGTGTCCAGCATCAGTCGAATCCTGCGCAACAAGCTGGGCGGTGGCGCGCTGTACCCCGTCCCGCCGCTGTACCCCGTCCCCCCGCAGAGGTGCTGGCCTCTCCACCAACCTTACGACTACTACGTGTATCTACAGGTAAACTGCGACTATTTTAAAGCTATATTTCAGTTTAGAACCCCTGGCTTTGGTTTCACTATGAGCAACCGGAGGTGGTTGCGTAATCGGACCACATTGTCGAACTGATCGGACGACGCGGCCGTTTTTTTCCAGTTGGTACCACCGATGGGACGACGCGGAATTTTCTTGCCTGTTCCGACGCTTGTACTGTTTCTTGTAGTCTATAGAGAAATAGTTGTACCTTGTGGTCCCGTTAATAAAACAAAATTCTGGAGTCACGAGAACACATTGATATTTTCTACAAAATTGTCTTAAAACCCTGTTAGTACCTAGGTGCAACTTGAAATTCCAAATACTTTTTTATATCGTTCAAACGTCAATATGACATCATCTCGCCTGATGATAAGCTAAAGGGGGTCCCCAATACATACACCGACAATGCCATAGTGGTGGCCCGCAACTTGACGGCCTTATCATATGATTTTTCAAGCCTCGTTTAAGGTTCCGAGACTGTTGGACTTGAAAATTCCAAATACGAAAAACAATATTATCTTAATATTTACTAAGTGTAATATTTACCTGCATTTTGAATACTAAGCGGGAATCGAACCCCTTACCTCTTCAATACAAGCAATTATTAACAATTTATGTAACCTTTGTATTTCAGTCCATATTTCTTAAAACAATAAATTGTCTGTTTTGTCACCAGGGTAGACAGCATACAGCCAGTAATCCACACGCACTGCCTCACCCCCACCAGCAACCCCCGCCACCGCACCATGCGCACGCGCACGCGCTTTGACACGCGAGCGCCACCTACCATGTGCGGTGATCACCACGTCATCACCTGAGTGAAGTGTCAGTGATAAACATGGTGCAAGTGATTTTGACATTATTCGCGACTGAGATTAGTAGACTAAGGTTTTATCAGGTGCAACGGGTGCATTATGTGTGGTGTGGATGCACCCGGAGTCCGGCCCTGTACTGTGTAAGTGATAAAGTGGAAAGGACCGATTTTAGTGATAATAATTATTGTTGATAAAAGAAGTATTACGTTGTTGTATATACGATACTGTTGAGTGTAAGATATAGAATATATTATTTAGCGAAGCTTAACTTTTTATTACTTAAACATTGAGTTCATCATGTGTACAGCTAAGGAGTGGAATTCCTTGCCTGAGTCTGTGTTTCTGGAAAGCTATAACCTGGGAGTTTTCAAGTCACGCGTGAAAAGGTTCCTTCTAGGCAAGCGTGATTCAACGTACACCACATCGTCACTTACCATCAGGTGGGATTGAGGACAAAAGTAAGCCTATCATAAACCTAAAAAAAAATTATACCTGTGTAGGTTCTGAGTTAAATCCATATCTATAATAGATCCTATTGCCTTTCGTGCCATCTTGGTTACGTGAGGGTGGTCATGATACACACGATCTGGTCATGAAACAGGAATCCAATGAACATTCAATCTTAAATAAGATTAAAATTGAGTTTACTCCAAAAAAAAAAGAATAACATATCTATGGTCATACTCATCATAATATATTTAAAAGCTATAGGTAATTCACCTACAGCAATATTTAACCACAGTGCATGTAGCAGTTTTAATGGAATTAGAAGGTTTTTACACCCGTGGCACGTTCAAAGGCCACGGTGACCTCTTTCCATCAGGGGGGCCGTGTGCTTATCTGCCACCTAAATAGTGTTAAAACTAAGGCTAAGTAAAAAAATCTTTATTCTCTAAGACGATTCTCTGAGATGATTGATCGCCAAGAAATGAGATGAGAATCTTATTAGAGTCTATACATGCTCGCAATGAGCAACTTAATAAATTATTTGATTAAAATAAGACGAATCTCGATTCTTATAATTTTTCTTTCCTTTACTGCTTTTTTTTTTTTCAAGTTTTATCATGATAATTAATATCCAATAGGTTTATTTAATTCAATTGTGTTTTAAAATACATGAATTGTCTTATGATAAATTCTCTATGTTTTGGTCTAAAAAGGTAAGCTTATTATATAGATGTGAATACAAATTATGTACAATGATATACATATATTTGTATGCACATGAAGGTACATTTATTATTGTAGATATATATTATTTGATGACATATATACACTAGGAAGAGTATTCAAGCTGTAAAGATGTAAATATTCTGACAAATAAATAAAAGTACTTATTAAATATTATTCTTGTATGTATAAACCTTGACAATACATGTGTATAACTTATTTTTTCTTGTTACTTCAACGCACAGGTTAAAAAAAAAATTGAAGAAATAAAATTAAGAAAAAATACCAGCACCGTTATCAATTTGTACCGATGTGTTTGAATGTTTCACGCTCCGTAAACTATTATTACGGAAATACAATTTAATTTCAGTTTTACCTGTATTATACAAATGGCAACTGTACTTCGTACTATATGAATAATTATTATGTGAAGGCGATTGGGGTGAAGGAACTCCAAACAAATAAACCTATTATTGATTTTCAACTATTAGGTACTAGCAGACCGTAGTTAACATCTGAAGTTAGTCGTTATATGAAATTCGGCGATCGGCAGCGCGAGTGTGATGCTATTGGTGTTGCACATTGCACACGTCCATAGGGTCACAGTGACCGCCACCCATCAGGTGGACCGAGTGTTTGTCTACCACCTAAGTGGTATATAAAAAAAATTATAAGTTTATTGAGTAGAGAACGTACCATGCATTCTCGGTGTCAGTCTCCACGATAGCCACAGCACTTGTCTGTGGTGGGAATGCCTGTTTAATTGAAAAAATTTCAAAGAAAAAAATCGACTTCAACGGACCAAATTGAAATGGGACCAAAAGGACGCGTAAGCTATTAAATAACAAAAGAATCGTCAAAATCTGTTCACCCAGTCGAAACTTCTGAGGTAACATTTTTTTTTAAATACAGTCGAATTGAGAACCTCCTCCTTTTTTGAAGTCGGTTAAAAATATGCCACACAGGGAAACCCAGAAATGCCAACTCCGGCATTTCTGGTAACACTGTGTTGAACTAGTTACACATGGTCTTTACGATTAGGTAAAAAATAACAGACACTTTTCATGATCTGGAGTCAGTGGCTACTTAACAATCTCTGATATTTAAGGCTAAGTATATTTAAGTACATTAACAAGACTAAGTAATTGTTCTACAGAAACATGAAAATGAGTGTCTAAACACTCTAAACACACTATTTCGAAGTTACGCGACCGAATTCCCGCGGCTGATTTTACGTTCCGACGTATTGTGCTGGTATGAGTATGACACATTGTGCCGAACTTACGCGGCAGAAATTCGGTTGCGGTTGTTGATAATGTAGGTAGCGGAAGTAAACGATTCACCCAGATCGCATAATGGTATAGTAGTTATCATACAAATATTGTCATCAAACTACTATTTAAAGTTATGTATATTTAAAAATCTGTACAAACTATTTATAGTTTACACGATAACTATTTAAATACTATATATATTGGTCAAAATAAGTAAATAAATTGGTTTGTTCATATAATTTTCATTGTTTTTGTTAAAACTAAAAGCTGTCCGGAAAATGTAGGTGCTTGGCACGTCGTCGACATTGGGAGAGCTTTCTCTCTATAGTATAGGACATTTCTAAAGCTTAATAAATATTTATAGGGTATTATAGCGGGTTACAGTTAGTGGTCTGGGTAATGGACTGCTGAGAGGAGGTCTCGGGTTCGATCCCAGGTTCACCATGGCACACACCAATGACTTTTCTATGCTTTTCGAAGTTGTGTGTATTTATCGCAGGTTTATAAGTGCCCGGTTAATGGCAATAGGATCGCCACCTATTACGTTGGGATCTAAACATAAACTGGCGAAATGTGGGTGCTAGCACCTCTGCCTACCCCTTCGGGGATATAGGTGTGAGTTTACGTTATGTTATGTTACAACTACTCTCAATCTGGCTGTTTCAGAAAATATCTGCAAACTCCTTGACATAATGCCCCTCTACATACACTGTCGTCTCTTAAACCTGTTACGTCTATCCTCTCTACATGTCCGAAGCATGAGTGTTCCTTTCTCTGCCTTAATCACTATATCTTCTACTGTATCGTAACGTTTCTTTATCACATCGTTCTCACTGAGTTCATCAACGTCGTTTTCATTATGTTTTTACACCTATTTTACACATTTTTTTGACGGCCTCTGTGGCGTAGCGGTAGTGCATGCGACTGCTACGCAAGAGGCGCGGGTTCGATTCCCGCTCAGTGCAAATATTTGTATGCATGAATATGTCTATTTGCATTGGTCTGGGTGTTTCTATGTATAATAAGTATGTATTTACAAAAAAAAAAAGTATATAAGTATGTTTATCAGCATTCTAGAACCCATAACACAAGCTAGTTAAACTATGCTTACTTTGGATCTAGAGGGCGCTGTGTAGAATGTCGTAGAATATTTTATTTTATTTATTTGCCTTGAAGTCATCATCATCATAACTTTGCTCACTTGTCGACAATCTGATGCTTCTTCGACACACTAAAGAATAAATACTTGCTTACAATGTTATTCGGAGGTGTCCAGCAAGCGGCCAAATCCAATCACCCATAGTTGTACCGTTCATTGATTATGCCGCACAATAGCGGTCACATTTGCCTCTATTTTTAGCCCAACGCGATTTAATTACCCCGACACACTGTGACATTTCATTAAAAATTCACTGGCTAATTGAATGGCGGCCACAATACGATACTGCTCCGTCCCAAATCAGCTTTACAACCGAAAGCAATAAACGAACGGATATGGCGTACAAATATCGTCTCCGGACACGAATTACCAATTAAATCCCTGCTTTGTTTCGAATTTAATACTACCTAATCCGAAATTTTACTGTATTAATAACAAAATTTTATGATCGCGCGGGAAAACGCGCAGGGGCAAAAAATAATATGGCGACGGGCGCGCTGTTAAATGACATTTGACGCCGCTCGCCGGCAGCGGCGGCCGACGGCGGCTCCAGGGCTGGCCGGGCTGCTCACAACTTGCGAAATAATTGACTGCCGCAATAGCTGGTTAGTCTACAAACCAAGTTAGCAAGTGTCAGCAGAAAATTTCAAGTGTTACAGCATAAGAAAACGAAATGATCGAAATAAAATTATGGATTGCAACCAAGAAGAAATTCTGGATATTAAGGTAGATATATCTACGGTAGCCCATCTGCCTCTTGAAGAATTAACCGAATACCAGAGGAAATTGGGTACATCATAAATTCTTGTTTGAATTAAAAGTTATCTATAGGTAAGTATTCTTGACTGGGGCAGTAAGTTCTGCCTCCTATAAATGGAAAACTGTGGTTAGTCAACAAAACCAAAATTGTATTCCCTCTGTGTAATAAAACAATAATTGGACCATACCAGATCCTTCTGAAAGGTTCGTCAAAGTAGTAACTTATAGGGTCGTATATTTACTCATCAGGGACTATTTGCCGCATTATATTTAAGTTCTTTTAACAGATCAAAGACAACAGACTTTCCCGAACTTCAGAGAAATTTTTCGTTGCGTGTACACAAAATCACACAGAATCTCTTGGTTCACAGTCAGCCCTGCCAGATGATGTCGCGCAGAAAGCGAAACATAATTAAAAGGCCGCAGCCCGCGGCAGCTTTGTGCGTCTGCGCATATTTTGCCCCAACTTATAACACACATACAAATATACTAGGCTTTATACTTCTTATTATTTGTGAAGACTCTTACCTGCAAGTTGTTGCATCTGATCTCACGATTCACATTTGCGTACAGCTAAAGAGTGGAATTCCCTGCCCGAATCTGTTTCCGGAAAGCTATAACCTGGGAATATTCAAGTCACGAGTGAATAGGATCCTTCTAGGTAAGCGTGATTCATCGTAGACCACATCGTCACTTACCATCAGGTGAGATAGTGGTCAAACGTAAGCCTATCTGGAATAAAAAAAAAATCAAGCTCTTGATTTTTTAAGAGAGGAATACCTGCTTATGCTTGATGCCTCTGAGTTTGGGGAAACCCCGCACACCTATGTGGGACTCTCCCTAAAGGGCATACCCACTAAACCTCACAATGTACACCTCGACGCTTAAGTCAGATCGCAGGATAGGTATTATATGCTCACTGCAGTAGAACTTTTTGAATTCAGTTGAGAAGCGGATACAAACAACTTCACTTTCAATCTTTTTACAATTATGTAGGTACAAGATAAGTAAATAGATGTGAATACTGAAATCATTTATTTATCAGTAACCAGTTACCGCTGGTTTGTATTGTTATGTTTTGATAACGTAAATGACAATTATTATATAAACAAATCGAGAAAATAATATGTAATTATCTCCTGTTGATTCAATGAAATGTTGAAGCAAGTACCTAGTATGCTAACTTCTACTATAGATAGGAAAAAGAGAACGTCGGTAACTCAGTTGGCTTGAGTCTTCCTCCTGAAAGGGAATCGTCGCGGGTTCAAGTCCCGTCTTACATGTTCAGCTTTTCCGTCCTAAAACCGATCTTAATTTCCAGTTAGTTGGCTATCGATATGTATAACTACTTATTCAGAACATTATTTCATAATCCTGTTCTATTCAATAATCTACACAGTTGTAGAAAAGCTTCTGAAAAAAAATCATCGAAACTTATCAACATAAATGCAAACATGCTACGCCGTCGCGTCGCAAGGGAATCAAAGATGCAGTATGCAGGAATGAAACCTACAACAATCCACAGTCAGCTCAGTGAATATGTCTTCGCCTCTACTGTCTATAAAGACTCACATCCTACCGATTTTATACCTACATCGCCATAACTACCTACCTAACTCATTATCGCTTAGGTATGGGTTATGTATTTAAGTAGGTACGGCATTTGTAGGTCATTTTAAATCTGCTGTGAAATACAGATATTCTTCTTCTATCGTCTCGATGGCTGGCTCCACTTTCAAATTTTGTTTCGTTATGTTGTTGTAAGCTTGAATTGTAAATAGTTTAGAAATTCCTGTTAAAAAAATTGACATAATATAACAACCTGTACCTAATTCTTTAGTACACAAGCTGATGGACAAACGGTTCACTTCAAAGGTCACCCTACTAGTTCAAGAAAGCGGTGATTATACGAAGACTGCACATTGCACATCTATAGAAATTCGCAAATTTATAAAAACTCATCAGTTTTTCTGTCTCATTGGAGCGTGACGAATGATCAGATGTCGCACGTGGTCGCGGTCACTTTGTAACGCGAGGCGGGCGACCCGCCCCGAGCGGCGCGGGCGCACATTGCCGCGGTGGCGCCGGGTCTAGAGGTCATGTGGAAAAAATGTGGACTCTAACATCTGACCTTCAGATAATGAAAGTTCGTAGTTAGGTATATCGGTGATAATATTTTTTACTTTGAAATTGGTTGAACTGAAAGTGCGGCTATATCTGTTAATGAAGCTTTTTCACTTTTTTTTTTAAGTATTTTATGCCAACGAACAACGAACGCCCGTGGCCTTAAACGTGGAGAAGACTACGGAATCCTGGTACCGTGAACCAAAGGAATCTATTTCCAGGCCAAACATCCAGTATAATAGCAACCCATTAATGTCCTACTGCTGGGCACGGGTCTCTTCTCCTCTAACGAGAGAGCTGAGAGGGTTTAGACCTTAATCCACACACGCTGGCCTAATGTGGGTTGGTGGATCGGACATGTCCTTAGAATTTCTTCTAGGACATGTGGGTTTCCTCACGATGTTTCCTTCAACGTCAGCAGATGGTAAATCATGTGATTGGCACATAAATAAATTCCACAAAGTGAAATTTACATTGGTGCTGTCCGGTCGGATTGGAACTCGATACCTCTGAGTAGAGGCCGCGTCCGTATCCATTCAGCTACCATCGCATTACAAAAATCCAGTATCCAAACTATAATTTCTCTCTGTGCCAAATTTCATTCAGATGGATTTTGGTGCACCTGTTAACCAACGGAGGGGCTCTGGGGCAGGCTTCCCTCTCAGTGTTGGGGTGGCAGTCAATCCTGCCAACAGACATATCAAAACAATATGCGGACCTTGGGCTCTAAAGTGGAAACATTGGATGCAACTGGAAAATCGCGTCTTAGTTTTCAAATATTTCTTTTAAGTAGGTACCTCATTCTTTCCAAATTTTATGAACAGCTGTATCTTACGATTGTGTAATATAGAAGTTTGACCCGCTGAAAACTTCAAGAGGCTGCAGACTTCAGTACCTACTTGATATAAATTTCAACGCCATCGCGTGTCCCCAAAAAAAGGTTTTGACAGACAAGCGGACAACAGAGGGATCCTGTAAAAGGTTTCTTTTTCCTTCTAAAGTCTGAAACCCTATAAATATCTTAACTTGAGAACGACCTTCTTTTCAGGAGTTGATTAAAACACTACACGTAGTGGCAAAGTTCTCGCATATTTCGTGTTAGCTGTAGTAGTAGTAGCGATAACAAGTGTACATTCGCCAACAAACATTTTAATCACACATGTTGTGGCCAGCAGTAGCTACCCAATGAACGCGTATTATCTAAATCAATGCTCATAAAATAGTATAACGTTATGTTTTCATTAAAACACTGTATAAATCATTTTCAAGATAAACATTCGTAGGTAATTGTAGGTACCTTTAGGCTTTATTGTAAATAATCTTATTAACACTGAATATTCGTCAATGCGAACAATTTGTGGTGACTGATGGTTGTTCTGATTTTTGTTTTTATATTGGACACGTCAACATGACTTCACCTCGCCTGATGGTAAGGTAAAGGTACAGTCTCAGGACCGGGGGTCACCACTACATACACCGATAGTTCTACAGTGGTTGCCTTCAGCTTGACGGTCTCATCTAATGCTTTTTCACGGCCCGCTTAAAGGACCCGGGACTATAGGAGGAAGGAAACACGTGCTGGTAAAGAGTTCCAAGTCTTTATGGTGCGGCAGAGAAAAGAGGCAAGAACCGTTTGGCTCTTGATGAAATTGATTGCACTATGGTGTGAGGGTGATACCTACCTCAGCCTTGCACGTGTATAGGAAAGAAGAGGGTGGGATTAATTGGAAGAGCTCATCGGAACATTTTAATTGAATTCCATATAACGTCTTACATGCCTAGATAACTGCTAGAATGATAGAATGCGTGCAGGAGGATGACAAGGAAAGAAGTGACTGAGAAAATTGCATTTAACAGAAATGTTTGAAGGAGAATAACATGTTGCACCGAACCCCAAGTAATTGGGACACGGATAGGTAGATGATGATATCTCCTAGAAAATAGCTGTAAAGGTATATTCTAGGTAGGTAGGGGTAGGTACTTAAATTAGCACCATTTTTGCCGCGCGACGAAGATCAACTGTCAAATGGTAATGGACTAGGTCGCAACGCAACTGACTGAAGCTTACCCTACACTACATCAATTTATAATATGCCTATTGTATAGGTAATAATTAAAATAGATGCCTATTGTGTAACCTCACACCCCGGTAATTGAGACCCGAGACGGGGTGCGGTTATAGTCGGTTCGATCCCGACACAACCATTCCCGATGGCCGACGGGGGTGGTATCCCCATGGATCTTTTTCGTGAAAAAGAAAACAGTAAGGTAGTTAAGGTAGTACCTCCGCCCTACAGAACACCGCGGCCATAATAACCATCGTGTTGTGTTCCCGCCGCCCGCCGGTAAGTTAGGTAGCCAGAGCTCACTGTACTCCTCCTACCCCCACTCCTTCCTAGCCTTCCCGCCCCTTCCCAGCCCTCCCCCCTTCCCTTCAGGGTAGGCAGCGCGTGTGTGATACCCTTAGTGTTGCACACGTTCATAGGCCACGGTGACCGCCTCCCATCAGGTGGGCTGTGTGTGCTTGTCTGCCACCTACGTGGTATAAAAAAATACTTGCAGATGATAATGGATGAGGCTCTGGTGCAGCCTTTCTATCGGGGTTGGTAGGGTCAAACGGCAGTCACTCCCGAAAAAGTAGGTACCTACCTAAGGATTTTTTTATTTTTTTGAGAGCAAGAAAGTGATTTTCTTTGAAGGGTACGCGACTACATAAATATCGTGAGTGTTAAAATTAGTATATGGCCAAACTAGAATTTTGAAATTAGTTTTTCCACATATTCATACAAAAAGTTCTTTGTAAAATAGCTTAAAGATATGCATGCTGACATACAGTGCCATCTATGGTCGAGAGGCCGTTACTATTTAACTTCTAACCAAAGTTACTTGACGTTCAACGTGATTCATCTACTCTTCGCCAGATGTCACTACCAATACTTTAACTCCAATGTATTTGTATTTTTTCTTAATATTAGAAATGATTATTAATATTTTATTCGTCAATGTTTCAATATCAAGGATTTACTTGTCGACCTTGCGTGTTGTAACCTTGCGATACGCACAAGGTGTATCGGTCAAATGAAATTTATCGCGTCTTTGTATCAATGATAACAATTATTTGCGAAAGCCTCTATGCGCACGGCACTAATAATATTTAGTGCCGAGTGAACTAAACTTAAGGGGATGTACCTATCTACTTTAAAATACCTATGCCTCATCTATTTGAAATTCATCATTTTTTTTTTGTTTTAAAAAAAGGTACGTAGGTGTTACCGCAATTAAGTCAAGTGATTGGGGTAGATACCTAATTATTAGTATTATTTTTAATTTACCCGTCCGTTGGTATTTCTATGTGGTTTAGACCACTTAGAAATAGCTAAGTATTGGTTTGATTTTTTATACAATAATGTCATCTCTCGTCTCTCGTATACATATTAGGTTTACGTTCTTATTTCTGAATCATACAATATTCTTTGTGTTTATTTTGATGCTAAGTAGTTTTAAGATAATTTAACTTTCCCTTGCAGTTCCCAAGTGATCGGTATATTGTAGTAGTAGTAAGTGGGTTACTACTGTTAAAGCCTGGATAACATAGGTAGGTTACATTAACATACCGACGTGAGTTGCAGAAGTGGGAATGCGTACCGTGGAAATGAGTGTGTAGGTGTCTTAGGAGAGCTAGAGTTTCGATGAGACCAAATTGCCAAATTAAAAATAGCCGACTCACCCTCGATAATATTTCAGTGAACTAACCATTCAAATGAATGGTAGGAATCTTAAAAAATCAAAGATGTTCTTAACTCACTGAAACATCAAACAAAGCACTTCTCCTTAACAGCTCTGCACGCGGCACCACTCAAATTCTTTATCAGCAGCTTTAATATCAATTATCATTGATAGAGACGACAAGTGGCGGCTCTCCGGCAATCATCAGCCGCCGTCGCCCCCGGCAACCTGCGCCTGCGCCGCTCGTTAATCATTGTGCGCGTCATTCTCGCTGTTAATCTTACGAAATCTTAATATGTTGCTGATTAATTATTTAAATGAAAGTAATGGATAGGCCGACAGCGGCTTTGCACATGACCTGCAATGTTCTTACCATCAGACGTCCTTAGGGGGTTGTCCGCGAACACTGCACTTTATCCTTTGCAGCCATCTGCAGCACCAGTAGATACCGAGACCTACCGACTCTCTAATCTCTATAACATTAAATGAACATGAAATGAAAACATATATATATGCATACAATCCCAGTGGGGTAGGCAGAGACAACATCTTTCCATTTGCTACGATCTTGGCATACTCCTTTCGCTTCTTCAACTTCCATAAATTGTTTTCATACACGCACGCGCCGGCGCCGGTTACGGGTACTCTTGTAAAATGTAAAACCTTCTGCAAGTTTCAAAAATAAATACATCAACTTATTTTATTGATTTATTTCAATTTATTATTGGGTTTTAAATTTACTATTATGCAGCTATTTCTTTTTGCTACGAAGTGATGACAAGTAGAAATATTACCGGTTGTTGTGAAACAACCTGTGTACTTATAATTAAGATGGAAGCCATGAAAGGACATAACAGCAAGACCTGGGGCTGCAGTGTCGACATTTATCGCTACGACTTTGCTACCGAAATCGCAAGCTGAGATAGTGACAAACATCGGTTGCAGTAATGATTCCTGCATCAAACGGTAGTCTGTACATTTGGGATGGTCAGCAATATGGAGATACCGATAAATCGTTAAGTTTGCGATAATATTCGTTAAGACACCGACAATCGTTAACTTGGAAAGTAGAGACTGCCAAATATGGTTAAGTTTGCGTCGCTACGAGTTAGCGACCGAATTCGGTAGCTAAGTCGTTGCGATAAATGTCGAGACTGCCACCCCAGGGAGGTAATTACCTACGTAAGTGGGATTTTGCTGTGATTAAGATTGCATTATCCTTATTTTAGTATGATTAGCTACATAACATGACTAGCATCAGTTACTGTGACGGCAGAAAGAAGCGGTTTATATATTTTTCTCAAGGTGAGATAACTGAGCTGAGTATATAGATGTATGATTAAAGGTAAAAACCGAAGCAGTCATCGTTGGTGGTCGACAATATTACAATACCTATGACTGACTGTCATTGATCAGGGTTACGGTAAATAAAACAAATAAATTAAATAGTAATATTTTTTTTCCTATACTACACTATATTTTTCCCCAATATTTCTCTCCAGATAGAGAAAGAGATGCTAGGATGTTTCAGACATGTAGAGAGGATGGATGAAGGAAGATTGACGAAACAGATTATATGGCGAGGGGGGCAACCCGGTAACCCGGCCCTAGGGGTACATATTCTAATCAGATCCAGGAGGTTTTGGAGAAAGGGCAGGTCAAGAGTACCCGGAACCGGCGAGTGAAAACAATTGTGAAAGTTGAAGAAGCGAAAGGAGAATTTCAAGATCGTAGCAAGTGGAAAGATGTTGTCTCTGCCTATCCCAATGGGAAAAAGGCGTGATTTGTATGTATGTATATTTCTCTCCTATTAATTTTCCTGTAAGAAATGACAATAGAGCGATAATATCTTTATCCTTCGGCCCAGCAGAATTAGGCCCAAGAAAGACGGTGATGCGGTGACACACCAAGGGCGTAACCTACCCACCGGGGTTGCTAATGTTGCTATTGGCGGTTGCTAGTGGTTAGTGACGGACAACCAAATGCGGAAGTTAGGAAGTAAGGTGACCAGTATCACGCAGTGTAACGCGAGAATGAGTGTTCTGAACTAAACTGAGGGTCAATTTTACTGTCGTAATAAAATATTATGTTCAAAATTCAGCTCCGATCTTATTTTATCTTTTTGAATAGGAATTACGTTTCATTCGCATCACGATAACTAGCAATTACAAAGTCTAGTAGAATACCTTACTTGCCCATTTTTAAACTTTCGGTCACGATTCAATCACAATCGTGGTGGATGTTAAAAATTTTGTTATAAAACTACGTTTTTGACATTTGTGAGATCGAGATGAGATTGGAACTGAATTTTGAACATATTTTATTACAAGAATTTACCCTCTGCATGTTAATGCGTTTTCTCTGCGTTGCACTACACGGGGTGTTTGAATCCAAAGAGACTTACAAGTAATGTAAGAAAAAGCACTAACGTGCTACATTGCGTGACAGGACAGTGTGTCGCCCGTCTGAGCCCTAGGACTCTCGCAGATAAACCCTGAAATGGATTTCAAACTACGACACAAGTATATAGGTACCTACCATCAGTCCTACAATGATTTGTAGCGACGCTTGACTCCAGTAAGCAATAAAAGTACTCTGCCACAGTTTTACGACGGCCAGACAGCGTCCATCTCTGTTTGCATATTTATGTGAAATCATATAACATAGACGTACCTCTGATATCGCCCTGAATGTATTACATTCATGTGATTGAATGCCATCTTTATAAGTAGGTACTTATGGAGGTCATGAATTGGCCATTTTGATAGATTCTACGATCCAATCTCATGATATCTATTTAATTGCAGTTAAGTAGCTGTTAATGTGGTTTAGTGATAATTATAACTGAACGATGTTTATGACAGCGAACATTTAAGCGCAATTGAAGTCAAAGTTAAAATAATTTATTCTGTTTTTTTATGCAACTTAGGTAGCTGACAAGCACACAGTCTACTGATGGGAAGCGGTAACACCAGTGGCGTCACACTCGCGCTGCTGACCCGGAATTAAAGTTTTGTGAGGATTGGGGGGAGAAGAATGGGAGGGGGGTTTGGGGTAGGTTAAAAGAGTTTCTGTGTTGAAAATGCAGGAGACTTTTGTCTCCCCGCTTTCAATATAGATTCCCTCTCCTCTGGCTAGCCTATTTGCCGCCGGGAGCACAACATGATGATTATTATAGCCACGGTCTTCTGAGTTTGAGTTTTGGAAACGGGATAAATTCCATGCGGTATCGCGGGCAACAGCTAGTAAAAAGAAAAATATATAAAAAGAATTAAAAGAACCAATTAATATTAGTTCAGTACGATTGTAACCACATACAAAATCGATGTAAAGTTGTAGATATTTTTAGAACCTCCTAAAACACAGTCACTTAACAACCAGCGCACGCGCCTGTCCGACAATGCGCGGAATATCTTAGCCTAGATTGATTTGAGCTGCTATTTGACAGAAGCAACGTATTTATACATTATGTTATTGGGTTTTTCATGTACTGATATGTTTTATTCATTTATGTAAACTTGCCCGACCTTCGCAGATATCCTTTATACATCTCAAGATAAAATTGGGCATACCCAATGTTATGCTTATTTTTTTTTTCATATAGCCTACTAAGTACTACAAATTCATCATCATTATTTAAACACCGAAATGAGCTGTCCGACTGGGGTAGTACCTCCGCCCTACTGAAGACCGCGGCCATAATAACCATCGTGTTGTATTCCCGCCGGTAAGTAGGGTAGCCAGAGCTCACTGTACCTCTCCTCCCCCCACCCCTTCCTAGACTCCCCACTCCATCCTAGCCCTCCCCCCTTCGCTTCAGGGTAGCCAGCGCGAGTGTGACACCTTTAGTGTTCCACACGCCCATAGGCCACGGTGACTGCTTCCCATCAGGTGGGCCATGTGCTTGTCTGCCACCTATGTGGTATAAAAAAAACCCATGCACAGAAATGATTGTAAATAGACCAAAAAAAACAACCCGTTGAGTTTCTTGCCGGAGTCTTCTCAGGTCTGGGCCGCGTCTCGAACCGGCGGCGCGTTGGTCCATTTGCTTATCTATACTCAATACAAAATAAAAGGCCCGTTTTGACGTTTGTTCTCGTGGCGTAGCTAGTTATGTACCTATACGATTCGGTATTCGATACTCAGGATGAATCGAATCCAGTTTGCATGGGGATTTAATCGATTTGAATATGTATGTAAACTGCATTGGATTAAAGTTCTGATTAGAAAAGTTTGCTTTGCCTTTGATTTTTTAGGTATTTTAAAAAAATACAATGTTAATAAAGGTCAATTTACTTATATTTAATATTTTTTTACAATTACATTCACTCAATCACAAAAACAACAAGAATAATTAAATCAGTCTTCAGAATCTAAACATAAGTATTAAAATAAATAAAAATAAAAGTGTGCGTCGGGCTTGAAAAAAAATATCTCACTCGATATTTTCTTTCCTTGACTGATTATTAATATAGTCTAAGATCCCGTTAAGAACGACCTTCACCGAGATGCTTATTTAATGAAACATATTTTATATTTAATTTAATATGTCAATAAATATAATCCATATGGGTTGCCTAGCAAATTTCAGTCCAGAGTATGTTTAATTAATAATTAAAAAAAAATATTTTTTTAAACATTTCACCGGTATGCTTATTAGATAAATTCTATACCAATCGAAAGTATGAAGCCCATAGAATACACAAACGTTAGGTTGCCTATTCTTTTCCGGTCACAACTATCGGGTTGCCAGGTATAAACAGGTAAATCTGTACTAGCATTTTGCAACGTTCTGTTTATTGGATGAAATTTAAATGAAATTAAAGATTATTTTATTCTGAACACGATGGTGTAGGGTTGCCTGCGAAAAATAAGTCCAGAATTGCGGTTGTCGAATTTTAAAAAGTTAAATATTGCTCCGAGTGAATGTGTGCGACTGAGAGGTCCCAGCCAACCATCCTATGCGATAGAAGAGGACACAGCATAGCGGCTGTTTAAAGTCCGGCCATTTAAAGAAAGAGAGTGTGCATGCTATTTGGGCTTGGAAAAGAAAAGGATAGCGATAGACTATGCATCATTTTGGAGTAGTTTATTATTAAAATAGAGAAAAAGTTATTTTTTTTTTATCAATTAATTATTTATGTGTATATTTTTTATGTGACACTAAAGTATATATACATCTTTAGTAAAAAAGAAGGTTATAGTGATACATATATAATACTATTATATATACAGGATGAATTTTTCAAAAGGGATTGGATGGCCAAATCCGAAACTATAAGGAATAGCGAAAGATGGTCAAAGGAGTCACGAGCCCGATTTTGATGAAACTTAATACCTCATCATTAGATTTTTGAAAAACCAATAATCCTAGCCAGGAATCGAACCTGTTGATTTTGAAAAAAAAACACACCCTTTATTATTACACCATGCGATAGTGTCGCTGTTGAGGAACAAATTCTGCGAAGTAATGATATACGGCAAATTTAAGGAAAATGTGGAATTTAATAAAATTCATGTTTCATGTACCTATTTGTTTCGTTCAAAATCCCAGAAACGATCGTAACTATTCCGTGTTTTAAATTATACTCAGAATGATTATAATGATTGATGTTTTTTTTTAAACAAGATGGAGCTCCAGCCCATAATAGCCCTGAAAGAGATTTTGATTCAGCAGTTTGACGACAATTTTATTGTAAAGCATGGTCCTGTGCCTTGGCCAGCGAGATCTCTGGATCTTAATCCCTTAGATTACTTTCTCTGGGGGTATGTCAAAAACGAAATTTACAAAGACATAATGATACAGAGATACAGTTGATGACTTGAAACTTAACGTTCTTTGGAGAATATTCTAAACGGAATCAATTACATTTTAATATTGAATGCAGTACGATTATGTATTGAAAATAATGGCTAAGTGGCTATTCATTTTGAACAATTAATCAGTTAATGTAAGAAAAATAAAATGTATTTTGTTAAAGATGAGCTCTTTCCTTTAGTTTGCGGTATGTCATTACTTCCCAGAATAAGATCCTTACTAGCAACACTATCGCATGGTGTAATAATATAGGGTGTTTTTTTTTCAAAATCAACAGGTTCTTCACCCTGTATATAAATATATATATATATATAATATACAGGGTGAATTTTTCAAAAGGGCTTGGATGGCCAAATCCGAAACTATAAGGAATAGTGAATGTGTGCGACTGAGAGGTCCCAACCAACCATCCCATGCGATAGAAGTAAGTAGGTAAAAGTCCGGCCATTTATTATTATTATATTTATATATATTTATTATATTATATATATATATATATATATATAATAAATGGCCGGACTTTAAACAGCCGCTATGCTGTGTCCTCTTCTATCGCATGGGATGGTTGGTTGGGACCTCTCAGTCGCACACATTCACTCGGAGCAATATTTTACTTTTTAAAATTCGACAACCGCAATTCTGGACTTATTTTTCGCAGGCAACCCTACACCACCGTGTTCAGAATAAAATAATCTTTAATTTCATTTAAATTTCATCCAATAAACAGAACGTTGCAAAATGCTAGTACAGATTTACCTGTTTATACCTGGCAACCCGATAGTTGTGACCGGAAAAGAATAGGCAACCTAACGTTTGTGTATTCTATGGGCTTCATACTTTCGATTGGTATAGAATTTATCTAATAATCATACCGGTGAAATGTTTAAAAAAATATTTTTTTTAAATTATTAATTAAACATACTCTGGACTGAAATTTGCTAGGCAACCCATATGGATTATATTTATTGACATATTAAATTAAATATAAAATATGTTTCATTAAATAAGCATCTCGGTGAAGGTCGTTCTTAACGGGATCTTATACTAATAGTCTGTGGACTACATGAAAAAATCGTTATGCACAGCACTTAGCCGAGTGGGCGGTACCTGTCAATGAAAAATGTAATTATCTTTATAACATTTTAATTGATAAAAAATTAAGAACTTCATGGGCGCGAACTGTCAAAGTGGGCCTTTTATTTTGTGACAACTATAGTATTAAATATTTTTTATTTTGACGTTTTTTAAGTGCCGTATAATGGTCTATAAAGAATAAATGGTTGTTGACTTTGACTTTATCTTTAACTTTGACATTGGTTGACAGATTATAAAAATGTACTCTGAACAGACTCTGAAATATAATTATGAGATAGGTATCTCAATAAACTTTCATATTTATAATAATTATTACTAGCTGACCCGGCAAACGTTGGGGTGAATAACCCTTATCACTTACGGGTATGGAATAGATAGTAGCCGATTCTCAGACCTACTGAATACGCATATAAAATTTGGTAAAAATCGGTAAAGCCGTTTCGGAGGAGTACGGTAACTAACATTGTGACATGGAATGGTTTTATATATTAGTTGGTAGGATACATGGGAATGACTACGGTCTAAATTTCAATCCTCCTAATCCTGAAAACAAAACCTGCGCCAGAGCTTGATCTGTAGATCTTCAGGTGTAGCAGCTTGTTTTGTCCCTGAAGCTCTTGGTAGAGCCCCATGCACTCAGTAATCGCAGACTTATTTTTGTTCTTTATGTTATAATCATAAATAAATAATCTGTTTCTTTTCTTCGATTGCATAGCGACGATTACACAGTTCACGCCTCATTGAAACAGATAGGAGTGTAGCGGATATGTATACTGATAAACAACAACTTAATGTAGAGGTAGCTCTACATTAAGGTGCTGCTTAGCGCAGACGTCAGATCAAGTAGAGCGGTCGTGCTGTCAATCTATGAAATAAGGTAGGACTAGTATATACTTTACTAATGGGGCCAAGTTCCTATCGGCTAAAGTTCTAAATTTGAACTTGGCAGGTTTTTGTGCTGTACGTAACACTTGATTAATTGTATCATTAAATTAACCTGCCAAGTTCAAATTTAGAAGAAATTTAGATGATTATGATCGATTTTAAAGTGCATCTAAACTTAGCATTGGATTGGATTTCAATCCTTTTCTAGGCAAACCTTTAGCCGATAGGAACTTGGCCCCCTTTTTAACAGGTATGTTTTTGGTGGGATATAATATTAAGTATAGAAGCGAAAACCACTCGTACTGTGGTCCAGTCCGAGGATCTAGTTGGCCTTACCTACCATCCACGCGTCATGGAAATATCAAGTCCGGTCTTGAGTGCTACTTGTGGTTCATTAGAAATTCAAATTTAAATGAGAAACATTTGCTTGTATAAGTAACAACTCACAATTATGTTAGGACAAATAATGGGCTTTTGTCTCTGCCTACCCAGAGGGCTAAAGGCGTAAGTGATAAACTTTATCACTTACGCTTTCAGCCATCTGGGGTAGGTGCAGCATTATTTGTTTCTGCACTGACGATCATCATAAGACTTTGCTTTTTGCCAATCATAGAATATTCTTAAAGTGAAAAACCAATGATTTTCTGATCGGAAAGAGTGATCATTCAGGACGGGACTTGAACCCGCGACCAGTCCCTTACAGGGGGAATGCTCTGACCAACTGAGCTACCTGGACTCATTCTAGATGCTCGAAATTTTCCGATATACTACGGCTTAGGTCGCCGGTGCAGCCATCTACCCATTATTTTTTCCGATCAGCAAATCATTGAAAATAGTTAGCATGCAATTGCTTTAAAATTTCATTCAAGTGAAAAACCATCTCAGTTTTAACTCACGCTAAAAATATTGACTTATGAATGCTAAAACATACAGGTTTATTAGTGATAAATTTATTCGGCAAGAGACGAAGGTACACAGTAGCAATACAAATGAATTAATTAGAATAAATAAGTGATAGTATATATCAGTTTATTATCTGACTATTTATGGTCGTCGTCAATCTGTCTGCCTGCCTCTGCATCGCGTGGTACACCAATAATCACGGAGTCGGCACGAGTCTTCTTGCGAAACTCGAATATTTCAAACACTTTATTATTTTTACTTGCTAATTAAATAGATGCTGAAACTAAACCGTACAGTTTATTATACGTTTGTATTCATTTTGGCAGAGTTATGAGCATAGAAGGAAAGGTTAGATATTTTACAAGACTATTTTTGTGAGAAATTTTGTTGATGAAGAATGTCAATGCATTCCACTGACTTAGTTGACAAATTCTCTACTGTTGAGGCAGTGCGCTTATGAAATCTCATTGCCTTCAGATATGAGATGGGTAAAATAGATAAATGCTTATTTTAAATTATGTGTGTTACCGGTTGGGACAAAAAATGTAGGCATGTGACACTCGCCCTTCCTTTGACAACAACGTGTCAGACTCATATAGTGCAATTAATTTAATTACAAACTAAAAACGGTTCAACAGTGTCTTTCATTTCCGTACGATAAAGATCCGAAACGCATTATCACGCGTATGCGTGTTACTTTTCCCATAAATAGGGTCTTTAAGTGGCTGCCAAGGCAAGGATTAAGATTTCATCTGGAATGTAGCATCAGGCTGGGTGCAGTTACTCGTAAAGTTGGATCAAACATTTTAAAAACATTGTTTACATTGCATTTACTGCCGTATCAATTGACGAACAGTGGCTATGACGAATGTATCGCTACTTAAAGTCGCGCTTGCTTGTAAGGTAGACGATTATCGACTGTATCGAATCGATACAGCTATTGAATCGATGCTAAAAGTCACCGAGTGTAACCGGGTTAAGGCGGAAACCGAATCGAGGTCAATCGAGACGTATATTACCTGCACTTCTTCACCTATGGGAACTGTTAAGGAAGTGCTAGAGGAATGAATACAGGTTGGATGCAAGGACTCCACCAAGATATTCGGTGCCACTTATGAATCTATACCCCTACCGAAAGTAACCGGCCCTATCGAGATCTATGGTGCCCAAGGTAACCTTATTTACCACCTGGTACACCGGCCGAATGGCTCTGTAACGGCAATATGCCAAATAAAATGATTAGGAGTAAGTAGGTAAACGGACCCTGGGCTGCAAAGTGGAAGCTTTGAATTTCGCCGGGTCTACCTGATCCACTGATATTTGCATGCAAATATGAGGTCCAGGATAGGATCCCAGCCAGTAACGCGTGCTACTTTTTTTTGATAAAATCAATCGCATCGTCCAGCAATAGCTGGTGAAAAGTGAACAACAACACATCTATTTTTTTTACTACGTAGGTGGCAGACAAGCACACGGCCCACCTGATGGGAAGTGGTCACCGTGGCCTATGGACGTGTGCAACATTAAGGGTATCACACACGCGCGGCCTACCCTGATCTATACTTATTCCTTCGGAGATAGGAATAAAGTCAACCCCTATAGTATTCTGCCTCTAGCACAAGTGTAACCTTTCAATAACCTTGACCCTAACTCCTCTTATTGGAGACTGCTACGCAATACAAATCAAAGATTTCCCCATCGATGACATAAGCGAATTCAACGAACTTACCTTACACATCTTGTGTGGTTGCGTCACTTCCTACGGTCTCAATATGTAGGTTGCGGACGCGCAGTGCATACAATACAACATTTTATACGAATACCTACGGCGCGGCGGTGCTGATATAGAACTGTGCCATTTGGATTAGGAACCGGATTGCTGTGGAATTCTTGAGCCCTTCTTGCTTTTGCGATTCGGTACATTGTACATACATATATACAATATGCTCCTTTTTCCCTCCGGGGTAGGCAGAGACAACAGACCGCCATCTGCCTCTGTCCTTACATACTTCACGCGGTTCCTCTACTGTCCTTAAGATTTCATGCAAGCCCACCGGAATATTGTTTCGAATCTAATCAAAATTGTAACCGCACGCGCGATATAACTGCACTTCTTCTATTGAAATATGAAACTTTATGTCCCTTTCAATCACGTAAATTGGTCTGTGGTCTTTATGTTACAGTTCTGAAGGGGTTTGAGACGTGTATGTACCGGGGTCTTTAAGCGGGGCGTGAAAAAGCATTTGGTGAGGCCGTCAAGCTGAGGGCCGCCACTATGGCACTACCGGTGTATGTAGTGGTAACCCCAGTCTTGAGACTTTACCTTTAGCTTACCATCAGGCGAGGTAAAATCATTTTGACGTGTCCTATATAAAAAAAATATTTGATATTTTATGGTCTCAATGAAATAGATGGCCAACTTAATTTCAAAGCAAACTGAATGTCGGCTACTACAATATGGGGTTCTTCAAGAAGATTAGAAGGTGTTTGTGGTGTTGCACACGTCCATAAGCCACGGTGAGCACTTCTCAATCAGGTTGGCCGTGAGCTTGTCTGCCACCTAAGTGGTATAAAAAAATGCAAAGTTTTTCCAAATCGAATCGAGCCGGCTCTATGGGAGAGGTATCACCCGTTATCTGTTTGTCTAAACATCGTAATCGTTCATGCAAATTATCAATTTTGCAGTTAACCGGGGTATATCCGTGGGGATTTCCGCAAGGAAAAAACGGGTATCGAACCCACGATAAGAGTCGAACGGTCCAACACTACGGCACACCTATCATCAATATAGACGTGACGTGTAGTACAGTGAACTCTGGCTACCCTACTTACCGGCGGGAACACAACACGATGGTTATTATGGCCGCGGTGTTCTGGTAGAGCGGAGGTTCTACCCGTACTACCCCAGTCGGACTGAAAGTATATTGCGGCAACCGACATTCACGCGAGCGGGGCATCGGTATATTAAACAAACAAACTGAGCACAATGGCACAGAGTATCTAATAGTACACAATAGGTGCATGACCCCTGATCTCCGATGGCCCGGTGGCCCGGCGGTCCGGCCTCGTGAGAAAGCCCACCACAGGCGATGAGTCGTGAGCAGTAACGAGCGGCGCACAGGCCGGCTTCCTTCCTTCCCTATGCACTGAACTGTGGTTATGAATCACAGGAAAAACGTATTTGTCCGATACAATAGTATTGACGTAAGTAACAGTTGTTTTGCTTGAGTAACGGCTAATGGAATACGGTTGAGGAGTAAATGTGTGAGGATTTCGTCAAGGTTTTACAGGTCTAAGACGATCTCAGCGTGGGTAAAAACGCAGTCACTTCTGTAAAAGTTAAAATTGAAATCAAATCATTAAAAGGAGTCTCTGATAATGATATTAAGGAAAAGGGCGGCAATTACCCGATCAAATTAAACATGGCTATTATTTTTCCTAATTTTTAACTTTTAAAAATTAGATTGCTGAGTCTTCTATAATATCGTCAAGAAACGGGTATTTTAGTAGAGGCTCACGTGAGGTCACGGTACCCAGAACTGCAATGAGATGAATACCTCTACCTAGAGTAATCTGTAGCTCTTTTTCTGTGATCCAGAGGTAGCGTGTCCGATTCCGGCTTAGTTATTGAATCTATAACTACCTACTAAATATTTGTAACTACTACTAAATATTTGTAATAGATGAGATTACGAAAAAAATTTAAAAAAATAGGTATTTCAACTGTTTCCTGGAACCCATTATGTGTAAAATTGAAAACATATTTAGTTATGGTCAAGTGATTTTTTTTAAAGTTATATTTTCCTGATAACATTGTAGCAATATTTAATAGATAATAACATAGTATGCGTTACTAAACAAATTAACTAATAGAGAATTTGTGAAGGTACGGTGGCACCACTTCCTCCACTTCCAACTGATAGCTGATAAGTCTATGAACTATCTACCACTAGGACCGAACCTAGTGCCTAGTCGCGCTGCAACCGCAGGCAAACCGCAACAAACGTACAGGCGCATACGCAATGAGGTGGAACAGATAACGAGTTAGTGGCGTAATCGCAAAACAACACATCACAGACAGACACAGTCGAAACAAGTCTTGCGCCCGCGCCGCCACACCGCCATCGCTCCCCAACGCACGCGGACGCTTCGCGGCAACTTTTTGACAGCTGTCAATTTACCCGGTACTCCCCGGAAACGCGAGTGTATTCAATACAATTTGAAAACATTGTTCGGATAATTTGTGTTGTGCCTTTTTGGAATTTATTTGGTGAGTAACTTCAAATATTTTTGAGCGTTAAGGATTAGGTAGGTATGTTGATAATGCCCTTGTAAAATAATTGGTGTTATTATTTTGATCGTGAATGCGGTTTTGTTATGAATGGTTTTGGTTTGAAACGAATAAATTATTTTTTTGTGAACGCTATCGTAATTCTCGTGCGTTTTACCATTCACCAATTTTTATGTTATGAATAATTTTATATGTTCACAAATGGTAAATATTTTTGTCATATCATTATTGCTTCATATTAATTCAAATAAGTACCGCGGAATAGCGCTGAGCTGTGAAATTATATAAGGTAAATTGCACAATTGGAAATACCAGTTTTATAGAAACACACACATAATACACAACATCAAAGTGAGCGGCATTACGCTGTGACCTTTAGGAGCAAGTTAGCTAACGAAATAATGTACCGCGAAGCCGAGATTTGTCTGTCCAAGTAATTATACATCCACTTACATATGTATACATACGTACATACACCTTTGTTTACATTATGAACGTACGAATAAGGTTACAAAAAATTAGTAACTTATTATAACGATATGTAGAGTCATGGTTTTCTCGGGTGTATTGGATCTTAACTAAACATTTAAGCAAGCCGGTGCACCTGCAGATTGACGTACAAGGCTCTGGCGCTGGCTTCGGGTCTGATGGGTTGATGGCAGTCGCCCCGGGAAAACTCAAAAACGTCATATAAAAATGCAAAGAAAACAGGTTATTCTATCTATTATTATTCTTCATTATTCGGGCGGGGAACCGTTGTCTGTGGCAGATAATCTTAAGTTCACGATTACGAACTGATGTCTAGTGATAAAGAAAATTGTAAACAGAGAGTTTATTTATGCTGGTAGGTACCTATAGATATATTATACCCCACATTTCGTCAATAATATTTTCGTTTCCACTTAATGGGCAGCAGAGAAGGTGTGGAACAGGTCCGGAAGAGATACCTTAAAAAAACGCCTCCAGAGTCCATGCTGCTAATAAGAAGTTCTTTACCGTAGGTATAAACTCTTCATGACTCTGCTCGACCTAGGAATCAAATGCAGGATCTTGATCACAATAGATGAACTCGTAACCCCTGTGCTATTGCTGCAGTACTACTTACCAAAACGAATGCTACTACTCTTAGTAGGGCATTTATTTCATTATGACATTCCTATCATCTACATAATATGTATGTATTTACCAAAAAAGTTTATATGCCGGAACCCATAACACGAACTAGTTACCTAAGCTAAGCTTACTTTGGGTCTAAATAGCCTTGTGTAGAATGTTGTAGAGTATTTATTTATTTATTTTACCTCTTTATAAACAACTCGCCTTTGCAGACTAGTTATGACCTTTTAGTCCCATAATAAGGTTTCTGCTAGTGTCTGTGTGTATGTGTCCTGTCCTGGGTATGATGTTAACCGGTAAGACCGCTCTAAGTATGATGGTAGGTCAGGAAAATGTACAGCAGGTTTTTCAGTAGGAAATTATCAATAGTATCACGGAATATAGGAACGCGTCCAATTGACAGCACCAATATGCCACGAAGTGTTAGAATAGGTTCGATAGTATGCTTACATAATTAGGTTTTATAATTTGGTTTAAATAGATACAGCATATTCTGTCGTGTGGCGTGAAAAATATTTTGATTGGGTGAAGCAAAAAGTTGCAAAATTATACACACATCAATTTCCAGTCGCAATAATCGAATAAAATAGAAAAAATGTGATTAAATGTACATATTCAGGAAGTTATACCTACTGATCAATAAGCGAATTTCAGTGATTAACAGACAAAAAATAGTAACTATGTGTATAGCTTCTTCTATCAAGTAATGTAAACACGAGAGTAGGTACATTAAAAAGGTATAAATAAAAAATATTTGGCATTATGAATGTCATGTTTGCCTAATTGCTAATCAAGCAGGTAGTTTCTTTTTTATAGCTCTTTACGTAAACTACCGAAACACTTTAAAAATCCATCACAAAAAAGTGGTTTCCCGAAAACCAATATTCATTCTGAAACCTTAAACAATGACAAGCCATAAAATAAATGTAGACATTACGAAGATATTAACATCGGCCAATGAACTGTTGTAATTAACATGTATTTGTATTACCTACATAGGTACAGACTTAGCATTTGCACAAAGCGCTCTCAAGTTATGTCAATGTGAGATTAAGGCCCGTACGGCTAGCTCTGAGATATGTCTCAAGCTTGCACTTGAAATACTTGCGGATTGCGGCAATGGCGCAGAGCATCGCAAGTGCACGCTTGAGACATATCTCAGAGGTAAGTGTCATCTCGGGCATGTCATACGGGCCTAAGAACTGCCTCAAAAACGACGCGAGTTCAGCTAACTAACTATCCAAGTATTTAAAACAATATCAGTTTATTACAGCAAGGTATTACAACTGCTGATGAAACCTTTTTGCCTACGCTAACATGCATCAGGCCGTCAGGTGTTAGGTTAATTATCTATGTTGTTTATATCATTATATATTACGTCGTAGCTGTGCTTATTTAAAAAAAACAAGTCTTGCATTTATAAATTTAATCGTATTCAAAAACAATTGGTTAAACGCCGATTAAGATAAAACGGTTAGCAGATTTTATTGTTATTAAAACTAATTTGCTACAGTACCATAAAATAATTGAAAGAGATTAAGAGAAGTAGTCAGATAAGGACGCGGCCTCTACTCAGAGGTATCGAGTTCGAATCCGGCCGGACAGTACCAATGTATTTCAGTTTGTGGAATTTATATGTGCTAATCACATGATTTACCATCTGCTGACGGTGAAGGAAAAACATCGTGAGAAAACCCACTTGTCATAGAAGCAATTCTAAGAACATGTCCGATTCAGTCCGATCCACCAACCCGCATTAGGCCAGTGTGAGTGGATTAAGGCCTAAGTATACCCTCTCAGCTCTCTCGTTAGTGGAGAGGAGATCCGTGCCCAGCAGTGGGACATAAATGGGTTGCTATTATTATTATGCTTTCATTTACACTACTTTACAGGTAACTTCCCTTTTTCAATATGCCAGTAGTAATACTTACTTCTTTCCTATTGCGGTCGGGTAAGCCTATTAGTCAAGGTGCAAAGAGTGAGTGGTGGTGGAGGTCTGCGCACGCGCAATTATGTCGTTTCGTCACAAATCTGCGCTGACACGAAGATTGGCGCGTCGGCCGCTGGGACCGATGCTGGAGCTTTATTGTTTTAAATTAAACTAAATGGGGCAAGCCAATCACGACATCCAGGCCCACGACCGCAGATAGAGCGAACATAATATATTTCTTTGCTGACTTACTGGTGACTTTTATACCATTACTGGCTTCACCCGTGGCATACTTCGTCTCCGTGGAAGGATAAAAAGTATCTTATGTCCGTGTCCTAGTACTAAGCTACCTCCCCATCAATTTTCAGCCAAATCGGTCCAGCCGTTCACGGATGATGCCGTTTTAGAGTTAGTTAGTTCTCATCTTTTATGTTCCTGTGATGATCTCCAGTCTAAAAACTACAAAAGATAACTAAATAAATATTCTACGGCAATCTACACAGCGCTCTTTATATACCCAAAGTAAGCATAGCTTGTGTTATGGGTTCTAGAATGCGGCTAAACATACCTACTTGTGTAATTTTTTGTAAATACATACACATTATACATAGAAACACACACAGACCAATGCAAATAGACATATTCATGCTTACAAAATATTTGCACTGAGCGGGAATCGAACCCGCGCTCCCCTGTGGCAGCAGTCGAGTGCACTATCGCAACGCCACAGAGGTCGTCAAGATGTCTTTCCTTTTCACATTCTGTTTAAGGAGCGGTTTAAAATCTCGACAAAGGAAAAAGTCTTTAACCATAAGCCAATAAAGGATTTGTTTAATTAATTTAAGTCGTTATAAAATTGAGTCGAAGACGTTTGGGACACAAATTCTACGGACACTGTGTCCCTAAGTGTACTTCCAAATTTATTTATTTTTTCGAAGACGTTACGGACACCAATATAAAACGATAGTTTTGTACAGTCGGATGGAAAACTTCTAGTTGTTTATAAATACATTTCGCTTCAATGAAATACCTACAGAGGCGCTGAATCGCGTGCGCGTCGCGCGTCGCCGCGAGGATTTTTGGAAGAGCACAACATGTTGTGAAAAGGAAAACGATGCAGTCGTTCATCTCTTTTGCTTGTATAGGTGTCTCGCTCGTATTGTTGTAGTACATGATTGACGAACCGCATGACATTTGTCCTAAGTCAAGGTCATTGGAACTACGGCAGTATTAATTACGTATATTATTTAAAAAGTGAATAATGTGGCACTTATTGTTGTATTTTATGTACTGTGGAGGTAAGTCAAATAATTTTATATATTCTCTTGTTGTAAAGTTTGCTTCAAAAACTTAATTCAGAATACAATTTTAAGGTTAAACAAGTCAATCATAGTTCCATACAAACGCTCTTATACTTTGTCTAATGTAGGATGATAATAATGACAGGTCTAAGGGTAGCCCATATAGTATAATCGAAAATGAATCTTTCGATTTTCGATTATCGTTCCCGTAGAATATGGAATCGATATTTAGAAAAACACAAAAACTTTTTATTTTTTATTATTTTAGGTACCTAACTTACTTCAGGATGACAATATTAAGCAAATTATATTACAAAAATTTTAGTAGTATAAGTACTTGATAATTTTAATAAACTATTTTAAATTCGATTCATTCGATTCATTTGTGTATAGTCAATTGTGCTATATTCTTGCAAGACGCTTCACTATGACAAGTGGGCGGGGCTTGTCTATGTAATACAATAATTTTAGGGGTATGATTTTGTATAAAAAATACGATATATAAAAAAAGACATGAACTGTCATTTTTATCATCCTACATTAGACAGAGTATAGGTGATTACTCCTATATTACTCAATGAGTTTTTAAAATATTTTAGCGATAAAATTGTATTTTCCATAAAGATTTTACAATAAAATTAATAATTTTTCGAACTAGGGTCGAGCGAGTGAAGCGTCTGTAGCGTCTGTAGAAGGCGTCTTGCACTTTTTTGCATTAAATAATTCTAAATTCTAAATAACAAATATCAATTCAACGTGTTGCCAGGTGTTTTTAATGTTTTAATTTTTTGTAAAATCTAAAATAAATTCTCTTAGCAAAACATACAGTTATGAATATTCGAGGCGAGAATTGAAATCAAATATTTCATTTGTGTAAAAATATTTTATTTTTGTAAAAATGAAGAATATTGCTTCCAATATAGAGTATAAATTAATTTTGCAACAGAAACACGCTTCTCGCGAGAGGCTCGTTGCTACTTCTTCTTGCAATAAGTAGCAACGAGCCTCTCGTGAGAAGCGTGTTTCTGTTGCAAAGTTAATTTATACTCTATATTGGAAGCATTAAGGTTCATAAACAGCACTGTATCTAGGTATATCTTTATCTAATGAAGCCTACCAGCTGCGCGGCGCCGTAATTAATTATTGCCGGTGTTATTAATTATTTACAAAAAAGACATTAATTATTAATGTTTTTGTTAGTTACACCCATTTTATAATGTCCTAGTTACCCCTGGTTTAAAGTTATTTTTTTTAATGTTTATTTTAGAAATTTGTAACAAAAAACTGTTATTTTCATTCGTTGTCATGACAGAATCATGGTTTAAATTTTCTTTTTTTTTATTATTAATATTTACAAAATCTACTATCAGATGTTCATTAATATTTACACCTTAGTACGCCTGGTTCAAGTACTTTTACATTGTAGGTATGAGTTTCATTTTTATTTTTATAAGTTTTGGAGTGTCATGACAACTATTCTAAATACTGTAATTATTCTAGTCTAGGCTATAATGATGTGGATAGATTTTATTTTGTTTGTTCTCATTATTATCTGTGATTTTTACATACGTTACATGTGTATTTTAGTAATAAATACCAAATGAATCAATAAAACTGATGTTAAAATATTCAAAATTGATTTTATTATGGATCATGGTAACCCACTATATTTAAAATATACCTTGCATGATACACATATGCCAAGTAATACATGCTACTGGCAGTGGCGTAACTATACCCTCTGGGGCCCGTGGCAAATTCTGTTGATGGGGCCCTGTCAGTAAAAATCGTCACGTTGTACTCAGTTTAATTTTAATAAACTTTGAGATTTTCAGCGTAACCAAAACCAATGTCAAAATAATTACACAAAGAATACGCAGTCAGTACCTGGAGCTCTTTTTTACATACATACATACATACATACATACATACAAATCACGCCTGTTTCCCATTGGGGTAGGCAGAGACAACATCTTTCCACTTGCTACGATCTTAGCATACCCCTTTCGCTTCTTCAACTTTCATTTTTTTTTTTCATACACGCACGCCGGTTGCGGGTACCTACTCTTGACCTAGGCCTTTCTCCAAAACGTCTTGGATCTGATTAAAATATGTACGCCTAGGTCGGCCTTTACCGGGTTGCCAATTCACCCTCACCTCATATAGGTATCTGTTTTGTCAATCTTCTTTCATCCATCCTTTCTACATGTCCAAACCATCTAAGTATCCCTTTCTCTATCTTGGTCACTACATCTTCAACTATACCGCAACGTTCCCTTATCACACTGTTCCTCACTCGGTCCATCAGCTTTACTCCAGCTTTCCTTCTTAGATTTCTCATTTCTACAGCATTCAATCTACTTTCATGCTTCTTCTGCCACACCCAACATTCACTACCATACATACCCATACATCGATGTGGGAACGAGAACTCCTCTATGTACAGCAAGTCGTGCCTCTTTAGATATTTTCTGTTCTGACTGCTCATAAAATTATGCAGTGCGCCATTCACTTGATTACCTGCCAAAACTCTTCGCTCAGTTTTTTCCCTTTTTTTATGGTGCGGAAATGGATACCGCACGGAGATGGTTATGTCGGGATCGAACGCCGTCTCGAGTCTTAATTACCAGGATGTAAGGTTACCTAATAGGCATATCCCTCGCACCCTAGCTGACCCTTTCTCGTCTCCTGTGGCGAGTGGGAGGCGCTGCTCGCCTACGTTGCCCGGGTGCACCACGTGCCCTCATAAAAAAAAATATAAAATCCGGATGCCCGGGATTCCCCTTTTTTTCCGTGCGGAAATCCTCATGGATACCCACCCCGCGGCCAGCGGGGCAGGTTATGTCGGACTCTTACCGACTAAAACTGCACGCCGTCTAGGGTCTTCTGACGCCAGGGTGTAAGGTGGCCAAAAGAGCATTTCCTTCGCACCACGGCTTGACCAGGGCCATCTCCGGATTCGAGATGGCCCCCTCGGGTTTGGGAACTAGGTGGTTCCCGTCAAGCCCCCGGAATAGGGGGGCGCTTTTGCGCGCCGCCGGCGCCGCCTCGGCCTGCTTCTGCTAGGGTGACAGGCGGCTCCACCCATCACCCCCAGGCCAGCGCTCATGGAGGACGGAGGTCGTCAGACCTCCGACGCCTTCGGCGTCCGCGCCCGCCGCCGTCCGGGAGAGCTCTGTGCAGCCTCTCCCGAACCTTTTCCGCCGCCTCGAGCATCACTTGCTCGCAGAAAGAGGCGGCGGCCAACCACGCGTCCGCACTCGGCACCATCGCTGCGATCAGCACCGGCAGTGTGAGGACTCCCACCCCGAGGGCTGCCAGGAGGGCCTGTCTCGGCACCTCCCACGCCGGACACTCGGCCAGCGTGTGCAGCCCTGAGTCCTCACCCGCATCGCAGTGATGGCACTCGGGCGTTGGCTCCTTCCGAATCAGACACAAGTGATCTCTGAAGCACCCCTTACCAGAGATCACCTGCGTCAGCCGGTACGAGAGGCCCCCGTGAGGCCTCTCCAGACAGTCCTCCATGACGGGTCTTACCGCCGCTACAACGGCGTGCCCCGCGCTTGGTTGCCCAAGTCGGTCCTTCCACTCCATGCCCGGGATTCCCCTAACACAGTGTTTGCTAGCTCGCCTGCGCTACCAACGGCAACGTACTGCGACAAAATATTTGTAGAAACCTATGGATGCGTTCTAAAATGAATAGAAATGTGCTATTTACCTACAGGTATTTTGATTGACGGTTTTTGACGGTCATAATTAAAATTACTCGTCACTGGTAATATGTAGGTACAAATGTACATCTTAAAAATGAATCAACATCTTTTTGTTGAGGTTGGTTGAAATGCTTAACCATTAACTTGAAATTGTATGGTCTTTAGTTGTCTCACTTTAGATTTAAACAGGGCCTCGATTCTGTTAAAATAAGCTACTGTCATACTACTGACACTACAAAAAATGCCATTTAATTTTGGTCTTTATTGTTATCAGGTTAAAGTTTAAAATTACTTAAATGATATTTTGTAGAGTGAATCGAAAACTTTAATGAACTCTTTTCATTTGATTTTAGACTTTAACTGTAGGTATAACGGTAAAGTCTACAATTGAATAGTATCAGTGGCATGACAGTGGTTTGCCTTTAGCACAATCTAGGCCCAGAACTTATAAATATATACTTTTCAAATAAAATAAAATAGGTACTCAGGTACAATGCTAAAAAATATTTTTGCGCTCGCGGCCTCTTGGGCCGGGGCCCCCTTGGGTCGGGGGCCCGTGGCATTTTGCCACCCCTGCCACCCTATTGTTACGCCACTGGCTACTGGGAGCTCCTGGCAATGCACAGGGGCCCCGGCCCATAGGTTGTTGAATACAAAAACGACAAGAAATGTACATATTCGATTTTCACATTACATAACATAACATAAACTCAAGCCCATATCCCCGAAAAGGTAGGCAGAGGTGCTAGCACCCACATTTCGCCAGTTTATGTTTAGATCCCAATGTAATTATAACACTTTTGTATGAGACTGTACTGAGCCGATTTAATAAAATGATAGTGTCCGTAACGTCTTTGAAAAAATAAATAAATTGGGAAGTACACTTAGGGACACAGTGTCCGTAGAATTTGTGTCCCAAACGTCTTCGACTCATAAAATTGAATGCGGACAACATACTCCATTATTCATAAATATACAGAAACAGATGTGTAAACATGTACAGTAATTAGTATACTGAAGTACTTCGTTCATATTACCTACTTACGTATTGATAGGTAGATTATACTTATTAGCAAACTGGAAAAGCCCGCGACTTCTTTTTCCAAAATTAAAGTACCTAGCCTAAGTTATTGTTACATCAGCCATCTGAAAACTGCGGCCATAATAACCATCGTGTTGTGTTCCCGCCGGTAAGTAGGGTAGCCAGAGCTCACCCTCCCCTCCCCAAGGGTCGGCAGCGCGAGTGTGACACCCCTGATGTTGCACACGTCTATATGCCACGGTGACCGCTTTCCATCAGGTGGTCTGTGTGCTTGTTTGCCACCTAAGTAGTATATAAAAGCTATCTAACAGTGAGAGTCCAGTCAAAATCGGTCCAGCTAGTCAAGAGATTAACCGGAACAAATACAGATAGAAATTTAAAAATGTTGTTTTGATATTGGTACGTACCGTGTACTCTATTACAAACAGATACTCCAAAATTAAATCTTAATATATATAAATCTCGTGTCACAATGTTTGTCCTCAATGGACTCCTAAACCACTTAACCGATTATAATAAAATTCGCACACCATGTGCAGTTCGATCCAACTTGAGAGATAGGATAGTTTTTGAAACGGATTTCGACATCCACGCGGGCGGAGCCGCGGGCAACAGCTAGTATTCATATAGATAAATAATATATTATACTTGCTTGTAGAATGGTTATTTGCGGCATTTACCTTGGCATGACTTTTAAATTGATAAAATATTTGGTAATCACTATTCTATGCCTAATTACTTTAAACAAAAGTGTTTATGGATTTTAAGTTTTTTACCCGACTGCCAAGAAGGGTTATGTTTTTTACTGCACCCAAGTTAAATACTTGTAACTTTGTATGTGGTATTCTGAAAGGTCATTCATCACACCAGAGCGGCTCCAAAAACGCGTACCTATTTTATACCTAATTAAGTTGTATTTTATAGTTTTGTTGATTGCCAATTATGTTCTAATCGTATGCAATTACTGTGGTTCATGGCCGTTTGCAATAGCAGAGTCGCAAGCGTCACCTTACCACTTTGTGAGGACAAGGAGGAAAATGCCTATAAATAATCCGTATTAAAAATGCAAGACTCATGCTCATGGCTCCGTTCGCTATCGTTTTTTCTTCATATCTCCGGTTCTGCTTAACCAATTGCAATCCAATTAACAGTACATTTTAAGTATGGCCAAGACCTTTCTAATAGAAAAAAGTACTTATTGAAATCCGTTCAGTAATTTTTGATTCCAAAAATAACCCAAATATTTTTTCAATATCCAATGTACAGAAATACTATACAATTTTAATAGTTTAGATGTAGACTTTTATCTCACGTAAAGAGGTAAATTAAAATTGTTTAAAAAAACAGTTATTGCTACTACATCACAATATTCAAAAATATTATTATTCGCTCGTCGGCCAAGCTGTAAACACAGGTCAAAAAAAGTGTAACTACAAAAAAAGACGTAACTGTTAACAAGGAAAACCACGTAACTGCGTTTTTTCCGATAACTTATTACACATGGCATAACATTACGTTATAAATCAGTCGAGCTGAATACGATTTCTGTTTGCTATCAAACTTAACAGTATCGGTCGGTATCAGTGGTCGGTACCGTATCAATATTTACAGTTTTATTAATAAAATGCTTCACTTTGATTATTACACGTTTTATGGTTTACAACTGAAAATTTTATGACAGAAATATAATTTACTAATGGCTTTGAAAACGAATGAAGATACTGCATTTCGTAGTCTTCATTTATTTTCAATTATTTTTCAATTATTTTCATTTATTTTTTATTTTCAATTCAATTTCATTTATTTTCAAAAAATACGCGAAAATCGACGTCCACGCGGGCGGCGCCGCGGGCAACAGCTAGTACTTAATACTGCTTTAAGAGTTTGTGGTAAGGCCTCAAAAGTTTGATTGGTACGCCCGCGCCCAATTTTACAATGGAATCAAAGACGCGTGTGACTGTTCAAAGTTTGACTAGGTAGGTACCTAATATAGAAAATATCCTATAACCTACAGTGCCATAACAGTCCTAGACAAATGAACAAACTGTTTACAACAAAATACTATTCCAAATGTAATATAACTTACGCTGCATAAACTCCTTGTTGAGGAAGTTGATCTGAAGCCATCTTGCGTAGTCAAAGGATCCGGTTTGCAGAACCAGTTTTGCACAAGCGCGTAGGCACCGTTTGTGCACTAGCCGGCATCATTGCACATCGTGCCGAAATACCTACCAACACCGACAATCTTTTGCATCTTAATTTTAATTTGGAATTCATTCATTTCATTACATTCATCATCATTCATTCCTTATTTTACCTCATTAGTAGAAAAATTCCAAGTCACATTCATTAGGGGAAAAAGTATCTACTGCTAAAATTCCAAGTTGACATCCTCTGTGATTATTTGACCAATGCGTTGATGAATCAGTCAGTCAATCAGTCGGGACAGGTAATGATGTAATGTACTCGTATAAATATCACAGAATAAGTTATGCAAAAACACCATGAAATAACATGATCGAGAGCCGTCGAGTGTGACCAAGCGTAACGTCCCGTATCTACACAGTGGAGGTGTGAGACAAGCCGCTGCGCGTGCGCCGATAACACTGCATACATCAATTTACGTAGAAAATTGGAAAAAAATCTCTTGAATTTTTGTTCTGCTTTCGTATTTACGCTATGTTTAATTTAAGAACGGTTATAATCCAAGTTTTGGCTAAATTAGAAAATTCAAGTCTATCATAAAGTGATTCGCCTAAAGGTCAAAAGCCCTACAAAACAACGGACTTGCATTAAATGTTCAATGACAAAGATGAAGGTCATGAAACATTACACAAAGCAAACGCAAAATATTGTTCATGGTTAAATAAATGAAAACGGTGTAAAGATAGAAGCAACAGATGGGCTATGTCTCTGCCTGCCCCATGTGCGAAAATTCTACTGATAAATATCATAAATGTGAAAGTAGGAAGGATTTTTGACACAGTTTCACACAAAAATGGCTGAAGATCTTGAATTCGAATTTGGACCACAAATAGATTACAGTCGTAATCTGTAATAGCACATAGCTTAATCAAGGCAATAGCCAACTGTAGGTCGAGAACGGGTTTAATAATATCGCATTTAATAAAAAATATAACAAATCAATATAAGATAACTTTTAGAATGTGAACCAACCGATTAATGTAATATTTGGTCAATTACCGGTAAAGGTCGTTGTTGACCGTAACTGTTGCGCAGTAGGTAACCTTCGAAGGCAGGTTGACTGCGCTGACCACTTTCTACCACTCCATTGCTAGTGGACGAGGGCAAGGGACAGATTACAAAAAGCAAGACCAGTAATGGAAATAAAAACGGGACCACTATCGCAATGTTTGAAAAAGTTGACTTGCTTCCAAGACAACTTTGTGAAACTAGTGTACCTACTTATAAATAAATCGTTAAAGGAGAATGGAAAATAATTCTGAACCAGGGTCCTTACTCTGAAAATCGAACATGAACGTTTCGGATCGAACGAAAACGGACAATTTGTCAAACAACGACAGCGAAAACGTCAAATGTATTTTGGGAGTAGGAGGTGTATTGATAACGATCGACAACCTCAATGTCAAACGATCGAAGACGGATCCGAAATCCGAAACGTCACCGGATACGAATATTTTCGTTTTTCGGAGTAAGGCCCCAGTTTTCAAATAGCTTCAGAATACTTATTCATGTAGATATTGGAAATAAAGATACGCAGAGAGACAAAATAGCAGAAAATGTAGACCATACTGATTTTGGCAAAATATTAGCTGAAAGTAAGTTACCTCTCCCAAAGAAAAATAAATAAGATTCTTAATTAGTTTATCCAGGGTAAACCTCTACGTGAAGGATTTTTACAAGAACTTTCCATGCTTGAAATTTTCAATTCTAATTTATATGTTAGGGGATTCCCCAACGCCCTACCTGTTTAACCTGTCAATTAGAGAAAGTGGTATAAAAAAAGTAAAAGTTTTTGCTCTGCAATCAGCTGATACATTTGCGTGTAATAATAACGCAGTATTAATGGAATGAATGGTGTGTAATTTCGAAAGTAAAGTATGGAATCCAATATTCAAAAGGAGATGTTTCACAAATGTATGGACCTTGGGCCCGATAATTGTACACTACTTAGAAAAATTGCTAGGCAATGTAGTTTTCATTTTTCACTATTAAATTCTTATAATATTGCCTCGTATTATGGGCGGAATCTAACTAAATAAACACTTTCTTGCAACACAACAAACATGTCGGACAAAAACTATAAAAACGTACTCATATTTTATTAATTTATGCCCTTGAATTTCGGAGGCGAATAAATATAATTGTATTTTTGCCAATAACCGGTATTATTTATCTTTTTTTCTGTATTGTGTACAATTAGGGGGCCCAAAATGAAACATTTCCTTTGAGCAAGAATTCTGTACAACAGTAAAATAACAGTGATTCAAGGAAGTTATTACTGATAAGATTGTAAACAATGAGCTGTGGGCGACACGTCGGATTGACGTGCCTGTTTTCCTTAGCTGCTATGGTTCTACAGCACCCAGACGCGCACAATTTCGTGTTATTCGATAATATTTATCTCATTTCTGTCGGTTAAGGAGTTATTTTGTAAACGCGGTATTCTACTACGGATGTTTACTACATCGCATCACCGGTAAGGTGCCGGCCATCTAAAGGCAAACACTATTTTAGGATTATAAACATATAACAGTATGAACAGATAGATTATAAAGTAAAGCTTGCTTTTGCTGAGCCTAACTTTGTCAAAATCTGGGCCGGAGAGGATTAAACTAACTGACTTCAAAAAAGGAGGAGGTTCTCAACTCGTACGCTATTTTTTTTGTATGTACGTTACGCGATAGCGGCGCCAATTATGGATGGATTTTGAAATTTTTTTTTGTTTGAAATAGTCTACTTACTTCTGAGGTGGTTTCATATCCAGGGTATCAGGATCTGATGCTGAGATCTTGGAAAAATCGAGGGGAAATCATCAAATTTACGGCAAAAATTCTGTAAAACCAATTTATATGGGTGGCCTAAACTGCACTTCCGTGTAATACTAACACCTGCTTCCAGTACGATTTTTTGTTAATCCTTCGCAAAACCATCGCAATTTCTCCTGAGAAATTGTAATGCTGGCTCCTGAGCCAGTATTCCTTTGGGATAAGCACAACTTTTATATATACAGTCACGTTTCTTCCCCATTGGAGTAGGCAGACACTTTATTTCTCTTTTTGCTATAATCCTGACTGTATTTCAAGATTATAGCAAGAAGAGAAATAAAGTGTTTCACTACTTCTAGTTTCACAATTATATTGTTTTTATACATGCTTACCGCCGCTTGCAGCTTCTTTCTGATCTTTCCTTAGAACATTCCCAATCTGGTTGATGGCCTTGGTCGACCCTATGGGCTATAAAATTGGTATTCCTCCATAGAATGAACGGTGATACCCCCACAACAATTCAGTAAAGACAATTCTGCCTACGTCTTCAGCAATATCTTTTGACTATTATTATTTCTTGGTATTATAAAACGACAATACCGTAAAAAAATTAAAAGGTACACAAAGAACCGTACGTGTGCTAGCAACCATCTATCTCCTTTGTTTCAATTTGTACACAGCATTATTTTGTTGCTTTAGTAGCATCTGTCAAGTGGTTTTTTTTGTGTTCTTGGTAACTATCCAACTATAAGCCCTGTTATTAACCTGTAACTTGTCATTGACTATCGTATAGTTGAGAATCAAACTAAATCTTTTGTTTGATTGATGATAGGGTTAAAAAACTCGTAAAAGAAACTAAACAAGACAGAATGGGCAACCTTCCTGAGTAAATTATCAATGATTTTAAAGATTTAACCCGAAATAAGTTCAGTTCCTTATGGCATATATGTACCTATATGGTTTTCAGCGCTCTTCAAGAATCGCCGCCCTATTGTATAATCACCGTACGCAATGATGCAATCAAGGTCATCTTTGGTGTTTTCTATTACCACGTGCGCCGTATTCTTGATTTACCAGCAAACAACCAATAACAACCTTTAAGAAAGATGAAAATTATTGTAATAACGTTATTTAATAAAGCCAATTTTATGGATATGGGCTGATGAAAATCAATCTCGTATGGTTGTTTTTTTGGACCGATTGTTTGGTAAGCTTCCTTGGTTGAGCAGTTAGCAAAAAGTGCTTGAAATTGCTAAAGCGGATTCCAGTTTTCAATTAATATATTTCAAAATAGTGAAATGATTTATTGCAGTTCATCTACCTTCAAGCGCTTTTAGTGAACAACTACACTTTACCTAACCACTTCTAAGTATAATCAATTTAAACGATTACAGAACTATCTTATCTACTGGAGTTGTGGTAGCTACAATTTCAGTTCGATACATACATACATACATACAAATCACGCCTTTTTCCCGTTGCGGTAGGCAGAGACAACATCTTTCCACTTGCTACGATCTTGGCATACTCCTTTCGCTTCTTCAACTTTCATAATTGTTTTCATACATGCACGCCGGTTCCAGGTACTTTTGACCTGACCTTTCTCCAAAACGTCCTGGATCTGATTAGAATATGTACGCTTAGGTCGGCCTTTACCGGGTTGCCCATTCACCCTCGCCTCATATATCTGTTTCGTCAATCTTCCTTCATCCATCCCCTATTTCTTCAGTTCGATATCTCTATAAAAGATGGATCTGAATCATTCCAACATCCCACATCCAATTTGAATCTTTTTATAAATAAATTAGCTATTGTACGCAGCTCAATTTCGTGATATATGAATCCCGATCGAACCAAGGGATTCTATTCCCTATGAAGTCGTAGAAATAGTGCCTAGTCTTAACAAAATACGATTGAGTTGAAACTTGAACTGTAGAGTCTGGAAATGTTCTTAGGTAACAAATATAATGTTTTCAATGGAATTTCAAAGCAGTATGTAAACTTTGTTGTTTAGTTGGTCACAGTATTCCCCCTGTAAGAAACTGGTCGTGGATAATTATTTTTTTTAAATTAATCTAATAAATGTGTTGTGTTGTTGTACAGGAATTACAGTAGTACGAATGAGAGTAGGATTAGTCCCATAAAAATAGGGCAGTATATCCAAGACCGCTCTACGAAGAGGTGTGTTCCGCCCAGCAACCCAGTTACTGGAGCACCCAGAGTGATGCTGTAACACAGAACATCAAGTAGATGTACTGTTAACCCCCGTATCGTATCGGTATCAGAGCGTTAAGCCATCGGTACAAGACGGCGAGGCGATCGTCTGTGAATCCTGGTCATTGAAGCACTGTTACGTGGACACCTACTTGTGATAGCAGAGCAACTGAAGTTGTTTCTTCGATTTAGTGACCGCTTCACACAAATTTGTTCGCACAAGGACCCTTTTAAAATTAGTTTTTTTTTATGTCAGTCCCGTCAATATGACTTCACCTAAAGGTAAAGTCTCTGGTATGGGAGTCACCATTGCAAACACCGATAGTGCCACAATGGTGGCCCTCAGCTTGACGGCCTCATCAAATGCTTTTTCACGCCCTCTTAAAGGACCCGGGAGTATATGAGTAAGGAAACACGTGAGCTGGTAAAGAATTCCAGGTTTTGATGGTGCGGCAAAGAAAAGAGGCACTGAACTGCTTGGTTCTTGATGGAATTCTTTACGCCATATTTTTTTTATACCACTTAGGTGGCTGGCTACCCTACTTACAGCTCATTTCGGACGGGAGATACCTACCGTCGTGTCCTACCTCCACCATATGAGGGTGATGAGTATTTTTTAGTTGTCAATTCGCACCATTTGAATTTCATATTGTATGAATCGACACCATTAGTGAAATTTTTTTTTTTCCGCTTCTGTTCTTCTGTCTGGCTTATTGTTAGAATTAAATCTGGTTATTTTACCACAAGAGAACTTTGTCTTTAGTTACATTTAGATCGATCTGTTGTTTTGTTCGCAATGTTCCCCCTAGAAGGGGACTGGTCACGTGTTCCGTCATGGATGTTGACATGCCGATTTAAATCTACGTTGAAAACATATTATTACAATTTGTCAGTATGTAGTCCTTCATCAAGTATAAAACTGCGTTATCGCTACGTTTTACAAATAATTATGGAGAGATAGTTAAAGTTAGGAATGGAATTAAACATGCAGCGTTGGATTTACCTATTTGTCAATATATTTTCTTATCTTTTTCACGATTATCACTATCGGGCAATCGATAAACAGTAGGACCAAATCGTATTCCAAGATAGAGTAAGGGGGCCTTGAAACCATCCTTCGTCAACTTGGATATATTTGTTTAAGTGATATGTATGTCGTATTTGATGCGACATACTTAACACTACGTATCTGTATACGATGTCGTATTTGAGATTCTGTGTTCTCAATCTCAGTAACAGCAGGAATCAGGATAAACTACCTAGTTGTCAGCAATAGGCACACACTCTGTTTTGTGTGGACCGTAGCAATGTGCACCAGTCAAACTTCTGGTAAGGCCCCAGAAGTTTGACTGGTGCGCCCGCGCCCAACCATAGAATCAAAGACGCGTGTGGCTGTTCAAAGTGTATCTAGGTACCTAGATAGAAAATCTCCTATAACCTGCAGTGCCATAACAGTCCTAGACAAATGAACAAACTGTTTACAACAATATACTATTCCAAATGTAATATAACTTACGCTGCACAAACTCCTGGTTGAGGAAGTTAATCTGAAGCCATCTTGCGTAGTCAAAGGATCCGGTTTGCAGAACCAGTTTTGCACAAGCGCGTAGGCACCGTTTGTGCACTAGCCGGCATCATTGCACATCGTGCCGACATACCAACACCGACAATCTTGTTGCATCTTAATTTTAATTTGGAATTCATTCATTTCATTACATTCATCATCATTCATTCCTTATTTTACCTCATTAGTAGAAAAATTCCAAGTCACATTCATTAGGGGCAAAAGTATCTACTGCTAAAATTCTAAGTTGACATCCTCTGTGATTATTTGACCAATGCGTTGATGAGTCAGTCAGTCAATCAGTCGGGACAGGTAATGATGTAATGTATAGATATCACAGAATAAGTTATGGAGAATCCCCATGAAATAACATGAACGAGAGCCGTCGAGTGTGACCAAGCGTAACGTGCCGTATCTGCACAGTGGAGGTGTGAGACAAGCCGCTGCGCGTGCGCCGATAACAATGCATACATCAATTACGAGTTACGTTTAACTAGAAAATTGAAAAAAAAAACTCTTGAATTTTTGTTCTGCTTTCGTATTTACGCTATGTTTAATTTAAGAACGGTTATAATCCAAGTCTTGACTAACTAAATTGGAAAATTCAAGTCTATTATAAGTGATTCACCTAAAGGTCAGAAGCCCTATAAAACAACGGACTTGCATTAAATGTTCAATGACAAAGATGAAGGTCATGAAACATTACACAAAGCAAACGCAAAATATTGTTCATGGTTAAATAAATGAAAACGGTGTAAAGATAGAAGCAACAGATGGGCTATGTCTCTGCCTGCCCCATGTGCGAAAATTCTACTGATAAATATCATAAATGTGAAAGTAGGAAGGATTTTTGACACAGTTTCACACAAAAATGGCTGAAGATCTTGAATTCGAATTTGGACCACAAATAGATTACAGTCGTAATCTGTAATAGCACATAGCTTAATCAAGGCAATAGCCAACTGTAGGTCGAGAACGGGTTTAATAATATCGCATTTAATAAAAAATATAACAAATCAATATAAGATAACTTTTAGAATGTGAACCAACCGATTAATGTAATATTTGGTCAATTACCGGTAAAGGTCGTTGTTGACCGTAACTGTTGCGCAGTAGGTAACCTTCGAAGGCAGGTTGACTGCGCTGACCACTTTCTACCACTCCATTGCTAGTGGACGAGGGCAAGGGACAGATTACAAAAAGCAAGACCAGTAATGGAAATAAAAACGGGACCACTATCGCAATGTTTGAAAAAGTTGACTTGCTTCCAAGACAACTTTGTGAAACTAGTGTACCTACTTATAAATAAATCGTTAAAGGAGAATGGAAAATAATTCTGAACCAGGGTCCTTACTCTGAAAATCGAACATGAACGTTTCGGATCGAACGAAAACGGACAATTTGTCAAACAACGACAGCGAAAACGTCAAATGTATTTTGGGAGTAGGAGGTGTATTGATAACGATCGACAACCTCAATGTCAAACGATCGAAGACGGATCCGAAATCCGAAACGTCACCGGATACGAATATTTTCGTTTTTCGGAGTAAGGCCCCAGTTTTCAAATAGCTTCAGAATACTTATTCATGTAGATATTGGAAATAAAGATACGCAGAGAGACAAAATAGCAGAAAATGTAGACCATACTGATTTTGGCAAAATATTAGCTGAAAGTAAGTTACCTCTCCCAAAGAAAAATAAATAAGATTCTTAATTAGTTTATCCAGGGTAAACCTCTACGTGAAGGATTTTTACAAGAACTTTCCATGCTTGAAATTTTCAATTCTAATTTATATGTTAGGGGATTCCCCAACGCCCTACCTGTTTAACCTGTCAATTAGAGAAAGTGGTATAAAAAAAGTAAAAGTTTTTGCTCTGCAATCAGCTGATACATTTGCGTGTAATAATAACGCAGTATTAATGGAATGAATGGTGTGTAATTTCGAAAGTAAAGTATGGAATCCAATATTCAAAAGGAGATGTTTCACAAATGTATGGACCTTGGGCCCGATAATTGTACACTACTTAGAAAAATTGCTAGGCAATGTAGTTTTCATTTTTCACTATTAAATTCTTATAATATTGCCTCGTATTATGGGCGGAATCTAACTAAATAAACACTTTCTTGCAACACAACAAACATGTCGGACAAAAACTATAAAAACGTACTCATATTTTATTAATTTATGCCCTTGAATTTCGGAGGCGAATAAATATAATTGTATTTTTGCCAATAACCGGTATTATTTATCTTTTTTCTTTTTCTGTATTGTGTACAATTAGGGGGCCCAAAATGAAACATTTCCTTTGAGCAAGAATTCTGTACAACAGTAAAATAACAGTGATTCAAGGAAGTTATTACTGATAAGATTGTAAACAATGAGCTGTGGGCGACACGTCGGATTGACGTGCCTGTTTTCCTTAGCTGCTATGGTTCTACAGCACCCAGACGCGCACAATTTCGTGTTATTCGATAATATTTATCTCATTTCTGTCGGTTAAGGAGTTATTTTGTAAACGCGGTATTCTACTACGGATGTTTACTACATCGCATCACCGGTAAGGTGCCGGCCATCTAAAGGCAAACACTATTTTAGGATTATAAACATATAACAGTATGAACAGATAGATTATAAAGTAAAGCTTGCTTTTGCTGAGCCTAACTTTGTCAAAATCTGGGCCGGAGAGGATTAAACTAACTGACTTCAAAAAAGGAGGAGGTTCTCAACTCGTACGCTATTTTTTTTGTATGTACGTTACGCGATAGCGGCGCCAATTATGGATGGATTTTGAAATTTTTTTTTGTTTGAAATAGTCTACTTACTTCTGAGGTGGTTTCATATCCAGGGTATCAGGATCTGATGCTGAGATCTTGGAAAAATCGAGGGGAAATCATCAAATTTACGGCAAAAATTCTGTAAAACCAATTTATATGGGTGGCCTAAACTGCACTTCCGTGTAATACTAACACCTGCTTCCAGTACGATTTTTTGTTAATCCTTCGCAAAACCATCGCAATTTCTCCTGAGAAATTGTAATGCTGGCTCCTGAGCCAGTATTCCTTTGGGATAAGCACAACTTTTATATATACAGTCACGTTTCTTCCCCATTGGAGTAGGCAGACACTTTATTTCTCTTTTTGCTATAATCCTGACTGTATTTCAAGATTATAGCAAGAAGAGAAATAAAGTGTTTCACTACTTCTAGTTTCACAATTATATTGTTTTTATACATGCTTACCGCCGCTTGCAGCTTCTTTCTGATCTTTCCTTAGAACATTCCCAATCTGGTTGATGGCCTTGGTCGACCCTATGGGCTATAAAATTGGTATTCCTCCATAGAATGAACGGTGATACCCCCACAACAATTCAGTAAAGACAATTCTGCCTACGTCTTCAGCAATATCTTTTGACTATTATTATTTCTTGGTATTATAAAACGACAATACCGTAAAAAAATTAAAAGGTACACAAAGAACCGTACGTGTGCTAGCAACCATCTATCTCCTTTGTTTCAATTTGTACACAGCATTATTTTGTTGCTTTAGTAGCATCTGTCAAGTGGTTTTTTTTGTGTTCTTGGTAACTATCCAACTATAAGCCCTGTTATTAACCTGTAACTTGTCATTGACTATCGTATAGTTGAGAATCAAACTAAATCTTTTGTTTGATTGATGATAGGGTTAAAAAACTCGTAAAAGAAACTAAACAAGACAGAATGGGCAACCTTCCTGAGTAAATTATCAATGATTTTAAAGATTTAACCCGAAATAAGTTCAGTTCCTTATGGCATATATGTACCTATATGGTTTTCAGCGCTCTTCAAGAATCGCCGCCCTATTGTATAATCACCGTACGCAATGATGCAATCAAGGTCATCTTTGGTGTTTTCTATTACCACGTGCGCCGTATTCTTGATTTACCAGCAAACAACCAATAACAACCTTTAAGAAAGATGAAAATTATTGTAATAACGTTATTTAATAAAGCCAATTTTATGGATATGGGCTGATGAAAATCAATCTCGTATGGTTGTTTTTTTGGACCGATTGTTTGGTAAGCTTCCTTGGTTGAGCAGTTAGCAAAAAGTGCTTGAAATTGCTAAAGCGGATTCCAGTTTTCAATTAATATATTTCAAAATAGTGAAATGATTTATTGCAGTTCATCTACCTTCAAGCGCTTTTAGTGAACAACTACACTTTACCTAACCACTTCTAAGTATAATCAATTTAAACGATTACAGAACTATCTTATCTACTGGAGTTGTGGTAGCTACAATTTCAGTTCGATACATACATACATACAAATCACGCCTTTTTCCCGTTGCGGTAGGCAGAGACAACATCTTTCCACTTGCTACGATCTTGGCATACTCCTTTCGCTTCTTCAACTTTCATAATTGTTTTCATACATGCACGCCGGTTCCAGGTACTTTTGACCTGACCTTTCTCCAAAACGTCCTGGATCTGATTAGAATATGTACGCTTAGGTCGGCCTTTACCGGGTTGCCCATTCACCCTCGCCTCATATATCTGTTTCGTCAATCTTCCTTCATCCATCCCCTATTTCTTCAGTTCGATATCTCTATAAAAGATGGATCTGAATCATTCCAACATCCCACATCCAATTTGAATCTTTTTATAAATAAATTAGCTATTGTACGCAGCTCAATTTCGTGATATATGAATCCCGATCGAACCAAGGGATTCTATTCCCTATGAAGTCGTAGAAATAGTGCCTAGTCTTAACAAAATACGATTGAGTTGAAACTTGAACTGTAGAGTCTGGAAATGTTCTTAGGTAACAAATATAATGTTTTCAATGGAATTTCAAAGCAGTATGTAAACTTTGTTGTTTAGTTGGTCACAGTATTCCCCCTGTAAGAAACTGGTCGTGGATAATTATTTTTTTTAAATTAATCTAATAAATGTGTTGTGTTGTTGTACAGGAATTACAGTAGTACGAATGAGAGTAGGATTAGTCCCATAAAAATAGGGCAGTATATCCAAGACCGCTCTACGAAGAGGTGTGTTCCGCCCAGCAACCCAGTTACTGGAGCACCCAGAGTGATGCTGTAACACAGAACATCAAGTAGATGTACTGTTAACCCCCGTATCGTATCGGTATCAGAGCGTTAAGCCATCGGTACAAGACGGCGAGGCGATCGTCTGTGAATCCTGGTCATTGAAGCACTGTTACGTGGACACCTACTTGTGATAGCAGAGCAACTGAAGTTGTTTCTTCGATTTAGTGACCGCTTCACACAAATTTGTTCGCACAAGGACCCTTTTAAAATTAGTTTTTTTTTATGTCAGTCCCGTCAATATGACTTCACCTAAAGGTAAAGTCTCTGGTATGGGAGTCACCATTGCAAACACCGATAGTGCCACAATGGTGGCCCTCAGCTTGACGGCCTCATCAAATGCTTTTTCACGCCCTCTTAAAGGACCCGGGAGTATATGAGTAAGGAAACACGTGAGCTGGTAAAGAATTCCAGGTTTTGATGGTGCGGCAAAGAAAAGAGGCACTGAACTGCTTGGTTCTTGATGGAATTCTTTACGCCATATTTTTTTTATACCACTTAGGTGGCTGGCTACCCTACTTACAGCTCATTTCGGACGGGAGATACCTACCGTCGTGTCCTACCTCCACCATATGAGGGTGATGAGTATTTTTTAGTTGTCAATTCGCACCATTTGAATTTCATAGTGTATGAATCGACACCATTAGTGAAATTTTTTTTTTTCCGCTTCTGTTCTTCTGTCTGGCTTATTGTTAGAATTAAATCTGGTTATTTTACCACAAGAGAACTTTGTCTTTAGTTACATTTAGATCGATCTGTTGTTTTGTTCGCAATGTTCCCCCTAGAAGGGGACTGGTCACGTGTTCCGTCATGGATGTTGACATGCCGATTTAAATCTACGTTGAAAACATATTATTACAATTTGTCAGTATGTAGTCCTTCATCAAGTATAAAACTGCGTTATCGCTACGTTTTACAAATAATTATGGAGAGATAGTTAAAGTTAGGAATGGAATTAAACATGCAGCGTTGGATTTACCTATTTGTCAATATATTTTCTTATCTTTTTCACGATTATCACTATCGGGCAATCGATAAACAGTAGGACCAAATCGTATTCCAAGATAGAGTAAGGGGGCCTTGAAACCATCCTTCGTCAACTTGGATATATTTGTTTAAGTGATATGTATGTCGTATTTGATGCGACATACTTAACACTACGTATCTGTATACGATGTCGTATTTGAGATTCTGTGTTCTCAATCTCAGTAACAGCAGGAATCAGGATAAACTACCTAGTTGTCAGCAATAGGCACACACTCTGTTTTGTGTGGACCGTAGCAATGTGAAATTATGACGGTCTTTGTTGATCATTAGGTAAATTCTAAGACCATTTGAACACAGGTTGAACACCAAAAACAAAATAATACTCAGACGAAACCTTCTGAGGACGCAGCGCACACGCATCTTTATCTCAAGGTGATCAACATTACTTGCCAACGCTTGTAATCTAAGTACTTATTATTATTTTACAACCCAACTGTGCTGCATAACTTCTGTATAGAATCGTAACAATAATATTGTAGTTCGTTTCCAATAATAGGAGGTAATAATTAGTCAACTGAAACTTACACAAATCAAAAATTGCGTTTAAGTTACACTCAAACGGTGGCTGCCTCAGAGGTATTTTTATACACAAAGAAATACTGAAAATAGATATTTGAGCCAGCTATATTTTCCAATCTAACGTGTAAAAGGGACTAGACTATTGCTGTTTATTGAGGGCTAACCATGACGTATCATAAAGCGTCAGGCATCATTAAAATACCCCCATGTAGCTCCAGCCCTCTTTCTCGCATGATTCTTGCTCGAAATACGTATAACACGTCATGGTATGTGATGAAGTTTACTGACTCCATGTTGTTCCTAAGATATTCGGGATAGAGCAAAAATAGAAACCCAAAACTATATTATGCCATGACGGATCGTTTGTATACACGCATTCGCATTCATACACTTGTAGTTTTGAGCATTTGAGGGTCACGAACTGAAAGGGAAGTATAACAATTGAGAAATATTCATTAGGTAGGTACTTACTTGGTTAGGTAGATATATAATTTTGTACACTTATGCAACTATAAGCACAAACTTATGAACTAAAAAACAACTAATTAGAAAAAATCCGGTTATGTTTACTATCAGGGGAACAAACTCATATCGCCATTCAGTTGAATGGTACAACGCCATCTATCGAGGATCTAAGAAATCGATAGCAATACACCACAAACCAAAGACCATTATAACTTGGTCTTTGCACAAACGTAAGATAAATAAGGGAGGATGTTTTACAAATTCAAGAACAACTAAGTTAACCTAATAAGCCAATAATCCAATTTAATGGTTCATCTGATATTGGGCACAGCGCGCGCGTCTCATTATGATGTGCACACGCATCATAATAAATCATGCTCGCCGTGCACAGTGCACAGCTCACGGCAAGTTCGTGTCAGTGACCCACTTACTCGTGCCAATTAGTTAATTTGTTATTGTTTACATTCAACAAATATAGTTTTTATACATGCAGTAAGAGCTCCACAACTAAACTAGCTCACATTGAAAATTGCAGAAAAATAACCTTTGTTGCCTAGTGAGAATGCCCAGTCCATCCGCAAGGTGTCACTAGTTCTCTATTAATAGATTTTTCGGATTATTCCCAGTAGTTCCATGAAGCCAGTTCCACGTGGAACTTTTGCAACCTTACAATAATATAATACTATTTTTGTTCAATTTGTTCCATGTAATTTTATACTACTTTTATCGCTGACATTATTTAAATAAAAAATATTTTAAGTAATTTTAAATTGTTTTGCCTTTATAGAAATAAATAAAAGTCTGGGAAAACAACTAAACGTCAGAAAAACAAATGATTGCTTCAGAAAATAATATAATAAAATTAATATATATTTCCGCTACAAGTGGCTATGCCCACTTGTTCCATGTATGGAACTAGAGCGTTGCAAAAGTTCCATGTGGATCTAGCTTCATGGAACTACTGGGAATAAACCGATTTTTCTTCTTTGGATATACCAGTATTTTAATTATGTACAGAATAGATAGCCCGTACATCTAACGAGCAAAATAGTTAATTCAAAATGTTTGCTGTTATTAAAAAAATCTAACGTAGTTAGGTACAAGTTATACATGTTTAAAAGTGAATTGAAATCTAATTTGCTGAAAAAGTATTACGATAACCTCTAGATGTTAATTTCAAGGCTAAGATTTGAATAAGTAATACATTTAAAACAGTTCAAAATGAGAAATGATAATGAGAATAAATTAAATTTACCAATATTGTTTCTGCTTTTAATTTTATTGCTAGATTTTGTGCGCGCACACAGTCTAACGGTTTATGCAACCTATGTAAAAGATAGGTATAAACAAATTGTGTACGTTTGTTCGTAATTTATGTGCTCTTCCAATTGCGATAAAACTTTATCGACTTAATGTTACCACTTGTGCGATGACATACATAAGGAAGGATAGTTAAATTAATGAACTAAGAAGGTGGCACAGAGTTAGATACCCACTACAAATGCTGTAATCGGTTTCGAAGCCTGGACGGACCGCAAATATAACTATAGGTAATTAAAAACTAATGAAATATATATCATGAAGTCGTAGTAAACTTTGTGATGTTGTAGAGGATACCTAATCTCTAGATATAGGTACAAAACCATTTTGAAAATTATTTTACCAATAGAAAGTCATATTATTTATAAGTTTCATAGGTTATTATATCGTCACGCTGCTACCCAAGGGAGTGGAGCAGTAGGTAATATATCTAGGAGTAATAATCAATGTCTACTAATCCCGTTACTGAAGTAGTTTAAGAGTTGTTATGATTACGAATGAAACAACTTTTCGACACAAGCTTGTATTGGCGACTGCAGTCGAAATTACAATACAAATTATACTTACCTTAAACTAATTTCTTACATAATAACATCATAAGTGCACATACTTCATTACAAAACTAGCTGGGCATAGGTAGGTTTTTTTTTATGTTGATTGATTAAAGGGATGCAGGGATGCAGCTGCGATAGTTCAAAACACGCAACGGTTGACCTATTGACTACTAAATTCAATTATATTCGCCAAACATATTAACTAATAAAACTAAACTCGTAGGTATCAACAATTGTTTATTTATTTCCCATTTGGTATGAATGTGTGCGGTGCTGTTTTCGAAAACCGCGATAACTCCTGTGGTATATTTTATGACCGCTGTAAAAATATAACAAAATGCAACCTTGCATACCGAATAAAGATTTTATCGATGGCCGCAGACGAACGTGAACCGTTACATTCGGAATTACTTTGTTATGTAAATGAACAGAAACTAACTTAAACAATTAACGTTATTTATTATCATGCAATACAGTTTAAACTGCTTCAAATTACGATTTGCGTGATTTGCTTATCGATGTAAATCTAACATGTCTTTATAACATTAATAATAAAGTTTAGTATAGGCAATTTACCTGCGTAATTACTGTAGGTATACGATGCCGATCATCTGTAATAAAAAATATCTATCCATAATACAGATATAATAAAATTAAAACGAGGAAAAACTATAGATTGGACTCTATATTTAACACTTTTTCAATAAAATACCTAATTGTTATGTTGTTGTTGAACTTTTGTCTGTTGTTTATTTTGAGGAACGATGTTAAATCATAGGGCACATAAAAACACGTTCAATTAGAATTTTAAAAATCTGTAGCCGACATTTTATCGTTTGTTATGATTTTTTTTCCTGAGAAGGAAAAATCTGCTCTCGCGCAACACACTGGCGGCGGGTAAAACCCGTTAATGTGAGTCTTTAGTACAATTATACTTTTATGTTTTCATCAACTGGTAAATACACGTTTAAACAATAAAACGACTACAAGTGTCGTGTCTCACGAATGCTGTTTTTAGTTAATTATAAATACAGATATTTCTACCGGGTGTAATAGAGTCCTAACAACCAAGGCTGACTTGCAATTTGGGTCACCTGCTGAACAGCGGACGAGGTCCTGGCACAGGCTTGCCTCTCGGAGCTGGAAGGTCAGTCGGCAGTTCCTCCTGAAAAAGCCGACAAAAACGCACAAAGACTCTACATTGGTACAATAATCTTCAGCCTTAAACGTGCTCCACCGTCGACCATAATTATCATCACTTACCAATAGCTGAGATTGTGGTCAAACGCGAGCCTATTACCAATAAAAAAATACGTGTAAGAATCGCTGACATGGATCACCCAGTCAGCAGTTCCTCCTGAAAGAGCCGACATACCTACCTGTCAAAACACACAAAGACTCTACATTGGTACAATAACCTTCAGCCTTCATCAAAGAAATCTACAAATAATAAAACAAAATCTCGCGGGAGATCTCGGCTCGGAAGTACGTTTCCTACTATCGGAGTCAAGGCGACCGCGACCCCAGTATTTGCGCAACTCTCGGTGCGCCTGCGCCGCTCGCCCTGTACACTGCGCGGTGAAAGCCTGCTTGCACAACTAGATACTGATGTAGTGCCTAGTTTGTTAACTAAGATCAGTTGGTCAGTATCTGTTCTCAGTTAGGATAAAATGACCAAAAAGGAAAATGTAAACACTTTCTTATTTTTAATACATTCATGTAACTTCATTCACTGCAGGTTGTAATGCGATACCACAGCAGAAATAAATACAGGTACAGTGTGAATGAGATTTTAGGTTCGATTGCCGGATTGGGCGGCGTTTAACATATAAATCTTAGTTACTAGGCAATTATTAGTAGTTACACGGTACAATATTTTCGCATTATAAAAAAAAAAAACTAGGTATAAAACAGCTGCAAACTGATATTTGGGTGAATATTTACGCCTCTACATACCCCTTCAAAGATATCGCACTTGACGACCATAAATAAAAAGAAATAAATATTAGGAAAGTTTACTAAACCTAAACGTGCTCCACCGTCGACCATATCATCACTTACCAACAGGTGAGATTGTGGTCAAACGCGAGTCTATACCAAAAGAAAACATGTGAGATGGTAACGTATTGTACAGTCGTTAACTCAATACGTTCCAAATTACCAACCAACCTTAGGTATAAAACTTTACATAAAATTAGAAACAAAAATTGAAAAATGTTAAATTTCTCCTCTGGCCTAAGTATACAATAATCATTAAATTACATTTTTTTTTATTTCGATGTGAAGAACGTATGTAAAGTAAGTGTTCAGCAACTTTTGAGGCCGACTGTAGATGACTGACTCAGTGGCTCGTGTAAGCGACTTGCGACATCCATAGAACTGGGTGATCCATGTCAGCGATTCTTACACGTACTTTTTTTATTGGTAATAGGCTCGCGTTTGACCACAATCTCACCTGTTGGTAAGTGATGATGTGGTCGACGGTGGAGCACGCTTGCCTAGAAGTAACCTATTCACTCTAGACTTGAAGACTCCCAGGTTGTAGCTTGACATAATCTATAAACTAGCTTGTGATTTATGACTTTAAAATGGGCCACCTTACACCCCGGCGTTAGAAGACTAGACGGCGTGCGGTTTTAGTCGGTAAGAGTTCAACATAATGCCCCGCTGGACGCGGGGGAAAGGATCCATAAGGATTTCCGCATGAAAAAAAAATATCTTCGCATCTCCATTTCCGAGATCACAAAACACCTGCGCTCCTATTTGTCTTATAATCCTGAGACTTTACATTCAGCTTACCATCAGGCGAGGTAAAGTCAAATTGACGTGTCCTATTCATATAAAAAAGTCATCATCATCATCCACTGAGCCTTTTCCCAACTCAGATGTGGCTTTCAGTTTATTACGAAGCGACGTACTTAGCCCCTGAACTCCAGACCTTTGTTATTTTATAAAAGCTGAAAGTTTGTCAGCGCATGCTCCCAACACATGAACGATGGCCCATTATGTAGTTCGGGTCATATAGCTTTGGCAGATACACGGTACTAATAGCTCTAGTAGCGAGCGCAGGGCAGTGGGTGCGAGTGAGACGGCAAGTTAGGTCTATTGCGATCCCTCACTGCCCTTGTTTTGGAATTATTATTAATGTCCTTCTTGAGGAACCCCTATGGTTATACTTACAAAAATTTATATTTACTTAACGTATGGTGTTTGCTTATTGCACACCCTAATCTGTATATTTATAGATAATTTTATGGGTCATTTTCAACAAGTGATTTTTTTGTATCATTTCGGTGAGATTTTTTTATAACAATGTTTGTTAAGATATTTTATAACGAAAATAAACTTTAATCTTATTTGTAACATATGCGTGAGTGGACATCATGTAACATCAAAACTTACCGAAATATTTAAGATTGAATTTTTAGGAGTCCACCGAAATGAAAAGTGTCCACTGAAATGATAAATCGTCCACCGAAATGACTAAACTGTGCACCGGAATGAAATTAGCCCACTGAAATGATACAGCTAAGGACGTCATTTATTTTTAGGAGGATTCCGTAGATTGTCTGAAACGAATCTAAATAAATTCCATAGAGATATCACTAGACTATATTTGTGATATTTATTAAATATAAGATCAAACTATTATATTAAAGACATAAAAAAAAAAAATTAAAAATCAAAAACCCGACTGCTTAAAAACTGAAAAGAAAAAAACAAGCACTTAGATTAATGTCCGGTGGTCTAGAAACATAACAACTGAACAGTCGGGATCCATTATTTTTTTAGTTATTTACATAGCTGCCCGGATAGTAATAAAGTGCAAATAAATCTTTTATGGAGTTAATAATGTTCAAGTAGTGAGTAGTATTATATTAGTATATTAGTATATATAGATTAGTATTATATTTTTGCTCATATCTCCGGTTCTACTCAACCGATTGCAATCAAACAAACGTAAGATTTTAAGTCTGACCAAGGCCTTTAAAACAAATAAAACCGCATTGAAATCCGTTCAGCAGTTTTTGCATCCATCGCGATCAAATATTTGTGGCTCCAAAAATCCACCATTTTGATTTTCTAGAAATTTTAATATACCTGGTGTCAGTCCCACAATCACGACGAATCAAACAACACCTTACTTGTCAAAATCCGTCAAGCCTTTCAGGCTGTAGAGCGTGCAAGACAAATTTTCAACATTTTCTTTTTGGCGCTATAAGTCCGCCATTTTGATTTTTTAGGAATTTTAATATTCCTGGTGTCACTCACACAATCACGACAAATCAAATGATACCTTGCATGTCAGAATTCGTCAAGCCGTTTAGGCTGTAGGCCGTGCCAAAGAAATGGACATACATACATACATACATACATAGTCTCGAAAAACATTACCCTCCTTTCTTCGGCAGTTGGGTAAAAAGTTAATTTTTTTGCGGAACGAGTGTTGTTTTAACTGGTAATAATAATAGTGTTTTGTAAGTAAAACTTCAAAATGTACTAAATCAACTCTTATACTTTTACGACACAATGATTTAATAAGAAAAATTATAAAAATAATGTAAGTATGTTCAAAAGAGTTAAAGACTTAATCGTAAATATAACTAAAACATCTTAAGTTGAGATCACGTTATCGTAAATTATGGCAAACAGTTTGGCTATATAATCCAATTATGTACTTTCGAAAACTAATACTACCAAAACCTACAATATCTAGAATTATCTCACCAAAATTTTATGATTCAACCTTAGACTCAAGGATCTCTAAAACTTATGATTTTATTTCAATTTCATTTAGGTGGACTGTTATCCGTATTACAGTCCACCGAATCCACTGAAATGATAACACCGAGGTGATAAAAGTAATAACTTTTACATTTAACTCCGATATTACAATTATTATTAAAATGTCAACACTGCTGTAACAAAACATATCTTACGGCGAATTTATACCACAATTTTGAAATAAATTGAATGAACCTAACACGAGTTATAACGGCTACTGAAATGACATTATTTTTGTCCCCATATCACTGAAATGATATACTTACTTTTTGGCGGGCATCCACGATGATGTTGTGACGCGTTTGTGCGCTCCGACGAACGGAGGTGGACTGATTCGAAGTAAGGAAAGGCACGGGGAGCGCAAGAACGCTATGTTGACGAAGTTACTCTACTAAAACTTACTATCCACTGAAATGATAACTTTTTACAGGACAAAAGTAAATGTTTAATAAAATGTATAAGAAATAAGATAAACAAACAATATTAGTTTTTTTTTATGGGTTATATTATAATTTATTCAAACAAAAGTCGATTTTAGTCCAAATATTGAATACAACTGCAGGATAAGATATTTTACGAGTGAAATTCGATTCAGGACAGGTCACCGTGATGATAAAATGTCACTTTGTAATGAATTTTTTTTATGTAATAGAGGACATTACTCAACTATTTTTTTTGCCATGGTAGAGAAGTACCTATTATACTATAAAAAGTAATCAAAACCGTAAAACCAACACATTGCACTACCGTTTTCAGGATTGCCGTGTATTTTTCTTGCTTTTGATAATCACCCTTATAGATAACCTATTTTATTTGGTTAGTCAATGTCACGCCGGTAACTGATACGTACCGATAGGCGATATTATGTATGTAAATATAATATCGTAGTGTATGTCAATACAAACACTTTATAGAACTGTCTCTAAAGAATCATTTTACAGCAACAACTTCTAAATTCTTTACCAGCGCATGTGTTCCCATTCTCCTATAGTCCCGGGTCTTTTAAGCGGGACGTGAAAAAGCATTTGATTTTGATTTGATTACAAATATTTGCACCGAGCGGGAATCGAACTCACGACCTATTCGAATAGCAGTCAAATGCTCTACCATCAAGCTACGGATGTCTTCTTTTATATTGTCATCGTATAAATAATGTAGTACTATGTTAAGCTGTATAAAATTTGCAACGGAAGGAACATTACATAAGCCAGAAACCGTGTACTAACACGTAAAAACCGTGATACACCAGTCAATGGTAATGAGGTAAAATGTTTACTCGCTTCGTGATTTTGCTACTATATTTTCCTTGTACATAGTTCAGAGGAAATATAAGACAATTACCTAATTGTAGCGAGTGGAAATGTGTTCAAAACTGTAAGGAAACGTCTAAAAGTAGATGTTATATTGTCTGTATTGACGTTCAGTTTGATGTACCTACAGACATATTGTGTTGTATGTTATGTACTTACTTACATAATGTATATGTTAGTTATCTATTTTACCTACAACTAAACATACATATACAATTGTATACTTACAAATAAATGAAATTGAAGTGTCTATTTGTAGGTATATTAAAATCTGTCTGTGCCAGGGGCCTTACTCTGAAAATCGAACATGAACGTTTCGGATCGAACGAAAACGGACCATTTGTCAAACAACGACAGCGAAAACGTCAAATGTATTTTGGGAGTAGGAGGTGTACTGATAACGATCGACAACCTCAATGTCAAACGATCGAAGACGGATCCGAAATCCGAAACGAAACACTTTCGGGGTAGCTAAAATGGTCAAAACGTCAACGGATACGAATATTTTCGTTTTTCGGAGTAAGGCCCCAGAGTCGAAGTCATGTGGTGTCGATTCTGTGTTTCCGGCAAGCTATAACCTGGGAATATTGAAGTCACGAGTGAATAGGATCCTTCTAGGCAAGAGTGATTCATCGTAGACCACATCGTCACTTACCATCAGGTGGTCGAACGTAAGCGTAAGCAAATCTTGAATAAAAAAAAACAAAATGCTTTCCAAAAAACCTTCAGAAACATCTACTTTGTGCGAATCGACTACTAACTATAATTATTTTCAATTTCAGACAAAGAAGAGTTACAGATCTCATACAAGACACCATGAACCACGGAGGCATGGACCACGGGAGTATGAACCACGGGGGAATGGACCACGGGAGTATGGACCACGGCAGCATGGCCCACAGCGGTATGGACCACAGCGGCATGGACCACGGTGATATGGGAGATGGGTGCGGTCATGGAGGACATAGCCACGCCATGGCGGTTAGTACTTTATGATGTTAACTCCACTGTGTTGGTTATATGTTTAAGTAATATGTATACATGCTGATTTTATAGTCGTTTTGAACCGAAATATTTTAGACACAGTTTCTATAATATCGATCAATTGGAGCTATTCATTAAAAAATCCAAGAATATTTTTTATATAAATAGGAATACTGAAAGCCTCTGTGGCGTAGCGGTAGTGAACGCGGCCGCTGCACAGGAGGCGCGGGTTCGATCCCCGCTCAGTGCAAATAAATTATTTGTATGCATGAATAATGGGTTATTTGCATTGGTCTGGTTTGCGACAGTATTTTGAAGATCTCTATGGCGTATCGGTAGAGGGTTTGACTGATAAGTATCAGGACGCGTGTTCGATTCCCGCTCAGTGCAAATATTGCTATGCTTTCTTTGGGTATGCTCTTATTTTTTTGCGTGTAATTATGATAACTATTATCATTACCATCTATACAGCCCTGTACAGTATATCCTAGAATACTACTTACTTAGTTATTATTTTTTATACTAATCTACTTTAATAAACTTGTAAGTAATGAAACAAAAACTTTTCAAAATCTGAAAAAAAGAACAATAGGCACACAAGAACAACCTCGCGTGTTAGGTTTTTAAGAATATTTATTTTGAAAAAATTCTTAAATTTGAACTACTGCCTAGACATTGGCGAGTTAGGTTACATAACGCAGCTAATTGTTGCCGACATAATAATGTAATCGGCCTCTAAACGCAGTCTCGTTATCTACACTTGCGCCATCTTTGTCTGAAATTTAACAACTTGCGTTATCGTAAACGTGGGAGTATACCTACCATATTGGTAACCTGTGGTTAAACCCCTTTTATTGCGTGCTGCAATAGGCACACAGTATTTCTCTATGAATGGTAGGTACGCATATCTTTTTTTAATTGGTCACGTCAACATGACTTCACCTCGCCTGATGGTAAGCTAAAGATAAAGTCTCAGGAGAGGGAGTCACCATTACTTACACCGATAGTGCTACTAATCGCAACGAGAAGAAGAGCCTCGTGAGCAAGTAGTAACCGATTAAGTTGATACTTAACCTGGGATGGGTGACCATATTAAACACAGTGAAAGCTCTCCATGGCTCAGAGAGTACGTTAAGCCGTCGGTCTCGTTGACATACGCACATCTGTGGCATTCGTTACGGGTAGTTGGAGCCCTAAAAAGTCCGAAAACTGGGCCTCTAAACAAAGTTACACTTTAAGTGGAATCGCTTCTTAACGCATTGTTAGAAGTTCGAAATTTACGGGACTGATCAAAAAACGTATAAGATTCTTGGGACTGAAATTATTTGTCACACGTGACATCTCACCAATAAAGTCATCCCTATATATTTCGGACTTTTGACAATTCTCTCTCTCAATCCCCGCCAACCTCTATCCCTTTCCCCTCACCCCTCCTCCAGGGGCGGGAGTGCGAGTGTGACGCTGCCCATCAGGTGTGCCGTATTCTTTTCTGCCCACCTAAGTTGTATAAAAAAATCTCTGAGCCTATTTCCAACTCAGTTGGGGTCGGCTTTTCAGTCAAACTACGAAGTGGTATATATCTCTTTATTTTCCGTGAAGCGACTGACATGACTATTCTGACAAGCCATTGGCGATATCGAAGTTCTGTAGTTAGACCAGTTTTCGGACTTTTCAGGGTTCTTCAATGCTAGGAGGGGGAGGCAAAAGAATGAAATAAAGATGTCCGATAGTGTCCGAAGCTTGTAGTTATCAGTACTCTGTGTTATCAGTATGATAGCACAACGGGTGTTATCTGCTGCGGTCCGCGGCCACCGCTTTTTCCCATAGATAATTGTACCTATACTTCGGACGGAAACGCTTGAGGTTTGCTGGACAATTTCATATTAAGTACTCTAGTGTACTACAACGTAACTTATAATATAGGTACCTATAATGGTCCATTTACAGGAAATCCAATGTTACTGGTATTATAAAAGCGAAAATTCGAATGGATGTGCAATCACACCGTCTGGATGAAATTTTGGTACAGAGATACGTTACAGCCTGAAATAATTTACTGTAGGTAGCAGAAACGGAGTCAGTATTTCAGGCCAGTGGAGCTGAGTGCAGCTACTAGAATCCAAGAAACATTGCATCCCTGTTCGTGGATGCTGTACAAGGCAGGACTATTTTCCAACCCATAGTAAACATACAATTCAAGAAAAAGTGCCAGTTCAGTACCTTTTTTCTCTGCCGCACCATAAAGACTTGGAACTCTTTACCAGCCCATGTGCTTCCTTCCTCCACTATGAGACCGTCAAGCTGAAGGCCGCCACTGTTACTTTATCGGTGTATGTAGTGGTGACTCCCGGTCTTAGATTTTACCTTTAACTTCCCATCAGGCGAGGTAAAATCATGTTGACGTATCTAACATAAAAAAAGATAACTAAATGCGGGCAATTTTCTAAAAGAAAGACCCAATAGATAATTTTTATCCAAATCGAGAAACGGGCTTTCTTACTTTTTTACTATTTGCATTATTTGCTACCTTAGCTCCATCGATACAGTCACAGAACACGTTTTACGTAACTCTCGATCAGTCGAGTGAGGTTCCTTTTACGATTTTCGCATATTAACTCAAGTTTCTCACGATGTAAGTGAACGCGTCATACAGCCCGTTCAACGACATGTAATGTGTTACGCGACAGGAACGCCTGCGCCGGCGCCGACAGGTGACAGAACAATGCGCAGGAAGCGACGCGCAGCACATCACAAATATACAAACAACCACAGTGTGACACACAGACACCAATTTGTAAATTTTTTGGTTGAAGTGCGTGAAGGAACGCATTTAACGAGGCATTTTAAAGACAATTTCTTATGAGAAATTCGCATTAGGTTTAATACATATTATATAGACTAAGAATTGTGAATTCTGTCTCCGTCCACCAGTCGTCTATATTACCAAATATTACTAAGGTTACAAACAAGTACACCGTGCATTACTTTGTGTAAAGGCGAACACTGCAGGAAAGGAGGGAAATGGCAAAAGATAAGAAAGAGATAAGAATAGAAGATTTTCGGGACTACGAGGAGGAATTTCTTTAAAGATAACCTTATACAGCATAACATAATATTTCTCGAATGGGTAGGAGTGCTCCGAGGGAGCCACCGTGAAGCCGGTGATGGTGCTAGATCAGCCGGGGTGTGAGGGAAGATGAGATGAGGTGAGAGAGCGGATATGTCCCTTATCCCGCGCAAAAGCATAGGGGTGTCACGTAGTAATTTGCAGAGCAATAATGGTCTTGAATTTCAATGGCCATTCAATCTCTTGCAATATTTTTAACAGCACAGGAATCGTAGATCAGATCAAGACAGTGTCCCTGCTCCCTCTCACTTGAATTGGACTTTTATCGCACAGTATCCGCAAAAGTCTGTCTCACCGAATTCCCAGTATAGGTTAGTTTCACTCCAAATTTGCAAAAACAAAGCACATTATGAATTTTGCATATAAGTACAGCTTTTTAATTGTACAGCTGTTCTCGCCTGAAATGGTGTGAATCATTGTTAGGAGGTCTAACTGAACAAAGCGAGACTCGGTTTGACAAATTTATTTGACCGTTCCACATTGACTTGCGAATAAAAGCAGAATGGAAACAATCGGAACAAAGAAAGCAACGATTGTTTCACATGCCACACAAGTTGCAAAAGTAGGCAGCGTTGTTGAGTACTGTTATCCTCTGTTGTTCGTGGATGAGCGAGTGGTGGTAGAGCGAACTGCTAGCAGTACATACGTACTGGCCTATACAAATACTATTGACTTAAACAGCAGTATGCTGTGAAGGCCTAGCCTGAAGGAGGGGTACTTCTGTTTTTTTTTTATACCACTTAGGTGGCAGACAAGCACACGGCCCACCTGATGGGAAGCGGTCACCGTGGCCTATGGACGCGTGCAACACCAAGGGCGTTACCCACGCGCTGCCGACCCTGAAGGGAAAGGGCGGGGGTAGGAAAGGGTGGGGAGGCTAGGAAGGGGCGGCGAGGAGGAGGGGTACAGTGAGCTCTGGCTACCCTACTAACCGGCGGGAACACAACACGATGGTTATTATGGCCGCGGTCTTCTGTTGGGCGGAGGTACTTCCCCAGTCGGACAGCTCACTTCGGACGGGATTCCTATCTCCATCAATAAGATTTCCACGTTGCCATTCTTTCCACTGAACACGCCTTTTTTTAGCACTTCAACGCCGGGAGTTCCTTTGGTTGCAGGCATTCATAGGCCACGGTACAAAAAGTTTAATTTAGTATCGAAGATATTAATAACTCTCGCATTTACAGCATTTGGGCATTTAGGTTATCTGGTAGCTGTAAACTACGTTGCACCCAGATAGGTGCAATGGCAAATTTGCGTAAGGGATTATTACGGATCGCTCATCAGGCGAATTTTTGCGATAGTGGTATGCACTGCATAGCAACTCGGCCCATATGTCCACGTAGATCATCATATTAATAAAATAAAACTATTTTTTACTTCGTATAATACAAACAAGTATTTCTCAATTACAGTTCCACGCGGGCGTTTGCCAAGAGATCTTGTTCAGCGGCTGGTTGACCACTAACGCTCTGGAACTCTTTGGCTCAGCAGTTGCCATTTTCTTCGCTGGTGTACTGTACGAAGGTCTCAAATACTTCAGGGAAGCGCTGCACGCTAGGGCTTCAACTGCGAATGGTGACTCAAGAGTCAATATTACGAAGAGCGAGTGTGGGAACAATGGAGCTTGCGGTGGACCTGCGGTTGTTAAGTAAGTAATCTTTCCTATCATGGGATGCAGGAATCTATAAGCATGCCTTCCAGAAAGAAATCTACACTCTATACAAATAAATATACTTAGACGCATCAAGCGTCTAACAAATAAATGTTAAACAAAAAAGTAATTTTTATAATTTTGTTTGTCTATTTTCTGCATGTTTGAAAAGATACCTAATCTCTGAAATGGCTGGGCCCATTTTGGCGGGACTTTTACAGCCAGATAGGTTATATTATAAGCCTTAACATAGACTACTTTGATCATACTTTGATTTTCGAAAAAGATTTACGAATTCGCGTAATAAAAATTAAAACCTTAAAAATCTACATCGTCACGGGATTATTCCAGTGTGAAATCCATTCTGTGAATGATTCTGAGGTTGATAACCTCATCAATATAAACATTTAAATTTCCTAATCATTTAATTGTATATTCCAGATACACGATGATGTCATCAGGCCACGTGCTACAGACGTTACTCCACTTCATCCAGTCGACGGCCTCCTACACCCTCATGTTGGTGTTCATGACCTACAACGTGTGGCTCTGCCTGGCTCTCGTGCTGGGCCTGGCGGTGGGCTACTTCTTCTTCGGCTGGAGGAAGACCAACGTTGTGGACGTCAATGAGCACTGTCAATGATACAAGCATCATTATCAATCACTTTAGATTAGTTACAACTCGCCGGTAATGACTGTGGACAAGATAGTATGTGAGCTTTACGTCTAGCGCTGAAGACCAGAGAAATTATCTCTGGTTCGTAGCTTATGTTAGAAATATTTTTTTCTATTTATGCACTATGGTACGTCTTCAGGTCCAAAACATTATTTAAGTAAACTGAAATAACGTAGCATCTCAGCTATTAAAATAGCCGCCATTTTGAAAAGACAAAATCGTTATCTTGATTTGACTAGGTTTTCGGATTTCTAGAATTTACCTGTATAATATTCAGTATTTAACTAGTATTATTATTCAAAGTACCTGTATACCTATTCTTTATCTCAAGTTCCTAAAAATTTAACGATTAATTCATCATTTGATCCACAGACATTCCCGCCGAAAGGCAGACGCCATCTTACATTTCAATTAAAGTATTTTAGAATATCATTTCCATGCCTTTGATTATATAAGTGTCTAGATGGAGCGTCGCCGTACTACCAACAGATAAAAAATATGTCAACTTTGACAGACATGTGTGCGTGCGGCCTGTGTTTTACACGATGCATTCATTTATCTGTGTGCGTAAATAGTGATACCAGCTACTACAAAATTTCCCAAAAATCGCATAGCTATTATAATGTAATCATAGCTATGCGATTTTTTTTTATTTATTAATTAAATGTCAAGTTTTATATATATGTATCTTTATGACGGTATGTTTTTGGAAATATGTATTTTAAATGGCTAAAGTAGACTAGACTAGACATTTGGAAAAAAAAATAAAAATATGCAACAGACTTTTAAATGAAGGGTACGTTAAGCGTTCGGTTCCGTTCCGGTTGCCATACACCTCTATGGTAGTCGTTACGAGTACCATAGAGGTTGAAGTTTTAAAAAGTCCGATAACAGTTCTAAGTACAGAACTTCTATTACCACCATTGACTTGAGAAGGTCAGATGGCAGTCAACTAATGGAAAATATTTAAGTACAGCCGCGTCGTAGTTAGACTGGAAAAGTGAACCCGGACGCCGAGGTCCTTTACCTCGGAGTACGGGTCCGCTTTTCCAGCCTCGGATGCGACCGGCACTAACTCAAGGATATATTATGAGGGAAATAATATCATGGGCAATCATAAGTGTAAAATAAAAAATCAAACTCAGTGGCCATCTCTAACTTTAATATGTGATGGTATCTTATAGTGAAATATAACCCTAGCAGAAGGAGGCCGAGGCGGCAGCGCGCGAAAGCGCGCCCCCTCCTATTCCGGGGGCATGACGGGAACCACGTGGTTCCCAAACCCGAGGGGGTCATCTTGAATCCGGAGATGGCCCGGGTCAAGCCGGGGTGCGAGGGAAATGCTCTTTGGGCCACCTTACACCCTGGCGTCAGAAGACCCTAGATGGCGTGCGGTTTTAGTCGGTAAGAGTCCGACATAACCATGATGGAAAGAAAAAATAATTTAAGTTGTATTTTGGTTACTTAACGATGATAGGTAATGTTTGTGATAGTCTTTAGTCGTCCTTTATAATTCCGGCACACTTTAAACGTACAAGCCACCATTATTTAAACAGTTTTTAGTGTTTGTTTTCCGCGGGAATTACGTAGTGGCACCGGGCCGACACGATGGTGACTGAGAAGCGCGTAAGTACATAACGGCCAACAGTCGGCTTGTATTTTTTGGGCAGTTTCTGCGCATTTGACACTCCATCACTAGACACTTATATAATCAAAGTTCCATGCATAGACTTAGGAAAAGTATTTCCATGATGTAATGTTGTTTTGATAGTAAAAAATGTAATTAGTTGAGGCCGTCTGTTGATTCCACTATTATTAGATATTTAGGAATAATTACTTTGCGTAGTTACACCAGTGTAAAACCAGTTAACGATCATTTACCTAACCTGATCTCGGCTCGGTAGAGCCTGTCCAATGTGTGTTTTTCAACTATAAAGTTTTTCTTAGGTACCTACATAAATATTGTTTTAAGTAACAGATTGAGTATGCATTGATTCCCAATATCTAAGGTTCCTATTCTATCTTGAACTTATTCTATTGGAAAGGTAGAAAAAAATAAACCGTTTGAGATAGGAACAAGATCTTATAATTTGGAGTAATAAGTATTTTATTTTTTATATAAATATCTATTAAACTAAATTATTGATAAGTGCTTACCTATCTATACTTAATACCTACTAATATTATAATGAATGGAATGTTGACAAATATTTATCATAGATAGTTTTATGTGACGACGACGGTCTCTGTTGCGTAGCGGTAGTGGGTTCGACTGCTACGCCAGAGGGCGCAGATTCGATTCCCCCTCAGTACAAATATGTGTAAGCCTAAATATGTATATTTGTAGTGGTGTGGGTGTTTCTGCTGTGCTTATCTGTTACCCAGACCAAAGTGGTTTAGATAGCAATGTGTATAATGTCATTTTACTTATTATTATTGGTACTGAAGAACACAACATACAATAACTAGGTACTAGACATTACTTTTTAATTGGGAAAATAGTAATTTACCACAATGAACGGTTTCTACGCGGCCTGAGCCCAGGCAGCAGCTAGTATAATTTGACTAGTATATCTGGGTTCGAGCTAGCCAGTAACAGGATTGACACTGGTTTTGCTACGATAGATATAAATGTGTAGCGTTTTTCATTTTATTATTTGGATTTAAGACAAAATCAAATTATATGTACACTAAGTAGTATACATTTTTCAGATGTGATATTGAATTAAATAAAATGTTTTATATATGACGTATCTACCTACTTAGCTAGGTATTTCTTACCGTCAAACGGTAAAGTTAAGTTAAAAATGTTAAAATATTATTATAAATGTTTAGGTGCTGACATATGCTCAAAATTGATAATTATTTGTATTAGTTAACAATCCTTTAAGAGTATTTTTTAAATTAACAAAAGTTTATAAACTCCTAAAAGCGCCTGACTGATTTTATCAGCAATCTCTTGTGACAAAATAGTTTGTTTTTACTTACATACCTACGTATTTTTAAATTAATCACTAAATGAAACTTTAAAATAAATAAAAAATACCTTCTAACATTGTATGACAAGAAAGTGAATACCAATTTATTTGGATTAACTTTTTAATATTAATATTAGTCTGTAATTAAATATACCTACATCTTGCCATGATATTCACTTACGTAAGTATTCATTTCCTTCCATATTTACAATAAATACCTACCTACCTATCCACTTATCTCAAAACATAACGGAGATATTATTGGTTTAAAACTAAATGTAGGCATAAAAATGAGCAATGCAAAGTAAATGCATTTTAAGTCGATATTTAATTATGTAGATAATTCATATTAAGTATACTCAATATGGAGTGCAAGTTTTATGCAGTTACTAGATACCTAACTACTTTACATAATATTCCTGTCAACATTTTTCCAGTAGGTATATGGAAACTTCTGGCAATTTTCTCGAGGTGAGATACTGCAAGACAGTTAAGTAGGTATGTATCCAACCGACCAAAACTACACAGTCGCCTACCAGCCCATGGCAGGTTTTGACTACTATTGCTATGGTGTCCTTGCATAGTATTCTGTTTGTGCGATAACCTATCAATTAATTGTACAATTTTAATTAATCCTCCTTTATTCTCTAGTACAGACTGTACAGAAATCAGTTAACTAATTGAAAGTAGGGTATTGGTGCTCACATGTCGAGGTTGCAGGCTGTTGAGCCAGCCTTTCTCAGCACGAACGGTTGGTTAATTGCGCTAAAGAACTACATGAATACCTACTACTTCATATTATTAATACCTACATACAACTGCATGGTTCTATGTAGGCTATGATTAGGTACAATATATTCACAAGACATCGCACAAACGTACAATTTCATTCGAAAATTCATATCAATGTAATTATCTACCTAGAGTGTTAAGACTATGTAAATAGAATAAATAAACATTCCAGATTTATAAGTTATATTTTTTCTTACCTACTTACTGACCCGTGCCCAGCAGTTGGACATAAATCTTTACTTACTTACTAATATTATAAAGAGGAAAGATTTGTTTTTTGTTTTTTTTTGTTTTTTTGTTTGTTTGTAACGAATAGGCTTCGAAACTACTGGACCGATTTGAATAATTCTTTCACCAATAGAAAGCTACATTATCTGTGAGTAACATAGGCTATAATTTATCTCCAAAAAATTTAGGGGTCCTTACTAAAACTTCAATAATGTAACCCAATTCGAAATCCACGCGGGCGGAGCCGCGGGCAACAGCTAGTGAGTTATAAACAAACAACCTACTTACGTCAAACTCTTAAAATTAAATTGTCTGACGTTCTCACGATTCGAGAATGGTCTCTTGTAAATAGATAAAAAAAACAGCCCGCTGAGTTTCTTGCCGGAGTCTTCTCAGGGTCTGTGACGCGTTTCGAACCGGTGCAGTGGTCCATTTACTTACTAGTTTTAAATATTTTTAATTTTGACGTTTTTTAAGTGCCGCGTTTAATGGTCTATACAGAATAAATGATTTTTGACTTTGACTATATATCATAACGCTAAGCGTCGAGGGACACAGACCTATGAGTACCTGATATTTGAAAGGATAAGTAGTGATACGAGTAGGTACCTATTTGATTCCAACAAATAAACATGGTGATCTCTGCCAACCCTGAAAGGAATAAGGCGTGAGCACAAATATGTATTTAAGTTTTTTTTTTCAATCCATTGACTTTACCCCGCTGGATGGTAAGAAGCTAGGGTAAAGTCCTGAGGCCGCCATTTTAGACACTATTCGACACATTCACACTAGATGCTTACATGTTTCCTGCAAATGTAGCGCGCGATAGCATTCTCAAAAAAAACTTATGACATTTTAAAAAATGAAAAACATCAACTGACTAAACGTCCTATTAGTACGAGATCCCACTGCAAAATCATGCATGCATCGAATATTTGCTAAAAACCAAATTTTACGCATATTTATGATTAGGAGAACATACCTATTATATTTACTAGGTTGCCTATCAAAATGTGGCCACTGATATGTTTAATTCAATTATTGCTAATTCATTTTTCGGAAATAAATCCTTCACAGGGTTTTTAAATAAAATATCATCCACGTCACGGCAATACACATAAGGACTCTGAAAAATCACGGTTGCCGTTGCGCACTTCGCCGTACCTCTTCGTACCTGTTTACACCTGGCTGCCTGATGCATGATCTTGCAGTGGGATCTTAGTCTATATACCTATCACCTAGGTCGTCGTAGGTGAAGCTGTCTGTCGATGCTATGGTATGATATTAGTCCGTCCCAAGTCCCAAGAGGAAGACATTCAACGTCCGTCTCTCGATCTCGACTCTCGATCAGTAAAATAGCTGAAGAGTCTGTAATTTTACGAAAGAGAGTCATTCTAAATGCCTACCTAAATTTACGACCTCTACTACTTACTCTACGTTCAAACTGCCTATATCTAACCTAAGTCTGTAATCAGGCTTGTCGTAAAATAGAAAGTTATGTCTTATCTACCTACAGCCTACTAAGTATTTTGCAAGCGAAAGACGACCAACGTAGCATCTCATCACCTACGATAATCTTTTTTGGCTTAAAAAGTAGGTAGGTACCTACCCATCTTTTATAATAAGAAAATGAATCTAAAGCAATCCCTGTTAAAATATGAGCGGCATTCTTCGAAGTATTTATTATGAACTTAAATGCTAAAAATTAAGATAAACAACTAAACGAGGTCAGTGAAACATCTGGCGTCCGGTTCTAACACCAAAAGCTCTACTTTGATGTAGCGTTTAGTCATTCAATCTCATATTTTCGTTCATGAATAATTATAATAGTTCTATTTATTTTGTTTTTAACAAAACAACGATTCATTCGGATATTCGGATAATTCAAGCATTTTCGAGCGTTGATTGCGAGCAAGGTGAAATGTGATAGTAAAATACGTTCAAAAACTTATTGCACGTAGAAGGAATTTATGAGCATTACTAATAAATTTTAAGATTTTCAAATCATATCAACATTAGTTAAATATATATTTTTAGTTAAATGCTGAACCTAAGCAGTAGACATTATTTAGTAACGGCACAAATTACAGAATATTTTTAACCTTAGTTAACTTCAGTTTTCGAACAGAACAAATGTCATGTCAAGTAAAATGTGACGGGTGCCCCATGTTTTGCCTTTTGTAATTTACTTGTTGATTTTATTATAAGAATTAGTAAGAATTTGGTGTATTGTTGCTATATCGTCGTGTGGACAGATATGTTATAGTTTTGTTTGTGCACTTTGTGTCAGTGACTCGGTGAAACACTCCTACGGCCGCCGATTGTACAGGTAACGGTATTTATTTATGACAACGTCGATAATTTCTTGGAAACATTCATAAGTTAAGTTTTTATTGATTGTAATCTGTTTAAATGACCTTTGACTCGACAATTAGCGGGTTGTAGTTGCACATGATCTTGTTTGTATATGTAATTATGTTATAAATGTTGAAACTAAGCACATGTCGAATTCTTGAAGCGGAACTAGAGTGACAAATGCATCATAAGGCTTTCACTTATAAGAACATATACTTTTTTTATTAACTTGCAAATTATTAGGTAGAAGTTTTCTAGGTTTCTTTAAATTAACTTAGTCTATAATTAATTACAATTTATCAGTCTTAAAAATTACATAGGTACCTACTCATTAAAATTTACAAGTAAATTAAATAATTTACGAATATAACATCATATTATGACCTAAATAGGAAATTTAAAAATGATAAAGAGTGTTTCCCTAGTAATCAGATCACTATAGGACAGAGTAACACCTGATTAACTATAATGTAAGGTCTAATTTTGAAATATTACAGTGTGTTTTAATCATTATCATCTAAATCTCGTGATTTGTCTTGACTAACAATGTGTGCTCTGTAGAATCTGTTGTAAATATTGTCCCAGAAGAGCAGCCTCTGGTTCTTTGGCGGTGGACTCACTCTGAGTGTGACTTCACCAAAATGTAGTGTAGGTATACTGGCTATGGCCTTCACGCTACGTCTGTCAAAGACCACGGGTTGCCATATGACAGGAATTAAAGTGGTGGTGAGTGGTGTTGGATCTCTGTAACAAATTGGTAATTTTTTTTTTTTCATATAAATAGGACACATCAATTTGACTTCACCTTGACTTATGGTAAGCTAAAGGCAAAGTCTCAGGAAAGAGGGTCACCATTACATACATGTACTGTGTTAGCAATGGTGGCACTCAGCTTGACGGCCTCATCAAAAAGAGGATTGTCGTCTCAGCACTGCTTGACACCCACCGGTCCCACTATTGCTGCGACCACAATCCCCCCTGCCCGGCTATGCACTTTTTGATCTTAAGAATATATCTTTATCCTATAATATTAGCATTTACACAATATTTGTTTTTGAAATTGCAGCACTATTAGGAGAACCATACTTTCATCCATGAATATTGCTCTTGCAACATTTTCAAAAATATTTTAATCACTATAAAAGTCAACTAGGTACAATAAGTGGTAATATTTGTTGTTTTAGATAACTCAACACAAATTAATTACCCTATATTAAACTGACTTTAAAAAGACAAGACCAAAAACTTCAATGAGAATATCATTTGAAAATAGTTACATCAAATCATGCATAATTCTTTATTAAGTACCAAAACTAGGTACTATTCATATTTATTTAAGTAAATTATCTTATCTATATTTTTAGGATAAAATATTTCTATGATAAATGTGTCTATTTGATGCTATACTCATTATGATAATTATATTTAAATAAGATTTTCTAAAACATTACTTTAAATTTAAGACAACATATATCTTTATCCAAGCACTGTGAGTCATCATTAGTGAATATAAAATAACGTACCCCATTTTAATGAAATTTCTCCACAACGTCAACAGCTTTTCTAGAACAATATCTTCATCATCTCGGTACAGATTTTCCAAAATTGTTCCAGAATTTACTACAGGAGAATCACCATCACCATCACCATTTTGAGTAAATTTTAGCAAATATACCATATGCGTACCATTTCCCGCATAAAGCATTGCCCAGTCCACAACAGGATATTCAACGATAACATCGTAGTTATATTCAAAATAAATTTGTTCCATATCCTCTGTGCTGAAAATGTCATTACCGAAGTAAAATTCTTTTACTATTTGTCCAATTTTCTCTTTTACGTCACCATCATCAAATTCCAAATTGCTCGGCAATAATTCTGTCATTGTGTCAGGCTGTTTGTCCAATCCTGTAACGTTACTAACGTCATTTGTGTCAGTATATGTAATCATTATCGGTACTTTGTGACTGTGTCCGTCTTTCAATTTGAGCCTGGGATCAAAGTTTATTAAGCTATGTGAATGTACCTTATCCTCCACACAGGGTAGAAATGTTGTTGGGACACCAACCAAGTCTTCTAATGAAGATTCTTTGTAAAACTTATACATTTCTTCAGCATCATCCGTACCTTCATAACCTATAGCAACGGCACCTTGATATGCTATTGAAATTGGGTCGTAAGTAATGGATAACGGAGACAGTACTGACCCAGATTCTATGATAACTTTATGTATCAGTTCTTCAGCCAACCCAGATAAAAGGAGTAGTTGTATTGACACAGCGGCAGACCCTACTCCATGAACGATCACTTGGTTTGGATTGCCCCCAAAATGTTCAATATTCCTATGGACCCAATACAGGGCAGCTATCTGGTCCTTCAATCCAGCATTTCCTAGAGCATCTGGTATACTGAGACATAGGAATCCTAGGGCTCCAAGACGATAGTTAAATGTAACCACAATGAAACCTTCTTTCAAAAGAATTTCAGGAGGTTCGTATGTGCCCCATCTGAAAATAGTTAAATTCTTATAATAAAACTTAGATTATACACACGTTAAAAAAAAGCATTAAATTTAAATAAGAAAGATATTGTAAAGTAGCTGTGCCTGAACTTTGGAGATATTTAAAAAAAAAATTTGGGTTACATGAAAGAATCTGAACACACTATTTTTTTTTAATTCATGTCCGTTTGTAAGCAATGGACGTATTCCCTCCGGGGTAGGCAAAGACAACAAACCGCCACCTGCCTCTGTCCTGACATACTTTTCGCGCTTCCTCTACTGTCATTAAGCCCGCCGGTTTCGAATGCTTTTGACCTGTCCTTTTTGCAATAATTCTTTAATTTGGTCAGTGTATACTCTGCGAGGTCGACCCCGGCTTTCCTGTCCACTTACATGTGCCTTACATATTTTGGTGTGTCATTCGCTCAGTATTCATTCGCTCCACGTGTCCAAACCAGCTTAGCATACCCTTTTCAATTCTCGTTACAACATTCTCTTTCAGGCCGCACCTTTCTCGTATATCCGTATTCGTCATTAGTGTTAATCTTTTAAATTGAAGCCAAGTAGAATCTATTAATAGCCTGCCGTCATTATTTTCAAACACAGGATCTTCCTTGTATGTATACTTACAATATCTTCAGACGCTATCTATCATTTTAATATAAGGTAATGAAAACACCAATAAATATATCTGTCCCGCCGTTATTTATAATATCTACAAGATAAAGGTGAACTCTATCAGACAAAATAATATTAAGTTAATTGCTTTTTATTGCAATTTAGACTTCACTCGATGTCATAATGTCAACAGTTATCATTATCTACTTACTAAAATGGTATCGGGGAAGTCATCTACCTACAATTTGACTTCCCCGATATACGCTTTTTCACGTCGCGCTTATAGAACATGGGATTGTAGGAAGAAGGAAACACAAAATGTTGGTATAGTGCACGGCATATAACTTGGCAAGATTTTGGATTTGGATTCAAGTTAGATGCCGTGCACTATAAAGAGTTCCAAGTCTTAAATTTAATGGTAGGTCAGTGATTTGCCTCAAGTCGGGTCGGGTAGGTACCACACTGCACCTTGCGAAAAACCCTCCATAGTACCTAATCCAACCAGGTTCGGCAGGTGTATAGCCGGGCTTGAGGTGATGGTTGTCGCAGCACTTGGGGGACCAGTGGGTATTGGCGTAGTCTAAACCAATATCTGCGCTTTGTCACGCAGTGCTGCGACGACAATCACCTCTTTTTTCATGAGGCGGTCAAGTTGAGGGCCACCATTATGTCACTGTCGGTGTATGTAATGCGGACTCCTGAGACTTTACCTTTAGCTTACCATCAAGCGAGGTGAAGTCATATTGACGTGACCGATATTTAAAAAAGTTGTGTCGCAATCATCCATAAGCCTCGGTAACCGCTTACCAGGTGGGCCTTGTGCAATTAACGGACACAAACTGTAATTTAGATTCACAATCGTTTGCGTATCGCACAATTTGTTGGGCCTTGTATGGATTTACGATACGGTAGCGGTCGACGAGGTGATCGCCTTAACCGATACGTAACGTATCATGAATACTATCTAAGGCACGTGGTTTTGCACGGTTGATGTTTCGCTCCTATCGGTCGTAGCGCGATGTTAGACCGGCTACACACACTCCGATAAATCGGCGGCGACATGGGACATGTGGTGGCAGTGTTGCCACCTTAGTGGTTATAATAGTCCCATAATATTGAAGCACTATTAGAAGAGTAATGGCAAAATTATTTTTTCTTAAGTTTGGATTCTCCAACCTGGATTCAATTAAACCACTAACGAAAACCACTAACCACTAAATACAATTTTTCACCGCTAGCAGAAAGTCGAAACGTAGATTTAGTGGTATAACCACTAAAGTGGCAACACTGCCACCACATCTCCCATGTCGCTGCCGATTTATCGGAGTGTGTGTAGCCGGTCTTATATAAGCTTGGACATATCGTCTTCCCCAACCAAATATTATAAGTGGTTTAAATATTGAAACACGGTTACAAGCAATCTCCCGAAAACAACATTAAGGGCATTAACTGGCATTAGGGTCAAGCCGATGGCCTCCATTTTAGCATTATCAGTGTCTGTAATGGTGACTCTCATTCCTGAGACTTTACCTTTAGCTTGCCATTAGGCGAGGTGAAGTCATATTGAGGTGACCATTATAAAAAAGAGTAACAAGCAATTTTATTATCTATTTATCTATATATATAAAAATGAATCCCTATTTTCCTTGGTCACGGCATCACGCGTGAATGGCTGGACCTATTTGGCTGAAAATTGATGGGGAGGTAGCTTAGACCTAGGAGACGGACATACGATACTTTTCATCCTGCCCCGGAGACGAAGTATGCCACGGGCGAAGCTGCGGGGCACGGCTAGTCTATAATAAATAAACAAGTTCATATATATTACTAGCTGTTGCCCGCGGCTCCGCCCGCGTGGATGTCGAAATCCGTTTCAAAAACTATCCTATCTCTCAAGTTGGATCGAACTGCACATGGTGTGCGAATTTTATTATAATCGGTTAAGTGGTTTAGGAGTCCATTGAGGACAAACATTGTGACACGAGATTTATATATATTATTAAGATGTACTATGGCCCGACGTAGTTGAGACTAGTTTTAAGAACAAATTGTATGTAATGTGAATGTACAAAGCAAAGTAATATTAGGTACTTAGTCAAGGTTCATCGCTGAGTATCGTTCCTGAATACGGACCTAAGACACTCAAGTGTCTAAATTCACGATTACAAAAAATAGCATCATCTTTAGCACAAAGACCAATTACATATTGCCACATGAATAGCTATGGTACTGATATTACGTCCAATGACTTACCTACTTCAGTATTGCGTTCAGAAACTACTTAGCACATCTTAGATACAGTCTGAATAGGACTGAAAAGTGTGTCTTAAACGAGTCATGAATCATCGTCTCAAGTTCATACGTCATACTTTAATATTCTCACGCCTTACACCTTTATTCTCCGTGGTAGGCAGACTGATCGCCATTGCTGGTTAGATTGCTTGGTCCTATTAGTGAAATGTGGGTGTAATATTTTTAGGTGGCAGACAAGCTTACGGCCCACCTGATGGGAAGCGGTCACCGTGGCCTATGGACGGGTGCAATACTAAGGGTGTCACACACGCGCTGCCTACCCTGAAGGGAACGGGGAGGGCTTGGAAGGGGTGGGGAGGCTAGGAAGGGGTGAGGGAGGAGGGGTACAGTGAGCTCTGGCTACCCTACTTACCGGCTTACGGCTACTTACGTGTGTAATATATTTCAGCCTATCGCTACGGGGATATACAAGATTTTTGCTCCTGTCTAATATGAGTATCAATAAAAATACCTACCCATTCAATGAAATTTTGTAGCAATTATTTTATGCTAACTATTCCTAATGATCGAATGATCGAACATCTAGAACGGGTCCAGGTAGCTCAGTTGGTCAGAGCATTCCCCCTGAAAGGAACTGGTCGTGAGTTCAAGTACTGTTCACTTTTGCCAATCAAAAGTCATTTAAAATACCCATGAAGATCTTCACAAATTGTCTCAGAATTTCCAAATTTACTACGATAAGTATATTTAATATTCACAAACATTGTTCCGTAACTAAAGATTGTTTAGCTATAAACGAATGCGTTTGGCCGATTCGGAAATTCCCGGTTAGTCACTCGAGTAACGGCCTTCTGCAGCCTACGACGCGAGCTGAGATCCATTCAACAAAAAATGTCGCCACGCATTTTAAGTGTTTTGTGGTCACAGAGCTATGATATGTAGCGCAGAAATTATCCACAGACCTGCTAAGGTTATAAATTAAGAAGATGCGTCACAATTTTTGGAGTTAAGTATGCTCCCCGTGCAGATGCTGCAATATCCTTTAAGGTCCGTAAACTGTAAAGAATAGAGGCTACAGTAAGAGTTTGATTGGATCTGTGGTGGCTTGTAAATTACCACAAATGGATGTTATATTTTCTTAGTATCTTATTATGTGGGTCCAAAAATATTGCGGTTTTGAGGGCATCTTACGAAACTCCGTGCATTTTGCCGTTTCCGTTGCATTTTGCTCGTTGGTCGAACCGAGAACCACACGAGAACAACGATTAATGATGACTTACCCACTGTTTGAATCTCCGTCGTGCACTAACACGTAAACAGGTAGCGGTGTGACGTGTCTTGGTGCAAAAATGTTTAGAACTAGGCAGTTCTCCTCGCCGTCCTCGCCCGGCTGGGGACACTTGATCTTGTGGCTCGCTTCAAAGATCCCGTCCCACGTGGGCGGTGGTTCTGGCGCCTGAAATTGTTGGTTGACTAACACATTGCTTCACTTTCTTTTCTACTCTAATAAACTTGGAATTCTTGGAAGGGGATGCATCGCCTTCACATGTCACTTCCACTAACCAGCGATGCCAGGTGTAAATATATAGGATTTGTTCATTATGCGTACAGCTAAGGAGTGGAATGCCCTGCCCGAGTCTGTGTTTCCGGAAAGCTATAACCTGGGAGTCTTTAAGTCTAGAGTGAAAAGGCTGCCTAGGCAAGCGTGCTCCATCGTCGACCATATCGTCACTTACCATCAGGTGAGATAGTGGTCAAACTTCATGCCACTAATGCTTATCTTAAGTTCAATTACAGCAGCACGGAATAAGACTCACATCCTTTGGGATGCCGTCTGCGTTATGTGGGACGGCAAATTACCAAAGAGTTTCTGTTTATCATTATACTTCTTTATGATGGATTATTCTTAAAAGTATCCTAACTTTGTCTGGTTATATCAGCGAGCGAACAGTAAGTGTAGCTAATATTAATAAAATAACTGATTACTTACGTTAGAGGCAATCAAGTGTAATCATAAATATTGAAGAAAGTATCAAATACCAAAATGAAACTACCAATATACACCATAACCTAATAGCAAGAAGGTCGACTATTAAGTACATAGGAGTATAGACTCCATTGTCAAATTGAAACCCTGTTGCTCGCCACATATTGACCGACTCAATAACGACTATCAATCTACGTAATAACAGACGCCTTATCTACGTAATCTACATAACGCTAAATGAGATTTGTCTATCAACAAATGGAACAGCTGACCTTAAACCGATCCCTCAGCGTGGGCGAGCGAGCGTAGGGTATGCCGAAGTAGGCGGCGTGCGTTGGGGTGAGGTACCCCCTCACTGTCCCCTGCGTGGTGGAGACATCCCGGTGCGGCTTGATCACGCCCGCCCGCCGGCACATCACGCCCAGCAAACTGGCCAGCATAAACACAATTGTGGCTGGCTTCATGGTTTACCCCAGTCTGGCACAACAGCCACTCGTGTGTGGTTAGCGTTTACGTTAATATTTGTGAAAACATAGGTGGTTTAGATAAACAGTCGGCAGTGTCTAGTGTCGTGGTGAATACGAAAACATTTTGGTTGTGATACGGCACTTATGTATAGACTTGTTGATTTGTTTGTGGTGGCCACAGGACAGAGAGGAAGAGCTCCTAGTGTGCCTTTGTTGTGAACATGTTCAACATAATTTGCAAGGCGATTGGCTACTAACTGACATTAAACTTTAGGTTTGTTTTTCTGTTGAAAATTACCAACGTTATTATTTTGTCAGAATATGGAGTGATTGCAAAATGCTTCTTTAGCCGAGCACTTACATTGTGTTGAGCTGAAGAATAGGTGGAGACATGCTACTCGAATGTACAGTTTGTCTCCGCAAAAGCTGCTCCAGCCCAACACTATGCAAGTGCTGGAGTATTAAGCGTTTGTAAATACGCCATTAATATGTCAGAGTGTGGTGACATTACTTTTATGCATATAGTAATTCGGTGCATACCCACATACTTACATACTTCACGCGCTTCATCTACTGTCATAAAATTAAACACATATTGCTTCTTTGAAATAATAAATACGTGTATGATTTAAATTTATTGGAATATACCACTCACAACTGTAAAGTACATGGCTACAGCAACTAAGCATACAAGATCAATTAACGGATTATACTGCCAAACAAAACACGACATTAAAACACCTTGGTGACACCCCTGCGGAGGGCTAACCAGAAGGCAAATTGGAAACCAGCTACGTAAACCGAGGGGGACAGTTTGTGGCTCCGGCTGTCGACGAAGTGGTACTTGTAGATGACGGTCCAGAGCGACAGGCGCTCTGTGTGCACACCTTCTTTCATTGCCGGCTCTTTGTCGATCAGAAGCCATTTCTCTTTTTCATGCTCTCCTGCTTCCAGCTTGTTCCATGTCAAGGTACCAGCAGATGGCAATCTGAAAAGAAAACAAAAATGAATTAAAAGGTGAATCGATTAGCCAATCTTTGTGGAGCGAAGTAGTATAGCCCTTTACCCCTTTTTAATAACTTTAAGCTAAACTTGATGTGATAGGTGAAACAAAATACAATTTAAGTGAAAATTATAAATACTAATTTATCGTTTTTTTTTGTTAAAAGAGCAAAAGGGTTTCATTGCTACCGGTTGTGATTCAGAACTGCGAAGTATTTAAAGAAGCTTATTTAAACAATAGTTAAATTTCATACCCGGTTTTCACAAAACTTGTCCACAGTTGAGTCAGCGTTTCAACCATATCACCTTCATATAACTGCTCGTCTTCAGGTTGATCACCGTCTAGAGTGAACAGATACCCAACAATATCCCCTCTCACAGCACCATTGACAGGATTTTTAAGGTAATCCAGCTCTCTATTAAGTGCACCTGTATAGGCAAACTCGTAAAAATATACAGTGGCTCCTGCTCCCACTAAAAGTCTAGCAGAACGGATCCCTGGGCCGAGGTAAGCCATATCTGTGAAGTAAAGTGATAAATTTGTGTGGTCAGTTCTCTCGATGGGTTCGTTGCCAAAATACAGCTCTTTAACCGCGTTCCCTGCATTTCTTCTCAATCGTGATGCATTAAATGTTAAATCGTCGGGTAGCAAACGGTCGAAATCTTCGTTAAGATACTTTATACTTTCCGCTGTTTGGCTTACCGCTTCATGGGCACCAGCGTACATCGCAGAACCAATTAGAAATGAAATCTCTATTTTTTCTTTTTCCTTTTCCTCGTCCTCTTCGGGCGATAATATTTCATAAGGTGACTCTACCATGAAAGCATTTGCTCCCTTAGATTCTAAACAAGGTTTAAATGTCATACCCTTGCTAGCTAACACAATGTCTCTCGCATTGAGCTGCTCAAATGAGATATCGTTTCTACGATTTTCATTTATTTTCGTCAATAAATTCTCAGCTGTGGCATTTGGGTTCCTATCAAAAGACAAATAAGAAAGGAATGAACCGCTTTCGGTAATAACTTTATTTACCTTTCCTTTAGACATGGGAGACAAAGCTAAGAATCCAGCTAATGCGCCAGATTTTCCTTCGCCACTCACAGCTATTTTATCAGGATTCCCACTAAAATTTCTAATGTTACGATGTACCCAGTTCAATGCTAAGCTCAAGTCTTTTAACGCTGCATTTCCTATGGTCGTATTTTGCATGCACAGGAATCCAAGTGGGCCGAGTCTGTAATTCGGCAGAACTAGAATGATTTCATTAGCAACTAGATAATCTGGTCCATAGAAGGCAGGGTCACCACTTCCTGTGATCAGTTCGTCATGAATGTGGAAAAGTATACTTGCGTTCTCAGCGTCTACAGGTTTAAATATGCTTAGAGTGAGGCAGTCTGTATCACCGTGGTAATCATCGCCCTGGAGTTGTGGACAGAGTTTTGAATGTTCACTAATATTATGAATCATATCTGTCTTGTTTGCGGGTGTTGCTACCTAAAATAAGGGGATAACATGGTCATCAGATTCTTACCAATACTGCTTAATGGCTTAGATTTTCAGAAAAAAAATATGCTGTCAAAAATTTGATACACAATCAAATTAAATCAAAATTTATAACTTTCTAGATTCCAAACTTTAATTTTATTATCCACTATGCTCGTGTAATATAACGTACTCAGACTACTTAGTGATAAATGTGATCTCTTGCACTCCATACATTTGCACGGGTCAATAATTTTGAGACCTCACTGCTAGGCTAGGCACGATTTTGTATGGAGCGTTTTTGGGTGGCTCGAGAAATTGAATTTTCAAGATCAAAATATTTTGTATAAGAATATTTCACTTTAGCAGTTCATTATACCATTATGAAATGTACAAAAAAAAATTGGCAATCATCCCTATTATGACTTTTAAACTGATATTATTATTGTAAGCTGGTGAGTGTGTCTACGTATAATAAATATAAGTACAAAAATGTATCTATAGTATGTTAATTCCCAATCCACTACCCATGCACGAAGTTATGCTCTGTTTGTGCTTAGATTGGGCTATCTAGATCTCAGAATGGTATTATTATCACAGCTGTTGTAATTACATAAATTAAGCTCGTACCTGGAGTGGTTGATCAATATTTCCATATGGAATATCGATGAAACCGATTATTTTATCGGTTCCATGCCACGGGAAACCTTGGATTGGTCCAGAATCTGTATTTATAATCAACGTTTCATTCGCGTCGTCAGTGTCTCCAGCAGGTGTTGTTGTGCCATCAGTTCCACCAGTTGTTGCCGTAGAGCTCTCACTACTAATGGACGGATCTGGTAAATTGAAAGAAAGAAAGAAATATTTATTCGTCGACGCTCGTTTACAGGCCGAAATAAAAATAAAAAATAAAAGCTATCTATTTATAAATCTTCTTATACTATATAATTCAAAGTCCTGACTGACCTAGAGACAACGCACAGCCTAAACTGCTGGTCGTAGAGACTTGAAATTTGCAGAATATGTGTGTTTTGATGCGTAGAGGTGTACTAAGAAAGGAATTTTTAAAATTCGAACCCTAAAGCCCTAAAAAGGGCTAAAAACGTGCTTTTGCCAGAACTCAAGAACGGCTGAACAGATTTTCATGATCTATGATTTTTTGGATTTGTCTCCGCCTCGAATAGCATATAACATAATTAAAAATATATGATTCATTCAGGAAATTTAGTAATAAAAAGAAAATTAGATGTTGCAAACGTTTTTATCGCCATCTATAATAGTTGTCATAGCAACAGGAACTAAAATTTGACTTTGTCTAAATTTTCATAGAGTAGTACCCTTTACTTCTTTTTCCTCAAAAGTAAATAGAAAGTATTAATTTTTAGGGTTCTGTGCCGGATTAGAAAAAAAAAACCTTATCTCTTCGTTATCCGTCTGCCTGTCTGTCAAGACCTCTTTCTTAAGAACACGTAGAGGCATCAAGTTGAATTAGATAAAAGGAATGTTACGGATAATGCTTGGCATTACACGAAGCGTAATATCCAAACTGTGGTCTCACTATCGACTAATAGGTGGCTTGACCTACCATCTCCTGGCCTCCACTCATGGAGGACGGAGGTCGTTAAGTTACCTTCGGCGACGTTAGTGAGTCACCTGCACCGCAATCGGAGAGTTTTAGGAAGCCGTACCTTATTTTTCGTGCCCCCACGAATCTCTCCCCTCCTCTGGCCAGTAGGGACGTAATATCGGACTTGACCGACTAAAGTCGAACTCCATCTAGGGTCTACAGACGCTGAAGTTTAAGGTAACCCTTGACCCTGAGCTATCCAAGGTTTACTTATGGGCATGGCTGTTTTGGTGAGTTCCTGCATTGCGTAGGCAGGGTGCTGACGTTTGAATGCCACCATTGCCGGGGCTGATCCGTGGGCACACCACCTCTTCATACACTGGTAGAGTCTCCAGAGTGGATAGAGTGGCGCCATGTCCTAGAAGCAGACGTCGGTGGGGTAAGCCTCATGGTGAGGTCCCTGGTATCGACCATGGTCACCATAGAGAGTATGTGGAACGCCACCACTTTTTTTGCGAGGCAGTAATGCGCGCAGAAGTGGTGGTGGAAAAGCTACGGGAGGGATCTAGCACTCCCCCGTGCCGATGAAGGCGCCCCGGGCGGCGTGGTTCGTAGAACCATCTCCGTCCTCCATGAGTGAGGGCCTAGGGTGACGGTTGAGGCTAACCGTCACCCTAGCAGAAGCAGACCCAGGGTGGCAGGATGTTATATTTCCACGTGCGCTTTTTTATAGAGATGGGGGATTTAGATTCCTAATAACACGTCGAGGTCGCCAGTGCTGGGGGCCGGAACTGGTTGGCGTTTCTGGGATATCCTTTCTAGGACACACCAGATTCCTCGATCACACAGGCATTGGTAGGACTCCGACATACCAACCTCTCCGTTGGCTCCGTAGAGGTGAAGCCCGACGGGGTTTTTGCGCACGAAAAAAAGGGGTATTTCCCTTTGGGCTAGAATCCAGATATTTTGCAGAAAGTAAAATCTTATAGCATAAGTATAGGGAAAAGTTCGGAAAGCATAAATATTACCTACTTCACCAAAAAAAAATGTACATGTCTGTCATTCAAGACAAGAAGCACTGCAACAAAGTTAAGTTCGCCCCCTTTTTTTGTCGGGTGGAAATCCCCCTCAACCCAATTTTGTATGGAACCCTGCGTGCACGAGCCCAATTTGCACTTGACCGGTATTTATTAGTATATCCTCTTTATTAATTTCATGAAATTTTTGAATGTTAAATCAGGTTGTCAAATGTCAATGTCTGTAGCAAAATTTTAATAATAAAAAAATCTGATTATCGGCAATAAATAATGTTCACTAATTTGAAATAGTGCATCGAATGTGAAAGTGCAATGCAACTATGATGAAAAGGTTTTTCAAAGGGCCTCTTCCGAGTCACACTTTGACCAGAGCAGCCATCTAATCCCCATAAAATCTTGAAAACAATGAAAAAGGATAATGATGGTAAATAAACGGGCTTTGGCCGCGATGCATGTCACTGTACTTTGAAGGGTTTGATAAAACTTGAGATGAAACGAATACGTTTAGCTGCAACCACTGATTGCGAAGGAATAGACATTGAAAGTTAGTACGGGCAGTCCCTCAGCTTAAAAAAGACTTGATGGCGATAGCCAACATTCAAGCGGGCGGAGCCGCGCGCGGGTACGCTATATTAAATAAATGAAGTAAAAGGTTTTTTTTAAGTTAAACGTTTTTAAATTGTAGTGTCATCAGAACTAAACATTTCTGCCAAATATCAGACCAATCCAACAACTGAAAGGAGGTCAAGTTTTAATTAATAGATTTGACCCAAACAAACAGCTTAAGTTAAATTAAACCGATTTTGAAAAAACGCTGATATACGTTTATAGTTATTTCCAATCATAAGTAGCTGTATGAAATTTCATGTGTCTAACTTTAAAACTTCCTAATTTTGCCACCTTAGGAGTGAGGTTTCTAAAAATCCTTTCTTATTCGATCAACATAAAAACTATCTGCTGCCAAAATTTAAAGTTTGTAGGTTCAACTTAGTTAGGCTCTGCATTAATGATTCAGTCATTCAGCCATCATTCTGTCAGTCAGTCAGCCAGTCTATCTGGCCAAGCGCTATAAATATAATATAGAAAAACATATGTTTAGATCCACCTTCCGAATTATTAGATCCCTCGCAGTTCAAGTCATCACATTCATCGGATTTACTAGTCCCACCGCCTTCGTTAGGTGGTCCGCCTTCGTCAGGTGGTCCGCCTTCGCCAGGTGGTCCGTCTTCGCCAGGTGGTCCGCCATCTTCAGGTGGTTCGTCTTCAGCAGGTGGTCCGCCTTCATTAGGTGGTCCGTCTTCGTCAGGTGGTCCGTCTTCGTCAGGTGGTCCGTCTTCGCCAGGTGGTCCGTCTTCGCCAGGTGGTCCGCCATCTTCAGGTGGTTCGTCTTCAGCAGGTGGTCCGCCTTCATTAGATGGTCCGTCTTCGTCAGGTGGTCCGTCTTCGTCAGGTGGTCCGTCTTCGTCAGGTGGTCCGTCTTCGTCAGGTGGTCCGTCTTCGTCAGGTGGTCCGTCTTCGTCAGGTGGTCCGCCTCCTTGAGGTGGTTCGATTACTACGGGTGGCCCGGGGTCTGCAGGATTTATAGCATTTTGATTGCTGTCACTACCAGTAATTGTGTCGTCTCCCACGGACTCCAACTGGCCGGCTGTGGTAGCAACTGCTAACACTGCTGCTAACCATAACGTCATCCGCCACCGCATTTTCAATATTTATATAATGATATTGTACATTCCTGAAACCAAAAAATGTCCAAAGAAGTGAAATCTAGTCTAGTTACCAAGACAATTTTTTTTTATACTGCATAGGTGGCAGACAAGCACACGGCCCACTTGATGGTAAGCGGTCGCTGTGGCCTATGGACGTGTGCAGCACTAAGGGTCCCTCCCCGGCCCCCCCTTCCTAGCCCTTCCCCTTCCCTTCAGGGTAGGCAGCGCGAGTGTGACAACTTTAGTGTTGCACACGTTCATATGCCACGGTGACCGCTTCCCATCAGGTGGGCCGTATGCTTGTCTGCCACCTACGTGTGGAAAGAGGAGGCGTACAGTGAGTTCTGGCTACCCTACTAACCGGCGGGAACACAACACGATGGTTATTATGGCCGCGGTGTTCTGTAGGGCGGAGGTACTACCCCAGTCGAACAGCTCATTTCGGACTGGAGATACCGTCGTGTCCTACCTCCTTCAATTTTTCTTTAATTAATTCATCACAATAAACCAACACTTTCTAGTGTTCGAAATTGAAGTTGTCCTAAGCTTGTAGCATATAATGGTGACCCCCATTCCTGATTTTACCTTTAGCTTAACAACAAGCGAGGTGAAGTCATATTGACTGTGATGTAATTGTAACTACGTTTAAAAAACCGACTTCACAAACTAATATTTTTTTACTTTTTAGTGTATAGAAATAGAAAAGTACCTATTTATGAGGTTTATTAATATTATTATGTACAAAAGCATCAAAAACAGAATTTTTGCCGTAAATTTGATGATTTCTTCTCGATTTTCCCAAGATCCCAGCATCAGTTCCCAATACCCTGGATATGGCACCACCTCAAAAGTAGCCTCTTTCAAACAAAAAAAAATTCAAAATCTATCCATAATTTATTGGCACCGCTATCGCGTAACAGCATACCAAAAAAATAAAAATAGCGTACGAATTGAGAACCTCCTCCTTTTTCGAAGTCGGTTAAAAAAAGCTCGTTATTGGTACGCAAACCGTATTACTTTGCGTTGGATCCCTAGATAACACGCTTTGTGTCACGAAGGTTAAGCAAACAAACGGATATTGTGCCACCTGCCCAATTAGGCTAACGATACAAGTGTACCTTCTACAATGTTTGCGCAGTTCAATTATGACATCGTTACACTTGTAGTACATGACTTATGACTTCACCTCACCTGGTGGGAAGCTAAAGGTAAAATCTCAGGAAAGGGGCCCATCATTATACACACCGATGGTATTACATAGTAGCCCTCAGCTTGACGGCCTCATCAAATGCTATTCCATGCCCCGCTTTATGGACCCGAGACTATAGGAGGAAGGAAACACGGACGCTGGTAAAAAATTCCAAGTCCATAATCTGCGGCAAAGAAATGAGGTACCGAACCGCTTAGTTCTTGATGGAATTGTTTGCACCGTATAAGGGTGATAGCTCAGTCTTGCACTCATGTTGTTCTGTATAGGAAAGGAGAGGGTGGGAATAATTGGAACAACTCATCGAAATGCTCACTATGATGGAGTCTAAATCAAGATCCTGCTGATTGACGGACGAGGCTGTACCTCCTCTTGAGGTAGGTACAGGGATCTGAAAGGCAATCGGACCATAAAACTGCATAAGTTAAACACAAAGGTGGAAAGTTTACAAGTTTCCAGATTCCAGGCACCGAGGCGAAAACCTCGGATGGGCCCGGTATCCTCTGATATACTGGTAAATAGAGAATACTCGGTTGATTGGAAGTTTTGTAATTATGTGGGATCCAGAGGACAATACATGTATTTGGCACCGTGGAACTAATGGTGAAGTCAGGATGTGAATTACAGAACTTTTCAACAGATTCCAATAAACCTCTGAAATTGGGTACCATCTCTTCGTTTTAACGAGTCCTTTACATTACATTTGGTAAAAAGCGAGTTTTTGTCTCATTTTCCTTCTATTCGCTGACAAACCTACTAGTTTACTATCTGCTAACTTAAAAAAATCAAGTATTACTATAAGAGTTACAAGAAATGCTCTCACCGTATCGTGTTGTGCGACGCCCGCGTGTCACCAAACAGCAGACTACGAACTGGCTGCCGAAAGCCAACCCCATCGATCTCATATTCGTCAGCTTGTACACTCGAACACAAAACTACCTACCGGCGGGAATTCGTCGTATCACTATTATCGCATAGACATAATCTCCTGTCTCCTGGTCCGTTTACTACCGATTACTCGAACATTGCGAATGACGCAAAGTTGATACGTTGAAATAAAACTAATTGTAATAGATTCTATCGCTATTTTACAACTTGTCGAGAGCGTCTAATAAGTGGCTCCTTCTACCGCGTAGAGACATCCCAGAGAGAGAACAGTATTCCACCCAAGAACGATGTTTTCTTGAGTTACGCAATTCGGAGAGCTATATCAAGCAGGGGAACTCCGAGCATAGCCCTCTCTATTGCCCTTTGGGTGGCCTTGAGCTTTCTTATGAGGCCCATCCTGAGCGATCACGTCTCAGTTCCATACGTCATCACTGGCAACACACACTGTTCAAAGACTTTCGTCTTGAGATGCTGGGAAATTTGGGACGAGAAGATAGCTCGTAATTTCCCGAACTCTGCCCAACCGAGCCGGATTCGTCGATTGACCTCTTTTTCGAAATTGGACCTACCTACCTAGGGTTAAACAATAGGTGTAGTTAACAATTGCAGATAAATAACAACGCTGGAAAAAGTTTTGGCACCACCAGTACCAACTGAGCATGCCACGTTTATCAAAATGTAATATTATCAACCGCTATCGCGCACTCACTGATAACAAAAGCTCTGCTTGATATTTGTTTTGCGCCCCCCTCCATGCCCAAATATTGCTAGTTGCCTAACATTAGAGCTGTAAGCTAGGGTACCTACCTAATTCTGACATTGATTGTGTAATCGTTTATATGGTACCTACGAGTACATGCATAGGCACTCCGCATGCGATTCAACATGACATGATGACAGTGACATGCGATCATCATGTCATGTTTAATCACCATCACTTTTTTCACAACAAGCAACGTATCTATAAATAGTTGAGAAAATAAATGGTCAACTACGCTTAGGCTGTGGAATGATCTCCCTGCCGTGGTTTTCCCTAGCGACTACAATATGGGGTTCTTCAAGAAGGGCATTAGAAGGTCTTTGCGGGGTCGGCAGCGCGAGTGTGATGCCCCTGGTGTTGCACGCGTCTCTAGGCCACGGTGACCGCTTCCCATCAGGTGAGCCGTGTGCTAGTCTATACCTATGTGATATAAAAAAACCGCCCACAGAACATAAAAAGATTTTTGTTCTGTGACTACGCCCCACCAATATCTTCGGAGCCTGCATACCGGTACACACTTAACTCTTGAGATTGGGGGGTTTAGTTGGCAGGCGCTCCACACGATAAGTCTTTGAATTAGTATCTAAGTAACGAATAATATATGACCAATTTGACTAGATTGAACTACGTGCCAGGCCGAGGTAGGTATCCTCACATAGTGCAAACAATTCCTTCAAGAACCAAACGGTTCGGTGCCTTTTTTCTTTGCCGCACCATAAAGACTTGGAACTCTTTACCAGCGCATGTGTTTCTTTCCTCCTATAGTCCCGGGTGCTTTTAGTGGGGCGTGTAAAAGCATTTGACGAGGCCGTCAAGCTGAGGGCTACCACTGTAGCACTATCGGTGTATGATGCAGTGGTGACTCCCGATCCTCAGACTTTGCTTTCCACCAGGCAAGGTGAAGTCATGTTGACGTGTCCAAAATTTAAAAAATATATATGGGTTATTCGGTATCAATCATCGGTTGACGGAAATTTTGAGTGCAAATGCGAGTATTTCCCTCAAGGCCGAATCTCGACTCTGGTTTTCGATGATGAGTTAATGAGAAAATGGTTTGCATAAAGTATTGATAAAATTCGTTATCTGAAAACGAAAGCGCCCATAAAAAGATAATGGTCGTCCTTTCATAACTTCCATGAAAAACGTTTGAACATGTCAGTGGGAATTTTGATTAAATAAAACGCATCGAAATCTGTTTAGTAGTTTTTGCGTCCATCGTGAACCAATAGAGAAAAATGCCAAAAAATATATTTTTATGTATTTCAGATACAGCTACTTTACACTTTTATAATAGTTTAGACTAGCTTCCGCCCGCGGCTTCGCCCGCGTGGAGGTCGGTATCGCCACCAAGTCTATTTTAATAAAACAACTCTCCACTCCACTCACTCCACTCACTCCTCCACTTTCCACTCTCCACTCTACTCTTCACTCCATTGGTCTCCACTCGTCTAACCAAAACCTTTCTAATAAAAAGACCCCATCAAAAGCCGATAATCGCGATGGACGTAAAAAATACTAAACGTATTTTGATGAGGTTTTTTTATTAGAAAGGTCTTGCTTAGACTTAAAATTTAACCTATGTTTAGTTGTAAATGGCTAAGTAGAACTGGAGATATAACCAAAAAATGAGGACCTACCTTAAACCTTGAAGCGCGGGCGGAGTCGCGGGTATCAGCTTATATAAAAAGTAGCCTTTTCTTCCGTGCGGAAATAAAACCTTATGCATACCTACCCAGCGGCTAGCGGGGCAGGATATGTCAGACTCTTACTGACTAAAACCGCACGCCGCACGCGGCGGTAAGACCCGTCATGGAGGCCTCACGGGGGCCTCTCGTACCAGCTGACGCAGGTGATCTCTGGTAAGGGGTGCTTCGGGGATCACTTGTGTCTGATTCGTGAGGAGCCGACGCCCGAGTGCCATCACTGCGATGCGGGCGAGGACTCAGGGCTGCACACGCTGGCCGAGTTTCCGGCGTGGGAGATGCCGAAACAGGGCCTCCTGGCAGCCCTCGGGGTGGCAGTCCTCACACTGCTGGTGTAGATCGCAGCGATGGTGCAAAGTGCGGACGCATGGTCGGCCGCCGCCTCCTTCTGCGAGCAAGTGATGCTTTAGAAAGAGGCGGCGGAAAGGGTTCGGGAGAGGCTGCACAGAGCTCTCCCGGACGGCCGGCGGCGACGAAGGCGTCAGAGGTCTAACGACCTCCGTCGGAGCCGCCTGTCACCCTAACAGAAGCAGGCCAAGGCGGCAGCGCGTGAAAGCGAAAGTAGCCTATATGTTGTCCTGTAAGTGATGGTAGCTGAATGGATAAGGACGCGGCCTCTACTCAGAGGTATCGAGTTCGAATCCGGCCGGACAGTACCAATGTGAATTTCCCTTTGTGGAATTTATATGTGCTAATCACATGATTTACCATCTGCTGACGGTGAAGGAAAAACATCGTGAGGAAACCCACATATCCTAGAAGAAATTCTAAGGACATGTTCGATCCACCAAACCCCATTAGGCCAGCGTGTGTGGATTAAGGTCTAAACCCTCTCAGCTCTCTCGTTAGAGGAGAGGAGACCCGTGCCCAGCAGTGGGACATAAATGAGTTGATATTATTATATTGTCCAGAAGTACGAACTATAAATACTATAAATCGTACCAAGTTGATCATCTTTCCAGTAGTTTTTTATCCATGCGTGCACATACAGATACACAGACAGACAGAAAGATAAAAAAAATTACTGATTGCATTTTACCATTGGTATTGATCACCAATCATCCCCGAATAGTATGTTGTAAATATTTCAATGTACAGGATTTACCTCTCTACAGTTTTATTGACGTAACCTACGACAAACTTATTATTTGCGGTTGGTACAGTAATCGGGTCTACGGATCGAACCGCAAAATTAAGTTTGTTTTTTATTGTATACATTATCGGTCAAGTTACTTATAGTGTTAAGCTAGCTTATAGCATGCTTAACATAATAACAACATTCAAATATGCGTCTTTAGATTACACGTTGTTACAGAATGCTTTGAAGATATAAAGGTTCACTGCTCGTTCCCCGTAGGTGATGGCGTGATAATAAGTAGCCTATGTGTTGACCCGACTTCTTAATAATATTCTTGCCAAACTTGAAGTTAATCCATGCAGTACTTTTTGAGTTTATCCCGGACATACATACAGACAAACAGACAAACAGACAAACAGACAAAAATTCCTAAAACTATATTTTTGGCTTCGGTATCGATTATAGATCACAGCCCAAGTATCCTTTTAAAAAAATATTCAATGTACAGTTTTGACTTTTCTACCATTTTATTATATGTATAGATATTGAGTGCCTCGGAGACCGTTGTTTTTCCTTCACCGTCAGCAGATGGTAACCGCGGTAGCCTAGTGGTTTGGGTAATGGACTGCTGAGACGAGGTCTCGGGTTCGATCCCAGGTTTACTATGGCACACACCAATGACTTTTCGATGCTTTTCGAAGTTATGTGTGTATTTATCGCAGGTTTATTAGTGCCTCGGAGAGCACGTTAAGCCGTCGGTCCCGGTTGCCATACAAACATCTATGGCAGTCGTTACGGGTAGTTGGAGCCCTCAAAAGTCCAACCAGTCTAACTTGGAACTTCGATATCGCCATTGGTTGTGGAGGTCAGATGGCAGTCGCTCCACGTAAAATATCGAAGTTCAGCCGCATCACAGTTAGACTGGAAAGCCGACCCCAACTGAGTTGGGAAAAGGTTCAGAGAATGATGATGAGTGCCTCGGAGAGCACGTTAAGCCGTCGGTCCCGGTTGCCATACAAACATCTATGGCAGTCGTTAGGGGTAGTTGGAGCCCACAAAAATCCAACCAGTCTAACTTGGAACTTCGATATCGCCATTGGTCATAATGACCATTGGTTGTGGAGGTCAGATGGCAGTCGCTCCACGGAAAATATCGAAGTTCAGTCGCATCACAGTTAGACTGGAAAGCCGACCCCAACTGAGTTGGAAAAAGGTTCAGAGAATGATAAATAGTTTAGATATTGAGCACTTCTATGCTTACACCTTAACCTTGGATGTTTGTACATATCGTGTATAGTGCAAGGCATCTAACTTGGCAAGATTTTAGAGTAGTGTGGGCCCCACTACTCCAAAACCTTGCCAAGTTAGATGCCGTGTCTATACCTTGTTTATATGCGACGCATTTTACCACAAAATAGTATAGTGTACAGCATCTAACTTGGCAAGGTTTTGGAGTAGTGGGGCCCACACTACTCTAAAATCTTGCCAAGTTAGATGTCGAGAACTATACAATTTGCGGTAAACTGCCACGTATTTACTCCACTTTCTTATAATTAGTCATAACTAGTTAGAGAACCACACTAGAATGTAGTGTTTGAACGCTCATAAATAGATAATTATTATAATTAGATATTACTTATTAGATAAATATGACTGTTAGCACCGAGCCAGACAATAGATATTATAATACGACTGCAATTAACTTATTTTCTAGATTTCATCACTCCAATTTAAATAAATTTCATTTGAATTTTGAAAGACGTTATCAACTTTCATAAGTGATAAAGTTGGTATGCGCAGACGCAAGTGTAAATTATTTTGTGATATTTCAAAAACTTCAATCTGTCTTGACTATATTCGGACTGAAATGCCTGTACTTAAATGGGGTCTCTTGTAATACTGTATTTTGTTTAAGGGCAGTGTTTATTCAAAACGAGGGTTTCATTCATGGTGACAAACGTTTATTTTTTTTTATTGTTGCAGGTAAGAACCTCTTCACGATCAAAATGATATATAGCTGATGGATAGCGGCTGGTCACACTCTTGGTAAAAATAACCCAATCCAAAAAACAACTCCTCTTCAGTTGAACGGAATATATTTTACATACGGTTAAGGCTTATATTAGAAAGTTATACGCAGTAAATAAAACAAAATTTATGTAAGATGCAATTATTTCAAAATAAAATAAATGTTTTGAGATATTACACAGCGCCACTTAAAGGTAACTTGCCTTTGTAGTAGATCCAGGCCAATCATGCAGTGAAACATTTGCAGTTTGCACTGACCGGGAGGTCCGGGAACACTACCGCCATGACACATAGGTCCCATTGCATAATCATTAACATGGGCCCACATAAACTGGTGTACAATAACATAAATTATATTATTTCAAATTGATATTTTGACTGAGCGCCTGTGCGATTTGAAGAGCAATTTTCTTGTCGAGCGCATAGTTCATAATAATATGACAGGCGTTCACAACGCAACAGAATTATTTGGAGCATTTTGATAACGCTGAATATAGATTTTTACAATAATTTCTACTTTACTTATAATTCAATACGTCGATGACTTTTAACTCGCAATTTTTTGGCACCAAAGCTCACAAGATGATTAATTTTTCTTGTGGAAACCTATTAGTCTACCTAAGTGTTTTTATAGCGCGTCTCTTGCTTCTTTTTCAAACGTATTGACAGAGTACATGATGTTATAAATTGGACCTACGTGGCTACCCTTCGATGCTACAATGGTATTATTTGGTTTAATTTGTACAAAAATGTCCTTTTTAAAAAAACCTAATTCTTCCCAATCGTTTCTGTTGACGATCAAACCTTGATAGTGGGCGATAGTCCTTAGTCTTCAGAGTCTGGGGTACGCTCTGTTAGTTTTTCTCGTGATTTTAAGGGAGTGACTATTGCTTCAATCTGACCGCCCAAACCCTTTCATCTTTGGAGGTCAGAGGACGGGGTTCTGCGGAAGCTTTCCTTTCTGGGAAAGCCCCTTCAGACCCTCGTTCAATCAGCAGATGTATCGCCTCTGGGTATATAAAAATAAGTAAAATCACATGGCTTTTCCCAAAATATTTTATTTAGCGATACGGTTTCTCGTATAGTAATACTTGTCGTAAATATCGTCCCACATTCGCGTCGTCTTCGAGTGCGGGTAGTTGATCATCTGCAGCTTGGACCCGATGTCCAAGAGTCGGGGCTGTTCCGGCCTTGTTAACTCCCAAGTCACTCCCAGGTCTTGAGAGGGAGTCGAGTTTCTGAAAATAAGTTAATCGCAGAAGCCTTGGTAAAACAATTATGTACGTTTGGGTTAAGAAATTCAAAAATGCGAAAAGAGGTTTTTTTTCATCTAGAACGAACTATGTTAAATAGATTTTTCATCACTTATCCACAAAACTGGTGACATTGGAAATATGATATACGTTTAACTGGTTGCCAAAGCCTCGGTAATAAACGAATCCTGATATATGACATAAACACCTGGGCATATAAACACTATTAAAGTTTGATTGGAGTGCATAGATCAAAGATGGCGATAGGTACTTACAAATTTTTAACAAAATTAGTCCAAAGTTTGACCAAACGTCGCTGAATAGCCCCATCCTCTCCGTCAAGCTTCAGAAAATTAAACAGATACGCCAGCTCATCAGAATGGGCGGCACCCGTTTTGTCCACACCGGGCTCAGACTGTACTCCTACATCCCCAGAGTAAGAGAATTGGTAGTAGAAAAGTGGGGTTGATGAAGAATAGTGGTGGACGCTTCGATGAATGTGGCTCGAGAAGTATGCATCCCTGGAAGTTATAATTGGTTAAACTTGACATGACGTTATCAATCAGTCCATTAGCATATTGCAGCCCACTGCTGGGATCTCTCCATGTACGTAACGAATAGTACCGATCCTCCGCCTTGCGCATCCAGTCTATCCCAGCCTCCATTGATAAGTAATAACGTAGCACTCTCCTACTAAAACTTACATGATTGGCAAATAGTTTTCAAGAATTACCTACAAACTTTACATCTTGGTAGCAATTTCTAATGGCGCTGGTGATATCTCATTATTATTATACAAAAAAATCATTACAACAAACCTGTGATAGGCTAACACTGACGCCATTGTAGCATTTTTGCTAAAATACATGTTTCCAACTTGCCGAGCAACTTGCCTTCGCTCTCTTTCATTAAAGAACTTCAGATCATCTGGTAACAAAAACGTTGGGGTTCTGGAGATCCTTCGGAGTGCTTTAGCTTCTCTAAGTATCGATGCAAACACGTAAGCCTCATTACTGTTGTATCCAATCATCATGGGCACTGTTTTCAGCTTGTTATCAAGCAACAAATCATAAGGAGCTTCATTTAGTAGTCTTTCTTCATTCTTCAACGGCTTCTCAGAACATATACTAAATGGAAAATATGGAGCATCAAGTTTATTTGAACTTGTGAGGAGCTCTTCAACATCAGCCCTCAGGAGAGACTTTTCCAAATTGTCCAAATCGGCTAAAGTCGCTGCTCTTTGTTGAGCGTCGTAGTTAAAAGCCCAAGGACATAAAGCTGTTCCGCTCTGTAATATTGCTCCATTGAAGAGTCCTGGAGCTTTAAATGACAGCATTATAGCATCTACTATCGCAGCACCGAAACTTTGCCCGGCTGCTACGACTTTGTTGGGATTCCCGTGGAAGGCGACAATATTGTCCCGCACCCACCTCAAAGCTAACACCACATCTTTGACACCTGCGTTTCCAGGTATTGCTTCGTCACCCAAGCACAAGAAACCTTGAGGACCAATCCTAGAAAAAAAATTGACTATATGATTTTTATTCACGTGCTCACACACATATCCATGAAAGGGTAGCTCGAGCAGTATTGCACTTATAATATATCCTAACATATAGAAGACAATTGCCAGGTTCCTCATTTCCAAACTTCTAACTGCTTCTGAGACCCGTTTAATTTCCTAACCATGGAATCGAACTTATCTCTTCACGATTTCGTACACCTAAGCCTAACGACACCATGAATGTGAGTCATAAAAATCATCCTTACCTATGATGCACAATAACCACAATTATTCCTTCACGTACTAAGTGGCCAGGGTGATAGGGTCCAGTGCCTCCTGTAACCCAAACAAGAACTGGCCAGCTGGTACCTAGCGCAGACGGCACATACACGTCGAGCTGAAGGCAGTCTTCCGCTTCAGATAATGTTGAGCAAGTAGATGTTTTAGATTCCCTGATGGTAGACCAAATGGGAGCTATACTGGCCATCTGAAAATGGTTACTCTTATTTCAAATCTAATTTATAAGCCTAGTCCATTGTAGTCTTTACCTTGCGCATCCAGTCTATTCCAGCTACTTTTTTCAGGTCTTCGGCCATCTTGCTGCTAATGGGGTATTTTCCACCTTCTGTTTTCCGATTCGTGGTCTTTATTACTTGCCTGTCATTGACTATGAGGAACTTATAGGTTGTTAACCGAATTCAAAAAAAGGAAATTCGTAATTTGAGTGATTGTTCTTTTTTTGTATCTTGTTTAGCGATATTTTCAGTAATTGCTTACCTATTTAGATGATAATTACATTCTTTATTTAAAGAGTCATACAAAACGTAATGCAAATACTCACCTTAAACCGTTCTTTGGAGCTAGCCACAGTTGCATAGGGTATGCCAGTGTAGGCCATATACCCATCATGTGCAACCCCTCGCAGTTTTCCCTGGACTGTGGTGATCACATTCTGTCTAGTTGCCACCAGCACTTGGAATAATATCAGCCACCTGGGCAGCATGGTGGACAGAAACCAGTTACAAATGTATCTGTTATTTTTACTAGGACTTACACAATGTTAGGCTGTTGAAAAGCCAGTCCTCGTGTATATTGTTTATCGTTTATCTCTTTCGTTTTTTATTTAAGCTTCATATCCACTAGTTCGTTCTTTAATATTTTACTTTGCGTTCTATCTTCTATGGACTGTTGATACAAGGGGATTTCAAGTGACATAATAAGAGGCCTCAGGTTATTGTTATGACCTAAAACTTTATTATACTTACATTAGTAGGACTATTGAATTATTTTAAAGCAATCGCATGCTAACTATTTTGGTTGAGCATTCCCCCTGTAAAGGACTGGTCACGGGTTCAAGTCCCGTCCTGGATGATCATTTTTTTCGATCAGAAAATCATTAGTAGGACAGCTCATAGGAATATATTCCAGTTCAGCCGTTTGAGTACCAAACATCCAAATTTTCAATCATCTAAACATCTTTACAGACTTACACATTTTCATATGAGTAATATAACAATTTCATTCCAATAGATTAAATATTAAGTTAAGTCATACTTAGTTAATTTCTGGCCATGCTTCCGATCGTAAACCCTGTTTCCGGAAAGCTATACCTAACCTTTTTTTTTTTCTTCTGAGTCTAGAGTGAATAGGTTGCTTCTAGGTAAGCGTGCTCCATCGTCGACCAGATCGTCACTCACCATCAGGTGAGATAGTGGTCAAACGCGGTCCTATATAAAAAAAAACATTAATCGATTTTCTTTTTTTTTTATTTCGATTCACCTATCCAATATTTACTCTGTGACTGTTTTACAAAATCAAATAATAACAAAACTGTAACCGGTCTATTAGACAGTCACCTTTAAAAACTACCCACATTACTACACAACGGGTATTGAAATAAAATCAACACAACCACTTCCGTCGACATAATTATTTTATTTGATACATCCACCGCGATTGAATCTCACAGATCATTGTACTCGACACATTGTTAAGTGAACTAGATACAGTAGAAATGCGTTATTTACAATTGTGAATTTAATGGCTTAAATTATAATACGTAACATCAGTCGCTGATGAATGCTCTGCGACGAGAAATGCGTCACAGTAGCAGCTGTCAGCTGTGTACATCTTAACCTTTTCTTTAAACTAACATTAACCCGTAGCACAGACAGAAGCGCGGGGCGGTCAAAATGTCCGCGACGCACTCCTATTATCATTAGATCGCATTTAGCCCGCGTATGTCTGACAAGCGACAGGAGCTATTGCGCGGACAAATGCAACCTTAATCGTACAAATAAGAGTGCATCGCGGACATTTTGACCCTGTTTGCTTAGCCTGCACTATTAATATATATATAGACTGCAGAGTCGCTATCTATGAATAGCGCAAAGCATTTTTGTTTAGATCCGAATTCACTAAACGATAAATCGCCCAGAAACGATGAAATTAAAATATATTAATAGATAACAGTACTATCTAATATTAAAATATCCATCGTTAATAAAGTCCTGATGCCTTATCTTGATAACGTGTGTTTTATACATTGACAGACGAGCTTTATGAATTCGCTATAAAGCATTCGATAGAGTCCAGCACAAGATATTTTAAATGTCCATCAATTCCTAAGAACTCTGCAGACAGATCCCCTGACGTTATAACAATTATGCATGCCATATGAAGTACTTCACCGCTTGCTCGCGTGTCAACGTACACAATATACAATTCTAGGAATTATGGTATTGTATTTTTCCATATATTTTGTCACTGTATTGGCTTTTGATGGTGAACTGGCGAAAGTGACGTCACAGCATTCTGCTACTGTAACAGCTCGTCTCTATCACCACGACCATCATGATCGTAGCGTCACAGCAGACATCTCCAAAACGTGACACGTTGAAACAAATGATCTCCATCTAATCGTACTACAATTGTGAATCTACAAACTACACTTATTTGAATACTTGGTTATATATATATTATTAGTGAAGTACAAAATCCGTGGTTGGATAACACATTTAATGCAACAATCCACATTGTAAAGAGATCTTTTAACAATATCTATCCGCGCTGCAGTTGGGTACGTGCTATACCGTAGGCTGTTTGTCCACCGTCACGGCACGGCACCGAGAAACGAGATCGATGGAGGTAGGACACGACGGTATGTCCCGTCCGAAATGAGCTGTCTGACTGGGAAAGTACCTCCGCCCTACAGAACACCGCGGCCATAATAACCATCCTGTTTGTTCCCGCCGGTAAGTAGGGTAGCCAGAGCTCATTGTACCCCTCCTCCTCCCCGCCCTTTCCTAGCCGCCCCACCCTTTCCTAGCCCCGCCCTTTCCCTTCAGGGTCGGCAGCGCGTGGGTAACGCCCTTGGTGTTGCACACGTCCATAGGCCACGGTAACCGCTTCCCATCAGGTGGGCCGTGTGTTTTTCTGCCGCCTAAGTGGTAAAAAAAAACCTATATATATGTATATATACATATATATTTCGGGTTGGTTTTGTATTGGCGACACATGGCCATATAAATGTACGTATCGCTAAATCAGCGACGTCATCACGTTTTCGGTGACGGTGTCGGTGGATAAACAGCCTAAATGTTTGTGTCCAATAGTATAGTAATAAGAATTATTATGATTTGGTCTTTAATTTAATCTTTGTTAATGATAAATACTGTTTTTTTTATTTAATGCAAAAACGAGATGCGGTAACACGCCAATGTCTAAATCAAACTTGCAAATGGATGTGCTGAGATTAAACTTACTCATAAGATTAAATTTTTATTATAAAATTTGCCGTCCGAACTACTAGCTAGGTACTTAGATTAATTTCTAAGATTAATTTTATACGTTGAAATGAGTATGATTATCATAATTTTTCTATAAGACACTAGTAAAATAATTCCCGGTGTAAAAGAATACATACAAAATGTGGCTCATTATGCTTCTGAAGTGGTACAAAATATAAGCAAAAACATCTTCAAAAAATTAATTATACTAATTTAAAATTAAAAAAAATACATCATAAAAAAATTCTTCAACACAACTCTGTAAGACCCCACCGCGATAAGTCAGCGCGATATCATTTTACTTACTAATTATAAGGATTGACATCAATCGGCTTAACAAATTGTACTGATTGCTAGCTCAATATGTTCAGTGACCTTATCACTGTCAATTTAAGGTTCCTTTGCATAGTTACTTGTCTAAAAACCGCATTGACTTATCAAGGAAGGGCCTGAAAATCCTTAGAAATAAATTTAATTATAACTTTTCTTGAAAATAAATAATTTTTGAACCTATTATTTAGTCAATTGTCAAATCAACATCATATCCCAGACCTCATTCCAAACCATAAAACTCGCAATCCATTTTGAGTTACAAATGGAAAAAAAATTACACTCACAGGCGATCACGTTACCGTAGTTACGAGACTTTTTCCAATTTAACATTAATAAAAAAATTATCGCAGTAAATACTTAAAAAATCATTCACACACACACACATTACTCCTTTCTACTTATCACATTACTATATTATAACACCACACCCTGTACTAATAGGGGTGAGCAGTGAGATCCAACCAATTCACCAACTGTCAGAAATAAAACAGTGAGCAGCCATTTTATTTCAGATTGTTTGCTAAGTCGTAAATCGATATAATTATTCGATTTGAGCCTATACCGTCTTTGTCAAGTTTTCCTCACCAACTTCAATAAAAGAAGGTTTACTCAGTTTACCAATTAAACGCTGACTAACGTATCGAAAAACCTGGCGATTTCTCGCTGCTTCGTGGAGATACCCTTCACTTGGTACACGTTAGGCATGTTAATATCCTCGTACCTGAACTGGTCGTTAGCGCTTGGCCAGATTGGGTCACTCTCATCAAAGATCGGTGTACTGGAACAGAAAGAAAAGTAATCTATAATGCCGTGGATTCAGCGTGACATGATGGAAATCTATTGTGGATAAAACTGAGATGGTATGGTGGGCTTGAAGCAAAAGATTTCGAATACTATACGGTCATTGTGTGATTTCGAATACTATCGCCATTGGTCTTAATGACCATTGGTTGTGGAGGTCAGATGGCAGTCGCTCCTGGGAAAATATCGAAGTCAGCCGCATCACAGTTAGACTGGAAAGCCGACCCCAACTGAGTTGGGAAAAAGGTTCAGAGAATGATGATACGGTCATATGTGTAGCTCAGGCCAGCATGACTAGTTCAGGACCCTATTAGAGGTTTCCAGAATCCATCATTAAGTGCAGCACCTACAACTGACGTATCAGAACATTCGGACACATTACGGCCTTCTTTCGCTATCGTGTCCTAAGGACCTCGAAATCGGTTCACGCAGTTCTGAGGTAACAAACATAAAAAAAATAGTAAAATTGACAACCTCTTCCTTTCTGGAAGTCGGTTCAAAAAGTCTAAAAAGAGTAGTTACCTGCGAGTCATGAAGTTCACGAAGAATCTGGTCATGAAGCTTATCATCTTTTCATCATCACTCGTCGGCGGGCTTGTCTTCGCTACCATAGAGTTAGTTTTGAACACATAAGTCAAATCTTCAACATGTGCCGCTCCGTGGTACTTCTTTGTTGCTCGTTTTTTGAAAACATTAGATTCACCCTCGTAAGTGAACTTGTAAACATACATGGGAGCTGTTCGAGTCTTTCCATAAGCTTCTACCAATTTCAACGCTGGGTACTCGAAGAACCCGTCTGTACAAGCACTCACAAACGCATCTATAGTAACAGTTCCGTTGTAATACTTCTCGTCGATCTTCTTCGCCACATCAGGCAACGATTTTGGAGGAGTGGAAAATACAAATTTTGGTGGTATAACTAAAAATGGGTTTTCCTTAATTTTTCCGACAATATCGAACTGTTCTAACCGAGGACGGAAAACTTCGCATTCAGAATCTGTGTATCCAACTATAATTGGGATATTACTGCCACGACCCATGGCTAATAACACATCTGGGTAATCGTCCAATATGGGCGTCACTCCGGGGAAGGATTTTTCTACCGTAGGAACAAAAGTTGTAAAACCAGCTTGTTCAAGCATGTTCTGATTGGCGTCGACTAGCCTTTGGGCGGGCAGGTTGATGAGCTGTCGGTGGATTTCGTCAGGATCCGTGGCGGTTATGTTCAGTTTCGTGAGCAGCTGATTCAGCGTGTACTGCGCGTATACGGGTGACGGGCTGTAGAAGGGACTCACAGCTGTGCCACTCATCGCTATGGTTCTGGAAAAAGTATTTGCCTTAAGAATCATTGACATTTTAATCACAACAGCTTAGTATAAAATTAATTCTAAAGCTTTAAAATTATTGATAACCCTGAAGGTACCATTAATTAAAAAGTTGCTTGTGGTATTAAAAGTGAATTTAAGACTAAGCATAACTAAATAAATTCACTGTTTGGATAAGCTACATTTTAGTTTGAAAAAGTTCAGATTTGAAGTACCCGAAAGCGAACCCTCGCGTACCCTCTACTGTTATGAAACTTTTTATGGAAGCCTTAACTTCCATAAAAAGTTTCATAACAGTAGAGGGAGCTCACCAAATGTGTGAAGTGTCTCTACCTACCCCAAAGGAAGAATGTTTGAGTATATAATAACAATTACCAACCTCTTAAATAGCCCTTCAGCAGCCTTCGATATAGTTAACAGGTGGACAGCAATAGCCCCCGCACTTTGCCCCGCGATGGTCACATTGTCAGGGTCTCCGCCGAAGGCCCGCGCGTTTTTCTGTACCCATCGCAGTAACGTAACAATATCACGAAGACCAGCGTTTCCAGGAACTTGGGCTGTGTTCAGAGATAGGAAGCCGAAGACATTCAACCTGAAAAAAAAAAGTGGAATTTACATCTCTTGGAGATTACGACTAATTGCTGTCCGGTCTTGAACTTTGCATAAGATAATTTCTGTGAAAGATCTTGTATGAACCACCTCAGCTCAACTCTTCCGCGAGACACAGTGAATACTGTATTTTTGAAGCATTCATTAAATTAATTTTCTCTAGAAAATTTCTATTCATAAAGACACGTATAACGATCTTACCGGTAGTTAAACGTGATGACGATAACTTTCTTGCTGACGAGGTACTCTGGGCCATGTAGATCGGTATCGCCAGATCCAAATGCAAAACCTCCACCGTGCACGAAAACCAATATAGGCAAGCCGCCTGTTTCTGCTTCGCGTGACACTTCGAAGTCTTCACTCTCGTCAGCCGTCTGTATCGGCGGCTGCAGTTCTCTTGTTGGTCTCCATCCATTTTTAGGTAGTGCTTCAATAGGTACATGAATGTTGGCATAAATGCAGTCCTCGCTCATGCCTCGCGGCTCCATAATATTGCCATACAGTATGTCCGTTTGGTAGCATATTGAGCCCTCGTTTGTGGCGTCGTAGAGATGATCCCAAGGTTCCGAAGGCTCTAGTTCCTGGAAACAAATAAATGTTGTATGTGAATCCTATTGCCTATGACTGCGGAGCCTCCGTGCAGGCCATGTTGCACCTGATTTCGTGCCCTTTGTACCACATTTCCTGCAATAAGCAAGACCTCAATAAATCCACTGATGGTGCAGTCGCAATGGCTGAATTTTATGCCCGAACTGCCCGAATGTCTTTATTTGAAGTGAATTAACGACACGAAAGAAGAAGATTGTCTTAAAACAGTCACAATTGCCTAAAGTCAGAAACGTGGCTATCTTGCATCAACGGGAAGGGCACAGGGAAAAGGGGAAAATGTGAGAAGTTATTCCCCTTTTTAATCAACCCATATTTGCTCTAAAGTCCGTGGCCCTATTTTTTTTATTTGTTCCTATTCGTTACTAGTGAGTGACTAGTTTCTAGTAATTACTAGTAATCCCGTTAACTCTAACCTAAATGGCTTGGCTTGTGTAAATTTTCTCCTCTCGACCCCCTCGACCTCTATTGACCGACGAACGACGCCTTAGCTACCTCCTCTCGTACTGGCAGGTGACTTGCATAAAACATTTTACACAAAGCTCTACACACCTTAAAACGTCCCTCTCCAAGCGGTGGTTTGGCATAGGGTACTCCTCTGAAGCTCGCGTACAGGGTGCCATCATCAGCCTGCCGCTGTTGACCACACACCCTGCCTGCGTCGATCCGCACTGGAACTGTGCAGGGGTCTGCCCTCCCACGTACATGCCCTGGAATTATTGATGGTAGCGGTTAGTGAAGGGAAAAGTTTAGTAAAACAAGTTCGGGGTGTCGATAAATTCCTCAAATAGTCTACCAAATTCAACATTTAATTACTTCTATAGTCCCGGGTCCTTTATGAGGGCCGCCACTAGCTATCGGTGTATGTAGTGGTGACCCCCGATTCTTGTGGATATACAGAGTGTACAATTTTTCAATTAAGCGTGGATGTCCATATCCAAAAAAATGAAAAAATACCTACACTCTTTGCTACCTTAATGGTACCTATACCTATACAATAAGTATCGAGGTCGAAAATCGTAATATTTACATAAATACAGTTTCGATGTCAATATACATACATACATATGTATGTATGTTATGCTAATGTACCAAATAATATAATCTATACTCTATACAAGTAAATAAAATTAAAGTGTTTGTTTGTACTGTTAAAATCACAGGTTTTAAATAACTTTTAAATTAAGTTGTCAACAATTTTTTTTTTCGTTCGGAAATCCCCATGTATACCACCCGCACCCCCGTTGGCCATCGGGGGTGGTTATGTCGGGATCGAACCGACTAAAACCCTTGTTGTCAACCCTTTTTTTTTTTTTTTTTCGTGCGGAAATCCTCATGGGTACCCACCCCGCGGCCAGCGGGGCAGGTTATGTCGGACTCTTACCGACTAAAACCGCACGCCGTCTAGGGTCTTCTGACGCCAGGGTGTAAGGTGGCCCAAAGAGCATTTCCCTCGCACCCCGGCTTGACCCGGGCCATCTCCGGATTCGAGATGGCCCCCTCGGGTTTGGGAACCGCGTGGTTCCCGTCATGCCCCCGGAATCTCATTGGCTTTACGCGTCCTTAAGCTTGTATGTACTCGTATATTATGTGAGTCCTAGCGGGTGGAGTCGCGGGTACAGCTAGTCAAACAATGTTTACGTTATACGGAACTGGCGCGATGCTAATGAGAGCGGAATGTTTTTGAGAGCGATCGACGTCATTGAGCCGTGGTCCTTGACCCCCCGCGTACACGTGGAGCCTCCCGCCGAGAGGCTCGCCACTTGTTTATTTTATGTACCGCACGCTTGTTTTACAAGGGGTAGGTAGAGGCGTGTTACGTCATCTTTTTAAGGGATGCGGCTCATCCTTAATCACATTGTGTCTGATTGAAATATTTGTCATTTTGCAATTGAAGTGTAAGATAGCTGTGTTTGTACATTGAAGTTAAATTGCAAATTAGAGAAAAATACTGGGGTTATGTTATATGAACGATTCTGAAGTCAAATCGCAGTGCGGTTTTTTATTAGAAAGGTCTTGGTCGGCCTTAAATTCTCCAGTAAGTATGTTTGATTGCAATTGGTTGAGTAGAATCAGAAATGTGACCAAAAATCGCGATAATCGACATTCAAGCGGATGGAACCGGGGGTATCAGCTAGTTATAAATATATCAAAAGAAAAATTTCAAGGTTATTAATGAAAATTAAAAATTTTATCGTTCTTTCGTCGTACTGTTATCGTGTCAACCTTCCGATGCACCGTGATAACGTTTTTAGTACAACACCGTAAAGCATAAATTTTGACGTTCATAAGGGTCAGCTCACACCGAGACGCGACGCGACGCGATGATGCGCGCACATTTTAATAGAGCAAAATTAAAATATATACTTTATTTTCTACGCATCGCGTCTCGGTGTGAGCTGACCCTAACGTTACATTGTCTATGTAAAAAAGTAATTTCCAGAAATTGAACTGTTACAAAATTACTAAAATAATCATCGTAGCACGTAGACTGGCCCGTAGCACTTGCTACGAACTTCTACGACGTTATTAGAATTCTTAGATATCGTTAGTAAATGCCCTTGCTTGTGTGTTCAGGTGTTCATATTGCAGTGTTTACACAATAGTATGTTTACAACAATATGTTTGGCGACGTACCCGTAGGACCTCAAAGTTTGGACCCTGTTTCAAAAGTGCCCTTACGACCTCTTTTTTGGTACCCGTACGACCTCCAAAATAAAAAGTTTACAGCAATATGTTTTATTGATGTGCCAAGGCACTGCATGATAAAGTAGAAAATACAATAAGCAAATAGAAAAGGAGATATTTAGATGTTCCAGACACGGACGGAGAGAGATGGACGAAGGGAGATTGACGAAACAAATTTAATACCATGTGAGGGTGAATAGACAGTCATCATAGTTTCGCCGTGAGTATAATTCTTTGGCAAACGAAAGCGAAGTGATCTATTACCTACTCAACTGATTTGCTCACTAGTTTTCACGCTATATTTAGAGTAATAGGCACTGTTTCATAGTGAAACATCGCCATTTTGGTTACAGCGAAGGTGCTACAGCACGAAACTGATTTAAATGTATCTACTTAGATACATATAAATCAGTTTGATGGAAGTAGGACACGACGGTATCTCCCGTCCAAAATCAGCTGTCGACTGGGGAATTACCTCCGCCCTACAGAACACCGCGGCCATTATAACCATCGTGTTGTGTTCCCGCCGGTAAGTAGGGTAGCCAGAGCTCACTGTACCCCTCCTCCCCGCCCCTTCCTAGCCTCCCCACTCTTTCCTACCCAAGCCCTTTCCCTTCAGGGTCGGCGCGCGTGGGTGACCGCTTCTCATCAGGTGGGCCGTGTGCTTGTCTGCCACCTAAGTGGTATAAAAAATACAGCTGAACTCTAGAGTGCGTGGTCGGGAACCTCCACGCGGTGCAACCTGTGCCACGTAAACAGCAGCGCACCTCACTCGAAGTAACTGCAGCAAGTATAGCGGCAGCGAGATGTTTACACGTCCTCTCTCCCTTTTTAGGGTTCGAGGGGGTCACCTCAAAACCTTAGTCAAAGTCAAAGTAAAAATCATTTATTCTGTATAGACCATTTTAAGCGGCACTTACAAAACGTCAAAATAGATGGCCCAATGTCAGCAGGGATGCGATGAAAATACCCTATTACCCCATCCGTTTATGAGACGGCGATAAGCGATGGTAGCTGAATGGATAAGGACGCGATCCACTAACCCGCATTAGGCCAGCGTGTGTGGATTGAGGTCTAAACCGTCTCAGCTCTCTCGTTAGAGGAGAGGAGGCCCGTGCCCAGCAGTGGGGCATAAATGGGTTGCTGTTATTTATGAGACGGCGAGGCGTGCTGCTTCAGTCGGTCCGACAACTAAACCACCCACGATATTCCACGGGGGTGACGTTCGTGGGAATTTCCGCACGAAAAAAAGGATAAATATTAATAACAATAGTCTCGTGTCGTCAAAACAATCGCAACATAAAGGCTAGAGGTCACTAGTGCAATCGTTTCTGATAATAAACAAATCAAATCAGCCGCGGCGTATCTCGCCCAAAAAAAACTGCAACCGTATTAATAATTTTCTCCACGTGTATGGATAAGATAATTTGTATTATTTTATTTCGTTATCACTAAGGACGTGCGCGGGCGCCGGCGGCGCCGGTGACACGTGTGACGTCACCGTCGACTGTAATACGGATAAAATCATTTGATGTTATGATTAGGGTATACTCTTATATCTCTGTATGTTTTGAACGGGTAGGAGTTAACCCTGTACCTGTTAATTATTTACAAAAATAAATTATGATAAAATATTTTTTAAGTTAAACAGATTTTAAATTTTATTGTCATCAGAACTAAAGACTTCTGCCTAATATCAGACCAATCATACAACTGAAAGGGGTTCAAATTTCAATTACTAGATTTGACCCAAACAAACAGGTCGAGTTAAATAAAACTGTTTAATAAGTAGGCACTTTTATAAAACTTCTAGCCTATGCCCGCGTCTGCGCCTGCGTGGATGATGGTTTTGCGTTTTTTGACTATATCTCCGGTTCTACTCAACTGATTATCATCTAACATGCGCAAGATTTTAAGTCTAACTACGACCTTTCTAACAAAAAAAACCGCACAGAATTCCGTTCGGAAGCTTGCTATGGCCTAAGGGAGTGTACAATACCAGGGGCATACCACTCGCGCTGCCGGCTGCAGTGGGAACACTAGTATATTAAATAGCTAAGATCCATTTTAATACATTACATAAAAACACACAATCTTAATATATATAAATCTCGTGTCACAATGTTTGTCCTCAATGGACTCCTAAACCACTTAACCGATTATAATAAAATTCGCACACCATGTGCAGTTCGATCCAACTTGAGAGATAGGATAGTTTTTGAAACGGATTTCGACATCCACGCGGGCGGAGCCGCGGGCAACAGCTAGTATTAGTATAGATTACTAACTGCGCCTTACTTATTTAGTTATATTGAGTTTTTTTATTAAACGTGTGATTATTTGAGTATTCATATATATGTTAATTAATCATTAAAAATAAAAAAACTGCCGTTAAGGGCTCGAGTCTTCCGGCAAGAGCCGGTTTGAGTCGAGGGCATGGCCTTGAACAGGGATGATGATTATTTCTTTAGTGTTGAATATATAGGTACTTACATTTAAAATAAATAAACTGCTAAAGTGAAATATTATGATAAATAAAATATTTGCTTTTGAAAATTCACTTAAAAAAAACTAAGACGCTAATCTTAAACTAAGCCAACGGCTCGTGGCTACCCGAGTGAGTTAACACACTAGCCCTTCTGGCTTTCCTTCTAGCCCGGTCAGTCTTTTTTTTTATACCACTTAGGTGGCAGACAAGCACACGGCCCACCTGATGGAAAGCGGTCACCGTGGCCTAGGGACGCGTGCAACACCAGGGGCATCACACTTGCGCTAAACCCCGCAAAAAGCTTCTAATGCCCTTCTTGAAGAACCCCATATTGTAGTCGCTAGGGAAAACCACTGCAGGGAGATCATTCCACAGCCTAAGCGTGCGCGGAATAAAATTTCTTTCAAACCTTACAGTTCGCGCTGCAGGCGGATGCAATATGTGAGGATGAATTCCCTGTCTGTCTTTGGATGGATAACCATTCTTGGCATATTGAGATCCCTCCGTGCCCCGGAGAGCACGTTAGGCAACGGGGACGGCACGGTCCCGGTTACCATGCCAACGTCTAAGGGCTATATTTCACCAGGATACCATGGCGGCGCAACCAGTCGCCGCGACTAACAAAATATATGTATGTCGTAACGGGTAGTTGGAGCCCTAATTCTGATTAAAAAAAAAACGATTTCCACGGACCAAATTTAAATGGTCACATGGGAAGCGCAAGCTATCAAAAAAAAATTATCATCAAAATTGGTTTACCCAGTCAGTACAGTCATTTCCTTTTTTGATGTCGGTTAAAAAGTCCGATAACTTGTCTAACTACAGAACTTCGATATCGCCAGTGGATAATGAAGGTCAGATGGCAGTCGCTTCACCTACAACTTCGGAGCCCTAGCGAACGTCACCTGCAGGTGACCTGCTGTACCTGCTAATACGGACGAGGTCTTGGCGCAGGTTTTCCTCTCAGAGTTAGGCGGTCAGTTGAAAGTCCCTCCCGGTAAAGCCGACCGAATCATACCAATAAGCGGAGCTCGGGCTCTTTACTGCAAACTTTTTTTGTAGTTGATAGGCCCCCGTTTGACCATTTTCCCACCTGATGGTAAGTGATGATGTGGTGGACGATGAAAAAAGGGTTGTATTGTATCCCTGGAATAGGTAATATAAAAATCTAGAAACTGTTGCTATGTGAATGTGGGACCAACAAGATGGCATCAGGCTGACAGACAGACGGACAGTCAAGTCTAAGTTACTAAGAATTCCTTTGGTTAGGTAGGTACCCTTCGACATCCCTTCAAGTACGGAACCCTAGAAAGTAGTCGCAAAATATTTAGGCCGCGCGATACAATTATTTACCCGGGTAATATAAATAAACAAGAATTTTTACTATTTATCGATAAAATAATGTTGAACATACACTTCTCATCAGAAAAATCGAAACACTAGTTTTTATGATATTTGAAAACATACACAAATTATTTATTTTATGATATTTGAATTTAGAACATTCATTAGAATTTGAAACCTTTCACTATTAAACGACATTTGACATTATATTCCTAAAATATAAATATTTTTCTGATAATTCTTAGAAAACAAACTTGCAAGGTGTTTCGATTTTTCTGATGAGAAGTGTAAAGTATAAAAACTTTTGTTGGAAGAATAAAGTTTATCGAGAGAAATTTACCTATGTTGAAAGTTAAAAAAATCTCTTCAGATTTCATGTTCTCCTGGTACTTCAGACGAAATAGCATAAGTGAAGATAATTACAAAAAAACTTATACATACTTTTAAGATTTCGATCAAAACACTAAAAACTTTCTTCAAACGAAAAATCATTAACGAATTTTCTATTTTAAATACCTCATTTTAAACCACATAATAATACACATTTTCGAAATAAAAACTATGAAAAATACCACTTTTAATTTCGCTACACTCACCGGCTAGCGTGGCGGCGAACGCTAAGACCAAGAACACTTGCCCAGTCATCTCTGTTGCGCGGCACTCGTCTGACTGACAATGCGATGCTTTGCCCTCACGTGCATATATATGAGGCGCTCGGCCCAGCCGCATGCGCAAACCGGGACATGATCTGATCACGATCTGAGGGCCTATTCTCGTTATAAAATTATGTCCAAAATTCTTTCCAAAAACTTTTTGTCACATTTGGGATATCGATATGAGATTAAGACTGGACTGAAATTTAAAAATATTTTGTCACGAGAATTTGCCAATAACATTTTTTTTAAACAGACAAGCACACGGACCACTTGATGGGAAGCGATCACCGTGGCCTATGGACGTGTGCAACACCAGGGACATCACACTCGCGCTACCGACCCTGCGAAAACCTAATGTCCTTCTTGAAGAACCCCATATTGTAGGCTAGAGCCATATTCTGTACATGGTAATACCTCGGAGAGTATGTAGGTACAGAACTTCGATATCGCCAATGGGTTGTATAGGTCAGATGGCAGTCGCTTCATGGAAAATATAGTTAGACAGAAAAGATGAGTTAGGAAAAAGCTCAGTCTTTTTATTGATAATAAGCTCGCGTTCGACTACAATGTCACCTGTTGGTAAGTGATGATTTGGTCGTCGGTGGAGCACGCTTGCCTAGAAGTAACCTATTCACTCTAGACTTGAAGATTCTCAGGTTGTAGCTTTCCGGAAATACAGACTCAGGCAGGGCATTCCACTCTTTAGCAGTACGCACGATGAATGATGATGTATTGGAAGAAAAGCAGGCCAACAATATGAAAGGTGGGATTGCTTTAAAGGATTAATGATAGTAGAGGAAGCTGGTGATGTGTATATAGATAGAAACAGGCGGCTGTTGTCTGTAGCCACCCCACAGGGATGGTTTTAAGTTTTATTTTATTTTTATTTTATTTTATTTTATTTTATTTTATTTTATTTTATTTTATTTTATTTTATTTTATTTTATTTTATTTTATTTTATTACTTTAGAAAACTTACAGCTAGATACAAATTTATACAAACACATAGCATGTATAAGGCCAATTACAAGTTTTCACAAACACAATGAAGTAATTAATTTGGAAACAATGTAAGTCGGTAAATTAAGCAAATGCCCAATCACAAAAACCTTTTTAACATTTACCTTAAAAATATTTTTTCTGAACGGCGCGCGGCGTAGCCACATTTTAGTTTTTGGTTCTCGATGTTGATGGTTTCCGATTTAAATGTGTCCGACTTGTTTTAATTGAACTTAACTAAATTGTAGATTTTTCTTTGAGTGATATGGGATGTCAGAATTGTCTGACATAATTTAGCCATCATTATCTTTTTCTAGGAAAAAGGAAATTGGATGTTCTCAGTGTTTGTATGTCAAACATTACAAATTGGATCGTTTGAAACGATTTCCGGGAGCGATTTCTGATAGCATTACTCTAATAAGAAAAGTTAGAGTAAGTAAATACTGTCTCAATAAAGGAGATGTTTCACAAATGTATGGACCTTGGGCCCGATATGCTAGCACCTCTTCCTTCGGGGATATAGGCGTGAGTTTATGTTATGTTATAATATTGCCTCGTATTATGGGCGACTTCCCTTCAGGAGGGCCGTGCGCTTGTCTGCCACCTAAGTAGTATAAAAAACACGTTTGAATGTGTGCCGGCTATCAATGTTTTCATCTAGCTTATCATTATAAGATTGTATATATTCAATCTACGTGACAATATCAGATTAATTTTTAATACAATATAGATAATGATCACGTAGAGTTCAGAGAGCCTTGTGGTGGCTAAGTGGTCACCGAGCAGGCTAGCACATTGCAAAGTTAAGCATTTCTAGTCAGGTCAGTTTAAGGATGGGTGACCATTTTTAACACATTGACTTAGGTGACAGACAAGGTGACTGGCATAGCACCTCCGCCCTACAGAATACCGCAGCCATAATAACCATCGTGTTGTGTTCTCGCCGGTAAGTAGGGTAGCCAGAGCTCACTGTACCTTTCCTGCCCCCACTCCTTCCTAGACTCCCCACCCCATCCTAGCCCTCCCCCCTTCCCTTCAGGGTAGGCAGCGCGTGTGTGAAACCTTTAGTGTTGCACACGTCCATAGGCCACGGTGACCTCTTCCCATCAGGTGGGCCGAGTGCTTGTCTGCCATCCACCTGGTATAAAAAAAGACGCAATAGAAATAGGTACTTCTATTGCGTCTAGCCTAAAAACTCAATTGCAGAAAAGGGAAAGTAATGTATTTCTTAGGATTTCAAGGTTTGATCAGATATATTTTGTTTTGATTCACCGCATCCGCGTAGTAGTCCGAATCGTCTTTCAAATATGGTAATATCGAAAAATTGCATTCAGGAAGCAAATAATAATATTGGGGTTATTTTTAGTACTTAATAGTAATGTGTAATTGTTTAAAAACAAAATTTTGTATATCTGGTATACATAATTTACGTTGCATCCGCCTGCAGCGCGCACTGTAAGGTTTGAAAGAAATTTCATTCCGCGCACGCTTAGGCTGTGGAATGATCTCCCTGCCGTGGTTTTCCCCAGCGACTACAATATGGGGTTCTTCAAAAAGAGCATTAGAAGCTTTTTGCAGGGTCGGCAGCGCGAGTGTGACGCCCCTGGTGTTGCACACGTCTATAGGCCACGGTAACCGCTTTCCATCAGGTGCACCATGTGCTTGTCTGCCACCTAAGTGGTATATAAAAAAAAATCAATGAGATTTTGAAGCAATTAATGTTTTAACATTGATTTAAACTAAACATTTTCTTTCTTTTTTTATCTAAATCATAAAAGTCAAAAATACTTTGTTTGAGGCACTCGCTGCAAGAGGATACTTTCACCAGGGCAACAGAACGACCTACCGGGCTACCTCACGCTATACTACAGAATATAATAATAGTACTAAGTTATACGTGATATTTTGAACCGTTTTCGACCGTGATAACCCTCGTAGTTTGGAAGATCGGACGGCAGTCGCTCCCATAAAAGCCGTATTTATATTATGTTGACGACCAAAAAAACTAATATTCGGATGTAGCAAAATGTGCTATCTGTCTGTTGACCAGTGCAGCCGCGTGCAAGTAATCGATAAAATGTTTTACGAAACATAATAACAGATAAATAAAATTAATAACAAAACATTATTTTAAACAAGCTCTTAAACTATGTGTGGTTCAGCCGTTTTTGCGTCAAAAAGTTTCAACAAACATCCATAGGGTGCGTGGAGACAGTAAAACTTTTCAAAGATAAAAAACCGACTTCAACAGACCAAATTCTAATGGGACCACACGGGAAGCGCTCAGCTATCTAACGAAAAAAGAATAATCAAAATCGGTTCACCCAGACGAGTTGAACCAAGGTAAAGATCTTTCCCCATAGAACAACCAGTTGAACCATGGGCAACTTTACTTCTCCGTAGTACAACCAGTTGAACATCACAGTTGTACCACGGGTCGGGAGTACTTCCTTTTTTGAAGTCAGTTAAAAATTGATGACTATTATTGATGTGTAAGTGCAATATTACTGATGTGCAAACAACCGCTATTGGTTCCTTCACTTGATCATGATATTGGATTGCAATTATAATCAATAGGATTTTTATCAACGTGTAGGTAATTAACAAGTACAGTCCGCCACAAAACTGGATGACCATTAACTTCTTACGCTGACTGTACGGGTAATTTAACCCCCAGAGCGTAGGCCTCTGAACGGTTACACGTGGAAGCCAACACGAGCCGCTGTAAACGAGATCAATGTCGTATCATCATCGTAATTATCTATCTGCCCGTGTACCAATTATTTGGGGGCGCCACTACGTCGCATTTTCCTTATAATATTGTTTTTATATTAGTACCTACCTACTAACTGTTGCGCGTGGCTTTTTTATGCTACGTAGGTGGCAGACAAGCACACGGCCCACCTGATGGGAAGCGGTCACCGTGGCCTATGAACGTGTGCAACACTAAGGGTGTCACACACGCGCTGCCTACCCTGAAGGGAAGGGGGGAGGAGGCTAGGCAGGGGTGGGGGAAAGAGGGGTACAGTGAGCTCTGGCTAACCTACTTATTGGCGGGAACACAACACGATGGTTATTATGGCCGCGGTGTTCTGTAGGGCGAAGGTACTACCCCGGTGGGACTGCTCAGTTCGGACGGGAGATATCGTCGTGTCCTACCTCCTGTAAAACAGGCTTCACTCGGAACATACTTCGATCCCTGTGGAATCCATTAAACCCATACATAATGATAACCTTCCTCCATAAATGGGCTATTCCACACGAAAAGATATTTCAATTCGCGCCAGTATTTAGTTCCTGGAGTTCAACCAAATAAACCCATTTAGCTTTAGCTTTATTTTGACTTTTACAGGAACGACTGCCATCTGACTGTCTAAGCTCACAGGATTGGGCAGTCAGACAGTAGTCGCTCACGGAAAAGTTAAACATTCCAAGCAGAAACAACTTTGGATGCAACTGAAAAATCGCTATTATGGTAATGACCAAGGGTCGAAACTTGGAGGTCCTACGGGTACGTCGCCAATGCTTTTACGATTTCTTTCTATTTGAAAATACGCGTTCTGAAAATATGGTCAAAGACACTATTTAAGAAATTGAACTTCAGCTCAGCTTACCAACAGGTGGAGTACAGTCGAATTTCAAAAACAAATAAACGAAAACGTGTGGTTACTTGATCGCGCCCTTGAGGTGAGTGCCCTGAGGCCCTCCACGTGTAGAGCCACGCGCCGTCCTCAGCCGGTACACACGGTTAATTTCCTGGCTTGTTAATAAATTCCCTATTGGTTACACATATTCGTACTCGCTTTTGTCCAACGCTCTGACACGTGTAAGGGATCGGAAATCCCTTCTCCGAATTAATGATTGATTGAATTGGACTCGTGCTAAGGATGGCCGAATCTCATGGTAGGGTCACATGCCTATCTGGTTCAACCATACCGCGCACAGCATCAATGCGATGGTAGCTGAATGGCTATCGTGGACGCGGCCTCTTTTTAGAGGTATCGAGTTCGAATCCGGCCAGACTGTGCCAATGTGAATTTCATTTTGTGTAATTTATATATGCTAATGACATGATTTACCATTTATAAATTATAAATATTCACAACATCAGTTCAAATTTATTGGTGTTGCTATCAATTACTTAATATTCGTCTTTCTATGTTTCTATTTATAACAATACTCGTAGTATGCACACAAAAAAAATCCCTATTTAAAATAATTGTTTTAATATTTTGGGTTTCACCTTTTCTCGTAAGTACCTGTCTGATATGTATAGGCTGTTTAAGGACTAATCTTATAGAGTTCCTTAAATTCAAACTATACTGTATAGGTGCTGCGGTTTTGTACCCTTCATCCATATTGGTAACCGAAATCTCCGAAGAATTATTATTCTGCTTTGGTAACTAAACTCACCGAAGCAGTGTTACAAGAGAAGATTTTTTCTTAGAAGCTATTTGCGGAAAAAGAATTAGTATTCCACTTTTATATAACTTTTTGTTATGTTATGTTAGTTACGACCGTAAAAAATAAAAATTAGCAAGTTTAGTTACTAAAGCAGAATAACAATTCTTCTCTCATAACTAGTTACCAAACCACGAAAAATATTTTTTTTTTTGTAGACGTTTTTCTGTAACTTACAACGTAACATCGGTTTTTTACCTCCACAACTTATCTCACGGTCTGTATTAGTAGTGCCGCGTGCTCTTCACAAGGTCACCCCAATCCACGTTCTTTCTAGCTAGACACGTTTTGACACTAGCTAGACACAATAATTTACAAGTTAACAGAACGCTAATGTATAAAATACATGATGCACGACAATTACGTAGGTACTGACGTATTCTATCTTGAATGAAATTTTTAAGCAATTGCATGCTGACTATTTCCAATGATTTTCTGATCGGAAAAAATCATCATCCAGGACGGGACTTGTCACGGGTTCAAGTATTCTATCTTTTTTTTTATATCGGTCACTTCAATATGCCTTCGAGACAACTCCACGCTGTGCACCCGAGCAACGGAGACTGCAGCGCCTCTCATTCGCAGGATAGACGCTGCCAGCTGTGACAAATGCCGGCGGAGGCGGGACTGGCCCTCTAAAGGGCTGCTTGGTAGCTCTCCACGTGTCCCTCCGACTAGAAGAGAGCACAGTGGGAACAAAGAAGGAAAAGAAATCTCCAGTTACACAATTTGTTCAAAATACAACATACTGCTACTTAGAATACTATATTAAGTAGGAAAAAGCTTTACCATCTATGAAAGCAGCACTGAAGCACCACTTATATTAGGCCTTGTTTTAATGTGGTGATAGCTTCATATACTAGTTGGAGCCATCCAATGCCAGATGAAAAAAGCGGTTGTGCCTGTAGATTCCTTCCTCCTAAAGCCCCGGGTGCTTGAAGCGGGGCGTGAAAAACCATTGATGAGGCCGTCAAGCTGAGGGCAATAGACCCGGCCACCACTGTAGCACTAACCGGTGTATGTAGTGGCGACCCGTGGTCCTGAGACTTTACCTTCAGCTTACCATCAGGGGAGGTTAAGTCATGAACTAACTTAAAAAAAAAATTGATACGAAGTCACTTTCGTCTAAAGGTTACGCGCGCTTATGGCGCAGTTACGGATGTTGACACGAGTGACTAATATTACGACGATCCACATTGTCAAAATAATCTATAGGCCTATAAAATAAATTATGCGTATATTTAATATTATTTAGTTGACCTCTGTTGACTGGTATGGCCTTGATTAGTTGACTGACGTAGCAGCATTATGTATGACGCATTCGATAAACCCGATCCCCGGCACTTTTTAGTTTGTTTTTTTTAACGGTCACGTCAATTTAACTTCACTTCGCCTGATGGTAAGCTAAAGGTAAAATATCAGGAAGGGAGTACCCATTACATATACAACGCGAGTGTACTGCACCTGAAGTTGCACACATTCATAGGCTTCCGCTTCCCATCAGGTTGGCCGTGTGCTTGTTTGCCACCAGTGTTTAAAAACACCATATGTAAGGGACTCGCTAAATTAAGCATAGTAATCTTTGACCCACTGACTAAAGTTATCTTATCACATCATTGCTTTCACAGGTGAAGGATTAAACCTCAAATCAATTCGTAAATATTAAACATTGACGTATCTACTCTAGTTTAAAATACCAATCGATTTCAATTTCTATATCTATCAATATTAAAGTTCATTTTATCTTGACGGCAGACGTGACAGTAGGTCTAGCATCTTTTATAAACGGTTTTCAATCTTAATACTTCTTGTATAAGGATTAATTTTATTTGTGTGGTACAGTGTAACTGTATGCTGTTGCCAACACAATGCATTATCTAATAGAGCAAGTCACTGTGTCAATGTCAGATGGATGCCGTCTGTAGATCCTGGTCTGTGGAGTCCAATCTTTTATCGGAAAATAAACCGACGCCTGTTATTTTTTAATGGGGTTTTCCCCACCCCCAATCTCACTGCTGTGACTCCTGTAAACCCCACGAAAACACCATATCACTCGGGACTTCCCAATTTCCCAAGCAAAGTTAAACTCTCTTTTTTGGACAGCGTCGAAATATTGTTGTCACTCACACAATGTTAGTGACACCAGGTGCCTATATTAAGATGTCTAGAAAATCAAAATGGCGGATTTTTGGCGCCAAAATGAAAATCTTGAAAATTTTTACACATCAGAAAGTCCAATCTGGTAAATAGCTAGCTAAGAACCTCCCACTAGTTCTGCCAACAGAACAACTCAACAGAACAGGTGGGAGTAGACGCTCATAATTACCCGATAATCCCGACTGCATAAAAAACTAGAAAGAAAAAAATAAGCACATAGATTTCCGGTGGTCTAGAAATATAACAACTTAAAACAGTTGGGACCATTGAAAATAAACATTACCCTCCTTTCTTCGGCAGTCGGGTAATTAGATTCGCTGTCAAATGGATCCCGACTGTTATGTTTCTAAACCACCGGACATCTAAGTGCTTGATCTTTTATTTTTCTTTTTTGCCCGACTGCCGAAGAAAGGAGGGTAATGTTTTTTATTTTAGTAGCAGATTTTTTTTTTTATTCATGATAGGCTTACGTTTGACCTCAATCTCACCTGATGGTAAGTGACGATGTGGTCTACGATGAATCACGCTTGCCTAGAAGGAACCTATTCACTCGTGACTTGAAAACCCTGATGAAATGATGAAAAAAAAAAGATTCATAGTTCAATCTCTTTTCGTCCTCTAACAGTTAAAGATTACGAGAATTAACCTTCAGGTTACTTCAAAAAATCCAAAAATAGTTATACAAATACAGGAAACCACTTAGTCTAGTAAACGAATGATTCTAGATGGAAAAGTCGAAAGCAGAAACTTTGACTTAGGAACTTTGTTTGGACTAGTTAGGAGATAAACATACTAAAAGTCCTGACCCCTCCGAGGTGAGCCGGAGGGGGGGGGACCGATCTTAAAAATTCTTTCACCAATAGAAAGCCACATTATCCGTGAATGTTATAGGCTGAATATCATCACGCTACTGCCCAAGGGAGCGGAGCAATAATCATAAATGTGAACTATTCCGGTAGATACCCATACATATTTGGGAAAACTGATATGAGCGCTTTGAAAATCGACCACCTTTAGAAGCTCATAGCTAAGTAATGATTGGAGACAGATACAAAGTGCAAAAGACAAAGTTGTAGAGAATTTAATTAGTTTTTATTATGTCGTATTACACAATTTCGTACAAAGTATCGTCTTCGAGAAGTAAGCAAAAAACGAAAAAACGGGACCTTCTTTGTGCTCCCCCCCCCCCCCCCTCCGGCTCACCTCGGAGGGGTCAGGACTTTTAGTATGTTTATCTCCTAACTAGTCCAAACAAAGTTCCTAAGTCAAAGTTTCTGCTTTCGACTTTTCCATCTAGACCCCCTTTTTGAGCATTCATTGACTGGACTAAGTAGCTTGTAACAGATCCTATATACTTTATTTTTGTCTTCAACCGACAGTAATTAACTACACAAAAGCATTTTTGATGATTTCTAGAAGCATTTTTTAGTTATAAGATTACGTATTAAATCATATCCGCGAGACAATTTGAGTGGGCAGCGAAAAAACCGCGCTTACACGTGCCACACGTGTAACAAAAAGGTCAGTATCACTGCTCGGTATTCAGACTCTAGACAGATGTATCGACTGGGCTGACATTATGATTCTTCTCGCGAACCGTTCACTGTTAGGGGCCATCGACTTGCGTACGTAAAACTTACTGTATATTAGCGGCGTAAGCGCAGCTTTATCGAGTGCTTTGCTTGTCCCGTGTTCAATTCTGAAGCGGGCATCTCACTAGCAGTATGCAATGTTACACGTGCCTGGGGAACGGCATCAAGTGCCGTTGTGGTTATGCTTTTGGAATGTTTAATAATTGTATATCGTTTTTGAAGTCGGTTAAAATCTGAGACATTTACTAAAACCTGTCAAATAACTTACCATAGATATGTACACTCTACTGCAAAGAAAAGGTCCTAGCTCCGGGACCCTTTCTTTGCAGTCAAGTGTACATTATGCTTTCCGCAATATATTTTCTATGTGATACGATGACCAAATTCGCGAAGATTGACATTCACGTGGATATCATAACAAAATCGTGAAACGCATATAATAATAAAAGAGTTATATCTATGCACATAGTTTAAAAAAAAGCAAGGAAGGACTAGCAAAAAACCTTACACGAGCAAAATACATACAATAATCGACCGTTTTGTATTTAAAGGTGACTTTGAACGACTGCAGACTCATTGTGCATCTTGCAAAATAAAAAATGTACGATTTTATATATTCACATACCTAGTTACTATACTCACGCCTTTACCCTCCGTGGTAGGCAGAAACAACAGCCCGCTATCTGCTTCTGTCGTAAGGACACACACCCACAATTCACGAGTCTATGCCTCCCTTTTTTTTTTTTTTTTTTATCGTGCGGAAATCCCCATGGATACCACCCCCGTCGGCCATCGGGGGTGGTTATGTCGGGATCGAACCGACTAAAACCGCACGCCGTCTCGGGCCTTAGTAACCGGGGTGTAAGGTTACCCAATGGGCATATCCCTCGCACCCCAGCTGACCCCGGGCCATCTACGGTTTTAAGATGGCCCCCTCGACCCCCCGAAAGGGGGGGTTGGGGCGAGCATCGCGCCACTTCGCTGGCGGTGGGGTGTAGGGTGACAGGAGGCCGTCCTGTCACCCAACCGTCGGCGCGCAGACAATCAACTCGCCCCCCGCTCGCTCCCCACTGTGCCATCTGCTAGTCAGAGGGACACGTGGAGAGCCTCGGAGCAGCCCTCTAGAGGGCCACTCCCACCCCGGCCGGATTGGCCGCAGGCAGCAGCGTCTCCCGTGGCGAGTGGGAGGCGCTGCTCGCCTCCGTTGCCCAGGTGCACCACGTGGAGGTTCCGGCCCGCACCCAGTCTATGCCTCCCTATGGAAGCAGTTTTAAAGACGTATTCACGTGACAATCAGCGTATCGGTACATAACGCCGGTTTTATCACCCGATAGTTTGGCCTATATACTGGGTTTAATTAGATAGCGCCAATGCAGTTGTGATAAGATATCCAAAAATCAACAATAGCCAATTAAAAAGCAAAAAATATCTCCACGAGACGATAAACAATACATTACATCTGTGGTATCCATGACCCTCGGCCTGTTATCTGTTGCCATACGGAAACTCCTGAAAAGAATATTAAACATAACATAAACTCACGCCTATATCCCCGAAGGGGTAGGCAGAGGTGCTAGTACCCACTTTCGCCAGTTTATGTTTAGGTCCCAATTTAATAAGTGGCGAGCCTATTGCCATTAACCGGGCACTTATAAACCTGCGATAAATACACACACAACTTCGAAAAGCATCGAAAAGTCATTGGTGTGTGCCATGGTGAACCTGGTATCGAACCCGAGAATATTAAATTACTATAATAATAGTTGACGGGATACTTAGCATGTTTTATTGAGTATCCTATATTTCGACGCTGTTGCAAGTTTTTCTTTCTATACTACCTAGTTGGCAGACAAGCACACGGCCCACCTGATGGGAAGCGGTTACCGTGGCCTATGAACGTGTGTAACACTAAGGGTATCACACACGCGTTGCCTACCCTGAAGGGAAGGGAGGAGGGCTGGGAAGGGGTGGGGGGAGGAGGGGTACAGTGAGCTCTGGCTACCCTACTTACCAGCGGGAACACAACAACATGGTTATTATGGCGGCGTTGTTCTGTAGGGCGGAGGTACTACCCCAGTCGGATAGCTCATTTCGGACGCGAGATACCGTCGTGTCCTACCTCCTATAACTTTTACTTTTACTTTTGAAGTATTCCTTCCTTCTATAAAAAATGTCGGAAGTAACTCAAATCTAATTCCACGTAGTTGAAGTTGCGGGCACAGATAGTAATTTCATAATTTAAAATGTAACTTACATCAGCTTTTAAGTGATAACAAAAGTAACGTCTTTTTATATTGTTTTTGTTTTTTTTCTAATTCATTAAACGGAACAACCAAGTTGTTCGCTGCGTGCGTGGGAAAATGTCAAAGCACAAACACTTCCCGCTAAAAAATAGTGTTATCATTGTACAGATTAGATAATTATGTTATTTTCCTCGTTATATTCACTAATAACTTGACATTTGACTTCCACGTGCGGTGTTCCAGCACCCATGTACAGTCAGTGACAAAAGTAGATGGTGATTGCACAGACTTCAAGCTTGAAAATCTCGGTCAAACAAAACACCAAATCACGATAATATGATTGTAATTCATGGACTGCAAACAATTCCATCAAGAACTAAGCAGTTCGGTGCCCCTTTTCGTTGCCGCACCATAAAGACTTGGAATTCTTTACCAGCGCATGTGTTTCCTTCCTCCTACAGTCCCAGGTCTTTTAAGCAGGGCATGAAAAAGCATTTGATGAGGCAGTCTAGTTGAGGGCCACCATTATAGCACTGTCGGTGTATGTAATGGGGACCCCCTTCCTGAGACTTTACCTTTAGCTTGGCTCAGGCGAGTTGAAGTCATATTGACGTAACCAATATAAAAAAGTATTTCGTTACTAAAACGCTTACTATTCGATTTTAATTTCGTGCTAGCCCTACAAATGGCAGTACGCAGCTTTACGGAAAATATCGAAACGGCGTACTTCGATATTTTCCGTATTTCGTCGTTCGTTCGTCGTACTTCTTAGTTAGACTGAAAAGACTCCAAATAGACTGAAAAGACTCCAAATGAGTTGGGAAACTTTTAGTTTGATTTGATGACATCCAGGTGAATTAAAAAACTTTATAATCAAGTTGCCGAGATAACCTGCATATCTGTATAAACTGGTATCTTTTTCGCGAACCAATTACTGTTAATCTCGGGTCGAGGGTCAGCCCCACGGAGCAATTAGTGAAGTGCAGCATAATGAGGTCAAGAGATATCTACATATGCACTGAGCGGCCGTAGGTACGATCAGGAGTTGTGATCAACATGCATTTTTTTATCTCGGTTACGTCACTATGACTTCACCTCGCCTGATGGTAAGCTAAAGGTAAAGTCTCAGAATCGGGGGTCCACCACTACATACACTATCGGTGTATGTAGTGGTGATAGTATGTGTATGATTCTATGCGACGCATTTTGCCACAAACAAGTATAGTGTACAGCATCTAACTTGGCAAGGATTTGAAGTAGTGGGGCCCACACTACTCCAAAATCTTGTCAAGTTAGTTGCCATGAACTATACACTGATAGAAACTAAGGTCATACCTACATCCTATCGATTTCATTGTCTTCAATTTTAGCCCTTAACCTTTGACAATCTCACATCGGAATTACCCACCCAACAAAATACGAATATTTCATGTAAATAAACAACTTTCTGTGGCAATCTAAAATCGTTTCTATGACCATTAACTAAGGTTCCGTTTACTGTGACTTGATATTTGACGTATCTACCTATCAGTGTGATAAATGACACGAAACGGACAAAGGATACTTCTAAACTAACTGTACCCCGCAGCGTCGCCCGTGACACCTATTTGTCGCAAACTTATAAGTGCAAGTAAATTTATCGCAGGTTTATAAATACCCGGTTAATGGCAATAGGCTCGCCACCTATTACATTGGGACCTAAACATAAACTGGCGAAATGTGGGTGCTAGCACCTCTGCCTACCCCTTCGGGGATATAGGCGTGAGTTTATGTTATATGTTTGTCGCAAATTTATTATTTCTACCTTAATGTACCTATGGAAATTGGCCCGATACTAACTCTAAATCTGAAAAAAAAAATCGAACCAGTAGTTTCTGAGATTATCGCGTTCATCCAAACAAACAAACCTTGCGGCATTCGTCTCCGTGGCACCTTTTTAACCCATACATGCCCGTACAAATTTTTTCAATAATGTATGCTAATTTCCCCGATTTGTTGTCATTTATGATTACTACTTTGCTCTCCTAGGTAGTAGCGTAATGATATATAGCTTATCATCTTATTAACAGGCTATCCAACATAAAAAGATTTTTTCAATTTCGAACCAGTAGTTCCTAAGATTAACGCGTTCAAACAAACAAACGAACTCTTCTATTTTGCAAGATTACTATAGATTGACATTATGTATTCGCACAGTGTCCTTGCCCGGAGTCATTGCCTTACTCGTATGCAGACTGACTTGGCAACTAAAGTAGTACTTTCCATTTCGTTGACACGTGCCGCGAGGTTGTAGCACTTCCTGCGCCTGCGCACAGGTTGCACGTTACACGCGTCCGTAGGCCACGGTGACCGCTTGCCATAAGGTGGGCCGTGTCTTAAACCTACGTACTAAAAAAAAAATATTGACCTTAATTATTGTTAACATCATGATGGCCGTCATTCTTTAAATTTCTTTTACAGCTTACCCTATTTTCCGCCCCATCAACATTTCCCAAGCAAGCAGCAGACAGACAAAACATCTCTTGTATTGTCTGTATCACAATAACTAGAGAATGCATCATCTTATAAAAAATGCAGACGTTTTGCATATTTCGTGGCGGTATTTGTTTAGTCTGCGCATGCGTATGTTGTGTCACAGTATCCTTTACGATTTACTACAGTATATATACGTAAGTCACTCGCTGCCGACTGGCGAGCGACCTTCGTAATCAGAGCCTGTCCGTAGTGAGCATCTTTGGGGCAATTGGACGGCTTCTGTCTTCACCTTTCAGATTCACTGACTGGAACAGTACACATAGAAGACCGCGGTCATAATAACCATCGTTTTTTTTTATACCGGCTACGTCAATATGACTTCACCTCGCCTGATGGTAAGCCAAAGGTAGTCTCAGGAAGGGGTCCTCATTACATACACCAACAGTGCCATAATGGTGGTAAGATTTTGGAGTAGTGCGAGCCCACTACTCCAAAACCTTGCCAAGTTAGATGCTGTACACTATACTTGTTTCTATGCGACGCATTTTGCCACAAACACGTATAGTGTACGGCATCTAACTTGGCAAGGTTTTGGAGTAGTGGGGCCCACACTACTCTAAAATCTTGCCAAGTTAGATGCCGTGCACTATAATAATATAAATAAGTATTTCTATATCGAACTTCATCGATCCGATCCGTGACTAATCAGACACGTACGAGCTAACATTATTATCGTTTATTCGCTTGTGATTCATTACGACACGTTTGTGAAAGTATACCTAATAGCAACATGATATTATAATGTTTGCTTATTACAGTACCATTTGCGCATGGTAATTAATTATCTGTAAGCAAATATTAATCGCCCCCAATCGCAAATACAACAATTGACAAACAAAACCCTTTCGGCCAGGTGTCCGGTTACAAAAGAAGAAAATGTTCTCTTTTTTTTGTTACCTAGTTACAAACCAAGATCAAAATATTTTTAATCTAGTAGTTACCAAACAATCAGGAAATCAACTCCAATAATGAAAATTTGAAATATACCGTATTTACGTATACAATGCCTGCTTGGTTACTGAAAAATTCCCTGCCTGCATTCATTGCCTGCTGAGGGGGGGAGGGAGTTGTGAGCTCTCTCTCTCTCTCTCTCTCTCTCTCTCTCGAGTTAAGTGAGCTTTTATATGTGCTCTAAAAGCCCTTTATAAACCAAACCAAAAATAGGAGGAGTAAGCAGGTCTAAGACTCCTTCAGATGCAACCGGGAATAACGCTGAAATAGCCCGCACAGACGTAGCTGAGTTACCAAGCTAATTCTATCTGTTTCTAAGCTAGCCAGTCGATTGTTTCTAACCTAGATCCTCGATGAGACACGTGTCACTCGTTATCTTGACAATAACATAATATACACAACAACACAACCTAGACACATGTTGTACTGGGCGCAACCACGACATGTGCCAATTATGTGGCTGATTTGAACAGATTTCATCTTTTTTTTTATTGGTAACTAGCTGTTGGCCGCGGCTCCGCCCGCGTGGAATTCGGATTTTGTTCCAACATTTTTTCGTGCTATTAGTAAAGATGTATGGAAGTCTGCCCGATTTATTGACATTAATGCTCACTGCTCCGCTCCCTTTGGTAGTAGCGTGATGATATATAGCCTATATTACTCCCAGATAGTGTAGCTTTCTATAAGTGAAAGAATTATTGAAATCGGTCCAGTAGTTTCGGAGCCTATTCATTACAAACATACAAAAATAGGTACAAATCTTTCCTCTTTATAATATTAGTATAGATAGACTCGCGTTTGACCACGATCTCACCTGTTGGTAAGTGATGATGTGGTCGACGGTGGAGCACGCTTGCCTAGAAGAAACCTATTCACTCTAGACTTGAAGACTCCCAGGTTGTAGCTTTCCGGAAATACAGACTCAGGCAGGGTATTCCACTCTTTAGCAGTACGCACGATGAACGTACTGCCAAAATGTTTTGTGCGTATGAGTGGGATATCCACCATGTACCTCTCCATCCATGTACCATCATCTAAATAAAACTAGACAACACAACACTCAGAACTGACATCATACATTTGTTGTTGTTTATTGTTTACTCGATTTTACATAATACTGAACTGCAAGTAGGTCAACCGGTGCTGTGTCCAATCGATTTCATCATAATAGTGATGGCCTCCAACCTCCAATATGGATTTATTTGATAAGTGATATAATTTTTAGTTGAAGTTTACGTTTTTTATATAAAGCACAAAAAAAAAATTATAAAAAAAATACATGCATACGTCATAGAATTCCTCCACATCATTACCGCCTGGTAATGTTCCTGAAAGACTGGCAGCATTGCCACGCTGAATGGCAATGCTAATTCTTTGTGCAAGATAGAGTCCAGCCTTCTGGTCACCTGTGGTACCGATCAGCCGCTTCGCCAAATCCTTATAGACAAGGCGGGCACTTGGACCCCATGACCCCAGCGTCTCAACCCCAAACGGCTCAAAAATATATTCACCAACTAAGTTGGAGTATTTACATCGTTTAAAGTTTTCCGCAGATGCAGCAGTAGCGCCAACACAGTCTGCTGTGCTTGAAAGATGTGAAGGTGCAAGGGTGTTGAGTTAATGTTTACTTCAATCAATTAGCCTGTAGTAGTCTACACATGGTTTCCTTTTCCAACACTTTCGTTAAGAAGAAAATACTTTCTTTGCTTAGAAGGAGGTAGGACACGACGGTATCTCCCGTCCGAAATGAGCTGTCCGACTGGGGTAGTACCTCCGCCCTACAGAACACCGCGGCCATAATAACCATCGAGTTGTGTTCCCGCCGGTAAGTAGGGTAGCCAGAGCTCACTGTACCCCTCCTCTTCCCATCCCTTCCTAGCCTCCCCACCCCATCCCAGCCCTCCCCTCTTCCCTTCAGGGTAGGCAGCGCGTGTGTGATACCTTAGTGTTTCACACGTTCATAGGCCACGGTGACCGCTTCCCATCAGGTGGGCCGTGTGCTTGTCTGCCACCTAAGTAGTATATTCAAAAAAAACTTTCTCACTAAAAAGCTAGGCTTCAACGGTTCAAAATAAAGTTCAGAAACCATAATTCAAAGAAGTGTAGTTCCTGAACTGTCTATAAGAATGATAGCTATTACAATGTAATGATGAATCGATTGATCTAAATATAGCATGAATTGTGTTGTCGGTTATCAATGGAGCCACGTAAGTTCACGTTATGGAGCCAAGTGTGATGGAAAACTCATAATATTTTTATATCGGCACATAAAATGATAGTGATGGTAATATTTATTGCCTTCAAGCTAGTACGAGCGGCACGTGTAACTTGGGTACATACGTAAAGTATAACTACTCTATATTATGGCAATGACTGCGGTAGCCTAGTGGTCTGGGTAATGGACTGCTGAGACGAGGTCTCGGGTTCGATCCCAGGTTCACCAGGGCACACACCAATGACTTCTCGATGCTTTTCGAAGTTATGTGTGTATTTATCGCAATCGGTAAATGGTAATAGGGTCGCCACTTATTACATTGGTACCTAAACATAAACTGGCGAAATGTGGGTGCTAGCTGCACCTCTGCCTACCCCTTCGGGGATATAGGCGTGAGTTTTTGGTATATGTTATTATGGCAATCATCTGTAATACCTTTACCAATTATTTGTTTCATGGTTTCTGCTTATATCCAGACAACAGCGCAGCGTGTGTGCTTTTTCCATGCAGTTGTATCAACCTTCACTCATAACAAGTTTTTATTTAACTTGCTCTGTTGTTTGTTGGTTAGTATGGGCCAAATCTTGCGTATCTTCAGTACCAAAGCCATGGATATGGTAGATACTATCACGTCTTTTACCTGTCACCTTTCCGATTTATTATCATATTTCTAACGGGGACAGTGACTGGGCGGGGTGATCAACCTTACATAAGTGGGGCCCTAAGTGGATGTCCGATATCCTGCAATCACGGTATTCCGTGACGTCATTCTTGACGTCTAAGCGTCGCCAACTTCTGGGTTCCAGTTGAAATCCAGCGCCAGGGATCGTTCTGATTCCTGACACATGCTGAACTGGTCACCCATTTGGTGCAACCGTTAGGCACATAATAATTTTAATACCTAATTAAAGTCTCATCAAAATCAATAAAGACTCATGTACTTACCTGCACCAAATAACAGTTCTTTCTTTCTTTCTTTCTTGAACCTACCTATGTCCTTGCAAAATCTTACAATCTGTTCCACCAACAGATTAGAGGTCATATATTTCCAATGTGTCTGCTACGTAGTCTCACATCTTATCAGTGAGTCACCTATCTTATACACTTAGTTGTATGATGCACATATTAGCGACGTAGCGACAACGGCGCACACGCACGAGACGCTGACAAAGCATTACGTGATACAAACTCGATAAAATTAATAATTGTGCATTAATCATGCATTTATCGATCATTTTATACATATTTAAGATTTATCTTTAAACTAGTTTTAGTTTGCGGCTCCGCCCACGTGGAATTCACCGGGTAGTGCCCGGTGAATTCCAGCCAGCTGTGTAGCCCTAAGTCCTGGCAATCACAGTGATGGCACTCAGACATTGGCTCCTACCTGACCCGACACAGGTAGTCTCCGAAGCATCCCCTCCCGGAGGTCACCTGCGTTAGTCGGAATAAGGGGTTCCTCTATCTATCGCCTCTCTAGCCTTTTTTTATCATGCAGAAATCCCCACAGATACCACTCCGAAATCGTCGAAATCGAACCGACTAAAACCACACGCCGTCTCGGGTCCTAATTACCAGGATGTAAGGATACTTAGTATTATAGGCATATGCCTGGCACCCCAGTTGACCCCGGGCCATCTACGGTATTAAGATGCCCATCCTCTCAAAAGGGGTCGCCTCTAGCCTATCCTCCATGATGGGTCTTACCGTTGCTACTGCGCCTGATCGCCCAAGTTGGTTCTTCCAATACTTAGTCACTATTTATCTATACTAATATTATAAAGAGGTAAAGTTTGTGTTTGTTAAATTTTAAGGGGTAATCTCGGGATCTACTGAACCGATTTTAAAAATTCTTTCACCAATAGAAAGCCACATCATTCGTGAGTGTCATAGGCTATATATTATGTTTTATTGGAAAACTGGAATTTACACCCGGGCGAAGCCGGGTCCCTGGTCGCTAGTCTTTATATAAAAAGCATTAATACGTAAACACCCTTCATAACGATAACAAATGAACTGATGTGGATATAAATCTCTCTAAGTTATTACAGTCGCACGATAAAACAATGCTCTAGATATGAAGCGAAAACAAGTAGTGACCCTTTTCCTGGCGTGACCACGAGGAAGGGTTATCAGCGTTCCACGTGTAAGTCTCCTCACGGGTTTAAGAGCAAGCCGACTGGGCCTCGATTCTGCTAAAGGCAAACCACTGTTATACCACTGACACTCTAAAAATGCTATTTAATTGTACACTTTACCGTTATACAGTTAAAGTCTAAAATCAAATGAAAAGTATTCATTGAACTTTTTCATTCGCTCTACAAAATATCATTTGACTTTAGACTTTAAGCTGATAATGATAAAGTGTACAATTAAATGGCATTTTTTTGAGTGTCAGTGGTATATCAGTGTGGTTTGTCTTTAGCAGAATCGAGGCCCTGGTAATAGTACCTTTGTGTTTATGTCAGCGCATGTTGATTGTGCAATCGTAATTGTCACTTGACATAACTAATTAGCAATTAAGTGCTTTTGATGAAACCATCTATCAAAGTACTAAACACAAATATTTAGTTCGTCTAAGTCAGAGTCCTCAAGGTGTGGAGTAACATAACATAAACTCACGCCTATATCCCGAAGGAGTGGGCAGAGGTGCTAGCACCCACATTTCGCCAGTTTATGTTTAGGTCCTATTGCCATTAACAGGGCACTTATAAACCTGCGATAAATACACACGTAACTTCGAAAAGCATCGAAAAGTCATTGGTGTGTGCCATGGTGAAACCTGGGATCGAACCCGAGACCTCGTCTCAGCAGTCCATTACCCAGACCACTAGGCTACCGCGGCAAGGTGTGGAGTAATGTGGTGATAAGTTCCACTGACACGAAGTGAGGATACTCCAACCAGGCAAAGTGATTACGCCTGACCGCGGCCCATCATTTATTCCTATGATGCTAGACATGATATAAATTAAAGTGAATTCAGTTCACTCTAATCTAATCACACCAATGACTTTTCGATGCTTTTCGAAGTTATGTGTGTATTTATCCCAGGTTTATAAGTGCCCGGTTAATGGCAATAGGCTCGCCACCTATTACATTGGGACCTAAACATAAACTGGCGAAATGTGGGTGCTTGCACCTCTGCCTAGTGCCTACATAAAATAAACTCACGCCTATTTAGGCGTGAGTTTATGTTATGTATGTTATGTAATCACATAATAGTATTTACTAGTTTTGAAAAGAAATAAATGAAGTAAAATATGTTTTAAGTTAAAAGCGGCCATATTGGATTTGGACTTTTTTTTTCACAGTGAACTAAATTCTACTAGTCAAGCACTTTCATTTGATTTCCAAATTGCGATAGTTGTGGAAAAATAATTAAGGCGCCCTTTTGTAGCGGCGGCCATCTTGGATTTACAATGATTTACAGAATTGATTAACTTGTATTCTCACCAGAACTAAAGATATGTGCCAAATATCGGAACAATCCGTCCACAGGAAGGGGTTAAATCAATTACTAGATTTGACCCAAACAAACAGGTCAAGTTCAATAAAAGCGTTTAATAAAAAATAGTTTTTATGGCTGTCGAATCTATGAATAGTCTCTGATAGCTAGTTATGTCACTTGACATAACCTCTTCGAATATCAGCAGTTAGGTAGGTGTACTTAGCGCTTAATCTTAACTCCATTACTTGCGTAATTCGGTTTCGGTCACTTTAAAAATACTTTAGGTTATCTAGAAGTTTATACGTAATTTCCCAAATTTAACCAATAGTATTTAACCAAATAATACATAATATCTTGTGGAATGAAGCTTTTGCCCCAGCTAGGACAAAGCGTACATACCTACTACTTCAAGGGTAGCTACGCCAGCTGTCCGAGGACAACTTCGTTCGTAATTGGGTAAAAATATAGCGGTTGGAGAGAACTCCCCAAGCTTAGCTCCCTTAGCTCCCCCCCGAACCTCCAAAGGTTGTGCTGCGTCTAAACCTAGTACCTATACATAGCAATTCGTGATAAATTCCTCTAGACAAAGTAACATTCTTCTAGCGATAACGCCAGTAGAAAAGTCCGGTGTATGGAATGGACATTATTTGTCGAAATGTCACGTGTCGTGTCACTCCTATACGTTTTCGACTTTTGACAATTCGCTTCGAAGTGATTCCACTAGTAGTATGTCACTTTGTCTACACGCCCAAATCACTTTATAGTCACTTGACTACACTGCGCATACCTACATTCGGGTGCCAGTCTTTACTGCGTTCCATGAACTGGGCCCGTAGCCAAGTAGCAAAAGTCTAAATCACTATCGAATAGAATAGATTAGGTCGACCAATCACACTCCAGCTCGTGATCCCGCCGCGGCGCGCGCATCGTACGCCGGCGACGAGCTTGGATGTGATTGGTCGACCTAATCGTTTCTATTCCGTAGCGATTTACGCTATGACACTTGTCTACGGGGCCAGATACGATCACGCGATCTAAACGCAGAAAATTGCCAAAATGCCATGGCTGCGAATGCCCACGTCATAGTAACACACTTGATACTGTTTTCCTCTAATGAACCCTCAGTGTGCTGTGTGCCCGGCAGGGCTGGCAGGTAGAGCCAAATTTATTATCAACAATTTAGTAAGTAGTATTGGTCGACCAAACAATCAATAAAAGTGAAAGACTGATCAATTAATGACGTTAGGCCTTTGAACCCTTGATTTTTTTGCCAGTTTTTTTTACTACCATAACCTCGTTTTATCTTCTTCATACGAAAGGTGTCAAAACTGCACTCGTAAGAAGCAAGATTAAAAATGATTCATTCTAACAATAGCCTTATAAATCAGCAAAGGCTTGTCAGTGTTCATCAACATGCGCCAGAGTTGATCTCCAGTTGTTGTGTCGGAAGGAGTCACCCGTGAAATGACGCGATGTGTAGTTTGTGTTTGTTATTGTTTACACAACAAATATGCCCACGCGCACTTATCTTGCGCTAGAGAACATGCTGTAACAATTAATTGTTATTAAATCCATAACATTATTATATACAATGTTGTATATGTACAATAGAGCTTAGTTTAAACCACTCACGATAAAATCAAGAGGAAACGCCCTTGACGCTCGTTGATATGGAAACTAGAGTCGCCGTTGAGTTGAATATTCAATAAATCGGAAGTCAATTTTCACAGTAAAAAATATGTTCAAAATTTAGTTCCGATCTCATCTCGAACTACAAATTTCCGCACGAAAAAAAAAACCTGTCGCTCCAGTATGACGTCAGTCTAAGATGGAATGGAACACGAGGAATGCCATACTGTTTACATCGTACGGTTGCGAACACGTTATCAGCCGGAGCCAGAGCCGGTAACAGGCGTCGAATGACACTCAGACGTCAATGTCAAGGTTGCCACGTGTACATATAGCTGCATACGACCTATTCAATATTCTAGTTACCATTTGGAAACAGTTTTTGATGCAAATTTCTATCAGCTCATCTCTTTCTCTCTCTTTTCAACTATATATCCAATCGCTGTTATATACATGGTGTAATGCCTAAGAACTCGGTCTTGCAATTAAGAGGTGTCACGTTCAAACCCAGTATTGGTGGTAACCAACAAGCACTCCAAATAAAGAATAACATTTATTTTTAAGACTATCTGCTGCTCACGGCATCGCCCGCATCATATTCACGGGATAAAAAGTAACCAAATGTTATTCTTAACTATAAACTGCCTCGACGCCAAATTCTACCTAAATCCGGTCAACCGTTTTTCGGTGAAATATACACACTATATATTTCACCGAACATATATATCTTCAGGAAGTATATTAGAATTTTAATAAGTGTTAGTAGAATTTGAAAAACGATACTCACATCACAAATATCGTATTTTAATAATTCGCTTAATTGATTTTGGATTTCGTCGCTTCAGTTAGGAACTGAAGGTTTCCTGGAACAGCTAGACACGTGATCCGACCGCAGGCGAGACGAAGCCCAAGAATTTCAGTCGCCAAGTTCAGGTTACAGACACGAGTGAGGATTCCTAATGAAAACGCGCTCAAGTTGCATGAAGCACTTGTGACTAGCCCTTACTCATCGACGCATCGGCCGATCGGTAGCTACTAGCTACTAATATTTATGTTCAGTTTTAAGCTTTTGTTCAACATATAAATAGATTATTAATTTAAAAGTTTTTAATGATTTCAGATAAAATAGGACCAACTTACCTTCTTTTTGAGTCGGTGACGTATACTTAAACCTTCTCCAGAATATAAAAAATGCTTTCTGAAAAGCACATCCAAATCGGTGAGATGATCGCCACATGATTGATTGGCAAACTTACATACAAACATACAAGTCAAACCTCCTTTTGTATTCGGCTAAAAACACAAATAATGAACAGTTTTCATTCGAATTTTTAAGTTAGAAATCTGTGCGTTGGAAAATTTCGCCCCTGACTGTACCTCAATCTACCTATGCAACAAAGTCGGAAAAATTTCTCCGAGAAAGGTCATCTAGATACCTTAATTATTGCATTAACCTATGCAAAGTGCCAAAAAAATATTTTCGTTGCGGTATCTCTTTGGGCAGATAATAAGAGGAAAGTGAGTTATTGACTGTCTTTTTGGTGGACCTCAGATAACCTGGATACCTTTGCTCAAGGGTAGATTATTATTATAATATTGAAAAAGCTTTCTTTTAGCAGGTATACCACTTAGGTATACCTGCTAAATGGGAACCAGATACCTGTAGTAGGTTGACTAAAAGTCGTTTCTAACATCCAGGCTAAAACTTAATTTAACTAATATTTAAACGAGAATTAACGCGATCATAGTATAGGTATATACATACCTTTGGAATGCCTCATCAGCCTGTGACCACGGCCGGTGTAACCTGGTCGAAACGTCAGGCATTCCAAAGGTATGTATATACCTATACCATGATCGCGTTAATTCCCGTTTACATATTAGTTTAATCATGGAACGCGAAAGTTTAAAAGTTAATAAAACTGAATTTACCTGATGCCCACTGATTTAAGCAAGACAGGTCTTTTCTCAACTCAGTTGATGCCGGTTTTCAGTACAAATACGAAACGGCCGAACTTCAATATTTCCCGTGATTATAATTATAATTTGCTTCTAGTTTTAAATATTTTTGATTTTGACGTTTTGTAAGTGTCGCATTTAATGGTCTATACAGAATAAATGATTTTTTGACTTTGACTTTGACTAGTACCTTGTACTAAACCTTGCAATATGCTAATCCATCGCCATAAAGCCGTGGTGTAACAAGTGGTATTTGTTTTCGCAGCTTGCGGCTGGTGCGGTAGGCGCGCAGGGCGGCGATGGACGACGAGGTGACGTTCCTGTTCCAGCTGGGCGTGCTGCGCGACGCCGTGGTGGCGCCGGCGCACCTGCTCACGCTCGCGCACCTCAAGGAGCTCGCCGTCAAGTTCGTGCACGACAAGGTACCAAACTCACTAGGAGACTGACCGTGTTAGGCATTTCGAAATTGACTTGCTCCAATCTTTCAGCCTAATCCATGGCACAGTCACTCTCTGTGCCATGGGAATTGCGTGTAGTCATTATGACGACGCGGTTGATTTCAAATCAATTGTTTGGAGATTAAAAAGGCATTTGCCGAATTTGTAGAACCCCCTTTTTTCATGCGGAAATCCTCACCAGCGGGAGCAGTTATGTCGGATTTGAACCGACTAAAACCGCACACCGTCTCGGATCTATAAACGTCGGTGTATAAGGTAACCTAAAACGCATTTCTCTCGCACCCCGGCTGACCTAGGGCTGTATCCTGGCTAGACCCTGATGATGCCCTTATTTTTTAAATTATGGTTCTTCCATTTTTTTTCTTGAGAAAGCAAAGACAGTTTAATCACACGCAATAATTTATCAAAAGCGGTCTAGCCGTTAGGCTACAACGGATATAGCACAGACGTATGTGGACAGCAAACTAAATAATAAGTTTTACAACAAGCAACACATTTTATTGAAGGTGGCATTCCATGTTGCAGATACCAGACAATGGGCTGAACCGGCTCTCGGATCGGATCCTGCTGTTCCGTCACGACTACTGCTCACCCAACGTGCTGCAGCTCATCAACTCAGCCTCTGACGTCACAGATGAGACGCTCGTCGAGATAGTACTCACAGCTAATGGTAATTATTAAGCTACCTTCTCTGCCACCTCCGCCAGGCCTCGGTAAACCTAAGAACTGCTGGCTGTCGTCGTAGAAGATGACTTGCGTGTCAATGGTCTCACTACCATGGATGCTTAAGATCGTGTGAGGTGGAGAAGAGTATAATTCGGAAAGCGGACTCCGGACTCCAAGGTGATTTCGGATACGACCGGGATCAACAGTAGGTCGATAATGATTAAGCTACCTTCTTAGCTCATCATTTACTGAGAAGTTGCGACATGAATTTACTTTCTGGAGAACTTTTGACGAAATTCAATAATAATGTAGCTAAAATGCCAACTTGTCCTATAGACGTCATGTATCGGCGAATTTTTGATATTTAGGTAAAACGTGTTCAGGTAGCTCAGTTGGTGAGAGTTTTCTCCCTCTTAAAAATGATTCCGGGTTCAAGTCTTGTTCTGAATGTTATCTTTTGCCGACCTGCCCCTTAATATTTCGTTGATCTAATCCAGACTTGTGGCTTCAAGAACGCCTCTTAAAGGTTCCAGTTGATAACGAACCCCTGGTCTCATCATTCTCTGAACCTTGTCCCAACTCAGTTGAGGTCGGCTTTCCAGTCTAACTGATGCGGCTGAATTTATTTTCCGTAGAGCGACTGCCATCTGACCTCCACAACCAATGGTCATTATGACTAGTGGCGATATCGAAGAACCCCTTGTCTCTTTGGTGCAGTCGATGCTTATGAGGCATGGGGAAACAACCTGTGTCAATATGAATGTAGTTGTGATTGATTGCCGTGTGTGTGTTGTAGCGCTGCTGTGCGACGGGGCGGAGCCGACCCCGCGGCCGCACGCGCTGGCGGTGCACTCGTACAAGGCGCCCACGTTCTGCGACTTCTGCGGGGAGATGCTGTTCGGCCTCGTGCGCCAGGGACTCAAGTGCGAAGGTACGTTTTTTTTTTATTGGTTAGTGAGTCCCAATACTGAAGGAGACTCAGTTTGATGGTCGTGTACTGGGTGCAAAGTTCATTGTATACAAGGTGAATTTTTCAACTCAAATCGCACCAACAATTAATTGGTGAAACGTATTACAAATAAAATACAAAGGTATTCTGTGACGATAGTACCTACCTTTTTTGACGTTCGACGATCAACGTGAGATTAGTTAGAGACTAAATAGAATGAATTAGCCCTCTGAAAGAGAGTAGAATCTGTCTTAAATTGGTTTATCTGTCATCTTATACCCCTAAGGCATCTCAATCGGTGTCGGCGATTGGTTTCTAATTTTTTATTTTCCTCGTGTCATGTGCTTCAAAGCATTTAATAATTCCACTAATAAGGAATGAATTCTGGAAAGTGATAGAAATAAAAAAATCTTGCCTTGCCTTACTAAAACGCGAGTATTTCGCACGCCACCTTAACAATTTAATTAAATTTTTTATGTGTTCAACATTAGAATAGTTTCCGCGTCGTGTCTTTGAAAGCACGATAGGCATCCATATAACCTACAGTATAACTAAAGTGTAATGGTTCCATTGCAGGTTGCGGGCTGAACTACCACAAGCGTTGCGCCGTGAAGGTGCCGTCGAACTGCACGTCGCCCCTGGCGGCCGGGGTGGCGGGGGTGGCGGGGGCGGCGGGCGCGCGGGCGGCGGGGGGGCGCTCGCCCTCGCGCGCCTCGGGCCTCAGCCTCGCGTCGCACGACGACTCGCTGGTAAGGAGGCTCGCGCACCTCGTCACCGGCAGCGCCAAGGACTCCGGCTAACCCCCCCTCCCCACCTCCCTTAGGGACGACACGCGCCTGGCCCACAACCTACACTCCTACTATGACATAGTAATTTCCAATCAATTATATGCCAACACATTTAAAGGTGTTAAAAAACTTGAGCGTAAATGTCACGTGATCCATAGAAAACGATTCGCTTCGAAGCGATTCCACCAATAGAATGTCACTTTGTCTATACTCCCATATATCACCATAGATTAGCTCTTCGCTTCTTTTCAACCAGGTTTCGGTGACTTTTTGGTCACGTGTCAAATTTTTTCTGCGTTTTCATTGGTCGAGAGAAAAGAAGAGTTGTGCCTACGGATGCCATGCTAATAGGGCAGGACCCGTAGACAAGTGTCAAAAATCTAAATTGCTGACGATCGCTACGGAAACGAATAGATTAGGTCAACCAATCACACTCCAGCTCGTGTTTCCGGCGACGAGCTTGGATGTGATTGGTCGACCTAATCTATTCGTTTCCTTAGTGATTTTCAGCGATTTAGACTTGTGACACTTGTCTACGGGGGCTGTTTACACAATATTAAATCTGGAACGTGGGCCACGAGAATCAGTGGATAGAATTTTATATTACATTCCTACAATATTTTTTATATTAAATCTACTTAAATATATGGAGAGATGAATCTAAACGGTTACATTCCTAGGGTCGTATGCACAATTTTTAACAATGAAAGCTAGTTTATAGACATAATATTCTAAATGTAATGTAACCTTATATTATAAGTAAACAAAACTAAACATGACATCTTTATCATCAATACCCAAATTTGACAGTATTTTTTTTTAATTTTATGAAAATTAATTTTATTGAAGTTTATTATCTTATTGTCTTCCAATAAGCTTAGTCTGGTATTGAGCGGTCCCATGTCTAGCATTGGGAATAGGTCTAAACAGGGCTAATAAACTATTTTTTTATGTTTATATTGTACTATTGTGCATGAAATTACTGAGTCCCGTTATTATAAGTTTATTTTATTTGAATCTACACAGAACCGAATCTGATTTTTGTTTTCTTGATAGATTTTACTCTAATAGTACAAGAGCTGACGACCAAAATCATATCGCGTACGTTTTAGATGTTATAATGGTATCATTTCTGTCTAATGTTTTTTAAGTGTGTGTATAGATTTTGTCATTTTACTTAACAGATATTTAGCGAGTGAAAAATTTTTTTTTAATACATCATAATAAGTCAGATTTTTTAGAAAACACTATTAGTAATGTGCCGAATGTAGACTACAAACCATTAATTCAATTCGGTAAGATTGTAAAGTATTCTGTCAAGTCAGTATCTATGCGAAAACTTTCCTAACATTTCAGCTTTAGGGTAATCGAATCTCACAATTTACATCCACAGTTTTGGTCGTGAGCTCTCGGACTATAAAAAAGTTTACGGTTTAGGTAAAAAGAACTATTAAATAAAGCTAATAATATTAGAATAATCTATTTTTGTATGTTTAACTAAAATAATGTAACATAGGTGCTTAAGTATTTCGAATACATTTTTATTATTAGCAGATAAAATCTGGAATATTCCAGATATATTTTGAGAAAATATTTAATCAGGCGTATTTCGTCTAGTCTTATTTTTTTTGTATTATTTCCGTCCAATAGTATTGTTTTTATTAATTTATCATTATTGTAAGCACGAATTGGGTGGTGGGTAGCACTTGTGGAAATATTATATTACAAGCTTTTTTATTTATTAATTAAATATTTCATTCTGAATATTTTGAGTTTTATTTTATTTCCCGTGTTACCCATCATCTAATTAAGAAACTGAGCTTGAATACTGGAGAAGGATCTTGAATCTTTCTACTTATGAATGTAGCTTAAAAAATTACACACACCATGGCATGTATGACACAAGGCGAAATAACGATTTTGGGTTCGATTCCCAAGTCAAGCAAAGTACTATAATAATATGTTTGTAACATAATCAACAGAATACACTTCACAATGGCACCCACAGTAGATGGTGATATAGTCGCCTCTGTTACGTAGAATCAAATATGCAGCTAGCCAAAATCTAAGCGTAATATATGGATGTACTGTCTGTCTTCTCTGAGGTAACAAAAATGACATTATACAGGGTGAATTTTCCAAATGGAAGTCCAATTTCGACAACGGAATTAGCGAAAAGTACTCATAAGATTCTCTGAGTATAATGTTAAAAATGAGTTTTCTTTAAATTTGCCGAATGTCATTACTTCCCAGAATTTATTTCGTACTGGCAACACTGTCAAATAGTGTAATAATACAGTGTGTTTTGTTTCCAAAATCAACTAATTCGACTCTTTGCTAAGATAATAATTTTTGAAAAATCTAACGAGTCTGTTTTAGTTTTCATCAAAATTAAGCCCGAGAATTCTTCAGTACTTCTCACTAAGTATTCCTTATAGTTTTCAATTTAGCCATCCAAAAAATTCATCCTGTATACTACCCGTTCGCGCTAACTTTGCCGCTATCAAATGAAGTCAGTATAGCGTTTTCTCCACTGGAACTAGAACTGAGTTGTCTCACACAACGCTAAACGCGTGACAGTTGACAGCGGCAAACTTAGCGCGAACGAGTAGTAGTATCCAGGTAAATTCATATGAAGTACTGGTACGCAGATGGGCATCGGCAAGCACAGCCGCTCGCCATCTCGCGCCGGCTCGCTGTCCAGCGCGGCGGGCGGCGCGGGAGGGGGGGGAGGCTCGCTGGCCATCCCGCACACCTTCGAGGTACACTCGTACACGCGCCCCACCGTCTGCCGCTACTGCAAGAAGCTGCTGCGCGGCTTGTTCAAGCAGGTAAGTCGCTAGCTATCGATTGAAACTGATCACGCTTGACCGTTTTCTGACATGACAAGGTTGCTCAACAGAAGTATTTTTAGAATGAAAACTGCTTTAGATCCGTTGGGCATTTTTGAATTGGGTAAAACTTTGAATTTGCGACCTGTTACCGTTACCGATATTTTTTATTAATTCTTAAAAGGGATTCTTCGTTTTAAAGGGATTCTTGAGGGTCCTTGATATTGTGAGAGTGTTATTGACATTTTAAAGCGGTTATTAAGTGTTGTTTCATGGGGTGCTTTAAGGTTCTTGACATTTTGAGGGGGTTGTTTCGTGGGGTGCTTTAAGGTTCTTGACATTTCGACGAGGTTCTTTAGGATTCTGGAGTTTATCGTGGGATTCTTGGTAATTCTTGAGATTTTCGTGGGGATTTTTAGGGTTCTTGATATTTTGAAGAGGTTTTAATTTTTTAAAGTTCTATAGTTTTTTAATTTGGTAACTTCTCATACACGAACTGATTTTAACTTTCTAGATAAAAGTTTGGTTTAATAATGTCCTAGGGCAGGGTAGGCGAACCTATGGCACGCGTGCCATAGGTGGCACGCGGCGCAATATTTTGGGCACGTCGCCGATCATAAAACTTGTGTAAAAAATGTATTTAGGTATTTTATGACGATCTAACGAGAATGATCCTATGCTACGGAGTGTTCAAATATTATGTTATAAAATGTCGTATGACACTCGTGACGTATGAAAATTACTTATCCTCGGCTTCTTATAACGAGGGCTAGCAATATCGCCTCTGCCGTAATTTTCAACTTACCTCCCTTGTATCATAATGTACTATTAGGTATTATGTGTGTAACAAAAACATTTCAAAAATATACCTCTTTTGTTTACATTATTTCATAAAGAGTTTTGATGGCACGCCAGTGACCCGATAAAACATGTTTTAGAAAAAAATGGCACGTTGATGCATAAAGGTTCGCCTACCTTGTCCTAGGGCGATAACACTGGACTTTCTAGACCTACAACTCCCAATGTTTGACTAGTATATTAGAAAAGAATTGACAAAAAGCGCTTCTTCAAGCTTCTCGATTCTTCCCAGGGTCTGCAATGCCGGGACTGCCACTACAACGCCCACCGCAAGTGCATCCCCTTCATCCCGAAGGACTGCGGCGCCGAGATACGGGACCAACACAGTAAGTGTTAGTATGAACTGTATATATACAGGGGGTTACTTGTTATGCTAGCTTGTGGTTGTACCTGCACGCCTCTGTGACAATAATGAATAGTGTTAAAATACCTGTCATCAATTCAACCTAGCGTTAATCCCAGTCGCATCCAAAGCTTTCACCTCGGAGTCTGGGGTCCACTTTACCAGTCTTAACTGCGGATTAGGCTGGACCTCGATATTTTCCGTGAAGCGACTGCCATCTGACCTTCACAACCCAATGGTAACATTAGGCGATATCGAAGCATTGCAGCTATACCGTTGTTTTTGGACTTTTTAGGGCTCCAACTACCCGTAACGACTGCCATAGATGTTTGTATGGCAACCGGGACCGACGGCTTATCGTGCTCTCCGAGGCACGACCAGTCCAATGCAAATACCCATATTCATGCATACAAATATTTGCACTGAGCGGAGATTGAACCCGCGCCTCCTGCGCAGCGGCAGTCCCTGTCATCATCCTATTTTATTATAAAATTTGTGTGCGTGACAATGATAAAATAGGTGTATCTCGCTAATCCCATTGACCCATTCCCGTGATGGGATATGTGGGAAGATAATTTCCTATTACTGCCCCAAAGAATTAAGTGTTAGTCTAACTGTGTACATGCTTTTTAGAACAGTGAAATCTGTGTGTGACTAACCAACGCTTCATGCTTCCTGCATGCTTGATGTACAGTCAGCACCAGAAATAGAGATTTAGGTACCTACAAGATTAGTTTTTGAACAAAGTTCTTTCTATTTCTTAGTGTATATGCCATTTAATTACTTAGTGGGCCCTATTAAATTGTTTTTAAAGTTTCATTAATTTAATATTTATCATTTTCATTAAAATTTTGAACATTGAAATCTGTGCAATCATCATCTACTTTTGACGCTGACTGTACATCTTTTTTCTTTTAACACATTTAATTTGGTAAATGCTAATAAAAGCTAACGCACAACTAATTTCGTCAAAGCATATAATTCTGTTTTTAGATATTTTATATAGCTACACAGCGAAACTAGAAGCTTTTATACCATAACTATCGGCACTATTGGTGTTTGCAATAGTGACTCCCATTCCAGAGACTTTGCCTTTAGCTTAACATCAGGCGAGGTGAAGTCATGTTGACGTGTCTGACATAAAAAAAATAAGGAAAGTGTGATCAGTGCGGCTCTTGCACCATAATGATATGTTTGTATGTGTGTCCGGCGCGCAGGCGAGTACCAGGACAGCAGCACGGGCAGCGAGCTGTCGGAGTCCGTGCGCCTGCCTGACGACGAGTCCGACGACGGCGGACCCGACGCCGCCGGGACTCCCGCCGCCGACGACGCCGAGGTACCCACTGCACTGCTTAGGGAACGTTTCCATACTACGTTACCGATTGGTGCCCTTTACACACACGGTCTATCGCGAGTGAAAACCGATTCGAGTGTGAAAGAACGCGCGTGTAAAGATGTTGGAAGAGAGAGGGAAAGAGCGCGCGGGACTGTCACGGCGTGCATGACAGTCCTATATTGTTGTCTCTCTTCCCCACACACAGCCTATACACCGATTTTCCGATATGTCAAAAAGGATCCCACGTAATCGCGCTCGAAAGATTTAGTTGACAAAGATAATCACGCACGATTTGACCCCCTCCCTCCCCTCATGACGGATGGTCACGGGGGGAAGGAGGGGGTAGTATGAGCCAAGATCCCCTTCCCCCGCCTACTTTGAGGCACAATTTTTTTTTCTTTATAATTGCACACATATTTTCTCGATAGAACGCGAGATATCCCTAGAGGATATTGACTACGTGACAAAATTCTAAACTCCCTCCCTCCAGCCTGTGACCAAGCGTGGTATTTATAGATCCCCCCCTTCCCCTTATCGGGTCACGTAGTATGTAAACGTTCCCTTACTTCAACATTCAACATACTTCAAGTGTATAAATTTCATTTCATCTCATCTCAGCACATCTCGTCCCATCTCATCGCATTACACTCCAGCATTGCACAGATGGAGAATACTACTAAAAAGGGAATAACGTTCCAGGTACAACTGCGCCGCCGGCCTGGAGACGAGGATGAGCCGCAGCGTGACACACTGCCCGAACGATCGGCCAGCCGGCCCAGCAGGTGATACAACTTGTTGGACAACCGTAGGTGGTGGCGGTGGTGGGACTTTGTTGTGTTGTTTTTTTTAATGTCTTGTACGTGAAATGTTATTTAAATGTTTTCTTAAAGCAAATATAGCATCAATGTTCAATACGTTTGCTAGTTGCTGTTGTTTAGTCATTACAGAATCTTAAAATTTATAATGATTCTATACTCACACTCGTGAACATCAACATACGTACCCTCAAAAAATTATTGAGAAAATAAATATCACAGTAATTCTGAAACCAAAGATAAGTTTATTTGGACACCGTCCTTTTTGTAGCTTATTATAACATTTGACACTAATCTTGACTTATACATGAAAGTTCTCATTTAGTAATAATGCTTAAGCATCGTATAGCCGTTTAAATCAGTCAGTAGAAACAAATCACCCACGCCGTCACTACCCCTAAGTTTTCCTTGCCCCCAACCCCCCGGCCTCGTGGATCTGACGCGCCTGTACGTTACAGCTCGTCATCGTCCCCCAGCGCAAACATCCCCCTCATGCGAATCGTGCAGTCGGTCAAACACACCAAGAAAAGAGAGGGCCAGTGGCTGAAGGAGGGGTGGCTCGTACACTTCACTAATAAGGATAAGACAGTAAGTTCGATCACAAGGAAATTTTATGTACACACGACCAAGAACATAAGTATACACCTTTACATGTGAAAGTGTATATAGATGGGTATACTTACTGGCCGTGTGTATCATTTATGAACATATTGAATTTACAAGCCCTATTGTGGGATTAAAAAACAGCCTATGAGAGCAATAATAAACTTTGTTAAAGAATGAATACAATCGAATGAATATTGACTTACAGTTATAGCGTGCAGTGTATTATGTATCTAATTGCGACGCTCGAGAATGCCTTTTGCTTTGAACGCAGTCTGCTCTCGTGAGCTAAAGAATTATAAGTCGAAAAGCGTGCCTAAGTTGCAGGCACTTTTATACCTCCATTTAAAGGTGCATGCATCTTAGGCAAATTGATATTTTATACAAGAATACTGGCAAAGAAAAAATACCCTACTTTTCAGACGGTACTACAGTGAAATAAGCGTATAATTTATCTGTATTTTGTTTATTATCTACGTTTTCAGCTAAAACGTCACTATTGGCGACTGGATAGCAAATCGATAACACTTTTTACTTCAGAACAAGGCACAAAATACTACAAGGAAATACCACTCAATGAGATATTGGCAATAGACACTGCAAGGCAACCGCATCCAGGTATCACTTTTTTATATTATTTTTATTGTTAACTTTGTGATAAAGTAATGGTCCAAGTATACTACCTTGGGGTACTCCATATTTTTCTGTATGTTATCCATTTATAACTATTTTATTATCGCTTACTCTAGTGATACTAGGTATTCAAGCCTGTCTTATAAACCTGCTGTAAGCCTAGTAACCAAAATTATGTACTATAATTATGTTATATTTGACAAAATTGACATTTTATATTACATGAACTACAAAGTCAAACGTTATGAATAAATCTATAAATCTTATACGTAACCCGTATCATCGAGGTAGAATAATATGTTTTGAAAACCGTTTTGAATTTTTGATATTGGATAACCATGAATGTCTGTGATCGATAAATGTGATGTGTTCCTTAACGGTGGACAGGTACAGGGGTGCTGCACTGCTTTGAAGTGCGTACGGCCAACGTGGACTACCTGGTGGGTGTGGAGGAGGCGTGGGCGGGAAGTGCGCCGCCGCCGCCCGACTCGGGCCTCGGCGCCTACCTGGCGCGCTCCTGGGAAACCGCCGTGCGCCAGGCTCTTATGCCCGTCACGCACCACTCGGGTAAGTTCTGCCATTGTACTGCGATATGACGTGGGTAGTTGAAAATTCGCACTAACGCGTACTGTGTACAGCGGAGGCGCGCGGCGCGGGCGCGGAGGCGGAGGGCGAGGCAGGCGCGGAGGAGCGCGTCACAGACATGGCGCAGCTGTACCAGATCTACCCCGACGAGGTGTTGGGCTCCGGCCAGTTCGGCATCGTGTACGGTGGCTTGCACCGCCGCTCCAAGCGACCTGTGGCCATCAAGGTGTCTGCACAATAATACAACTTTTTCTCCAATCGGTAAATCTGATACAAGTAAACTAACTTAAATATTTTTTCGTATCATCCAGGTCATAGACAAATTACGGTTTCCAACAAAACAAGAAGCTCAACTGAAGAATGAAGTGGCGATCCTGCAGAACTTGTCACATCCTGGAGTTGTGAACCTGGAGCGAATGTTTGAAACGCCGGAAAGGATCTTCGTCGTGATGGAGAAGTTAAAGGGAGATATGCTAGAGATGATTCTGTCACATGAAAACGGGAGGCTGACAGAGAGGATAACGAAATTTTTGGTTGCACAGGTGAATGCAAAGAAGGAAACGCTTTTTCTAAAGTCTTTTATTATTATTAACTTGTTGATAATGAAAACATTTGTTTCCAGATTCTAGTAGCTCTCAAACATCTTCATGAGAAGAACATAGTCCACTGTGACTTGAAACCGGAGAACGTCCTACTGTCTACAGATGAAGAGTTCCCGCAAGTCAAACTGTGTGACTTCGGTTTCGCGAGGATCATCGGTGAAAAGTCTTTCAGAAGATCCGTTGTTGGCACACCAGCGTACCTTGGTGAGTGGTTAAACACGTATAGTACGGGAGGTAGCGTTAATTTTTTTTGGCAAGCGATAGCGAGTTGATATTCTCCACGATAATAGATCTTTATTGATACATACCAGAATTGACCGTCAGAACCCGCACCCGCGGAGGAGTCGAAGGTGACACCATGGTAAAGTTGTCAAAAAAAATTACGCTCCGAGCAATCATTTGCCACGTGAAACTTTATATGGTGATTCCTGAGGTCATTTTCAACTGAGAAATAACCGTCAGATGTGGTGTAGAGTAGTGGTTATACGTCAGTCGCGTATATATTAGACCAGTGCCGATAGTCTTTGAGACAAAATAAATTTATAGTAGGATGAAACCTGTTGGAAAAGGATCAGAATATAACAAAAATGAAAGGAAAAATAAATTACGGGTGATCTGAGGTCGGGAAGTGGGGAGGGGTGTGAGTTTTAAGGGTAAAAACGGTTTATCTCGATTTCCGGCAAAACTACAAGTCCTATGGAAAAAAGTTAAATGACAAAGTTGTAGGTAATAAAGAGACCTACAACTTTTCATTTACACTTTTTTCACATAACCTCAAAATGTATGTGAAAAATTCAAATAATCAAGTTTTTGGTTTTTTATTTTTATCTTAAGCAAAACAAATTTGTTTTCCACGAAATTTGGTGAAAACTTAGCTTTTTATGTCCTACAGACACTGTATTTTTTTTGATTTGAAATACTCTTTTTTTCAGCTTATTTTGACTAAATATCGAAAAACCACCCTAATTTTCAATCGAAAATTCTCACGTCAACATATCAGCTTTTTAAAAAAAGTCAAAAAATTTTTTGTTCTTTGAAATCTCTTCTTTCTGATGATTTAAAAATATATATACATTGCTATGGTAAATTTTCTTAGGAAATGACTAAATACAAAAATATTAATTTCGAATTCGAGTTTTTCTTCTTTGCATTTTCTGAGAAAATTTACCATAGCAATGTATATGTATTTTTACATTATCAGAAAGAAGAGATTTCAGAGAACAAAAAACTCTCTGACTTTTTTTAAAAAGCTGATATTTTGACGTGAGAATTTTCGATTGAAAATTAGGATGGTTTTTCGATATTTAGTCAAAATAAGCTGAAAAAAAGAGTATTTCAAATCAAAAAAATACAGTGTCTGTAGGACATAAAAAGCTAAGTTTTCACCAAATTTCGTGGAAAACAAATTTGTTTTGCTTAAGAAAAAATAAAAAACCAAAAACTTGATTATTTGAATTTTTCACATAAATTTTGAGGTTATGTGAAAAAAGTGTAAATGAAAAGTTGTAGGTCTCTTTATTACCTACAACTTTGTCATTTAACTTTTTTCCATAGGACTTGTAGTTTTGCCGGAAATCGAGATAAACCGTTTTTACCCTTAAAACTCACACCCCTCCCCACTTCCCGACCTCAGATCACCCGTAATTTATTTTTCCTTTCTTTTTTGTTATATTCTGATCCTTTTCCAACAGGTTTCATCCTACTATAAATTTATTTTGTCTCAAAGACTATCGGCACTGGTCTAATATATACGCGACTGACGTATAACCTCTACTCTACACCACATCTGACGGTTATTTCTCAGTTGAAAATGACCTCAGGAATCACCATATAAAGTTTCACGTGGCAAATGATTGCTCGGAGCGTAATTTTTTTTGACAACTTTACCATGGTGTCACCTTCGACTAGACCGCTACCAGACCGGTTGACGGCCAACTCTGTTATGTATTAATAAAGCTCTATTATCGTGGAGAATATCAACTGGCTATCGATTGCTTGTTAGAATTAACGCTACCTCCCGTACTATAAAGCCAGAAGAGAGTCTCTTGAATAATAATCATGTTTCCAGAAATAACTTTGTCTTCATCTTTAAAAAAAGTTTCTGTAAAATCAACAAGTACCCATTTAAAGGAAATATGTTCTGAATAAAAGTACCCTGCAGTCATGAACTATGATTGATTTAAAAAAAAACATGTTTCTTCCCTATAGCCCCTGAAGTTCTCCGCAACAAAGGCTATAACCGCTCACTAGATATGTGGTCGGTGGGCGTCATAATTTACGTGTCTCTCTCCGGCACTTTCCCATTTAACGAAGATGAGGATATTAACGAACAGATACAGAACGCAGCTTTCATGTACCCTCCTACGCCCTGGAGAGAAATATCAGCTGAAGGTAAGATGCATCATATCAATAATTTGCTAATTTATTTTGACATATCAGAAACGTTTGATTGTGTGTATCACTCGCAATTAATGAACAGTTTGTACAGAACGCGTCGCCAACTAGTGGGTTAAATAACATCTTCAATAGCAGACAATCATTTTGAATTATCTGAAGTATTTATAAATATAATTATATTGAATTATATGACTTAATATCAAGTAAATGCCCACGGGGTGCTTCAGGGTAGTTTACTTGGTCCCACGTCTTTCTCATTGAAACTTCTGGCTGTATTTGTGCAAGTTTCTGTGATGATACATCATACAATGTACTATACTCATGCTTAATATATTGTCAAAAGGGTAGGCAGAGAAGTATTACAACCAGTGTTTTTTCGTTTGTGATAGCGATCGACCTGATCAACAACCTGCTGCAAGTGAAGCAGCGCAAGCGGCTGTCAGTGGACAAGTCGGTGGCCCACGCGTGGCTCCAAACGGGCGAGGCGTGGCGCGACCTGCGCGTGCTGGAGCGCCGCGTGGGCTCGCGCTACCTCACGCACCCCAGTGACGACGCGCGCTGGCCCCACGACCCGCCCCCGCCCCCGCGCTGACGGTACGTGTGTAGGTACTAATGTGGCGCACTGTGGCCCACGCGTGCCACAGACGGACGAGGCGTGGCGCGACCTGCGTGATAGTTAACTGAATTCCATAATTAGATTGATTAATTAACCATATCATGCTTTAAACACATAGATTTGTCCATCTGTAGATCACAGAGCAAGCTGCCTGACGAGGACGACAGCCCGCGCACTTCGCAGAGACTGTGCGTCAGGTTCCGCTGGAAGAAGCTCCTCATACGCGTCCGGTAGACGCACACACACGCGCACGCACACACACATACTCACACACACACACATACTCACACACACACGCATACAACGTAACCTTAATATAAAGTAACTGTAAGTGATAGAACAGCCAACATCTCTTTGCAAATATTGTGCCAATATTTTATATACTCAGAAACACAAGATCAGGCAATCAAACTTGTCAAATATATTTTGAAAACTTGTACTATTTATTTAAAAAAAGACGACGAAAATTCAATGCAAAAATATATTATATTGATGGTTTTCCTGTTTCTTGTCAAGCAGTACTTCAAGTACGACAATATTGATTTTAAAGGAGACAAGTTGTATTGCAGTGCAAATACCTCTTTGTTTCACAATATACAAACCTATTTATATGAGCCACGTTACTTAATAGACGCCAAGAATGATATCATTTAAGCCAAGCTGTACTTGGTGTAATAATCTAAGTTATAAGATGACTCGCATTAATTCGGTAACGATTACTGGACTGGTTCCATACTTTTTTGAGTGAGTACAATTTCCATCGCTGAAAGCTTTAATACATAGGACCCAATATTGAATTAGTTCACATATTTTTACTCACATATTTGGTTGAATCAACTCACATATTTTGTTGAATCACCTCACATATTTTGTTGAATCAACTCACATATTTGGTTGAATCAACTCACATATTTTGTTGAATCAACTCACATAAATATTTTGTTGAATCAACTCAATTATTTTGTTGAATCTTCTCACATATTTTGTTAAATCAACTCACATATTTTGTTGAATCATCTCAATTATTTGGTTGAATCAACTCACATACTGTCTTGACGTTTCTAAAAAAAATGATTTATCAGTAATTTAATTACCAAAATAATTATGCAATTTTATTAGGTATGTTTTACTGTTACTCAAACGCATATTAAACAATTTAAAATACATTTTATGACTAACAAACCAACGAAACAGACTGTTAGCGCGATGGACAGTTGTATTTTTTTTATAATTTGTACATTTCTCTTTTGGGTATTTTTTACTAAATTAATGTGTGTCAATCTATATATTTATATTTTTTATAGATTTTAACGACGTTACAGATCTCGCCGAGTGGCGCTATTCCCACTCGAGATGTAGCTTTTGATATATTTTTTTTATTTTTTGACCGTTGCTTTTATTATGTAGTTAAATAACATTATTAATTATACTATTTTAACTGTTTTTATACTATCGATTTTGTTAATATTTTAATTTTAAAATAACTATGTCACAACTACATTTATTGTAGGTACAACACTCGACACATCACTAATGGTTGTCAGATAACTGCATTCCTGCATTGAATAAGTTTTACACAATTATTTTTTATTTAATTATTTTTATTTATTAAATGTTAATTTACATAAATTAATTTGTAACTTATATTGATAATTTTATTTGTTGTGAACAAATATTATGTTAAGTTATATATTTTTAAGTGTTAAAAGCGATTTATTTTACTGAATACGCCTCAAAACATGAGAGAATGTATGTGTAATAGTAGGAAAATAAGATAACGTATTGCTTATGATGAAAAGCAGGCCTAATTTATACGTGACGCGAGATTGGTACCAAACGTGTAGGTAGTCACAAATGTAAAGTACATTTAGTACATGGGGTAAGGGTTTTAAATCGTACATGTTAACTAGTTGTCTAAATAAATAAAATAATCAACTTCTTCAACATTGTCCTCTACGTCCTTTGTCTACGAAAGCATAATTATTGTATTGCTGTACCTATTTTAGTTTGTAAATGAAATAAAGCTATTTAACTCACTCTATAGATTTAAGTGAACTCCTAGTCTCTAAGGAATAATTTTAAATGATAAAAGTTAATTGTTTTATTTTTTACTGAGAAGTTATATTATTTACCGAAGCATTTATTTATAAAATGAACAAATAACTATCATAATAATCTTAGATTAAGTACAACCAGACATTACATTTACAATATAAATTTAAATGAAATAAATAATAATATCGAATGCATATCGTCGGTTTAGATGTGACCCCCTGTATGTGCAATCTGTCAAACTATCCAGGAGAGACAAAAACGGCTAAGTACGGTTTTGTATTATTATTTTGAACTTCCTTAATTTTTAAACTCAGTAGTTTTTTAATCGATTATATTATCGTTTGTCGTGGAAAGCTTGTCAGATTGTACATATGGGGAATCCCCCGGATGTGCAGTGACAAATTTCTAGAATGACGATATGTGATGTGATAACGGCGTAGGCTTTCTTCTGGAGGCTGGGAGGTCAGACAATAGTCGCTCCCGCAAAAGCAAAAATCAGTCAAATCAATAAAAAAAGAAATCAGACCCTTGGCACCAAGAAAGCTTTGGATGCAATCGTGACTAATGCAGTAAATAGTGGTGAGCCTATTACGACGGCCTAAATAATTATACAACTTTTATATAATTTAATCAGATAATTTATATACAAAGTTTTTTTTAGTTTTGTGTTTTCTACCATATAGATATTTTACAGGATGTTTAAAAACTATTTTTTTATTAAATTATATTGTACTGGAATACGGCCTATATTTAGCAGTAGGAATCTATCGGTCCTTTGAACTTTGTCTTTGAGGTAAAGAGTATCACGTTACATACTATATATGTCACTTGGCGGCACTTGCTATATACATATTGAATTAAATCACTTATACAGTCGCCATCGGTATTAACTTCACACATTCCAAGTTATCAACCATCTTAAATCTAAATAATAAACAAAATTGAAAAGTGCTACATTTTCCACAATAATTAAATAACAATTTATTTCATTGTTAAGATCGTTTGTTCATTTATAAGTTTTCAGCAACTTTTGTGGGTGACTGTACTGTCCTTAATTCATCACATCTCAGGCCTAGTTACACTTGATTGTAGAGAATTTGTGATTGATGTTAATTTATTTGGTGGTAAATCAAAGTTGAACAGGTGCCAACATTTTTTACAAAACAATTTTACAATATTAACACATACGATTGTACATTTTTTGTGTACACTTTCGAAATGTGTCACATGTCATTTTATACAAAATCTATAAGCGATTATCATTCACCCAACATCAAAGAAGATATTATATAGTTTTTATAATTGTTTCAAGTGGTCAAATAAATTAACGACAAAAGTAGCTTAGCAAATTCTGATTGCTTAATAACCACCTTAGCTTCTCCATAAGATAATAAACAAAACATGTGATACTTATATCATCTTTGAGGAATATAAAACTAATTATACATTTATTATTATTTCGTGTATTCCAATGTAAGAGAGTTTAGTGTAAACAAGTTTTGTCGTTGACTGTCCCTACCTGCCAAAATTTCAATATTGCCAGCGTTAAGTACTAGTATAATTAAAAACTGTTGTAATTGTGTAAAAACTAAGTACAATTATATCACAAACAAACTCAACCCTCACACATCCAAACTGTGATTTTATACATTTTTTATACATGTTTACAATTTTTTGCAAAACCAGCTTCCATTTTGTGTGATCTCTTTGTATCGCGTTATTTTACTCGCAGCTAATGGTTTTATTATAATTTATATTTAAACTCATGTGTATAATAAAATAAGCTGTTGTTGTATATGTATAATTACATAATACTGTAAATCGACTATAATATATAATGTAGATAGCGATTATCAAAATCACTGCTTTCTATCCTTTTTTTAAATGATACGATTGTAATTTCTCGATGTTTCATCAATGTTTCTAGTTATATTACCTAAGTCTGGTACAGTCCCCGACTTTTTTTAGTACTCCTGAAGCGAGACTGAGAGTCCAAATTTTATTTGGGATTCATCTACCTTATTTTTTCGTGCGGAAATCCTCACGGATTCTCAACCCCCTCTCCGCCTGTTGGCAAGCAGGGGTGGTTATGTCGGACTGGAACTGACTAAAACCGCACGCTATCTGTGGGTTTACAGACGCCGGGGTATAAGGTGACCCATAAGGTATTTCCCTTGCACCCTGACTAACCCTGGGCCATATAGGGTTCATGTACCTACTCAAAGTAATACATTGCAATGGTCAATTCTATATGTCTTGCATAATATATATCTGACTTGCTGTATAAGGTACTCTATACTATATAAATAACTGTCTCTCTGTCAGCTGTGTGTTATGTATATTGTCTTAGTATTATTGTTTACATGTTTACTGTCTGTCTGTTCGCATATAAAAACACATATTAGCTACTCTTCAAACAAATATGTATTTTAAAATAAAAATCGGACCAAGCCGACTTGATTATGTGGACTAGTATATTATTATATGTGAAATACATATAGGTATATTTATATATATTAATATCAGCAGTCATGTTCGAATGTGTTGGGAAAAATATTAACTGACTCACATAAATACATATTTCAAATAAATGACTTTAGTTACGATAATAAATAATATATTATGCTAATCACATGATTTGCCATCCGCTGACGGTGAAGGAAAAACATCGTGAGAAAACCCACATGTCCTAGAAGAAATTCTAAGGACATGTCCGATCCACCAACCCGCATTAGGCCAGCGTGTGTGGATTAAGGCCTATACCTTCTCAGATCTCTCGTTAGAGGAGAGTGAGGAGACCCGTGCCCAGCTGTGGGATATAAATGGGTTGCTATCAATCAATAAATATAATATCAACGATACACAGCGCCTCGATATTTTTTGCATTTTTTTCACATTTAACTGTTTTGTATTCCACATTCTGGCGCTAAGTTTAAATACCTATTTCGACCGGTAGTTTATTTCTTTACCAACCAGTATGTACTCACTAGAGATGGTTTTATGTCCTGTCACTTGGGGCATTCATCGGGCATTTATTCAATCCGCCCGATTTACGCCGGGCATTACATATTGGTTTATGCCCTGGCATTTTGGGCATAAATAATAAATGCCCGATAAATGCCCAAAGTGACAGGGCATAATCTCATATAATATAGTCACTGTTAGTGTTTTTTGCCAACACATTTGGATAGGTACGTTGCAAATGTCTAGTAATTAACTTGATAAATAAATGAGTGTCAAAGTGTTGAAAATTTGAATGTTTATGTGTTAGATGTAAGTGTCACAAGATGTGAGGAGCGTGGCCGGCTAGTACGGCGCGCTATATGAACGCGGCGAGTGTAGTGACCACGATAGTGGAGACTGTGGTGTGCTCGCTGGCTAGAAGTGGATACAAGATACAATACTTACCTATGTTTTAATAATCAGTTGCTAGTATAAAGAAATACAATGCAAATTCATGTTAATGAAATTATGCGATTATGAGATTATTATGAAAATAATAAAAAATATTAATTTCGGGCAAAAATAAAAAACTACCCACAAAAATAGTCAAGAAATATAACATTTCTTAACCGTTAAGACTCGATTTATTGAAGAGCTTTAAAATAAAATATTTTGAGTTCTCAGAAGTTATACCTAGAGGTTGTCTACCTAATTGAAATAATTTCTTCATTCATCTTAACTTAACTATTATTTGAGGTTTAATTGTATCAACTAATTTCAAGTGAATGTTGACAGTAAAATTATCCACTAACAAGAATTTAGACAACTTACAATTAAATTGGCAGCTTTTTGTACGAAGTTTGTATTTGAAAAAGTAGTCATCGGCCTACATAGTGTAGCGATTGAAGAGGATAGGTACTAGCTGAGCAGTGAGCACAGCCGGGCCTCGCCTGGTGATGTCGTAGTTAAGGAGTTATATCGTGACAGATTTACAAAATGTGTTAACTTAAGTTATCAATATGTGAATAATAAATGCCGTTTTTAATATAACTACCGCTTATTTTTTTATATACCCACATCTTATAGTTTTTTTTCGTTTTATATATCGTCACGTTATTATGACTTCACTTCGCCTGATGGTACGCTAAAGTAAAAAAAAAATTATTACATTTATTTTCTTTAAACTTTAAATAACTTTTTGCTTGACTCGGGAATCGAACCCAGGACTACTAGCCATCGCTACACCATCGAGGATAATACGTATATAACGGTAAAATTAAATATCTTTGGTTGTTGTTAATCTAGAACTGAACACTGCCGCCTAAATTCTTTCATTTATATAAATTGACATGTTATTACGAGCTAATAACAAAGACGTTCTGTGAATGCGATGCGAGCACATTACATGTGTTTAAGGTAGACAAACTTCACGCGCGGGCGGCTGGAGGCTGGTCAGGGCGGGTGGAGCGGATAATCACTGCGTTTAACACAAGGAAATGTTCCAAACCTTTGGGACAAGTTGTCACATTCGTATATTAAGAAACTTGTAAACTTTCATTTGAATTTTTTTCACATCTTCAGATTATGGTAATCTTTTTAACAGTCATCTAGCAAATACACAACCACGGAATATGAAATCAGAAAAGTGTTAGCTTTCGCTTGTGTGTTAAATTATTCATTCTTTACTTATCAAAGTTATCACCACTATTATTACACACACCAGGGTCAATGATTGAGGAGGAGGGGAGGGTTAAGAGCGTTTCTTTGCTGACAACGTATGAGATTTTGGTCTCCCCACTGACAGCACAAAATCCCTCCAGTGAGCTCTGGCTGCCATACTTACCACCGGGAACACAACACGATGGTTATTATGGTCATCGTGTCTTACCATCATTAAGTCCATTAAATCAATTGGAAAACCCAAAATTTTCGAATCGTTCTTTTATTAAACTAATATTTTTTTTTTTTTTATTACCAAATTATACATATAGGTACAGTGAAAATATAGTAGCATTTATAAACCACTACGGTTTGTGCCTAATGCTACTTGTCTACTAAATTAGGTAGGTACAACTTAAATAACATTTATTTAGATAGGTAGGTAACCTTATATTTTTTTTTTTTTTATTTATCCAAAGAAAAAAAAATCTCTAAAACATCCTCCATTGTGGTACCCCTGATATAACGGTACCGCGTCTCACGACCTACAATACGTCACACACGGTTCACAGCCACCCAAACATGAGAGCGGCTACCACGAGATGAAAATGATTCTAACACTGCTTATTGCGACACAAACCGTCGCGGAGTGGGTGGAGATATCGCAACAGCACTACAGGAAACCGATGCATACCTATAATGCTTACAACCCGTTCACAACCCCTGACAGGATGGAAGTGGAAGATACTACCAAACCCTGGAAATATAACAACAGAAGTGTTTTTGAATACAATTGGAATGAAGCTTCTAAAAAACCATCTGGGAATGTTAAGCGAGTGATGTTTCAAGAAAGTGCTATAAAAACAGCAAATGAGGAAGACAATGATGATGGATTTGACCTAAGCACTAATTACGGATCAACACGTCCAACTGTAGAATATAGTGATCATGTAAAGCAAAAAGGCACCATTGAAAAAGTACCGAATATTGGAAATGTCAAGCGAGTTCAACTTAATAATAGCCCTGTGAAATCTCCAACTATTGACATCAAAGGCGATGGTTTGGTCGCTAAAAGCCGTTACGAGGAGCTTCCCTTGAATGACGAAAGGGAGCTGGATGAAAAGTTCTCAGAAATGAAATCAACAAACAAAAGGATTTATATGAATAGTAACTTAAGAAACAGATTTAGCACTGAGCGTGCTAATATTTTTCATACAGAAGAAGACGACCCTTCGATTACAGAAGTGCAAGTTTTGCGAAAACGTCCAGAACCAGGAATGATGAATCAAAATAATGGGCCTCAATTAATGCAATCAAAAGAAACCTTTACAGAAACAGAAAATATTGTAAAAAATAGTAGAGATAGATTTCCAGAAGTAAACCATGGTAAAATACCTGCAGTAACTGAAAAGAAGACAGTTGCCACCGACACTGCTGATATAAGTGAAGCAAAAATTCCGAAGATTAATAAAGAATCTCGTAAACAATTGACTAAAGAAACTTTTAAAAACGCTAATTCTAAAATTCCCACTGACAATCTAAATGATATAACTAAAAGCCAGCCGGTAAATAATGGTCCACAAACAGATCACAATAATGATAATAAAACACATAAAATAAGGGGAAACCCTAATCTTAAAAATGAAAAAAATGAAGGAAACGGTCAACAACAATCTCAAGAGAAAGAAGAGAAAATAAAATCAAAGGAACCCACGCCTGAAAACAAAGTACGCAATATGGAGAATCTGATGAAGTTAATGAAAGTAGTTGCTGATACCATATCACAAAATACGAGGCGGAACTTCAATGGCAAAATAAATTACTTGCACGATCTGAAAGATTCCATTTTAGGTAATATTGGTAAGTTCGTTTTCTTACTGTAACTAGCTGCTAACCAAATTAGTCAATTTTTAACTTAAGAGTTGATTAAGAAAATATTGTGTAACTAGAAGCAATTGATGATCAGCTCATCTCCAGACCTTATCCCATCATGATCATCATCACATAAATAAATAAATTTGACTTTTGTGGGCGCGAATGCCGTCTGACCTGCCCTGAGTAGAAATAAGAAAACCAATGAGCTCCAGTAATTTTGATGGGTCCCTTTATACCCAAATGGTATGTATTCAGGCAGGAGAATAATATACAAGGTTTTACAGCAGAGCGCATCGATGCGACATGGCCAGACGATGACGTCAGCGCCCCCCATCGGCGGTACTCACGTGCCGCGCAAGCTTCGTCACGAGGTCATCACGTCCAGTTCCCTTCTTCAGAAAGCGCGCTGATGACTATATCGTTTCTTACTTTTGCGGTATTTCTTATCAAACTAGTTTTGGTATGTATTTGAAAGTATTTATTCTAGTTCTCCATGCCCTTCTCTTATTGGTTTGTTTAGGCTTTTATGAAAGCCTATAAAACTAGTTCCTACTAGTAAAATGCAATATACTACAAAGGAATACAAGTGTCTTATATTTTGTTTCAGCAAATAATCCAAACTTACAAAAACAAGTCCATGATGGTGGCACCGGTTTTGGTATCGTCGGGACGAACCGTCCTTGCTCAGCGCGGACGTCTCTGAACTTTTTTGTATCTTTGTTTAATAAAAAAATACTTCCAAACCGGTGTTAAATTCATTTCAAATCTACGGTATTGTTTTCACTTCTGCAATTGCTGCTCTATTTTAAGGGACACGAGGGTTCTTACATTGGGATGGTGCGATCCATGGCTCTTTACGGGCAGTGAACCTAACGGCCAGTGGCAGTAACGTCCAAAGAAGTGTATCCAATCATGACTTATTTGCTGGCATTTGTTGATGAGTTCTGTTGTTTGTCTCCAAAACAATGTTGTTTGAAACAAAAAATGAATTTTCCAAATTGGTTGAGGCTTCTTCGAGTAGGTGATCGGTGAACATTAAACTAATTTAAAAAAAATCAAACGGAGTTGAGAACCTTCCTCCCTTTTGGAAGTCGGTTAATAATTCGTTCGGATATTAGTTATTTAAATGTGGTGTTGCATTAAACGTTTCAAATACTGAAAGTCGTTGAAAACTAAAATTATTTTCCTTTATTACATTTTACTGTTTTGGACACAAATAGGTACTACCACGATACACACTTTTTCAAGATACGAAGTGGACTAGTTCTTCTGTGATTGAGTTGCGTTTAGTTTCTTCACTATTTTGTTAGCTTAATCTGTGGATCGTAACGTAATTGTCAATTTGTCATTGAATTATTATTGATATTGATTTGTAACTTTACCGTTTTATAGGTAAAGTTTTATTTGATTGAATATTGGGAATATTTTCTGAATATAAAAATGAATAACGTCACTGAACAAGTTTATTTATTAAGTTCCATACAAACCCAACCACCTGAACCAGTACAAAAGCTGGATGCAATGCAGGGTACAGCGCCAAGCAATCTTGAGAGTAAGTATCATACAAAAATAAATAATTTTCTTTTAGAAGCCCTTCAGTTCAGTTTTCACAAATTGAAATTACCAAAATGTTTGTGTTTCCATGCTTGACTTTGTTATAAATGTCAAATAGTATGTGGACTGAAAAACTATCAATAAGTAGATCTATATAGGTAAGCTTTTCGGTTAATTTTTGCAGTTACCTATAAACTAATAATCTGTGTGCTATAATTTTTTCATAAACTTATTCCTAATATTTTAGTTGTGAACTTGTGCAACAGGTAATTTATGTCACAACAAGCTCATGGCATCTTACACTAAAAATAAAACAGTATTTTGTGTTGAGGGAGCTACTATCCACCATTGCCATTATCCCATACATTTTATGTTATAGAATGGAACTAAGTATAGATAAAGTAAATATATATAAATTGCATTTCAGATGTGCAGGATTTCTCAAATGTATGTCGGATATGCGCTACCATCACACAACTCGTGGTTCCTATATTTGCTGGCGAGGGGCTGGAACATCAACTGGCAGACAAAATACACAAACATCTGCCTGTAAAGGTGAGTGATTTGGGTTCACCCTCATAAAATATGATCATTGACATGGTTGCTGAAACTAGGAGACTGATACTTCATCAGGATTATTTTTATATAGGACACGTCAAAATGATTATACCTCGCCTGATGGTAAGCTAAAGGTAAAGTCTCAGGACCGGGGTCACCACTATATACACCAGTACTGCTACAGTGGCGGCCCTCAACTTGATCAGTGTAAATAATGAAATACATAATAATAAATCATAAGACTATTGAAAATAGTTTTATTTTAATAGGTTAGTGACTATAATATTTTCTGTGTAACATATTTTATTTTTGTAAGTTCTATAAATATTGAATAAATAGCTCAATAACTTAAGATTTAACTTCCAACATTCATACCACATATTTTGGTAAAATATGAGGAATACAAATGTGTACATATATAGATGTACACATTTGTAAAGATGAAAGACATATGTTATTCGTAACAGAAGAGTAGAATAACACTAGTGAAATAAAAGGCACACAAGAGTTATATTTCACATCTCATTCACTGAGGCCGCCTAAATAAAACTATCAATAAACTAACCTACATCCCTCGTAAACTTACTAAATTAATGGCTAATTGGCAGGTGGCGGAAACTGACCAGTTACCGCTAGTGGTGTGCTACCAATGCGTCAGTACACTAATGGCGTGGCATGAGCTGGTAGAGTGCAGTGTGCAAGCTGACCGGGCACTCAAAGCTAAGATTGGTATGACTACCAGGGCTGAAGATGTTAAAAGGGTATGTATTCTTTTCTATACTTGGAGAAGTATTCTGAAGCTGATCATATACTAGCAATATTGATTGAGTTGATGATTGAAACCATTTACCTGGCCCTTGAGCCGGTCATACAACGCGCATATTTAGGTTTTTTTTATAGGACACGTCAAAATGACTTTACCACGCCTGATGATAAGCTAAAGGCAAAGTCTCAAGACTAGGGTTAGCAAAGTTAAAAAAGGTGTCCTTTTGATTGTAATCCCGAGGTTATCATAAAAGTATTTTATAAGCAAATTTAAGGTGGCCAGTATTGATAAAGAGAAGATCATTCATGTATATATTTCGTATTCCAATTCACATCAGCTCACAATTATTTTCATTGTTTTAGGAGTCACACTCAACGTCAGTGCCGGCATCCGCCATGAAGACTGAAGAGGATTCACAAAGCAAGTAAGTATCATGATTATTTATGTGCATCTGTATAAATAATTTTGCTTCTGTGGACAATGTGGACTCTGAATAAACAAATTGAAACACCAGGATGCCCTTAAAATTAGCTTACTACAATTTTATTTAATGCTGTTTTAACAGCTCACAAAGTTTATTTCAGAGGCAAAATTATTTTTTATGTTTCGCATTTTTTGTTCCCACAGATCTACATGTTGAATTTCCAGGTTGTTTCACATCATGGTGAGAAACGTTCTGATTGGTTACCATCATTTAAAAGTTGAAGAAAATTCGGATATGGAATTTGTTTGCCAGAAGTGTATTGAGAAACCTGCATTGGCTACAGTGGAGAGTTTGGCAGACCATTTGAAGTATGATCACAGTTCCGATAGTGTGGACGAGGCAGCTGTAGAAATATTCATCAAAAACTATGTCACATTTGAAGAGACTTTAGTTGTTGAAGATTCTGATAGAAGTGACCTAGAAGAGAGTGCAGAGAAACTAGAAATATCATTACCAAATTTGTTTTGCCCGTTTTGCACGAATGTGTTTTCGTCACCAACAAGATTAGTTTGTCACCTAAACAAGCATTTCGAAGTGTCGATCGAAAGCGGCATTATCTGCTGCGATATTCTGTTTGACGACAAGAAAAACTTCGTGGAGCATCTGCAAGTAGCCCATGTTGATAGAAAGATAGGCAATCCAGAGAAAATGTGTAAAACTTGTGGGCTGACTGCAGTGGATACGAAGGAATTACAAGAGCATATTAATAATTCGCATCAAAAGAAGGAAGCTAGCAAAGGAAAGACGCTACAGAGTCCAAGAAACCAGAAATATATACCGGCGGTGTGTCCAGAGTGTAATAAAACATTTTCTAACAAATACAGCATGTTTCTGCACATGAAGACACACAACGCCCAAATACTCACGTACTCGTGCAATAGATGTAATAAGTGCTACAAAAATCGAGCGACTTTGAATAACCATATCAAACTAGTGCATGAAGGAATATTAAACTTTCTGTGTTCGGAGTGCGGTGAGGCTTTTCCAACTAGGACTGCACGTGACGTACACTCCCGCTTGCACACCGGAGTCAAGCCCTATAAGTGTGAATACTGCGGTAAATCTTACCGCGCCAAGAACACGCTCGACTCACATCTAGAAATACATCTCGATATAAGGAAACACAAATGTGAGATATGTTCCAAAAGATTCAGAAAGAAAACGCATCTCAACTACCATATCACGACGCACAGCAAGTAGACGAGAGAGTAAACAACGTTGTTTGTTGCAGGGACGACTCTTACATACTGGATGTCGCAGACGAGCCTTCAGACCAGTCCGACGATAGGCCACTTTCGACATTAACCACCAAAAAGTCACAAAATCTATACTCAAACTTCTACAGAGCCTTAGTCGAATTTAGAAATCATTTCGTCGATGAACACAAAACTGGTGAATGTTATCCTGATTTTACGGACTCGTCCAGTGCGTCAGAAGTTGAGGAAAGTAATCTAGATAGTTACGATGACTTAACGCAGTGTAACATGAGGAAAGACATTATGGATAAGGAGACGAGACTGGAACTTAGCCAGGTGCAAACTAAAATCAATGGCAAAGTGTTTTATACGTGTAGGATTTGCAGCAAGAATCTCAGTTCGTCACATACGTATGTGTTCCATAAAAGGATACATACCGGTGAGAGGCCTTGCGTGTGTCACATATGCGGGAAGCAATTCAGAGCGCCGAACGGACTGCAACGACATTTGACGGAGACGCACGAGCGCTTACGAAGATACACGTGCAGTTTATGTCCCAAAAACTTTGCTAACTCACAGAATTTGAAACAGCACTTTAGAATACATACCGGCGAGAGACCGTTCGTATGCACGCAATGTGGGAAAACATTCACTCAGAGCGGTTCCTTGCACGTCCATTTGAAAACGCACACCGAGCAGTTTCCGTATCATTGTGCTGAATGCGGAGCGAAATTCCGCTTACGATCCGGTTTAGCGAGACATAGGCTGAAACATACGGGGGAGCGACCTCACGTGTGCGCCCACTGCGGGAAAGGTTTCCGACAGAGACACGAACTGAACTCCCACAGCCTGTCTCATTCTGACTCGAAACCTTTCGTTTGTACCATTTGCGGGACAGCATTCCGTCAGAGAAGGGCTCTTCGGCATCACATAAAAAGGATCCACGAGAGCGAAACCATACCGAGGGAGAACTCTCATCCAATAATCTACAATCACGTCGGACACTACTGAAACACCAAATGTACCTGATTTACAATATACTCGTTAAATCGAAGCGCTTATTTTATTTCCTGACCCGATCCTCTCCCTTTCAGGGCGTTTGGGGCGGTTAAAACCGAAAGAAACGACGCCGATGCCAAAACGGCGAATAGCGTCGGGCCGACGATATCGATCGTGACTCCCGACGGACGGAAGGCCACGTGGTGCGAGCGATGCAATAAAAGCGTATCGCTGGTTTCCTGGCGACGGCACCTCCGCCTGCACGACGGCGAAAAGAGATACAGCTGCCACACCTGCGGACGCGCCTTCGCCGACAGCGGGAACCTGGCCCGACACGCGAGGACGCTGCACGCGCAGCAGCGACCGTTCTCCTGCTCCGTCTGCTTGAAAACGTTTTCTAGAAGGGCGCACCTGGACGATCACGTGAAGTCGCACTCGGAGCGGAGGGAATTCGTATGTGACGTGTGTGGGAAGGCGTCCAAGTCGAGTGCGGCCTTGCGTATGCACGTCCGGACGCATGGAGCTCGTTCACTGTACTGTGTTCAGTGCGGCGCGGCCTTCCGTCGAGCCGCGGAGCTGCGCGCGCACCGCTCGGTGCACACGGGCGAGCGCGCGCACGTGTGTGCGTGCGGGCGCGCGTTCCGCCTGCGCACGCAGCTCAACTCGCACGCGCGGACTCACCACGGAACTGCCGCGCACAGCTAACACACCTCAACGGAACCTACCTGTGAGAGAAATTCCGCATCCTACGCGAACTACGGACAGTTTAATATTCAATCTGTCAATTTGCATTCCACTGGATGATAAGAAGTTACGATGAAGTCTAGAAGCAACGGGCCACCATTACAGATGCTGACAACCTAACCTAACTTCAAGGCCTAGACAGTTACTATTTCACGCCCCGCTTAAAGAGGATTTATAACAAGAAAGAAGTACCTACATGTGCGGGTAGAGCATTCTAGTTATTCATCGCGCAAGTATCCTATGTTGCAACTAAATTGCAGAAAATTTCGCACAACGACGAATTTCATACGTGGTCGCGGGGAATAATACATGTGTACTGTGATAATAAAAATTATGACTATAATAGTGCCAAACTATAGTAACTAAGTAAATAAATGAGCTGGTTAACATTTGTTCTTTTTCTTACAACTTAGCAACTACCCACATTTTAATTCAAAACGATAAACGAATATAGGTACCTACAATACTCACTTATACTTATGAGACCGACTGCAGTCTAACTTGCCAACTCCGAGAGAAAAACCTGCGCAGGAACCTCGCCCGTCAATCATCAGATATACTTACCTATACCGTCCCCGTTCACCCAGAATTTCATCAATCATCCATTATAGACGAAAAAAAATATGATAGTCCTAGCTGCAGCCAGAGACAAAACTTGCTGAGCACTAACAAAACAAACAAAACATGACTAAATAAACGAGGTGAACGTATGTACTGTTTTTATACATGAAACCTGTGAATCTTTACAGCTTTCGAAATTTTACATAGAGGATTATGTGAATCGAGATTTTGAATACAGTATGTACTAAAGAGAGTACAGCACTGGATTTCATCAAACTCGTAGAGACAACCCTTGTGGACAATAAATGGCGGTAAACGAAGCCCTTTGTTGCAGGTCGACCAACGTAACTAACCATGTACAGCCGACGGAACCCCAGCTGATCCGTGGCCCCCCTAAATACACTCCACCACGCCAGCTATGCGAATTCTGCAACACTACCCACCCTGAAGAAACATTTAATAAACATCTCCTTGTAGAACATTATCATTTGCTCTTCCATTGTTATCAATGCGATAAATACATCAGCAAAATGCAATACGGGACGCACATGGCGCGCCACGCCGAGCAGCGCGCGATGCAAAGACAATTCGATGTGGCAATGAATTGGGGAGGTTTTGCTCGACCAAACTATAATATTCTTTTACCAATAACATTCAATCGGTATACTTACGCTTCTTCGCAAGTAATTCATGATCAGAATATTAATAAAACTGTGCTAGTAACATCTAATCAAATTACGGACACAACTGCACCGATAATCCACAATCAAAATATTAAAATTGTTGCCGCAGTGACACCTTGCCAAAATGCTGATGCTTCGATCCCGGTAACACCTCATGATAATTCTGAAACTATCTCCGCAGTAACAAATAATCAAGAGTCAGATAATACTACAGCATCAGCAAAATGCGATAACACACAACAGAATGATACTGATACTACACCGACGACACCGAATCTAGACATTAATACCACTGATACAAGCAATAAAAACATGAATTTTATTGTATTACGTAGTCGTAGCAGGCATGAACGAATTACCGCCGCATCAATTGCTTCACAAGTAGCGCGTAATCGAGTTAATAATACAGAAACACAAGTGGAACGTACACGAACTGGAAAAGGTAACGCTACCCCGATAACCACCAAACCAGATACAACTTCTGTAGAATGTGGTAAAACCGCTAAAAATAATCAAGAAAATGAATTTTCCGACCACAGCGACATGGAATATGGATTCGGTCCTCTCCCTGAATCAGTATTTGAAGCTATAGAAGACACTCAAGACAGCCAATCAGCTGAAGATTCAAACCAAATAGCAGACATTGAATATGTGAGCGACGATGCGACCCCAGCAACCACAGACAACGGTTTCAAGGAACCTGCCTCTAAAAAGACCAGAAAATGTCCGATCTGTTCCAAAGTATATCAGGCATCGTCCAGCTATTTCTATCATCTAAAACACACTCACAAGAGAGTTAAGGACCATGAGTGTAAAATCTGTACGAAGAAGTTCGCGACAAAAGCGAGTCTGGCCGCTCACACAACGACGCATACCGGAGAATGCCAATTTGAGTGCAAGCACTGCAAAAAGCGCTTTAGATCGAATGCGAGCCTGTACATCCATGAGCAAACTCATAACGGCATTAAAAAATTTTCATGCCAACAGTGCGATACATCTTTCCGATGGAAAACGCATCTGTTGCGTCATATGAAGAGACATGCGGCAGAGAAATCTCATATCTGTTCCACTTGCGGTCGTGGGTTCAGCATCAGGTGTGATTTACTAAGACATGCGCGGACGCACAGCGCAGGCGAGTACGCTTGTGAAGAATGCGATGTGAAATTCGCGCAGATGAGATATTTAAAAGTGCATATGGAAAAGAAGCACTCCAAAAATGCCGTGAAGAAACCAAAGTGAACAGTTTTAGTCGCTTTGATGCCTGGACCTCATAAACAGTTGGAAGACGTGGATTGTTTGTTCAAGTAGACGGGAGATTGGCAGGTAAGGTGGTGAAATACAGTGAACAATTTGTAAATGCGCACAAGATTGAGTCCGACGATAGGCAAAATTATATCTCTGATCGTTGCTCAGTTGGACTTATTTAGAAACGGCAAATGCTGGATATTATGTTACAAGTGAATGCTAAAGTCTATCAGCACCTTAATAAAAGCTCACATAACAAAACCCTTTTCTATTTTAATTCCCTTTTATATTTAATTATTATTATTGGTTAGGTATTGATAAGTCTGAAAATTTTAATGTTTGGAGTGATCCAAAATCGAGTTCAAAGATTCCCTCACAAAACTAATAAAAGCGTGTTCAAAAAAATTCTGTCACTTTTGCTCCTTTCCATTGCCGTTATGCATGCGTTACTTTATCATTTATTTGATAACTATTGCTATTGGTTCTTTGTGTGCTTATTCACGTGTGTGCTGTTCAGTTATTCCAGTGTGCTTGTGTTGTCCAAGTAAGATTCTTTAACCTTCTAATACCTTTTGGATTATAATACACCAGAGCCCAGCACTGGGTTACATCTAGCTCGTAGACAATACATTTCTGGACCTTTGTTGCAGTGTGAACACCGACTCTGCCCAGCCGACTGCAGTCGACCCGGTCTTCAGCCCCGTTCCAATAACCAGGTCATGTGATGTCTGCCATAAACACTTCGCTCCTGAAGCGCTCTTTAGACATATATACGTAGAACATCCCCATCTTATCCACTTTTGTGATGAATGCGAACAATATATCTGGAAAATAAGTTTGGGTGCACACGTGTGGCGCCACGCAATCCAATCCACATACGCGGTACGAGCTCTCAGACTTAGCCGACCACGTTATCTGTGGTCAACTGAATTCCCCTACGATCTTCAGGGCAACTGGTAGAATACCTGCATTTAACAGATTTAGATTCCCTTGCTTATTCAACACGGTATAATATTTAAGTCCGTAGTCGTAAATCGACTGCGGCGCCGTCAAAATGGAGAATAATATATTTGACCTTTGTAACTAAATACGGAATCCATTTTAATAATTTGCAACCACACTACATCACACGTCCAGTGATCACTGCACACATCACAGACTATATTAAAAAACAAAATGGCAGATTTTTGGCGCCAAATGTACGTTTTAAAAAAAACAAATAAAAATTATACCGTGCGTAAACTCTTGTCTTTATGTTTGTGACCGAGTCATAGTTTTTTAAGATTAAAAAGTATTACTTGTTGATTGTAAGTATAATATTGTTTATTATAATTATATAGGTACAGTCATTTTGGGTAACTTTGAACATTTTTAACAGATTATTGATGAATACTCTCTAATTATATTTATTACATCTTTATTTTATAGAATAAATAGTGTTCTTTTGAGTTGATTTATGTTTCTAAACCCACAAATTTATGGAAAAAACACAACGACTGCCCAAAATTTGCCCCAAAACTCACATTCAAAGTTACCACGAGTTTTGGGTAACTTTGAATATATATATTTTTGGATTTTAAAACCTTTATTATCCAAACATTTTAAGATTTGGATAAAATTGAATGATGTATTTTTGTAAAAAAAAGTCCAATCTATGAAAATCATGACTAACTTGACGTACCTACCTGTGAAAAATAGCGAGGTCTTGCCATATATGAAACAAGGCGGACCAATTTGGTGGAAAAAAAAACATTGTTATTTTTATATTTTCTAATAAAGTAAGATAAGTAGGAACATGATGCACAACATAATAAATTACATGTTTATTTGGTTATCAGATGAGATCAAAATCGTAATGACTGCTAATAATTTTTCTGGACATTTTATTTTTTAAAGAAAACTAATCACCCCTTTCCATGAACAAAATGTCATCGTCAATACGAATTTTTCCACCTTTTTAGGGCCAAATGGCAAAAAACAGAACCCTAATAGATTCGTCATGTCTGTCTGTCTGTCTGTCCGTCCGTCCGGCCATCCGTCCGTCCGTATGTTACACACCCACTTTTCTCCGAAACTATAAGGCCTATGCGGTTGAAACTAACTGAAGTAGACGTATTCTGTGAACCACATATTAAGAATTTCACACAAAAATAGAAAAAAGCAATCAATTTTAAGGCTCCTCATACTTAGAACTAAAACTTTTTATAAGACACGAATAACTTTGAACCATTCAATGTTACCCAAATCACTTCGATTTTGATCGTCGTTACAACTTTATCAGTTTTAGACAATTTATGTAACACCATGTACGGACAGCGATTTATAAATAATAATCTTTTTAGTAGATTTTAAAGATAAACACCAAACATACCTGTTTACAGCAAGTTTTGTACAAATAATTCCGATATTAAATTCAACTAACAAACACTGCTAAAAACTTCACTCGAAAAAAGCGGTTAAATTACAAAATTATGACTTTGAAAGCTTAATGTTTTACGTTACGTTTGTTAAAAAACATTATGGCGATCCGTTTAGGCAGTTATAATATTGAAACAATAAAACATTTGCATCAAATAAATTTTTGAATCTTTTTCACAACTTTATTCAAAGTTACACTGCGATTCAATGTTACCCAAAATGACCGTACGTGTAATATTGTAAGCATTGTTGGTCAGCTCACTGAGCGACCAATGCCCGTGTACTCATGTTTTGTTTATCGTATTTATTGCAAAAAAAAAAAAAATGTAATCATAAATTCTTGGTGTTTGGTTTTAGGTAATGAATGTTATTTGCGATGTTTTTACACAATCGTACTTGCGAGGTACATTCCTCTCCTGTATAGAGCACGGCATCTAACTAAGCAAGGTTTTGGAGTAGTGCGGCCCACACTACTCCAAAATCTTGGCAAGTTATCTAACTGCCGTGCACTATATGTGTACTCATTTTTCCTGGATTTTGTACTTAAATGAGAATTTCGTAGGTTAAGTTCTCTCTTTCAAATCTAAAAATTATACATTGTCTAATCTAGGATGATAATTTTGACAGCTCCAAGTAGGGTACCCCATATAGTATAATCGAAAATGGTTCTTTCGATTTTCGATTATCGTTCCCATAGAATATGGAATCGATAGTTACAAAAATACAAAAACATTTACTTTTTATTATTTTAGGTAACTTACTTCAGGATGACAAAAGAGAAGTTTTATGGTATAGTATTTATGTTTCGTATCATATTTAGCTAATTATATCACAAAAATTTTAGTAGTATAAGTACTTAATAATCTCAATAAATTATTTTAAATTCGATTCATTCGATTCATTTGTGTAAAGTCAATTTTGCTATATTCTTGCAAGACGCTTCACTATGACAAGTGGGCGGGGCTTGTCTATGAATTACAATAATTTTATGGGTTTAATTTTGTAAAAAAAAATACGATACTTCATAGACATGAACTGTCATTATTATCATCCTAAATTAGACAAGGTATAGTAACCTCTACTACTCTCAATAATTCACAAATAGCAAACTTTTGGGATATCTTATTGAAATAAAAAAAAACTTTGTATATTTCGTTTATTTAACTGCAGTTATAATACACACAGTTATAAATAAATCTATTTACCCAATAAACTTAACACAGACTCAATACATCACAACATATTACATACAAATAGTGTACTTACTTATTATTATATTATTACAGACAGAGTCGTGCTTCCCAACATGTTACGATCAGAGTAACGTGAAGTAAGAATTTCTGTCTTTAATTAGTAAAAATTATAGTTTAATAAATCAGTATCTAAGTAAGTATATTCGTTTTTAATTATCAAGAGAAATAGAAAAAACTAAACAAATAAATAAAATTACTAAAAACGTATTATCCAGCGCAATTTCCTATTGTAACTGACGTGAAACCTGACTGAAGTTGTGATTAACACAATACAGGTACGTAGAGATTATACAATATGCTTAACAATATATAAAATGCATTACTATTAGAAAAAAAGATAGTAAATTGCTCATTATTGATCTGGGTACTATATTCTCTTCTCGGAGAAGGGCCGGATTTAGAGGTCTGGAGGCCTTGGGGCAACAATGAAAAGGAGGCCCCCTTGGCCCTAAATTATTTTACCAAATAAAAATGGGTTTTGCAGTTTTTAAAAATATGAAAAAAAAACTACCCATAACTTTGAAAAATCCGAAGTCTATGGGCGGAGGGAGGATGAGGTCGGGGTGTTTGTGCAAAGGTATCAAGTACATAGGACTCGTTTTGTGATAAGTATAATATAATTTCACGAAATAAATAACATTAATTATTTGATTATTACAAATAAACTACAATTACTATCACATAATCATTGTTAATTTATGTTCTTATAATAAATATTAATGTATTTAGTACAATTTACACAAATAAATATTAAAATACATTGTAATGTCGTTACAAACGTATTTGGCAACATATAGGTACCAACATCATTTACCCGTAGCATGGGGACAAAACAAACATACAAACTTCTGTTTTTTCCTTATCAACAAAAAGGCTATCAAGCTGTTCTATTGTTATGGTATTTTAGATAATATATACATACATATTTCCAGTCTTCACTCTTCACTTTAATGTTTTATATACAATTTCAGGCTGATGTCTGAATTACAGGTAGTTTTGATTCAGACAGACATGTTTCTCACGAAATCACTCATTAAAGGTATAATCATGTCTTAAATCTAGATATAATCAGAATTGTCAAAATAAAAAAATATCTAAATAAAAAACAATAATAAATCTCCACGTGTCCCTTGGATTACGATGGAATAGATTTTATTGTATTCCATGTATATAATATTATAAAATTGTAACATTGGAGATATAAAAAAACTTGGGTTATAAGTATGAACGATTTAGAACAAAATATTTTTTGGAATTCCTGTATGTTGTTGGTTCGCGTTGGACGCAAAACTGATCGGATTTTGATGCGGGTTTTTTGTTCAAAAGGTCTTGGTCAGACTTAAAATGTTACGCATGTTTTTGATCACAATCGGTTGAGTAGAACCGGAGATATACTCAAAAACGCGAAAACCACGTCCACGCGGGCATAGTCGCGGGCTTAAGCTAGTAAAATATAATATTAGCTTAATACCCAGTTGGGATACATTATAACAGTTTTTAGACATAGTTAAAATATTATAATTTCTCTTAATTTTAAATGATAAATAATCTAATCTAACAATTATATGGCGATATAATAGTTTTATTCAATTTCTGTTCGTTCGAATTGTTTTTGAAATATAAAGGGTTACAAAACTCATAATATTTGAGAGAGAAGAAGTTCGACATCAAAAATATAACCTAAACATTGCGAATGGCATTGAAATTTGAACTTACTGTACGTATATTTTAAACTGAATTTTAAATACCGACAGCCCGGTTAATCTCAGATATTTCATTGAAGTTTTCCGTGTTATCAGAGCCTAGGGCGCAGCGGCATCTATCGGTGGGGTGGAGCGGCCCGTGTGGTCTTGCGCAGTGGGCGAGCCGCTCTCGTTGACTAGGCGCTGCCTCTCGCGGAACATAGACACCTGGATGTTCTCCAGCTGGTGGTAGCGGCACACCTTCAGCGTTGAGAACACAGTCAGCCCCACCCACGTCGCGAATGCTGCCCACGCGCCGAACTGAATGTCGAAAAATTATCATTATTATTATACAAGCAGAGACTTCATCCTTATAGAGTAAGATCCCAGAGCAATCAGACATAACTTATTTTCACACGGATGAAACCTGCAGTTTTCAGTAGCGTCTCGTGTGCCTTGAATACCTACGCGCTTTGTGAAACTTGCCGAGTGACACCTGGGCAGGTACCAGGTGAGAAAGGTGACTAAAAATAAGTGTTATGTAACTTATTTTCACATGGCTGATTTTTATATATGTCATGTAGAATATTATTTTAAAGTAATTATCATAAGTGTCAGACACTTCTGATGGACCAGAGCTTTTGTCAGACGCTTTAAAGCTGACCAAAAAGTTAATGAACTTTACTTATTTTCACATGTCTGATTTTTTAATATGTTATTGAAGTACTTATTTAAAAGTTATATTCAATCAGTCAGACAAATTAGAGTGACCAAACATCCCCTAAGACAAGAATTATTCAGCCAGAAGTATCTCGCCCTCATACTTAAAGAGCATAAAATACCGAACGGATTTTGATGCGGTTTTTTTTTATTAGAAAGGTCTTGCTTAGACTAAAAAATTACCGTATGTTTGGTTGTAATTGGTTCAGTAGAACCGGAGACATGACCAAAAACGACCTAAAAACGAAGCGCGGGCGAAGCCATGAGTATCAGCTTGTATAAAAATTAGCCTATGTGTTGCTCAGCACTATGAACTATAATCGTACCAAGTTTGATCTAAATGCCTCTAGTAGTTTTTGATAGATTATGGTAGCCACGTCCCATCAGATTTGGATGTTTATTACTCAATCGTGCTCAAACAGCTGAACAAACCTGGCAAAAATTTGGTACAGGGATAGATTTTAGTCCGAAATAACACATAGGCTATATCCCTAAAAAAGGTATCTAAGACATACGAACACAGGATCAGAAATTCACGCATGCCAATCAGCAATCCGACGACCTTAGTGATTCCCCCCCCCCCCCTCCCCACCCCCCGCATCACTAAAACCCTATCGGTCTTATTACAAAACACGGACTAAAGTCAGGTTTAAACCCAGACTATGAAGTCCAGGCTTAATTTTAAGACCAAGGTTTAAACTTCTTCTTATTACAAAAACAGAATAATCCGTGGACTACTTAGGCCATGGTTTAAATCTTGGCCTAATAACAACCACAGATTACTCTAAACTTTTGTTCGTTCATTGTGATATCATTCGGTCGCAACGTTCCGTTTTCTCAGAAAGCAAAAATTTTCTGAAATCGTTAATAAATATTATTTACTAAAAAATGGTGAAAAAAATATTTACAACATTATAATTATTAAATTTAAAGTCATGAACGATAGTTGGACTTTATTTTATAGTAAAATATCATTATCATGCCTTTATTTAGCAATCATTGTTATAATATTGGAAGATCTATGATGAACGTTAAATGAAGCGTAGTTTTTGGAACCCGCGCGTTGTTCAATTTTTTTTTAAATTTTTATACCCACTGTAGTGTTTGTCCTATCGAACTACCCCCTAGTCTCGGGTTCACGGGCAGTGGGGAGACAGTCACGCGAGAGCGCGCAGCGAGAGCGGACGTGTTGACCCCAGCTACTGGTGACGTAACGAGCCGATTACTATACTGTGTTCACCCTATTAGAGGGAGCACTACAAGTGGCGACGAGTAAAAAGGTCAGTGCAAAATGAAATATTCTGTACTTTATGATGTTAATAATTTTGGAAAAAGTAAAGAGGGTATGCAGCTTATTTTGTTAACAGTACTTAAAATAATAATAAATCTGTAACAAATCGCTTAAATGAAATGAAATGAAATGGAATGAAATGAAATGAAATTATTAAGTTCAATCTATAAACTCAAAATCGAGTCGTGTTGGGTGCTTATTTTGTTAACAGTACTTAAAATAATAAAAATCTGTAACACATCGCTTAAATGAAATGAAATTAAATGGAATGGAATGGAATGAAATGAAATAAAATTAGTAAGTTCAATCTATAAATTCAAAATCGAGTCGTGTTGTGTAACATCACGAACAAAGAATAGCCGTACCTAATCTCATAGTCATTACTAGTGTTATATTAAGGTAAACAAAGCGACACTCGTCTACAAAGTAGGAGCAGCGTCGGTCTATAGTTTTATTGTTTAAAACCTAAGCTAGGATATAGATAGCTTACGTAGGGTCGTATGTCTATAGAGAAAAACAAACTACTTACGACCGCCAACTTTTCTTCAAGCGTTCCATTGAAAGATTAATATTGACCTACGTAGTTAGATACAGGAATTGAACGTCAAAATGATATAATATGTAATGAATATATAGGCAGTGAGGTACAAGGACAATATATCTACCTAGCGTTTATTTATATTATGGGACAAAGTTTTAAATAAACAATGCAGGTAGTTGTAGGCATAGGCGATGCCGGGTCAGGAAATGTAATGTAGGCACACTGTTATAAATACCTACGTAATTGGTAGTACAGGCTACCATGAAAATGTGAGCTGTGTGTACAGGAGTTGTGGGCAGTACGGGCTTTTGCAGGCAGTACAGGCCTTCATGAAATTGTAAACTGTGCGTATATATGTAGTGGGCAGTACGGGCCTTCATGAAATTGTAAACCGTGCGTCATTGAGTTGCAGGCAGTACAGGCCTTCATGAAATTGTAAACTGTGCGTATATATGTGGTGGGCAGTACGGGCCTTCATGAAATTGTAAACCGTGCGTCATTGAGTTGCAGGCAGTACAGGCCTTCATGAATTGTAAACTGTGCGTATATATGTGGTGGGCAGTACGGGCCTTCATGAAATTGTAAACCGTGCGTCATTGAATTGCAGGCAGTACAGGCCTTCATGAAATTGTAAACTGTGCGTATATATGTAGTGGGCAGTACGGGCCTTCATGGAATTGTAAACCGTGCGTCATTGAGTTGCAGGCAGTACAGGCCTTCATGAAATTGTAAACTGTGCGTATATATGTGGTGGGCAGTACGGGCCTTCATGAAATTGTAAACCGTGCGTCGTTGAGTTACAGGCAGTACAGGCCTTCATGAAATTGTAAACTGTGCGTATATATGTGGTGGGCAGTACGGGCCTTCATGAAATTGTAAACCGTGCGTCGTTGAGTTACAGGCAGTACAGGCCTTCATGAAATTGTAAACTGTGCGTATATATGTGGTGGGCAGTACGGGCCTTCATGAAATTGTAAACCGTGCGTCGTTGAGTTACAGGCAGTACAAGCCTTCATGAAATTGTAAACTGTGCGTATATATGTGGTGGGCAGTACGGGCCTTCATGAAATTGTAAACCGTGCGTCATTGAGTTAGAGGCAGTACAGGCCTTCATGAAATTGTAAACTGTGCGTATATATGTGGTGGGCAGTACGGGCCTTCATGAAATTGTAAACCGTGCGTCATTGAGTTACAGGCAGTACAGGCCTTCATGAAATTGTAAACTGTGCGTATATATGTGGTGGGCAGTACAGGCCTTCATATAATTGTAAACTGTACGTACACAAAGGTACGGTAAGGTAAAGTAATAAAGGTAAGTACGATAAGGTAAATAAGGTATACGGTAAAGGTTAAGTAGATAGTACAGGCAGTATGGGCCGTCATGAAATTGTTAACCGTGCGTCATTGAGTTGCAGGCAGTACAGGCCTTCACGAAATTGTAAACTGTGCGTATATATGTGGTGGGCACTACGGGCCTTCATGAAATTGTAAACCGTGCGTCATTGAGTTGCAGGCCGTACAGGCCTTCATGAAATTGTAAACTGTGCGTATATATGTGGTAGGCAGTACGGGCCTTCATGAAAACGTAAACCGTTTTTCATTGAGTTACAGGCAGTACGGCCTTCATTAAATTGTAAACTGTGCGTATATATGTGGTGGGCAGTACGGGCCTTCATATAATTGTAAACCGTTTTTCATTGAGTTACAGGCAGTACAGGCCTTCATGAAATTGTAAACTGTGCGTATATATGTGGTGGGCAGTACGGGCCTTCATGAAATTGTAAACCGTGCGTCATTGAGTTACAAGCAGTACAGGCCTTTCATTAAATTGTAAACTATGCGTATATATGTGGTAGGCAGTACGGGCCTTCATGAAATTGTAAACCGTGCGTCATTGAGTTACAAGCAGTACAGGCCTTTCATGAAATTGTAAACTGTGCGTATATATGTGGTAGGCAGTACGGGCCTTCATATAATTGTAAACCGTGCGTCATTGAGTTACAAGCAGTACAGGCCTTTCATGAAATTGTAAACTGTGCGTATATATGTGGTGGGCAGTACAGGCCTTCATATAATTGTAAACTGTACGTACACAAAGGTACGGTAATGTAAAGTAAAAGTACGATAAGGTAAATAAGGTATACGGTAAAGGTTAAGTAGATAGTACAGGCAGTATGGGCCATCACTTTTAAGTGTAAACCATACGTGTGTGAATGGCGTCGTCCATTGGTTGCTTTTGGGGTCGGGTGGCCCCGGGTACCAAACATGACAGGTTTGCTTCCACCGCCGGAGAAACTTGACCTTGAAAGCGACAACGCCACCATTGCCTTGCGTTTAGAAAGATGGAATGGGTCGTTGAGTGTCTTCCTGGAGGCGACGGAAACTGGAGACTCGGCGTAGAGGAGAGCCTTGTTACTATTAGAGGAGATATAGACATGGTGTGTGTCCGGTATGTGTTTACCATTGATTTTGCAGTGTTATCAGTTTAATATTATTTTATCCGAACGGATCGTTGGCGCGGGTAGACAAAGTATCGTGCGATGGTGCCGTGTGCTCCATCGACGCTCACGAAGGTGTAGGGGGCGAGCACGTGTGATTCTACCTAGCACGACCCCGGATGATTACCATAATTTTCATGTAGTACAAATTCATGAAAAAAAATGTACTTTTTGTACCATAGAATAAAATAAATGTCAGTAGCTCGGTTGTTCCAGGGTTTCAGGGTGCGATCTGCGATGGTGCGGTGATTTACTTGTACCTAACCGTTTTGTTATAAGTGAGCTATTATAGTGATACCCTGTGTAGTAATATTTGCAGACAGTTATTTATAATGTTAAAAGACGGGGGTATGTTATACTTTTGTTACATTATTAATGTATTACGGTATAGTAAGATATTTAGTGTTTTAGTGTAATCCCACTCATTACGTATTAATGTAGTACTACCTGCAGATTATATAAAATAAATAAGGTACTACAGTAAATGTAATAAATAGTGGGATGTATTGGGTGGTGCTGGCTACATGCCTCGGGGATAGTTTAGGTATTCTATGATAGTGACGACTATATTGGCGATACGAGTGGGTTGCCAATGGTCATAAGACTAAGTGCTGGTTCGGTCCCGGTGCGGGGTACCTATATGTATTGTAATTCATGTGATATTCATATTATAATAGTGGCTATACCAGTCTTGTGATACTGTTGAGTATAAAGGACTGGTTCGATGCTAGTATGGCATATGGTATGTGTTACTTGCTGTGTCGTGGCGTCGGCTGCAGGCCTGATGAGTGGTGCGATGCCGGTGTGTATTTATGTTGCAGTGTTCGGCTACAGGCCGGGTGTTGTATTTGTAGTGTTTCTTAGGGGAGACGGGCTGGTTTCTTGTCAGTTCTTTTCCCGGCAGATGGTGTCCACTTTGAACTGATGTCTTGTATTATGCCCTCCTAACCCATCCTTGAATAATTCATGGCTCGATTATGGTTGAGTAAATGATGGACAGTGTATTTGCTGTTTTATTATATTGTGATGTTCCTTAAGTTATATTGATGGTTGTCATTCACATTATATGTGTCCTGACGGTGTGTATGTACTGTATAACCTATATTTATGTGGGCAAGTATATAATGGAACCATGGTTTATTGAGGCAATGCTTTGTGTGATTGCTAGGAAAGGTGTGTGTTTCAGATTGGATCTACTCCTGCGAGGTTTGTGCCTTGCATAATATTATTTGCCTATTGGGACGGGTGTCATGCCGACGCATGTGTCAGCAGTTCGTGGTGGTCGGAGTTCGGCAACCATTCCAGCATTATTGGCTGACGGAGCAATCAGCTGCTGTAGTATCTGGCGGGGCTGCGCTGTCTACACTGTGTCTAGCAGGGTGGTTGGCTTCACACCTCATATGAGGGTTGAAGTTGTTGCTATGTGCAGGGGTTCGGTGTTGTACTTGTTTCTCCATTTAATAAGATGCTGTGCCTAATAGCGTATTTATGAATTGGTTGATGACTGAAATCATGAAAAAAAAGGAAAGTGATTAAGAGTCGTTTCTTTGCAATAGTATCATATTTGGTTTTGACATGGATCACCATATCGTTTTGCATAGTGCGTGGCAAATAGAATGCACTTTGGTGTCTTCTGTATCATCCGTCACATAACGGTGTAGCACTTTCTGTATGTACTTGAAGTTCTTCATTTTTCAATGATGGGGATTATTGTAGGTAATTGTATTTAGCTGATGACAACGCTATACGTATACACGTTATTGTGCCTTCTACCTGCTTCCTGTACAAATAATTTGTTCATGATACTTGAGAATGGTCAATCCATCTAGCATTTTTAGTGGATAGATCTTATAAGTTGATACTTTTGAGCTTATTCTTTTACGTGGTTTATAGCAATTATCCACTTCAAGTGCTAAGCATTTAAGATCCGGCTTTATTTGGCAATTTGGAATGTCACTTTAATAATTCTTAACTTGCCTATGAATGTGCCTAACCATAATTATGGTGACGATCAAATGGCTTGTTTCATAAAATGCTTGTGTGTCTATAACTAGGTATATTCGAGTAATAATATTCTAAGAAAAGATCTATTACTTTTCAGATGCGTTGCGGATGTGGTTCATTATTTCATTGGCATTCATGTTCAATACTTTGTCTGATTATAAAGCTTTGCATTTAACCTCTTTGAACCATCTCATTTAAACCCTGACAGGGGCGAGGTTGCGAATTTTATTTGACGGTTCCTATGCATGTCCTGGGGGATATCCATAGCTGGACACCGTTAATCAATAGTTAACTTCGTTAATCGCTAATCCGTTACTGAAAAAGTTACCTTCGTTAATGGTAAAGCGTTCCTTCGAGGGCAGAATTTTCTATTTCTATGGGTGATGTTTTTCGACTGTGTGTATGTATGTGTGTCCATTTCTTTGTCACGGCCGCAGCCTGAACGGCTTGACGGATTTCGGCATGCGAGGTATCATTTGATTCGTCATGATTGTATGGGTGACGCCGGGTGTATTAGGATTTCTAGAAGATCAAAATGGCGGATTTTGCCACCAGAAATGTATGACCGCGATGGACGCTGGAACGGCTGGGCAGGTTTCGATGCGGTTTTGTTTGGGGGGTCTTGGTCAGACTTGAAGTATTGCGTTTGTTTCATTGCAATCGGTTTGGTGGGGCCGGAGATGTGAGCAGAAGTGGAGTAGTTAGACTTGGATTTCGGTGACGTCCTTTCACGAAATTATTGGCTCCATATAGGGTGGATTAACATAAAGGTTAAAAAGTTAGTAAGTACCTATTGTTTTCATAATGAGGAAAATGGTCAAAGGCTAAAGAAAAAAAAGAAAAAAAAAAGAGATAGTGGGGCGAATGGAAAATGAGGAATGGGGTTGACGGAAGCGAACGGTTAAATCAAAAAGGAAATGAAGAATCAAAGTCTTGATGGTAGTTGGTCGATCAGTTATGAATTTGATTACCTATGTGTTAAATTGTTTTCTTTAGAAATAAAAATGTGATGAGGAAGGGATGTAGTGTTTGTCCTATCGAACTACCCCCTAGTCTCGGGTTCACGGGCAGTGGGGAGACAGTCACGCGAGAGCGCGCAGCGAGAGCGGACGTGTTGACCCCAGCTACTGGTGACGTAACGAGCCGATTACTATACTGTGTTCACCCTATTAGAGGGAGCACTACACCCACTTTTGAATCATTTCAATACCCGTACTAACTTTTACGTTTCCAGTGGTTTAAACTTTTAAATTTGAATTAAATAATGGAAGGAGAAAAGAAAAAGAGGGGTGAAAATTGGACTGCCGAGGAAAAAGTAAGCCAAAATATGATGTATTTTGGTATTTTCCACAAATCAAATCAAAATGACAAGTTTGACGTTTTATTTTCGTGGTTTAGACACTTAGACCAACGTTAAACTAGGTGTCACGCAGGTTTATCTTTAGACCAGAGATAGTCCCAGGTTTAGTACTAAAACGCGTTTTGTAATAACATTTTCGCTAAACCATGGTCTAAAGACGATTTAAACCTGGGTTTAAAGTTAGTCCGTGTTTTGTAATAAGACCGTATAGGTTTTAGTGATGCGGGGCGGCATCAGGGCGGTATGCCAGTGGACGCGCATACTTTTCCTTCCTGTCCTGTGCTGCTGATAACAACGATAAGTGTCAACTATATGCAGAATTTAGTTTCAATATATGCTAATAACGGCGTGGTTGTATCGTGAACATAGCGATATGTGTCCCCCCCCTCCCCCCACCGACCTTACGTAACGAATTCTATGATTCCTTAGCCAGCTAGTGGAGTAATTTAAGTGTAGCTTACAAATAAGCTTGCTAGATATAATGTCCGATCCACCAACCCGCATTAGGCCAGCGTGTGTGGATTAAGGTCTAATCCCTCTCAGTTCTCTCGTTAGAGGAGACCCGTGCCCAGCAGTGGGACATAAATGGGTTGCTATCAAGATATAATAGCTACTCATCATATCATCCACCTGCCCTTGTCCCGATTATTTGTGGCCGGCGCAACATGTCATTCTCCACCATACATTCCTGTTGTCATCCCAGTCACTCCCTTCCTTGCCATATCCTCTTTCACGCATTACATCCATCTTTTCTTAGGCCTTCCTAGGATAGCTACTATGATAATAAAAACTTATCAGTTCACCTGCGCTGTGCCGATTTCGATGTAGAATCCTGACGTTTGTATCCCGTCCTTAGTGTCTATGGCTTGGCCGGCTGCGGCCTCGCAACTAAAATGAGAATAAGGCAAGGTTAATAAGGGTGCGGGCCGGAACCTCCACGTGGTGCACCTGGGCAACGGAGGCGAGCAGCGCCTCCCACTCGCCACGGGAGACGCTGCTGCCTGCGGCCTATCCGGCCGGGGTGAGAGTGGACCTCTAGAGGGCTGCTCCGAGGCTCTCCACGTATCCCTCTGACTGGCAGAGGGCACAGTGGGGAGCGAGAGTTCGTAGATGTCGACTAAAATTGAAGGGTACCGTCAAGGCGCCGACTTAATTTGACAGGTGTCCACTAAAATAAATCATCTGTCCTTTTCCTTTTCTGTCTTTCTGATAATGAAAGAAACAGATGCAATTAGAAAATTTTAGAGAATTTTAAGTTTAGAGATGTAACAACAGAATTAGCAGCATTGGCTATTTAAATTTTGGTAAAAGAACTAGAGTTCCGCGTAAAAAAATAAAAATCCTAAAAAATCTGAATTCACGCGGACAAAGTCGGGTGTGGGGTGGGGGACGAAGTGTCGTACCTGTTTAATCTTTGGATGATGATGTCGCACCAGCTCATGAAGCCGAGGGTCATGATGATGGCCGCGCACACGCCCAGCCCGCACACGAGGGCGCTGCACACCGCCTCCAGGAACGCGGACAGGAACGAACTGTCCACGCCTTTGTACACAAACATGGACAACCTACATGGACAAAAGATCTATATCAATCATCATCAGCCTTTACCCAACTCAGGAGTCGGCTTTTCAGTCAACTACAAAGCGACCGAACTTCGATATTTTCCGTGAAGCGACTGCCATCTGACCTCTACAACCGATTGGCGATATCGAAGTTCTGTACTAAGACCAGTATCGGACTGCACCAGCCATGTGTCATTGTGTACTTAACTGAACTCCTGTTAAATATGTAATTGAACCGATATCTTTTTTATATTACTTAGGTGACCGGTTCGCACACAGCCCACCTGTTGGAAAGCGGTCACCATGACCAATAGATGTGTGCGAAACCAGCGGCGTCAAACTGGTGCTGACAACTCTGAAAAGGTGTGGGACCTAAAAAGGGGGAGGAAATTTTTTTTTATATTTAGTCCGCCGGATTGACTGCACCCAGCCTGATGGTAAGCTGAGGTGGAGTCCAAAAAGTAGTGGTCACCATTCCCAAGGGATGCCCTTAGAATGGTGACCCCTACCCAGACGGTCTTGACAGATGCTTTTTCACGCCCCGCTTAAAGAACCCGGGTTGACTGAAGATGAAGGGAACACGTGCGAAGGTAATGCATTCCACTTCTTTATCGTACGACAGAGAAAGGAATCACCAAACCGCTTGGTTCGCGATAGTATGGACTGATAGTATGTGGATGACACCTAAGTCCTAAGGTTAAGAGTTTTGTGTTCACAATGCAGATAACAAAGCATTAATAAAATTTTGTGGCTTTTTTCACTGTAAAGGACAAAAATGTTTTTTTTATTGGTAATAGGCTCGCGTTTGACCACGATCTCACCTGTTGGTAAATGATGATGTGGTCGACGGTGGAGCACGCTTGCCTAGAAGAAACCTATTCACTCTAGACTTGAAGACTCCAAGGTAGTAGCTTTACGGAAATACAGACTCAGGCAGGGCATTCTTTAGCAGTACGCACGATGAACGTACTGCCAAAACGTTTTGTGCGTATGAGTGGGATATCCACCATGTACCGGTGGCGCGTTGCCGTACCTACGTCTGGTCGTTTGGTGATGAAAGGGGCTTGGAGGAATTAGGTTATTAGGAGGTCTCAGAAATTGTGACCGACCTGTATATCTGCACGCAGCAGACGATAAACATGATCACGCCGATGACGATGACGTAGTCGCAGTAGGCGCGCGAGGCCCACGCCACGTCCAGCTGGCCCGTCGTCTGCCACTCACCCGACGAGAACAACAGGCATTTACCTCTGCAACACACGGGTGGTTTTTAATTTTGAGTCACCGGAATTGCTAGTATTCCGACTAACGTTTCCGCTAAGCTAAAATGCTGGTGTTACTATTAGGTTCAAGTTGGTGTAATTCCCACAAATCTACCATCTATTTTATAATATAGGTACTATTCTTCAAATGGTTATGTAGGATAGATTATACATAACCTGCTGCGAAACCCACGAATCAACCTCAGAATGTCACAATCGCACATTTGTTTTATATTCATTCTGTATTGACTGAACCCCGCTGGATGGTAAGAAGCTGGGGAGAGTCCAAAGGGTAGAGGCCGCCATTCTAGACACCATTCGTCCCAAAATGGCGGTCCCTACCTTGTCGACCTAGACAGATGCCTTTTCATGCCCCGCTTAAAGAACCCGGGATTGTAGGAAATTAATATTAACTGGATCTTTTATGAAATGGGACTGACTAGCTATTTTGATTGCACGCCATTGGTTAGCAACACTATAAACGAACACAGGGAAGCTATTCAAACTGTAAATTTAAATCACATATTAAAATCCTTTCCTGTTGCAATCCTGGGCTCTTTAAGTAGAGTGTGATAAAGCATCTGTTGGGGCTGTCTATTATAGGTAGGGGCCATCATTCTAGGGACAAATATATAGAAGAAAAAAGAGTTTGAATAAGATACTTTTAGAGTGAATACTCTGCTGAGCTACATATTACTTGTCTTTGATAGAAGGATGTCTTATCCACCTACATCTGAGGACAATGTTGGAGCCATCTACTGGAAATGATGTTTCAATGATTCTTCATCATTGTTTATTAAAACCATGTTACAGATTAAGGCATCGAAAAGACGGAGGCGCAGGCAGGGCCGGTCAATTTCACCGCGAACGATAGCTCAAAACGAACCTATATTATCAAAGCACACGAAGGGTAAAAAGGGCAGTCGCGGGCATCGAAGGGCAGACGCGGTCGTTATTACTTCGCGGTCAAAAAGACCAGCCCGCCGCGCCGTCCGCTTAACGCCTAAATGTAGGCAGGAAAAAGATGTAGGCAGGAAAAAGATATAGGGAAGTCATTCCACAAGCATTCCGATGTTCCCAATTTTTAATCATGTTACATAAACACATAATAGACAGGATAAAAACTCATTATTATGATCCATCCACACTCAATAAGGCAAGGTTCAAAATAATATAAAAATTAATTTACAAAACAACTGGCCTGATATTTATGGGATCTACTATTGCTTTGTTATTTGGGATGGTGTAAAGATTCTAACAATAGCCCATACAGCCAAGGAAATTAGAAACTGGCATAATAACATGTCACTTTTGAACACTTTTTTTAATCAAGCGGAAATTCCCATGGATACCACCCTCAGTCAGCGGTTATGACGGATTTGAACAGACTAAAACCACATGCCTATATTTCTCTTGCACATGGTTCAACTACCACGAAAAAATTAACCCTTTTCTTTGGGTAGCTGTGTGAAAAGATCAAGAGGTACAACAATCACACACAAACTGTTATATGGATTCAGGACTTTTTCCATAAGAAAATGGACACACTTAATTTAAAGGACCATGCAAAAAAATGAATGGATGCTGTCCCAACTAACCAATAGAGATGGTGATAGTTTCAATACTATTATGACGGCCCATAAAATGACTAATCAAATAAGACAATGTTTTACATAAAAAGAATTGTGTGTAATATTATTTTCTATAATGGTAATAACTACATTTTAGGCATTGCTTACAAAAATAATTGTTCAACTAAACATTCTAGATATGAATAACAAAGTCATTGCTCAATATAATAAGACAATGTGTAATTTTTATAAAACTAACAACATTTTAGACTTACAGACAAATAAAAAATTCCTATAAGAGTTTTCATTTTTCATGTAAAAATAGATTGCATTGAAATATGGTATAAATATAATAGAAAGTAAACACAGTGGAACATAGTAGACACAACACGACTGAAGTGCGCGTGCGCTGCTTAGGTTGGAGATGAAAGGATAAGTGCAGAGCGAGGTGGGAGGGGGCAGCGCGATAGACCCAATTTTTTTACAGATTTTATGGTTAGGCTCTTTCAATAGTATGTTCATAGTCTAACAAAGTTCCAGTACTTACATTCTTTTTACAATTTATTGTATCAAAAATAATAAAACATTATATACTTTTTTTGTAACATAACCCCATGACCCATGGTGATTTTTGATATCTATGACCACTATGATTTTATACCTAGTATGAAATCATTGTAGTGGCAAGGTGTACTAAATAAGATAACTTTGAAATCTGATGGTGGGTTGGGAAGATTTTTTACATGGTCCTTTGTATCTTAGGAGAGTAGTATATAAAATAATAGGTGCAAAACCAGTAAATGGCGCAGCTTTGGAAATACTTCATTTTGTGACCTCTAAAGTAATTTGTTTTGTCTCTAGCATATTACTAAAGTAAGTGTGGATGCTCAACGTTTTATCTACTTAATTCTAAAAGTATGTGGCCCCAGTTCAGTAGCGGATTTTTAACAGACAGGGATAGTATAGCAATACATCTTACTTGAACTCATGCAAGTGCATACTCATCGGCACGATGATACAAAGAGACACTATCAGTCCAATGACATGGCCCGCTATTTGACTCAATAACAACACGTTCGTGAAAGCCATGGTTATAATTAACGTGGAACAAACACTTTAGACGATAGGGGAAGGTAATTCTACGACACTGATAGAGGAAAACAAAACAGCCACAATAACACTCGAGAAATGATAATAACACAATGACGTTTGTTGACTTCTAATGACGTCCCTGACAAAATCCTTTAGGATATGTTCAAGGAGCATGATTTCGGCGCGGTATGAACGCGATATATTCACTGTGCTATGAAACTATGAAACAATAAAATTCTCAACAGTAATATTTTACACATTATTTATTGATACCTAGTTTTGCTTCGGCTAGTCCTGTTACATTATTTATATGAGGTGTAAATGTAAAGTTTAAGCCCAAACCAACAGCCCGCTCCCCAAACCTACTTTTGATACATTTCAAGAAGCTGTCATTATTAAACGTCAAATTGCGACAAATCGGATGTTGGTGATGTGTTTCAGGCAGTAGAATCTGAACAAAATTGTTTTAATTGAACAATTTACTATGTCATTGCCCTCTGTATAGATAAATAATAACCTTACACAATGAATTTTAACGCTTCTAGAAATGGTAAGTTATGTTATTTTGTAAATAACGTTTTCATCTCCTGCCGATTTATTAATGATTCACTAGCTCATTAGATCCTGAAGATCAAATCTAATTAGAAGCCTTCATGATAGTGTTCCTTTCACTACTTACTGAAACTTTGTACATTGTCACCGTCCAGTTTAAATGAGTCATGTATGGAATGTTTAAAGTTCTCAGTACTTTCGACTGTAAACATTTCACAATATCGTTTAGCGATTACAGCTAATTATTATTAGGGACACAGCTGTCATTCTAATGTATCTTCTTGTTTCAAATAAGGAATTTTTATAATGTCACTCTCATGTCTTCCAGTTGGCCAAGGTGGAGGTATACGCAAGGCGAAGCGAGTGAGTGATGTAGCTGCAATGGGGGCGCCGTCACCAGCTCCCTCCTACAGTCCGGCGCCCGCATACAATGCTGGCTACCCTCCGGCAGGGCCCCCACCAGCCTATCAGGAACAAATACAGTTTGATAACTCACAAGATTTTGGAGCACCTCCACCTGCAGCAAGTATGTAATGTAATCATAGTTTACCTTTTCAACACTTTATTAGAAGACCTAACTAAAAAGTGAAATAATATTAAAAAAATATGAATGTGGGATTAGAAAATGCATAGTAATGCTAAACTCAATGCTAGGTAATGAATTATTTTAGACTATTTATCCAGACCAATAGGAGACCGTTAGGTATAGCGAGTTATTTAGTTTTCACAATAAAGTTGATAGTATGGGTTTAACTGTTACCCTCTAACTTCTTAACAGATTATTCATTCAAAATGTTTATCGTTAGCCTTATAAACTTTTAGGCAAAATCTGGTTTTAAATAACTTAATTTAATTTCATTTTAGTTCAAGTAATACAATGTTTAACAAAACATTTTGTAAATGATTTTCTGATCGGAAAAAATGATCATCCAGGACGGGACTTGAACCCGTGACCAGTCCCTTAGAGGGGGAATGCTCTGACCAACTGAGCTATTTGGACCCATCCTAGATGCTCGAAATTTTCCAATATATTCTACGGCTTAGGGCGCCGGTGGAGCCATCTACCGTAATTCGTTCGAACTACGGAAACAACGAACAATATTGCAATTGTTTTAAAACATTATTTCCTGTCCTGGATGATCATTTTTCCAATCAGAAAATTATTGGAAATAGTACTACGTTGGTGGCAGACAAGCACACGGCCCACCTGATGGAAAGCGGTCACCGTGGCCTATGAGCATAGTTAGCATGCAATTGCTTAAAAATTTCATTTAATTTTGTAAATGTTTCAGATTATGGCTACATGGGCGGCTTCCCACAGTCTCCAGTGAACCCGGCACAGCTGGGGTCCATGTTACAACAGCCTATTGTTCAGGTAAATTGGAAAGAAACTATGGGTGTATCCCATCTGCCCCGGTGACTTGGCCCGGTACCGGGCCACATGGGAAAGAAAAGTTTTAACTGGCCTGTTAATATGTTTACCGGGCCAGATGATACAAATCAAGTGCGATCGTCCCCGGTAAGGGAAAAATAGAGGATACGCCTCGTAAATTTTTTTATATATAGGACACGTCAATTTGACTTCACCTCGCCTGATGGTAAGCTGAAGGTAAAGTTACCATCAGGCGAGGTGAAGTCAAATTGACGTGTCCTATACTATATAAAAGAAAATACAAGGCGTATCCTCTATTTTTCCCTTACCGGGGACGATGGCACTTGATTTGTGTCATCTGGCCCGGTAAACATATTAACAGGCCAGTTAAAACTTTTTTTGCCCATGTGGCCCGGCACCGGGCCAAGTCACCGGGGCAGATGGGATACACCCGAAACTATGAATATCAGAATTTATTATTTTCAACTGATGAAATTTAAAATACTGCTAATGCAAATGACACAGTTATTGCATGCAATGCAGAAATTCAAGGGATATTATTAACTTGTCTATTATCATTTAATTCCTGTAATAGATTTGCATGGAAAGCAGAAACGGGTACGGTCATTTTGGGTAACATTGAATCGCAGTGTAACTTTGAATAAAGTTGTGAAAAAGATTCAAAAATTTATTTGATGCAAATGTTTTATTGTTTCAATATTATAACTGCCTAAACGGATCGCCATAATGTTTTTTAACAAACGTAACGTAAAACATTAAGCTTTCAAAGTCATATTTTTGTAATTTAACCGCCTTTTTCGAGTGAAGTTTTTAGCAGTGTTTGTTAGTTGAATTTAATATCGGAATTATTTGTACAAAACTTGCTGTAAACAGGTATGTCTGGTGTTTATCTTTAAAATCTACTAAAAAAATTATTATTTTTAAATCGCTGTCCGTACATGGTGTTACATAAATTGTCTAAAACTGATAAAGTTGTAACGACGATCAAAATCGGAGTGATTTGGGTAACATTGAATGGTTCAAAGTTATTCGTGTCTTATAAAAAGTTTCAATTCTAAGTATGAGGACCCCTAAAATTGTTTCTATTTTTGTGTGAAATTCTTAATGTGGTTCACAGAATACGGCTACTTACCAAGTTTCAACCGCATAGGCCTTATAGTTTCGGAGAAAAGTGGGTGTGTAACATACGGACGGACAGACGGACGGACGGATGGCCGGACGGACGGACAGACAGACAGACAGACATGACGAATCTATAAGGGTTCTGTTTTTTGTCATTTGGCCTTAAAAGGTGGAAAAATTCGTATTGACGATGATATTTTGTTCCTGGAAAGGGGTGATTAGTTTTCTTTAAAAAATAAAATGTCCAGAAGAATTATTAGCAGTCATTACGATTTTGATCTCATCCGATAACCAAATAAACATATACTTTATTATGTTGTGCACTATGTTCCTACTTATCTTACTTTATTAGAAAATATAAAAATAACAATGTTTTTTTTTCCACCAAATTGGTCCACCTTGTTTCATATGGCAAGACCTCGCTATTTTTCACAGGTAGGTACGTCAAGTTAGTCATGATTTTCATAGATTGGACTTTTTTTTACAAGAATACATCATTTAATTTTATCCAAATCTTAAAATGTTTGGATAATAAAGGTTTTAAAATCCAAAAAAATATATATTCAAAGTTACCCAAAACTCGTGCTAACTTTGAATGTGAGTTTTGGGGCAAATTTTGGGCAGTCTTTGTGTTTTTTCCATAAATTTGTGGGTTTAGAAACATAAACCAACTCAAAAGAACACTATTTATTCTATAAAATAAAGATGTAATAAATATAATCAGAGAGTATACATTAATAACCCTTTAAAAATGTTCAAAGTTACCCAAAATGACTGTATAGAATTTCATTTCATTTCGGGCGTAGCCACAGACAAAAACTAATACAAATTACAATCAACTCTTGTACTCTCCAGGACATGGCACTCCAATACGGGAACCAGCTAGCAGCCCAAGGTCGAGATGTGGTGCAGCGCGAGATCAACAAATACGTGCCAGTGTCGCGGCTGCGGTACTACTTTGCAGTTGACACAAGATACGTCCTGCGGAAGCTGTTCCTCATCATGTTCCCATATACGCACAAGGTAATTATCTGCTGACCTGGGTATATGGGACCCCATCAAGAGACCCTATCTTTGCGGCTAAGGCCAACCTTTTCTAACCAGTACACCGATTTATTGGACAAGGTTCTGATACTGACTTCCGCCTCTGAGTTAAGGGGTCCCATAAAGGTCAGAATAAGCCAATTTGCCAGATGTCCAGGCATATGGCCTCTGGTTTTTTTTGTACCACATAGGTGGCAGACAAGCACACGGCCCACCTGATGGGAAGCGGTCACTGTGGCCTATGGACGTGTGCAACACCAAAGGTGTCACACTAGCGCTGCCTACCCTGAAGGGAAGGGGGAGGGCTAGGATGGGTTAGGGAGTCTAGGAAGGGGTGGGGGAAGGAGGGGTACAGTGAGCTCTGGCTACCCTAATTACCGGCGGCAACACAACACGATAGTTATTATGACCGCGATGTTCTGTAGGGCGGAGGTACTACCCGTCGGACAGCTCATTTCGGACGGGAGATACCGTCGTGTCCTACCTCCTTCAATGGGTTACAATGCCATTAAATACGTAACACATCCAGTGGCACTGGTGGGCGGCATTGATATGTAGGCCTTTAGAGATAACACTACCGCATCCCCGCTGTGATAAAACTCATAAATGTATGAAACCTGTATAATATTTCTAGGACTGGATGGTGAAGTACGACCAGGACACTCCGGTGCAGCCGCGCTATGACCTCAACGCGCCAGACCTGTACATCCCCTCCATGGGTTATGTCACCTATGTACTGCTGGCTGGGTTTATGTTAGGTAACTGCTTATATCTATATACGTAACTGTACATACATCCCTGATCCCTAAGCCAGTATTATAGACTGTACAGTCAGAGGCCAAAGTCAACCTAAAAATTCGATAGAAAATGGTTCATTATATTGTTATTAAAGTTTAAAGCTAGTTCTATAGAGCCAACTAAGTAATACACATCATTTTTGTTAAGAACCCTAAGTTACTTTGCTCGAAACTACTGTCCAAAATCTGAAAATGATCATAGAACTTTGATGCTGACTGAAGATTAGATGCAGGATCTAACTAGTTTCTTTCCCTATGAGGAATGAGATGTGAATTGAAAAGTGATACACGCTACATACTGCGAGAGCTTTAATTAAATTTTATTAGTAGTTCTGTAGAAGTTCAATTTGATTTCAATAGATGGCGCTGCTCATATATCGTCGAGACTGGTTAGCACACGTCAGTTGCTAGCGCTTTCTCAATAGAGATATAATTCGTGATGTTTAGGCGATTGATTAAATAATCTGCAGCATGATGTCAACTATACAATATTTAAACTAGCCCGGTAAAGGCCGACCTAGGCGTACATATTTTAATCAGATCCAGGACATTCTGGAGAAAGGCCAGGTCAAGAGTACCCACAACTGGCCTGCGTGTATGAAAACAATTATGAAAGTTGAAGAAGCGAAAGCGGTATGCTAAGATCGTAGCAAGTGGAAAGATGTTGTCTCTGCCTACCCTAATGGGAAAAAAGGCGTGATTTGTATGTATGAATGTATGTATACAATATTTGGATACTCATGTTTTGTGCAGGTCTTCAACACCGATTCTCCCCTGAACAAATCGGAATGCAGGCATCGTCAGCGCTGGCATACATCCTGTTTGAGATGATCATGTACCTGGTAACCTTGTATGTGACCAATACGAATACTAACCTGAAGACCCTGGACCTGCTCGCTTACTCCGGATACAAGTACCTCATCATGATCGGAAGTCTTCTTGCTGGACTGATATTGGGGAAGACGGGGTATTACTGTAGTCTGGTCTACAGTAGCCTCGCGCTAAGTTATTTCTTAGTAAGTATTTGTTGAGATTTTTTTTACTACCTTGGTGGTAGACAAGCACACGGCCCACCTGATGGGAAGTAGTCACCGTGGCCTATGGACGTGTGCTACATCAGGGGCGTCACACTTGCGCTGCCGACCCTAAAGGGAAAGGGCGGGGTTAGGAAAGGGTGGGGAGACTAGGAGGGGGCGGGGGAAGGAGGAGTACAGTGAGCTCTGGCTACCCTACTTACCGCCGGGAACCCAACACGATGGTTATTATGGGGCGGTGTTCTGTAGGGCGGAGGTACTTCCCCAGTCGGACTGCTCATTTCGGACGGGAGATACCGACGTGTCCTACCTCCTTACAAAAGATTTATCATTTTCAAGGTACCCATGAAAACTACAAGCCTTTAACATATAATTGTGAATCAGTCATCACATTCATTTAGATATATACGAATGTGTCATGTCTATATTATGTTCTAGTTAGGTATAAGCAATTTCTTATATCAAAATAAAAACCAAGTAAATCTCAGTTTATAATTTTTTTTAAAGGTTTTTAAATTGAACAACTAATATTATTTTAATCATTTATGTGTTTTAAGTGAGATTAGTTTTGATCCAATTTGGTGTCGACTCTTCCAGGTAAAAAGTCTCCGGCTACAACTCCTGTCCGGGTCCCAAGCGCCCGAACAAGCGTCCTACGGCGGCTACGGGCAGGCCTACGCCCAGAACCCTTACGCCGACGCCTCCTGGTCCAAGGGCGGGGCGGGAGGCACCAAGCGGCGCGTGTACTTCTTACTATTCGTGGCTGTGACGCAGCCGCTGCTGTCCTGGTGGCTCACCTACCACCTCATCCCCTCCACCATCCCCGCCATCCCGCCACCCGCCCCTCTGACCCCCGCGCGATAGCACACCTTACCAACCGAGGCAGTGGTACTCACAGGATATAAAGTCAATAGGAAATGCCTAGTATATTCTACACAGAAGTAAGCCTAGCTTGACTAGGTTGTGATATAGGTTCTAGAATACGGATAAATACATTTTTTACTTATACCCATTTCATATAAACATTACCCATATCATAACAATGTTTGTAATGGTGACTCCCATTCCAGAGACTTTAGCTTACCGTCAGGCGAGGTGAAGTCATATTGACTTGACCGACATAAAAAAAAACTGAGCGGGAATCGAACTAGTTACCTCTGACTTTGCAGTGGAATGCTCTGCCCCTACAGTACAGGTGAACCACATTTATAAGTCGCATCGACAAAATTCGCCTGCACAGAAGAGAGCAACCTAGCGCCGATAAATTACGATAACCAACACTTGAAACATCGACTTTCCTCGCTCGCTGACTGACGCGGCAACGCGATTCTACGGGCATCCAACATGGCGCGCAGGTGGCAGCCAATAAAAAATGCCATATTTGGCGCGTCCATGCGGAGCTTTGTGATTGGTTCAGATTTTTTCGCGCGTTTCAAATATCGGACTTCTGCGCAGGTACATCGGCGTAACTTATAAACGTGGTACTACTGTAACATGATTATGATGAACAGAAATAAATTTAAAATTAAATGTCGGTTAATGACCAATAGTGTGGCATATTATGTTGAACATTTGCGTAGCATTGTGGTACAGAGCGGTATGGGCACTTCCTGTTGATTTTATATTGAGTGGTTGTACTGTTACTTGTATATAGGTAATATTTTCGAATAAATCGTGATTTTATAAAGAAGTTATGTTTTATTGGTTGCTAGTTAAAATTGGACCATTGAGCGGTAGATTTAACCGACTTAAAAAAGGAGGCGGTTCTCAATTCGACTTTTTTTTGTTTGTTACTTCAGAACTTGAGACTGGGTGAACCGATTTTGACGATTTATATTTGAAAGTGTTTACGGGAAGCACCCATTTCAATTCGGTACAGTTTTTTTTTTTTGTAATAATTATATCAAACGACCGACTATACTTCTTTGGTACTTATACTGTACCTTTCAAAAATTTTTTTCATCATCCCTTGCAACTATTTTTCTAATAATCATCTATACTAATATTATAAAGAGGTAAAGTTTGTGAGTTTGTGAATTTGTGACGTTGTAGGGGTAATCTCGGGGTATACTGAACCTATTTTAAAAATTCTTTCAGTAATAGAAAGCTACGTCATTCGTGAGTGTCATAGGCTATATATTTTATTGGAAAACTGGAATTTACACCCGGGTCCCCGGTCGCTAGTAACACTGATATAACTCTTGTTAAACGTGTCAAAACTCAACTCCTTTAATACCTTTGATGAATGTTTATTGATTAGTAATTTCCTTATACCTTACTGATTTTTGATCGGAAAAAGTAAACATCCAGGGCCTCGATTCTGCTAAAGACAAACCACTGGTATACCACTGACACTCTAAAAAAATGCCATTTAATTGTAGACTTTATTATTATCAGGTTAAAGTCTAAAATCAAATGATATTTTGCAGAGCGAATGAAAAAGTTAAATTAATTCTTTTCATTTGATTTTAGACTTTAACTGTATAACGATAAAGTCTATAATTAAATAGCATTTTTAGAGTGTCAGTGGTTTGCCTTTAGCAGAATTGAGGCCCAGGACGGGACTTGAATCCGCGACCAAAAACCCGATCAAAAATCATTAAAAATAACATAGGTACTAATTGCTTTAAAAATTTCATTCAACCTATACCTTACGTTTATTTTATATTATTGTCATAGGTATAATTTGTGATACGGTGTAGCTGTATCAGACGGGCGCGCATTTTGTACTAATTCAATGCAATTAAATACTAGTTTTGTAACGACCGTTGTTTTATTTCTATTGACATCGAAGCTATATCGTCGTGTACCTCATGTGGTAAGTCGTTAATAGTGCGTTAAATAGAAAGTATATAAATATAATTATACCAAAAGGTAGACCTGCTTATAAGCACTCGAGGAAAAAAAAAAAAATAAAGCTAAATTTTTTTTTAGAAATTCTTTGAAACTTTACACCTTTTATGATATTTTGAGCTACCACGACCACAATTTCTCAAATATGCTTTAGGTTTTTTTGTATCGGATACCTAAGTAGTACTACCAAGAATATTAAGGAAATTTCTAATGTTCTTGAGTACTACTATTCACCACAACTCTTAAAAATACTAAAATGCCTGCAATTTTTACATAAAAATTGATCAAAATAATATTTTTCCCTTAAATTAAAAAAAAAATTGATTCACTCTACTTTGACTAATGGTCTTGTAAAAAAAAAGTTTAATTAAGATTCCAAAACGGTACAATACTCTAAGATAAGATAACTAGTCACAAAAAAAATATGCCCACCATTTGTAAACAAAAACCAAAATTCTTAATAGGTATTTCTTGTTTGTAAAAATCACTTTTACTTTATGCACAAAACGAGTCATAAGTTGCAAATTCCTAGAATTTTCATGGAACGGACGATAAAATTTAAAAGTAAGAGAGAGAGAGAGAAAGATAGCGAGAAGTGTACGTTAGAGAGGGATGGATAGATGTTCTTTGTTGATAATGCAGGTAGACTAGCTGTTGCCCGCGGCTCCGCCCGCGTGGATGTCGAAATCCGTTTCAAAAACTATCCTATCTCTCAAGTTGGATCGAACTGCACATGGTGTGCGAATTTTATTATAATCGGTTAAGTGGTTTAGGAGTCCATTGAGGACAAACATTGTGACACGAGATTTATATATATTAAGAATAGGTATATATAATTATTATCTATACATCTAAGACTTAGTTACATTAGTTGTGTGAGCGAAAACGGTTTTAAAGTTTTACTACTTAGATAACAACCAAGAACCAACCTAATGTACTATGCTATTATTCACTAGTCGAATCGGGCCTTTTCAGTTGAAAGTGATACTAACAATGAATTAGTTCAGCGGTAAGTATATAGACACGCTTGGTGCGGTCACAGGGGTCAGCAGAACGGGGCCGACACGTCATCGTCACTCTTACGGAACAATCGTGATCCTTACGTTATGTAGTGGTTTATACTTCGCTAAGTACCCACCTATAATTTCTAATAGGTAGACATTAATTTTTTTATTATAAATGATAATGTAGGTAATACAGTCGGCAGTCGCTCCCGTTGAAGTCAAGATAGATACCTAGATACCAATAAGGAAAGGAAGACTAGGAAAATGGATACCACCCCCGTCGGCCATCGGGGGTGGTTATGTCGGGATCAAACCGACTAAAACCGCACACCGTTTCGGGACTTAATTACCGGGGTGTAAGATTATCCTAATAGGCATATCCCTCGCACCCCAGCTGACCCAGGCCATCTACGGTTTTAAGATGGCCCTCTCGACCCCCTGAAGGGAGGTGGGGCGAGCATCGTGCCACTTCGCCGGCGCGGCGGTGGGGTGTAGGGTGACAAGCGGCCGTCCTATCATGCAACTGTCGGTGCGCGTGCTCGCTCCCCACTGAGCAGCCCTTTAGAGGGCCACTCCCACCCGGCCGGATTGGCCGCAGGCAGCAGCGTCTCCCGAGGCGAGTGGGAGGCGCTGCTCGCCTCCGTTGCCCGGGTGCACCGCGTGGAGGTTCCAGCCCGCACCACGTGTATACCAATCCTATCGGGTGGTTATGTATGAACCGACTAAAACTGCATGTCGTTACGAGTCTCAATTATCGAGGTGTAAGGTTACCCAAAAGGAATTTTTGTTAGAAAGGTCTTAATTAGTAGGTATGCATAAAATTATAAGGCAGTATGACTGAATGACTGATAAGTAGAACCTGAGATATTACAAAAATGATGACAACTGACTTTATTCACAGGAGGGAGCTACGGGTATCAGTTAGTTAATTATTATTTGCACATTTATGCCTTTACCACAAATGAGCGTGAATGGGTGTGATTTGGCACATTTCAGATAGATACCTACGCGCTCACGCAATGGGAATGTGAAAATATTCATGAAGTAATTATTACATTTTCGTGTCACGCAATCACGCACCATCCCGTCACGCTATACCTCTCCAATGTGTACATCAAAAGTGCGAATATGAAATTACATCTATCTAATATTTATATAAAATTTCCATGACACAATTTTAGTTATCGTACTCCTCCGAAACGACTTTACCGATTTTTACCAAATTTTATAAGTAGTATTCAGTAGGTCTGAAAATCGGCTACTATCTATTTTCCATACCCCTAAGTGATAAGGGTTGTTCACCCTTAATTTTTTTTTTAATTTCTGGAGGAATTTTTTTTTAATAATTTATAAGGAAAAACAACGTTTACTGCGTCAGCTAGTATTTATATATCTTGTGAACTTAATAACTTCTATTATATATAATATCTTGCCTACTTACTACGAGGCTTGCTGCCTACTACACCGACACGTGACTACTGTTTACTATTTCCATTCCCGTTTTCCATATAATTTATAGGCTACTTTTTATCCCTGGTAGGTATAGGTTCCACCAGGGATAAAAAGTAGCCTATAAATAAATTTCTAATAGATTCATTCACCGTTTTTTTACGTACTTAACAAACATTCATGCATAAATCCATACTCAAAAACTTTCGCGTCTATGATTTTAGTAGAAAGCATAAACCAATATTATACTCGTAATATTGTTCCATGGTAGAAAAGAAGTAGGATAGGACTCTATTACTAGCGATTACTAGTGGCTTTGTACATCTAGCTAGATAGTCAAACAAGTGCGACCACCAATACACATAATCGTACGCTGTACGAATCGCATAAAAATAGTACGATTCGTTTGATGTGATGCGTCCGTTGCGTACCTACGTACCTATACGATGCGATCATTATGGACGGTTCCTTTTTTATTATAAAGAATATTAGTATCTAATCGAAATTGCTAACATTCCGCCTTGTCCCTCGAGGATCCCTGACCCTGGTGGTGACCGCCATTCCTGAGACTTTACCTTTAGCTTACCATCAAGCGAGGTGAAGTCATGTTTACGTGTCCTACATAAAAAAGACTGAATGATTGAACCCAGCCGTTAGCGCCTACATAAGGTGATAAGGTGGAGGACTAGAATAAATAATGATGCCAACTATAATTCTCACAATAATATAGGTATGTACACCATACCCATATAAAATAGTAGGTAGGTATGTCTGTGCCACTTTCAGCTGAATACCGAACATTTTAGTTACATGATTTAAGGAACAGATGGCGCAAGAATCCACCGCAATGCGCTATAAGCAATGCGGCAACAATATTTTTTATTAAATGGATAGAAGTAGAATAGTAGAATCTATTAAATTTTTCCAAGTTAATTTTCAAGTTACTGATACGTGCGCGAATACAAAGAAAAACTATCCTAACACTTATACAAAATATAATTTCTTATGATCGTCGGTCAATGAACGCGATATTATAAATATATCACAATGAAATAGGTTTCAGCGGATGTTAGGTAGGCTAAAATATATAAAAGTTTTTATTCGTTCTTACATGACCTAAAATTTCCCTGATCTCGTGGGAGAGAGATAGAACTATTCACTTCAGTCCTTGACCTAGTTTAGATTTAGCTGGGATTCAAAATGGTGTTTTATTTTAAATCTTAACTAAATATATAAAATAGCCAGTGCTTTTAAACTTGACTCTATAATTTGAATGAGTAGCTCTGAATTTTGGCAAATACCTACGAAAGAATTAACAAAACTGACGAAGTCTTAACAATCCTAATTAAATTATTAGATATTAATTTAACTGTTCAAAAAGGTTTGCTTCAATATGAGATCTAATAACCTTTTTATATTATTACAATAGGGACTGGGGACTCTTTTTACAACTTATTTACATTTTTGGTTTTTGAATGTCGCGCAAATAGAATAATCGAAGTGAAGGTAGTAGCGAAACCTGATTGGTCTACAAACGACCTTGGCGCATTATGTATTTATAGTGTCGTGTTTATAAACTAGTTTCGCCTACTTAGATATCGATAAAATACACAAACACGTATGTTACCTTGACAAAGTAATTGGTGATTGTATTTTATATTAAAGACTAAGGATATTTTAATATTATTTGACATTCATAATTGTCTGATCTCAAAAAGTTAATTGTCTTTGTTTTATGTGCTCTGAGTAACTTAAGTGTTTTGAGAAACTATTGGGATTGATCCTATAACATGAATGTCTAAAATTGTATTTGTTGTTAGTCTCTAGCAAAATAAATATATAAATATAACAAAGCTTTCCAAGAGCTCCATAATACAATATGAGGTTAAAGTGTACCAAAATACTGCCTACGCAGTACTAATAGTGAAAAATGTGCTCCTACCATTACTATGGGTGTCCAAAACCAACTAGCCGATAAAGTTTTTACGAATATTAGAGACGTTGACCTCATTATTTTGTCGATAAATAGCCAGCGCAACACTATCGCAATCAGCTGGTTAGTGTCATAATACAGTGGTGCCAACACGACCAACGTGACACTCGTTGCTAGCTTCACTTTGGCCATGCGCCACAAACAGCCGCAGTATCGACAAACGTTCACAAAACGTTTAGACGTAACAACCATAGTGTTACTTCCCTTCTTATTTCATTAACTACATCATTCAAAACTTCAAATTTCCTTCGTTTTTAGTTGTATAAGTGTTAAGTGTTACCATTATTATGTTAAAATAATGTACAGTGCCGCATAAACGTACACATTTTGAAGCAATTACGTAATGGGAATTATGCTAGACAAGTTTAAAGTTTTGCCCTGAAATTCAACATGGCCGCTGACACAGGGATGGATACTTGCCCCAGTCCGGAAATCACGGACTCGAGGAAACGACCACTTGACGGCGACTCTGAGAATGGAGACGTGAAAAGATCACACTTTAGCTCGGGTGAGTGGCGCACTATTACTTACATGTATACATAGTTATGTACCTAGGTGTCTACTTCATTGCGTACTTGGCAAGGCGGGCATAACATTGACACAGCGAACTTGTGGTAGAATTGGCCGCACGCAGCTGGACTCTAACTAGATTCTTATCAGAACACGCCGCTGTTATCATTTTGACCTATTTTTCTGTGATTGTGAGGTCATAATGTGTCGAATTATGAGTGTCTTGAAAAATAATTGTTAGATAAAATGTACTGAGCACATAATGCCGCTTTATTGCTGTGTGTAATATAACGAGTGGAATTAAAATTCTGTTGATAACTTGTACCAGTAATAGGCACAATATTATCTGGGTAATTTCGCCGTACGTTTGATAAGACAGGCCGGCGGAACTGCCGCCTCGTGTATAGTATGAATTTATTGCAATGTTAAAAGACAGTCGTTGTTTTTTAGTGCAAGACTTGGTGACCGCGTTGCCACTGGCCAACGGCCATGGCAATATAACGTCTCATTTCGGTGAGTCGACAGTCATAATGTTCCCTCATCGGCTTTCTGGTTGTTGCGGCGCGCATGCCTCACGCGCGCACTCGCTCGCCCTCATCACCTCTGCTGCTGTGCTCACGCGCACCTCACCAACATTCCTGCAACACTCCCGAAATTCCAATAAGACTCTTATTAGACTTAACCGAAGTCCTAATAGCTCAGTAGTTCCAATGTTACTGTAATTAAGGCCTAACTGCTAATTTGATTAGACCTCGAATGTTGTAACAGGCTTTAGGTTATATTAGCAACAATCTAGAAACAAATATAATTACAAAACATAATTGATTACCATACAAGCAAAGCTATAATTTGTTTGCAAGTATTATAATTCTTTCATGAAGGAAGATAAAATTAATCATGCTTGAAGTTTTAATTAATGCAACATCAATCATATTTATTGTACCCATAATACCAATATTGAAATTATTTAATTTTATTCTTCAAGTCTTATAAGAGTCTTATAAGAAATTGTCTAATTAAAAAAAATTAATGTGGTAAATGAAGTGTTAATTAGGAGGTGTCCATCAGCAGAGTGTGATGGCAGCGTAGGTGTTAGCATTTATCGTTATATCGTCCATCGTGCACAGTATACATTGCCTCGTTGTCGTGAGCCATGTCGTATTAGCCTCTCACTACCACCCATGGCTTAGTCGTTGCATCGTTGGTGTGAACATCCACTTTAATGTACAGAACTTCTACCATTTATTATTTTGGTGTATTCTTCTCATTCTTCTTCTCTTTTGACAAATCGTTTATTTTATGCTTTGATTTTTATTCGCTTAACGATAACTAACAATTGAAAATTAACATTTTATTTTGCATACTCAATCATTAAAATTGAATACACACAAGTAATTTAGATTGGCACTATCACCTTCATGAAATATAAAAATAATGAGTTTCAGTATGTTGAGTATTATTTAGAACAAAATTTCTATCTATTATAGTATTTAGTTAGTTTGGATAGAGTCAAGTCTCTAATTCCAACTAACTGTTCATTACTGTACTTGGATGTTTGAATTCAAATATTTCTAAACTCATTTTTGTAAATATTTTTCTATAGGTATTACTTTGATTTTTAGGTGAAAATCTGGTTTTTAAGCTCTGGGTAAACTTAGGAATTTGGACAGTTTGAATATGTAATTCTTTTTTTAAGCTCATCCATGGAGTTTAGACATATTTCCATGTGTGGCTGGACATCTGTAGAGGTTGAAGCTTTTGTGCTTAAATATTTATACAAAATAACTAATTCAGCTAATTCAGACTACCACCGAATACTTTACAAACCATTTGTCTGCAATACAGATGGTGAAATGACCAGCAGTGCTCTTCTCTTAGGACACAGACTTGCGTTAATCGCTGCGACAGCGACGAACTGCTTAGGTGATAAACGTAGCAGTGGTTCCAGGTCTTAATAATCGGGCAACATGTCGTGATAAAGCAGCCTATCACGACGCATTGCCCGGTTATTAAGGCCTGGAGCCACTCCTCCGTTTGATTCTACCTCTTATCTTTATCACCTAAGCATTTCGTCGCAGTCGCAGCGACGAACGCAAGGCTGTCCTTAGAGAATAGCACTGCAGGTTACTAGTCATAAATGTAAATAAATATGTATTCGGTGACGTAATCCTACTTGAATCATGCATTTATAGGTAAATTTTCTTTGTACCAACCATCGATAAAATAGCCTTGGAAAACCCATCGAAGTACAAACTTAATACATAAAACAGAATATGATGTAATATTACCTCACGTCTATGTGATACTGCTGATACTTGTAAGACGTAAATAGTGATTGCTAATATCTATGTGAAGGTCTAATGTCAGGCAAGGTCATTACCAGACTGCATTTTTGTGTCGTTAGCTAATTTTGCGTCTTACTGTCTTGCATTAGAGTTGGTAATTCTGTTTCGTCAGCTAGAAGGTTGTAGGCAATTTGTCAAGTCGTGCCTAATGTGTCAGTTATTTATACAGTATAGTGTTTGTAATATTAACCGAAGATTAGATTGTATGAGTTTGGTTTTGCGTGTCAATGCTTCCAAGATTTTTTTAATTGAAGAATGTTTTGTCTGGATATCAGATTATTCCCTAAATTGTTGTACCTACTCGGTTCTATTCAACTACCGCGTCGCGTCGGCCGCTCGCATATATCTCTCGCTCCTAAGTGTCATAGCGTGATGTTATATAGCCCATAACCTCCCTCGAGATCCGGGCTATCAATTGCGAGATGAATAATATTTCAAATCGCACATGTAGCTTTAGAGAACACGTTCAAATAAATTCTTCAGCTACATTATTAGGATGAGCTTTTAAATACTGTGACGGCAATTAGGATATGTAACTGCAACCCGTGGGCCATACAAAAGAGAATCCTGTCCCTAGTGGCAACTGGATCATGATTGCGGCACTCACTCAGGAACTAAAAAAATAACACCTAAAAATATATTTTTTATGTTATCCACTTGCGGGAACCGAGTTTCCGGGGTCTAACGTTATGTCCCTTGTGCTTTGTCGTAACTTGTTCGCAACAATGCCCTCCACGTATTTCAATATTAGTTTCATTTCATACAAAAAAACAGCGTTCTTTGTGCCTGAAACCGTTCCTAGAATACTAGTAGACCAAAGAAATCGTATACTTACTTTATCGGCAACCAAGCTTTATAGCCTACGGTACTAATGTAATTATGTAAATTACAGGCCTTTTTCTACTCGTCGATTGGCTTTGGGGATCCTTCTGGACCTCCAATTTTGTCCATTAAATTAGTAATTAAAAAATCCATTACAATAAATTGTAATTACGCGATATTTGACAGTACTTAGTTATAGGAACAGTATGAAGAGAAATGGGGCCGCGAATATGCGGTAATGATAGCTCATTTATTAATTTTGAATGTAACTACCGCCCGGTACGGTTCAATACAGCATTTCCTGGTATTGTCGAAAGTCAAGCTAAGGTCACTAATAACGCTAGTTATTTTATCAAATGTCAAGGAGAATGCAACTTGTTATTGCACAATAAATCGTTACAATGTTAGGTAATGAAGTTGTGACAACGATTGATCGTGACAACGATTGATCGTGACAACGATTGGACATGTGTGGTGATTATCGTGAAAAACGTTAAAGGCAGACAGTTGGTAAAGTACCGTGTGATTTAAATAATTGCTTTTATAATTCTGAATATTTTAATCATTCGAAATCTTTTATAATCCTCCTTTATCTATGCAATAGATAATAATCAATTTACATTCAAAAATGTGACCTTGTATGTAAATATAAATTATCTGATCGTCTAGAAATTCGTGAAATCTTTTTGAATTTACTTGACTCATTACGAGAACGGGGGTCCTAACTGCAGGGTTGATATATTATCATCTCTGATCCACCAGACATCAGAAAAAGCATGAAATATAAGGTCCATTCCTGTTGACCCTAAAGCTTTTAAGCATACACGAAATGGTGACAAATCGTTGCATTGGCTCGGCACAGGTGGATTTTACAATTTATTGTTCTGTTGTCCACCGGAGAAAGCCAAAACGAGATTACACACATAATATATGGCGTAGACACTCATACCTTATAAGTATACCTATTCAACCTTCCAAGATCCTAAAGTGGCGTAATATAGTCGAACAAAACTGTCGTTCTCAATAACTAATTTGCCTAAATCCTTCAGTTCCAGACTATCATTGACCAGTGGACAAAAGGCCGCTGTAACAATTAACTGTGTGCAGGCAGCTGAATAGTTCTCTCGTTAGCTCAACCACAAATACTAGTTCATCCGTACTCGGATACCTCGACTGTTCGAAATTTGTCTGTCCAGTTATACTGGACCACATTCAACCGTTTTGCGGTTGACACTGTTCATCTATCGCCCGGTTAGATATCTACCTACTTAATTGAATTTAATTACTAGTAATAATGTGGGTTTTATGGGAAGTAAGTTTCACTAGTTGAAACTTACTTCCCATAAAACCCACATTATTTTTGCCTGTTTGGGGACTGAAAATTCGTGTCTGACCAATGAAACGATTTCTGCTATTTTATTGTTGAAGAGAGAATTCCAAATCTATCTTTAATTTCCGACTTACAAAGGCCGAGTTATGAGAAAAAATCCAGGCAATTAAAAGACTACTATTTTCCAATCGCTAAATGTCATTGTCTTTTTTACAAGACTACGTCTCTGCAACCATTAAACCGAGATTCTGAGTAATAACAATAAAAACAGACTGAAGAATTCGAATGGGCGATAGGAAAGTTTGTTTACAAAAAAGAAGATAGTAAGATATTAAAAAAATATGCAGATCAGTAAGCGTCAATAATTTGCATCAGCTATCGAGCGTAACGACAAGATCAACTTTCTGCTTCATATCTGAATAAATCTAAGGAAACATTGATAACTATTGAGTACAACATCCCTTCTCTTATAGGAGTGGTCACTGGTCACCCCGCCTAGTATGTTTTTCGGTCCTACTTATCAGCAGACGATAGGTACTATTGCCGTTAATAGGGCACTTTTTTGTGGGTATGTCTACTGACGCTTGAAAAGAATGGCACTATCCTTTAATCGTCTTGGACGATACTCGCTGTAAGAAACGAGATGATATTCAAACTGAGGAGGGTTAGCATTCTTGACGTCAGATGTGTATTTCCTTTCTTGCCAACTCCTCATAATTTGCCACCCCTTTCTGTGGCATATTCGACCTTTTAGGAAGTCCACCTTTGCCCTTGTATCCTACTTCATCTGAAACCATTAATTGAAAACATTAAATTACCACGTCTGAACAGTTTTCTCATTCAAATGATAAAACTAAATTCGCACATTTTTGCTAAATTATCCCTGAATACTATTGCATCAATTGCGGACTACGAACAAGTTCCAGTAGATTACGAAATCGAATCAAGTCCCCGAGAGACTGGCTCGCCACAGTCAATATTGCCCTTCTTGTTCACAAACATCGGTGTATCCGCGGGGTGCGCTGGGGATTTTAAACGAAACTGTTGATTAAGTAAAGTTTCACTGACCCGTTCCGATCCTGGGGAATCGCTTTCGGCTGCTTCTACAATAATTTGAATGGATTGTTGCTACGCCGAACCTACGGGTTGAAAATTTGCATATAGATTAGCTTCTTGCCTTGTAATAAGATTCTATTGCATAGATTTAATACTGTTTTTTTAGAGAAAGCTACATTTTCTTATTGTGGTTTAATGAACCGTAAAAGTTTAGGCTTAGTCGTTCTAATTGTGCGGAGAAATGGAAATCGTTTCTCGAAAACAGACTGTATAAAACCGCGCATTTACGTGCAAACAAGATATAGATAGATAAGGTCCAGAGTTCCATTCACGACCCGTGCAGTCTTCAAGGATTTTCTATTGAAAAGCATGAAAATAAAGAGAAACAGGCTCGGTATCAGTCTCGCTGCTTATTACGTGTAACCAAATAGAGCTGATTAAATGTGGGTATTATAATATCCTCTACTTACCCTTAAGGCGATATAAGTACATGGCTGAGAATATAAAATATAATATATACGACCCATTTCTTTCAACAAAGAGTAGAACATGCAGTCTGTATAATGAGGATATTATTTCCGTCCTCGTCCTCCCCTACCCGCTGTAGTTACAGTAACAACTCCCTTATGAGCTCTTGTTTCTGATGCCACATGGGAGAGTACTATACCTATCTAGTTTTGTTAGCTAAATAAAGTTTTTAACTTCGACAAAAGTTCAGTCCAGTTTGTCGAGGTAGCATTGTGGAAATGTAGGTAGGTAAATATCTTAAAAAATAACTTTATCCTACTAATATTTACAAATGTGAAAGTTTGTGAGGATGGCAATATAAAAAGTAACTTGACAATCCCTAAACTATAATAGTCACTTTAAATAGTATTAAAGTCAACACTATGGTAAATAACCATGTTGTGTTGTTTTGAGAGTCCAATATTGGTCATGGCGCTTGCAGAAGTGCCGAAATATCGGATACTCAAAACAACACAACATGGTAAATATCCCATCGATTCTAATACTAATTATTTAAGTCCGTCTTAATACTGCCTTTCCTAATAAAATTATCACACAATTCGCAGTGTTGCCTCAATGATAAACCTTAACCTCCTCCTCTTTAAGTGGAACCCCAAACAGAAGTACAAAGGGATTGTGTTAAAATAAACATTTACTCTGTTCCTAATTTTGGGACCCTTGATCTGTTTCCCCCTTGGGACCCACTCGTGTGGTGTTTCATTCGTGTCTGACCCAAATGTTGGGCAAACAAGTTGATAATTTGTTAAAATTACCGTTAGTTTTCGTGAAGTACTTTTCGCTTCTTTGTTTTTAATAGGAGACGTCGTCATTATGAACGAGGTATTTTGTTCTGTTAAAATCTTCAGTACTAAGTCAACTTAACCTGCTAGTCCTGCTGTAGTCCGGATGACGCTCTGACATAAACTGACTGCCTTCCGATCCCACAATCCCGTGAGGAACTTCTTGTTGGGGATAAGACGGCAGCCGCTCCCGTAATAGCGACATGACGTTTTTATGTATTCACTCTTCTATACTCCTTTAGGAATAAGTAGAGATGTATGAAATCCACATTTCGATTAGGTTCTCTTCCTATCTTTTTTTATGTCGGTCCCGGGTCCTTTAAGCGGGGCGTGAAAAAGCATTTGATGAGGCCGTCAAGCTGAGAGCCACCATTGTGGCACTATCGGTGTTTGCAATGGTGACTCCCATTCCAGAGACTTTGCCTCAGCTTACCATCAGGCGAGGTGAAGTCATGTTGACGTGACCGACATAAAAAAAGGTACTGTCTCGGCACGGTAATGTCTTTTTTTGCAGGTGATAAATTGTCTGTTGTCTCTGCCTACCCCGTAGGGAAAAAGGCGTCAGCATATGTATGTATGTATGTATGATAAATTTGTCTAACAAAAAACGCTCGAGTAATACTTTACGATTCGGTAATCAAACTCCAAGAATCCACGATACACATAATGTACACAGTCCAACAAGGCGTTGTGTAACTAAAATACAATAATAATTTTATTCAATTCACTAGTTTGTACAATAAAAACTTGTCCCAGTTGGTTAAACCTGTGTCAACAAAAAGGCGTACCGCAAACAGAATCGATATTACCAAGATTCCCTATACCGGGCCGTAGCGGAAAGAGCGAAGATTTCCCCCTTGCCTTCCTGGTGGCTTTTATGATTTACCTTTTATGTAATTTTTTGCTCGAGATACGGAGCCGCGGGCTCGAGCCCGCTTTTGTCCCAGCTACGGGTATATACTGTTTATCCAATGATAAATATTTAAAAGCAAAACAGATACCTCGTTTGTTATTTAACGACGATGGATCTTGTTTTTATTTTGTGTACATATTTATATTGTTTGTGGATGCTTAGGGGCGGGAAAGTTTGGTAAGTAATGTGACTGTTGGGAAAAAATTGTACTTAAATCTCGTTAATATGGAAAGTTGTGTTGGTAAACTTACATATTATTATGACATGCGTCACACAAAGCTCCTTAGAGCTTCAACTCCCCGGGGTTAAAGGCGTGGGTGTATCGAAATCGAACGTAGTTAACGTTGGTTTTTCAAGTCCGCCCTATGTAATCAGGAATCAGGTGCACCCTAAGAAGACAATCCATGGCACCGCAATAAAGTAGCACTCTCTGAATATTGCCATTTTTCTTAAAATTTCCGCGATCTGATTGACATAGATAATCTTTAGTCGACACTTATCAGGTTGCCCATTTGACCTCACCTCATAAACCTGTTTCATCAATCTTCTTTCATCCATGTCCGGACACTCAGGACCATCCAAATATCGTAGTTACTACATCTCCTGACATACGTCAGCGTTCCTTTATCACACTAAGATTATTATAGATATAAGGAGTACCTATAGTCCCGTGTCCTATAAGCGGGGCGTGAAAAAGCATTTGATGAGGCCGTAAAGTTGGGGGCCGCCACTGTAGCACTATCGGTGTGTATAGTGGTGACTCCGGCCTGAGACTTAACCTTTAGCTTACCATCAAGCGAGGTGAAGTCATTTTGACGTGTCCTATATAAAAAAAAAACTCTTCATTGCAAACCACTCAATATTTTACCAAATTACATAGTAGAGACAAAGGATCGTCTTATCTCTTAAAGTGATCTCTTCCAGACAACCTTTGCATAGATTTAGCAGTAATAAGCCAATAATAAAACTGGAATTTTTTTATTACATTTCAGTCTCAAAACTGTCAGGGTTCAGTTTTACTAGACGTAGGCTTAGTATAATGTTTTCTCGGAAATGTTTTATCGCCTTTCAACGAAACCAACTTGCCGGAGGTACCTTAATGAAATGGAAATCTCAAAGGATAATGGCCTAGGGCCTAATTTAGACGCTAATGTAATGAACCTTTATGAAGTTGAAAGAGTGAAATTAAGGTATGATAAGTTTACCTCAAATTAAGTACTGAGAGCGGTTATATAATTATTAGGCTTATAATCACTGGCTTTACAGAGTGAATTAGAGGTTGTTTATAGATTAAATGTATCATATTGAGCATTAATGGAATTAACCAGCCGCGGTTCTGGATGGAGGGACCGGGCAAAAGGTTGGTTGATCGGTTTCTTAATAATTCAACACTATTCAAAAAAATCTACTATGATTAAATTGCTATTTCTTAAATTCTCTCATTATTCATTTTTCAATTCAATTCAACCTAGCGTTAATCCCAGTCGCATCCAAAGCTTTTACCTTTTGTTCCGTGCGGAAATCCTCATGGATACCCACCCCGCGGCCAGCGGGGCAGGTTATGTCGGACTTTTACCGACTAAATCCGCACGCCGTTTAGGGTCTTCTGACGCCAGGGTGTAAGGTGGCCCAAAGAGCATTTCCCTCGCACCCCGGCTACCCGCGGAGTCTGGGGTCCGCCTTTTCAGTCTTAACTGCGGATTTTGGCTGCAACTCGATATTTTCCGTGAAGCGACTGCCATCTGACCTTCACAACCCAATGGTGACATTAGGCGATATTGAAATTTTTCATTAAATAGATTCTCAATCAATATCAAAAAGGGGGGGGGGGGAGTGTCCTCTATGTTCATCCCCTGAGAGTTGCGCCTTCGTTTACCGATCATCTATCGTTGAACGCAGTCAGTATAATTTAAAGAGATTTCTACTGAAAACGCACAAACCCTCATGAAATATTTTATAGCTGTTAGTCTTTAAAGGATTTACGGCCTTTACGAGAGCTCCCTAAGGACGCCGGGTGTCCGCCGAGTAAAATACTAAAGCTTCTACTGAAGCGAACGTTATTAGTATGCCTCTCTGTCTCTTTATAACCTGGTTATACGAATAGGGATAAGCACATGATATAAAATAAGGATATGTCAATATCGCAATGAAAATATAAATAGTTGAGATTTCTATACCGGTCTTTTGATAGCAGCCCATTAATGTCCCACTGCTGCGCACGGGTCTCCTCTCCTCTAACGAGAGAGCTGAGGGGTTTAGACCTCAATCCACACATGCTGTCCTAATGCGGGTTGGTGGATCGGACATGTCCTTAGAATTTCTTTAAGGACATAGGTATGGGTTTCCTCACGATGTTGAGTTCCGCACATATTGGTACTGTCCGGTCGGATTCGAACTCGATACTTCTTGAGTAGAGGTCGCGCCCCTATCCAGTCAGCTACCATCGCTTCCGTTTTACCGGTTTTTTCGCTTCCCTAAAAAAATTAAAACGACTTCACATAACATCTCCTTAACCTAAAGACCCCATTTAGGCCAACAGACCAGACATAAATACTCAAATACTGCTATTTAGTGTCAAGGAAAACTAATTAGGAAGTTGTTCGACCAATACAGCTTAGGCAACTGTTTAAAAAATTACGCTTCAAGGTCAACATATCCGACTTTCGATCACAAGGTTATTAACAATATTGAAAAACTAACGTGATGATAGGTACAGTTTCGTAAAAGCAAAAAGTAAGATATTTATTTTTGATGTAAGAAGTTCCATTGAGAAAGAACAATAGCCATTTCTTATAAAATATATCTAAACAAGCATAACTGTTCCATTCTAATAAAATTATTATAATATTTACTAAGGAACATGTAATCTGTCAGTTGCAAACTCTTCAAAAATCGCAAATATGTAAATGCGTCACAAATAAAATAATTAAAAAGTTGTTCTGGTGACTGAGCGATGTAATGATGACATTGTGAGCTTCCTACACACTGATAGCATCACATATCTTATGATGCTCACTGATAACGAGCTCTCATATTATTCTACAATTTATTGATAAACCAGCTGATACCAATATCTTATCACTCATCGCTCGCGGACGTGTCATGAAACGTTGTAGATGATAATAATTGCATTTGGACGGTTTTTGTAGGAAAAACCTTGAGCTACTAATTATAAATCCATTTAAATGTAAATTTTTGAATAAATGTATTTCATTATATGTTACGAAATTGCGTTATTAATATAAACCTGTATTATTGCGTCTGCAGACACTTAGTTGGTTTGAGGAAAAAAATTAGCGTATTCATTGTATTTTTTATGCTATTTAATTTTAAAATCATATCACTACTCGGTACGGCTCGGTTCTGGTGTACTCGAAACCGGCGGGCCAGTGTATTTAAGCCAGTAAAAGATGCTTCTACGGTATATAAAGCCTAAAATATACAGAAGATGCTTAAGGCATAAGGCAAAAAATGTACGAAAGCGACGCGTCATAAATTACACAGAGAAGGCGTGGCGCGGGCGGAGGCATGCCTCATGGTCACTTGTTCCGCACCTACAGCAGGCAAAACTGGAGCGTCGTGCAGTAAGCGCGCTAGAGCAGAGCAGAGAGTGAAAAAGCATTTGATGAGACCGTCAAGCAGAGGGCCGCTATTATAGCACTACCGGTGTATGTGATGGTGACCCCCTTCCTGAGACTTTGCCTTTAGCTTACCATCAGGCGAGGTAAAGTCATTTTGACGTGTCCTATATAAAAAAAGTAACCTCGATTGCGTTCAGCATAAGCACTATTTACACCTTTCCTTGCTTTGCTGCCTTTCCTGTATAATTCCCGCCTTAACAGTCACGGCTTAAGTGCTCCCCTTATGCCTCTTGCCTTGATTTAGACTTCGGGTGAAGTGAGGCTTGTCTGTACACGACAAACGTTTAAATCAAATCGGTGTTCAGTCTGCCCAGCCTGTTTAGCATTCACAGCGTCAATTCTTTTACTATTCATGTCGTTTAGAAGTTCAATCGAGTGCGATGCATTTGTAATTTTTCTTGTAATTGACATTATTTTTCCAACGTCCGTTTTGACGGCTGTATTATGCCGATGTGTGTGTGTAGTGTGTAGTGGTAAAGTTGATATACCTCTGCCTACGCCTTCAAAGAAATTTAGATGTAAAAAAAAAAAACAAATCTAATAACGCTAACATTCCATTGTACAAAGATACACACATCTAATAAAGTAATAATCGTTGCGTACAGTTTGTTTATCATAAACGAATGTTTTATCTGCGCAGGCGCATTTGAATAAAAACCATCTGTATACAAAATACAAAGTTCAATTTATATGTTTTCAATGCCTAACATTAACGTTATCAGTTTTAATAGATGCGTATTGGCAAGGGACTGAATTGTCGCAATAGTTGCGCGCACGCAGACGCCAGCTTAATTACTGTCGGCGTCCATTTTGATTTGTTTTATTAGTTGTCGATTTGTTTGCAATTGATGGGCGTCATTCCAGTGATCGGTTTCCTTTTATTTTGATATATTCAACCATAGTCCGCGAAGAAGTGTAAGCAGACGTCTATTTACGCTATTTCTTTAATTTTCAATAGATAATGACCATTAAGAAGGAAAGATAAATATTTTACGGATCTATTCCGAATATAACATTATCTAACGAGTTGTTTACACCATTGGGCACAACTAGGTCTTTGGGGCCGAACCCAATCTCACCAGCAAACGGATGAGGTTCTAGTACAGGCTTTCCTAATGGTGTTGGGTGATCCGACGGCATAAATATAGAAGCCATATCCTACTCTTCTTCTTCTTCTTCAACCTAGCGTTAATCCCAGTCATATCCAAAGCTTTCACCTCGAAGTCTGGGGTCCGCTTTACCAGTCTTAACTGCGGATTTGGCTGAACCTCGATATTTTCCGTGAAGCGACTGCCATCTAAACTTCACAACCCATATCCTACTACCTAAATATTATAAAAATGTGAATGCTGTATATATGTTTGGATTTTTGTTATTCAATCACGCTCTAACGGTTGAACGGATCTACCTGAAATTTTGTATAAGGATAGAATATAGCCTTGAATAATACATAGGCTTTTTATCTCTGGAATAGGTTTTCATAAGTGGGATTAGTAAAAGAATTTATGCGAGCAAAGCATGGCAGTAATGGGAGTAAGTGGATACTGAGATGCAAGCCTCAAACAACGCTATGATGACAATGATTAGCACAATTTGTGGATGAAATAAAACGTAACTAATATATATATGTATAGCATTAGTGAATGTCATCGGTGTATAAATAGGCGGCAGATATATCGCGGGACAGCTGCCGAGGTGAGGTGTTCTGAGAGCGCAGCGGTCACCCGTCACATAGATCTGCCAAAAGATTGGCATTGCTGATCTTGGTACATACATAAGCTGGGCTCTCATAGCATATAGCAGCACTTGCGTAGGTATAGGTCGTTAGCATCTAAATCGACTGCTTCAGGAACTTATTTTCTAGTTAAAAAGTAGCTGTATGAGCACTACCTAATCTAAATCTATACTAATATTACAAAGAAGTAAAGTTTGTGTGTTTGCATATTTGTTAAATTGTAAGGAGTAATCTCGGGATCTACTTAACCGATTTCAAAAATTCTTTCACCAATAGAAAGCCACATTATCCGTGAATGTCATAGGCTGAATATCGCTTCTGCCTAAGAGAGCGGAGCAATAATCATAAATGTGAACAATTCCGGTAGATTCCCATACATTAGGAAAATTGATAAGTTATTAGCATATGTGAGTTAAAAAGAGTGCATCGGCGTTCGAAATACGCTACGGGCGAAGCCGGGGTGGGTCAGCTAGTATACTATGAAGGCCAAAAGATACGGGCCTCCATTCCACATGCTGTAGATCCTAAAATGGTCCCTTGACGGCCTCAAAAATAATATTTTCTCACCTTGCTCAAAGACAAAGAAATGGAATCCCGATGTCTCCGCGTACGGCTTCAAGACAGTATTGTCTCGTTTCTGATACCGAAGTCCAGCACGTGTTGTTGTAGACTATAATCTATTTTTGTACCAAATTTCAGCCAAATCCGTTCAGCTGGTCTGGCGTGTTTGAATAACAAACATTCATGACGACGAAACCTTAAAAGATGTTTGTTTATATTCATTCACCTATCGAGATTTCACATTTATAATATCCAGTAACATAACATTAACATAAACTCACGCCTATATCCCTGAAGGGGTAGGCAGAGGTGCTAGCACCCACATTTCGCCAGTTTATGTTTAGGTCCCAATGTAATAGGTGGCGAGCCTATTGCCATTAACCGTGCACTTATAAACCTGCGATAAATACACACATAACTTCAAAAAGCATCGAAAAATCATTGGTGTGTGCCATGGTGAACCTGGGATCGAACCCGAGACCTCGACTCAGCAGTCCATTACCCATACCACTAGACTACCGCGGCTATCGCTAATAAAATATCCAGTAGGGTACAATAAATCCCGTCCCTGCAGTCGAAAGCTCATATCCATGTGAATTTACCAAACAGAATATATCTGGTTACAACGTAATTGGAATCGTTCTATTGTAGTACCCGGGTGGATGGCTAGAACAATGTTGAGTTTCTAGTTAACGTTATTGGATACAATGTACAATATACCACAATACCTATTACAGTAAAGCAATGCAATAACTGGCGGTTCGACTGGGAGAGATCTAGTTACATTTTAATATCGACTTTAAATAACAGATTGTAGAGTCCTTTTTTGAGTTTCTAGTTTTCTCTTATACCTCTGCAGGTTGCTAGGTAACAAGTAGGCTTAACACCAAATATATTGTGTCTTTTAACTACCTTCGTAAGAAAACGAAATAATCTTCATTCTTCATACTTACGCGCTAATTTCGTTCATCCGTGAGAAATGATGTTTATTTTACATCTAAAACGATTCTTAGTTGCACCATGAAGTTAATATTCCTTAGTTATATTACGAGTACGAATTTCCTTTTTCTCATAGTCCCGAGATTTTTACGCGTGGCTTGAAAAGGAAAATCTCGAGGCCGTCAGTTGAATATCACTGTTTTATCATTTTTAGAGTCTAGGTTTCCTTTTTCTGTGTAGTTACTCTCAGGTTCCATCTGGCTCAGTGGAGTCAACCCTAAGAGCCTAATAAAAACAATTCATTGTCTATAATAAAAAAAAAAACGGTAAACCTACTTTCAACTTTTTTTGCTTCAATATACCTTGCCACAAATGATAAATTGCTGAGCCTATAACTACACCTTATCATTTTTGTCTGTAATAATTTGACGTTTGGGTCTTAGCTATGTCAACACAATCAATATCGCGATTGTTGTGTAAAATCGGGTGAATGCCTTATTTACATACAGCTGACGAGGTCGCAGATATTAGCCCGTTTAAAACATGAAATCTGAGTCCCGAACACATGTCAAATGCCTCATCAATGTCAGAATAAACTTCGTTTTATTCAGTTTGAAAATAGTTTCGTAAGAACATTATTTTGTACACAATCTGGAAATAGTCACCGATCGACGCTCAAAAGCGGTCGACTTGATTTACGTAGTCTAGTAAATTTGATGACATTCCTATGGAGCACTACACGGCATAGTTGGGTAATTAAAATAAATTGTTAGACGGAACTACTTTAAATAAAGAGTCGTTAAAGGGCTGTAAAATTAGGTTCGTTCTTGTGTTACCGTTTTTATTTATTTTTAATCATTCACCCTGGTTTAGTACTAGCAAAATTACTTAAAAATAACAAATAAATACGTATAAATTGTTATTCTAAGTTTCCATAGAATTAATGACCTTCAGAGATGATTTATCTTGAGAGTCAACGCCCTATTCAGGATGCAAAATTCCGTTCATACTTATGAATGAGACAACTCCGGTTATACATTTTGTAGCCTCTTTCAACCTGGCTCTTTATTTTTCAACTCTAGCAATCTAGCCAAGACGCTCAGCTCAGAAACTAATATAAAAGTTCCCTTAATGAAAACTTTATCATTCAATTCATATCTTTTATTTCCTTGAAAAATTTTAGAGCAAAAGAATCCAGAATTGTTCAATAGGCCATTTGTGTCATTTGCAGAAAGGTCCGCGGACATAATTGTGCTGAGTAATTTGGACATCTGCGGAATCGGTGAGACGAATCCGCATACCATCGGATATTTAAATACCATTTCAGTTTTTAACTGGTTTATTAAACTGGGCCGAAACCATAAACGACGAGCCATGTTCTTGCTTCACTCCTATTTTGGACGGCTGCACTGTACAGTAGGTACATGTTTTTAAAAAGTTTAGCAATTTATTAGTGTTTAGCATCCGCTCCCTTTTCGCAGCGGTGATTCCGCCGTCGGCCGTCCAATTTTAACGTACTCTTCATAACGGCGTATATTACGTTGAAATTCTAATTTATGAAGGAATCTCGGCTAAGTTCTTTATTAATTACTAGCGAAGCGCCCCGACTTGGCACCAGTGCAATTTGATTTCTCGTCTTTTTCATACGGAAGGTATGACTAACTATAAATTTAAATCAGAAACAGTTAACATCTGGTTAGGGATTCGAACCCATAATTACACCCACTTTAGAGGGAATAACCACCTAAAGTGGGTGTGGAACATCTTGACTGTCTTGGACCGGATAGCTAAAATTCTCGTCTATCCAAGTGTCTAGATGACGTCATCGTGCGGTAGGCAGACCACCGCTATTAAAGAAAAAAATATACTGAAATAAACAACATTAATATACTTCGGAATTTAAGGATAACACATTTTATTAGTTTTTCTCATTTCCACTGAGGGAAGTTCTGTTTATCGAGTTGATAAATCAACCCGTAAACGTCGCGTCAAGTCGACTCGTAAAACTTGGCCGTCGGACTTAACAGTCCATAACTTGTGTAATGTGTGTGTTGCAACTTTATTTGTCAGCAACACAACTTTTTACTTCGCCGCAATCCGCAATCATATAGCTCGTTTACGGAACTGTCATATACAGGGTGGAATTTTTGCACCTCCTGGATAGAAAGCCCAAATCCCATATCAATTGATCCCATGAAAGTACAGGATGTTATTTTTCTGGATTTTACCGGGTTCATTTACCGAGCGTAGCATGCGAGTTTTCGGAAATCTATGAATGCAGATTAGTTTGGAGGTAAGACGGCTGTCGCCCACAAAATTATAATACAAATAAAGCCTAAAATGCAACAGCGAACAGTGCTAAGATGATGATGATGATGATATTGATGGCGTAAAGTTTGCTACTTCAGGAGAATAAATATTACAGGAGATGGAATTCGGGAAAACTTACTATTAAAGTAAATGCGATTGCGATGCCCTCATTGGTCATAATTCTGATTCGCACCTGAAGCTGTCAGAATCGTCTAGCGATAACCTCAAAGATTAAAAACTTGTTTTTTGGTGATTAGTATGTTTTTTATATAAATTCATAATCCGACACGCAGAGGCAACATAATATGCACAAGGCCAAAGCTCAGGCCGATCAACCGGCGCCTGCCAATAAAACGTAGCGAATTGTTCAAGCTTACCGATTTCTTTTGATGTTGTAGTTTTAAATCTAGGAATTTGGTTTCGAAAGTTAAGTAAAAATGTTGAACTTATGAACCGCCTGACGTTTCGATCAGGTTACACTTGCTTAGTCGTATAGTGTATTTCGATTTTTTCAAGTAAGGGCCAGGCCACACGGTGCGGCGCCGCACCGCACCGTGTGGCCTGGCCCTTACTGTTGCCCCTGGTTCCGTCCGCATGAAATTCTGATTCCTTAGGCACCTACCTATTACCGGCATAAAATCTGTATTATTCCTGATCCATCCATCCAAATCCGTTGATCGTTTTACCGTGAAAGACTAACAAACATCCGCACATCCATCCATCCATACTATAATACTAATAGGATAAATGGTATCTGTAAGTTCATTTCACAAAAACGTTAACCACCATTGTTTAATTTTACCTGCACTTAACTTAATTTTTGTCAGTCTTTGAGCGTAAATACAAAAATGACATTACCATGCAGCAGTTGAAGAACCTTTCATTTATTCTATTAACTGAATAACTAAAAAGGTCTTTTTTGTCCGCTCGCAAATTAAAAATTAAGAGTGTCCTTTGTACTTTTACTTTTCTTTAACAAAAGACTTAGAAAGATATTTTTTCTGATGATATTTTCTTGGTGCAAATAGCAAATGTACTGAAGTACAGATTAATTAATAATACTATGTACTGAAGTATGAAGCATGTTCACATGTAGGTCGTTTTCGAACCTAATGTCCTTGTAACGCAAACGTTTACTTAACAAAACGTTAAGATCATACAATAGTGCTCAAACGTTGGTTTTTTGTTCAATTAAGTGGTACTTTAAGTTAATAACTAGGATTTCTAAAATGTTTAAACAGTGGCCTAGAAGTGGGACTCCGCGTCTGATGTTCACACGACGATTTATCTACTAGCTTTCGTAGAAAGAAACATATTTATTGACTCTCCAGTACAGATTATTATATATTTCATACGGAGAGTGCTAAAGGCACATAACTCACTATTCAGTATACTTGCTCGTATAAATGCAGCCGGTACCGAGTGTATCCAGTGCTGTTAAACAAAGTATAACAATTCAAAATTTAACATCAAATCGATGCCGGAACCGGAATCCGAAATACAGGTAACCAAATAAATTACTTGCAATATTGATAAATCAGTCAGCTTTTGGACAAACATACAGAGTACTTTTATAAAAAAATATTCCATCCAATGAATAAAATTAATACCAGCTTCAAAAGTTTATTTAAACACCATTTGCTTCTATCCTCATTCACATAAGCTTCCTCTAGGCAGCTTATGATGCGTATAAAGTAACTAAGAAGAAGAATTGTTGCCAGTTCCATAAAGTGTCAAATCCACTGTCCGGCCGTCTCTGAAAACCAGCGCTGTCCGCTTGCACTACAACGCTGACAGCATTAAGCTGAGAGGCGGCCTTTATTCTGCTTAGCTATTTTTGATACATTGCCATAGGTAAATATGCACAATGTTGTAATTTTGATAAGCTGTGCATATTTTTGTATAGGTAAGCTGGGCTGAATAAAAATATTTTCTTTCTTTTCCAAGACAACAAATTTGATTGATGTATATTCTGCTAGCTCGACCCCATCCAACCCACCCATTAATATACCTTCCTTTCAAATAAACATCCAGCAAATACGACAATACATTCTCCAACAGCATGTCAATACGTAGACACACTCGTAAGTGTTTATAGACCATTTGGATGCGCAATGCGCAAACACTCGTTACACACTTTCGTTTTTATTAGTGTTCCACTCAAATGACGCAATGAATACATACTTTCGGCTAAACCCACTGTTCGTACATTTTAGGATGACTTTCACTTAAGTTTCTAAAGGAACATTTAAAATTGATGATTTCAAATATGGTGAACATTGACTGTTCTGTGATCGTCAAATATGGCATCGATTTATTAATGCGTATTTAAAAATGCTTCTTTCTTTCTTGTTAAAAAAGGCTCGTATGCACAATTTTATCTCCCAAAAGCTTCTTCAGCTCAACATGGTATGTGTTGAAGAAGTATACGTAGTTAATATCCATGTAATGTTGGCTTAAAGAAGCATTTAGCGCGCTGTTAAATGTATTCTCCATTTCTTAAAGATTCACCTTGCGAATAACAATCACCTTGAAAACATGAACATTCATTCCACAATCGCCACATCAATAGATCAATTTCGTTGGAGTTTAAAAGGTTCAATAGAAGAGTGTGATGGATTGACTACCAGCCACTCAGGTTTTAACAATAGGGAATTAAAATTTCCTAATGTAAATGTTGCTGAGTAGGTTATTGTAAAAATTAAGTGCTGAGTAGATAAAAAAAGTCATTGTCGTGATTTTCCATTTATTTTCAATACGGAGAGAATGTATGCTGTAATCGTTTTGCTAACTAACTTTTGGTCTTTAGGAGTTAATGACTTTTCATTCCAATAAGATCACTAGTATTTATAACAGCCCTTGTATTACTATTAAAATCATCCCAAATGCGTGTTCATATATAGATTTAATGCCTATAGTACCTACAATTGATTATACAATAGACTCTTTACATACTCTTTTATTTGCCGCATCATAAAGGCTTGGAATTCTTACCAGCGCATGTGTTTCCTTCCTCCTATAGTCCCGGGGCCTTTAAGCGGGGCGTGAAAAAGCATTTGATGAGGCCGTCAAGCTGAGGGCCGCCACTGTAGTACTACCGGGTGGCCCCAGTCCTGAGACTTTGCCTTTCGCTTACCATCTGGCGAGGTGGAGTCATTTTGACGTGTCCTATATAAAAAATAAAAAAAATAAAAATAGGTATACTTTTTTGTAGCGATGAGTAGCAAATTAAAATGGTGTGCTCGTCTAGAATTCTTTCCACCGTCACCGGCGGGCGGCCTTGCCTATCAATAATAATTGAACAGCGTTTAGTTGGTGCACAGCTACTCGCCATTGTATCGCGTGAGAACTCCTACTACATCGCTTTGTGTTATGAAATTCGTGACTGCAACTGTCACGTACGTAAAGTCACTTATATCACGAAACCACAGATAGAGATCAGTTTATCCTGATGAGTCAGATTAGGGACAGAGATTTTCGGTTTGGGACGGTACTTGAGACAACGTTACGCCACACAAGCGCTGTTTACACACTATATTGTCAGGTTTAATAGCCTACCTTCACTTCAGAGATAAAATCTATACGAAAATAGTTTCCAATTTGCCAAGTGGTCAACTTTCGCAAATATTTTTAGCATTTTAATATTTCATGTAAACAAATCGTGTTCCTATCTCATGCATTTTAGTAAAACACTTCTTAGATGATATACCAACATATTATAATAAATGCAAACTAGCCAACACGTGATATACATCTTATCTATTTTAGCATAATCATAAGCGACCTCAATACTAAACGTAAAATATTTGTGAGTAACAACATAAATTCGTTTTACGCTACAGTTAGACTCAGAATTAGGACGTGAATTACAATTTATTAGAATTGTATTGAAATATACAACAGACGTGCTTTGAATAGCTGAGATTTTCTGCCTAACGGCAATGTCGAAATGTGCCCGTGAAATATGACAAAATGGAAAAGTTGTAAACACTTTACTGGGCTTGAAACGGGCTGAGGCAACAAAGGCACGTCCAGGGCTATTGTATCCCTATTGTGCTAACGTCGTATACTCAGATTTTCAGATCACTTTAGATATGAACTTCTGTTTTATTATGTTCTTTGTGCAAAATTCCTCTGTGGAAACGCGATCGGAATCTTTGAAAAACTTCAGATTCAACGAGCCAAATTGCTACGTTCTATTCGGTGGCATTCGTTCGATCAATGTCAGATTTGATATAGCGCAGTTTAGTGCGAGGTGCAGGACGATATCTAGATCTGAGCTCTGGATAGCTGAACTAGGTCAGGTCACTCTGCCGGAAGCAACGTTTGCTGGCTCAGCATGTGCTTTACTATTACTCCGTTGGCAACAAAAAGTTTCTTTCATATTGACGAAATAATTTATCTATTCCATAATGTACTCGACTACATGATGAAATAGATAAATTAGTTCGTCAGGCTCAGCACGTGTTTTACTATTACTCCGTTGGTAACAAAATAGTTGTTGCTTAGCCTAAAGTTCCTTTCACACTGACGTCGAGAAAGACGACCACAGACCCAGCCTAGTGCCGAGCAAATACGTCAATGCGGTATAATCGCTAAACCGTGCATGTATGAATGGCGACGAGCGAGTATCCGTGAAAAACGTTGATGAAGCTAAAGAGCCCGTCGAGAGCCTTTGGAGTGGGACTTTTTTCTGGCTTCAGCGCAGAAAAGAGCTCACGATACAGTTAATCTTTAGCATTTTTTACACTCGAATTCGGAAGTCGTAAAGTGTAATTGAATATGTAATGTCGGACATAAAAAGGAATGACTCGCACGAAATAGATTATTTTTCGTTCTCAGTTAACAATGACACTCATTCTCGTCTCTGAACTAAAGTTATAACAGCAATAAACACATAATAAAATACAAATTCGCCCGTATCCTTGGCGAAGTTTGAAATACTGTCTTGGATTTCTTCATTCTTTGTCTAGTAAAGTTTTGTTGTTAGAGTTTATTTTCATCGTTGATAAATTTGTAAGGTCAATTAGGGTCATTGAAACAATCTAGGATATTCTGATATTTTGCTTCCGTGTTAAGCGCCAGCCGGTACGATAGACCAATTTTGTTAAGTGCTATCACAATCAGAGGCGAGATCAGTTGTTTGTATAGGAAAGTGATGGGATAGGCCTCTGGCCTCACCGAAGTGACGTCAGCACTGCCCGTTGGAACAAAGTGATTACGTAACCTCAATTTCATTTACGCTAATAGCGTTTTCCCTTGCCAAAAATTGTATCTCCCAAACTCTATTTAACTTTCATCTGTTAAATGTAATGAATTTTCGAAGTACAACATGCCACAGTTTGAAACATTCAGATACCCATTACACTTGATGCTCAAATGTTACAAATTATGTAATTTCTCTAATTACATTTCAAATTGTTATTAATCACGAAAAAGCATTCATTAGCGGTATGCCAAGTTTGTATGACGCCTAAGTGCTAGACGATGTTATATGCTCGTAAAATTGGTGGCAAATTGTACAATCGTTAAGGAACTGGTTAATGAAACTACAATCGTACACAAACAGGTTATTGAAAATTTTCTTGTTTCGTTTAACGACTCTATATTAATGGTAATATTGACATAAAGACCGGTTTCCTGCGTTCATTCTATGCATCCTTGTCCAATCTCGTTGTTTCATCACCGTTATTACATTTTTTGTCTAGTTTGGTATTTTCTGTAGCCGTTTAGTACCCGTTTAAGGTAATGGTGTTCCAATCGCAGTTCTCATTCATTTGGTTAATATTAATTGAAGATCTTGCCGTACAAAAGATTTTATTATGAGTAAGATAGGTTGTTTGACGGCTTGGGTGGTTGTAGTCCACTTCTTAAGTCGTCCTTTTCGAGATTTATGTCTATTTTTGGGTTTGACCACTTCTGCTTTCGTCCACCATTGTACGGCGTGCAAGAGGACAAAATTTTACATTATAGGAATATGAATCGATATTGTGATGACGAATTCCCCAATCATAAACTCAATTCCTCTAAGGATCTATCTATGGCAGAGTCCATCCTTTTCACAGCACGAATGGCAGACACGATTGAACACATACAGTCCTCTGATTTACTTAGCAGTGCGCCGTTTTTTGGTATGAATTGCGAAATTGCTCTTTCCTGTTTTTCATTCACCCCTTTCCTTAAATCACCACGGTGTTACGTGTGTGATACCTTAACCTTAGTTCAAACTTACAAGCGGTTAAGAAACGAAAACAGTTAACCACCCCGGTGTGTGTGTAGACCCCACTAAGAACTTCGGGACCCAAGTCAGCCTCACCTGCTAGTCGATACCTCTGCTAAATAACGAACAGAACTCTGGTGCAGGGTTTTCTCTTGGGGTTGGGAGGTCCGGCTCCCGGAAAGCCAAGATAGCAACTAAAAATTATAAGCGGACCCCAGGCTCCTAAGTGCAAACAAACCATGAGAATGATGATGGTAACCGTTTACCATGAGTCTGTCTGCTTGTTTTCACCTAAAAATGAAACTCAAATAACAAAATGAATAATTTAATTCGTCGTTCCCAGTTCGTACCTCGCCATTTTGTTACAAACAGCCTCGGCCGGACCACCATTTTGTTGAATAAATTATATTATCGTTATTTGGGTCATTTGCTATATTCCGACCTTACTGAGTTAGCGAACGATTGTTAGAGCGGAATGATTTTGTAATCAATAATTCATGGTTTCAAATACATGGCTATTATTTAGATTACCAACGCTATTGTGAAACACGAGTATAATTTCAAGCACACGTTCAGATAAAAAGAGTACTAAACCGTATCATTAATATACTTAGATGCCTAAAACGCATTTCACTAATGATAGGGAACCGAGGTTAGAACAAACTGCGTTATAAAATTAGATGTGAAGATTCAGTTTGCTTCAACGGCTTTTCACTGGTGAAATGGAGTCTTTAGTATACAATCAATGATTTCCCTGCTGTGGTTTTCCCTAGCGTCTATAATATGGGGTTCTTCAAGAAGGGCATTAGAAGGTTCTTACATGGTCGGTAGCGCGAGTGTGACGCCCCTGGTGTTGTACACGTCCATAGGCCCGGTGACCGGTTCCCATCAGGTGGGCCGTGTGCTTGTCTGCCACCTACGTGGTATAAAAAAAAATCAATGATTTCCCTGCTGTGGTTTTCCCTAGCATCTACAATATGGGGTTCTTCAAGAAGGGCATTAGAAGGTTCTTACATGGTCGGCAGCGCGAGTGTGACGCCCCTGGTGTTGTACACGTCCATAGGCCCGGTGACCGCTTCCCATCAGGTGGGCCGTGTGCTTGTCTGCTACCTAAGTGTATAAAAAAAATCAATTACAGTTCTATCATATTATCATATCTGAATGGTTCTTTGATGACGACACATTTATTAGCCGACTTCCAAGATGGAGGATTGTTAATTGGTTGATTTATAAACAAATTTGGAAGTCATTTGTAGAATGTTGTAGAATATTTATTTATTTATTTTCATATACTAGATTATGTAGGTACACCAGATTGTATACTTTTTGACTTTGATTCTACTGAATACTTACAGATTTATTCCATGTATAAAATTAAGGAAGTTATTAAGATTATTAAGAAACCTCAAATATTGTTGACGTACACACGATTATGTTTTTTTCCATAACAAGTCAAGCATTTGCATACTGAAAGTATAATGTAATTATGATGTGTTACTGATGAAGTACTCAATCATGTATCAAAACCATTATTTAGGAACATCGAGGGCGGTTTTTCTTTTGTAAAAAAGTACTATTGATTTTATAAATAGCAAGAAATTTCTTCCCTTGTCTTGATAACAGAATTAAAATAATTGGAATAGTAGATATAAGCTCCAGATCCTAGGCGTATAGAACTGTCGTCGTCAAACAAGAAGTAATATGGCGGAGCACTCCACACGCTCATAATTTAATTTAACGCCTGGGGTAAACGCGACACGTGCTCTCTCTTTACACCACAGAAATAATAATAGATATAGAAGTGCGATAAGTGTTCAAAACGTGCGACGCCCTTGCGTCTGAACCGACGTTAGTTTAATTTTGAGTATAATTTTAACATCCATTAACGCGTGGTACTATAATCTCGTACAGGTTACCGCGTGTGCCGAGATTCGCGTACGTGTATGATTGTATGCGTTACTCAAACAGGCATTAAATTTTAATGGAGTTTAAGTTCTGTATAAGTTTTGTTCCTTTACTCCACATTCGTAACTGATCTTTAATAACCAGTTACGAATATGGATATTTTTTCTGGTTTGATAACCAGTTACAAAAACAGAATATATTTGTCGTTTTGGTAACCATGGTTCATAACCAGCAACGAAAATGCATTTTTTTTCTCTGTTCATAACCGGTTATTAATTAGGAATATTTTTTTCCACAGTTGTAAAGGAGCGACATCGTATCTATAAAACGCTACAGAAAACACTTCTATTCTCTTATTAGTTCTATGCTGATCACGTCCGTTCTATACTGTAATATAGACTACATAAGGAACAAACCGAGTAGCGCTTGTCGGAGTTGGATCCCAGTTTTACGAGCCCCAAAATCCCACATAAGTCACTCAATAGAAACTTAACGAGCGTGGGCTCGTCACGAATTCATTGCAGACACGGTTGAGCGTAATGGTTTACTCATTTTTAGATATTCCCTCTCGCGGAACGACCCTGAGAGAGGGACGCGTCTGTTTTTCAAATCGCTATTATACAGTTCAATTGTATCGGTTTATTGACAGCTGTATCCGACCCCATTCCTTTTCGTTTCGATTGTTCGCTCTTAGCGGCGCCGTTTTCAAATAAACCACCCATTTCAGTCTCAACCTAAATAATTGCCTTTAGAAGTAAATTTTCAATACTGTCCAGGGCTTTTCGAAGTGGGGTACGCCAGTTGAACGTAAGTGGTTGCGTACCTACACACAACAAAATATATAATAGATTTTTGTGTAGTAGGTAATACAAAAACCTCTGTGACGACCGTCGACCTGGAAAAGGTTGCTGGGATGAAGGCGGAAAATCGGTGGTATTGCGCACGTTGGAAAAGGCCTATGTCCAGCTGAAGTTAAACAGCGATAAACCAATTCCTATTTAGTGAACCATTTTACGAATTTCCATACAAAACTGTCAACTTAAAGAATTACGGCATTTGAATTCAGCAGAAGAATTGATCAATATGTGACTATTTTACGATTTTCAGTATGACCCATATTATTTTCCTAATATGATTCCAATAAAGTGGCCTTTTTAGACCCGCAGAAAGATGTTCAATATCGACTCGACTCGACTAAACCAAGAAGGATACGAGTTTCCGTGCCCACTAACGACGATGGTGGCTGTTTTTTTATAAAACCCCTATTTCTTTTATCTATAGTCAGCTTTTTAAGGTGTTTGCTATTGTGTTGAAAGTTGTAACTTTGAGAAACCCTGCCCTGACCTATTTAGTACAGTTACGTTCACAAATGGTTGTTGTTTCCTCGAGTCATTTGTTTGTTAGTCTGTGATAGCAAGTCATAAATCTGTAACACTGAGCACAGATAGGACTACTAAATTCAGTATACAGTTAAATTAGTTGTACACTGCCCAGTCTTCACTAGTGTAGATATAAGGCCAGTATAAATCTAGGCTAAGTACAGTCACCGGATCAGAGGCGCGTTTAAAGGTCTATGAATTATGTTTTATCGGTGTTGTTTTTACCTTTCATGGCATCCTATAGCAAGGAGGTAACGTAGCGTATAAGCCATTAAACAGGATATAGAACTTCCGTGCTGCAGATCTTGATGTCATTAAAGAATACTTGTGATATGAGGTCATTTAGTTACGGTTGCTAAACTCGCAATATCTTCAATAATTTAAATGATGTATTCACGGTTGCTCTTAATTAATATTGCATCCTCAATGCAGGCTTTACGAATTATATCCGATAGATAGATCAGATGCTGATATTCCCCGAAGAACAGCTATTATCTTTAGTTCAAAGTTTTCGTGTATAAATAGATTAGCAGTAAACAACTAAAACCAAAGATGAAGTAAAAATACCTACCTGTATTATGAAATGTCCATAAAAATTTCATGATTCCATAAAAATATGTTGATTGAGTTACCTCAAGTATCGTCACTCAACGCCCTCGCTTGTAGGGTACTTTATCCAATCACCATAAATTACTCCAGTCTATAATATAATTTGTTATTATAACTGAATTGATTACTTTATTAATCAAGCCGCCGCGAATATAGTACAGGCATGTCGTCATGGGCCTTTTTATTTAGATAACCACAGATAGCCCGGCGCTATGGGACTGACGAGTGATCGGATCAGGCGTGATTTATTGGACGCGCTTGCTCAAAAAGGAGATAAAAATAAACATTGCCTCTCACACAAAATGTGTAAAGATTAAAACGTTGGAGAACCGCGGCTCGAGTTGATCCAGCCATTTATAAAGCGTTCCCGCCTTTTTTGGAATTAAATCCCGCTCTTTGGAATTAGGATTGGGCTTGCCTTATAAATAAATCGGTTTGCAGTTCCTTATCCGTGTAACATTTTTAGAGGATCAGACAGAATTGTCTGTGCTTTAAGTAAATGATTCTTAGGTATACTGTTTTTTTGGAAACCATTTTTTGTTTTTTGGAAGTATTTTGTGAGAAGTTGGTAAACTAGAATTAGTTCGTGGTACAGCAATTTTTTGATACGATTTTGGCTTAATGGAGTTGATAGAATTTTCTTACTAAATACCGATGTGCAGTAGTATTCTCTTGCATTTCATATGATTTCTAAGACGATCGGAGTTTATAGGAACTGACTCCGGTCGAAAACTCTTTGTATTCTTTTTATCTTACACCCATGTTTATTCCTCCCTTTTCTTTCCTGCAGGCGGTACACCCTTAGCGTTCCAATGGACCATTTTGGATATTATGCTTTATTTATTATCTACATTTCATCAATTATTGTTTTTACACCAATGCAGTTAATGGTCATGCTTATATATGTCCTTCATTTTCCAAAGTAAAATCGTGAAAAGTTCCTTATAATCCAATGAAATTTTTGTCGACCTGTAAATGGGAAAACATGAAAACACACCCCGGGAAAGTATCAACAACTTCTCTGAGTCTTCTATCGAAACTTAGTTCTGTGATCGAAACATACAATGCCCAGAAAAGTCAACATGCAGCACGTTAGAACACCATAGATAGATACAGACTTATTAATCTCGCAGTGGAGTAGTGTAGGCAGATCAAAGCGCGAAGATGAAACGTTAGCTTTATGCATCGCGGGCATTCTGCTAACGGGGCCACGAGAACATTATAACACGATGACGTAGGCACGTGCAGTACGTAACCTTGTTCGAGCGGCGCGGCATTCTTATGGGCTCTTTAATGTTTTGCAAATTATCTACTGCGGTACGTATTTTATGTAGTCTAAACTAGAATTTTAATTTACGACCATTTTTAATCTTGCTTATGTAAACTATCAGAGTAGGTATTTCGTAATATTTTCTGGAAATTGATAAAACGTGTAGCAGTGCAGTAGTGACAGGTGTACGTTTTGTAGATTGTATATTTTTTTTTTTTTTTTTTTTTTATGTCGGTCACGTCAACATGACTTCACCTCGCCTGATGGTAAGCTGAGGCAAAGTCTCTATAATGGGAGTCACCATTGCAAACACCGACAGTGCCAAAATGGTGGCTCTCAGCTTGACGGCCTCATCAAATGCTTTTTCACGCCCCGCTTAAAGGACCCGGGACTGTATGAGGAAGGAAACACGTGAGCTGGTAAAGAATTCCAGGTTTTGATGGTGCGGCAAAGGAAAGAGGCACCGAACCGCTTGGTTCTTGATGGAATTGTTTGCACCATATGAGGGTGGTATCTCAGCCTTGCACGTGTTGTTCTGTATAGGAATGGAGAGGGTGGGACTAGTTGGTAGAGCTCGTCGGAACACTCCCCATGGTATATGCGGTAAAAAGCTGCCAAAGATGCTATATCTCTGCGCAATTGCAGGGGCTCGAGAGTATTGGTAACTTCGGGACTCCCAATAATACGGGCCGCGCGTCGCTGCAACCTGTCGAGAGCATCTAACAAGTACTGAGCAGAGCCATCCCAGAGATGAGAACAGTATTCCACGCCGGAACGGATTTGTGCCTTGTACAGAAGACACCGTTGCTCCGGCGTGAAAAACCGTCTCACCTTGTTCAGGACTCCGAGTTTCCGCGAGGCCGTTTTGATGATGCTCTCGATGTAGTTTTTATTATTCAGTTTGCAGCGAACATCCATGCCAAGTATATCTAGGTTATCCCGAAGTGGCAGTGGAGTGTCCTGAAGAGTAGGAAGTGGAAGGAAAGGAGATACCTTTGCTGTAAACGCACAAGCCTGCGTCTTCTTGGCATTGAACTCGACCAGGTTCTCAGAGCCCCACTGCGAAATGAGATTCAAGACCCGATCAAGCTCAGTGACAAGAAGCTGTCTTTTTTCCCCTACGTCAGCCTGCTTGTCCGCAGGTTGACCGTGATATCGTCCGTGCAAGGTGCTATCATCTGCATAACAATGAATGCTGCCTGCTGACAACATGTCATTGATATGCAGAAGAAACAGAGTAGGCGATAAAACGGACCCCTGCGGTACACCTGCATTGATCTGCAAGAAAGCCGATGCCCGCCCATCACAGAGCACTCGGATGCGGCGCTCCTGCAGGAAGTTCTTAACCCAGCTGCATAATAGGGGAGGTAGACCAAAAGCAGGCAGCTTGGAAAGAAGCGACTTGTGCCAGACTCTATCGAAAGCTTTGGCGATGTCAAGACTGATAGCCAATGACTCGCCATGCTTGTCCATAGCCTCACCCCATAGATGGGTGACGTACGCCAGAAGATCACCCGTTGACCGTTTCGGCCTGAAGCCATATTGCCGGTCATTAATTAGGGAGTGATCCTCTAGGTGACGCATGAGCTGTGCGTTGATGATGTGTTCAAACACCTTGCACAGCACTGAGGTGACGGCTATGGGTCGATAATTGCCCGGGTCTGACCGATCCCCTTTCTTGGGGATCGGCTGCACATTCGCTTCCTTCCAAGCTGGCGGCACTGTACCCGAGGTGTATGAGATGCGGTACAGTCGCGTAAGCATGGGAGACAACTCCGCTGCGCATTTTCGTAGAACCACCGCTGGAATTCCATCGGGACCACTGGCCTTCCGGACATCGAGTGATTGCAGCACTGCACGAACATGGCGTTGCCTGATAAAAATATCAGGCATTGCGTGGTCACAGTTAGGAAGTGTCGGAGGCTGCATACCGCAATCATCAATTCGGGAATTAGCCGCAAAGAGATTAGCTAGCAAGTCAGCTTTCTCCTGCGGCTCATGAGCCAGCGATCCATCGGGGTTCCGCAGCGGGGGCAGCGAAGGCTGGCAGAAGTTTGATTGCACGGCCTTGGCCAGACGCCAGTAGCCACGGCTGCCCGTGGGGTGCGCCACAAGGTCCTGCCCAAGCCGTGCAATGCGCTGGGCATCCGCTCTGATGTAAGCCCTCTTGCATACCTTTGTGGCTTTGTTGTACGCTGCCTTAAACCGGCCTAAGCCAGGATCGCGCTGCGCGGCTGCTCTGGTCCAGGCGCGGTACGCCAGCTGCTTCTGGTGAACAGCCTCAGCGCACTCGCGCCCAAACCAGGGACGCGCCTTGCGGGTACCGGTGACATCAGTGTATGGGATATAATATTCCATACCCAAACTGATCTCACCGGTGACCGCAGTAGCACTTTCCGATAGAGTCCTATGTTTAAAGCAGCGATCAGCCCATGGGATGGACGCATAGTAATCACGGAGTCCATCCCAGTCTGCTGACGAGTAGTGCCAAAGCCGTCGCTTCCCCTGCGCAGTTCGTGGGGGCGCTACGATGGGCACCTTGGAACAGACCATACAGTGGTCGGAGTTACCTAAAGCGGCATGCACCGACACACTGTACTGGTCTGGGTGACTCGTCAGCAGAAGGTCTAGCAAAGAGGGCGCTTATTAGAATCTGTTGGTGAGCGGATATTACGTCGGCGCTGGCAATCTGTGTCCTTTGACCTTTGTGTTATTGGTTTAAAAATATAGGCAGTAAAATACATCTATAATCCAAGACACCTTTATCTACCTTCAGGGATACCCAATTTGTATAAAACGTTCATACAATTTCAACTGTTTATACAATTCTACTCTTCAAAGTCAACAAATACTTGTGCAAATTGAACTTGCAGCTTGTTAAATTAAATTGAAACAATAACGTTGATCGTAGAGCAAACAAACTAGCTCGCAATTGTGTACTTGTTATTAAAACGTTAGCAAGTAAGCGATTGAATTGCTAACTACTCAAAGAAATGGACGAATAGTAAACAATACTACAAAAATGTCACTTTAACGCCAGACAGATGCATTCAAGGTCACGTCTTGCGGATTTTAAATTTTAGAATGTAGTTGAAAATTAATGAATGTAGGAGATGGTTTTTTAATTTCTTTAATTAGATAAAATCACGATATATCATATGGGTAAGCGACCCACTTCACTAAATACTTCCATTCAAAGCGAAGTAATGAAAGATACAGTAGGAAACAAAGAAGTTGTTTAATTTTATTATTATTGTTATTAAATGATTGAGTTCGTAAATTGTAGGAATCATTATGTCGAAATCCAATTTGTAATAAAATAAACAGTATCTGCAAACAAAGGTTCGTTTTAAACAAAAACAAATTAATAGCAACTCTCGTATCTACGATCGAAAGTGCATAATTGCACGGCGCTGCATGTCCAAACGACTTTAGATTCGTTTACACGCGAGGCCCGTTATGTACGAAATCGATATACCTACATTTATTTTATTACTGAAGGCAGTAAGTAATTGAGCTAATAACCTACCTACCATAAGCTGTTACCAAAAGCTGTTCTTTAACACCAAATCTTTCATTTAGAGGCCAGAATCGCTCGATCCCAAAAAAAAAGTCGTTTTACAAATCGAATGATAGAAAAAAGTCATCTAGAAAAAGGAAATGACTCCCTTCCTGGACATTATCTTCTTTGACAAAGTCCATCCATCTTCTCTTGGGTCTTCCTCTTCCCATATAACTGACCCCTGTCAGAATTTCGTAGAAACCTTCGTCCAAACTGGTTGTATCCTTATTCCTTACTCTTCTAAACTCCATTATTTGTTTTTTTTTTACTGCTGTCTGCCCGAGTCTAGAGTCTTCTGACGCCGGGTGTAAGGTGGCCCATAGAGCATTTCCCTCGCACCCCGGCTTGACCCGGGCCATCTCCGGATTCGAGAGGGCCCCCTCGAGTTTGGAAACCACGGTGTTCCTGTCATGCCCCCGGAATAGGGGGGGGGGAGGCATTTCGTGCATCGCTGCCTCGGTCTGCTTCTGCTGGGGTGACCTGAAAATGTGACCTAGTTCTACATTCTACAACAAACAAATTATACCTCAACACGTATACTACAATTGCATAACAACAATATAACGTGTAACCATGGAAACTAAATGACGATTTGACGCCGTAAACGCTAAGTGCTGTACGAGTACCAAGTAGCCAATGAAATGGCGATAGGTGACGTCATCGTCACTGCACAACACTTGTTATCGATTGGCCATCAATGCCGCACGCCTGATTAGAACAATCTGTTGCCTTCGCTTGTTTAGACTTTGGAATATTGATGTCAATTGAATGAGATTCACATGCTTTCGCCCGCGGCTTCACCCAAGTGGAACTCTGTATCGGTACCAACAAAACGATTCTCCACTCGAATCTCTACTCCATGACTCTCTCTTCTCCACTCCACTCTCCACTACCAATCTCCACTCTACTTCACTTTACTCTCCACTCCACTCTCCACTCCTCTGCACTCCACTATCCACTAAAAAAAACGATAAACATAACATAATATAAACTCACGCCTATATCCCCGAAGGGGTAGGCAGAGGTGCTAGCACCCACATTTAGCCAGTTTATGTTTAGGTCCCAATGTAATAGGTGGCGAGCCTATTGCCATTAACCGGGCACTTATAAACCTGCGATAAATACACACAACTTCGAAAAGTCATTGGTGTGTGCCATGGTGAACCTGGGATCGAACCCGAGACCGCGTCTCAGCAGCCCATTACCCAGACCACTTGGCTACCGCGGTCTTTAAAAAATGATAAAAAGTATCCTATGTCCGTCAGCTGGCTCTAAGTTATTTGCCTGAGTCTGTGTTTCCGGAAAGCTATAACTTGGGAGTGAATTAGTTGCTTCTAGCAAGCGTGCTCCATCTTCGACCACATCATTACATACCATCAGGTGAGATTATGGTCAAACGCGAGCCTATCGACTATAAAAAAAATTATATCGCCATAATCATCAGATTGCTAGAAGCATTTCCTGCACTGTAAGATGTATAGTGTTTCATTATTAAAGTCGGAGTGTAAACCCACTCAGGCGTTGAAAATCTAAATACATAGTATGATCTCAGAGGTTGGAGTATGGTCAGTCTATTGTTACAAATTCAGGTTGGGTCAGAAAACAAATGAATGCACATTGCTCGGACATTACAAGGACACATACTTGACTGTAATAAAATTGTAAATAAGCTATCTGTACCTACATTGCAGATATTTAGAAAAAATACTTGGGTTATGTCATATGAACGAATCTGAACACATTTTTTTTTAAATTTACTGTTTATTAGTGATGGACGCAAAAAATGTTGATCGGATTTTGATGCGGTTTTTTTTGTTTGAAATTTCCGAAAACAGTAATGGACTTACCACTTACAAAATTATACATAATGAATTGCGACTGAGCAAAAAAAAAATACAGGACTAAACTAAAAGCTAACTAAAAAAATCGAAAGCAAAGCAATCCATTGAGTCCAGCTAAAGAATTGATTTAATCGCAACGTGTAAGTCAGGACAATTCGGCATTTTTATCAATTGAACGGTAATCTTGAACTTGACTAAAGAGAAGCGCAGACGTGCGGCAAACTTGTACTCTGCACCAGTTTGGCGACACACTGCGACGGACAGCTTGCGGTATACAGCTCAATCAGGTAGGATCTTGCCGATGAATATAAACGCGTTCAATTCAATTCTAACTGCATTAGCATATTTTGTTCGATAAATTCCAATGCAGTTTGAGTGAAACGTGAAAACTAAATTTAGTTAATCGGATTTTCACGGGTGAGATCCAATCTATGCAAGATAGTAGATATATTATACACTTTTCATCAGAAAAATCGAAACACCTTGCAAGTTTAGTTAGTTATCAGAAAGATGTGTATATTTAGGAATATATCAAAAATAACTAAAGTGTTCCGATTTTTATGATGAGAAGTGCATAAGATACGAAAGCGTAGATAATATTATCATTATCATTTGTAAAATGTAACTGTCTGGCAAGGCTTCCACAGCCAAACTTATAAAAGCTTTGCATTGCCAAATGCGGCGCTTGGCAACGTTAGGCGATAAGGTCGTGACCTAGAACACGGCATAGGTGCGGCACTGGTGCGGCAAAACTATCCATACATTACTATTCCGATGACAAACTGTACGAAACATCTCAAATTTCTTACAAAGATACCCATTAAAAATAATTGATGTCAGAGAACGAAAGTTTACAGCCCGTTAACACGAGAAGAGAGGCACGCTATTAAATAAAGAAAAAAGGCCTTTTATTAAAAGCAACCTGAATCTCGAGGATTTTCAGCTTATAATTCTTAAGGAAACTTCCTTTGTCAAATATTCCTTCACAAAAGCACGGCGGCCTGAGTATAAAAGGTCTTTATGTAAGCAGGGCTCTAAGCTAGCTTTATTGGTATCGTTGAACGAAATTAATATCAAATAGTCCGTAAGGGTCAGATAGGGCAGTGGTCAGACGACTTACCAGCTAGCTTAGCAACTCCCAAGCCTGTTAAATTAATGAACTAAAATCTGAAAGGTGGTTAACTAAAATTAAAAACTTACCTTTTCTCCCAGCAGCGCCATGTTCAGTAATGACGCAATTAAAATAAATACTGCCTTGGGAAACATTCTTTTGCTCATTTTTATTTATTCAAATGTGACTGACAAGTTAGCTGTACAAGTCTTCAGAATAATGTTTATGACAAGCATTTGAATAGGTACTATACCTACCAAAAATGCAAAGAAAACGAAATATATCTAATAGGTAACTGTTTCAATGAATAAATTAATAGATTCTGTTGTAAACGGTAGTGATAATTTATAAATGTTTCAATTATAGCGAACGATAAATCAACGAGCAACCATTTTAGCTCGCACTGTTTTAAACAATGTGATTTATAATACAGTCTCGGTTAAAAATCGTTTCAAAAACGATATTATCAGAGGATATGAAAAATTCAATGTTCGCATCTTCGCAAGTTATTTTCCTTGCCATCATTCTTTTTTATAAAACGATGTTGAAAAGACACTCGGTATTATCTTTCTATTTAACATTTTCCTCTTCAGTATCACTGAGAGAATATTTATTAAGCTTCATAAAAAATTCTGTTATATAACGTAGTAACAAGTCAAATAATTCAGTTATTTCGTCAATTTACTTACTCTCTTGTTCAGAAAGAATTTTAAATAACTCAATTAGATCACCATGATATGAAATCTTCTAAGCCAATATCAAAAGACATATAACCAGCATACTAGCTAATAACTAAATTTTTCATTATAGGATCTAGGTTTAACGTGTATTGATAAATGATGCGCCATTATTATGAGAATAATATCCAAATAAATAATGCTCTATAACATTTATAAATGTGAAATTCAACCTCGGTACAAATACAAATTCATTCGTATTATTATCATTTTAAATAAATAAGAAACAATGAAGGTAAAACAGGAAGGCAACAATCATATTTCATGTACGAAATACAACACTCGCCGCATTACCGCTCGCGAAATTTGAAATTTTAAGCCAAATTTGCTGTATTACTTTTCCTGGAGTTGGCAAAGCGGGCAAGTAATTTCACAAAAATATATACAACCTAGTCAAAGAGTTTGAGTGATTACCAATGAAGTTGTAGATAATTCTTATAAAAAAGGTCGGCTTCAACTAGACCAAACTGTTATGCCCCAGCTTTCAAACAAAAAAGGAATCATCAAAATCGGTTTACCTACTTGGAAGTTCTGAGGTAACAAACATAAAATAAATGCAGTCGAATTGATAACCTCCTCTTTTTTGAAGTCGGTTGAAAAGGGAACTTGTTCATTGTCGTAACTATCTTCCAACGTCTAGCTGTGGCAGGTGAACGCTGCTATGCTCCATTTGAAATGAGGTCAAATGAGACGCGCCATCAGACGCCGGTAGTGGGATGCGTCTCAATTGAAACATATTGAACGTAGGCGGCACACTAGTTTCTTCATACTGTGCTGCTTGCATTACAGCTGAATATAATAATAGCTTCTCTGATGAAAAATATTGCCACGTGTCTTTCAAGGTCTTACGTCATAAATTGTGATTGACTTCTACTTACTTTCTTGGATAAGATTTAGTATTTTGTGAGTTATGGCCTGGTATCTTAGTGTATTTGATTCTAAATGTACTTGTTGGTTATTTAATTACATAACAAAGCATGCAAGTAAACAATGAAAACTTGCCTTTTCTTGGTGCGCCCAACCTTCAACAAACTTCTAGTTCTGTACTCAAACAGAACGTGTTTATTTTATCCCTATGGTACAGACGCAAACTTGCAGTCTCTAGTTTATTTGTTCAAAACATCCTTCGTGGTTAGCCTCGCTCGATTTCATAGCAATATGTAATTCTGTCTATTTGGTACTTACACTTCTGGAGTCGACTTCGTAGGGACCATTTTATTTCTATTCATCATCACTAGTATCTTCCACTTCGTCGTCTTCTTCATCTGTGTTAGCTCTAGCATCAATCAATGAATTAAAATGCATGTCGATAATTATTAAAATGTAAATGCTGTGCTATTCGCCTCTAAATTTAAACAAAACATTAAAATCAAACTATTAACACTGGCACGACGCATACGAAGCGTGCCAAAGTAAAATTGTTGCAAAATTAATTCGTCACCAAACTGGCTAATAATTTAATTTTTGATGTTGGCTATATTGAGTATTCATACACCGTCATTGCGTCACTGACATTAGCACAATATGGAGGTGTGGTTTACAATACATACATCTATAATATTGCACATATCATTCGATAAGTCTACCGGAACTGATAATCGAAAACTGATATTAGAATTTGATCATCAGGCTCCGCATTGTCATTTATATTACATTCAAAATTGGGATTTCATGTTTCGGTATTGACAGCTTAATTCAATACATGAAAACTCATTTTAATGTAACCAAATTTGCCAAGTACTGTGTTTTGATTAGAGATTCTATCCTTGGTCCAGCACGGAGTTTATTTACCTTCCCTAAAATTTAAATCCGATTATCAATAAATCGTTCAAATATCTAGTTAGCTTCCAACGCTATCGAGAGAGAAACGTTCAGAAATTGTTAAAATCAATATATGCCTAGTTGGTTTCCAAGTAATCTTCAAAGGGGTTGGTCCTGTACTTGATTTATTACCGATTCCGAATACAACCCCGTTTAAATGTGATTTCGAACCTTCATAAGGAGCTTACAGAATTGCACGGGATGAATGAGTAAACTATTACATAATACAAAGCTTGTAATCTATAAATCCTGATCAACAAAGTGGATTTATTGTTCGTGGATTTCTAAATTTTCCTTTTGGAATATTTAATTCTACGCAATTTGCGAATACCACATCTCGTCTTATGTAAATACTTCCGTTTTCCGTTTCCTTATGAAATTAAATCGTCTGAATCAAATAACTCTGTGTTATTCTTTGATGGGACCTTCTATTGGTTTAACGTAATTGCAAAACACGGTACTCGGTGTATGTTATGCTTTGGCGTGTGCTTATTAATGGTATACTCTGCAGCCGTGGAGCCGACATACCACTTCAAGGTGCTGGTGCCATCCATGGTTGCCGGCGCCATCATCGGCAAGGGTGGCGAGACCATCGCCCAACTGCAGAAGGACACTGGCGCCAGGGTCAAGATGTCCAAGTCCCACGACTTCTATCCTGGTAAGTGGCAAATATATTATAAAGATTAACTTTGTGTATTTTATCCTATTATAGTTGGATTGTTGAAATGGATAATAGACGGTAATAAAAAGTTGAGTTTGTTTTATCGTAAATTAATGGTTCCATGAATTATGGACAATAAAGGACTGGTAAATAATTGCCTCGTGAATCGTTTAATCGTTTATTGCGGTACAATTTCATCCGCAGTCCACGTGGTAAGTGAACGGACGACGAAGACTTTATTTCTCCTGTTGGTTCCATTAGGGAAAAGAACTAAGCTTATATGAACAATTTTTTCTCTCTAAACTTGAAGTAAAACTTTTACTTCCAACAGAGCAACTGCGTATAATTCTTGGATGAAGTGAACCATTAGGAGTAAATAGTTGGAAGTATTTACAGATACAGCTATCTATGTAGTTCAAAGGTTTCAAAAAAATATTCGGCGATAAGGTCAGGCAAACAACCATAATACAAGCTTCTTTGTCATTCGCTAGTGCAATGTAGGGACACAATTACTCTTGCAATAATATTAGTTTAAACTAACAAACGGATGATATAAATCTCGGAGTGGGTAGAGCTTACATCATATGAAATTTCGGGTCCAACTATCTAGGCGTGTCAAGGTAACTTTATCAAGATTGAGCAATCACGGTTTTTTGACATTAAGCTTCGAATCGTCTTCATAATCAGATTTAACAGGAACTTAAACTTGTCAGCTACTGTTGATGTAAATATCTGCTCATTATGTTGATTAAAAAAGCCCTCTCTTAATTTCTACTTTATGGCAGAATTGGATCACGGTATTAAAATCATTATCTATGATTTGATAAGTTTTTTTGGATAGAATAACGATAATTCTTTCACATAAATCCACGTCTACAACGTTCAAGTATTTGAAACGTGTTAAAAAGATTGATATATTGCACTGAAATAAATATCTTGTTAAAATCATCCTACTGCTCGCAAAACTTGATATATGTACATCATAATAACGTTATTTATATGCTAATATGAAAAACGTAATGATAAAAAATAATGTCGTGATTGTGATGATTAGCAATATCTTGGAATGTCAGAGGTTAAATAAATAACACCGAGAAATATTGCAGCTATAAATTTAGATCCATAATAAAAACTAGTTGATCAATGAAATAGATTTTGAGAAGCATTACTGCGCTTAAAAATATGTAGAGGCTGACGGGTTACAGCGAAATTAGTGGAATTAAACCTGCTGTAGTTTTCCCTAGCGTCTACAATATGAGGTTCTTTAAGAAGGGCATTAGAAGAGAAGTTTTGACTTTAAATTGATAATGGTAAAAAAAAGCCTTGCCCATCGACGCAAAGTTGCAGGTCTCTCGGTGTTCTATCGGATATATTTCGGGGAGTGCGCTCTGGAATTGCACAACCTGATACCTCTTAGTCCTTTCCATCAACAAACGACCAGACGAACAGCGTCACGCCGCTATATGGTCGATATTCCACTCATACGCACAAAGCGCTTTGCTGACACGTTCATCGTGCGTACAGCTAAGGAGTGGAATTCCTTGCCTGAGTCTGTGTTTCCGGAAAGCTATAACCTGGGAGTTTTCAAATCACGAGTGAATAGGTTCCTTCTAGGCAAGCGTGATTCATCGTAGACCATATCGTCACTTACCATCAGGTGAGATTGAGGTCAAACGTAAGCCTATCATGAATAAAAAAAAAATAGTAAGGTCCAAAATTAAATGGTATTTTTTTGAAGTGTCAGTGGCATAACAGTGGCTTGTTTTAACAGAATCAAGACCCAGGTTAATAGACATAGGCTAGGCTTTATAATCATTATGAAGTTTCTATACTTTTATTTTTTATCGTGAAATACTCAGAGCAAAAGTGAACGAGATAAATATGGCTTTCGGAGTGGTTATACAATAGTGTAATATAACAGGCCACAAATCGCCTGTGACACATTTAGGCAGCACAGCGAGGGAGGGCGGGCTTATCGCCGTTTATCGCGAATGCTAGCAGACCCGGATTCGACACTAAATTTATCTGTAGTTTCGACGTTTTTCTGTACAAAAACGAAGCTTGTTTTAGTTTGCACTTTTTTATACCACGTAGGTGGCAGACAAGCACATGACCCACCTGATGGGAAGCGGTCACCGTGGCCTATGGACGTGTGCAACACTAAAGGTGTCACACACGCGTTGCCTACCCTGAAGGGAATAAGTGCTAACGAAGTTGTGCTGAACAGTAGTAGTAGGCTGGATAAGATGCCCGGTTAAAGACAAAAGCTGCCTTATGATGGACTTTTAAACAATTAACGAAATACCGATTAGTAGCTGCCATTTGGCAAAAATTACTGTTTAATGCAGTCTTATTTTTTTTTCTCTGCTTTCGCCTGTAGTTTTAGTCTTCAAAAATTGAATTTTCGATCTAATTTTTAAATAACAAATATTTACCAAATATTTTGAGACAAAAATATGTTTTTTTTTAAGTTTTTTTTGCCTAGCCTGAAAAGTGGAGTATTAGTGCTGAAGCCCTTTAAGCCCCAAGGTATCGATATAAGAGTCTCACTGTCCAACCAACCTTGCGAATCATACACTGCGTCAAATATTTTTTTGAATGCTAGTACATACAAAATGTGGTATAAAAAGAAAAAAAATAACATCGCAATTTTTTTTTCTTTCTACTCGTTAGATATTTTGTGAAGCGAAGCCATAAAAGCATCGTCGCAAAACACATCATCGTTACCACCCCTTTCCATTTATTACACTCGGTACACATCAATCGAACGAACGCGAACGAGTGATTGCTTGATGATTAACAATATGCTGTCTAGTGTGCCGATGCCTTAATGATGACGAATCCTATTTACATTTTGAATAGAATACGTGAAAGAGGATATGGCAACATAACATAAACTCACGCCTATATCCCCGAAGGGGTAGGCAGAGCTGCTAGCACCCACATTTCCCCAGTTTATGTTTAGGTCCCAATGTAATAGGCGGCGGGCGCGGACGCCTAAGGCGTCGGAGGTCGTCCTCCGTCCTCCATGAGCGCTGGCCTGGGGGTGACGGGTGGAGCCGCCTGTCACCCTAGCAGAAGCAGGCCGAGGCGGCGGCGTGCGTAAGCGCGTCCCCCCTATTCCGGGGGCATGACGGGAACCACGCGGTTCCCAAACCCGAGGGGGCCATCTCGAATCCGGAGATGGCCCGGGTCAAGCCGGGGTGCGAGGGAAATGCTCTTTGGGCCACCTTACACCCTGGCGTCAGAAGACCCTAGACGGCGTGCGGTTTTAGTCGGTAAGAGTCCGACATAACCTGCCCCGCTGGCCGCGGGGTGGGTATCCATGAGGAGTTCCGCACGGAAAAAAAAAAAGGTCCCAAGTAATAGGTGGCGAGCCTATTGCCATTAACCGGGCACTTATACACCTGCGATAAATACTCGCATAACTTCGAAAAGCATCGAAAAGTCATTGGTGTGTGCCATGGTGAACCTGGGATCGATATGGCAAGGAAGGGTATAACTGAAGAGATGAAATCTGACAGGAACTTATGGAGCACAAAGGCATGTTGGGTCGACCTTAAATAATTGGGACAAGGGCAGGTAGATGATGACGTCAACATGATTTCACCTCGCCTGATGGTAAGCTAAAGGTTTCAGGATCGGGGGTCACCACTACATACACCGATAGTGCTACAGTGGTAGCCCTCAGCTTGACGGCCTCATCAAATGCTTTTTCACGCCCCGCTTAAAGGACCCGGGACTGTAGGAGGAATCAAATGTTTTCATCATGAGTTTACCTGGATTTTTATATCCATTTAACACTCATACTACTTGAGTATGTACTATCAGCGCTTGCTAAGCTGTCCTTCTGTGCTGTGTGATCGATATTCTTGTCGCGAACGGCTCCACATTGTTACCTTTTTAAATTAATGACTATACGACAACCTCAAAAAATCGTTAGGAGTCGACATTGTCGACGAAGTAGCCAAACTTGAACTAAGTAAATATATATTTTTTATACCACTTAGGTGGCAGACAAGCACACGACCCACCTGATGGGAAGCGGTCACCTTGGCCTGTGGACGTGCGCAACACCAAGGGCGTTACCCACGCGCTGCCAACTCTGATGAGAAAGGGTGGGGAGACTAGGAAGGGTGGGAGGGAATAGGGTACAGTGAGCTCTAGCTACCCTACCTACCTCCGGGAGCATTAGTATTAGTATTCACTTCCAACTGTTATAAAACCCTGATACGTCTACTTCTACCTACGAGTACAAAAGAAACGGCAAGTGTGCCAGCTCGCTAGCGTTGCGTAACACCTTACAATACAATGTGGGTCACAGTGTCAGGTTCGATTCCACTCGTGTACAGCGCTGCATAGTTAAGCGGCCGCGGTCTAGTGTACGTATAAATAATGATGTTTCGTGTGCATGCTAATGCTAACTCGTTTTAACTTCGTTTTTTTTTTGTTACGGCATAAGTGAACATATTAGTAGACTTTAACATAATCACATAACGCTTACATGCCAGAGCTCACTGTATCCCTCCTCCCCCTACCCCTTCCTAGCCTCCCAGCGCCTTCCCAACCCTTCCCCCTGTCCTTAAGGGTAGGCAGCGCGTGTGCGACACCCTTAGTGTTGCACACGTTCATAGGCCACGGTGACCGCTTCCCATTAGGTGGGCCGTGTGCTTGTCTGCCACCTATGTAGTATAAAAAAAAACACCCTTAGGTATACTATATCCCGGTAGAGAAATGTAGGCAGAGGGGTAGTAATTTACAGAATACATATTTTAGAGGTGGTTCTACGCTAGGCGAGCCGAGCACAAGCCGAACACAATGCGTCTTGTTTGGGACCGTAATTATTAATTTTAAGTTAAAAAAACCAATTAAATTTTCCAAAAAATTAATTCCATTTTATTTCGCTCCGCTTGTGCTTCCCTCTTGCTCAGCTCACCTAGCGTAGACCCACCTTAAGAAAGTAAGTTTTTTTCGTCCCACACTAAAGGGCAAGTTGTCAACGGGACAATTTTTCATGTGAAACCTCAACCACAAGACTTCTTAAAAGCATATTATGTACGAACGCACAATATAATCCGTTTGTTGAAGTAAAAAGTGTTCTTTATTGTACACTGAGGAATATTATATTATACTCGTAATACCAACATTATATTGCAAATGGTAAATCTTATCGCTCAAGGCCATCTCCTTGTTATTACTTATTTCATTTAAATATGTGTAATAAAATCATCCTTTATTTCCATCCTTTGTTCACTTTACTCCTCACACTTACCTATCCTACTATCCTATCCTACTAATATTACAAACGTGAAGGTTTGTGAGTATGTATGAATGTTTGTTACTCTTTCACGCTAAAATGGCTGATCGGATCTGGCTGAAATTTGATACAGGGGTAGATTTATAGTTTAGAATACCGCATAGGTTTTTTGTGTTCCTGAAATAGGTTCCCATGGGATGTGGGCATAGGAACAGAATTTCGCGAGGGCAAAGCAGTAGGCAGAAAACTAGGGTTCTGCAACCCTTAAAAATACTTTTTCCACATCTATCGTCGATCTGCATTATGTCGAGGCCTTTCAAGTAGGGACAACCATTTCCTCTAGGGTCTAAGTTTCTACATAAATTTTTCTTTCAAAAAGGCCAGTAACCTTTGCCCCACTTAGACATCAAACCCACAACCTGCAACAGTATGATCCTCAGTATACCACAGAACCAATGAATGAGGTATATTTTTTTTTCTTTTCTCCTTATTTTCAAATCGATACTTTTCTTGCGAGCGGTCAATAAGGTCGGCGCTTTTGTGTTTATTTATTGGACACGTCAACATGACTTCACCTCGCCTGATGGTAAGCTAAAGGTAGTGTCATGATCGGGGGTCATCACTGCATACAACGATAGTGCTACAGTGGTAGCCCTCAGTTTGACGGCCTCATTAAATGAAAAGCCCGTGAAGACTCCATGAGATGATATACCAAAACTTCACAATACTTAGGGTTTACACAAAAAACTTGCAGTAATCCCAGGTGTAATTTAGTCCTATGCATAAATCTATACTAATATTATAAAGAGGTAAAGTTGGTGTGTTTGTTAAATTGTAAGGGATAATCTCCGGATCTACTGAACCAATTTTAAAAATTCTTTCACCAATAGAAAGCCACGTCATTCCTGAGTGTCATAGGCTATATATTTTATTGGGAAATTGGAATTTACACCCGGGCGAAGCCGGGTCCCGGGTTGTTAGTAAATAATAAATTGCTTTCAAACCTGACTTAGGATATAATAGTTATAAATTCAATATACAGTTATGGTGTCAATGTCAAAAGCAATGTTGAAAATTAACACCTACCTTTAGCAACTGTAGTTTGAGCTTCCTTTGTAATGCATATTATTAGCATACTGTTGATTTAAACTTTTAACACGTATCCTTTTAATGTTTTAGAAGTTTCTCCGCCGCTAATGTAATGTAGGTATTATAACATACTAGCCTTCGCCCGCGTGGAGGTCAGTATCGCCAACAAGTCTATTTAAAAAAAAAAGACTCACTACTCCACTCTTCACCCACTTTACTTTTCACTTCACAGGGCCCGTAGACAAACGTCAGTGTATTCCGTAGCGTAAATCGCAATCGAATAGAAACGGTTAGGTCGACCAATCACATCCAAGCTCGTCGCCGGCGTACGATGCGCGCGCCGCGGCAGAATCACGAGCTGGAGTGTGATTGGTCGACCTAAACTATTCTATTCGATACGATTCGATCGAATAGAATAATTTTTCCACTTGGCTACGGGCACTGGTCTCCACTCGTCTAAACAAAACATTTCATATAAAAAACCGCTTTTATCATAAAGGTCTTGCTTAGACTCATCTTATATACTTTGATACCATTTATACGCCACAGACAAGCACACAGCCCATCCGAAGTGAAACGGTTACCGTAGCCTAATCGCGCTTTTTGTGAGAATTCTATTCTGAAGGCATTTTCTTTAAATATTGTCTCTTCCTTTTTTCTTAGTAGACAGATCTTTACCAGTTAGAGATTCGTTCTTTACCAGTTAGAGATTCGTTCTTTACCAGTGTTTATTAGCGGTAACTGTTTACCTGATGGTAAGCAATTGCTATGAACGTGAGGAGCGTGAAAAGCAGCTGTCAAGGCCGTCTGGGTAGGGGACATCCCTTGGGAATGGTGACTACTTCTTAGACTCCTCACCTCAGCTTACAATCAGGCGGGGCGCAGTCAATCCAGTGGCCTGAATAGAAAAAAAAATGGTTCGCCTGGATCGTGTGCTTGCTCGGGACCTTAATAGTTAAAAAACAAAATAATATTGTTTTTGAAGTAAATCTAAGAATCTTGAGAATTAACGTTTTAATACCCGCTTGCACAGAGGAGTAAAAGTTTGAAGAGATGTTTCTAAAAGTTAAATTAACTCGAATTGTTCATGCGAGTACCCGCAGTTTAGGTGCCGCTGGAGACAGATGTGTACGTCATAACATGTTTTAATACCGAGGAATCTAGCGAGGAGACATTTATCTGCGACATTTTGTAAAAACTTTACTCATTAGTAAACACAAGTATCCATTTAATATATCACGTAGAATACTCATTTGCCGTGGAACGTGTTTCATCTTTGACGAATATATTAGTATTTATTTATAAAAAAAATATATTTTTACTTGTCTTCGGCAGGCCTTCAAACACTGACACGCTTTTTGCAGCTCACCGTACATCATTAACTGTAAAATAAATTTATAATTATCATTCTTGTCACCTTGACCTACGTACTGAACGTGTGTGGGATTCGCTTTAGAAAAAAAAACTAAAAAAAGTCACATGCTTCGTTAGGCTACGTACACACTTAACGACGGGTCGCATGGCAACAGCATAATCTCCTTTTTACAATAAAAAATGTACGGGCGTTCATGCTTGATATTATTATGGAAATGCTAATGATTATTTTATACGCTTATAGCAAAGCTAAGATAAATTTTATTGTGACTTAAAATACTGTTTGTACTTTAAGGAACTAATAAAATTCGCTTTTTACTAAAACCGAAACAAGTTTTTTTTCTTGGACACGTCAATATGACTTAACCTCACCTGATGGTAAGCTAAAGGCAAAAGCCTCAGAACCGGGGGTCACCACTACACACACCGATAGTGCTACACTGGTGGTCCTCAGCTTGACGGCCTCATCAAATGCTTTTTGAACTCCGTTTTAAGGTCCTTTTACACAACATAGGTTATTCTGTGAAATAGATATTCTTGTACGTAGTTCGGTTTCATCCAAATAAAACTTTTTACTTTTTTATTACCATTGTACCAACCGTACTCTTTGTACGGTTTAAAACACATTCGGCACTTAAGTTACGCAAGGTAAGCAGTTTACGGACCCAACTCGTAAAAGTTAACCGAGGGAAAGTGATTCTGTTTTGTTAATAGATACTGTGAATTAAATGCCCATTAGATCCTGCCGAACATATTATTATGATCTCCAATTTGATGTCCTGGCCAGACAAAGTGCGGTCGCCCGTTTTATTGACTAGTTGACAACTTGGGTGCTAATATAAACAACTTAGATTTATCAGGGGCCTTACCACAAACTCTTAAAGTAGTATTATTTCAATGTTACTTAAGTTTCATTTACATTTAATTAATCAAATATGCCGCTAAAATTGATAGAATCCTAAAAGACATATTTTATGTTTCTGTTAAGTGCACAGGTTTCTGCGCACGAGTTCAAGGAGAGTAATAAATAAATGATGCGCAAGATCTGACATTTTCAGTAAATGATTTCAATTTCAATTTCAATTTCTTTATTTTTCAAAATAGTGTAACGTAATTACATCTTTTTGACGTCAAAAACTACTTAATACTAAGTTTACCACCGCTTCCTAGGCGCTAGTGGAGAAGAAACGGCGCAACAAACTCCACTGCTGCATTTTAAGACGTCAGGTTATACATAGATATCTTAAGACTAAATATGGACGAATGTACATTTTGTCTCGTGTCAATATAAATAAAGGTATATAAAAAAACATATAATAAATTTTAACCGAAGTTAAACAATAAAATAATTGAAAATGTCAAAAATATACTAATGTCAAAAAAATAGCAAAAAGGTCGCGTGCCTACCACAATATCAATATATTGTAGTAGGCAAATGCCACAACTACAGCATTATGTAGTTGTAGCACTTTAGCATTCTAGGAGGGGCCTGCACCATGCTCAAGCCAGACATTTTTGTCTTCAAGGTAATCAGTAGTCCTATAGTATGCTTTTTTGCGTAAGGTGGCCTTAACAAATGTTTTAAATTTATTGTCAGGCATACCAAGGACCGATTCAGGCAATTTATTGTAAAAACGTATACCTTCCCCCCTAAAAGAACCACTAACTTTGCTAAGCCGATAACAAGGAAGGATTAGTTTATTTTTATTGCGCAGATTTCTGACTGTAATGTCACTTACTTTTGTGTAATTGGATATATTTTTCCTGACATACAGTATGTTCTCGAATATATATTGGGAAGCTACAGTTAAAATATTTACCGTTTTAAATCGTTCCCTAAGAGATTCTTTCTTGTCTAAACAATAAATGGCACGAACTGCCCTCTTTTGTAATATAAATATGGTTTCGAAATCTGCTGCATTCCCCCAAAGTAGTATTCCATAAGACATCAGACTATGAAAGTAACTAAAATATACCAGCCTAGCAGTAGGTTCATCTGTCAACCGCCTAATCCGTCTGACAGCATAAGCAGCAGAACTGAGTTTATTGGCCAAAGTAATTATATGGTCACCCCATTGCAATTTGGAATCCAATGTAATACCTAGAAAAGTAGTGCTATTTACAAATTCTAACCTTTGCCCCTCCAGCACCACATTAACGTGTGCTTGCCTCACATTAGGCAATGTAAACTTAATACATTTGGTCTTTTCTGCATTCAACAATAGGTTGTTTGCATAAAACCAGTTTGAGATGGCGTTCAAAATACTATTAATATTATTCGCATCTGTACTACGCCGATCTACCTTGAAAATAAGTGATGTATCGTCCGCAAATTGTGGTCAGACTAAACTATTACTCGTAAAACAATGTTGTATATGGAGATTGTTGGTGTAGCTAAATCCATACTATATATACTATTATACTATCCATAATAATCCATACTAATATTATAAATGCGAAAGTAACTCTGTCTGTCTATCTGTCTGTTACGCTTTCACGCCTGAACCGCTGAACCGATTTTGATGAAATTTGGTAAAGGAGTAGATTAGATTAGATCTCGAGACATAGGCTATGTTTGGTTGCGACCTACCTAAACCTAAACCAACCTTATCGTCAAGCTGATATCAATATGGCACTTGAAACGCGTGTGACACTTACCCTAGGCGCATAATTACTTGGCGATAGGCGACAGCAATAGCTCGGCGTCTAGACGCGACGACAGGTTCCGGCCGACAAATTCAAAGCGCCACTAGACGCGGCGACTCCCCTAATCTGTCGTCGCGACTCGGCGTCTCTGACGCCAAGTGTGCGGAGCTTAGAACAAAATTTATGAAATTCTCGGCCGCAACCTGTCGTCGCATCTAGACGCCGAGCTGTCGCTGTCTCCTGTCGCCCAGTGTGCGTACCATGTTATTCGTAATCTCAGTCTCAAAAAACACATTAATTAGCTACAAATAAATTGTGAAAAATCTTTTTTAAGTTAAACAATTTTAAATTGTATTGTCATCAGAACAAAAGACTTCTGCCAAATATCAGACAAATTAGACAACTGAGAGGGGTTCAAATTTCAATTACTAGATTTGACCCAAACAAACAGGTCGAGTTAAATAAAACTGTTTAGAAAACTACCTGTGTTAAACTATTTGATGAGTTATAAGCGATATATTAGGTATACATATTGTATGGCTAATTGAACATACGGAGCCCTACCTCGCTGGCATCATCCATGCGTCACCGCTCACCGCCACCTCTACCTGCCGACAGGTTCATAACTAAACTTTAATGGTTCAGCACTCACAAGTTATCGCGATTTCGTTGCGTTGTTTTGTTTGGGTACGCTTTTAGTTGAATAATGGTTTGGTTTAAAGATGTTTTTAACGATTGTAGTTTTTCCACAAAGCTACATGCAAATGATGGTCTATGTAGAAGTAGGGTTAAAAGCATTTACGGTGAGTTCGGTGCCTCTTTTATTTACCGCACCATACTTGGAATTCTTTACCAGCGCATGTGTTTCCTTCCTCCTATAGTCCCCGGGCCTTTAAGTGGGGCGTGAAAAACCATTTGATAAGGCCTTCAAGCTGAGGGCCGCCACTGTAGCACTACCGGTGTATGTAGTGTTGACCCCAGTCCTGAGACTTTGCCTTTAGCTTACCACCAGGTGAGGTAAAGTCATTTTGACGTATCCTATTTAAAAAAAAGACAACAGTCTATCTGATGTTCTTTACATTTTAATTTAAATTTTACAGTAATAAGCATTATATAATCAAATGTCATCATTGAACGCTTTATTTTCCTCATAGCTACATGCAAAAGATGGTCTAAGAAGAAGTAGAGAATTAAAAGCATTTACGGTGGGATAACAGCCTATCTGATGGCAGGATATCATATAGGTACCTATATGTATTCTCTGCATTTCAAAAAGCCAAAAAGTAAGTATGATAATAATCAACTGTCGTCATGGAAACCTTAGCTTCCTTTGTTGCATAAAAATATTCAGCTTGTTTCACATTAAATGGAAACTAGAACCAGCAAATTGGAAAAATATATATAAAAATACCTTTTGCTGACAAAACTATTCTTTACGTAGCCTGCCGTGATTTATTATGTGCTATTGTGTTCTCTACAAAGTTTCGGTAGCTTTTCAGTGGCCATGTTTTTGGTTTAATTAATTAAATTACTTCAGTCTCACTATAATACATTTTACAACCACTTTCTATTCGTGACGTCAAAGAGATACTTGAAATGGTTATGGTGTCCAAACTTTTATGTACAAAATAAACCTCGCTAAATTCTTTACGGATGACACAAAGGCGCACGGCACTGTAAATATTTTCATACGAAATTTCGCACGAGCTTCGGCTAAGTTGTTGAAAATAAGATTAAAATGTATTTCGTTTAACCCACCTCGGGTTCAAAACAATGCCCGCAGATTTGCTGTTTCTGACATTTTGTTGTCTACCTACTTACCGTAACATTCGTTTGCCTTGCTTTGTGAAAATATGCGCAGGCTTGAGTGCCGACTAAAATATTTATGGAAATAAATCGCTGGAATGCCTGTAACGTTCAGTGATACTTTTATCCAGCTTGAAAATTCAATTGGACTGATGAAACAGGCAATTTTCTGAAAGAAATAAACAAACCCTGATTTTCAATTTTGTGGTGTCTAGTAAAAAAGGAAGAAGGGGCCGAGGATGCCATATTAAAACCGTAGATGTCCCGGGATCAGCTGAGGGATATGCCTATTGGGTAACCTTACACCCCGGTAATTAAGACCCGAGACTGCGTGCGGTTTTAGTCGGTTCGATCCCAACATAACCACCCCCGATGGCCGACGGGGGTGGTATACATGAAGATTTCCGCACGATAAAAAAGGTAAACTTATTGTGCATTAAATCATACGTTAAAACATTCCCCAATTCTTCCTTCTCCTTCGTGGTTCACATGATATCCAAACTTTAAACCATTGTGTAGTTAACAGGCATTTACAGTTCAAATATCCATAAAGCAATGATATTAACCACCAATCTGCTTGCTTTTGTCTCGCAATCTTGTAAACACCGTATAAAGATTTCTTACAAGTTACACGCTTTTTGTTTTTGCTCGCTGTAAACAGATCGGCTGACCGATATCTCGGCACAGTGGCGAGTGGCCTTGCAACTAGTTGTAAGAATGGAGCCTCACGGTGACTGCTGTTACAAGCGATAACTATAACTAATGGCCGAGCTAAATAACAACGCTGAGAGGGAAATTAACTCTGAACGAAACGTGTATCTACGTGGTTTGTTAGGAGGCGAGTTGTTTGGTTGTGAAAATCGTTGATTGGACGAGTTGTGTTGTCTTGTGAAGTGGTATTAGGTATCCAAGTGTAGATCTAAATCTACACTTGGGATTTAAACGACCTAGAACAACATAATTATTATCGTTACATTATCTATCGCGGTGGAGTCCCAAAAACATCTAATAAGGTTTGTTGATTTTGGGTTCCTTCATTTTTCGTGCGGAAATCTTCCTGGATACCCGCCACCCTGCAGCTTAGGGGCAGGTTATGTCGGACTCTTACCGACTAAAACCGCACGCGGGTCTTCTGACACCAGGGTGTAAGAGCCCATAGAGCATTTCCCTCGCTCCCCGTGTTTTTGGGGCCCCATCAGAATATCTTCAAGATTAGCATCATTGGCGATATCCTTTCGTAAAATCATCGATTGTATGTAATATTATATGGACATGACCTTCTCTGGGATAGATGGCTGGTGTAACGATAATATGTTGTTCTCACGACATCGCCATAGTAAATTACACGGAAATACTACTAATGTTAATGAACAACTACATTGCTTTAAGGTCGGTTGTTTCTTGTGAAGAAACTGAATTTGGATGCAGTGATTATAATATATTGTCAATTTCATATGTTAAATTAGCAGACGCGGTCTTATTTGATACTTTGATATAGATAGACAGACAGAATTATTACAATTAATTGATTCATATTATATACAAATATCTTTATATACAAAATTCATCCTCACACATTGCATCCGCCTGTAGTGCGCACTGTAAGGTTTGAAAGGAATTTTATTCCGCGCACGCTTAGGCTGGGGAATGATCTCCCTGCAGTGGTTTTCCCTAGCGACTACAATATGGGGTTCTTCAAGAAGGGCATTAGAAGGTTTTTGCGGGATCGGCAGCGCGAGTGTATGCCCCTGGTGTTGCACGCGTCCGTAGGTCACGGTGACCGCTTCACATCAGGTGGGCCGTATGCTTAAAAATTAAATACCAGAGCCAAGAAGCACTGAAAATATTTTCATTTACATAACTCATAAGATTATGCATAGTTTTTTTTTCATGGGTCTTTATAAAGTTCTTCAAATTTGCAAACAAAAAAGCTCAAGAGGTCAAAGTGGAATACTTGGTTGCAAAACTTTAGTCATTGTGGTAGCGCAATATCACACGGTCTGTACCCAAGGGGGAACTATAGAATAAGCAGGATAAGTTTGTTGCTCTAAAGAAGATGTTCTTAAAGTTATACAACGTGAACTTTGCAGCGAGATGTGTATGGCTACATCTGGAAATATGATGAATAACGGAAAACGTTCAAAGGATTCACGGATCCGATTTTCATGGATACTAAACTATTTCATTGGATTTAAAAAAAAGTCAATACTCCTAAATCTCAAAATTATATATTTCCTTGAGTTCGCCATATATTATAATAATGTGATAATTATTACTTCCCACAATTTGTTCCTTATTAGCAACACTAGCTAGTGGTAATATACAGGCTGTTTTTTGATTTTAAAATCAATGCGCTCGATTCCTAGCCGTTTTAGTTTTCATAAAAGTCGGACCGGAGAGTCCTTTGAACGTTTTTAGCTATCCGTCATAGTTTCGAATTTAGCCGTCCATGTCCAATTGAAAAATTCACTCTATATTCACCTATAAATGCGAATGTATTGCCTGTAGTATAGTACCTAATTAAGGAACGTTTAGGTGGGCTGGCTACCTAGGATCGACATCGCAAAACATGTTTGCGTGGTCATGTTTCTGTAATTATACTTCCCAAACAGCCATGTTATTTTTCGTAACCAACATTTCATCATCTCGCATCTCTGTACCTACATATGACTATCTAACACATTGAACATACGTAAACATTACGAGATTTGACATTTAAATAAATAATAGACACATGACATGTATAAGAGCTTTAGGGTCCGTTCACACAGACCGGCTCGGAGAGGAGAGTAGATTCTTATCACGTTGAAAACAGAGTTTTTAGTATTTGTAGTGAGGTTTATTTTTACATCTGCACTGCTTTTGTCATTATGAAAATAATTTGTCAGTGTGAACAGAAAAGTGCGCGCCGATACTCTCCGAGCCGGTCTGTGTGAACGGGCCCTTATTTCGTAAAGAATAGAGACGATTTCTTCAGCTTTTTTTTTTCGATAATTTGATAATAGTATTCGTATATCGATTGCGTTGCGTCACTAGTCGATAGTGTCGAGTCGCTGGTACCTTGAACAATGCGTAACCTATAGTGGTATGGCCCTGTCTGTGACACCTAGTTTTATCTAATTGAGAAGCCTTAGTCTACATATTGATCTAATTACGCTCTTACAGTCTGGTACTTGACCTTATTTGTTTACCTTCAAAATTATAACACTTATGGCGCTGATATCTTACAATATCTGTATAAGCCTGAAGAGGTTATCACACGCGTTGTGACATATGACTCACATTTGGCACAATTCTTCGATACCGGTACAGTCTTTCGATTCCTGGACTATTGCCGTCAACCAGACAGTTTCCTGGGCTGGATATTGACATTAAACATAGAGATCAGGGTTGTGTCCACCTTACAAGGGTTTCTCATCTCTTATCGGGTGAGGGTTGCATGGAACCCCATTAAGATATTTGACACAAGTCAATCTCACTTGCAAGCCAGTGCGGTATACCTGTTCCTAAGAAGGTCCTCACTTCCGTAAAGCCTAAGATCTCCAAGTACAAGCTTTGGGCACTACCTGCACTGACGGTCGAATGAAAATATACTTATGGATATTGCGTAACTGGTCTAGCCGTAAGCTCTCGATTTCGACTTAGCATCTGGTCAAGGCCATACCACTGACGGAACAACAATAAAACACATAAAAATTACACTTGTAAATTATAGAAGCTGAGTCACGATTGGCAGTCTTATCGTGATTACAAATCCCTCGTTGAAATCAAAGAAAGTTCAATCAAATCCAAGGCAGTATATAATTTGTGAACACATTAAGAATACATTTACTACAGAAAATATTGTATTTGCGCACCAAATAATGATTCAACAGGATATCGTATTCCATGAAACACGTGTAATGTCGGGTGTACACTGACGTATGATGTCAATAATAAATGCGAATTTAACTAGTATGGATGTAAAGGACCCAAAATACCTTCAGAGCCCCAGTCAATTCATATTCATTTATTCTGTGAAACATAGGTTAATTATAAAGATCTTACAGGCTATGTTATGTTCGCTATGTCCTACCATATGTGGTGTACAGATTAACACAGTCAATTAACTAATTTATAATTTTCAGTTTAGTATAATAAATTTAAGTAATTAAAATAGTGAATTTCAAATACATATAAATTTCAATCATATCACTGAAAGTATCTAAGTTGTACCTACTACATATTTAACCAAAATTCACATGTATGCCCTATTAAATGTCAAATACAGCAATTGAGGCGTAGGCATCTCAATCAGTCAATCTCACCAGGTAGTCAGTGCACCTGCTAAACAGATGATGGTCTCGCGCAGTCTTTTCTTACGGGATGTAGAGATAGATAACTCTTGATTGTACACCAAAAGTTTACAGGCAAGACAAATAGGTTGTATGTACTTAATAGTAGATGTACGAAAGGTTAAAAGTGATTCTTCCAGGCAACCTTGAGAGGTCAGACGACAGTCGCTTTCTTAAAGATGAAAACTTAGGGCGTAGTCGGAAAATGTTTGCACCGTATTATAAAGACGCTTCAGTCCTTTTTTCGTGTGCAAGACGCATGGTTACCACCTAAGCTTAGTGAAGTAGTTTTCTCGGGATCCAACCGACTACAACCTTTTTTTTTCCGTGCGGAAATCCTCATGGATAGCGGCCAGCGGGGCAGGTAGTCATGTCGTTATGTCGGACTCTTACCGACTAAAACCGCACGCCGCGCCGTCTAGGGTCTTCTGACGCCAGGGTGTAAGGTGAACCGACTACAACCTCACGGTGTTCTGTTCACGTGAAGAGATTCAGCCCTATAGGTGTTTTTCTGGATAGAAGAAAAAAGAGGTTGTCTGTACTTCTTCCAGGTCATTTTTAATAATATCGTCATAATCACGATGGATCGAAGTTGAGCGAATTTCACGTGTTTATATCTCGCAGGATTTCAATAGATACGGCTGAAGTTTATAACATTAATTTTCCTGCGTGTAACTTTTGTTAAAAACTTTTTAATGTGACGAAATTTTGCGTGTCTGTATTATATGATGGCGACATTAAGGACAAAATTTAATGGCTTGAGTCATCATCATTCAGTGCTGCCAGTGGAATATTGTCGAAGACCTGCGAATTAACATTTCCGTCGCGGGTTTACTTGAATAACCACTTTATTTTTAAATGTTGAATGTCATAGAACACGCGGTTGAAAAACTATAGGTAGGTTAGCTATGGTGGTGGTACTACCTCGATTGTCAAATGACGTAAGCGTGATTGCTTTGAGGTCTTTAGCTCGACTTCCGGATAGTATTACAAGGTTTTTTTTGACAGATTTTCTAGTTGCACAAAATTCATAAACAACCACTACTTAAAAAATGTTAAAACCAAAGCTATATTTTGAATGTTTCATAAGTAGGTACGATAGAGAGAACTGTATACAAAACCGAAGCGACCCGATCTTAACCGAACTCTTCACTCATCAAATTTGGTAATTTATCTCTGCCTACCCTCTAACGTACCCGAGACAGTAGTCTGTAGGTATTTCGTGCAGACGTTTCCCTGGCGCGTTATCTCGCCTTTGTAATATCCTGAATGTTGTTTTGCTCTCGTTTCCCGCCTCTTGTAATTAATTTCGTCCACCGTAAATTAATATTTGTTTCTCAAATTGTTTGTGGTCCTACAGAGAAAACAAGGCTTATCTTGTATTTGCTACAATGCCTTTTAGCAAATACATTTTGAAAATTTGTGTTGGATTTGTATAGTTGGGTAAGGGTTCGTCAGAAACTGTGGACTTATCAAAAGGAAATTGATGGGTTACTTGAATAAGCTTGACATCAAAAGTAAAGCGATGATCGCGACTAAGAATCATGTGGACTCCCCGCCCATGGTTCGTAATGATTTTATGAATAAGAAAATATAAAGACTACTCGTAATTAAACTAACAAAACTAGAAAAAATTTTGCCTGACTTAGGCATCGAAGTCAAGATCAGCAAATCGCACATGCTACCGCAGCGTCACCAAATCTTTACTGACTGATCGTTATCATTTTCCATTGTAATCACAATGACCTTCCTGAGCTCTGAAAGCCATTCATGAGTAAATAGGAAATTCGTCAATCGAATTATATCAGCTAAAACAACTCAACCGAAATGTCCGTCCACACCTAGATATCCGTCTGCGGCCACATGACTTCGTTACCTTAATCCAGTTAACGGAACCGTACCGGTGCGACATCGGACGGATTGCATTGATCAGAATATCACCCCAGCAGGGTCATTAAACAAACGAGAGCTCTGGGCCCGTCAGGCTTGAGTTATGTCGAATTACGACGCACACTTATCTTTATTGCTTTTGACAGTTCGGTATTGCCGGTGGGGTGTGGGCTTCAGTACCTATCTTTCATTGCTCTGATTGAAAGCTTTCATTGTAATTACTGAGTGAAAAACGTTGTGATGTTAATCCCGTCCTTCAGGCTTCAAATGCTTTCAATAGCAATCTGTTCGAAATTAAATTTTACTACTTTTGAAAATAATCTAAGGAAAGCGTCCAGTAACACTTACCAATAAAATTGTCTTTACTTACAATAATTGATACTGCGTTTAATGTGAATACTTTTCACGTATTTTACTCGTATAATAGCAGCTATATTATCAGATTTTTTAGTGTGCCACTTAAACTATACATTAACAACATTGAAATTGGACATTTCCATGGTTTTCCTTATGCGCTTTAGCATATTTGCTAAAACACATCCATATTTGGATCCCGGTGGGGGTTATTTGACGCTCTATGAAGAAGTCAATGATCTAGAAGTCTAAAATATACTGTCACTTTAAATGAGAGAGACAGGTGTACTGAATTATGAATTCAAGGATGAAAAGAAGTTGGATAATGAATTCAAGATCGACTTTGCAGAAACATTTTAGATTTATTTCTACAGCAACTTTCTTGATGGAACAAATACTGTCACAGTTCATACGCTGATTCTATTCCTAAAGTCCTTCCTGTCACAAACTATACAGACTTTGAAGTTTTCTGCTTAAAAACTGTTTTTTTTTTAATACCTTTTACACCTAAACATAGCTAAATCCAAGCTTGTGTCTGTTCTAAACGGCAATCTTCTCCAATAGATAGTCAAGGTCCGCGCGTATTATTCTTATTAATCAACGCGACTTGTCTGATGTCATTGCACAGAAATAACAGTGAATAAACATCTAGGCACTGCGTAAAATGTTCCAAAAGAAAAATAGACACGACTTTTATTTTGTTTGACACAATTTCTAACTCATTTTCTAGGTCGGAATTTGGAAGTAAATCAAATTTAGCGTTGTTCAGTGATGACGTTCGTTTAATCAAACTGTCGGGCGTATTATACTCGTCAGTTACTGTAAGACAGGCGGGCTAGGCGATATTAGCGTATTGACCTACACTCTTAAGGCCAAAAACTAGGTCATGTTAACAGTAGGCTGAAGAGCATGGCGAACTTTGGAGCGATCATTGGGGTTGCTTGAAAGTAGAACCTGCTAGCTAGCGGTTCCTGCTTTTCGAACTAATATGGGAAAGAATCGCAGACAACGTCTATTTTATAGGTAGTGTCTTTTGTGTTTATTGTTTCACGATTGCTAAGGAGAGAAGTGGAATAAATCCACTTCTTCGTTTCTAATTTCACCAATTTACATCTGATTAATTTCGATGCTGTTTTTGTTGATTACTACTGTGGTCCTGGTATTCAAGGGCTAAACTCACCCTCATTCCTTCATATTTGTAAGACAGATATAGAAATAAAACAATACCACTGCTAAACTTCGTAATTATTCGTAAATAATTAGTATAGCTGACGTATATTCTTGGATTTAAATTGTCTGTCAACGAATTCGACGTAATGGGGGCACGTCACGGGCAAGACATATTATGTCACTTATATGCGTCTCCTATTTTTGTACACAGAAGATAAATTAAAACTCTGATTAAACTGATAAAAATGAAAGAGAAACACTTTGATACAATTATTTATCGTTGACGTCAGCAAACTGGGTCGTAGTCGTGCGGTCCAAGCTTCAAAGAATTGGAAAATTCTAAGTAGGTATGGCGACCGGTCTTTGTTCTTGGATGGATAATGCCACATAAAATTGTTCTTGGATGAATAATGCTATAAAAAAATAGTATGCGCGATATTTTATCGTCAGCTTTACGTCTAGAACATTCTGCAATGCGATTATAAATCTATCATTCAGTCCTAACTGATTCGTGTATCATTGGAGACCACGTGCGTAGTTGACTATTAGGTCCTAAATTGATTCCCAGGTCGGGTAGAATACGTACCATACATACAAATCACGCCTTTTCCCCATTGGGGTAGGCAGATCCACAGATCTTTCCACTTGCTTACGACCTTTCGCTTCTGTAACTTTCATAATTGTTTTCATACATGCACACCGGTTGTGGGTACTCTTGACCTAGCCTTTCTCCAAAACGTTCTGGATCTGATTAGAAGTTACGACAGCAAAAATCATGAAATTAGGGCCTTTATATTTGTATGAATTGTTAAATGTAGAGGCCACCTAATCACTTTGTTTATGGGTACATCTAACTTCATACATTTTTTCACTACTAATGCCTATTATAATTACGTTAGGTGACACAAGAAAGCATTTGTGAACAATAAAGGTCAAACCAATGTATTAATGATATTAACATATGCTTCAATTGTTTAACACTTATAAACGAATATTTACATCAATATGTATTTCCATGTGGGGCCTTTTGGGGATTATTTTAGGGACTGAACTACTCTTGATCAGTGAAACGTAAATTCCGTTCCCTTCCCATTGCTCCTCACTTAACTAGTATTGTGACAGAAATACCTAATAGTTTTTCTTTTTCATTTCTATTCAGCCCCGTTTTTAGAACTGAATGAAGGTAATTATTGAAACTTGAAATGAATCTAATTCACTCGTAATATTTTTAAATTTCAAATTTTAATAATTTTAGATTTGTTCCTGAAATATCGATGTTAAAAGATGTATGTCTTCTGTTGCCAAATGTTGTCAGTATTTTATATTTTTAATAATGATTAATGATCATGCATTTATTTCGTAGATGACCCTGTCAAAACGAACTAAACACATACATTCATTATTTCGTCTCTTTAAAATTCTCACATTCTTCTTTGTTTCATCTCCTTTCTCCTACGCAAGTTGCAAAGCGCGAGTGTTAGATAGCTTTGGTGTTGCAAGCCCAATACTCGTACCTTCCAATTTAAATGACGAAACTTCAACATCCGGGCCGGGACGTATATTTTAGAAAAAGTTAGCATCTTATTAGGTATTTAATTCATGTAACCTTTTCAAATATGTAACCTTTATGTAGTAAATATAACTTTTATTACTAATTATAATTAGCAGATGAATCCTAATGATGAATATTTAATTGCAATCACCTTGACCGACCTTATATTATTACTATACCAAATAGTAGCAAACTGTTAAGAACTGATAGTACTGGGCGAACTGTATGTATGTGACCTGAATCGGCAAACTACGACACGTCAGTAGACGTATCTTATTTGCACCTGACACACGATATACATAATATACTACATGCATAAATTACCTAAGAATTAATGAGAAACCGCAGTAGCCTAGTGGTTTGTGTAATGGACTGCTGAGATGAGGTCGCGGGTTCGATCCCAGGTTCACCATGGCACACACCAATGACTTTTCGATGCTTTTCGAAGTTATATATTTATCGCAGGTTTATAAGTGCCCGGTTAATGGCAATAGGCTCGCCACCTATTATATTGGGACCTAAACATAAACTGGCGAAATATGGGTGCTAGCACCTCTGCCTACCCCTTCGGGGATATAGGCGTGAATTTATGTTATATATTAATGTTAATAAATGAATAACTACATAAAGTCTTATCCACATTAGTACAAACATACACGACGTCTTTCCATTTGCTGCAATCCTGGTACATTGCAATATTTGCGATACATACTTTTCTGTTGTGTCAGGTCAGGTTAAGAGTACCCTTGACCTGGGAAGCTCCTCAGTCTCTCATTGCCCCATGAATATGTATCATCAATCTTCTTTCATCTCAGAAAAGATCTCTACATGTACGATCTGTGCAAGAATCACTTTGTCTATCCTGGGCTTGTAGGCAAAGTGGAAGTCTACTAGTGGAATCACAAGTGAATTGTTAAAAGTTCAAAATGTAAGGGAGTGACACAATTTTTCGGTTTTTTTTATTATACTACGTAGGTGGCAGACAAGCACAGGGCCCACCTGATGGGAAGCAGTCACCGCGGCTTATGGACGTGTCTATTGAAGGGAAGGGGCTAAGAAGGGGTGGGAAGCTAGGCGTTTTCACTGGCATTATAGCCAATAGAATGAGAGTTTGTCTAGGTCCTTCAACACGATATCTCTACCATACTCCACCGTACCTTTACATATAACGCTATCAATAAAGACTGATGCTATCTATTCAGTAAACTAACATTTCGCCTAGTTGGAACTTTTCCTAAAAGCTATTTCAAACTTTTTTAGTCAGTCGTCACTCATCGTTCACACACACAAGTATACAAATATCAAGCATGCAACCGTCTCTTGGCTTGGCGCGAAAGACCTTGACCCAAAAATACATAACACTTCTTGACATCGTGACATTTAGACAATTTTTAGTTGATCGTACAAACGTTAATGAGTTCTATTGTCTACCATCTAAGAATCACTTTCGTTTTCAATGCTTGTCAGACAGCCATATCCAACGTTTCATGGGACAAGTTAAAAGTGGGAAGCGAACTTTTGAGTTTTTTTTTTATACCACCTAGGTGGCAGACAAGCACACGGCCCACCTGATGGGAAGCAGTCACCGTGGCCTATGGACGTATGCAACACCAAGGGCGTTACCTACGCCGACCCTAAAGGGAAAAGGCGGGGGGTAGGAAAGGGTGGGGAGGCTAGGAAGGGACGGGGAGGAGGAGGGGTACAGTGAGCTCTGGCTACCCTACTTACCGGCGGGAACACAACACGATGGTTATTATGGCCGCGGTGTTCTGTTGGGCGGAGGTACATCCCCCGTCGGACAGCTTATTTCGGACGGGAGATACCGTCGTGTCCTACCTCCTTCCAGTTTTTTCTTCCTCCGCTTTATCTTATAGCCTTCTAAATAGCAAATTGTTTAACTTTATGATGTTGTAAAATATATTTGTCGACATTTCAACTTGAAGTAAGCATGGAATTTAACGACCTCTTATAATTGAGTTTGGTTTGAGTATTCAATGCACCAAAAATGCGATGGTAGCTGAATGGATAAGGACGCGGTCTCTACTCAGAGGTATCGAGTTCGAATCCGGCCGGACAGCACCAATGTAATTTACACTATGTGGAATTTATATGGGCTAATCACATGATTTACCATCTGCTGACGGTGAAGGAAAACATCATGAGGAAACCAACATGTTCTAGAAGAAATTCTAAGGACATGTCCGATTCACCAAACCGCATTAGGCCAGCGAGTGTGAATTAAGGCCTATACCCTCTCAGCTCTCTCGTTAGAGGAGAGGAGACCCGTGCCCAGCAGTGGGACATAAATGGGTTGCTATTATATATTCAATGCACCTGTGTTGCACTTATCATTAGCAGACTTTTTTTTTACCACAGGTATCATAATATTGAGAGTATAATGTATGCGTTGCTCATTACCAAGGCGAGGTCTGTATTGATCCACATAAATGAATATCCAATTGTATCTCATGTTTCAAGTTATCCATATTTCCATCAATCGTCGAGTTAATAGAATTGCTTTGTTAACCGGTTCTACAAAAGAATTTTATCCACTAGTGCTGTCATCTATCCATAAAGAATAACAATTGAAGAAAAATATTATTAAGAATTATTAACATAACCAGATTCCTACAAAAATAACATTCGGTAGGTATAGTAACAGTTAAAATTCCTGAGCGAAAATTTGCCGTAACCGCATGACATGGCATGCGTAACCTATGAAATTCATGAAAAAACGTTTTAGATGGTTACATTCGACGCGTAAATTAATTTATAACGAACCAAACCACTTCATAACGTTTCATAACCGGTGTGTAAACAACTAGTGTCTTCACACGAAGTACTACAATAACTCAATAGCATGTATAATTGGATAATACTCACATAATCTTTCTTTATGACGGCGGCCTTGCGGCGACCGTGCCGAGTTATCCGCCTATTTTAAAAACATACATTTTCTGTTATCTTGTCTAACAACAATAGACTTTTTAAATTAGCAGCTTAACAAGACAAACGTTTGCGTCCAAAAACAGTGACAGATTTCACTGACGCCAACACAGCCAACATTAGATAAAGTTTGGCCCAGTGTTCTCAATTATCATAGCATTGGACTAATACCAAGCGTGAAGTACAATACTCAGTCGATAACAAACCGTAAAACTATAATGGTACGTATTAGAATGGTTTGCGGCAGTCTACATTCGTCCAAGGTCAGGAGAGTTACTCAACGGACCGGTTAGTTGTACGACAACTGTACATTGCATAATTTCACCTGGTTTGTTCAAAGATGGTATCGTCGTATTTGCTGCTTTTTATATGTCTACTAAGGTAGCAATTATTGTTTACACGGCTCGATATTAAAAGGATATTACCGGTAACGTTCGTTATACCGTGTAAAGATCACTCATTGTGGCCAATTAATAATTAAATTCCAAGAGATTTTGTGAACAGAGTAAATACTTCAGATTTACTGTTATTTAATGTAGTTCAAAATTACACGTATTTCCAAAGCTTGTATTTTACATAGAAAATAACCAGACTTTAGCTGTTTAGCAGGTTTTCGTGCTGTACGTAACTTTTGATTAATTATATAATTAAATTAACCTGCCAAGTTAAAATTTAGAAGAAATTTAGATGATTATGATCGATTTTAAAGTAAACTTGATATTGGATTGGATTTCAATCCTTTTTTAGGCGGACCTTAAGCTGATAGGAACTTGGCCTTATTAGCAGGTATGTTTTTGGTGGGATTATGATGATACCCCAAATATTTAAGTAGTAATGAATTTTGAATCATAACCTTGGAAATGTAAATCTTACTGTCGAAAAAATCTCGCGCTGTTTCACATATTATCGAGGAGTGTCCCTGGAGCCGATAAAACAGCAATATATTTTGTAGTCTCGTCTTTCGAGGTTAGAATATCCTGTTAAGCCTACAGCAATAGATTTGTACTCCATAACGATCAGGATACAGCATCCTAATAAAAACATCAGGGGTCTGTCAGGCCGACTTGCTTTGATTCTTATTTAATGGAAAACTGCCGTTTCCCGCCCCTTGGTAGCTGTGTAGTTTGTGATATCTTTAAAATAACTTCAGCGCAAGAGATTCTTCATCCCCCGCCTCGGTCTACTTCTGCTAGGGTGACAGGTGGTTATTCAAAGTACCTGATTAAAAATATGCGACTTAGTACCAGATTTTTTAAGTTTCTTTTTTTTATGGTGAGCTGATGGTAAGCTGAAAGTAAAGTCTCTGGAAAGAGGGTCACTACACGTGCCATGTTAACAATGGTGGCACTCAGCTTGACGGCCTCATCAAAAGAGGATTGTCGTCGCAGCAGCGAGTGAAACCCACCGGTCCCACTAGTGCTGCGACCACATTCCCCACCTGCCCGGCTATGCACTAGCTGACCCCTGAACGCAATCCAACCGAGATTGGATTACTATGGAGGGTTTTTCGCAATCGTGCACAGTGGTACCCACCCGGCCGAAATTTGTGCCATCAAATTTCTACCACCAGTAATCTGTCGTCTGCCGCCGCTGGGCTACTGGTCTCTAATAGTGCACAAAAATAGCGGCATTTAAATAACTGGAAACTGCGCAATTAGCAGTAGACACACAAACAAGTTTTTATATAAATATACTACTTCTTTTTATATAATTTCGGCCTTGAGCTTGTAATCAAGTTGTATAGTTAAATAGTTATTATCTGTATTAGTGATCGGCCTAGAGCCATAAGTAGCCCTCCTTGAGTTCTTGGATGTCTGATACACTTGGGAAGGTCCTTTGAAGGAGGTGAGGCATAACGGCATTTGCAAATGGTTGAATGTACATAAATGGAATTAATTTCATCAAGAACCATGCGGTTCTGTGCCTCTTTTATTTGCCGCACCATAAAGACTTGGAATTCTTTACCAGCGCATGTGTTTCTTTCCTCCTATAGTCCCGGGGCCTTTAAAGCATTTGATGAGGCCGCCAAGCTGAGGGCCGCCACTGTAGCACTACCGGTGTATGTGGTGGTGACCCCAGTCCTGAGACTTTGCCTTTAGCTTACCATCAGGCGAGGTAAATTCATTTTGACGTGTCCTATATAAAAAAACATGGACTGGGATTGGGCCCCGCAAGCCCCCCATTCAGCCATATTTTCAATTACATCGGCCAACGTATATACATAAGCATCGTTAGTTAAAAAACATTACCCTCCTTTTTTCGGCAGTCGGGTAATAATATAAATGTGTCGAACATAACATGTTCGAGCAAGTATTCATTTAAATAGGCATCTATGCTCATACTTTGTGTCTACAAGCATCCTTTAGCAAAATATCGTTCCATGGCCTTAATATGTCGAACCGGTTGATATCGGTCAAAGGTGGCACGGTACTATTAGGTACTAGATAATATATTATTTATGGCATGTTTATGCACATTCTCCGTCGACCTCTGGCGTGGCGGTAGAGTGATCTACTGTCCATGTTGGAGGTCGCAGATTCGATTCCCGCTCGATTCGAATTCGAAAAGATTCGATTAGATTTGAAGTAGGAAGTAGGTATGTCTACTCGCATTAGTCTGGGTGTTTCTAAGTATAATTATGTAAGTATGTATTTTAAAAAATTAGGTCTTATTATAGTCCACGTATATTTTATCAGCCTCATAATATATTTTCCTAGCCTCCTTTCGGAGGCTAGATGATTTATTTATGTGAATTGCAAAACGTAATCCGATTTTACGACGAAAACGTTTTTTGTTTTCGCTTCAATTTTACGGCTATGACCGTGATAACCGGGGGCTGGTTCCAATGAATATTGCAAGTCATACTGTACCACATATGGTATGACGTACTTTCAACAGAATCATGACGAGGCTTTTTTTATATTTTTATAAATGACGAGAATTTTTATAAAGGGCCGACCGCCTAGTCTCCCTTTGCTGTCGTGATTGAAGAAAGTATAAAGAAACTTTTATTGTAAAGGATTTCTAGACGTAAAATTTATTTTGTATCTTATTTAAATAGACGATAGGCTCGCGTTTGAGCAACAATCTCACCTGATAGAAACTGAAGATGCGGTCGACGATGGGCACGCTTGCCTAGAAGCAACCTTCTAGGCAAGCGTGCTCTAGACTTAAAGACTCCCAGGTTATAGCTTTCTGGAAACACAGACTCAGGCAGGCATTCCACTCTTTAGCTGTTCGCATAATGAACGTATTGCTGAAGCCGAATGTGTTGCATCTATACTAATAGGGAATAATGCTGAACTGGAAATAACGGGTGAAACAGCAGTGCACAGCTAGTTATTAGATATAATCAAATAAATATTTAAGTTTAAAGTCCAAGGCTAGCTTAGTAGTATCAAGCATGGCGCGAAGGAAAAACTTGTACCAGTTCTTGCAATACTTGATATGATATACCTACATTTTTATCTAAACAATTTTATTCATTTCGTAGTCCATAATAGTGCATTAGTCTGAACTAAATTCCTAATATCAAGTCCAGTAGGTACATCGGGCAAATCTATTTTACTCCATTAGATTACATTAGGAAATAAGTACAATTGGAAAGTTAATGAGGACATGGTAAAAACCGAAGACAAAAAATTAAGGAAAATTATTACTTAGCTGCTCACGAGTCGCAATACTTAGTAAAACGACAACAATTTTTATTGCTGAAAGAAAAACCAACTTGACAAATTGCCACTTCCATATTTATCAAGTAATTAAAAAAGTAAGTTTTAAAGAAATTTTATGTTTTTTTTGCACGGGGGTTCCGCACATTATTATATGTATCGTACAACTTTATGCATTGATTTAAAACCTGTTATTTCAATATTACAGGCAGCCACTTCAATTTTATGTAAGTACTAGCTTTCGCCCGCGGCTTCTCCTACGTGGAAGTCGGTGTCGGTACCAAAGTAAACGACTCTACTCGAATCTCTACATCATGACTCTCCACTACCAATCTCCACTCCTCTGCACTCCACTATTCACTAAAAAAAAACGATAAAAAGTATCCTATGTCCGTCTTTTGGTTCTAAGCAACCTACCAATTTTCAGCCAAATCGATTCAACGTTCTTGAGTTATAAATAGTGTCACTAACACGACTTTCTTTTATATATATAGAAGATTTGTAAAGTTGTAGATAATGTTTGCGTACAAATACTCGTCTGCTACAAGCCTCTTACCTTACACACATAGATAGGTGTTAGTGTATGCTAACAATCCATTTAGTATTCTGAATGTTGTCTAGGCACAACACGATTACTCGGAAAACGATGTGTTACATCACCATCTTGCATCAGTGCTAACATCAAATGGGCTCCTCACTAGATACGCTTGATTTCCCGCCATTTATTTTGTTACAAGAAAATTATACTAGCGGTTATGTAGTTAATGATTTGTTTACCTTGACTGAAACTCAAAAATGTCGATCAAAGCATGTCAGGTATTGATTATACACTATCAACTGCTTGATAGCTATGTCTTGCCTGGGGCGGCAGTCTCGAAATTTACCGAATTCGGTCGCTAACTCGTAGTGACGCAAACAACGATATTTGATAGTCTCTACTTTCCAAACTAACGATTTTGTCGATATCTTAACGAATATCATCACAAACTTAACGATTTATCTGTATCTTCATATTGCTGACCATGTACAGACTACCGTTTGACGCAAGAATCTTTACTGCAACCGATGTTTGTTGCTATCTTAGTTCGCGATTTCGTAGCGATAAATGTCGAGACTGCGGCCCCCGAACGCCTTGGGTTCAGGCAAGGCATAGCTATCAAACAAAGGGTAAGATAATAATCTCGCTTTTCACATCCACCTGTATTTTGTTGTTCAAATTTATAAAGAGCCAGGCTTTCCTCATCTCCTTGCTACTAAGAATTACCTAACAGAAAAACCGAATAACACTACCCATCATCGGATCCAGGACTCAACATTCGCACACGAAAATAAGCTCCAACTTTACCAAATAGCGGTGGTTGTCGCATCTTACTAAGCCGATGAAAAAACGTACGGCAAACATGACAGTAAGCCGATATAGTAAACTGCGCTATTACGTTTTCTTATAGAGCTAGCAAGTTCCGTTTAATCTCATGTGGTCGCCCATCACACAGAATGGCTTGTACATTTACGATGGACGTCTACCAACGTCTAGTCTTTTGTCTGGGAATAGATTGTTATTACAATATATATACGCGAACATCTCGACTCTCGAGATTACACATGTGAGATGAGATTGAATATTCATTTCCATTCTGCCACTTACTGCATACGTTAGATATTAATTATCTCATCCCTAGATTTCAGAAATGTTTGAAATTCATTGCTCTTTAAATCATAGATTAAATTGTTTGAATTCATTTTGCTTTATGAATTACATATTTGGTTTAACAATGAACGGGATGTCTATATTTTCTTTAGTGATGTCAGACTCTATTGCCGGATGAACCACCTACAGAACATAGGAACCACCAGCTTGTACCAGGATCCCAACTTTTTGAAGGAGATCTAATCAGCTATTAAGAACAACACATAAAGCTATATACACGTATTCGCTGTCTTTTATAATCCATCAACCCATGCTGGGTAGTCCCTACCGCCACCACCGAGCTTTTAATCGTTGGTGAAAGAGTGTCATATTTCCCTATGCACTGCACCAGCAGAAACCAGATAAGTACAGAATTACTTGATCGTTTCCCCACTATGCTAATCTGAGTTGTGTAAAGATATTCAAAGAAACAGTAACCTAAAACATTCATTCATGTATGGAAATCTTTCATCCTCACTAACTAAATATAAAGTAAGTAATAATTGTAAGCATTACAGCTTAATATCCAAAGAAAACAATTTTCCTGAAAGACTTATTTCCCTGTAGCACATAGCCCCGCCAAGTGACAAATACGTGCTCTCAAACTAATACAATTTACTCTGTAAACTGAGCAAAATAGCGCCCTTGCTACCTCCCCAGTGGACGCGGTTCACAACGGCACTCAAATTAGTCGAGAGGGACGACTCGCCCCTCACGATAAGTGTGCCATCCACAACTCTCAAAGGACAACCTTAGACACTGAGTACAGTTCGCGGTCAGAGCAATAAAGAATCATGGAACGATAAAGAAATGTTTTGTTTGGGCATTACCGTGCGAACTAATCTCAACTTTATTGCGTGCCGTCAAGAGTCGTTATCTATCTAATCGTTTTAGGGAGCAAGCCTTCTGTACTTCAATTCGTTCGCTTGCTTAATGACGCGTGCTTATTTTACAACAACTTGCAAGAAAGCGCCGAAGTTGGTAGATCGATACGGATCTAATGGACAGAATAATTTCGTTCAGAAATGTAGGTCATCCTAGAATTCAGAAATTCATTCATTCCTTACATCTGAAGTTATAAAAGGAAACATTTATCATTCGCTAATAAAGCGTTTATCATAATATTTATGAAAGATTCGGTGTATAAACAAAAAGCAGCTACTATAATAAACGAAGGCAAATAATATACTTTTACAGTAAAGTAAAGAAAATACCTATCATTGGTCACACTCATTCAACTTTAGACAGTTTTCTAACAAAAAAATGTTTCAACTCAGACAGCATTATACAGAACGTTGCAATTTCTGTTCTAAAATTTAATTCCTTCTTTGAACTTTAAAATGATAACACTCAGACAGAAAAATAATGTTTATCTTTATTATACTAAGTTTAGCTGATAGTTCTTTTGTCTCTCGAGGTTTGATTGATAGTGTGGTATAAGAATAGAAAAATCTCTGTACCTGAGTTTTACACTCATGTACCTATTTATTTAGTTCTTTACACGAAATATGCTAACTCCCACTGTTTAAAAAAATATTGTGGTTTGATCGGATGGTTTAATTGTAAATACTAAATGCTCAATCTGAGACCGAAACATTATTTAAATATGATACAATCACAATAAAAGTTGGCACGGACACGTGTCGGCAGCCCATTTTCTATTCGGCGATTCATTTGGACAACAAAGAGCTGTAGTAGGGCGATCGATAATGCCCACACACCCGGGCCCATGACGGGCCCGCGCGCGCTCTCCACCGCCACTGAAACGCAGATTAGTGTCCCCCCCACAAGGAGAGATTTGGAAAATTGGAATTTAACTGTAATTGCGCGATTTAGGCCCTCAGCGTATTTACATATACGTGAAATCATGGTCGCTATCATATCTTTACTCGGTTATCTGTTACGAAACGACATGTAGGCGTAATACAAGCTCTTCGGTTTGTTTACCTTTCATTAATACTTTGGTTATACACTGAAAATGGAGGTACGGTACTCGCTAGAAAAGACTAACGATATTAGCTTTTTATTAGTAAAATATATTTAAAGACAGCACATAATTTGAAATAGGTTGCAAGTTATAAATACACTCAATTTGTGCATGTGGACGAAAAGAATGTATCTAAGCATCATAATATCATCGTTAAGATCTGCTTTTGTCCTAAATAAAGATATGAGTCTTAATAGTCCTGGAACATTATATTCTTGTGTAGGTACTGGCCTGTCGAAATTAGATCAATACACTCAAAAAGAAATAGGGCAATTTGATTTGATTTGGTTTCAGTTTATCCACCTACCACTTGTTTACCAACAATATCCTCCTCCGCGTTCCCTCGCTACAATTATTTTCCCTGTTTGCCTCCATTTCCCTTTCCCTCTTAAGTGGAATACGTATTTAAAATCTCGTCGAAATCTACGAGCTACACAACTTAATATAATTATAAGTTTGCAGTTAGCGTCAGAAGTTGTTTGTTACGAAATTTAATAAGCTCATAACTGGGTTATTATGGCCCAGCGCATAAATTGTGTAGGAACTCGCTAAGATAATGTGTTGATAAGATCAACCCCAGTCGTTCAAAAGTTACTGCAAACTTACTGCAAAGTTTTACAAAAAAAATTCCTTAAAAATTGTAAAGATAGGTAGAGTCGTACTTTTTACTGCAATAGACGGGCGGTTATACTGAAGTGTACTTACTACGTTCTCACTTAATATAGATGTCAAGTAGCAGTTTATTACATTTTGTTTAATTTGTTTCCATTTTTTATTTTATTATAATTTTTTGTAAGTGCCGCAAATAATGGTCTATACAGAATAAATGTTTTTTGACTTTGACTTTATAACACGACTTCTCCAAAAAGGAGGTACCTATATATTATTCAGAGTATGAGTGCGTGTTAATTTCTTTATTTCACCGTAACTTTTAAATGCCTGAACAGTTCTGAATGTATGGGGTGTCGTTAAATTATCTCAAGTGATTTTAAAGAATTCTGGTAGCAGATTTTCTAGTAACCGCTAAGGTGAGTCATGGGCCTGTTAACCACCTACTATACATAAACATCACATCACCTGTCTCACTGTTTATAAAACGAAATCCAATACCTAATTTGAGTTTGAAATATATCAATTTCTTTATGTACCTACCGACATCTAGTCTAGGCAAATATAGGATTGATTTCAAATGTCGTAGTTGACATCTTGATTATGTTATTTAGATTGCTAATTTATTATTACAGTAAATTAAAGGCACTCATGTATGTATGTGCATCAAACATAACGAGTCCAAGGGTAAAGTTCTGAATTGAAGCTTATAGTATTCTAGCTATAAAATATCTCGGTCCAGCCAAATCCGCAGTTAAGACTGGTAAAGTGGACCCCAGACTCCGAGGTGAAAGCTTTGGATACGACTGGGATTAACGCTAGGTTGAAGAAGAGTATTCTAGCTTATGCTCACGTAGATTTTTTGTCCATCACGAACAAACCGAAGAGGATTCCCAAGAAAATTTTATTCGTGTTCGGATCCATTCACTACATTGTACAGACACTGCTCTTTTACAATTTTATAACAGTATAGATAAGGTATGCGCGTCCAAAGCGTGGAAAATGGTCCCTTGAGCCATAGGAACTTAGGTATGTCTAGACGTGTTCGAGTAACAAACAAATAAATAAAATCACATTTACGTTCATTTGAATACCACTTCAGCACTTAGCAGTCGCGTTTTGCTAACTGACAACAACCCTTGTGGATTTCCACAAGCAGTTCATACCATTTTCTTTCCACATATTTCAAAATTGGGGCGATAAATTCTTTACGCGGAGGGTTGGTAATAGCTAACGAAAACCAAAACAAATTTCGATATAAAAGTATGCCGAACAGAAAGAAAGTTTGTTTACCAGAGTTGATACCCTTAAACCTTTAATTTGCAAACTTCGATGCGTGTTTCGCCTTACAGAAGGCATCTTAGTAGCTTATACACTACTTCACTCGTAGCGTTTTTCCTATTTTACTCATCCGAACTCCAATCCTGATTGCATCCACAGTTTGGACTCTAGAACATGGGGTCCACTCTTTTTTATACCACTTAGGTGGCAGACAAACACACGACCCACCTGATGGGAAGCAGTCACCGTGGCCTATGGACGTGTGTAACACTAAGGGCGTCACACTCGTGCTACCGATCCTAGGGGGGATTGAGGGTTAGAGAGTGTCTGGGCTGACACTCGGCTTCTTCTACTTCATTTTGCAGCTAGGTTTACGATTTTTCTATCCGTTTTTATTCCCTTATCCATATCCTCGTAAATTAGCAAATCTGAATGTTTAGTTGAGAAATTGGCAGCAAGCTTCTCAAACTAGCAAACATTAACATACCAAGATGAGCCAGACAGATGTCGGCGGCATAGTAGCTTTGATCGCCATCCATCATATTTGTGGACTATTAATAAATTGGAAGGCAAGTGCTCTATTCTTGGACGGAACAGTTTGGTACATGCTTGCAAGATTACTTTGAAAGTAGCTACATTAAGTGCCGATTGATGCGAAGCCGGTCAAGGTTCTTTGACTAGCTAGCGTTGTTATGCCTTCATCAATGTTTAACAAAGGAATTCAATTCTTCAGCCTCTTTTGGAACATTTACAGAATACGTTTTCGTTACTTGGAGTAAAGTGGCATGGGATAAACTAGTCTCTTTGTAGCCTCGTAAGCGTTATAGTCTATCCCGTAGTTTTTTTAGGATGTAAGTACGTTTTGTGTTCAAATTCAACTGAGAAATCTCGTTATGCTTCGAAATTTAAGAAGTTTCGTATTGCTATGCAAAAACTAAACCACGTTAAGTACCTAGATGCTATGGATGAATATTGTTAAATGCATAGCAGTATTTAACTGTGACAATTAATTTCGAATGTCTAAAAAATATCTATGCCTACATTTTTCTGAATGGACAGACAGAAATGTATTATGCAGTTATGTTAACTGTAGTTAGATATAGTAACTAAAATGTTTCCAGGAATGAAACGCTCCTTTTGAAAATTTCATAATGCAATCGACCCGAAAATTTCAACTCACATTGTCAAATGATACAAGAAAAGAGTAAAAAAATTGCCAAAGTATTAATCTGTTCTCATATTTTATAGCTCATAGGGAAACAAAAAACCTACCGCCTTGTGATAGTACCCAAATATCTCTTTAAGAACAGCGCCTTTCTTGTGAAGCCGCGTTGAAGAAAATAGGCCATTTGGCAAACAGAACAAAAAGGTTTCCTTTGAAAGACTTTTTCGTAGCAAGATGCTGCTCCACTTTGCCCATTGAGTTTTGCAAAATTGATTCCTTCAGTTTCAACATTTACTTCGTCCTAAAGTGTGCATTCTCCGTCGAAATCACGCCTAATGTAATTTGTCTGAGAGGATTGCACTACATTTTTTGTATTAGTAATAGGCTAGTGTGTAACCTCAATCTCACCTGTTGGTAAGTGATGATGTAGTCAAGGTGGAGCACGCTTGCCTAGAAGTAACCTGTTTACTCTAGACTTGAAGAATCTCAGGTTGTAGCTTTCCGGAAATATAGACTCAGGCAGGGCATTCCACTCTTTAGCAGTACGCACGATGAACGTACAGCATACGGCATTGTTTCTACAAAAGAACGTTAATTTTTTCTTTAGTTAACGAATGTATTTCCATATGTAATAATTAACTCTCTTACTTAATATCTACCTCTACTTTAAGTAGCAGCATGATATCTTTTATTTTATCCTATCATAGCCTTTTTCCTTTGCAAAAGAAAAAGCGTGAGTTGGTGAGCAGTTATAGTAACCGCTCACCGTTAGACGAGTTGTTTGTTACCTCAATATATAAAAAGACATTTTCCATTTCCGTCAAGTAATTAAATTCGCGGGCTCAAGGCTGTCGCAGAATCAGATACGTTTAGATCTGTAATATCGGTCGTAAACAAAGTTTAAGCTGGCTCTGAAACGTTTCCGAAGTAATCTAACTTTTGTTTTTGTTATATACTTACGCCTTTATATCATCAAAGGGATAAACAGAGATGTATTTACACCCACAATTTGTTTACTATATTCCTAGTTCCTCGTGATCTTTCCAGCGTTTACCAACACACGTGTTTCCTTCCTTCTGACAATTCTTGGTCCTTTAAGGGAGGCGTAAAAAAACATCTAATTAGGATAATCATTGTAGCATTATTGTTATCTGTAAGAGGGTCACCCTCTTTACCACCACTTTACCTTACCATCAGGCGAGGTGGTCATATTAACGTGACCTGAGTGGCTGAGATATCACCCTCATATGGTGCAAACAATTCCATTAAGAACTAAGCGGTTCGGTGCCTCTTTTCTTTGCTTCACCATCAAAACCTGGCATTCTTTACCAGCTCACGTGTCTGCGTCTTCATACAGTCCCGGGTCCTTCAAGCGGGGCGTGAAAAAGCATTTGATGAGGCCATGAGCTGAGAGCCACCATTGTGGCACTACCGGTGTTTGCAATGGTGACTCCCATTCCAGAGACTTGCCTTTAGCTTACCATAAGGCGAGGTGAAGTCATGTTGACGTGTCCGTCATGAAAAAAAAAAACCTTTTTATTAAAAAAATACAGTCGAGCGTAACGTTGTCTACCGAACAAGTTTCCAGACGTCATAATGTTAACGAGAATTTTCTAACATACAACACCTTGTAACATGTAGCCTGATCCAGGCAGACAGTTTATGTTTTTCACGGCATTTATGGTAAGATCACTTGTCAGGGTAACTCGAGGGTCTGCCCCATATCAACTGTCGTGGATGTTCTTGACATGCAGAACAGACCGGCTTTTCGTGTTAACGTAAGGACAGGCGACGCTTTTTGGTAAGCGGTGATATAAACGTGTTGTTTTTGCCAGCCTCTGTGGTGTAGCGGCAGTGAACCGCTGCGTAGCAGGCGCGGGTTCAATCCCCGCTCAGTGCAAATATTTTTATGCATGAATATGGGTATTTGCATTGGTCTGGTCGTGCCTCGGAGAGCACGTTAAGCCGTCGTCGGTGCCGGTTGCCATATGAACACCTATGGCAGTCGTTACGGGTAGTTGGAGCCCACAAAAGTCCAACCAGTTAAACTTGGAACTTCGATATCGCCATTGGTCATAATGACCATTGGTTGTGGAGGTCAGATGGCAGTCGCTCCACGGAAAAATATCGAGGTTCAGCCGCATCACAGTTAGACTGGAAAGCCGACCCCAACTGAGTTGGGAAAAAGGTTCAGAGAATGATGAATCATGCTCAAACGACTGAACGGATCTGGTTGAAGTTCGACGCAGGGATAGATTATAATCTGGAATATCACAGGTCCCCGTGGGTCGTGGGCACGGGATCAGTATTTGACTTTGTTAAAGCCGCTAGCAACAGCGAGTATATTATCATATTCCTAAATGCATCTAGAGCCACACAATTTGCAAGGATACCTCATCAATTTGCATACTAGGTGATGGGCATTGGACGTGTTCGATTATCTAGCGAATTATCTTAGCCAATTATTAACTGGATTGAGAGCAATTATGAGCTTGTTAAACTGGAATTTCAAGTAGCTGACCTATACAATAATACATTAGTAGTTCGCTTGTGTTTTTGTCTGTTACTATGTAGTTTCTTGGTTCACGAAGAACAAACAAACTACAGCTCTTGACGATAGCTCTCCATCCAAACGACACTTATTTTCCATAAAAAAGCTGTTGGTATTGCAAACAACTATTATATACCCAAGGAGTTTTTGTTCCTGGAATAGGTACCCATGGAAAGCGGGAAAGGGAATAGAATTTCAAGCGGGCGAAGCCGCGGCCAATATCTCGTAATTTATAATTTATGTATTTAACCTAGTATAGAATATCAAAGGGCTTACTGACATGTTTTTTTTCTTCCCCAGGTACAACGGAGCGAGCATGCCTTATCACGGGATCCGTGGAGGGCATTATGGTTGTTCTGGACTTCATCATGGACAAGATCAAGGAGAAGCCAGAGCTCGTCAAGCCGTTCCCTGAGGGGGTCGACACCAAGATGCCTCAGGATAGAGATAAGCAGGTATGTGAGGAGTATTGTTTTACAGCGTCTAACTGGTGCTGGTGTCCGATTATAGTTTAAACAAATACCAGAAAAGTAAAAAAAATAACGAAAAAAAACCACAACCACTGGATCATTGAAATAGGACCACACGGGAACCAATAGCTTTCTAATAAAAAAAGAATCATCAAAATTGGTTTACTCACGCGAAGGTTCTGAGGGAACAAACAATAAAAAAAATCATTCGAATCGAAAACCTCATTTTTTGAAGACGGTTAAAAGTTGAAGAGTGGAACTGGCTCTCAGGAGAGGTTGACTTGGGCCTCGGAAGATTTTCTTGTGGCCCATACAACCAACTTCAAATAATATATAAAATAAAAATATTATAAAAGATTAGAGCCAAGTTAGCAAATAATCAGCCAAAGTAGTCCACGACTGTCGTAATTCGATAAAAACATCGGAATTCGACAAAACTAACACTGAATTAATTTGGGACGATTAGATCAAAGACCGATTTGCTTGCTATCGTTCACTTATCGCTTATCTTATCTGTGGACCGGCCACCAAAAGAATCGATTAAGTATACTACGGTTGGTATCGACTCAATCAACATAAGCTGGTGGAATGGCCACTGATAGCTCAACCTAGTTCCTGGGTTGAGCGACCTGAGTCTCAATTCTGCTATTTTGTGTTTAACTAAACCACTGTCATTCCACTGGCAGTGGAAAATATTTCCAATTAACTTTAGACATTCTCTACATACAAAGTCTAGTTTTCATTACAAAAGCATACCTAGACTTTAAGCAGTACCTTTTTTTTTCATGTGGAAATCCTCATGAATACCGGGAGCGGGGCAGGATATGTCGGACTCTTACTGACTAAAACCGCACGCCGTCTAGGGTCTCCTCACGCTAGGGTGTAAGGTGGCCCAAAGAGCATTTCCTTCGCACCCCAGCTTGACCCGGGCGGACTCCGTATTCGAGATGGCCCCTCCGGGCTTTGGGACCACAATGTTCCCGTCATGCCCCCGGAATAGGGGGGGGGGGGTTAAGTAGTACTTGAGATTAACTCGAATAACTAAGGCAAACAAACTTAAGTACTTAGTAAATCAATTTAGCAAAGTGAGAAACATTCAAGAGTTTTCAGAGTGTTCTGGTATTCAGGTCGTCCCAAATCTTCACCGCTACAGTTCTTTACAATTATAAAATTAATACAACTTTAAAGCTCTGCCAAATTGAATCTGTTTCTGAATCGGTAGTACACGTTTAGATTTTTAATTTCGTGTTTTCTTAATCTAACTTGGCGTTTTGTGTTCAAAAGTTTAGAAGAGATTGAACGTGGATTAAGAGGAAATGCGGACGACTTTTGCTCCCTGGAAGCTGCCATCTTTGTCTTATAATTCGAACGCATCAGTACTGCTACCAGGATATACAGGTATAGTTCATGGCATCTAACTTGGCAAGGTTTTGGAGTAGTAGGACCCACACTACTCCAAAATCTTGCCAAGTTAGATGCTGTACACTATACTTGTTTCAATTACCCCATTTTGCCACAAACAAGTATAGTGTACAGCATCTAACTTGGCAAGGTTTTGGAATAGTGGGGCCCACACCACTTCAAAATCTTGCCAAGTTAGGTGCCGTGCACTATACTTATTTGTGGCAAAATGCGTCGCATAGAAACAAGTAAAGTGTACGGCATCTAAACTGGCATGTTTTTGGAGTAGTGGGGCCCACACTACTCCAAAATCTTGCCAAGTTAGATGCCGTGCACTATACCATCTGGTAATTAATCAGACTACTGCATTATATCCGTTTATTTTGTTAATCCAATTACCTAGCGACACCACGAGCCAAAGATCATTAACCGCCTTTACCCATTATTACACCCAATGACTGGCAGCAAATTCCATAAGTAAAACCGTTACGAAAATACGTGCATATTCTATATCTATAGCGTTCAATCATCGCATTACGCCTCTCATGCCCCCACACTCGCTCGTATGAGGACGCGGCAAATGGGCGCGTATTTCTCAGCCCCGGGCAGACAAATGGACGCCATTAAAACGAAAGCTTAAATGGGAATCTTACGGATAACTTGTATTAATGGGGATTTAGATGCCAGGATTTCGGAGCAATGTTTACAGAGTATTAGATCGCTCTCAATTGTTGATAGAATTTGTTGAGTGGTTGGTGATTAAGTGTCTGTCGGCGTTGTTTAATCCTGTTGTGTATTGTGGACTGTTGGTGGTAAAGCCACGGTGTAACATTACAAATGAGGAGATGGATTAAACCTGTCACTCAATTATACGTTTATATAGTTACTTTCTGCCCATTTAGGTAGGAAGAGGTTTTTTTTATTTTTTTTTACACTACATAGGTGGCAGACAAGCACACGGCCCACCTGATGGGAAGCGGTCACCTTGGCCTATGAACGTGTGCAACAGAGATGTTTTGCGAATTTTTTAATTAAACTTTATTGTCAGACCAAAACTGGTCCATAGTGTTAGTAACAAATAACCTTATTCTATTGTTAATAAAACATACAATATTAAAACACAAAAAGAAAGAAATAAAAATAAAAGCTTCGCTATTTGCTACGCTCTTCTAATTTGCATCGGTTGGGAGTACTCTTAACCTAGGGCCTTACCATAATTCAATTTAAAGAGATATAATAGCGTCAACTCTCTCTGAAATGAACTGCACAGCATTTGAATTGCTATTAAGAGGTGAGGGCCCATGGGATTTACTTTAAACTTCAAGTCTAGAGTGAATAGGTTACCTCTAGGCAAGCGTGCTCCACCGTCGACCACATCATCACTTACCAACAGGTGAGATGGTGGTCAAACGCGAGCCTATTACCAATAAAAAATAACTTAAATTTATAAATATTAATACTTGTATTAATAGGCTGACCCATATTTAGCTAACCACATTTTCCGACCGATTTCATGGACTGTCGTGTTATATGTTCCCAATAGAGATACTTTCTCTATACATTTTCTTTAGTTCTCAGATAACTGAGTCCTTAAGGTCTGAGAACTAAAGGAACTTGGCCCGTACACTCAGTTGGCTCTAAATAATCAAGTTCGTTTTAAGGAACAAGTCTATTCGATAATATTATTCCATTTAATTTGGGGTACCCACTTCGCTGTGTCAATATTTTTATACAGTACTTCCCTTCTATTGTTATTACAATTTCGTGATGTAAATTAAAAGCACTTTGTTCACATAGGGTATAACGGTACATTCAGGCTTCTGTACACACCCGCAAAACAAAGTACACGAGAGAAAATGTAATAAAAACAGAACATTTACTCTAGGCGCACACTTGGCGACAGCGACTGCTCGGCGGTCTAGATGCGACGACAGACTGCGGCCGACAATTTCATAGCGCCACTAGACGCGGCGACTCCCCTAACCTGTCGTCGCGACTCGACGTCTCTGACGCCAAGTGTGCGAAGCTTAGAACAAAATATATGAAATTCTTGGCCGTAGCCTGTCGTCGCGTCTAGTCGCTGTCGCGTGTCCAGTGTGCGCCTAGTGTTAGGAACTTGTATTCCTTTCTTGCCGGGCGCCTTCAAACGCCCCAACCCGTACACTGCTGCCAAAACGTTTTCATTTAACTACATATTTGTTCAGCCGGTTTCTGTTCCACTGTTATATTGCAGTACACAATCGTATTTACGTGTACTAGTCTATGCTCGCGGCTCTGCCTGCGTGAATGTATGTTTCCGCGTCTTTTGACTATATCTCCGTTTCTACTCAGCCAATCGTGATCAAACATACGTAAAATTTAGACTTCGCCCGCGTGGAAATCGGTATCGCCACCAATTAAACGACTCTCCACTCTACTCCACTCTCCACTCCATTCTACACTTCACTCCACTCTCCACTCCAAAAATAAAGGATAAAACGTGACCCTACCAATTTTCAGCAAAATCGGTTCAGCCGTTCTTGAGTTATAAATAGTGTAACTAACACGACTTTCTTTTATATACCTATAGATATCTCCATTGTACAGGCAGCCACTTCATAATTTTTTATAACATATGTGCTCATTTACCTACCATACGGGTCGGACAAGACCTTTACGAATCTCGTATAGCTAGAAGGGTTATAAATTTCACACCTTATGTATTGTTAACTAATCCCCTTGTGGGTGTGCCTACGTGATTCTAAGTCAGCGGTGTTGTGGACAAAGGATGGCGTATCGTATTACCTATGGAGTTTCACACCTTGGGACTCCAAACGTGATTATACGTTATGAATAAGTAAGCAATCTTTTGTACTTGAAATAAGTGCACATAAGTATTTATACATTCTTATATTTTTCGTCATTGCTTTCGAAGCTTTCATCTTGGAAGTGCTGTAGGGCGAGCACGAAATAACATTCGAATAGTAAGCGTATGGTGTTCGTTACAAAAGGCTGTATACAGCCACGTATTTCAATCCTGTATCGTGATGTTTGACTATCTCCAATCTCGAAATAATATGATATTTCACAATCTCGGTGTTTGAAAATCTCGGAATATAGGTGAGGTAGGACACGATGGTATCTCCCGTCCGAAATGAGCAGTCCAACTGGGGTAGTAGGCACCTCCACCTTACAGACGACCGCGGCCATAATGTTGTTGTGTTCCCGCCGATAAGCCAGAGCCCACAATTCTTCTCCCCCTCATCCCTAAATCCCCTCAACTTCCTAACCCTCCCCCCTCAAGAGTCGGCAGCACGAATTGTGACGCCCCTGGTATTACACACGTCCATAGGCCACGGTGACCGCATCCCTACTGGTGGGCCATGTGCTTGTCTGCCACCTAAGTAGTATAAATGAGTAATACCTATGGAATTTCGTGCTCAATCAATCGGAGCATTTATTATCGTTTGTCGTCGCCTTAATTATTTACCATACAAATGAAAACTGCATACTGTCCATAGCTGTACCATATTAGTCTTATCAACAAAAAGCATGGAACATATCATTAAAACATTGTGAATAGTTTATTGTTTATGTTATCATAATAAACCCATATCTACGAATGCAGCCAGACTTCGCTGTTAGATAATGCAAACAATTATCATTTGTTACGTATCCCTCGGGGCACAAAACAGTGCCCTTTCTGTCCAACTTGCTATTAACAGTAATGTCGAGGGGTTCGGCCCGCCAGGGTCCGCTTACGGCACGACTAAGCGTAGTTGGAATCTGTTAATTAATGTTTGTCCTTTTTGGGACCGTTTATGATTTAATGCTACTCTATGCGTCTGAACTTTCTGTAATAATTGTTGTAGTAATGAATCGTAAAGGGAAAACTACAAAATATAATGCTTAAAGATCCATTTTGTACTTACAGCTTGTCCAACTGGTAGTTTTAGCTACTAATTAAGTTGTTAAACATAGATACAGCATGAATGGTATGGTGTCGTGGTCATGTGGTACGAGGCAGGCTATTCAAAATCAGCTAAACCGTACCAGGCGATGTTTTCACAGATTGTTTACTGTCCAGAGCGTGACGGGGACAACGCGGTGTCCTATGTGTGTTATGGAGTGGCTCTTGTATTCCACTTGACCAGGACATGACAGTGTTGCACACGTCCATAGGCCATGGTGACCGCTTCCCATCAGGTGGGCCGTGTGCCTGTCTGCCACCTACGTTGTATAAAAAAAGTACGAGGTCAAACTTTAAACTTATAGTCGATAAACAAAACAACAAAATTTTTATTTTAAATAAAATATCTAATAGCTGATATAACTATCACAGTAATTACTATTAAATAACAAGTAAATTAATAAACAATAAATAAATAATAATAAAACATCATCAGTCGTAATGTATTTTATTAATATTGTATGTAGCTCCCGGTTCTGAGTCTTTAGCACCAATATAAGTTTATTATACTGTTTTCTCCATAAATACAGTTAATAACAATCTCGTTAATTTACCAGTTTCGCCGCTAAATTGAGCACACGAGTGCTTTTGATGATGTAGAGGTAAAATTAACTGAAGACATATGAATATGTTTATTTGAAATATAGGTACGATTAAAATCGATTTATTAATTGAATTATGAATACAAATATGTTTACACGTAAAATGTTTATGATTGGTGATCGGAAATGAGATTATGTTTGTTACTACTAAGGCAGTAAAATAGGTAATACAGTTCAGTTGAGTGAGAGAGATGAAGCTATACACGGAGTAAAGCTACATCTCTCTCCCTCAGCTGAACTGTATTGCTGTAAGAACGTCGCGGTGGCCTCATAAGATAAGATATCCCTGCTGTGGTTTTCCCTAGCATTTACGATATGGGGTTCTTCAAAAATGGTATTAGAAGGTTTTTACAGGGTCTGTTTTACAGCGCGAGTGTTTCGCCCCTACTGTTTCACACTTCCATTGGCCATCATCGTAACCCCCTCCCATCAGGTGGGTCACGTGCTTCTGCCACCTAAGTGGTATAAAGAAATACGTTAATTGGACGTAGACTTATTATAATTTTAGCTCTTTCAATTAACATAGTTGTGATTGCGAGCCAATTTAATATTGCCTAGAACTTCCCAAGCTAAATTCTCTGTGTTTACCTGAGACACGTCCTGTCTGTTGATCCTAGTTCAATGCTCATTTATCTTGAACCTCTTACTTCCTCTTATATCTAGTGAGATGTAAGAACGTATTTCTCGATGAGGAAGTTCGGGTCATAGATAAATACGAGTTCACCTATTATTACTTCCTGTGAATGATTGTTATATACACACCTACTTATATGCAATATATACCTATATCCTGTATAAGTATCTATACCTACATAATTATAATAATATACAGTAATACCTCTCCTCCATCTTAATCTTAATATATATAAATCTCGTGTCACAATGTTTGTCCTCAATGGACTCCTAAACCACTTAACCGATTATAATAAAATTCGCACACCATGTGCAGTTCGATCCAACTTGAGAGATAGGATAGTTTTTGAAACGGATTTCGACATCCACGCGGGCGGAGCCGCGGGCAACAGCTAGTTGTGTTATATATAACAGAGATCTTTCTACTTGCTACGATCCTGGTATAAACTTTTCGTTTCTTCCACTTTCATGACCCTTGTTTTCACTTTTAAAACCGTTGTTATAGTGCACGGCATCTAAGTTGGCAAGATTTTTGAGTACCTAGTGGGACCCACACTACTCCAAATACGTCGCCAACCTTACCAAGTTAGATGCCGTGCACTATACTTATTTGTGACAAAATGCGTCGCATAGAAACAAGTATAGTGCACGGCATCTTACTTGGCAAGGTTTTGGAGTAGTGGGGCCCACACTACTCCAAAATCTTGCCACGTTAGATGCCGTGCACTATACCTACCCACTCTTGACCTAACCTTTTCTTTAATTTTTACCCGACTGCCCCAGCGCGGGTAAAGTTTTTTTCTTCAAAACTAAGCTACCAAACGAACTAAATATTATACGTTCTCCATATTTTCACCCTTGTGTACTTACATTTTCGCTCTCATATTTCTTATATTATTAGTTAAGTACGCCATTTCTGTCGGCTACGTCCTCAAATATATAATATTACCAGAACCAAGATGTCAAATTCACACTCTATTGAACGGATCGCCTACTCTGCACATTTCCTTCGGTATTTTCCTTGGCCGGAAGTTAGTTATAGTATGTGATATTGATTGGGAACACTTGCAAAGTTCTTTCCTATAGGTATTTATATAAGGAGATAGAACTATTTATCTATAATATATTATGTAACATCAATATTGCTTTTATAAAGAGAGACTGAGTTTTGTCATATAAATGGGCAAGCAAGCCGGGGTTGACCTCGCGGAATATACACTGACCAAATTAATGAGTTATTGGAAAAAGGGCGGGTCAAAATCACTCGAAACCGGCGGGCTAGCACGAAAGGAGTGGAACCGCGTGAAGTATGGAAGGACAGAAACAGATGGTGGGCTGTTGTCTCTGCCTACCCCTTAAGAAAAAAGGCGTAAGCATATGTATGTATATAATACCGAGTTAAGTATATTGGGGACTATCTTCGAATCCACTGCACTTACAAGAAAAATTCTTTCATTGTTTCTGGCTCTTAAAACCTTCCATGAAATAATGAACATTTTTATTTTATTCTTTGAAGGTTGTAAAACTTGTAATGTATCAATTGTTGATCCAATGTGGTCCAAGCTAACTACACGTGCAAGTCGGGACACTTGCTCATAGAAATCATAGACAGACTATGGGTTCTGGAGAAAAGAGGAAATAGAAGATTTTTTTTTATACTACTTAGGTGGCAGACAAACACACGGTCCACCTAATGGGAAGCGGTCACCCTGGCCTATGAACGTAGGCAACACTAAAGGTGTCACACACGCGCTGCCTACCCTGAAGGGAAGAGGGGAGGGCTAGGAAGGGGTGGGGGAGGAGGGTTAAAGTGAGCTCTGGCTACCCTACTTAGCAACGGGAACACAACACGATATGGTTATTATGGCGGCGGTCTTCTGTAGGGCGGAGGTAGTACCCCAGTCGGACAGCTCATTTCAGACGGGAGATACCGTCGTGTCCTACCTCCTAAGAATGGACCTCGGACTCCAAATTACAAACATTTGATGCACTCATGCTTTGGTAATGAATGAAAACCTGTCCCAATTACCATCTAATTATTCAATTTACATACTAATTAACCAAATGAAATTTCAATCAGTGTGTCATCATTTCAACGGTGTTTGTATAGGCGTTAAATGGAACCAAACAGCCTCTGTAAGCGAAACCGTTTAGCGGCGATATTCGGACAATTCACATGCAAATGGCGCCGCCCAGGTACGCCCACACTCTGTATTCATAGAGAAAAGTATTTTGTTTATTTATTTAACATCCCTTTTATGCGGCTCGGCGGGATGCCTTTGAACTGATGCTGCGAATCGGGAATCAGATTGCTTTGTGAGTGGTGTTATACATTTTATTGCTGGTTCGGTGTTATTTTTTATGTTAGTAAAGTACACAGCATAATATACTCACGCCTGTGTTTCTTTCAAGGGGTAGGTAGGGATGTAATAATATCTACATATAGCATAATTATCTCCAACAATTATTCTAGGTACCACGTAATAGGGGCCGAGTCTATAACCTTTTTCAAGTCACTAAAGTGAACAGCGTATACACTCACGCCTGTTTCTTTCAAGGGGTAGGTAGGTAGGTAATAATTTCTACATTTCGCCAACCATTTTTCTTGGCACCACATAATAGGGGACGAGTCTTATAAACCTTTTTCCTATGAGTATATCACCTCACTGTCAATTCAAGAAAAACCTTACCCTTGTGTGATATACTAAGGGGCTAAAAATGCACACAAGATTTTGCAAGTGGCTGAATCTTAATATATATAAATCTCGTGTCACAATGTTTGTCCTCAATGGACTCCTAAACCACTTAACCGATTATAATAAAATTCGCACACCATGTGCAGTTCGATCCAACTTGAGAGATAGGATAGTTTTTGAAACGGATTTCGACATCCACGCGGGCGGAGCCGCGGGCAACAGCTAGTACCTTATAATAACTTATGAACGCGTTTGGTATACCCGATGCCAGAGGACCCGATGTAAAGTGCTGAGAAAATCGTAGTTCAGAATCCAGGCAGTTTATTATACCTACTAATAAGGTCCTAGATGATACAACCAAGTCAAATATACATTTTCTTTGAAATAAATTGGCTTCAGACGTAACTAATAAGTACTTGCGAGTTATTAAGGTTAGTGCCCCAAAAAGAATGATTCGATGTTTGGCAGTTTGAACAACATCGCGTGGAGCCTATGTTGTGGCCTCAAATTATAATCAATCAAACTTATACTATTAAGCCCTATTTTGTACCCAGCGGAATGAATAACTTTTTCGTTACTTCACGAGTATAATGCCATTATAATAGAGTGGTATTATTGCCTCGAAACATATCTTTCATCTACATCAATCGATACATCTAATAGTCGAGTACCTATATACACATCTATTGGATGTTTTATTATTATAAATCTTACGTTTGTTCCAATAAAACCTTCATGGTGGAATATACTATTACGAAAATAAATGGTTCGTTATTTGTCCCCTATCTTTCCACGGCCCAAACTCAGAATCGTTTGACAGCGAATGAGTATATTATATTATCAGCATTCGTATATCTCGTAAATTCGAGTATATTATATCAGAATATTTATAGAGTACTAGCTGTGTCCCGCAGCTCCGCCCGCGTGGATGTCGAAATCCGTTTCAAAAACTATCCTATCTCTCAAGTTGGATCGAACTGCACATGGTGTGCGAATTTTATTATAATCCCCCCCCCCCCCCCCGTCTAGGGTCGGCAGCACCGGTAATTCCCATTTTAGTCACGAGCGTGACGCCTCGGTGTTGCACACGTCCCTAGGCTACGGTGACCGCTTCCCATCAGGTGGGTTGTGTGCTCGTCTGTCATCTAAGTAGTATATAAAAAATGCCTGTGTGTTTGGCCCCTTGTATCAGGCAACCTGGCTGCCCTGCTATGCTACCGGCAGCATTCTTTTTCTCCAGAAGATTCTTCAATGACCGTCGATTGACTATTAGACTATTATAACTTAACTGCCTGAATATGTCGGCATGTCTAGTGCACAGGAGGTCTTGGCGGTCATTGTATGGCAGTAACTGCAAACTGAAGCAAGCAAAATTTTTCCTTTGAGTGTTTTCTCTTTTGGCATTTCTATAGCAGTGTTGAAATTTATCTTTGTCTGATCGTTGGGGCTGACGACCAGAGGGTGCGTGATAGGCTCCACTTCCTCAATTAGTTTTTACAATGCTTTTCCGCCATGTATTTCCTTTCCTACACCATTCATCAGATTGCGATAAAACTTTGGAAGTTGTGCACATGCCCGTTAAAAAAAACATTGAAACGCATGCTGGTCATTAAATAGTTACAAAAAGAGATGGAAGATATTACATGGTACGTGTATGTAATGGTGACCCTCTTCCCTGAGACGTCAAATTGACGTGTCTTTAGGTACGATTGCAGCGCATTTTTACAATCTACGTATATGTACTTTACGATACACTACCAAACTTATTGTTCAAGACTGAATGTATTATCTTATCTTATCTTATTTTTGTGTAAATGGGACACCAAGGATCCACAATTTTTTTAAATACTTATACTGTTAAAAAGGTATGAGTTCCGTGTAGAAGTAGGCCTTTATGAATATTTATTCTAAGTACCTATATTCCCTATAATCTTAATTGTTCTGTTAGACCGAGAAGTAAAAAGGCTAGGGGTCTGGCTTTTCGCCAGAACTGTGACCTAATTCCTTGCCATAAGTCCAGGGGCGTGTCTGCGACAATCGTGAGCCGTCCAAGCCTCACTATTTGACCAAGTTTGCAGAGTTGGAAACCTGGTTCTACATTAACAACAGTTTTTTAATTGTAAATGTGTTTAAGCTCAAAATATTTTCGTAAGCTGCTTTCTATTTTTTCTAACGATATTTTTTGTGTTTTACCTAATTCTTTTTTTTTTTTTCAAGTCCTTTTCTATCGTTACTTTTTCCTTATTGCTTGCAACATATTTTTTGTTTAATTAGATGGACGAAATGAAAGTTTATTCTCTGAAGAACCCGTCCGTAAGAAATTGGATCTACAAATTGCACTCCCTTTTGTTGGAGTGGGGCGCCCCAGTAATTTGGGGAGTATAAAAGCTAAAAATTTAGATTTTTGTGCCTAATCCACCTCTGGATATTATAGTCAATGAAATTAATACAGAACAAAATAACATCCGAAGGGGTGAACGACCTAACTGTATATATTCATTGGCACAAAACATGTACGTCTGTTAAACAATCTGGCTATATCTACGCGATCTGTGGGTCCTTTCCTGTACGCCACAATATCCGGCCCTCTGTCTTCCCGCCCTCAATATATTGTGATCGCGCAATATATCATGTTTTGCCACACGCACTGGGAGGCTGCGCACCCTTATTTACTGGAGGTAATTTATATTCCTTGTCATGCTTCGATATATATAATTCTAGTAACAAAACTATTTTGAATCGTCTTTGGTCCTTCGCGCAGTTTGGCATTGGGCGGGAAAATGGAAGAAAATTTATTATAAACCGACTTCAAGGAGAACTTTATTTAGTTGTAATTAATTTATATTTACTACGGCACTCGATTTTAGTTATTCATAGACCCACTATATTAATTTGGTTATATATTGATAAAGGGATTGCGAGAACAATCGATAAAAAAATAAATTGGCAATCAACGAATACAACATTTCAGTAGGTTACAAAATGCAGACTAATAAATACTACAGATTGCTAAATATTATCACCCCTAATTATTACTATTTTTATATCACTTAGGTAACAGAAAAGCACATGGCCCACCTGATGGGAAGCGGTCACCGTGATCTATTAATTAGCTGGTGTTTAACTTTTGTCCAGAAGATAAAATGATTATAGAAGGAAATAATGTTGATAATTCATGATATGATATAAATTATTATGACTATCGTTATGCATTTTACCAAAAGCTAGTTGATTTGCATAAAAATTTTGTTTAAAACAAAACTATTCTCACTAAACTCTCATATTGAAGTAAGTAGGTCATTATGAATCTGGCTATATCTGCACGATCTGTGGATCCTTTTCGATCCCAGGTTCACCATGGCACACACCAATGACTTGTCGATGATTTTCGAAGTTGTGTGTATTTATCGCAGGTTTATAAGTGCCCGGTTAATGGCAATAGGCTCGCCACCAATTGGGACCTAAACATAAACTGGCGAAATGTGGGTGCTAGCACCTCTGCCTACCCCTTCGGGGATATAGGCGTGAGTTTATGTTATGTTATGTTATTTAGGTCATTAGATTCGCTCCTTCCATTCTTCTCCACGTGCTCACTAATAAAATATAATCATATTTAAACAAGCATCAAGTGTAAGCTTATTACAATTTCACTTGCAACTACTCTGATAAAATAAATAGTACATTGTGCGTTATCTAAATTAGTCTTATCGACATTTAAATACAGAAGTACTTTGTATCGACGTCACTCGCACAATCAATACTTGAACGTTTAGTTATTAATGTGTACTACTATTCATTATATTGAAGACATCAGTCAAAAACTTGACAGTAGGTGAACTTTTGTTGGAATTATTTCTGATATCTCGTATCGATTGATTTTTTGACGTCCATATAATGTTGATGAGGCTGGTCGAAATGTCCCGAGTCAAGCCGGGGTGCGAGGGAAATGCTCTTTGGGCCACCTTACACCCTGGCGTCAGAAGACCCTAGACGGCGTGCGGTTTTAGTCGGTAAGAGACATAACCTGCCCCACTGGCCGCGGGGTGGGTATCCACGAGGATTTCCGCACGGAAAAAAAAAGGCTGGTCGAAATATGGGTGTAATACACCCTGTATCATACCCACATTTCGACAACTCGGATATTTTGTCCAGTGCAAATCTGCTGCTAAGAATTTCTAAAAAGATAAATCCAAAAGCTCTGCCCAACCTAGAATCGTTCAAGATATCGTCGACGAGGTGAAAATCGAATTTGAGATTTTTAGTTGTGAGATAGGTTTGCAATTTTCCGACGATCGATTTTTTGCTTCATTTTGTGTGAGGTGCACGTATAAAACTATTCTTATGAAATGAGTCCACTCAACGTCAAATAGTAATGATCATTTTTAGATCATAACATCTGCATGGAAATGATGCATTATAATGAAGATTTGAATATAGTTTATAAACCCAACTAAGTAGTTCAACGCATTTCCTTGAGAACTAAATTATTTTGCTTAAAAACTAGTCTTGAAAATCTAAAAATTATAATCTACTTTTAACGCTAACTATACGTAATATAAAATATAAACCCAAGCTGTACCCACTATTCGTCCGATCCGCAACCTAGTTTGGAGAACAGCACTTCAGCTAATGTGTTGTGATTTATTTTTACGACCGTGTAGTTAACGTAGGATGAAAAGTGCGATGACGGGTTTCAAAATAATCGTTTATACATTCTCTTCCAATAACAAACTCTCTCCTTTAGCTAGTAACTACTAGAAATGCACTTCTTATTAAAAACTAGCTTTTGCCCGCGGCTTCGCCCGCGTGGATGTCGGTTATCGCGACCAAACATAGCCTATGTCTCGAGGTCTAATCTAATCTACCCCTATACCAAATTTCATCAAAATCGGTTCAGCGGTTCAGGCGTGAAAGTGTAACAGACTGACAGACAGACAGACAGAGTTACTTTCGCATTTATAATATTAGTATGGATTAGTATGGATGAAACTGAAACACAGGTAGTAGTCTCCTTTAGGAATTGGCGGGCAATTGTATTAACGTCCGTTTATTATACACCTGTGTATTGTAAAATATAATTTATTATACACTTAGCTGATATAAAGTCCTAATATTTATTCATTGGCCTCGATTAACAACTAATAATCCCGTCAAATTGCAACTAGTTAATTGTACGTATTTGCGTCAACAAATGAATGTTTTCGTAGGAGTACCACTATTATTAATATCTGTTCATCCGAGAATAATCTAGCTCCTTTTGGATACGGACCAAACTGGGCTTATCGCCGACAAATTACTGCGCAGGCAGGATGGCCGGCTAATTTGGCTTGAACGTATTTTTATACAGACATAATAATAGTATAGACCTGATAGCAAAACAATAGCTAATATACTATGGACGAAAAATGGTGTACACTTAGATACGATATTCCTCATTGTTAAACTAGTAGATGTCCACGGGAGAATTTTTTTTTCAACGACCCCCCGCTGGTATCCGCTGCAATTGTTATGTACCATATACGCTACTTGTAGACAAAAATAGGGTCAAAGAGAAAGATAATACTGAAGGTGCGCGTGGCAAGACATGACATTAGTGAAAATAAAGGAAAACCTCCAATAAAATATGAGGAATCCTGCTACTTATGTACAAATTGATATTAATTTACAAGGTTGTAACTTCCTACCGCCTAACGCCTTTTTGTTGCGCCTCCCACTCGCCACGGGAGACGCTGCTGCCTGCGGCCAATCCGGCCGAGGTGGGAGTGGCCCTCTAGAGGGCTGCTCCGAGGCTCTCCACGTGTCCCTCTGACTAGCAGATGGCACAGTGGGGAGCGAGCGGGGGGCGAGCTGATTGTCTGCGCGCCGACGGTTGGGTGACAGGACGGCCTCCTGTCACCCTACACCCCACCGTCGGCGAAGTGGCGCGATGCTCGCCCCACCCCCCCTTTCAGGGGGTCGAGGGGGCTATCTTAAAACCGTAGATGGCCCGGGGTCAGCTGGGGTGCGAGGGATATGCCCATTGGGTAACCTTACACCCCGGTTACTAAGGCCCGAGACGGCGTGCGGTTTTAGTCGGTTCGATCCCGACATAACCACCCCCGATGGCCGACGGGGGTGGTATCCATGGGGATTTCCGCACGATAAAAAAAAAAAAAAAAGGTTGTAACTTCCCTTGTAGAACCAACGAATGTGCAGGGGAAAGCCCAGCTCGACCTACAATTTGATTCTTTTAACAGCAATATCCTCCATTTTATCAGTACCTATTAGTTTAGACGTTCCTCGGGTCCATAATAAACTACTGCGCGCACCTTTCTAAATTTAATAAGCATCGTGTACGGCACATTGCGGAAAGGGTCGCTACTAACTATATTTTCTGTATTTTCTGTCTACTATAAAAAAGGAAATACTTCCATGTCAATTTTAATTTATAGCCCGGTGAATTTTACGACAACATTTAATGTAGTCTGGACAAAATGGTTAGCATTTTATTTTATTAGTCACTGCACAGTTTTTCATTCAGAAGTGGGATACTCTTAATTTTTATATGTCATTATAACGATGTTGCTATTTATTTTAATAAGTGTGATATTGTTTTTTGTTTTAATTATGATAATTATAAATTATAAGAATGAGCGTTTAAATATCTTGTAATGCTTAAAAATCAAGTTCTTATTTTACGTCTAATTTCGATGAAACTTTATCCAACTGGACGCGTGGAGACAGTCAATATGTGCCGCGATACAATATAGTGATCCAGTGCAGGGACCAATTGGGTTTGCTTGTAGATTATAATACCACGTTGCACATTAATATTATTGACAGGATCGCGCCCTAAGCCGTATAATATCTAAAAATTCGAGCATCTAGAATAGATCCAGGTAGCTCAGTTGGTCAGAGCATTCCCCCTGTAAGGGACTGGTCACGGGTTCAAGTCCCGTCCTGGATGATCACTTTTTCCGATCAAAAAATCATTAGGATCGTGATAGTATATTATCCCCACGCGCCCTGTTATACGTATAATTTATTAAACTCGGTGTTAATAGTTTTCCTGTACGAAGCCGTGGATTTGTTAAAAGTATTTTTGCTTCTTTTCACCGAAGTAAAAAGCTACCAACAACACCATAAATAATACTTATGTTACTCAAAAAACTTAGAGGAGACCGTAAAACGTGCTCTTGAAACACATTCCAAATAAATTATTTAAGCATGAATGGTTTATATTGTGGCCGTCTCACACATGCGAACTGACTGTTAGGGGCGGTTTCAGCGGTAATGACCTACCACTGTAATCAGACTCTTGTAATACCTTTTAATCGCCCTTTATGGACCCGCAGGATCAAACATATGGGATATTTTTCACGTTAAGTGCTCGCTTCGTACACATTTAGATAACTCTTTTTGTTTTTGTCTTCATGAAACGTTTAACTGAATACCTATGACAATAATTGTGTTGTAGGTTCACGAGGGCCGTTAATGCATTAATGAAGCATTAGAGAGGTTGGGAAAAATCTCGTACAAATGATGAAACTGGTCAATGTCTGTGTTGGGAAACCATTAACTCACAATTGGTTATTCCCAATCGTCACAACTGGCTTTTTTCCCACTGGTGACATTGTGAAAAAATTTCATATGTTGCTAGTGGTGATAAATTGTATAAAATATGCTCAGTCGTCATCCCTGTCGACTTGAGTGGTGAAGACTTAGGCCAATTGTCACGACTTACTATCGAAACCGTTTGCTAACTTACAAGCAGCGTACCTACTTATTATCTTCAAAGCACGTGAACTCACATACTATAATTTCTTGATTGAGCTTGCTGTGGGACAACGTAATATTCCCATTTTTTGATTTGCCACGTCGTTGCAAAGAAGATTGGGAGTACTACTATAGCGGCGTTATGCCAGCGGTTGTAACAGTAGTATAAGAACAATTTCAGAGTAAATCAGCCCCCGTAGACAAGTGTTAAAAGTCTAAACCGCTAACGGTCGCTAAGGAAACGAATAGATTAGGTCGACCAATCACATCCAAGCTCGTCGCCGGCGTACGATGCGCGCGCCGCGGCGGAATCACGAGCTGAAGTGTGATGGTCGACCTAATCTATTCGTTTCCTTGGCGATTTAGATTTTTGACACTTGTATACGGGCTCAGACCTTGTAGGTGGTTCTTCTGCTGAATATTTGTATAGTGACAGTATTAAAACATACAAGAGTACACAAGGCCAGCGAATCACGTTCCGCTATTATCGGTTAATTCATTACTGCGCTGATAACAAAGTCAGTTATAATACGAGCCTGATGTGGCCATATCGATGTATTAGATACACTGGTATGGCAAGGATTGATAATTTTCCACTATAAATTCCTTGTGGTAACTGCTTGACCTTTCCCCATAGTATAATACTGTAGTCGCGAAAAGTCTTCGTTTGTCATCTATTCGTATATCATCAATACATTTGTTTGTTAATAGGTTGTTTTTATATATAGGACACGTCAATTTGACTTCACCTCACCTGATGGTAAGCTGAAGTTTCAGGAAAGAGGGTCACAATAATTACATACACGTACCATAAGTGTATGGCAAGAAACAGGAGAACAAGAAGGGCATGAGAATGTTTTTGCAGGGTCGACAGCGCGAGTGTTGGTGGTGATTTATGTATCATTGTTGGTGTTGCACGGGCATAGGCCACGGTGACCGCTTCACATCAGGTGGGCCGTGTGCTAGTCTGCCACCTAAGTGGTAATAAGAAAAAAAAATCATCTATACACGGCCTCAAGCTCTGCTACCTCGGTACTAAACTAACTTGTTTATCCTGAATATTGTACGGTTGTACTGTTTCTCCTAAACTTAGACCCTCGCTTATAAAACTGTTCAATGCTCTCCAATCTCAAAGGCTAACCGTCCAAAAATAATTAATTGTTGAATGCCTCAAAGTGCTTTCCGCTTTTCAATTTGTTTAGAAGTTCATCAAAAACGACGGACGAGGTAGCTCCCATTCCGGCTGTTTTCTTTTCTAAAGAATAATTAAAAATAACTTTTTCAAAGAACGTTATGAATTTTATTCTGTTAACGTAAATAGGTACCAGGTCTAAATTGAAGTCTGCAATTGCCACGTTAACTTCGTTTTAATTAACTTAATAATGAGTATTTATATTTTGCTTTTATGGTACCTATTTTATAGAAAGGACTTGGATGCTGCATACAAATTTTCTTAAGTATCTAACGTACGCTCTAATTTTTGAAGTCGTGAATATTACGACTAATTACTGTTTTACAAGGAAATAAAAATACGCAAACAATGTTTAAAATCCTCCATAGTAATCCAACCTCGGTTGGATTGCGTTCAGGGTTCATCAGGTGCATAGCCAGGCTTGAGGTGATGGTTGTCGCAGCACTTGTGGGACCAGTGGGTATTGGCGTAGTCTAAACCAATATCTGCGCTTTGTCACGCAGTGCTGCGACGACAATCACCTCTTTTTTAATGAGGCCGTCAAGTTGAGGGCCACCATTATTTCACTGTCGGTGTATGTAAAGGTGACCCCCCCTTTAGCTTACCATCAGGCGAGGTGAAGTCATATTGACGTGTTCGATATATATAAAAAAAAATGGCAAAGGTTTGTCAGAGTCATTACAAGCGTTATCATAATTATGTAACTGCTTACCATCAGGTAATCTATGTGAAGTAATATTAAGAACAATCACCTAAATACATTGCGTGTATCGAAATGTGATTACTTAATCCAAGACGCTGCACAGCAGGTGTACGGTCCAGACGTATTAACAGCTATGACAAGTCAGTTCCACAGTACCAACATCGTTATGTTTACACCTTCCAGGTCAAGATCCTGGTGCCGAACTCGACCGCGGGCATGATCATCGGCAAAGGCGGCAACTACATCAAACAGATCAAGGAACAGAGCAACAGCTACGTGCAGATCTCGCAGAAGGCCAAGGAGCTGTCGCTACAGGAGCGGTGCATTACTGTTGTGGGTAAGTTAGAGGGGAGAAATGAGTTCAATCCTCCTCCCATCCAACTTCTCAACCTTCCTCCCTACAGGATCGGCAACGCGAGTGTAGCACCCTGGTGTCGCACACGGCCATAGGTCACGGTGACCGCATCCCCATCAGGTGGGCCGTGTGCTTGTCTGCCACATACGTGGTTTAAAAAAAAATCTAGTTTTAATTTTAGTACTGTTGTCTCAATCCTCATTCGGCGTTTTGTCAAGGACATTGTAGTTTTGTATCAATGTTTGAAAGGTATAACATTTTAGTATAGTATGACCATCCTTGCAATTGGATACCACCGATACAATAATACATAAATCATTTCAAATCTATTTGTTTTCGAGAACGTGTCAAAAGGTACAATACATTGAGCATATGTTAAGAATTTAAAAGTAGATGTCGTAATATACCTATACTGCATTTAATTCTTAATGCTAACCTGCTAAGGTCTCGGGTTCGATCCCAGGTTAACCATGGCACACACCAATGACTTTTCGATGCTTTTCGAAGTTATGTGTGTATTTATCACAGGTTTGTAAGTGCGCGGTTAATGGCAATAGGCTCGCCACCTTACATTGGGACCTAAACATAAACTGGCGAAATGTGGGTGCTAGAACCTCTGCCTACCTCTTCGCGGATATAGGCGTGAGTTTATGTTATGTTATGTTATTTAATCCTTAATGGGTCTGTGAATATTTAAAATGGTTGTTTTAGGCATCACGCCTAACTAACTCCAACAGATGTTTCTATATATTATTCTAATCAGAAGTTACAGGACCCTGAATACCTGTTCATTAATGTTACTGTTTCTGAAACGAATTAGTAACTTGTTCGCACCGCTGCTAAATTATGTATAAACAACTTTAGCTAATTGTTGTGGATCTCGACACTGGTATTCAGTGATTTTAACTTCATGATGTTATTAAAATCAAAGTAATTTATATTGACTCGTACTAATGGAATTTGTGTCTAATGTATACACATTATTTGAATCAGCTGTTTCTCTAATAACTGCCTCATAAAACATCTTTAAATACATACACTCACACCGTTTTCTCTTCGGGGTAGGCAGAATCAAAAACCCGCAATTTGCTTCTGTCCTCACTCAGTTCATGATCTTCCTCTACTGTCATCAAGCCTTTCATGCAAACATTTTACAAACATCAATTTGATCAATGTTGTACGTTCTGCGGAAAAAAGTTTAGTTTCAAAAGATTCTTTTGAGTGAAATTTTAAAGCAATGGCATGCTAACTATTTCCAATGATTTTCTGATCGGAAAAAGTGATCATCCAGGACGGGACTTGAACCCGTGACCGTCCCTTACATCGGCCCCTAAGCCGTTGAATATATCGGAAAACTTCGAGCATCCCTTTCCCTTTCGAGTTCCCTTGTAAGGGACTGTTCATGGGTTCGAGTCCCGTCCTGGATGATCACTTTTTTCGATCAGAAAATCAAAAGATTCTTTCCACAAATATTCAACATCAACAAAGCATTGGATGTAGTCCGTTCATTTAAATATGCCCTCGATAAAATTGTCAGAAACATTAACCCGACTCGAGGGTAAACCATTATATGAGCGATCAAGAACTAGAATTAAAAAAAACTCTAAAACTGTTCGCCTAATGTATCCATGTCGGTAGATAGTGCTGACTAATGAGCCATCTCCGCACCTAGGTCTAGCCCTGCGATGTCTATCTTTAGTGTTTTAGGCTGATTATAAATTGCCGCATAACTCCTCATGTTTACGTCGGCTAGGGTCTGCGTAAGCGAAAATATAATTTTGCTCGTTTCTATGTGTTTTAACGATGCCTTGCGGTGTTAGCATGATTACATTACAAATAGTTAAGTATAGTTTAATAGTGAAAACTTAAGAGATAGAAGACGCGAAAGCGGGCTCTAGGTCCTATAGCATAACATAACATAAACTCACGCCTATATCCCCGAAGGGGTAGGCAGAGGTGCTAGCACCCACATTTCGCCAGTTATGTTTAGGTCCCAATGTAATAGGTGGCCAGCCTATTGCCATTAACCGGCATTAACTATAGCAATAGGAGCAAATGGAAAGATATCGTCTTTCATCATCATATTGGCGTTGTTCCCTGTTAGTTGCAACTCCTTCTCCAGAGTCTTATCTTTCTATCAGTAGGTGTACTGGTTTACAAGTAAGGTTGACTTGGCTTGGCCTCGAAGATCTTGGGACTCCCTCATACCAACTCATATTGACGGCGAATTCACCTACTACTACTACTGTGTGTGTAATTTTTAGTTCAATCAATCAATTAGCCTATTGTAGTCCACTGCTGGACATAGGCCTCTCCCAATGTACCGCCTTGCGCATCCAGTCTATCCCAGCTACCTTCTTTAGGTCGTCCGTCCATCGTGCTGGGGGGCGTCCTACTTTCCGTTTGCCAGTTCGCGGTCTCCACTCTAGGACTCGTTTGCTCCATCGGCCATCGGTCCTTCGGCAGATGTGGCCAGCCCATTGCCACTTCAGCTTGCTTATTCTGCGAGCTATGTCGGTAACTTTCGTTCTTTGTCGGATGACCTCATTTCGAATTTTATCCATCAAAGAAACTCCAAGCATAGCTCGCTCCATAGCCCGCTGCGCGACTTTTAAGTCGTGGACCAGTCTCACTGTTTTTAATTACCGCCTCTTATTAAACTATTTGATATTTTTTTTATTTCCATCAAAAGTGTTCCTTACTCGCTCAAGGTCGTCTGAGGCCTATTAAGTTTTCTGGTCGGCGGCCACAAGTTCGTGTATCACTTGCACATTTCTATGAACAAATTAGTCGACGCCCAGCAACCGTGACGGCGCTGGCACAGACATAGATTGTATCGCGGACAGTTTGACTTACTTTTGTGTTAAGGATATTAGAGACACGTGATCTAGTTATATGCATTACTAGGTCATTAGTATCGCTATTTGATTGGTATTGATATCTAGATATTGATGACGTACGTAATTAATTACTATGTACCTACTCGAAGGGTCAGAGTGCCTATACTGAGTTGCACAAAAAATTTTGACAGAAGTTGTCACTGAGTTAAGTGAATCGGAGTGTCATATTAGGAGCTAACTTGCTCACCGAAAAATGATTCCCATGTTTGCCACCAGGCTGCGCTAATCCAATCTCATACTGCGTTTACGCGCTCACTAGCGAGTGTGAAATGGCAAACGCAAAAACTCAGTATAGGCACTCTGGAAGATGTATACTGTAGAATACATACTTTGAGAGTGCTTAATTAAATATGTAACACGTAATGCAAATTGTTTTGAATACTTTTATACCTTAATTATACAGAAGACGAGCAATGAGAGCTACCCGATTTAGAATTTTCTTTAATATAGAATAGGGAACATCTGTGAGGCAAAGATAAGGGTTAATTGCTCTGGGTCATCCGGTGTGCGATGGAAATGCCTTTAGGGTTATCTTCATCTGAAGACCGAGACGGTGTACGGTTTGAGTCAGTCCGAATTTCGGTACGAAAAGAAAAATTGAAGATAAGTCGAAAGGCGTTTACCAGGATTGTAGCAAGTGGAAAAATGTTTCTGTATATTCTAAAGCGAAAGGGGTATTTTATTACAAGCTTTTATTTAGTTTCACCTGTCCCGTTGTCTGTAATCAAATCTTGCAAGCCGTCGATCACTTCTGGTTATCCGATTGAACTGAAATTTGGCATACGTAAGTCCCATGACAATGCAATATTGTAAATAATAAAAGCTTGTTTTTAAAAAGGTTGTTTTTAAAACAGCAGCTTGTGTTCATATAATATTTGTTACTACGAAGCAGTTAGGAAACATGTCGACGAGTCAAGTTTAGCTATACATTCAAATGAAACTTTGGCCCCAAGTTATTTATTACAATAATGCCGTACGCCATAAAGGGCACTCGTGCCGACCGCCGTAGTTTTTTGAATAACTGCCTCCACGCAAGGTTGTTTCTAGGCCCTTATGTTAGCTCCGTAATTTTATTGTATCATATACCATTCAAATGCTATAAAATTAATTACAGATAACAAAAAAATAGGCTATTTTTTAAAATTTAGTCCGTCAGATTGACTGCTAGTAAACGCTGCATTGCGAAGCGATAGAAGCTGAATGGATAAGGACACAGCCTCTTCTTAGAGGTATCGAGTTCGAATCCGGCCAGACAGTACCAATGTGAATTTCACTTTGTGGAATTTATCTAATCACATGATTTACCATCTGCTGACGGCTAAGGAAAACCATCGTGAGAAATCCCACATGTCCTAGAAGAATTCCTAAAGACATGTCCGATCCACCAACCCGCATTAGGCCAGCATGTGTGTATTAAAATCCCTGTCAGCTCTCTCGTTAGAGGAGAGGAGACCCGTGCCCAGCAGTGGGACATAAATGGGTTGCTATCGAGAATTTTTGCTATTGATATACCTACCAAAGTACCTACATTGATATCTGTGAAATCTCACCTTAATGTTCAAACGCTTATATTGATGAAAGAAATAAACTCGAATGAAATGAAATAACACCTGAATCTTGTGACTTCGATCGCTTTTCTCTTCTCAACGGCGACATTAACATCACCCGCATCATTAGGCCGTGGGCACACTCACGCTGCCGTGGAAAAGGGTCGTGTCGTATCAGCGATACGACCCCTGTTCTTTATAAATGAGATGCGATCACAGAAAACGGCTAAAACGTAAGGAGACTTTGGAAATAAATGGGGCCATTGACCATTTACTTGATTTATTTTTAATATCACGTAGGTGGCAGACAAGCATACGGCCCACCTGATGGGAAGCGGTCACCGTGGACTATGGACGTGTGCAACACCAAAGGTGTCACACACACGCTGCCTACTCTGAAGGGAAGGGCTATAATGGGGTGGGGAGTCTAGGAAGGTGTGGGGGGAGGAGGGGTACAGTGAGCTCTGGCTACCCTAATTACCGGCGGGTTATTATGGCCGCGGTGTTCTGTAGAGCGGAGGTACTTCCCCAGTCGGACAGCTCATTTCGGACGGGACATACCGTCGTGTCCTACCTCCTTCAATAGATGTTGGATATCAGCAGTATATTTTTTAATATTCAGTCCGAAAATTGACTACCTCGCTGGATGGTAAAGCTAGGGTAAAGTCCAGAGTTCCAGAGGTGACTAGCCGTCATTCTAAACTAGATTCTAGATTTCTATGTTTTTTTGATTATTTTTTTATATTTAGTCCGTCAATTGAATTTACTCCGCTGGATAGTAAGAAGCTAGGGTTCCAAAATGTCATAGTGTGTCGTACTTACAAATCTATATTAGCGTTGATAACTTTATGGTCGGTACTTATAATTAGTAATGTATGAACTGGCTTACTGCCCGCAGTGCGATGCGACGTGATAAAATTGCATATATTAGTAACTGCATGTCGTTTTCTAAAACGCAATATTTGTGAGTCACTGTGTCTATACATATAATAAAGTATTTACACGAGGTTTACACGTGGCTGTATAATATACGAGTAACCGATGTTGACAGTCAGTGTCGGGAGTAGGTACTCAATTTCAGATATAATAAATATTTGAATATAATAATTATATCGTAAATCGTTTAGTTATTACAGTTTGGCCGCTGAGACTATGCGTTCCTGACACATGTCAATTCTTCATGACTAGTTATGTACAATAAATAACTTGTACCTAGAACCGTTCTCTAAACCTGTTCCCGACTTACAATAACATAATAATAATCACAGTCAGCAATATTTCGACAACGTGATTTCATTTTAAGTTTAATTTTATTCTAATTTGGCTATCTATCTGCCCTATTTGTTTTTCCAATTTTTAATTTTTAATTTTGTTTCATTCTTATTTAATTTTATGTGATTATTAAATTGTAATGATGGGTTATTACATGAAATAAAAAAAAAATCATATTCATTTCATTCATTATAAAATATGATTCATACTTTCTATTAGCTTGGGTAGGGGCTTATTACAAAATTACATTATTATAAATTTATAACGTTCTATTTTATATTTTTCAACCAAGAAATTATTATTATTAAGGTTACTAAAATATGCGGTTACAATTGCCTTGTTATTTTGTCTCATCACTATGAAAGCGAACATTTGACATAACCTTGAAACAGCGCAGTTTGACGTGGTTGGACGTGGTATGACTTATAAAAACTATTGATTTTATATTTTTAATTAATTAATTGTTAATCATTTTAGCCCAAAATTAATCTGTGTATTGTAAATTGGCACAGTAATTAAATTTTTAATGTTATCACTCGTTAATAAGGTCAATAAACGATATTTAAAATTTTGCCGTAAATTATATACCAGTTCAAAGTTACATCGCCCTTTCGCTCACAACCTGTCAGGAACGCATTCTTTCAGCGATTCTATAATAATTAATAACAATCGTTTAGCTGTTTAGTGGGCCCTGTGTAATTATTACACAGGGCCCATTAAAATAGCTAAACGATTTTTAGAAAATATAATATATTTAACTCCAAAAACCAGTTTTTTCCAAAATCAAATTCTGAAAATGATCATCTACTTTTGACGATAACTTTACTATGTAATGTAGGTATGTATGCACTTATAGATCGGAAGAAATTTACACACTAGATTATCTTGTCATTGGGTTGCTTAGTACCAGGGTCATGGACATCTTTTTCCTTTTTGTCATTAGGTAATTTCCTCAAGAGTCGCCATACTGGTACAATAAAATTGTCATGAGCCTCGATTCTGTTAAAACACCCCACTGTCATTCCACTGTCGTAAAAAATATAAAAAATACCCTTTATTTTAGACTTTATTATTTTGCTGTTAAAGTCTAAAATTAAATGCCATTTTGTAGGGTAAATGAATAAGTATAATCGAATCTTTGCATTCAATTTAAGACTTTAATTGTATAAGGGTAAAATCGACAATTGAATGTTATTTTTTTAGAGTGTCAATATCATGACAGTAGCTTGCTCTGGCAATTTGTGTCATTATTTTTTAAATTACATTTTGTCTTTATTATTTTTTGTAATTTTTGTCATGGTATTTATTGAACATGGTTGTACTTGTGTTGACAGGCGAGAAGGAGCACAACAAGAAGGCGTGCCTGATGATCCTGCAGAAGGTGGTGGACGACCCGCAGTCGGGCTCGTGCCCCAACGTGTCGTACGCGGACGTGGCGGGCCCCGTGGCCAACTACAACCCCACCGGCTCGCCCTACGCCGTGCCCACGCCCGAGGTGAAAGAGGTGACCGCTGGAACACGCTCCTACCAGGCCTCCAGCCAGCCTACCAGCTTGCCTCTGTGCGCCGCTGGGCTCACAGAATACTTACTACTCATTAACGGCTCTTAAGAACCACCGTTTTGGTTCTTTGGTGGCCCGGGATGGAGTTTGGGTCGGGTACTCACAAATTGCTCACTTCCCGCTTAGTACTCTTTACTGATCAGAAAAATTTCTCATTATAATCTTAGCGTTAATGCTGGTTACTTCTGAAACTTGACCTTCAGAGTCTGGGTACCACTCTCGTACACTTTCTCCTTCTAAGAGTCAAGAAAAGTCACATAGACTTTTCTTGACTCCTTTGGGAGTGATTACCGTCCTTCCCCTCCGTCTTATACGCATCTTCGTAAGTCGTGTCACTGAATTCTTTCTTAACAGTGCCCTCTTCTAATCAGAATCTTTATGGGAGTATTCGCCCCCCAAACTCCCGTCCCTCCGCCTTTTTCTCAACGTCTAGAAAAAAATATTTCAATCCTATTTTCAACGTATGTTTACAAAATTAGCTGACTTTATATTATATAAATGAATATAAATAAGAGAGTAAGTATTCTGGTGAGCTCGTCCCGGCGCCGTCGGTCAGTCGCGAGCGTGTTGGAGCGACGGCCATTGCCACTAACGCTTGCGCCTACACACATACTAACACACACACACATCACATTACTTACCATTTGAAGTACTTTCATATACATTGATTTCATAGAATCTCTAAATATAATTTTTATTTTGTGGTCTAAAACATTATTAGATTTTAGATCACAAAACTAGAATATCATCAAATTATGGACACATTACAAAAACAAATATATATAAGGTCGTCTGCTGCGTTGACCGGATACCCGCTGCGGCCAGACGATTTTTTTGCAACGTCGCCGGATGTTCGTTCAACGCATCGCACGATCAAGCGCGACCAAAGACCTACCGTCTCAGTGTTGTTCTTATAGAATAAAGCTGCAAAGAATAGCGATGTTGACAATGTTTTTTTTTTCACGATATACGGAGTTAATATTATGTTAACTCCACCTTTTTTTTTACTGTTCAGGGCCTTACTATGACCTCATATAACAATTAAAATGTGATACAATTCAACTCAGGGAGAGAGATGGCGCTATCACGGTATCATGTACCGTGATAGCGTCATCTTTCTCGTTCATCGCATCATCGGAAGCGAGTTTTGGCTCCATCTCGCTTCCTCAGTTGAACTGCATCGCATTTTAATTGCTATAAGGAGCTCATAGTATATGGCCAGAACGTCCAGGTCAGTTACTAGCCGAGGTTACTAGCGAGCATTCTTACTTTAGTTCAGTAGGTGTGGAACGAGTACATTTTGTATTGCGTTCTAAGGCACCTGGTTCAAACTCTTTGTTGTTCTATTCTATAAGAACATGGGCCTTACCACGACGATCTTTGAACTTGGGGAGAGAAATAGATCTATATACCGTGCATAGCTCCCTGAATCGTATTTGAATTGCTATTATTATTATATATTTTAAGGCAATTGTTGTAAATAGACCAAAAAAAACAGCCCGCTGAGTTTCTTGCCGGAGTCTTCTCAGGTCTGGGCCGCGTTTTGAACCGGTGGTCCATTTGCTTCTAGTTTTAAATAAGTATTTATAATTTTGACGTTTTGTAAGTGCCGCTTAAAATGGTCTATACAGAATAAATGATTTTTGACTTTGACTTTGACTATAAGAACGTCGTGGTAAGACCGTGCACAGAAATGATAGGTGTGCGTTAAAGCTTGCAAAGTTGTTTTGTTGTCCCCGTGTGTTCATGGAGCTGGTCCGACAGGGTCACGCGCTGGGCGGCGGCGTGGGCGGAGTGGGCGTGGGCGGCGTGGGCTCGGTGCTGGTGAACGGCGCGGGCGCGGGGCTGGGCGCCGGCCTGGCCGCGCTCAACCTCAGCCTGTCGCTGGCGCCGCCCGGCTCGCAGCCTCCCGCCCCCCTCACGCAGCACACCCTCGACCACATTAAGGTAACGTAAGCGATCCATATAGACCAGCTCACTCTTAAACGTGCCCTATCTATTTGATCCCTCCGTATCAGGATGTCAAACTAGTAAAATGGCCATGAGGTAACTAACGACATGAAAGTAAAACGACATATTAGTAAGAAATATAATGGTGTTCCTATTTCTGATTTGACAAATAAAACCTAAACGCTGACGATTCAATAAATCTTTGAAATTTTCTATTTTATTTTGTACGCCTTGAGGCAGAATGTGGCTGGTCATATTTTATTATGTTTTAACACCATTACTCTCTCTGTACTCATATTCGCAAATAAATAAATGATCGATTGATTTATCGGGTCCCCGGTTGACGATGTAAAATACAGACGATATCCGTCCATATCGCAGTTCGCCATCATCATGTTAATGTTCCTACTGGTGCGTCTCGGTATGCTACATAATTCACGACTATAGATGGATTTATGTCCTGTCACTTTGGGTACTAGTCGGGCATTTATTCAATTCGCCTGATTTACGTTGAGTGTAAACATTTATATAGATGGTTTTATGCCCTAGCACTTTGGGCATTTATCGGGCATTATTTATGCCCAAAATGCCAGGGTGTAAACCCATCTACATAGAAGGGTTTACGCCCGGCGTAAATTGGACGCATTGAATAAATGCCCAAAGTGACAATGCATAAATCCATCTATATTCATGAGTAATTTCAAATCAACATTCTAATAAAGACACAACTAAAAAAAATCGTGTATCTTTCCAACCCAAAGAAGAAATGGGCGTGTTTGTAGTAAATTTTAAACTACCGGAGCGAAATATAATCGTATAGTACGGGTGAAGTCGCATAAGACAGCTAGGGGGTGGAGAGGCGGCTGGTGTCGTAACGCTACATGGGTGCGCCCGGCAGGTGGCGCTCCGGCAGGCGGGCTACAGCGAGGCGGGCATCAGCGAGATCGGCGCCGCGCTGTCGCTGCTCGTCAAGCACGGCGTGCTGGGCCTGGCGCTCCCGCAGGCGCTCCCGCCCGCGCCGCTCTCCGCCGCCTACTTCCCGCTGCCCGCGCAGGACGCGCCCACCGTCTTCGGGCCCATCGGACAGGTGCCGCTCGGTACGTACACCCCCCCCCCCCCCCCCCTCTCCCCCACACCACACTCCACAACTGACCACTCGCTCTACTTGTGACCAAAAATTTCCTCGATTCTGCTAAAGGCAAACCGATGTCATGCCACTTTCACTCAAAAAAATGCTATTTAATTGTAGACTATACCGTTATACGGTTAAAGTCTAAAATCAAATGAAAAGAATTAATTAAACTTTTTCATTCGCTCTACAAAATATCATTTAATTTTATACTCTAATGTGATAACAATAAAGTCCAAAATTCAATGGCATTTTTTTTAAGTGTTTCAGTGGCATGACAGTGACTTGTTTTAACAGAATCCAGGCCATTGGTATACATGTCATCTCTTACAAAATCGAATCAACAACCTAAACTTTAATTCCAAACATTAAACCAAACATATCGAATAGTTTAGCAACACCTGCCACTATTAAAACACAAATTTAGCACCAAAACACAACACAACAATGATTAAGTACTGTTTTATTACACCCATTCATAGCTAAAGTCGGCAACATAGATAAATACCACCGACAAAAAGATAATTATATACAATGGTGGCAATCGGAGTACTTAAAATGTTCACTCAACCTTGCAGCTCGATGTTTAACAATCTTACTGTATATTGCATTACATTATATAACGCATATGTTGCCGACTTTATCAGATGCTATAATCCATTGGAGATTCATATTCTTAATTTAAAGACTACTTACATACCTACTAGTATTGGTTATGCAATTTCAAAAGTTAATAAAGGCCAAAAAAATAGTTAAAAAAAACACGAAGAATCAAAAAAAAAATGTAATTCCAGAAAAAAACGTGCGATGCTTACAGCAGTTATGAGGCTATTGCCTTCAGGCAATTACCCATAATGTTACAATTAATTAAATACAAGATTCAAATTACTAAAACTAATAAAAAAAATATAATAATCAAGCAATAAACTTTTTTGAAATATTTTAGTGATTCTAAATATTTCAAAAGTGACTGTTTTAATAAAATGTGAAAAACAACAAAATTAAAAAGTTACGATAGTATTTGTCTCGTGTTTAATTTTGAAATTGCACAGCTAAGAGTTCATAAGTGCTATGAACCATTTGTATAAGAAAAATAATCAATTTATTACCGATCCTTTCACTCTTCATAGGATTTTTAGTACCTGTACTTAATTCTATTCTATAATAATTAATATAAATATACTGAAACCTCACAAAAATATAATAATTCTTATAAACTCTCAACTTTACTATCTGGAAAAAATGTTCATACAGTTATAAAGCCGCCCTTTTTCAAACCTTGACCAATAGTTTCAGTATATTTCTATTATAAAATGTTATACTATGATAATGAAAATTCTTGTACCCCAATTGTCGACACTACTCAGAACGATCCAGTGCTGTTGCACAGTAACCATTAGACGTTGGATGACATAGGTAAAGCGTCACCTCTCACGACCCAAAATAGTGATTGATGACCGGCCTTTTCACACACGTCTCGCTTCTAAATTCAAAATTTCACTGCTTTTTTATTCATAAATCATTTCCTGGTTTCTTATTGGCTACCGTTATTATGTGACTGCTTCTTGTCTTTGATATGGAAGGGTTTTATTTCAAAGGTAGTTTTTTTAATATTCATAATAGACTTCTAATAGGGTAGGTATAAAATGAAAATAATAATTATTAATTTTTTTATCGATGCGATGGAAGAACCTGAGATTTATTATACGTGAATCTAAATTTAAACTTACAGACTACAGCGCCATCTAGAGTTACTAAGCATAGCTTACAATATGGATTCTGGAACATTTTCAACAAAATTGAAATAAAACTCGTCCTTTCTCAATTCAAATCCTTTATGTATTATTAAATTAAATTAAATTAAACTTCTGCATGTCTAGATATTGTTATATTTATGTGTTGTATTGCTGATCTAATAACAATTGGCTTTAAATAATTAAACTTTTTTTTATATTTTTACTCTCAATTAAATCCTTCGAGTAATTTCCAAATTTTTGTAACGCTTCTCATTCTCATCTTTCGGCAATACATTACACACTTACGTAATGGACGGACGATTTTATGTGCTACGAGGAAACTTGTAGTCTTTATTACTCTTTTGAAGTTGCTCATAAACCAAATTAACAAATATGAAAATTCTTTAAATTACAATAGGTTTTAGGAAATACTACTATCATCTTATAATTTATCTGTAGATAACCAGAATTTTAAAAATCTAGGTTGAATCAGTTTATTAGCCTACAATAAAATTTTCTCTTCACCTAGCTCACCACACTTGCAAATAATCTCAGTACTCTGGAGAAAAGTTCTGGACGCATTAAAACCAAACTTGTAATAACAGTGACTCACTTGGAATCGAATCGAATACACCGAAGGCAAGGCTATCAATTTTAAAACTAGGTCATCGGTGCATTCAAAGATAGTTTTATTTGGCATTCTATATGAAAATTTATCCTTGGAATAGGTCCGAGTGCTCTGCCAATTTAGTTATTGCAGTTTCGTAACCGTCGTTGGTTTTTCATTATAATTTAGTTGTCTGAAAATATCAGTCATTAATAAAATTTGTAGTCATAATAATTTGAAAATAAATATTTTTTCTGAAAAATGCAGTAAAAATTAATAAGGGCACTTGATTACTATAGCTTGCTGGCATGATATAGACAACTAGTTTCACTGCTGAATACTGAGTTTATTGATAAAAAATCGGTTCCTTTTCATGCCTCCGATTCTCTTACGTTTGTTCTTGTAACTTCAATCCTAAACTTTTATCGGTCATCTCCCACCAATAAGCTTAGTCTCTTTCCCAGAGCACAACAAACTAGGTAACGCTTCAAGTCAAGCTTATTTCAAACATTTACAATTATACTAGATTCTTACCTACTTTCAATAAAAAGCCTATTGTAATTTATGTAAAATACAAGTATACAAATACAGCTTGTATGTTATGAGCAAGTTCAATAGCTGGCGGTCTGAGCCATAGCGTAAGTGACGGCGAGAACAACAACTCAGTTTATATCATTCGTAATTTCATATATTTGAAATGTAATCGACGCAAACCTGTATTGTTCGGAAAACATTCTTCGAGCTCCAGAACGGCTGTCTAATCTTCGAATCTTTCTGGTCCTCTTCTTCAGGCTTATGGCCTACCCAGAAAATTTCTGGTCTATTTCAAAAAGGTTTGGCTGTCGCCAGATTGCTTCTAACGGTCAGCAGAATATAAGCATTAGGTATCAGCATTTCTGTTTCGATCACCTTCAAAATGTCAGGTAAATCTGACTTCCTCAAACACCTTCAATAAAACTGTTACTTCATTTTGCACTTTCTTCTCTTGAAATCCAAAAGCTCTAAAGAAAAGATCGTGCAAGAAAAGGTTTTGCGTCTGATTGTTAAATACATATTTGCTCAGAATAGAAAAAGACTTCTGATATAATTGTTGTTCTCCCCTCGTATCATGTATTTCTTTTAAGTCCGTACCACAGCGCTGCCGGTAGTGCGACCCGTCAGTCGATCAGTCCATTGTACACGCGCACTCGATAGCTAGACTCCTTAGTTGCTGTACACGACTCGCTTGCATGAGGATAGCTCACTTAGTTCCCATTGATAGCTTAAACTAATTCAGCCCGTAGATGATTTCCGCGCAAATGTGGGTAGACTGAGATTTATGTAACGGATATATTTCAGTGAGTAAAGGGCTTTTAGTTAAAACGGTAGGTCTAAGTATAGTTGGGGCTTAGAAATAAAAAGTAGTGGGATATAAGGGTCGTATTTAGAAAATTTTGAAGTATTTCGTTAATATTCTCCGAAAATTCTTAAGCTTCCGAGAGGCAATCAGATTTCGAAGCGTTGTTATTGCCATGTGTAGCTAATGCGGGTAGTTAGCAAAGGGTTGTGCCGCGTGTATGGTGAGACAGCGGGCGGCGCTGTGCGGGCTGTCGCTAACACGTAACTCTCTCCGCAACAGCGCGAAACGTTCTAATGTAAGTGTTCGCGCTCGCGCCCGGCGGCCGTGGGGGAGGGGGGGGGCGCGGGGCCGAGGCCAGGCGGCGGCGTATAGCGTGACGCGTCCGCAGGCGGCGGCGGCTCGTTAGAGCGTTTCGCGGAGGTTGCATTCGAGGCGCTTCGCCCCCCAGCCGTGGCGCCCATCAGCCTCGGGGCCGGCGTGGGCGGCGTGGCCGGCTTCCCGTCGGCGTCGCTGCTCCCGCTCTCCAAGAGCCCCACGCCCGCCGACGCCGGCGCTAAGGACTCGAAGAACGTCGAGATTCCGGAGGTCATCGTCGGGGCTATACTCGGTGAGTTGACGGTGCTCCAATGTTTCGCTTATCGAATTATAATAACAAAGCTACGGTTGCGGACATCGATAGAGCTCATAAGGAATAATGATATCATTACCTCATAGCAATATTTATATATTTCTACCTCATAAAACAGTTCACCGAGTTCAGTTTTAACAAAACATTCATTTTGATTCGATCACAGGGGTGACATCAAATTTGATCCACAAAACAACAAGACAATTTGTTTTACAATTTATTCCAAGTAACAATCGTTAAAGCCAGTGGTGTACTTGCAGGGCCGGGCGGGCGCAGCCTGGTGGAGATCCAGCAGATGTCGGGCGCCAACATCCAGATCTCCAAGAAGGGCACGTTCGCGCCCGGCACGCGCAACCGCATCGTCACCATCACCGGCACCGCCACCGCCATCAGCAACGCGCAGTACCTCATCGAGCAGAAGATCCAGGAGGAGGAGCTCAAGCGCACGCGCCACAACGCCATCTCCGGCCTCATGCAGTAACGCCGGCACCCCCCGCCTCCGCCCCCGCCCCGCCACCTCCGCGTCCCACGCGCCCCACGCGCCGCCAACTGCGTGCTCATTGTATTTCAGTGTGTTTGAAGGAGCTAAGCTACGTAGCCCCACGTTGGGCGCCACAGAGTGCCATGTTGGCTGCCAGTATCTGTTCGAATGAATGTCGGTATCGAAAGACGGTCGGTTAATAGTCGCGTGTACCTGAGCAGTGCACCGATTCCTTATAATACTTGTTGTGTTTTGAAACAATTCGCTGTGGTGTACGGCCCCGTGTTGGGGCGCCATTTAGCCGAGGTGATTTGTGTTACGTTCGGGTTCTAAAGTACCTACGTAACTTTTACGTGAGTGATATCTTAAGACGGTTTGTGGTATGGAGCTCCGAGTCCCACGGAGGGCAGAAATTGATAGCTTGGTAAGAGTTTAAAAAGACAGTTGTACAATGAGCCGCGGCCCGGCTGAGCCGAGCGGCGCTCGTACACGGATGTACTTTATCTTGTATTTTGTTCTAGCGTAGTATCTAGTTCTAGTCAAACACTGTTGGATCACAGAGCGCCGCTCGGCCGAGGCGCGAGTTACCTGACTCTAGTTAAGAACTTTTGTTTTATTTTATCTGACGGAGGATATAATTTATGCAGCTCTCGATATGCGGCGCGTGCCCGTTTTCTAACACAGTACGTAATTATAAACTGACAACTTTCTACCGCCCCTCAGATTTTACTGAATGAGGTCATTTGTCACACGTGATTCCTTCCAAAGGGATGCCTGTCAGGCGAAAGTTGTCAGATTATAAAATGAATTCGAGATTGTATGAAAAGTCGGGCTACTCGGGTCTGTGCAATGTATCGGCGCGTCGGCGCATATCGACACATAGTTACCTATTTACAATGCAAGTTATGTATAATGAGTTTATGCATGTAATATAAAAAAAATAGCGTTGATTGTGGTGGGGAGTGAGTATACTTTTTTCTCTTAGGTGGCGTAACCGTCGAGTTTAGTCCACTGAGTTTCAAATACTCTGAACGTACGTGATACGTGAACGCGAGCGAACTCCCCGCCCTTTCTATATTTTACGTTTCTTATCGTGATGACAAGTAATTATTTTATTCTGCCTAGCAGACGGTTATTGTTGTTTAAGATATAATAATGAAAATATTGTGATATCTCCTATCACGGAAATTCCTATTCCATACACATATTATTTTTGTATATTGTTCACCACAGCATACATGTTTTTTTTATTTACAAAGTTGATTTCATTGTAAATGTTACCATTGATAAGTTATTTTTCTTTAGTTGTTTAGGATTAGTGATGTGATTAATTGATATAATAAAATCTATTTGATGATAATGTCTTAGTAGGAGACGTTGTCGGTGAACCGTACGCAGCTCTGCGATAATATTAGGAGCTTAATCCTAACCAAAGTTGCTTTTTTCTGACATGTTATGACAAGCGGCGGCTTGTTCACTGCGCGTTATATTTATGTTGAGACAACCCTATGACTGGGGCAGTCACGGTTCACCCGAACTGTTGGCAACTAGGGTAGGTAGACTCTTGACACAAATATGAGGGTAGATTTGAACAAGTCGCCGTGCACATAAGTACAAGTGGTTGCCCGCTGCACGCCGTTTATATTTAATACCCAAACCGCACTCAACACGATGTCCCTGAATCTGTCTACAATCAGACTATTTCATTCCTGAGTTCTCTCGGTAAAGATCTTTATTTTTTTATACATTTATAACGAAATAATAAATATCTAATCGTTTTAAAATATTTTTTTTTGTTATTAGGAATGTTCATAGTTGATTTGTTGTCGGTCTAAATTTCTCTTACGATATAAGTACAATTTACGATAAATTAAATGCATGTCCAGAATAGTAGACGAAAAAAATAAATATTATATTAAACATTTTAAAAAGCAGATTTCTATATATCGAGATGACAATATAAATAATAATATATTCTTATTTACAGTTATATAATTGAATATTTTATTTTTTGCTCTGTCGTTTAACCAAAACGTTCAAGTGTCTATTAGTGTTCGCGCGTAAACGATTTTTAGTTGCCCTTCTGTTGCATGAATTGCAAATGTAATTGTGGTTCGTTGCCTAAAAGTCGTCGACGCGCGCTGCGTTAGAGTTACATAATATAAACTGTGATTGTTTTCGTTGACATTGTCAAGGTACTACGTGTCAGTCTCCGCTTAGTGGTAGAACCCGCCGGCACTCGCCGCCGCAGGGTAGTTTTAAGTTGTGTTCGTTTACCTCAGAAGTGCCATCATTCTAGATACAGGAATAGTGAGGCGAGATTTGACATCAGTGTTCATCAAGTTTATACTTTGCGTTACATTTGATTGTCACCTTGCGTGAAATATCTTGAAAGTTTCGACATCGTCTGCTCGAAATATAAATATTTCAACAATCAAATGTATCACGAACATTTAAAGTCCACGCGTTTCCGTACATCTCCTATAAGACGCCGCGCCGGGCGCCAACGTCTAAAAGGTATTCAATGCAAATTCTAAAGGGTGATAACTTCCTAAGGCGGTATGAAGTACAAAAAGCTAACGTAATCATAATAAAAAATATAATAATTTCAAATCGGCTTAAAGATGAAAGTAATGTACGATAGTATATAAGAAAATTGGAATTGATAGACAATTTTCTCATTATTAATATTAATAATCATTCACAATTACGCGGTTATAAATAAATAATATTTTAACTAATAATTATTAGGGAAGTGAGCACACTTGTTACGCCATAACCTTGTACACTTCCGTTAAAATGTGAAACATTATAGTTATTAAAATGTTGTTGTAAGTTTCTCGTAGCTGAGCGGACGTCGTAGCGGCGCGTGACCGGGCGGACCGGACTTGGTCAGTCGCGGGCCGCGCGCCGCCGCGACCTCACGCGCTAACTGTCCAACGACATCTCGATGATATACGTTGTGGTATTGTTAACACTGATCTATTACATATATACGTGTGTTATGTAGTTAACATTCGCAGTGTAGTTTGGCATTACTGTAGCTAGTTAATATATATTCAATCTTTAAAATGTATAAGTAACGATGTTGAATAATATTTCCGGTGTTTTTTCGAATTTTTCTCATCTAAACTATGTATATTTGGGGGTAGGTACAGATATCGTCTTGTGTCAATTAATAAATGTCTGTTCGTACGATCGCGATTACTACAGCGCTCATAAATGGTATAGTTTAATTTAAATAATTCATTAGTAATATAGGGATGGGATTATTATCGATAATTACGATGAACTGAGTGATAGATTGTGGTATCTGATTCAGATTGTGCTCGTAGTTAAGTGTTCCACGCTGTGATGATCGTGACCGTACACACAAGGGTCGTGTCGACCAAGCCTGAACGCGTATCGCCTGTCACGTCTATTTAACAAGCTCAATTTTATTGAAACTAAATCTTGATTAGTCGGTACGTATAAGTCAAATGCGTCAATTAAAAGAATGATTTCCGAAGGTGTATAAATCCACAGCATTCAGTTCGGGCGAGCTCTGGGGGTAGATATAGTTTCCGTCTCGTTTCTTCACTCTTGTCTTATCTCTGTCTAAGTTACGACTTGCCTCTATCGTTGTTCGGGGCGGTGTCCGTCGAGTGTCCACGTTTCAGCTCAGTTGAGTCTTTCTCGTAGCGTGAATACTCGAAAGATTTTTGTATGGAATGTTTCTTCTCGTTATTCCGTGAAAACGTGATCCATCTCATCAATATAAACTTTAGCGCAAACGTCGCTCGACGTACAAGTACTGCGTCATGACGCACCGCGGACACTGCGCCGGTCATGTAATAGTTATCAATGAAATTCTAGTTAGTTATAATTGTCATATTTAAAAAAAATCAATATAATGGGTATGTATAGATAATTTTTAAATTAAAATTACTGGAAAAATGTTAATGTTGTTATACTGAAGTTGTTACAATATTTGAGAGTATATTAACGTGAATACAAAATAATAATTTTAGTGCGGTAATCATAATCTGAGTAAAGTTTATCGCGTGGAAAGATAATAAATAGTGCAACGTCGTCCCGTTAGTATCGTGTAGTAGCAGAGTGTCAGACGCGGCCGTAGAGCGAAGACAAGTGATTCTGTGATACCGAGTCCCGCCTCCCGCGCCACTCGCATCGCCCCGCTTCGCACGCTCGAACGAGACACCGGTGTCGTCATAGGTTGTGTCAAATTGTTTAGAGCTCATCTCCGTAGCACGTAGTGGGCCGACAGCCGACACACTAGTGCCCCCGCACTTATCGGTCGTATAATAGCGCTGTTACGATTAAGGTTTCAATGTTGTAGGCTAAGGTAGCTAGATGTCATTCTTCATGGTACGGATTTACCCGAGGGGTTAAGTTGGCACGTCGAGCCGGCCCCGCGCCGCGCACCTCGTCCTCCCATTTTAATTTTAATAGCTAAATGTTGTTGAATTTGTTGATAGAGTGGTTTATTGTAATTACTATAGGTAGTTTAGTGGGTATACACGCGAAGGTGGCAGCCGTTGGGTGCGCTAGGCTAGAGTAAGGTTCGGTACTGTGTTTAGAAAAATGGCTGTGCGTTCAAGTCGAACTCAACATTAAGACATCCATAAAGCTAGCTCGGGAAGGCGCGAGCCGCACACGACCCCCGGCTCCGCGCGCTCGCAATCTGTATATAATTGCATAACATTTTCATTTACGTTACTCTCCTTGCTCATTGTCATCAATTTATTAAAGACTGAGGAATCAACTCGCGCATATTGACATCGTCACGAACGCGTCCCAAGCGGTAGGGATTAATTGTAATATATAATTGTTTATTAATCATTAAAATTAAAAAAAATTCGCTCGGTTTCATGCGGGCTCGTCCTCGGACCGGGTCGTGTGCGATTCATGCGGTACACTCGCGGTATTCAACAAGTTTTGATTGTTACACGTTCGTCGGTTTAATTGTTACGCCCAAGTAGTACATCGCGATTAGCTCGGCCGCTGCTGTGAGTGTACGGTGTGACAGCGAGCCGCCTCGGGGCACTGCGCCTCACCTCCACCTCCCAAATAGAGGGTACTTGGAAATATACATTTACCTACATTCAATCCAATACAGTACTATTTTTGATAAAGGGTAAAGAGATTTGTTTAATTATTGCATCCGGTCCAACTAAGCCTAGTTTAAAATTTAAAAAACAATCTAAACCATCTCGGTCAATTTTGATCGTAGAAAAGTTAAAAAATAAACCCTGAAAAGCTAGTTCAGGTTGTTGGTCCGTAGATAAATTAAGCCGCATTGCCAGCCAACATCTGCTTGCACAGATTTGACTGTTATTTTTAATCATGGCAATACTGATAGCGGCCATCAAATTTCAAACTACCTTCAAAATCTACTTCGCCATGTGATTTTTTTATTTAAGAAATTGAAGTTGAGTCTCGTCTAGACTTCGACTTCGATTTTCTCTTTCTGTCAACGCAGTTTTAAGCAGTTAGGACCGGTTATAATGAAGCAAGTCGCGGTTCGTTCAGTTGCCCTTAGCACGTTGTCCCGGAGCCCCGGGGCGGCCGCGGCGCCGGCCTCCGCCGTCAGCCGTCGTCTCATCACCTTTACACATGTTGAGATTGATATGTTATACTAATTCTATTGAATTATAACTTGTTGCGTATTATAAGTATGTATAGAGCGAGCGGCTCTCGCGCCGGCTCCGTTGTGTAAATGTCATTCGTTGATATAACATTTGTTGCTGTACAGTCAGTCATGGAATTTTTATTTTTTATTATTAATATTTTTTTGTTAACTTGGTTTACGATAAACGGGTCTGCAATGTTATGTACGAGAATATAATTTTTAATTAAGTTTGAATTTTAAATAAACGATGTTGAATAATAAATAAATATGTTTTGAATTAAAAATTCATTATATTTTAGTCAATGTTTATTATTGGTTAGTTAGTTGTACTGTCTGATTGATTTTCTAATGAAGTGTTATTTTGCAATGTTGTAAACGATAAGAGGTAAAAATGAAAGGTTACAATGTCTTAGTGTTTAAAAGCTCGAAACCAATTGAAAGGTACCTTGAACATTGTCTATATTATATTAACATTAATAAATGCAAAAATAAACATCTGGCGTTTTATTTACCTATGCCTGACATCATACTCATTTACATTTATTTTGTCATAACAATAAAAAAACAACCAAGACAGCATATCATACCACAATATTTACTGTCCTCTCTTGAACTATAAACGTTTTTTACCCGACTGCGCAACGCAAAGGAGTGGTAATGTGTTTAACAGCCTATGTATGTATGTATGTATGTTTGTTTGTATGTTCCTTTGAAGCACTATACAGACCAAATGCCTAGGCCGATTTTCATGATTCACACGTCAATCGATTCCTCTTAGTCCGGCGAGTGTCACTAAAGACATGACGTCAGTGAAAATTCAACATGGCGACTACTGGCCGCCATATTGTGAAAATTAAAAAAATGAAAGTCAGCAAACTATGTCAAGTGGGGTATCATTGAATAGGTATTTAAAAATCATTTTTAGTTTCCTTTCAACATTTTTCGATTCCATTGACCATTTAGGATCTATAGCGATTAAAAGTTGCGTAACAACAATTCATAGGTTTTTATTAGACAGTAAAAAGTCCAATCGGGTAAATAGCTGGCTAGGACACTACTAAAAAGTATTAAATAAAAAAATATAATTTAGAAATTAAAAAACCCGACTGCGTAAAAAACTTAAAAGAGAAAAAACAAGCACTCAGATGTCCGGTGGTCTAGAAACATAACAACTTAACAGTCGGGATCCATTGAAAAATAAGATTGGCTGTTGAATAGTGGATCCCGACTGTTAAGTTGTTATGTTTCTAGACCACCGGACATCTGAGTGCTTGTTTTTTCTCTTTTAAGTTTTTTACGCAGTCGGGTTTTTTAATTTCTAAATTATATTTTTTTTATACTACGTAGGTGGCAGACAAACACACGGCCCACCTGATGGGAAGCGGTCACCGTGGCCTATGAACGTGTGCAACACTAAGGGTGTCACACACGCGCTGCCTACCCTGAAGGGAAAGGGGGAGAGCTGGGAAGGCTAGGAAGGAGAGGGGGAGGAGGGCTACAGTGAGCTCTGGCTACCCTACTTACCGGCGAAAACAACACGATGGTTATTATGGCCGCGGTGTTCTGTAGGGCGGAGATACTTCCCCAGTCGGACAGCTCATTTCGGACGGGAGATACCGTCGTGTCCTAGGTAGGACACGACGTAACAAGAAGTAAATGACGTTTCAATGAGGTCATTGAAACGTCATTTACTTCTGAGATTTACGGGATCTCTTTAGACGGAATTCCAAGTAACAATGTTTCCACAAGAGTTCACTTCCATACTTCATCAGATAATAGCTACACTATTATATTTATTTGAGATGGCGGGTTGAGGGCTTGGGCCAGTTTATCTGTATTATTGAGTTTCGCAATACGGACAGTATTGCAAAACTCATTCTCCACAGACAGATAAGTCTGTATTTATGATTATAGTTTATAGTCTGATAAACTCTACCATTTGTGGAAACCCTGACAGTTGTCTTAAAAATAAAGATATTAAAATCATAATAAAACGCTAAAATATGAAGTTATCATTTTATTTATCAAAATGTCACTTGATTACATAATAATGAAAAATAATACGCGCACAAAAGTACGAATGGACGGCTTTGTTTATACAGATCACACAATAATAAATTAAAGAACTAAAAACTAAATAGGTATACTTACAATTAATTTAATATAGGTACTAAAATAATGTCTGTCTAAGTTCCATAATAGCTGCACTAGTTTGATACTTTGAGAAAGAAGTTAAATTATAGGTGAATCGTATTAACATCAGAAACACGCTCGTTAAGTACTATTTCTATGAGAAAATCTAGGCAGTTTGTCTCTGTATAAAGAAAATGAAATAAATAATAAATTAAGGTCAGAAAGATGCTACAACTACTGAATCAGATCAAAGTTATTTGTACTAAAAATAATACAACTCTAAAAATAAAACAGTTGAATAAATTACAACAAAAATTGAAAATTTAAATAAGGAGCTGATAAGCTTCAAGGCCCTGAAATTAACTTCACAAATTATAGCTAAGATGAAGCAATCGCGATTATCATCAGCTTACAAACTAAATAACCGCATCAAATACCATTTTTTTGGAAGATACGCTGCCACAGACAGACAGACCCACATGCAACACGTTAGATTTTTCCGTTGAAGTCTACAAAAATATGTTGATATCAAGTTATTCGGAAATTTCATCTTTCTTCTTCAGGTCTTACATTAAGGCATCGAGCACGCGGAGGCGCATGCAGGGTCGGTTAATTAACCGCGAAATATAGCGCAAAAGAAAAAATCGCGGTGAGGCTAGACGCGGTCATTATTACTTCGCGGTCAAAAAGACCTGCCCGCCCCGCCGTCTGCGTAACGCCGTCTTTCGGGTTATGATATTAAGGATAGGATTTTTAGTGTAAAGCCAAATTCATTACCTACATTTATAGATACGAAGTCGGAAGACGTTCAGCAATGAACCAATCATAGATTTACCTGCCTACCTATTTGATAACGCACTGGCATCTTCGTAACTGCGCGGATGAGCGGTCGGCTTTGGACGCAAACCAAGTTACGATACGAGAACGCAAGTCATCGCTCGTCAAGTTCGTCTGTAACGATATCATCATCATCCTCCAAGCCCTTTACCTACTCAGTTGGGGTCGGCTTCTCAGTCTAACTACGAGGAGCATACTTCGATATTTTTCGTGAAGCGACTGCCATCTGACCTACACAACGCGTTGGTGATTTCGAAGTTCTATAGATAAACCAGTGTTGTCGGACTTTTTGGGGCTTCAACTACCCGTAACGACTGCCATGATATCTGCTAAGTAGTCTGCCCTACCAACCGCCGCAGTGCGCAGTGACCTACCAAACACTATTCGCGGTAATTTACTCCTTCGATTTTGAGTCTCCATATTACGAAAACGTGTAAAATGCTGTGTCGGTTTTGGCACTGAAAGTTCTCGGCGCGCCGCTGCCACACAAAGGTATCTTAGCGGTAGTCTTTCATATTACATTATAATATCTTATTTTACAGCTAATACAATCCTTAATTAACAAGAAAGGGTAACATATCGCAAGTGTATCACCTATAATCCTATAATATAGCCAGCTCGTTAAATTGGTTATAAATATTTTTAATTCTTGTTTAATATATAAACTGATAGGAAGAATAAGCTTGCGTTTACACTCTATATAAGAGCTAAAACGTCACGGACTGGGAATGCCATCTTCTGTCCCTAGTACAGTGGCCATTGATGGGCCATGCTCTATAATGCGCAACTGTAGGTCATTATTACATGGCGCATAACTCGAATCATTTAAAGTAAGCCAAAAACATTACCCTCCTTTCTTCGGCAATCGGGTAAAAACTAAACAACATCTCGATTGCGCATGCGCATCTCGATTGCGCATGCGCATCTCGAAGCCCGTCATCGTGCTCCACTGTACACCATTATCTCCTACACAATGCGTTTGCCATGGCCCAACATGGCCCAATGTGGACTGGACGCTTTACATTTAGTAGTTACATAATTATATAATAAGTTATTAACATTAATTAGACTTTTATAGTTAAGTATTCTACACAATACATGTAAAAAAATATTACATAAGGATACGTCGTAATGCGAATAAATGCTATTGAAAAGTATTTCTATCCAAAATCCAAAGTATAAAAATTACTCAATAATTTATGCGACGAAAATATCAGTATGTTCACTCAGAATACGCCAAACTGTTATTGTATTATTGTATTAATTTATATGCAATATCTCACACCTACGTTAATGTTTTAGACTTCAGTTGAATATTTAACTGACAGGGAACAAGCTTTTACTTTATGTGTTGCCGTCTATTACGGTATACGAATAATAAATACGCTTCTAACAAGGAATGTATAATTGTAACGTTACGCTCAACTGTTTCCTGTTAACTACAGAGCTTTAACTTACAACTAAGCTGTTGATTATAACGATAGTATTCACGATTACACGCACGTTAGCGGCATCGGTCGCGCCCACGCGTGCCTGTCAGTTCCGCGTGACTAGAGCTGCTAGGCGTACCAAATTATTAGCATAAACTACACAATAGTGATCAGAAATACTTTAAGGCCATAGTTTTATTCAAGTAAATATCGTCCATATATATATTCATAGCATTGCATTTACTATCCGAGTATCAAATATAACTCTTTGGATACATTATACTTAATATTAACCTAAGTATCTTACAATATTTTGGTTAATTGCTTAAAACTATGAGATGATTTCATATTGCGGTACATGCGGTTCATATTCGAACCCGTTATAATGAGTAAAGCTGAGGCTCCTGCTGCCTGAAGCCTTGGCGAAGGGTTTGAGTTCCTGCACAAGGGACGAGAATGTAGGTCTTTCGTCTGGGTCTACCTGCCAGCACTGCAGACAGAGTTGGAAAAGTTCATCTCCTACATACGACGGCTGGGATGGTCGCATACCACGTAATATGCGAGCTGCGACATCTTTATTAGTACTGTGGAAGTATGGAGTCGCTCCCATCGTCAATACTTCCCATATCAGAATACCAAATGACCAAACATCTGCTTTAGGATTGAATCTTGTCTGCCGCAACATCTCGTGAGAGGTCCATCGTGTGTAGTCAGGAGTCTCATGTAGGGGTCGCATGTGCGATAGACCGAAACCAGAAATTTTAGCGACGCCATTGTCGCCTAATGCGATGTTCCGACAACTGAGTCGTTTATGTAAGATTTTTTTACTATGTAAATAGTCCATACCTCTGGCTATATCCACAAAGTACTGCAAGACTCTATTTTCCGGTAAAAGGCAGAATTTGTTGTTTTGCAGATCTCGATGTCTGCTCTGAAGAAGTAACTCTTTTAAAACCTGTTTAGAGTCTTCTAAAACCACAAATAATGTTGTGTTTGTTTCACAGAATCCTATAAGCGAGACCACATTCTCATGTTCACTGGATTTGATGAGGAGATCTAACTCTTGCAACATTAGCTTCTTTTCTGATCTCTCTAATTCTCTATCAGCTACCACTTGGACTAGCCCTGACGTCTGTGCTCCATGCTGCTGCACTTTCCCTTTAGTAAATTTACCATAACTGCCTACTCCTACTATGCAGGATATATCAATATCTATCAGGTTTCTTGGAATGTTCCATAGTTTTCTCTTCAAATTGCTGTAGTAATCAACTCTTTCATCATCTTCCTGCATGAAGCCTGAGTTTTCAATCTCCATACAAGGTTCACTTAAGCTTAAAGGCATGGATTGCGATCCTCTTTGTTCGCGGGCTAGTTGAATTTTTTTACGCAGAATGATCAGCAGGCCAATACCAATCAATAATAATACTACACTAATTGCTATTGCAGCTCCAAGAGCTATTACTAACGGAGATGTTTCCTCAGGTTCGTTAATATTCAAAATTATTTTCTTTGTTGACTCAGCATATCTAATTTTTTTTGCATGATTTTTCTCGCTGACTACTCCTAAAGACACTTCTATATCATTGGTTAATGGCAACCGAGCATTGTAGAATCCATTATAAGTATGTTCATCCCCAATTATAAAGTCATTTTTGATGTCATCAGGGTCTAACTCGGCAGTGATATAGTAAGGTAAGCCTTGATCTATGGCATAAGTGTAATTACCTAGGGTATCAACAATAAACCCCTGTTGGTATAACTCAATAGAAACCACAATTCTGTACATGGAAACTGGGCCATTGACATTCTTGGCTTTGGGGATGAAGACAACCATCCTATCTCCCTTTCTATCTCTGATTTCTATGTCGGGCGGACTCGGATCTGGTGTCCCAATAACAGTTTCAACTTCAGTGGTTTTATTTAAGCCTTCAAACACATCATTTACTGCTGCTACCCCAACTTGGTACTTAGAACCTGGTTGCAGGTTTAGGAGCTCAGTGTAGAATGTTATGTTAGATACTTTCCATTCCAGAGGCATAAGCGTAATATCAGAGTAAGTTTCAAGGACTATGGCTCTAATTACATACCCAGTTATGGTTGTGTGAGCTTCAGGGGCAGCCCAGCGTATTCTCATGGTAGTTTCTGTAATATTAGAAATACTTATCGACGCTGGAGGACCTGGTAAGTACACATCGGTGTCATACACGCTGGCCGCACCCTCTCCGCCACACATCTGGCTCTCATTCTTAGGACATGGTGTATCACACGTTTTTGGATCTAATTTGAACTTTCCAGGTGCATTCCCGCAGAAACAGGTCTCATTGCCTATGATAGCGTATTTATAGAAGACTTGTTCGCAAGCCGAAAGACAGACGTCTACCGATTGCCCGGCGTGTGTGTTCAATACATTTTCCACCAACAGCTTATAGCAACCGACGTACTCACCCTGGTCACCGCTGCAGGCCGATAAACACAGCGAGAATAACACAAATATGAAACACAGGCTCTCCATTGTGTTTACTATCTAATTGACTCATTCAAGAACTCCTCTTGACGTTTTGTAACGCGAATTGCACCGGCTACTCCTCAGAACTGCAGCTTGCTATACTGTTTATTCACAACTACTGTGTATTTATAAGCCGTGAAGTATGCCATAGTTTGTTACATGAACTTGTTAATTAATTATAATTCCGTAAAAACCGTACACTGCAGCGTTGCACACAGCTGCACACAGGTATTATAGCAACGTTCGTTTATTCGTTATTATTTTGACATTTAGCAACCTGTGTTACAATTGTTACATGAAAATAAGTTTATTAATTAAATGTCCCTGTTTATTTCCTGTGTCAATTTAAACATTAATGTTCATAAATACAAATGACCCTAATTTACTTTCAAATCAAATTATAATATTTCAAGTAAATATCAATTTTTTATTATTTACTTTGGTAACAATGCCAATATTGTTATGGGTTCAGTCCAGCAGATCCGGGTGAAAGATTTTTAAGATTACGTTTTGATAATGAGGATCAGTCACATAACAGAACTTTTAATTTTTAATTAATAAAACGTATGCGCTACAAATTTCTAAGCATTTTGTTTTTTAAATGATTAAAATCCGACAAGAAATGACGAAGTTATCGAAGATTTAAAATCGGCTATTTTAAAACGCACACTCTCGCTGGATTTTTATCGATGACGTCATAGCTCACATCGTGTGCGATGCCCTTTGATAAACAGGCCGATATATCAACGAAGAGCCTAAACCGCTGGACTTACAAACTTGAAATTTTGACAGTAGATGCTTTTTATGTTGTAGGAATCCACTAAGAACGGATTTTTAGAATTTTTACTCCTAAGGTGGCAAAATAAGGAATAAACATTTATATGAAAGTTCTTCATTTTCAATGTTAGACGCGTTAAATTTCATATACCTACTTCTGATTAGAAATAAATATACATGTATACCAGCGTTTTCAAAATTTCACTACTAAAGGCGTAAAATAGGCGATGGCTGGTTGCATGAAAGTCCGTTATTTCGAAAGTAAGAAGCACGAAATTTGATACAGCTGCTTCTGGTTAAAAATAAACGTACCCCGTGTAGAGTGGTTGTATACCTAGACATCCGTTATTTGGGAAAGTGTTCAAGTTTTGATGAAATGATGTCCATTACTTTTAGGACTGCACCTCAGCTTACCATCAGGCGGGGTGCAGTCAATTCGGCGGACTGACAAAAATAAAAACACCCCCAACCGGGGCGTTTTATGTTTGAATCGAACTGATTAAAACCGCATGCCGTCTCGGGTTTTCTAGCGCCGAGGTTATATAAGGTTGCCCAAAAGGTATGTCCCTCGCACCCCGGCTGACCCGTACCCTCTCCGGCTTCAAGATGTCCCCTCGGGTTTGCGAGCCACGGTGTCCTCTTCTTGCTCTTTATCTTTATCTTTATCTTTATCTTTATCTCCGATGGCCGACAGGGGTGATATCCGTGGGGATTTCCGCACGGGTTATATAAGTACTTGATTTCCAACATGCCTTAAAATGCTATCGAACCACTACAAATGAAAGAATAAATATTTCATATATTCTTAATACATCTAATAATAGGTGGGACCCGACGGTATCTCCCGTCCGAACTGAACAGTCCGACTGACTGAGGTAGTACGCGCCCTACAGAACACCGCAGCTATAATAACCATAGTGTTGTGTTCCCCAAGGTAAGTAGGGTAGCCAGAGCTCACTGTACCCCTCCTCCTCCTTGTCTGCCACCTACGTAGTATAAAAAAAAGAAAAAATACTTAATTCTATAATTTAAAAAAAAATCATGAAATGTTTTATCCGAATAGCCCTATATTCTCCATAGCGGCGCGGGGCGGCGGGCGGCGACACGCTACGATGTGAGCCATGACGTCACAGGGTATTTCTACGCGGTGGCGAGCGTTTTTGAGATTACCGCACTAAAATGGCTATAACTTCGTCATTTTTGATCCGATTCAAATAATTTTTTTACAGAATTTATTGTTTTTTTTAGGTTTACAAAACTGCATACTCAGCTAAAAAAGTGACTGATCCTCATTAACTTAAAACATTTTTTTTACTTCAATTAACAATATACTCTGTCTGATGAAAGCTGGACCAACAAAACCGCGGCAAATTTAAAAAATTTAGGGCAGGTATCACCAGTTATAGTTGGATAAAAACATTTTGATCGTGAAATAAAAGTATGTACCTATTAATAGTTTAACTGATATTTTTAAAGAATTTTATTGCGCTTTATTTGGTGTCTTATTTATACTTTGATTTCTTTATTAAATACTATCCTTTGCCCACGACTTCGCCTGCGTGGGAGTTTGGTACTGTGGGAATATCGGGGGAAAAGGTAGCAGGTTTATTCATGTTGAAATCCCCACGTATACCACCCCCGTTGGCCATTGGGGATGGTTATGTCGCAATCGAACCGACTTAAACCGCAGATGTAGTGGAGACATGGACTAAGACTAGCTATGCCTGCGTGAAATTATGATCCCGTTCCCGCTACCCTTGGGAATATATTTCACGGACAAAATGTGGCCTATGAACGTGTGCAAGACATATTGCCTGTGTTATTCCAGACTAAAAACTTTCTTCAAGCGGGCTTATAGGAATCAGACGAAATTCATTTATTAGAAAAAATATTATTAATTATAATCAAAATTAGATTCCAAATATTATTCTTCAACATCATCCGAGCTGCTTGATCCATCATCAGTCACACTTATAATTAATTATATTAATTAAATAAATATTGTCGAAAAGTACACATATCTAATACAAAAGCGAATATTTTGGATATCGCATCTGATCTGAATCTCATTAATATTTGATGTGAATACATAAAGTATCAAAATCATAATTTATACGCGCCATCATAGAGAAATGACAGGAGGTGACATTTATAGTCTACTGGTGTTGCAAATCAATAAATGTCGTGGTTCAGCTTTCATTAGACAAACTCTATAATTCAATCTTATTTACCTAAATAATCAATCAATAAAGTTTTAAAAATATTTCCTCTTTGCAGTGGCTGTGTGCGACTCGTTTCGAAACATTTTTAATATTTTGTAAAACTTTTGGAGTATGTACAGCTTGTCTATTTAGTCGTGAAAATAAATGAGGGCGCTGCTGAATTCATGTAGCAACCCTATATAGTACGACTAAAAGGATTTTGATACTAGGAGTTCGTTCCGAATAAAATGAGTTAATAAATAAAACATATTATGCAGTCATGATTTTGTTTTTGTTTTCAATATCAAAGTCCAAGTTAATAATCATTTATTCTAAAGACCATTACAAGCGGAACTTACAAAACGTCAAAATGAAAAATATTTAAAACTAGTAAGCAAATGGACCACCGGTTCGAAACGCGGCCCAGACCTGAGAAGACTCCGGCAAGAAACTCAGCGGGCTGTTTTTTTTGGTCTATTTACAATAATTTCCTTAATCTAAATAGGTACAGTTATTGGTTTGAGTAACATAGTTGAGTGAACGATTCCTTTTCAAGCTTGTTTATCGTCTATTGTTTATCCTTCACTAACTATCCGCCTAACTGTACTCTCTGATTTTCCTGTAAAGAAAAAATAACAACTTGATAATTAATTACTGAATGGCAAGAAGTTATTGACATGAAGCAATTAATTCAGATAAAAAATTGGTAGAATATCAGATTGAACGACTTGTACCATCATAAGTATCAAAAATTTTGATCGTACTATAAAAACAACCAACTGACAATTGGCAGTCTAACCTAAAAATTTATAACGTAAACAATGCCGTTTTTCGTCTCCAAATCGTAAATTCAGTAGATTTGTAACTTCAGAGAGATTCAAAACAAATAATAACACGATTACGTACCCACCAAAGATGCTGTTCGCCCATAAACATCCTCCAAATCCCACAATAATTGTCCAGCTTGGTACTCCGCGAAACAACGCTGAAAAACTTCAAAAATCACTTCCCGCGCACCACTCCGATTGATTTTACTCATTGTTCAAAGCTTTACGCGTAGTTTGGTCTCAATTTTATTTCAGTTTATTCAAAACAATTAAAAATTCGGGAAGAAAACTAAACTTGATGATAGTATTGACAACTAACGTACTTATGTTTGGTGTTGCCACTCACATGTTTAATGTTAGTTCCTCAAACATTCTTTTCACGACTAAATGGACAAGCTTATACTTTATCCTTTTTTGAAAAATAAAACATTGTATTTGTTATTATGCATGCCACTGATCTGTATTATCTATTATTAGATGTATAATACAGATCAGTGACAATACATGCAATACGCTGGTTACCTACTTGCATATTAAATTATAATTTTATTTTATTTAAATCAGACATTTAATTGGACTTCACTCCGTCGATTTTCGACTGTTGAGTTGACAACTGACTGACACTTGACAGAAACGTTTTGAGTTGTTTGATTGTTTTGCAAGTTTGAAATTTTGTAAACGTTAAAAAACGGCCGACAACGTAAAATAAATGTAAACAGTACTAGACTTAAAGTTACACATTTATGTTTGTTGCCATGAGCATGGCTACTCGATCCGGCAAAAGTAAGTAGTCCTTATTTAGCAATCATAGTCATATTAATAAATGTTATGAGAACTCGTAGTTTTATATCCCTAAGTCCTGACCTGACTTATTTCGAAAATTAGAGCAATATTATTGTTTGATGCTTTACTGAAACAAACAAGTGATAAATTACTAAAAAATCACTACTGAATGCATGTGATAGTCTTCGAAATAAATTGGAATTTGTTCTGAAACTGCTAACTGCTAAGTCATTGGCGCGAACCACGAAGCCCTAGTTCGTAAGTAGGTTTCTGTATCGCATTAAGCATTAAAAATAATACGAAAATGACCAAGATAACTAATTTTCTGATGTTTTTCAACCTGTTGATGACTGTGTTTTGAATCTGTCAATATTGTTTGTAACAACATCCAGGTTATTTTTTTTTCTATCTAAGTAATTATAAAAGCACCTAATTCATCGGTCATTCTAGACAAGTACCAGATATGGAAAATGTTCTATTGTGAATTCCTCTGCCACACTTCTGAAACATTTAGCAAATTTTTTCTTTCCAAATGTTTTATTTGATTAACAATGATTACCTTGCTGTATAAATACTAAATTTTTATAAGTTACTTCACAGCATATCAAGAGCCCAAGGGTTCAAGACGAAGAAATGTCATCAAGGATACAAATGGAAAAGGTTCTGACGATAACTTGGATGTCTCGAGCATCTCCAACAGAGACCCTAGACCAAGGAGGTCTAGCAAGAAGAATTCCACACTTGATATAAGTGATGTGTCCATAAAGAAAAGTTCCCTAGATAGTGCTACGGAATCTAACTGGATAATTTCCGATTTGTCTGTTAAAAAAAATAAAAGACAAACCAACATAAATACAACCTCAAATGAGAGTATTATCACTGAAAATGTAAAGAAGTCTGCTGATATATCTACTAAGCAGTTGCGTAAGAAAAAATTGCATACCGCTGATAGTACTTATGATAAAACTGATGAATATGCTGTTAATTTGGAAACAGTTACCATGGAAGATAACGATACTAAGAGAGCTGTAAACGGTACAGCCTCTGTAATGAGTAGAAAAGAGCTTGACATAGATACAGAAAATGATTTAAACACTCTTAACGTTGGTAAATCATTGAAAAAAAAGAAAAAGAAAGTCAAAGCTAGCAAAAAGAAGAAACCAAAAGAAAAGCCAATCGAAAACATACAAGAATCTCCTGATAATGTAAAAATTGTTAACACTACATTTGAAAAAGAAGTTGTTGCCAGAGATGCATCCATTGATAATAAGATTGACCTCAACATTAGGCAAACTAATGTACAAAAACATATGAATCTGGACTCTTCTAATGTGTCAATTAAATCCGCACGAAATAGAAAATCTAACATACAAGACACTACATTCGAGAAGGAAGAAACCGTAATAAATACTACGTATGATAAAGATGATGAAATAGATCGGACATTTGATAAAAACTTAGATTCTGAGTCTATGGGTACAAGTAAAGGGAATGGTATACTAAGAAATGCAAGTGTCCGTCTGTCTTCAAATAAAAATGACAAAAGTAACGAGACATTTGATAAAGATGCCGCTGATGATACTACATCGTTTGACACATTTAAGAAAGGAGCGAAACTTAGAAGGTCCAGCATCACAGATGCATCTCTTACCCAGATTAACGTATCTATTCAAAATATATCTCAAACTAAAGAACATGGTATAATATTAAGTCCAGCAAATAAAAGAATGTCTTTGAGAAGACGGACTATAGACATAAGTCCCGCTCCAAAACTTAATACAACATTTGAAAAGACATCTAAAGCAGACATTGAACTCAAGCGTCGAAGATCTGAAGTTCCTCTGGTTGAAAAACTAAACACAACATTTGACAAAGGAGATACTAAAAATAATGTTCTAGATTCTAAATCATCGCTAATTAGTTCAGACAACTCTAGCATATCGCGAGTCAGTATAACCAGTGATGATAGTGTAGAAAACATAATTAATGCTACACCGGTTTTAATCGAGAGTAGCATAGATGAATCGTACATAGAGAGTCCAAAGAAAACTCTCGTAAAAATGCCCATGGTTCAGACACCGTTAAAACGTGAAGGTACGTTTACGAAGGAAGTTCCAGAAGTTCAATCTCCACAAACTCCGAGTAAACGTGAATCTGTAATAATACCTACTGCAGGTTGCACTCCTTACCATGTGTCGAAGAGTTCGCAAAAGAAGCCTATGTTAAACGTAACTCGCTCGATTGAGAAGAGGTTGTCTGTTGACCCAGATCAGAGATTAACCAGGGTGATGTTCTGTAGTCCAATTGATCACCCTGCCACTGTGGCTCAAGAAAAGAGAAAAGTTATCAAGTCTAATCTCAAAGGCTCAAACAAAAGCTTTGTTTTTGATGAGAGCGGTAAGTATTTCACCTTTTTTTTGTTTTATGTTGGTCACGTCAATATGACTAATTCACCTCGCCTGATGGTAAGCTAAAGGCAAAGTCACAGAAAGGGGGTCCCCATTACTATACACTGACAGTGCCATACCTAATTTTTACTAGTCTTTGTTTTCGGATGCATCCAAGGGTTTCACCAACAAGTCTGGGGTCCACTCACTCTTGTTCTTGATAGATTTAGTTTAAATGGATTATATGGGAGTGACTGCCATCAGATATCGCGGCAGCCTTCGGTCCCGGTTGCCATACAAACATCTATGGCAGTCGTTACGGGTAGTTGGAACCGAGAAAAGTCCAACCAGTCTAACTTGGAACTTCGATATCGCCATTGGTCATACATAATGACCATTGGTTGTGGAGGTCAGATGGCAGTCGCTCCACGGAAAATATCGAAGCTCAGCCGCATCACAGTTAGACTTGAAAGCCGATCCCAACTGAGTTGGGAAAAAGGTTCAGAGAATGATGATGCCATCAGATCTTACCATGGCTCCATGGAGGGATTCTGTGCTGTCAGCTAAAGCCTCCTGCGTTGTCGGCACCAACTGTCTCTGAGCATCTAACAGTCAAACATTTGATTGAGTCCATGGTTGTTTATATTTCAGTATCAATTCCCCGTCCCGCCCGCAAACGCTCTTACACACAGAGCGACGCGGACAATGAACGCGCTAAACGCTCCCGCCTGACCGAAGACCAGCAGCAGTCAGCCACCCGACTGGCCCGCCCCAGGACTGGCAGCACTAGTGAGTATCCTCTTATTTATTGACTAGAACTTGATCTGAAGGTCACCTTAGCTACCAGGTCATAAAATTAAAAAAAAAATTTGACTAAGTAATTAGTGAGTATTCAATAGTTAGTATGGAGGTAGGAAACGATGGTATCTCCCGTCCGAACTGAGCAGTCCGACTGGGGTAGTACCTCTACCCTACAGAAGACCGTAAGTAGGGTAGCCAGAGCTCACAATCTCCCCCTCTTCCCTCAATCCTCATCTCCAACCTCCCCCCAAACCTCCTAAACGTCCCACCTTCAGGATCGGCACCGCGAGTGTGACGTGTGAGTGTGACCTGATGTTCACACGTCAAACCGTGACCGCTTCCCATTAGGTGGGCCGTGCGCTTGTCTATATAAAAAAAATCTGACACCAATCATCATCATACTCTGAGCCTTTTCGTAACTCATTTGGGTTCGAGCGCTTGTCTGCCACCTAAGTAGTATAAAAAAATGGCTTCTAGGATGTAGATAAACAATACACATACTTACTACAAATTAATTGGTATTGAAAACCTCCATCACTCCACAGCAAAACTTACGGAAACCACACCAAAGAAGGCTAACGGAACGCCGTACAAGTCCAAATCGGAGACCAAACCTGCGAGGACCCGTCTGCCGAACTTCGCGGCGCTGCACCAGAAGCAGTTCGCGAAGATGGAGTCCCTCGGGGAGTGCCAGGAGAGGAAGGCCAAGAGGGCGCGCCAGATGCTCACGCCCACCGCCCCCACCAATGTGCTGGACAGGATCAGTCCTAAGAGTAAGTACTTCTATATTTAAGATGTTTTATTAACTAAAATATTACATTTCAAACTTAAATAATACAATGAAAATTAAATTATTTATAAAATACATACACATTAAATTAATAACTAAAGAAAATAAAAATAAAACTTGGATTTATTTTTTAGTTAAACTTTAAAAAAGCACGTGGGCCGTGTGCTCGTCTGCCACCTAAGTTGTATATAAAAAAAATAACCGATAGTAAAATTTGAAATTGGAAGTACAACTTTTTTGTTCTTTTTTTATTAACCCATGTCCCGCGGCTCCGCCCGCAGAATGTTGTTTTTCGAACTTTTCGATCGTATCTCCAGTTCTAGAGATTTTTCTTTGAGATCAAGATTTTAAGTCTTCCCAAGACCTTCCAATTTCAGACAAAAAATAAAGCATCGTAATCCATTCACTAGTTTTTACTTCCAATGCGAACAAACAGACAAACCAGGGCCTCGATTCTGCTAAAGGCAAACCACTGTCATACCACTGACACTCTAAAAATGCCATTTAATTTTAGACTTTATTATATTATCAGGTTAAAGTCTAAAGTCAAAATGATATTTTGTGTAGCGAATGAAAAAGTTAAATGTTTTTTTTTCATGTGATTTTAGACTTTAATTGTATAACGGTAAAGTCTACAATTAAATAGCATTTTTTAGAGTGTCAGTGGTATTACAGTGGTTTGCCTTTAGCAGAATCGAGGCCCTGGAGTCGAACCCGGTACCTTTCGATCGGAAACCCGACTTCTTAACCAATAGTCGATTCAGAACAGTTCTAGTTTTAAAACGTGATAATGATTCCTTATCATAGCGCAGTTAAACTCACTATCAGCTATACTGCTGATAGCAAGGCTCACAGCTGAACGTTAACGATAGCCCTGCCATCAGGTGGGCGCGACACCTACACAGTACGTGTCAGTACTATACACGGACTGCTGGTCGATATCTTATGTTTCGATATTATCTTATCGAAAATCTAAAGGCTTGTACTGACCGGCTACAGAAGCCGTGTTAATGTATTATTATTTACTTTGGGGACGCCCGTGTTGCCGGACGGGTGATCAGCCTCACCTTTGTTGGCCATTTCACCCATTTCCCTTGGGATGAGGGACTATCCGGCAATCACGGAAGCTCCCCGAACCTACCTGTTTCCTTGCACAGTCTTACTACCTGGTCCACCTTTAGATATTCCAGGTCCTCTTCGGTTAGTACGTCTGTCCCCATAGTTTCCCATCGTGTCATCGAGTACATGGGGCACTCGGCAAGCAGGTGGAAGCTCGTCTCTTCTTTGTCCATGCACTCCGGGCATTTGGGGTCGTTCTTCACTCCTATTAGTGTCAGGTGCCTGTTCAAACGGCAGTGCCCTGTTAACACTTCTATGACGAGCCTCATGTTGCCTCTAGAGAGTTTCATCAGTTGGCTCGTTTTTCTTTTGTCTATTCCTTTTATGAAAATCTTCGATTGTCTCATCCCTGCTGAAGATCTCCATCTCTGATTAGTTTCTTCTGTAATACTTCGGCTGATTACTCCCTTGGTTATTTTATGGGCGATTGGTAGCCTTGGCTCCGGCCCTACCTGATTTTCATCAGCTCCTTTTCTGGCCAGTTCATCCGCCGTTTCGTTGCCCTTATTTCCCGCATGACCGGGTACCCAGGCAATCGTCACGTCTTTTGTTCTAGTCAGCTTTTCCAGTGACTTCTTGCATTCTTTGACAATTGCAGATGTGGTTTCTACTCTGTCAAGTGCCTTGAGCGCTGCCTGGCTGTCACTGTATATAGTGACCTCCCCTGTGGTCAGGTTGCTTGCTATATCTGCGCATTCTTTAATGGCAAATATCTCCGCTTGGAAGACACTTGCGTACTTTCCCAGGGGTATCGATGCGTTTATCTCCGTCCCGTCTTCGCACTTTATGTGCACTCCTGAGCCTGAGAGCTTCGTCGACTCCTTTCTGGAGCCGTCCGTGTAGCAGGTGGTACCGTTGTTTTCCATCTGCCAGTCATCTCTCGGTCCTATGTGTATTCTGTATTTCTTGTCGAATGTCCTTTCTTTCCTGATCAAATCATTGTTCGAAAGTATCATTGACAGTTTCTCTTCGTAACCTTGGCTGATCTTGGAGTGGCCCTCATCTGTTGGGTTGCCTTTCCATAGACCGATGCTTCTTAATTTAAACCATTGTTCGATGGCTTTCCTTTTGACTTCCAGGTCCAGTGGATTCAGACCCGCGATGATTTCGAGCGCGGCCGTGGGTGTTGTTTTCATCGCGCCGGTTATCATCAGGGTTGCCAACCTTTGTACTTTATCCAGCTCTTGCTTGTTGCTCCCTAGTTGCGCCTTATGCCACCATACTAGGGCACCATGTAGGATTCTTGGCATAATTATTGCCGTGTAAATCCATAGTACTTTTGCTGGCTTTATTCCCCAGCTTCTTCCTATTGCACTTTTACATTGCATCATGGCCATCTTCGCCTTTGTGCAGGTGTTGCTTATGTGGGTCTTGAAGGTCAGTTTGCTGTCCAGGGTGACTCCCAGGTACTTGACTTCGTCGACTACTTCCAAGTCCTGGTTGTCTAGTCTTACTGGTTCAGCCCGTCCCAGCTTCCTTTTCCTAGTGAAAAGGACCAGTTTAGTCTTGTCAGGGTTTAGGTTGAGGCCCTTGCTCCTGCACCAAGCTAGTGCTTCTTTCAGGCCCCTGCTCATGATCTCGTGTATTACACTCAGGACCTTACCTGTGATCAGGAGCACGCCGTCATCGGAATACACCTGCGTGTATATGTACATCCTGTTTAGCTTGAGCACTAATTCGTCTATTAGCAGTTCTTGTTAATTTGTTCGTGTAAATTGTCATCGTGTTAATGTAGAAGTACAGTTTTTTTAATATATAAATTCACCCCGCCGCCGTCGCAGACGCGGTAGCCTAGTGGTCTGGGTAATGGACTGCTGAGATGAGGTCTCGGGTTCGATCCCAGAATCACCATGGCACACACCAATGACTTTTCGATGCTTTTCGAAGTTATGTGTGTATTTATCGCAGGTTTATAAGTGCCCGGTTAATGGCAATAGGCTCGCCACCTATTACATTGGGACCTAAAACATAAACTGGCGAAATGTGGGTTCTAGCACCTCTGCCTACCCCTTCGGGGATATAGGCGTGAGTTTATGTTATGTTAAATTCACCCCGCTGGATGGTAAGAAGCTAGGGTAAAGTCAGTCAGTCAGAGGATGGATTGCCATTCCAAACACCATCCGTCCCAAAATGGCGATGTAGAAAAAGGTCATAAAAAAAACAACCCACTGAGTTTCTTGCCGGAGTCTTCTCAGGTCTGGGCCGCGTTTTGAACCGGTGGTCCATTTGCTTCTAGTTTTAAATATTTCTGATTTTGACGTTTTGTTAATGTCGCACATACAGAATAAATGATTTATGACTTTGACTTTGACTTTGAATCATCTCTACTTTTTGCTGCGCTTTCATTGGTTGTAAGGAAGCGAAGAAAATTACGGACGCCATGCGGACCCTGTTGTTGACAGAGGCTCCACCCGCCTGATCCTGTTTCCGCTTCCCATAAGAACCTTTTCCAGGGATAAAAATGCCTATGTAGTGTTCCAGATTATAATTTATCCCTGCACCAAATTACGGCCAGATCTGTTCAGCCATTAAAACATGTTTGATTAACAAACATCCAAGCTCTCTAATTTGAACCCCTTTGTGAACTGAAAGTGCTAAAACATGTCCGGCCGCTGGTCTGCAACTGGCTTAAACACGTGTTCTCATATCTTATCGGTAGTGTTGTCAAGTTTTATTGAGTTGCACAAAAATTCTTACTACGATAAACCATTTTTTGTATTTAAATAAAAAATAAAAAAGCATCTGATGAGGCCATCAAGCAAGCCACTGTAGCACTACCGGTGTATGTGACCCCAGTCCTGAGTCTTTGCCTTTAGCTTGCCATCAGGCGAGGTAAAGTCATTTTGAACGAAAAAATAGTAGTTTGGACAAAATATAATAAAACATAAAAAACTAAAAAAAAATAATGAATAAAAAGTAATTGGTTGCTTACAACTGTGTGCGGATCGGAACCTCCACGCGGTGCACCCGGGCCTCCCACTCGCCGCGGGAGACGCTGCTGCCTGCGGCAAATGTCGGCCGAGGTGGGAGTGGCCCTATAAAGGGCTGCTCCGAGCATCTCCACTTGTCCCTCGGACTAGCAGAATGTACAGTGTGGCTGTGGAGCAGGTGGGAGGCGGGCTGATTCTCCGAGCTATCACCCTTTTTGTTTAGTATTGAAGGATTTTGCCTCGATCGCCAGTAAAATAAATACATCTTTCAAAAAGCTTATTACTCCTGTTTCTTCCCAGATAACATCGACCAACCGAAACCAGCCACAAAGGAACCTATCAAACCTAAAGACAAAACAGATACTCCATCAAAGAAGCCACCAACCATGGAATCCAGGCCCGGCTTCACCAGATTCGGCTTCAAATTGAACTTAGAAGTGAACCCGTTCAGCATTCCATCGAAAACTGACAAGCCAAAAGAGAAAGTCAACGGTGTGGTTAGCAAACCAGGTCCAGTTCCTTCGCTGGAAGGTACCACATCTAGACGTGTGGCTGCTAAACAAACCGTGATGAGAGAAAAGAGCTTCGTAGAGAAGAGACAAGCGAGTCGGAGTGAGAACAGAACGATCATAAAAGGAGTTCGGACAAACAGACGCTTTGAGTTGCAAATGAAACTACGGAATGTGGATTAATTTTTGAAATGGTCACACTGGTTAGACCGAGAGTCGACTGCGTGATTGTAGAGTCTGTTTCAGAATAAAATGAAATACATACATATACTCACGCTTTTCTGTCCGAGGTAAGCAGAGACAACAGCCGGTCATCTGCTTCAGTCATTGCATAGTTCCCGAGCCGATATTGCAGTCGACTCTTGGGCTATACGGTTGTCCGTTATGCGTTCAGATTTCACAAGACACAAATTAACAATTTTTAATGTCTTAATTAAGTTTTAGTGGCAGTTGCGCCAGTTAAAGCCACTAAGAAAAGCACTAAACAAGAGGTACTTTTTAAAATCCTTGATCTGTCCGAGATAACTGAAATTCTCCTCTACATACGTCTCAGAACGACGTTGGATGTCATCTACGGAGAATTCTAAAGAACAATTAAGAACAAAAGGAAACAACAAATGATTTTATCATCATTAATTAGATTACGCCGCCATATTAATTTAATGAAATTTTGAAGCAATTAAACTATTTTTTATTATTAACTTAAATTGTATAAAGCCAACATCGTTATTAAGTACGATTATTGTATCAGCGCCATCTTTTGGCAAAGAGAGACACTTTTTACATAGATATTTAAGACTACCGCACATTACAGACAAGACGTTCTTTACACGGTATTGTCTTGACACAACTTGAAGGTAATTAGAGCGTTGTGCTGGCCATATCGTCAGGGTGACATTTGCCGGCCGGGCCCCCCACGGGCCTGACTTGCGGCCGTCAACTTGAGGGCCACCATTATGTCACTGTCGGTGTTTGTAATGGGGACCCCCCTCCTGAGACTTTACCTTTAGCTTACCATCAGGCGAGGTAAAGTCATATTGACGTGACCGATGTATACAAAAAAAAACGAAGCAAAAATACCGAAAAGTTAAAAAAACTCGGTTGCCCGGGTTTTGATTAAGTTTAATCCTGATAACCGGGATTTTCAAAATTGTACCAGTTTTTGATGCCCTTCTGACCCAGTCCGATCCTGAGTAATTAAACAGCTTTATAGATGAGTTTAGTATATCATATTAATTGTCACATTGGGCATTTATCAGGCGTTTATTATTTATTAACTTTTAAACTTTCGCGTTCCATGATTCTAATAGTCCGAGATCCCACTGCAAAATCATGCATGCATCGAATATTTGCTAAAAACCAAATTTTACGCATATTTATGATTAGGAGAACATATATTTACTAGGTTGCCTATCAAAATGTGGCCGCTAATATGTTTAATTCAATTATTGCTAATTCATTTTTCGGAAAAAAAAATCCTTCACATGGTTTTTAAATAAAATATCATCCACGTCACGGCAATACACATAAGGACTCTGAAAAATCACGGTTGCCGTTGCGCATTTCGCCGTGCCTCTTCGTACCTGTTTACACCTGGCTTAGCAATAATTGAATTAAACATATTAGCGGCCACATTTTGATAGGCAACCTAATAAATATATGTTCTCCTAATCATAAATATGCGTAAAATTTGGTTTTTAGCAAATAAGTATTCGATGCATGCATGATTTTGCAGTGGGATCTCGGACTATAATAATATATGTAAACGGGAATTAACGCGATCATGGTATAGGTATATACATACCTTTGGAATGCCTGACGTTTCGACCAGGTCACACCGGCCGTGGTCACAGGCTGACTGTCTCAGCCGCGCACGCCCTCCGTCGTCGAGTCCGTGAGGTGGCCGGTTGTTCTTCTACCCGCACATTTTCGACATTTTTTATTTTTATTTTTTCTCCATGTACCGTCACATACCACACTTACAGGGTCCACATTATCTGAGCGAACGGCTCGGAACTAAGATGTCTAGAGATGCGTTTATGCCGTAAGTGTGCGCATTCATGTTTCTGCCGACAATTTGTCTGTCTGTAAAACGTCTTGTCTATAATGAGCGCTAGTCTTTCCAACTCCGCCAGCAAACTACAGTATTAACACATGCCATTTTTTTGACAATTTTTACTCATTTGTTATATAATATTAGTCAGCCTCTATGCCATAAAATAATACTGTTACCGTAACTACTTACTATCAGGTGGGCCCTGTGCTCGTCTGCCACCTAAGTAGTATAAAAAATTATACATCACAATAGTTTTAAGTACGAACCTAGATTTATCAATACTATCTAATAACCTAGATCTATCACTATTGATAGTTTCACATCAATACTTATTTTCCTTCCAATTGACGTAATAAAAATGGCAATATTTATCATCTAATATCTTTTATAACATGTATGTATGATAAAATGGTAGCCATATCTAAAACAGCTGAGCCACGTCATATTAATGTAATGTTTTTTTGGCTAACTCACATTTTTTATGATAAATAATAAATAAATAAATATTCTACGACATTCTACACAGCGCTATCTAGACTCAAAGTAAGCTTAACTTAACTAGCCTGTGTTATGGGTTCCAGAATGCGGATATACATACTTGGATACTATTTTTTGTAAATACCTACATACATAGAAACACTCAGACTCAGACCAACGCAAATAGTCATATTCATGCAGACAAATATTTGCACTGAACGGGATCAAACCCGCGCCCTGTCGTAGCAGTCGAATGCACTACCTCTAGGCTACCGAGGCCGTTGCGACCACGCATATTATATCAATAACTAATAAACCATTCATAAATAAATTGATGTACAAGAGCTATTCAGCAAGCGAGATCAATTAAAACTGGGATGAAATTCTTTGAGGCGTGAAAACGCAGTTTAGAATTAAACCGATTTTCACTGGTGAAATCCTACTAAGTATTTTTGTAATTCCCTGAGAACAAGTTAATGATATACTTCTCATTCTCATCAGAAAAATTGAAACACTAGTTTTTATGATATCTGAAAACAATACACAAATTATTTATTTTATGATATGAACATTAACATTATAATTTGAAAACCTCATATTATTCACTATTAAACGACATTTGACATAATATTTCTAAATATAAACATTTTTCTGATAAGCCTTAGAAAACATAAACTTGCAAGGTTTTTCGATTTTTCTGATGAGAAGTGTAGGTATAATCATGGTTTATTATTTTGTAAAAGGTTCCACAGCTAAGCTATTCTGAAAATTGAAATGTGTAAAGCTACTTTTTTCGTTCTATAACGTTAATCCCAGTCTCATCCAAAGCTTACACCTCGGAGTCTGGGGTCCGCTTTGACAGTCTTTAACTGCGGATTTGGCTGGACCTCGATATTTTCCGTGAAGCGACTGCCATCTGACCTTCAAAACCCAATGGTGACATTAGGCGATATCGAAGCATTGCAGCTTTAGTTATCTAAATATAAATGAGGCTGACTAATTTAGTTGTTAGGATATGTTTATACTAATATAGTTTTATAGCACGTTAAAGTGGATTGTACCTAATCATGTATTGTTACTGGTGTTCAATACTTATCGCTAGATTACACGATGACATATTTTTGCTATTTTATTTCTTATCGACCCGCAACACGTGACCACCTAGTTCGGAATATCCTACCGAATATCTTCAAAGGAAGGAAGAAGTAAGTAGGGTAGCCAGAGCTCACTGTATCCCTCCTCTCCCCACCCCTTCCGACCCTCCCCCTTCCCTTCAGGGTAAGCAGCGCGTATGTGTCACCCTTAGTGTGGCACACGTCCATAGGCCACGGTGACCGCTTCCCATCAGATGGGCCGTGTGCTTGTGTCTACCTACGTAGTATAAAAAAAGGAAGGCTGTGGAATGATCTCCCTGCAGTGGTTTTCCCTGGCGGCTACAATATGGGGTTCTTCAAGAAGGGCATTAGAAGGTTTTTGCAGGGTCGGCAGCGCGAGTGTGATGCCCCTGTTGCACACGTCTATAGGCCACGGTGACCGCTTCCCATCAGGTGGGCCGTGTGCTTGTCTGCCACCACTGTATCTCTATCGGTGTTTGCAGTGGTGACACTGATGACCCCCGATCCTGAGACTACTTTTAGCTTACCATCATCAGGCGAGGTGAAGTCATGTTGACGTGTCCAATATTGAAAAAAAAATACGTGATTGACGCCATATGGAACTTTACCCCAATTACAGGAGAAACTGATAATTGCACTGTATTTTCCGTTCATCCGTTCCTGCGTGAACGTGTAACAAATATCTATAAGTACGTTGGTATCTACATCCAAAATCCATTCTTCTTCAAGGGCTCTACAAAAAGGGCATCAGAAGGTTTTTACAGGGTCAGTAGCGTGACTGTAACGCCCCTGGTGTTGCACACGTCCATTGGCCACGGTGACCGCGTCCCATCAGGTGGTCCGTGGACTTGTCGGCCACCTAAGTGCTATAAAAAATACTCAAACTGTCGCTGGTACAGATTGCACAGCATAGCTAAGAACATCCTTTGCTTGTACATACCTAATGTGTAATATACTAACATAACTGTCCGTGGCATAATTTGTTCTCCGGCCCATATTTAACCCATACATGCCCGTAATTATGGCAATTTGCGGAATTTGCCCGATTTGTTTAGATATATGATTACTGCTCCGCTCCCCTAGATAGTAGCGTGATGATATAGCCTATAACTTTCCATGATAAACAGGCTATCCAACAAAACAGAATTTTTCATTACTAACCAGTAGTTCCTGAAATTAGCGCGTTTAACCAACCAAACAAAGTTTTCAACTTTATGATATTAAAAGTATAGATGTATGTGTGTGTGGTCTATCAGATATCATATCAATGTACCTACGCAATTATACCTACAACAAGATTCTTGTACTCAGCTAATCAGTTGTCATGTTACGAGTGCTGTTTTTACCTCGGTATCCGACTTCACATCAGTATGGAACCTAATTCTCACGATGAGAAAGTAAATAGATCTATGTCTCAGATCTCAGACTGTCTTTGGCGTATGTGTCGTAAATCTTAAGGTTAATTTCCTAGCTAGGTACTTATGTGTTTTTAGTAGCTCGATCTAGATTTCATTCTTAAATTGAGCAGGATTGGCGCTCTTAAAAAAGGGCCCCTCAATCCACTTCTCCAACCAAACTCCCCAACTCTTCCCCTCCAGGATTGGTAATGCGAATGTGACACCCCTTATGTCGCACATGTTCATAGGCCACAGTGACCGCTTCCTATCGGTGAGTCGTGTGCTTGTCTGCCACCTCCCGTACCGGGCCCGCCATAAAACGCAGCAATACAGGGCCTCGATTCTGCTAAAAGCAAACCACTGTAATACCACTGACACTCTAAAAATGCTATTTAATTGTAGACTTTACCGTTATACAGTTAAGTCTAAAATCAAATGAAAATAATTCATTTAACATTTTCATTCGCTCTACAAAATATCATAAGACTTTAACCTGTCTACAATTAAATGGCATTTTTTAGAGTGGTAGTGGTATGACAGTGGTTTGTCTTTAGCAGAATCGAGGCTTGAGAAATAAAGTCTGCGTCATAAGCCACGGGTACCTACAGTAGGTACAGGTAGGCTTCGTGTTGTCTAATGAATAAATTAACACTAACTAAGAATGAACACGCTAGTTGAACAGTGAATTGTAGAGGTGGAGAGTTCGTGTAAAGCCCTCAGATAAGGTATATTTTATGATAAATGATTCCTCCAACAGTCCATGAAACTGAAAGATAAAAAAAAATACAGAGAGAAAATAATTTCTTTTTTGTAAATAGCTTCTGAGTTAAAGTAGGCCTTTATAACGACTTACTATTGTATTTTCCAAATCGAAGTAGTAATTTCTGAGATTAGCGCATTCAACCAACCAACTAAACAAAGAATCTCTATGGCTCTATAATATTAGTGTAGGTACCTACATTTCTTTTTATCAGCTTTCACGAAATTCACGTCATGAGGGATTGTGACGTCAAAGAATCATTGCACGTCGCTGTCAGGTTCGTTGGCAACAGTTGGCAACAACAGTCATGTCTGCCATGGTGACCGCTTCCCACCTAAGTCTGCCACCTAAGTAGTATAAAAATAAATAACCAAAAAGTACATTACAGGTATTTTGCTCGAGGGGCATTGATGACGCTTTGATTCGATTGACTGATCATCAGTTTAGCAATGTTTCCGTGTTCAAATCCGTTGGTGTGTGACCGCTTGCAAAAGTGTCACCCCTCCCGTTTCCGTGTTTCAGAGAGTACCTAGACTTGCCTATTAATCAACGACTGTCGCGTCCTCGCATCGGTTCCGGTCCCGGCTATCACACATAGGGTTACCATATCTCAGGATTTCTCCTCAAATTTCAGGATTTTTGGACACAGGCAGAAACACAGCGGGCTCCAATAACTCAGGGATTTCAATGGAGTGGAGAGCTGTCTGACTGGGGTAGTACCTCCGCCCTATAGAAGACCGCGGCTATAATAACCATCGTGTTGTGTTCTCGGCGGTAAGTAGGGTAGCCAGAGCTCATTGTCAGCTCTTTCCTAGCCTTCCCACACTTTCTTAGCCTTCCCACCCTTTCCTACCCTCGCCCTTTCCCTTCAGGGTCGGCAACGCGTGGGTGACGCCCTTGGTGTTGCACACGTCCATAGGCCACGGTGACCGCTGCCCATCAGGTGGGCCGTGTGCTTGTCTGACACCTACGTAGTATTAAATGTATTCAGGATTTTTATTGCATCATCGATATCAGATAAAGTGGTTGTAATTTCTTTAACTCAACTTATATTATCGTGCAATGAGGTTAATAAAGTTGATTATTTAAGTGTTATTTCTGTAATAAACGACTACTTATCTACTAATAAACTGAATTGCGTGACCTAGGTAGGTACTTTTCTTTAATTGTTATAATTAGGTAAGTTAATAAACCTATCTAATATTAATAAGTACCTAGGTGCTCGACGTCCTTTAAACAATATTTAGTTTTAGACACCGGCGCTGAGGGAGAGAGATGGAGCTACACCGCATATAACACCATCTCTCTCCCTATTAAAAAGATTATAATGTGTCTACGTCATCAAATTACTTCAAATGAAAGGGACTAAGGAATAAAAGAAAAAGCTATGACTACAATCAGATTTAATAATATTCTCAACATAGAAGCGCAGCATGGTGAGTGACGTCACAACCCACCCACACACCACAACATATTCCAACTCTGTAGACTGACATCACCGCTAATAACTTGAAATGCTTTATATTTTGTTGTCCAGTAATTAGTGCGGCATTTCTTGTAAAAAAAGGAAATTAGTACCTAAATAAGTTAAAATAAATAAACACACGTGGTAAATACCTTTTACATCTTCGTTAACTTTGGTTAATTTTATATGTAGGTAAAGTTATCTTCAAAAGTAATGATGCTGATGAAAATCTTAATGAAATTGTTTAATTATATTTAAAACAATCAATTAGAACCCACTGGGCAGATAAACAAGATTTTCAGTAAAATATATAAATCTCAAAACCGTATTTTGAAAATCTAAAAAAGGTTATTGACTTTTCACGCTAATGGCTGAATATTCTTACATCAATATTCTTTACCGCCATAAATCATAAAGCAAAATGACGTTAGCGTTACTAACAGCTGTTCTTTTGACGTGACGTCTTATAAATTGGTTTGCCGGGTGACACTTCAAGAAACTGCGTTACGCTCCGCTCACGTTATGCGCTCACAATGAGAGCGAGTGAGAGGCACGCGTCCCTTCCACTCGGGCATGGTTAGCCCGCCTAAGAGCGAGAGAGACAGACAACTCAAAGTCGTTGTCACGTAAAACTTTCGCCCGTATACCGACTTTACAGGCAACCAATTTTTTTTAAATACAACCGTTGCCTGATCACTATATTTACTTACTTATAGGTATGCCTACAATGTTATCTATTAATTCTATTAGGTAGGTATAATAAAATTACCCCTTGTGCAAATAATACCTACATCCCATTTAATAGAAATAACATTTACATTCAATACAATAGGTACTCACAACAAACAAAATTGACGCATATTTCATTCTGCTGGTAATAACTTTTCATTGTACAGTATGTAGTAGGATTTCTTTTCATGTCTTCCCTTTGCTAGTTTAACAAAGGAAAAACCAGCTAAGTGCGAATCGTACTCGTGCACGAAGGGTTCCATATCATTACACATCAAATCGGCAAAAAAATCACGTTTGTTCTATGGGTGCCCCACTTATACGTATAGGTATGTACCGGGTAAAACGGGGTGAATGGGGATCAAAGGGTGAAATGGTCATTAGAATTTGTTAGATAATTTCTTTTAGAAAATTTGAGGTAGGTATTTAACTGGATATTCGATGATTCCATTCATTTTGTGATGTGGAAGTGGTTTACCTATGGTTCCGCATAAAAGATAATAACTGCAAAATTCAACTGACCAATTTTTATCTATTCACCCCTTAATACCTACATATGATTCACCCTGTTTTACTAAGTATTTGTTGTTATAGTGGCAACAGAAATACATCACTTGTGGAAATTTCTAATCGCCTGAAGTAGATACCTAGATCTGAAAAAAATAAAAAAAAACCTTACAATCTAAATCCACGCGTGCGAATTCGCGAGTATAGCTAGTTCAGATATAAAATGTTTTGTTTAGAAAGAAATTTCTATTGCCTACCTTATGACAATTTACAATTTGATTGTTTGGTGTCTAACGATTCCCGTGTTTGTAACTAACTAGTTACAAGTTTCTCCTTGTGAATGCTAAGTAGGCAGGTGATAGAGAAAGTAGTTTTGATTGTTTCTACGTGCACTTAACGACAGAAGTTGATATCCTAGGTACACTAAGAGATTAAGTCTGACCAAGACCTTTTTAAGAAACCGCTTCAAAATCCGTTCAGTAGGTAGTTTGCAAGTCCATCGCATACAAACATACAAATTTCCAAAAAAGCATAATAATTAAATTTTAGCAATCAATTAAACTTAAATATAAAAATATATAAAAATAATAACAGTGTGCGAGAGAAATGACTTCTGGGTCACCTTACACTCTGGCGGTAGAAGACCCAAGACGGCGTGCGGTTTTAGTTAGTTCGATTCCGACATAATTGCCCACGCTGGACGGTGGTAGCGATATCGGTGGGCATTTAGCAAGAAAAAAAAATTAGCGTGTTGTTTTAATGTTAGACACGTCAACATGACTTTACCTCGCCTGATGGTAAGCTAAAGGTAAAGTCTCAGGACCGGGGGTGACCACTGCATACACCGATAGTGCTGCAGTGACAGTGGCGGCCCTCAGCTTCACGGCCTCATCAAATTCTTTTACACGCCCCGCTTAAAGGATCCAGGACTGTAGGAGGAAGGAAACACATGCGCTGGTAGATAGTTCCAAGTCTTTATGGTGCGGCAGAGAAAATTGACACCGAACCGCTTGGTTCTTGATGAAATTGATACCACTGGTGTGGGCATGATACCTACGGGTCGGCGTACATTAGTCTTCAACGAGAAGCTGTAGGAATATTTTGGCTTTGCCCTGTCTCTCCGATAGACTACTATAGACTCTATCGTACATAGTATCTATGTGTAATCTCTGAAAATTTCGCACAGTCAGGTCTTTCAGCGGCTGATACCTACTGATATGGATACTGATAACCATTGATTACAAGTAAGTAAACATTGCTTCTAACATAAAGAATCCACCTACGCGGCCACGCCTTATCTCTTCAGCTGCAAATGTCCGTGTTTTCAACAGGTTTACTACTTTAACTACGTATTAAATGACGTGCATGTCGTGAGTACAATACACTAAATAGTAAACTCAACCAGCTGGATATCTTCCACGACTCATTTAATGTCTTCAGGAGAAGGGTTTTGGGGCTACTTGCATAGATTTGGTCCTTGATTTTCTTTATATACTTGTAAAATATGTAAACTCAATAATTACCGTATTCTAATAAGTGGCATTTGAGAGTATAATATATATCAGGTTATGGTGTGAACTGTACATGCCTCTAATTGGTCTACATATATAAGAATATTTTTACTCTGTACCTATTATATTAAGACAATGTTGTATATGGAGACTGTTGGTGTGTCTAAATAAATAAATAAATAAATAAATAAAAATAAATAAGTACCTATTAATTTAATACTTAATCGTAGTTATTAAGCAGGTACACTTATAACTAATTTTGTCAATAGCCATTATTAAGTAATTAATAGACGATTTTTTTTGTATAGGACACGTCAAAATGACTTTACTTCGCCTGATGGTAAGCTAAAGACAAAGTCTCAGGACTGGGGTCACCACTACATACACCGGTAGTGCTACAGTGGTGGCCCTCAGCTTGACGGCCTCAAAATCAAATGCCTTTTCACACCCCGCTTAAAGGCCTCGGGACTATAGGAGGAAGGAAACACGTGCGCTGGTAAAGAATTTCAAGTCTTTATGGTTTTGTGTGTAATTCTAAATCTTCCATCATTTAATAATCAAGCCATAAACCGTAGAATATATCGGAGAGATTCGAACGTTTGTTTAGAACGGGTCCAGGTAGCTCAGTTGGTCAGATCATTCCTCCTGTAAGGGACTGGTCACGGGTTCAAGTCCCGTCCTGGATGTTCACTTTACCGACCAAAAATCAATAGGAATAGTTAGCTTACTAATTGCTTTAAAATTTCAAGACCTACTTCCTACTTAAAGAATTTTGTGCTCTAAAAACGTAGGTTACATTACATGAACCTAAAAAACTTACGGACGGAACTTGTTGAACATGAGGCTGTGTCACAAAAATAGCGGTGGCTATAACTGTGTGAGTGTGAATGAATATTACGTTGTAATTAAGTATAATAATGTTACCCAAATTTAATTGAAATGTGATTCCTGGATATTTATTCTTGCAGTCACTACAGTTTTTACACTATTGCACTACAAAAGACGTGTTATGTTTATTTATTATCACTTAACTGAATGAATCGAATTTTCGACTGTTTGCCGCGTAGTGGCTAACTAGGTGTGAATGTTGCGTGCCGACTTGTACGTGTAAGCAAGTTTTGTTCAATACATTCCGTCCATAATGTTTTCAGGTTTAGGTAGGTTATCTATCTACTAATCATTATAGATTAGTTGTTATTGTCTACAGCTGATTCATACACCTATACCTACACAATACACATGCATACATGATACAAATGGCTTGTTCTCAAACTTCCACAATTTTATTACCTTCAATGTGCCCGCACTTTGAAGGTAATAAAATTAAATAATATTCAATTCCCGCACAGTGCAAATATTTAGGTGCTTGAATACGAATATTTGCATTGGTCTAGCTACCTCCATGACAATGTAAAATATGCAAGTAGTTAATGTATTTACAAATTTATCCGTATTCTAAAACCCATAACTCAAGCTAGTTATTAGGTAGGTACTGCATTAGTTATGCTCTTAGCCGATCCCTTTCAATAAACCTTTTAAAGTTATAGGTTTTCGGGTATTTCATCAAGTTCACATTAAAAGATATTTTTGTCATAATGTCCATTATTCATGCATCGATGAATAATAAATATTATCCGTTGATGTACCTATGAATATGAACGTATTGTCACTTCCGACAATAATAATTTTATTACCATTTTCCTTCACCGTGTACCGAAATGTACTCGTAAGTTATAATATAATTTAAGTAGAGACGGGGCTGCACCCAGGAAAACATAGTGAATAAGTAAATCGATATAGGTATACCTACTTAATTACTGGTAGGTGCCTAGGTACCTACAATATAAGCTGACAAGATACACCTCCAATATTCAGTAAAACGGAGTGAATAGGGATTAAGGGGTGAATAGGAACAAAATGGTCAACTGACCATTTTGTTTTTCACCCCGTTTTACTTAGGTACTCTGTGGATACACCTATTGAACATGAACCAATATAATTTCAGTTGGTAGATATATAAGTAGGTACCTACCTCAAGTAAATGTTTAACCATGTTTAAAGCTATATACCTAAATGTGTGAAAACTTAAAAACCTTTCCGATTACCACACTGGCTGACTATTTCCGATTTCTGACAACTTTTCATGGTACAGATTATGTAAACATCCAACAGTAAAGAGGTCAACGCACTAAAATAAACACGAAACCATAAAAATAAATAGATGCCATGAAACTGGTACCGCACAAACTGATTCCATAAGTTTATTAATAACTCTGAGCTCTGTTATTTAAATTTTAAACGTTATCGGCCACAGTATCTTTAGGTTTCACTAAAAGTCGTCACAATGCTATCTATAGATAAGTACCTACAGTACTACTCAATTATAAAATTGATAGCTTTGTCTGTACATTGGATATATTAAAAAAAAATCTTGGGTTATGTTATTTTGAACGATTCTGAACACAATAATATTTAATTTGGAATTCTTGTCTCTTTATGTTCGCGATGGACGCAAAAAGTAGGTCTGAACGGATTTTGATGTGTTTTTTTTACGTAACAAGGTCAGAGTTAATATCTTGCGCATATTGGATCACAATCGATTGAGTATTACCGGAGATAATAGCACCGATTACCTAATAGTTCGTATAATAGTTAAATAACGCGAAAACCGATGTCCTCGTGGGACCGCAAGGATAGGCTAGTCATACATAATAATAATGTATAACAATAAATTAGAATAATATAATCATCACTAAATCAGCGCAATTCATAGACCGCGGATGCTCATTTTAAACTCCAACGCTAAACATGTACCTATGCATGAGTTATCATTGTTTTTTTTCTGTTTTTTTTTACTACTGGCGTCTAGGGACTAGAAAAACCAGTTCTGGTTTCAAACGAACTCCGGTCCTACGTGTTTTATTGAATTGTTGTGACGTAAATACTTGTAAATAGCTCATTGCTACGAATCGGTATTATCACGACGCGCGACGTGACACTCATAAAGCCTGCACTATCCCTAAATTTAACTGCATCGCATTTTAATTGCTTTATGAGCGTTCGTCCGTGGTATGCCAAGGTCAATATGTCCAGCAGTAGACTGCAATAGTTCATTTACTTATAGCTTTTTACCGGATGGAAGTTTTAAGGCAGTATAATTGAAGGTTTGAGGCACCTTAATACTGCCTTAAAACGTCTTTAAATGCTTATAAAATTTAGAAGTTTCCGTCTCTACATTTTAGAGCGTGAAAAATATCATCTATCATGGTCATCAAAACAATGCCATTTCATTGACCATCGACCAAGGATATTAAGGCAATTTCTAATGTTCTTGCCATCGACCATTGTTGACATTATTTAATATGGCGGCCTTCATTCTTGAAACTAACCTTTTATTTAACTATTTTACCAGGCCCCTGCCAGGCCTACTTGCAAGAGAGAGTAATATAAAAACGTGCGCAATGTAAAAAAAAAGTTTATTTTTGAACGAAATTGTTTGTATGCACACACCCACACAAATTGCGAGCTAAATGCGTTACATGGCAACAGGAGAAAAATATCTGACATGAATGAATTGGGTGTTAAAAATTAACAAGTATTTTAGCTGGGGAAATGTGGGGCGAGTATTCATCGTACAATCAGCGTCAAAGGTCTATGACCATTTTCAGATTTGGACAGTAGTTTTGAGCAAAGTAACAGGTTCTTAATGTAAAGCCTCTTTTATTACTTAGTACTTAGTTAACTCTATTAAACTACGTTTAAACTTTGATTATATAAATTCGAACTTTTAAGTTTGAAATCCATGCAGTCATCATAGACTTTTGCCGTTGACTGTACATAAGTCGAGTTCAGAACTAAATAAATGGGCCAACGTACCTATAATAATACTTTCTGCAAACATATTGTCTAAATTAATGCTATGACTAGGCTAACAGCACTTAGGATAAAGTGTATTACTGTATTACGTAAATGTAAAAATTAATGTGAGTACAGACCGGCGTTATACGAAGTAGCGCCGACACTAGTGTCGTCAGTTGTATTGTTCAACGCGTTCCTTCCACATGTTTTTAGGTTCATCTTCAGAGTTAAATGTTACCAATTTAGTTGAAAATTTGTCACAGCGGCGCTGACCTCAACGGCTCCCGAAGGACTCGGTAATTAACCCGACAACGCTCGTGATGTCATAGTTGGATTAGTTTCACATTTTCTATTCAGAGTATTAGAATTACAGCGTTATTATACCTATCAACGGTTCCTACGAACACAAATTGTGGACTGCGTATAACTGATTGTTATCAGAGAATAGAGATAACTTGAACATGGTATGTGTTAGGTATTCCAGACTATAATCTATCTTTGTACTCAATTTCAGCCAGATCCGTTCAGCCGTTACAGCGTGTTCGAGTAGCAATTGTAAAAAAAACATTGAAACATCTAGATATACATTTAAATATGTTCACAAACCTTCACAGTTATCTATCACTGTTAGCCTTTTTTTGTACTACGTAGGTGGCAGACAAGCACAAGGCCCACCTGATGGGAAGCGGTCACCGTGGCCTATGGACGTCTGCAACACTAAAGGTGTCACACACGCGCTGCCTACCCTGAAGGGAAGGAAGGAGAGCTAGAAATGGGTGGGGGAGGCTAGGAAGGGGTGGAGGAGGAGGAGTAAAGTGAGCTCTCATCTGGCTACCCTACTTACCGGCGGGAACACAACACAATGGTTATTATGGCTCGGTGTTCTGTAGGACGGAGGTACTACCCCAGTCGGACCGCTCATTTCGAACGGGCGATACCGTCGTGTCCTACCTCTTTCTGATAAGCCTATTCTATGTTCTCTCGCGGTCCATAACACCTGATCCTCCACCTTCCCTTCCATATCCAGTCTAACTACAGACAATACATCCTCGCTCAGACTACAGAGACGCATCCTCGATGTACCTAAATGTTATAGGCAGTGGCGTAACTATACCATCTGGGGCCCGTGGCAAATTCTGTTGATGGGGCCCTATCAGTAAAACTCGTCACGTTGTACTCAGTTTAATTTTAATATTTATGTAACCAAAACCAATGTCAAAATAATTACACAAAGAATACGCAGTCAGTTCCTATTTTTTTTTTATTCAGGATAGGCTTACGTTTGACCATTATCTCACCTGATGGTAAGTGACGATGCGGTCTACGATGAATCACGCTTGCCTAGAAGGATCCTATTCACTCGTGACTTTGGCCCTTTTTTACATACGTATGTATGTAAAATACTACATATAAATCACGCCTGTTTCCCATTGGGGTAGGCAGAGATAACATCTTTCCACTTGCTACGATCTTAGCATACCCCTTTCGCTTCTTCAACTTTCATATTTTTTTTCATACACGCACGCCGGTTGCGGGTACCTACTCTTGACCTAGGCCTTTCTCCAAAACGTCCTGGATCTGATTAAAATATGTACGCCTAGGTCGGCCTTTACCGGGTTGCCAATTCACCCTCACCTCATATAGGTATCTGTTTTGTCAATCTTCTTTCATCCATCCTCTCTACATGTCCAAACCATCTAAGTGAACCCTTTCTCTTTCTTGGTCACTACATCTTCAACTATACCGCAACGTTCCCTTATCACACTGTTCCTCACTCGGTCCATCAGCTTTACTCCAGCTATCCTTCTTAGACTTCTCATTTCTACAGCATTCAATCTACTTTCATGCTTCTTCTGCCACACCCAACATTCACTACCATACATACCCATACATCGATGTGGGAACGAGAACTCCTCTATGTACAGCAAGTCGTGCCTCTTTAGACATTTTCTGTTCTGACTGCTCATAAAATTATGCAGTGCGCCATTCACTTGATTACCTGCCAAAACTCTTCGCTCAGTTTTTTCCCTTTTTTTATGGTGCGGAAATGGATACCACGGAGATGGTTATGTCGGGATCGAACGCCGTCTCGAGTCTTAATTACCAGGATGTAAGGTTACCTAATAAGCATATCCCTCGCACCCTTTCTCGTCTCCTGTGGCGAGTGGGAGGCGCTGCTCGCCTAGGTTGCCCGGGTGCACCACGTGCCCTCATAAAAAAATATAAAATCCGGATACCCGGGATTCCTCTTTTTTTCCGGGTGGAAATCCTCATGGATACCCACCCCGCGGCCAGCGGGGCAGGTTATGTCGGACTCTTACCGACTAAAACTGCACGCCGTCTAGGGTCTTCTGACGCCAGGGTGTAAGGTCGCCCAAAGAGCATTTGCCTCGCACCCCGGCTTGACCCAGGCCATCTCCGGATTCGAGATTGCGCCGCGCCGCCGCCGCCTCGGCCTGCTTCTGCTAGGGTGACAGGCGGCTCCACCCATCACCCCCAGGCCAGCGCTCATGGAGGACGGAGGTCGTTAGACCTCCGACGCCTTCGGCGTCTGCGCCCGCCGCCGTCCGGGCGAGCTCTGTGCAGCCTTTCCCGAACCCTTTCCGCCGCCTCGAGCATCACTTGCTCGCAGAAGGAGGCGGCGGCCGACCACGCGTCCGCACTCAGCACCATCGCTGCGATCAGCACCGGCAGTGTGAGGACTCCCACCCCGAGGGTTGCCAGGAGGGCCTGTCTCGACACCTCCCACGCCGGACACTCGGCCAGCGTGTGCAGCCCTGAGTCCTCGCCCGCATCGCAGTGATGGCACTCGGGCGTTGGCTCCTTCCGAATCAGACACAAGTGAACCCCGAAGCACCCCTTACCAGAGATCACCTGCGTCAGCCGGTACGAGAGGCCCCCGTGAGGCCTCTCCAGCCAGTCCTCCATGACGGATCTTACCGCCGCTACAACGGCGTGCCCCGCGCTTGGTTGCCCAAGTCGGTCCTTCAACTCCATGCCCGGGATTCCCCTAACATAGTGTTTGCTAGCTCGCCTGCGCTACCAATGGCAACGTACTGCGACAAAATATTTGTAGAAACCTATGGATGCGTTCTAAAATGAATAGAAATGTGCTATTTACAGGTATTTTGATTGACGGTTTTTGACGGTCATAAGTGAAATTACTCGTCACTGGTGGTAATATGTAGGTACAAATGTACATCTCTAAAAATGAATCAACATCTTTTTGTTGAGGTTGGTTGAAATGCTTAACCATTAACTTGAAATTGTATGGTCTTTAGTTGTCTCACTTTAGATTTAAACAGGGCCTCGATTCTGTTAAAACAAGCTACTGTCATACTACTGACACTACAAGAAATGCCATTTAATTTTGGTCTTTATTGTTATCAGGTTAAAGTTTAAAACTACTTAAATGATATTTTGTAGAGCGAATCGAAAAGTTTAATGAACTCTTTTCATTTAATTTTAGACTTTAACTGTATAACGGTAAAGTCTACAATTGAATAGTATCAGTGACATGACAGTGGTTTGCCTTTAGCACAATCTAGGCCCAGAAATTATAAAAATATACATTTCAAATAAAATAAAATACTCAGGTAAAATGCTAAAAAATATTTTTGCGCTCGCGGCCTCTTGGGCCGGGGCCCCCTTGGGTCGGGGGCCCGTGGCATTTTGCCACCCCTGCCACCCTATTGTTACGCCACTGGTTATAGGTACCAACAGAACGTCCATGTTTTGCTAAGTACCTATTCATTGTTCCAATTTAACTTCATAACAATGTTCTAGACGTAATAAATCTCTAAGTGAAGCTGTTTTGAATAGTTAATTCAGTTGTCTGCTATCTAGTTTAAATATTAGGTTCAAAGATGGTTAATTACACTTAAGATTAATAGTTAAGAAGAAAATCAACAAAGTAATGATAACATTTTTACCATAGGGTGAAGCCACAACACTGCGTTGCGACAACGCATCGCAAGAACGACGTCGCACAGCCATACATTGAATCATTGTATTGTATTGCTGTGCGACGTCATTTTTGCGATGCGTTGTCGCAACGCAGTGTTGTGGCTTCGCCCATACAGCCTTTTTGTTATAACTAAGTAATATGGTGCAAACAATTCCATCAAGAACGAAGCAGTTCGGTGCCTCTTTTCCTTGCCGCACCATCAAAACCTGGAATTCTTTACCAGCTCACGTGTTTCCTTCCTCATACAGTCCCGGGTCCTTTAAGCGGGGCGTGAAAAAGCATTTGATGAGGTCGTCAAGCTGAGAGCCACCATTGTGGCACTATCGGTGTTTGCAATGGTGACTCCCATTCCAGAGACTTTGCCTACCTTTAGCTTACCATCAGGCGAGGTGAAATCATATTGACGTGACCAATAAATAAAAAAAACTTTGAAGTACTAAGACTAGACCATGAAAAACTCGTGTTAACTTGCATTCATTTAAAAAATGTTGATTTACAACCATGACGTCACGATATTATAAATAATACCAGATGTTGTTACGTCACAACATGCCGACTTATGTTGACATCGAAAATATATTAAGGTGACAGTCAACTGACCTTAAAAGAAATTAAAACTTTACGGTTACCTACTTAACACCTTTAGACGGCCATGACACTTTTAAATAAATGGTAATCCAGATTTTACACATCACCATGTCAGACTTAAATTAAGCAAAACTTGTAATATGGGTTCTAGAATGCGGATTAACATACAAGGTAGGCACGTTTTTTGTAAATACGCTAAACACCCGCCTGAATAATATTATTTACTAGCGTACCCGCGCGCGGCTCCGCCCGCGTGAATGTTGGCTATCGCCACCAAGTCTTTTTTAAGCTGAGGGACTGCCCGTACTAACTTTCAATGTCTATTCCTTCGCAATCAGTGGTTGCAGCTAAACGTATTCATTTCATCTCAAGTTCTATCAAACCCTTCAAAGTACAGTGCCATGCATCTCGGCCAAAGCCCGTATATCTACCATCATTATCCTTTTTCATTGTCTTCTAGATTTTATGGGGATTAGATAGCTGCTCTGGCCAAAGTATGTGTGACTCGGAAGAGGCCCTTTGAAAAACCCTTTCATCATAGTTGCATTGCACTTTCACATTCGATGCACTATTTCAAATTAGTGAACATTATTTATTTCCGAAAATCAGATTTTTTTATTATTAAATTCTTGCTACAGACATTGACATTTGACAACCTGATTTAACATTCAAGAAGTTCATGAAAGTAAAGAAAGAGGATATACTAATAAATACCGGTCAGCAGGGTTCCGTACAAAATTGGGTTGAGGGGGATTTCCGCATGACAAAAAAAAGGGGGCGAACTTAACTTTGTTGCAGTGCTTCTTGTCTTGAATGACACACATACATTTTTTTTGGTGAAGTACGTAATATTTACGCTTTCCGGACTTTTCCCTGTACTTATGTTTTTTTCGTGCGCAAAAACCCCGTCAGGCTTCACCTCAACGGAGCCAACGGAGAGGTTGGTATATCGGAGTCCTACCAATGTCTGTGTGATCGAGGAATCTGGTGTGTCCTAGAAAGGATATCCCAGTAACCCCAACCGGTTCCGGCCACCAGCACTGGCGACCTCGACGTGTTATTAGGAATCTAAATCCCCCATCTCTATAAAAAAGCGCGCGTGGAAATATAAAACCCCGCCACCCTGGGTCTACTTCTGCTAGGGTGACGATTAGCTTCGACCGTCACCCTAGGCCCGCACTCATGGAGGACGGATATGGTTCTGCGAACTACGCCGCCCGGTGCGCCTTCATCGGCACGGGGGAGTGCTAGATCTCTCCCGTAGCTTTTCCACTACCACACAAAAAGCGGTGGCGTTCCACATACTCTGTATGGTGACCATGGTCGGCACCAGGGACCTCACCATGAGGCTTACCCCACCGACGTCTGCTTCTAGGACATGGCGCCACTCTATCCACTCTGGAGACTCTACCAGTGTATGAAGAGGTGGTGTGCCCACGGATCAGCCCCGGCAATGGTGGCATTCAAACGTCAGCACCCTGCCTACGCAATGCAGGAACTCACCAAAACTGCCTAGCCCATCAGAAAGCCTTGGATAGCTCAGGGTCAAGGGTTAACTTAAACTTCGGCGTCTGTAGACCCAAGATGTAGTTCGACTTTAGTCGGTCAAGTCCGATATTACGTCCCTACTGGCCAGAGGAGGGGAGAGATTCGTGGGGATTTCCGCACGAAAAATAAGGTACGGCTTCCTAAAACTCTCCGATTGCGGTGCAGGTGACTCACTAATGTCGCCAAAGGTAACTTAACAACCTCCGTCCTCCATGAGTGCAGGCCAGGAGATGGTAGGTCAAGCCACCTATTAGTCGATAGTGAGACCACAGTTTGGATATTACGCTTCGTTTAATGCCAAGCATTATCCGCAACATTCCTTTTATCTAATTCAACTTGATGCCTCTACGTGTTCTTAAGAAAGAGGTCTTGACAGGCAGACAGACGGATAACGAAGATATAAGGTTTTTTTTCCTAATCAGGCACAGAACCCTAAAAATTAATACATTCTATTTACTTTTGAGGAAAAAGAAGTAAAGGATATTACTCTATGAAAATTTAGACAGTCAATTTTAGTTCCTGTTGCTATGACAACTATTATAGATGGCGATAAAAACGTTTGCAACATCTAATTTTCTTTTTATTACTAATTTTCCTGAATGAATCATATATTTTTAATTATATTATATGCTATTCGAGGCGGAGACAAATTCAAAAAATCATAGATCATGAAAATCTGTTCAGCCGTTCTTGAGTTCTGGCAAAAGCACGTTTTTAGCCCTTTTTAGGGCTTTAGGGTTCGAATTTTAAAAAATCCTTTCTTAGTACACCTCTACGCATCAAAACACACATATTCTGCAAGTTTCAAGTCTCTACGACCAGCGGTTTAGGCTGTGCGTTGTCTCTAGGTCAGTCAGGACTTTGAATTATATAGTATAAGATTTGGGTATTTTGTAGGTGGGTTCTATTCCCACAAAAGTGCAAACATTTCTATAGACGCATGAACATTTCTATTCACAATTGGTCTGGGTGTTTCTATGTATAAATGTATACCTAATATGTATGTATTTACAAAAAAAAAACGTAAGAATATAAGTAGATATGTTTATCCGCATTCTATAACCCATAACACAAGCTAGTTTTAAACGCTTACTTTGGGTCTAGGGGGCGCTGTGTATGAATGTCGTAGGTCGTAGCATATTTATTATTATGTATTATTTATTATTATTATATATTTTGCTATAGGTATTAATAATTGTTGTTATTACAACAAATGCTTGATGACTTCATTGTATTGTTTTGTTTTCCCTGTAATCCAAATGTCCCGTGTCGCAAGGCTTGATTAAGCATCCTGGCTGCGTCACACAGTTTGTTTTTAGGATAACTGATATTTGCAGTTGCACACGTCCATAGGCCACGATGACCGCTTTCCATCAAGTAGGCCGTGTGCTTGTCTGCCACCTAAGTGGTACCTATCTTATAAGTATTATGTTAATCCAGGATATAAGGTAGGTACCTTGAGTTTCACTGAAATCTCTGGAGAAATTTTGGCGTGAACGACTACAATACATAGGTACCTATTTACTAAGTCTCACACAACATCTATCTATAGTATATAGTATAACATATATGTCTGGGTGTTTCTATGTATAATAAGTATGTATTTACAAAAAAAAGTATATAAGTATGTTTATCAGCATTCTAGAACCCATAACACAAGCTAGTTAAATTAAGCTTACTTTGGGTCTAGGGAGTGATGTGTAGAATGTTGTAGAATATTTATTATTATTATATTATATAGTAGGAAAAAATATAATGAGTTTTGAAAGAATATTAATAACCGAAATAAGGTATTGACAGAGGGAGTCCATAAGGCGATGGTAGCTGAATGGATTTAAAGGACGCGGCCTCTTCTCAGAGGTATCGAGTTCGAATCCGGCCGGATAGTACGAATGTGAATTTCACTTTGTCGAATTTATATGTGCTAATCACCTGATTTTTCCATCTGCTGACGGTGAAGGAAAAACATCGTGTACCCATATGTTCTAGAAGAAATTCTAACGACATATCTGATCCACCAGCCCGCATTAGGTCAGTGTGTGCTGGATTAAGGTCTAAACCCTCTCAGCTCTCTCGTTAGAGGAGAGGAGACCCGTGCCCAGCAGTGGGACATAATTAAATTGGTTGCTATCAGTATTCCTCCTAACACCTCTAGCTGAGCTAGGAGTAGATTTACGTAGATTGATGAAGCCGTCAAGCTGAGAACCACCATTGTAGCATTATCGGTGCCTGTTGTAATAGTGATACCTTTATTTTACCATCAGGCGCGGTAAACGTGACCATTATAAGTGTAGCTAGCGTCCACCAATAGTTATTTAAGTTGTTTAAAAATCCACAGGAAGCTAACAGTCTAACATCACATTGTTTTGTACGTAATAGTGGATATGATGGCCGATTTTAAATGGCAGTCATTCATAAAACATAATTGAACATGATCGTAATGGAAATAAGTTTATCCTTATCAGTATGAAATCGGACGGAATAACAATAATGTTGGCAATACACAATTTTATTATTGTCTATGCATAGTACAAGCACAAAATTACATTCGAATAGTACCTAAGCATAACGAGACACTGGAGACGGTCAATAACAATATTATATTATACGAATAGGTATAGGTATTCGCGATCAATTGATGAAATTGATACGCATTATTGATGTGTAAAAAACGCGATTGGTGAAACACCAAATCACGATAAGAGGATTGTAATTTGTAATCGTTGATTACTATATTGACTGTCTGCAGTCTCTCGTTTCGAATACTATACGTTTACTATTCGAATATAATTTCGTGCTCGTACTGCTCGTATGGTGAAAATAAAAAAAGAGATACCAACCACAAAACTGAATTTAAAAAATGTAATTTTAGTTCGAATTCAAGCCTCTCATTTAACCATGATTTGGGCAATTCTGTCTATTGTGATCAGAAATCAAATTACAGATAATGATCGGGACCATCGCTGTAATGATATCTAATCGGGGCCTCATCGCTTTTTTCGTTATGATACTTTTTGAACACAGACTCAGGCAAGGACACAGGAGACAAAATGTACAAAATGTAAATCTTGACCTGAGTCTCCACCTGCTGCTACAAATTATAGGTAGGCGCAATGTGTTTCCCTCCTATAGTCCCGGGGCCTTTAAGCGGGGCGTGAAAAAGCATTTGATGCGGCCGTCAAGCTGAGGGCCGCCACTGTAGCACTACCGGTGTATGTGGTGGTGACCCCAGTCCTGACACTTTGCCTTTCGCTAACCATCAGGCGAGGTAAAGTCATTTCGACGTGTCTTATATAAAAAAAAAACTTACCGCGTCGGACTGGCCATAATATAAGTCAGGGTGGCATTTACCGGCCGGGCCCCAGCCTGTCCGGGTCCCGCACGGGCCTGGCTTGTAGCAACCTTAAAGTAAAACCGAACCAAAATTACCAAAAAGAATCGGTTGCCCGGGTTTTAATTAAGTTGAAATCCGATGACCCGGGTTTTCAAAATTGGATCGGGTGATGCCCTTATCCGGGTGGCTGACCACAAGCTCGGGCCCCGGGCTTGAGATCCGCCACCCGGGTCATTCCGGCCCAGTCCAACCCTAGGTCGTATATCTTTGGTCCCATAAGGGTATTTCTTTTATTGTTTTTAAAACGTTTTTGTAATCATTTGTGCGAGTGTTAATTTTCCCAAAAAAAAGATACTTATAAATGCATTCGGAGGCACATTAAGCCATCGGTCCCGGTTGCCATACGAACATCGATGGCAGTCGTTACGGGTAGTAGGAGCCCTAAAAATTTCGACAAACTACAGAATTTCGATATCGCGTTAAACACGCCCATTGGCTGTGGTGACTGCTTCCCATGAGCTGGGCCGTACGCTTGTCTGCCACCTAAGTTGTAAAAGAAACTTGTGATTACGATCGATCATTGCATACCATCAAAACAGTCGGGTGATCAAAGCTGCAATTTACACGATCAAGAGCTGATTAGCGATTAGTCATTCAGATAGCTATTACTTGTAACCTACTAATAAAAGTGATATCAATCTAGTTATACATGGAAAAATTTGCATATTTATAATCAAGCTAAGTAGTTTTTGCTAAAAAAACTAACTTGATTCGGCTGCGTGAATTATTATATTTTATACTAGCGAACCGGGACCTGGCTTCACCCGGGTGTAAATTCCAATTTTCCAATAAAATATATAGCCTATGACCACACAACATTAAAAAAGGATTTTTCTTTGTTCTGTGCCTATGGCACTCACGAATGACGTGGCTTTCTATTGGTGAAAGAATTTTTAAAATCGGTTTAGTAGATCCCGAAATTACCCCTTACAATTAAACAAACATACAAACACACAAACTTTACCTCTTTATAATATTAGTCTAGTATAGATGTAACAGACAAGCACATGGATCCACCTGATGGGAAACGGTTACGCGGCCTCTGGACAAATGCTGTAAAATTTGCATATCTATAATCAAGCTAGTTTTTGCTATAGCAAGAAAAAAACTAACTTGATTCGGCTGCGTGAATATAAATATTATATCTTAATCTCGTTAATATACCTATATAAATCTCGTGTCACAATGTTTGTCCTCAATGGACTCCTAAACCACTTAACCGATTATAATAAAATTCGCACACCATGTGCAGTTCGATCCAACTTGAGAGATAGGATAGTTTTTGAAACGGATTTCGACATCCACGCGGGCGGAGCCGCGGGCAACAGCTAGTTTTTTTATATATACCTACGAGTATGTAGCAGACAAGCACATGTGCCGACTTGATGGGAAACGGTTACTGTGACCTTTGGACGAATGCTGTGTAACACAGGGGGCGTCACACTCGCGCTGCCAACCCTGGAGAGGAGGGAGCTTGAGGAGTTGGCTGGGATGGATGGGGGGATTAGGACGATGGGGAGGGGAATTTGAGCTCTGACTACTATTATATATATTACTACTTAGGTGGCAGACAAGCACACGGCCCACCTGATGGGAAGCGGTCACTGAGGCCTATGGACGTGTGCAACACTAAGGGTGTCACTGCACACGCGCTGCCTACCCTGAAGGGAAGGAGGGAGGGCTAGGAAGGTGATGGGAGGCTAGGATGGGGTGGGGGGAGGAGGGGTACAGGAGGGGGTGAGCTCTGGCTACTCTACTCACCGGTGGGAACACAACACGATGGTTATTATGGCCGCAGTACTACCCCAGTCGGACAGCACATTTCGGACGGGAGGTACTGTCGTGTCCTACCTCCATTTATTTGATTTGACTGACACATTTTCATTGCTTTTACTTACCTGTACACGTCCATAAGACACGACGACCGCTTCCTATCAGGTGGGCCGTGTGCTTATCTGCCACCTAAGTAGTATATTTAAAAAAACATCTCTACAAAGAAGCATAACATTGGTAAGTACACTAAGTACCTACATATACCTACTACCTTATAAGTATAGAATTGTAAAATAACATGGTATACTCAACACAAAATAAAAGGCCCGTTTTGACGTTTGTCCTTGTGGCATAACTAGTTATGTACCTATACGATTCAGTATTCGATACTCACGATGAATCGAATCCAGTTTGCATGGGGATTTAATCGATTTGAATATGTATGTAAACTGCATTGGATTAAAGTTCTGATTAGAAAAATTAGCTTAACCTTTGATTTTGTAGGTATTTTAAAACAATACAATGTTATTAAAGGTCAATTTACTTATATTTAATATTTTTTTACAATAACATTCACTCAATCACAAAAACAACAAGAATAATTAAATGAGTCTTCAGAATCTAAACACAAGTATTAAAATAAATAAAAATAAAAGTGCGCGTCGGGCTTGAAAAAAATATCTCACTCGATATTTTCTTTTCTTAACTGATTATTAATAGTCTGTGGACTACATGAAAAAATCGTTATGCACAGCACTAAGCCGAGTGGGCGGTACCTGTCAATAAAAAATGTAATTACCTTTAGAACATTTAAATTGATTAAAAATAAGAACTTCATGGGCACGAACTGTCAAAGTGGGCCTTTTATTTTGTGACAACTATAGGTACATTTCTGCTCAAGGTTCGAGTACCATATCCATATAAGTGTCACTTGAACTAAATAGGGTTCACGAAAAGGTTAAACACGAGTTGATTTTGAAGAAAAATAAAGGGACATCGGCCCTGTAGGTTATTACAAGTTTCAGTCAAAATCAGGCAAGTGGACCATGTGGCCTGGTGAGAGCCAATTCCCTTAAAAAAAAGATTCAAATTCAGTTTTAATCTAGTCTTAATCTCACGTCTATCTCCCAAATGTCAAACCAAAATGCTCGCGTATAGATCGCCTTGATTCACGTTAACATTTTGGTACGAATACATATCATGGAATACGAAAGGTTAAAAGTTAATATATTTTGCTCACACAGTGCAATCAATTTCATCAAGAACCAAGCGGTTCAATGCCTCTCTTCTCTGCCGCGCCATAAAGACTTGGAACTCTTTACCAGCTCACATGTTTCCTTCCTCCTACAGTCCCGGGTCCTTTAAGTGGGGCGTGAAAAAGAATTTGATGAGGCCGTCAAGTTGAGTGTCACCACTTTAGTACTATCAGTGTAGTGGAATACCGCGGTAGCCTAGTGGTTTGGGTAACGGACTGCTGAGACGAGGTCTCGGGTTCGATCCCAGGTTCACCATGGCACACACCAATGACTTTTCGATGCTTTTCGAAGTTATGTGTGTATTTATCGCAGGTTTATTATTGCCTTGGAGAGCACGTTAAGCCGTCGGTCCCGGTTACCATACAAACATCTATGGCAGTCGTTACGGGTAGTTGGAGCCCACAAAAGTCCAACCAGTCTAACTTGGAACTTTGATATCGCCATTGGTCATAATGACCATTGGTTGTGGAGGTCAGATGGCAGTCGCTCCACGGAAAATATCGAAGTTCAGCCGCATCACAGTTAGACTGGAAAGCCGACCCCAACTGAGTTGGGAAAAAGGTTCAGAGAATGATGAGTGTATGTAGTGGTGACCCCCGGTCCTAAGACTTTACCTTTAGCTAACTCTTAGTCATTTTGACGTTTCTAATATAAAAAAAATATTCTAAGCTGTAACACTGTAACGCCCATGACCCCAAATACTGGTTGTAGGACATGTAGGTACTATTTATCAGTGTCTAGTTTTTCTTGTGCCTTTGCTCCAGTTAAGTGACATTTCGTGACGTCCATTTCGTAATCAAAGATGCTGGGCCAGATGTCTCAGACATTTCTTAAAAGAGGTTTTTTACGATGTCTACAGAGCCTTAGACTAAGTTGATAAACTAACCTATTTCAGTAAGTAAGCCTCTGTGGAGTAGTGGTCGAGCGTTCGTCTGCTAAGTCGGAGATCGTGGGTTCGATTCCCGCTCAGTGCAAATATTTGTGTGCATGAATATGAATATTTGCATAGGTCTGGGTGTTTCTATTTATAATAATGCTGTATGTATTTACAAAAAAAAAGTATCTCAAGCTATGCTTACTTTATTGCTGTCTTGAAGTCGCTGCCGGCCTTCGAGGAGGAGGGGTTTGAGGAGTTTGTGCGGCGTTGGATGACAGGATTAGGGAGATTGTGGGGAGGGAGGTTGTGAGCTTAGGCTGAGGCCCGCTGAGGTGAAGTAATATTGACATAATAAACATTATAAAAAAGTAAACTTTTCATACTGCGTTATCACAATTTTGACCGAATTTTTCGAACTTTCGTAGTTATGCTGTTTACCTTGTATATATGCTGCTCAGAACAGCCTAGTGGCTTTACCGAAGAGGTATTAAAATGGCCGTGATCTACTCGTTTACAATGTCAAATGACCCAAGACGTGTGCTCAGTAATGTGTACCTCTGTCTAAGAATTTTAAGAAAAGATGTCCTACTTCTGAAGCGCTCTAACAAGATGCCGATTACAACACCTGAATAACAACTACACGAGTTTTTGTACCAAGGTTACAACTTACAAGATTATTACCATAATTGCTATTGAATACGTAACGTCGGAGTCAGTCGGAGTGTTGTTTACACACAGATAACAGCCATTGAAAATTTTGGCGGTCTTTAGTTTTTTTTTGTTGTCTGTCACTCACATATTACGTTCGGAAATTAGCTGATATTTATCTTGATAAAAAAATAACAAGTTTATGGTTATTCCGTGTGTCTTACACTTTATCAAAAAGACAACATTTTTATTATTATATTTTGAGATATTTGTAGTGTGTTTGCTTGACAATTCAAGTTTTTTAACAAGAATATCTTAAACATAAAATGATGTTTTAAGTACCTACTGTGTGTGTAGTACTACTATGTCTAACATTTTTGCAAAGACTCAACTATAAACCGACGCGAAACTTTATGTAAGTATTTAGGTAAGTGCCTAAATACACACTTTCCACTTTAGGCAGAGCGGAAATTCCAAGGAAACATTGAACTAGAAAGAGGTACCTACATAGATTACTACTAACATAAAGTTCCTAGTTGTATCTGGGCCTACCTTAACTAGTGGTTCTGTGATGATAATGGGGGTTAGTATAGGTAGATTATTTCATGCCATCTGCCAGGTTCACAATATGGGGTTCTTCAAGAAGGGCATTAGAAGTCGGCAGTACGAGTGTCACGCCCCTGTTGTAGCACACGTCTATTAGGCCACGGTGACCGCTTCCCACCAGGTGGGCCGTGTGCTTGTCTGCCACCTAAGTTGTATAAAAAAATGTCCATTTTGAAAAGAGAGGTAGGTAATTCGTGACAAAACCCTTACTTAATCTATAGCTTTGACAGACAGGGTAGCCAACTTAAGGGCGACCCTCCAAATTCAGTGAATTTTAAAGATATTATATTCTTAGCGACTTTTCTGTTTACAAGTATCTATATTCTATAATATTTATAACACAACTCACAAGCGACTTAACGCCATCAACTACATTTTTGTTTTAAGAATGCAGAGTTAAGCTATCCATGAATTTTACTAACTATTACCTACTTATTTACCTTTTAAGTGTCAAAAATTAACAAAATCAAAGCACGAAAATAACAAAATACAAACAACATTTCAAACATTAGGTAAATCATTCATTTATACTTAAGTATAGAATAATACAAAACGTTAAATTTTACCAAATTTTTGCCTACTAATTATTATAGCTATTTTAGAGGTTTTGAATTTATCAACACTACTTCACTACCTACTTATTATAATATTAAATTCTGTGCTTTAGGGATTAATAGTTTTAACAGTTGGTAACATTGTGCGATGGCGCGTATTTTGTTTACAAACAAAATTGACGGTTGCTTCATTATCATTCTATTATGTAAATAATAATCAAAGCTCTGCCACGAATTGATTCATATTCATAAGTAGTGGGTACTACTACTATCACGGACTGTTTCTTGATATTTGTATTTAACGGTGTATAAAAGTACCTAGTTATAGCATAGTCTACAATCCAGGAGACACAAATTTCCAAAAGTTCTTAGACACGTACGAAAAGCAATTAGAACAACATAAGAGAGCCATAGTGTTTGGAGATTTCAATATTGACCTTTTGGACAAAGACAGTAAACTAAGACGATACAAACAAGTAGTTAACGAATCCGGTTATAGACTGTTAAATAAAATCAACCAAACGTACTGTACAAGACACTCCACCACGAGGAAATCAATATTAGACCACATTGGTACAAATCTGAATGACAACCATTTTAATATGACTATAATTAACTCTAGTATGTCAGATCACAAGCAGATTTACTTCCAACTAAACAAATTCAAACCACCTACCAAATTACTTACACACTATGAGGCAATTGATTATCAGAAACTATACAACTCAATAGAATCGCAAGGGATTGGAGAGGACCTGAATTACACTCAACTGGAAACCAAATTAAAACAATATGTACAAGCAAGTAAAGTAAAGAAGACCAAAGTACTAAATCTACCTCAAGACGACTGGATTAATCACAATATAATAACAGCTATCAGCCAAAGGAACCTTTTATGGGTACGGTTGAAAAATAACCATGAAAATGAGACATTACGAAAAGAGTTTACAATCAAGAAAAAAACAGTGGCCAAACAAATCCAGAACGCAAAAAGTGTATACTATTATAAACTGTTTCAAAATTTTGTGAAAGACCCCAAGAAATTGTGGTCCCTTATAAACGATCTCGCTAATAACAAAATAAAGCAAAGCTGTGCTACTCCAAAACTCATAGTAGATTTCAAATTAATCAGCGATGCAGAGGAGGTTTGTGAGGTTTTCAATGCGTATTTTTCAACAATAGGATCTAAACTAGCTGAAAGTATTCCCAAAAAATATCATAATAGTGCAACCAATGCGCTTCCAAAAAGCGACCATGAGCTTACTGCACTGGCCCCATGTACTGCTACCGAAATTGGAAAAATAATAATGGGCCTGGATTCAAATTCCAGTACTGGAATGGATAGAGTTAATACAAAAGTAGTAAAATGTCTCCAAAATCTATTAAATAATAGCTTGGCACAATGCTTTAACCAACTCATGAATGACGGAGAGTTTCCAGATACCTTAAAGATCGCGAAAGTAACCCCAATTCATAAATCTGGTCCCAAAACCGATCCAGGTAACTATCGTCCAATTTCAGTACTGCCAGTCATAGCAAAAATTTTAGAAAAAGTCATCTATGACCGCCTATTAACTTATTTAAATTCTTTTCAATTTATAACGAATCGCCAGTACGGTTTCCGACCCAAAAGTAATACCACTATAGCAACAATAGACCTTACAACCAAAATAAAAGACAGTATTGATAAAAAACAAATAGCTTTAGGTATTTTTATCGACTTAAAAAAAGCTTTTGATACTGTAAGTCACAATTTGCTGCTAGATAAACTAGCAAACATCGGTATCAAAGGTAGCGCTTTAAAGACTTTTCAATCATATTTATCAAATAGAGTGCAGGTGGTAAAGTTAAATGATTCTCAAAGTAATCCCCTACCTGTCACGCATGGCGTTCCACAAGGATCCATTTTGGGCCCACTCCTGTTTTTAATTTATGTGAATAACATCACAGAACTTAAACTACATGGTCACATAACACTATACGCTGACGATACATGTCTATTTTATTTCGGGGCTAATATACATGATGTTATCTCTCAAGCACAAAGTGATCTAAATCTAGTATCAGAATGGTTCAAACATAATTTATTGACAATAAATCCCTCAAAAACAAGCTATATCCTTTTCAAGGCAAAAAATAAAATTATACCATTACATGACTCACTGACAATTGACAACATCCCTCTGGAACAAAAAACCTCCGAAAAATACCTCGGCTTAAGAATGGACAACTATTTATCGTGGACTAAACAAATAGATTACATACATAATAAACTCTCGGCGCTTACTGGATCACTTCGAAACATCTCACACTGTGTACCTAATAAAATGCGTTACACCGTCTATAACTCACTAGTTAAATCACACTTGCTATATCTAATTGAAATCTGGGGTAATGCAGCTAAGACCAAGTTACAAAAACTACAAAGACTACAAAATAAACTTATAAAAATTCTTTTCCGATATCCACGCCTAACACCTACTGACAAATTATACAAGGAAACTAAACTAATGAACATCAAGCAACTGTATATCTATAATACCTGTATAATAATGAGGAAAATTTTGGACAAAACCATTCACACCAATTTAACTTTTACAAAAAAATCACAGATCTGCAAACGCAGCCTTCGCCGACCCAGCTTACTGGTATTACCAAAGGTACGAACCGACTACGGAAAAAAAAGCATTACTTTTGAAGGAGCACAGCTTTATAACAAATTACCACCAAACATCAGAAAAAGTAACTCTATCAATATTTTTAAGTCACGGGTATCTCTGTACATAACTGAACATTATTAATTTGTTAATCTCACTGTTAAAATATGTAAGCATTGATTTAAATGTGTATGTAAGTGTTCTTTTTGCGTAGTCCACAGGAAATGTTCAACGACAAATAGCATACTTATTGTAAATTATGTTTTCATGTAAGTGGCAATGTAATTGTCTTTTTGAAAATAAATATCTTTAAACCCAGTTGAATTTAAATATCTCTCTGTTGACTCTTTTGAACGAACCGTTTGATAAAGAATCGCCATAAAAAGAAATTGTTACTGTACTGTACATAGTGTACATACCTTTATTTTTCGTTTTTTTTACGAACAATTTTTTTTTCATGGTATTGTTGGTTTGCTAAAATGGATTGTGAATTTTATGGTTTGGTAATTTTTTTAAAAAACAATAGAAGTAGATAGTGTTGAATTTTTGGTTTAGAAATTAATTTATAAATGTTAGAAATAAGGATTTTGGGCGAATTTTTAAGAATATAAACCAGCAAAAAACCGTCTGTATCTTAATGGTTAAGGATATTACGACGAGATGATCCAGGTTCGATTCCTGGCCTGCCGATGTGAAATTTATTTTAGTCTGTAGAAATAACAGGGATACTTACCTATCCTTTTTTTTCGCGTAGAAATCACCACCGATACCCCTCAGCAAGCTAGAGGGGGCGGTTATACCAGCCGATTATACGGTAACAGGGATACCTACAAGGATTTTCTGCTAGTACTTATTAAAAAACGCTAATATTCTTATAAAATTCGTGGAAATTGACCGTTGCGGTGTGAGCGTGACGTTCCAATCAAATTACACAACCAGTGTGTGTACCTAATTGTTTATTGTATTATGTATGTGTTGTGTATATACCTACTATTGTATATGCACGTATTTAGTAATACCTATAGATATTATTATAATCATACTAGGCCTTCGTCTACGAGATGCACCGTGATCGTTTTAATTAACCACAAATCTGTAAGTGGAATGGCATTCAGAATCAAAATATTCCGCAATGGAATAATATTACGCCCCTCATGCCAATTGATTTTATTAGTTCCTCATTTATTTCACGCTTTGTGCATTTGTCGTATTTTTTTCATATAACAGATTCCTAATTGCTCAATGTTGCCAATCCTTTATACATATTTACCCGACTGTGGCAAAGTCAAAAATAGGGTAATTTGTTCTAGATAGAACTATGTTCTTCCCATCCCATGTTCCTTCATTCCATTCATTCATTCATCCATCCATTCATCCAGCCGTTTAGTCAGGGCTGAACCGCGTTTAATTTTTTTTTTCAATTTATTTAACAGAAAATATACAATTAACTTATGTACCTACCTACTGGCAGTAGTGTATCGGGGGTTACCATTGGGATTTCCAGCAGGCTTAAGTGTAAGTGTTTAAGTGCGGCTTAAGTGACAAACATTTTAAAATAGAAAAAAAAGAAAGAAGGAAAAAATACTAACTATAGATATAAATGCTATCATCATCGCTTATCTTGATTGAGCAAGTGTCATTGCATGATTGAAATCATGGACAAAAAAAATCTACAGACAGCGTTAAGACAAGGCTCTGTCTAAAAATCGCCTAACCATGTGTGAGTGAATTTTGGGTTGCAATTTTTTTTTTTATAATACTACGTAGGTAGCAGACAAGCACACGGTCCACCTGCTGGGAAGCGGTCTCCGTGGCCTATGAGCGTGTGCAACAACAAGGGTGCCACACACGCGCTGCCTACTCTGAAGGGAAGATGAGGGGGAAGGCTAAGAACGGGTGGGAGGGAGGAGGGGTACAGCTCTGGCTACTCTACTTACCGGCGGGAACACAAAACGATGGTTACTATGGCCGCGGTGTTCTGTAGAGTGGAGATACTCCAGTCGGACTGCTCAGTTCGGATGGCAGATACCACCGTGTCCTACCTCCTTCAATGTGTTAAGTACCCTTTAATTGAAATGTAATCCCTGGATATCTTCTCTTGCTGTCACAAGGTTTTACGCACTAAACGTTCAACGCGTCCCGCTCATAGGTTTTTAGGCCCATGGATATCTACTAAACTTCAGTCACCAACCACGATTTGCGCATCTAGAACGAGTCAGATAGTAATTAAGTATAGAGATAAAAATAAGTCAGGTTTTCCTTCCTGACGCTATAACTCCAGAACGCACGAACCGATTTCCACGGTTTTGCATTTGTTAGAAAGGTCTCGGGCTCCGTGAGGTTTATAGCAAAGAAAATTCAGGAAAAATTTCAGCAGAAAAGCGGGAAAATCATAACCGACATTCACGCGGGCAACAGCTAGTTAAGTATAGAGAGGATACAGACTATAATTAATATGGTTATTTACACAATACATCGGTGAACCGTGATGACCGTGATGACATCAGCGCATTGTATCGTTCGTTCGGATACACATTCAACACATTTAGGTCAGGACATAGACACTACGACGCCATAACGCTACAAAGAAAGGCAATAGAAAGTTCTTTGCACAGTATTCACAAAAAATTATAATAAGTACAGTATAGTACGCGGCATCTAACGTGGCCACATTTTGGAGTAGTGTGGACCCCACTACTCCAAAACCTTGCCAAGTTAGATGCTGTACACTGTACACTATACCTACTTGTTTCTAGGCGACGCATTTTGCCACAAATGAGTATAGTGTACAGCATCTAACTTGGTAAGGTTTTGGAGTAGTGGGGTCCACACTACTCCAAAATGTGGCAACGTTAGATGCCACGCGCTATACCTGACGTTGTATTGCTCATTCATGACGTCATAGACGATGACGTTTATTGAGACTTCTTTTTATTTTAGCATATAACATATAACATAAACTCACGCCTATATCCCCGAAGGGGTAGGCAGAGGTGCTAGCACCCACATTTCGCCAGTTTATGTTTAGGTCCCAATGTAATAGGTGGCGAGCCTATTGCCATTATATTATTAGCTTATTGCCATTTGTGTATTCATCGCAGGTTTATAAGTGCCCGGCATTTATAAACCTGCGATGAATACACACATGTATGACATAACTTCGAAAAGCATCGAAAAGTCATTGGTGTGTGCCATGGTGAACTTGGATCGAATCCGAGACCTCGTCTCAGCAGTCCATTACCCAGACCACTAGGCTACCGCGGTTGTTTTTATTTTAGCAGCGTGCTTAATAACATAACGTCGCTGGTAGAAGTTTCCCACAACTTGTTGGTTTATCACAATGAGTGATAAATACGATAACATCTTTTAAAAGGTTTCCGTTAGACTATGTACTATATACGTCAAATTACTGGACACAATGACACAATACATCAGGCGGTACATTTTAAATTTCTTTTTACGTTTGTCACAATCTAGCTGTTGCCCGCGGCTTCACCCGCGACGAATTTTGACGTTCCCTTACCAAAAACTTCTAAAATTTCTAACAACTCCGTCGTTTTTGCCGCGAGGGTTTAAATAAAACCAAAAACCAAAAATAACTGTACCCAAAAACTCATCCTCACAGTGCAATCAATTCCATCAAGAACCAAGCGGTTCGGTGCCTCTTTCATTTGCCGCACCATGAAGACTTGGAATTCTTTACAACCGCATGTGTTTCCTTCCTCCTATAGTCCCGGGGCCTTTAAGCAGGGCGTGAAAAAGCATAGATGATAATGAGGCCGTCAAGCTGAAGGCCGCCACTGTAGCACTACCGCCGCGCTGTAAGTAGTGGTGACCCCAGTCCTGAGACTTTACCTTTAGCTTACCATCAGGCGAGTTGAAGTCACTTTGACGTGTCCTATATAAAAAAAAACTATTTTATGATACTCGACAATAATATAATCTGGCGAGGTTTAGTTCTTTACTGTATCATATCACGGTTGTCAATCTTACAGTATTGATCTTATCATGAATTTTGTCGCAGTCGGGTAGCCTATTTCCCAGTACACTAATCTTTTCATATAACTCCAACCTCCAACAACGATTGCGGAATTAAACCAAAACTTGGATTCATTTGTATTCGTTATTTATCACTGTATGTTATATTTATAAAATGTACCTATGTTACCAGTAACTCCACAAAAAAGGGGCCACCACAATAGATTTCGTATTTTTTTATGGTAATTATCTTTTTTCATATTTTTGAATAGTATTCATCATTATCTGAACCTTTTTCCCAACTCAGTTGGGGTCGGCTTTCGGCATTTTTGAATAGTATTATTAAACTAAAATTATTTATGAAAAAAAAAACTAGTTTGTTTACTTACCTACTTATTGGTGATTTTTTCTATATTTTTGAAAACTTGAAATGAATCTACTTGATTCACATTAAATTATATTGTTTATGAAAAAAAATCACAGAAAATATGATGACCACAAATGGTCAAGAGACCCCCATTGTTACTCCAAGGCTTCCAATCCTCTAAATCCGGCTCTGTCCAAGACACAAAGTCACATTCTGCCACTAGACATATCTACAAAGAATGGCACTCGATATGCATTTCGCAATTCGCTTCGAATCGATTCCACTGGTAAAACGTGACTTTACCTAGAGCTTGACACCGAGTGATGACAGTATAGACCGGCAGATGGAGACACTAATTTCCAAGTTCTTAATGCCACTATAATAGCGACTCTTGAGGCGTATAATTGCCTAATGAAATGACAAGGAAAAGAGGGTCATGGCGCTGGTACCAGCGGCTCATTGAATTTTTACGATTAATGCATAGATTAATTCTAAAGCCGTTGTCAAAAGCTAAATAAATGGTTGGATAGAGTGTAACTGATTAATTGTTTTGACGTTCCTTTTGTTGTCTGCTTATCGGCAATCAGTAGAGATAAATATTATAATGCCTACATTTTTTTAGCAGTTATAACGTTTAATATATTATAGTAATTGTTTATACTGGTAAAAAAAAAAATAAAGACTCTAATTTGACTACCAGTCAACTACCCTATTTTACATGAAATTTCGTTTCAAAAGACTCATTGTATTGACACGCACGAGTTACAAATAAGCTATGAAGGATAATTTTATTTATATAGTGTGCGTAATATTAGAACAGCGAAAATATCACGCTGACGTCACACCACTGGTAATCAGAACGCATTATGTTTGTCATGCCATCGAATAAAGCATCAAGGACAGAGAAATGGTGATCAAGGAACGGCATTATTGTAGGCTACAAAACTTCAAACGTAACGTATAATATTGTAAACATTCATTTCTTTGTAATCAATAGCAAAGCTCTGAAACTACTAACGATTACAAAAATTCTTTTACCAGTAGAATGCTACATTATTCCTGAGTGACTTTTTATCCAGATATTCCCACGCACGTCGACTATACGTACGAGTCGGCACACACACTCATACACTAGTCAGCCACTACGCGACAAACGACATTCGATTCAGTCAGTTAAAAATACAAAATGTCTTGTGATTCTTTTCTGAGGTCTTGTGTAGTGAAATGGTGTATCACACCGTCTCCTTTTCTATGAACTACACGTGCCAGGCTGAGGTATCACCCTCACACAGTGCAATCAATTTCTTCAAGATCTAAGCGGTTCGGTGCGTCTTTTATTTGCCGCACCATACAGACTTGGAATTCTTTACCAGCGCATGTGTTTCCTTCCTCCTATAGTCCCGGGGCCTTTAAGCGGGGCGTGAAAAAGCATTTTGATGAGGCCGTTAAGTTGAGGGCCACCACTGTAGCACTATCGGTGTATGTAGTGGTGACCCTGGTCCTGAAACTTCACCTTTAGCTTACCATCGAGCGAGGTAAAGTCATTTTAACGTATCCTACATAAAAAAACGTAGTGACGCATGACGGCAAGAAGAAATATCCACGATTCAAATTCAATGAAACTTGGGTACTTAACACATTGGAAAACAAAATTCTCGCACACATAGTTAGCTGCCATTTTTAACCGACTTCAAAAAAAGAGGAGGTTAATCTCAATTCGTACGCTATTTTTTTTATGTATGTTATAGTGCGCGGCATCTAACGTGGCCAGATTTTGGAGTAGTGTGGGCCCCACTTTTCCAAAATCTTGCCAAGTTAGATGCTGTACACTATACTTGTTTGTGGCAAAATGTGTCGCCTAGAAACAAGTATAGTGTACAGCATCTAACTTGGCAAAGTCCCTCCATGAGTAGAGCCCAAAGGAAATTTCTGATGTTCTTGGTAGAGCCTAAAGGTAGGTACATGACACATATAAGTCAGTACTGAACCTACGTTCGTCGAGTACATTTTGCAATGTCATATAAAAATATAAGCAAGCTGCATGAGTAAGACGAATATAATATTGAAATGAATGCCAGCTCGGTTTTCCCGCCAACAAATATAATGACGTTCAGGGATTACCAGAGAAGAAAATGGAGAGTCTTTAAGTTCTAAAGAACGTGTCGCATACTTATTGACGTTTTGTTTGTAACCTTTTAGATAGAAATTACCTTTTTTTTATTATTTACTTTAAACAAACGTTTATTCTCAGGAATTAGTACCACTTAGTACATCCAAGCAGTGTATAAAAAAATAATACAACTATCAACAAATTTCAATAGTTAAAATAAGTGCTGTTTAAAAATAAATAAAGAATACCAAAAGAGCTGTTAAAATTAGTAATTTTCATAAATAAATCTTTTATTGATTTTTAATCACCCACCCAACCACTAATAACTAATAGTAATTATCTGACAAAAACGAGGTATGACGTCATTATCTCTTTAAATTAATACAAATGATTGCAAGACGCAAGTTCCCATTTTATTCCTCGGTATAGTGCACGGCATCTAACTTGGCAAGATTTTGGAGTAGTGTGGGCCCCACTAATCCAAAACCTTGCCAAGTTAGATGCCGTGCACTATACTGTCTGTATATTGAGTTCTTCAAGAAGGGCATTAGAAGTGTAACGAGGTTTTGGTCAAATCATCCCGCTTAACTATCTTATCCCGCGGGATAAGATCGAGTGGGATGACTTGACCAAAGACTCACTGGTGTTGCACACGTCCATAGACCGCAGTACACACTTCCTACTATGGTAGGCCGTGTGTTAGTGTTGTCTGCCACCTAAGTGGTAGGTATACAAAAACCGTAGGCATGTCTGAAAGTTTTAACGTTTTATCACCTTTAAAACAAGATATTGGTATCATGAGCTGTTAGTGTACCGTGTGCTAAATGTATTGGAGTCGTTCAGTTGTTAGCAGCGGTATGTTAGCCGCTGATAAGGCTGTTATCGCTCCGATACCTGCCAACCTGCCTCGCGCATCGGACCGTTTCAAAATCGATAGGTAGGTAGCCGTTGTCTTTGGTGCACTGTTTTTTAAAACTGACATTTGTTTTTTTTTTACGATAATGTGCAAGCTAAGGACGCAAACTGGCTATGGCGCTTGGGGCCCGTAACCTATTTAAGTAATCTGTGCCCGAAGTCAGCTCTCCTACTAGGCGGTGATTTGGAATTTCTACGCGGTGCCCTTCCGAGGATAAATCGCGGACACCGTGGTTCTTAATTCCAAGAGGATTGATCTCGAAGCCGGCGATTGGCCCTGGGTCAGCCGTGATGCGCGAGAAATCGTAATCGAGACTGAAGACCGTGGTGCCCGCAGATACCATCCCCATAGCCAGCAGCGAGTGGCGACGAATAAAATTGTTACAATAGTAAAAAATAAATTAAATTAAAAAATTAAAACTAAAATTATTTATCACGTCGTTCACGCAATGAAATTGATTGTTATGGCAGTTTATAAGCATTGATGAAATCTAGCCATAGAGATAAAGAAAGTTAACTAGGTTAAAATAATAAAAGAACCTCTCGTACAGATACCGGCACGTAAATTGGTCGGACGCGTCATATGCGCAAAGGTCGATTTTCCGCCGTCGCGGTCATATGATTGGTCCGTCAAGTGACGTCACTTGACGGACCAATCAGATGGCTCCGAGAGACGTCTTGTAGCGAATCAACGTTCCGTTCGTTCGTACTTTGAATCATTTGATTGGCTCAAAGTGCACGATGCGCGAACTACTCCAAAGCCTGGCCAAGCTACGTGCCGGCATCTGTAGGATATTATGCGTAGGTATGCCACAGGTAATCGTAAAACGAGATGGAACCAAGAACATTAGAAATTTCCTGGAACTCATTATACTCTGTCTACGCATTACAAGTATTATTTTGGTTATTTTATTTCCCTATTCCCTACTATCTGTTCTCGGATATCTGACCCGAATACAGTATTGCACGAATACCTACCTTGTACTTTTCTATATTTTACATTTATCTGACAAGCAATTTGTTAAGTAGGTACGTCATACGTGGGTCCGTATTATATAAAGAAAATAATACTTAACAAAATAGGTGGGTACATAAAATACGATCTCTCATGCCTGAATACTTAATTAAAGCATCGACGGTATGTTCGTAATTAAGTAGCCTTTACGATTGAAAGGTCCCGAGTTCGAATCCTGGCCATTACGCCACCGATCATCCTAACACAAGTAATTTAACCTAACTGAAATAGTTAAGAGGGAATATTTTATATTAGTACTTTCGGTGAGTAATATTCTTTAAAAAAATACTTTGATCCCGAGGCTCAATGATTTATGGATTTAGATTAGATTATAGAGTAGGGCTTAACTTATTTGCTTCTTTATAACCGGTATATAGATAATAATAAAGCATAACAGTAACTATGAGCCGAATATAACTTATCACAATATGAGAATAAATTATTATTGTGATTGTATAAATAATATAGGCAGCAAAAACCGACAGCGTGCTACACACGAACATTTAAACAATAGAAATTTTACGAAACAATGACTTTTGAAAACGCTGTCATGACGGGTATCATTTTCTGTTTTAATAAAGTGCTCTTATTTAATAATGATAACTACAACAAAACTGTTAAATATTATGTAAAAATTATTTCAGAGATTAGCCAGAACAAACAGACATACGAAATTGTAAAGAAAAAGACTGATTTCAAACTTAAAAATTAGAATGAAAATGGTTCATTATATTGTACTTAATCGAAGTTTAAAGGTACCTAGTTCAATAGAGCTATTTTCATTACGAACCATAAGTTACATTACTTAAAACTAGTGTTCAAAATCTGAAAATGATCATTGATCACCTTTGATGCTGACTGTAAAACCATCCATAATATAAAGCACTTAGTATAAAGTGCGTATTTTAATATTACAAACACACACTCCAAATATTTATTTGTATAGAAGACCGCCGAACACTGTAGTTTTTTCATCATAGTTTCCACGTAGTAGTTCCAACAGCATTGATAAGAGCACCGGCTAGCTTCTTCTTCTTCAACCTAGTGTTAATCCCAGTCACATCCAAAGCTTTCACCTCGGACTCTGGGGTCCGCTTTACCAGCCTTAACTGTGGATTTGGCTGGACCTCGATATTTTCCGTGAAGCGACTGCCATCTGACCTTCACAACCCAATGGTGACATTAGGCGATATCGAAGCATTGCAGCTAGACCGTTGTTGTTGGACTTTTTAGGGCTCCATCTACCCGTAACGACTGCCATATGATAGATGTTTGTATGGCAACCGGGACCGACGGCTTAACGTGCTCTCCGAGGACCAGACCAATGCAAATACCCATACCTATTCATACATACAAATATTTGCACTGGGCGGGGATCAAACCAGCGCGGCGCCTCCAGCGCAGCGGCCGCGTTCACTACTGCTACGCCACAGAGGCTGTTATTATATAAAAATATAATTTATTCATTTCTTGACGTGTTAACGAATGAGTAAGTGTTATCGCTCAATAGCCTCGCACCAGAGTAAGTAATAAATTGTGTTCGCCACGCCCAGACACAAAGTGTAAATAATAGTTTGAATAAAAGACTTTGAGTTGTAAAGGTGAATAGAAATCTATAATAAAGCATGGTATTATTGCTATTGGATCAATGACTTATGTGTAGGTTCTATCTATGTATGTATTGCTTGGCCCGATGACTGACTGACTGGCTGACTGACTGACTGATTCATCAACGCAGAGCCTAGACCGCTGGACCTACGAACTTGAAATTTTGACAGTTGATGCTTCTTATGTTGTAGGCATCCACTAAGAAAGGAGTTTTAGGAATTCCACTGCTAAGGTGGCAAAATAAGCGATAAGCGTTTGTATGAAAGTTCATCATTTTCAAGGTTAGACGCATGAAATTTTATAAACCTATTTCTGGTTAGAAGTTAGGTATATTTACGGTTTGATTTAGAGTCGCAAACACTAAATTTAGTAACAAGCGTGTTTTTAGTTTTATAAATATAATTATAATAATAATCATTATTCTTATCTTATGCACTAAAATGGAACACAAACACAATTGAATGTAAATTAACGTAAAAACATAATAATTTATTCCTTTGTTAAGTTTTTAATTTAATTAACGCTTTAAGTACTGAAATTACGAGTTAATTTTGGGAGTATAACAAATAAATGCTGCACCGATCGGGAATCGAACCCGCAGTCTCAAACTTATCAGTCGAATGCCGTACCGTACGCTAGTTAGCCTTGTAATAAAACAGGCCCAAGTACATTCACAAGACAAAGAGTGAATCACGAAATCGAATGCAAGCATAAAATGCATTCACTGGTGCGGCGCGGGCACGCTCAATAATACAATCGGTCACGTTTATTGTTTTAGGAAGTCCAATGATGATTGTTCAACTTATAATTTTATATATATTACCTCCTAGATGTACTGTGGTTACGTTAGTACTATTATATATATTCTGTGCTGTGGTCCTACTAATAAACTAACCATTGCCTACAGCTTCGTCTGCATAACGTCGGTAGTTAAGGAGTTGGCCTCACTATTGAGAGGTCCCGGGGATGAATTTCGAATTTGGATCGGGACGCAAAAAGATAAGTGCGAGTTTATTGATGAATTTTGACACTTATCTGTATAACCATAGCGTGCCTTTTTGTACATATATACGACTACAGTGATTAGTGATGGGATTGTGGTCTTTCCCGATACCAAATTTTTGTTTTGTACATACAGCCCATAGACAAAGACCTAGCCATTCTAGTAGTTTTTTTTTGTGCAACATGGACAATACTTTACATTTATGTGTTGTACTGATATAAACATTTCTTTCTTTCTTTCTAGTACTTATACATAGAAGTTATTACCGACAATTTGTTACAATAAAGAGTGTGAACAGGTGAGGAAATGGTTTTTATGCGTCGCATAATGTAGGTTGACTCGAAAATATTATCGGTTCTCAGCGATAAGGCCGACTTTCAGTACTCTTTTATTAGCATTACGTTACACGTAATTACTTCTGTTCATATGACGTCAAGGCTCTTTATCTGTCGCGTACGTACACGTAGTCTCACAACATGGATAGCTGAAAAAAAATCACTGTTTTTCTATCTATGCAAATGTTAAAGCTGTAGAGTTTGATCATTTGAACGGGCTAATCTCTGCAACTAAAAATGCAATTGCCCCAGGGAAGGTTATAGGCTATATAACATCACGCTATAACCCTTAGGAGCCGAGCAATAAGCAAACAAATATGAGAAAAGCGCTGGCTGCCGATGCGTCGTCGCGTCGATCTAACAAAGCAAGTCTCTGAAAGAAGTGAGAATCCTTCAAAGGCTGTATTGCACACGTTCAACGCACATGTTCATAGACGTATTTAAATAACAATATAATCCACACTCAGCATAACAAGCACTTTCATATTCTAGTCAATAAAATGCGAATAAGTGAATTTAACAAAGAACGAAAGATGTTTTTGAGGCCAAAGTCAACCTCAACTGCAAAACGTTACAACTGCTGATGAACGAAGGTCAGGTGTATGTTTTTCTCTCGGGTTTGGGAGGTTAGACACCCACAGAAAATCCACCGAATAAGAAATTAAGCCAAACCAAAGGGAACAGAATGAGTAGGTATGCCGTATGCGGACTCCAGTCTCTGAGATGAAAGGCTTGGGTGCAACCGGGAACAACGCAAAGATGATGACGGAATGTAATAAATGCGAGTAATTGAATCCTACTAATATTTAGTAAGCCAACAGTTATTAGAATAATAAAACAATTACTTCTACAGTACACAATAGACTGGCACGGAACAAAAAAATTGGTATCACGAAAGACCATTACTTGTACAGCACTAATGCGTCAATTTTTATTACTGTATAATTATCCCTATCCCCATACAATTAGGTGTCAAAATTCATTAACTCATTCGACTAGTTTCTGTGTCTCGTTCCAAAATCAAAATTCATTCCTGCCTCACCCAGTAATTGACCGTGACATAGTTTTTTTAAATTCTAAACAGGTCTAGTATGCATAGAAATCATTGGTCCCCCATCTGCAATTACGTCATAATTGCGGTGTAGCGCATCGTTCAAGAGCGGTGTGGGAGGTTGCTTTGGCAGGCAACAGGCAAAATAATGTTGCCAAGAAGCTTTCTGTATGTCTAAACTAGTTATGGCTAACTATAGACGGATGGGAGTAGACGAATCATTCGATCTGGGCCTCGATTCTGCTAAAGACAAACCACTGATATACCACTGACACTCTAAAAAATGCCATTTAATTGTAGACTTTATTGTTGTCAGGTTAAAGTCTCAAATCAAATGATATTTTTTAGAGCGAATGAAAAAGTTAAATGAATTCTTTTCATTTGATTTTAGACTTTAACTGTATAACGGTAAAGTCTAAAATTAAATAGCATTTTTAGAGTGTCAGTGGTATTACAGTGGTTCGCCTTTAGCAGAATCGAGGCCCTGATCATTAGTTACAAAGTCTGGAAAAACAAGACAACGACTGCTCTTCAAGATTCGAGAGCTTTATTTCGAAGCTAGAAGCTATAATTACTAGTTTGGCTGTATAAAATAAAAAAAAATGTAGCGAGAAAAACCCCTTTTTTTGCTGCATTTACATCACAAAAAGGCGCGTTATGATTATACAAATAGCTGTCAGAATCAATAATTCATTGTAGAGCACGGCATCTAACTTGGCAAGGTTTTGGAGTAGTGGGGCCCACACTAGGTACTCCAAAATCTTGCCAAATTAGATGCCGTACTCTATAACTCATTTTCAAGTTTTTGGATCCCAACTCGAATTCGAAATTCAAAATACAAGGAACTGTGATACAATTTTTGTTCTAGACATCTTGTCTTTGTACCTACTATATATTATGTCAATGGCAACATAAGTTACGCAAAGGTTAAATTTTGTGCAATTACGATAATTATATAATTATTACCGTTCTATTGAGCAACAGTTTGATAACCTGTTGTGGTATCATCATGCCAGTCTCTCAAAGCTAGTCGACCAATAAAATCGCAGAAAAATATTTCAACTGCCCCAAATGAGTCATTTCATTGGTCAGACTTGAGAGGCAGAAGTCTACGACCAATGAAATCGCAGAAAAATCTCTCAACTGACCCAGATGAGTCATTTTATTGGTCGAAGTCACTCGGAAGCCATGAGTCATAAGACACGACAAGTGGACTGGCGCATTTCGTTTAAATACTTAACTAGCTGTTATGTAATCTGTGTCTTGGACTTTACCAACGGTTTGTACATGAAGCTATAGATAAACATAGAGGCCAAACCGGGAAGAACAGCTTGATCCAAATACCTAGATGTCTGTATCTCACTCTCTGTGGGCCGACTTCTCTTTCGTGTATTTGTACAATGTTGCTATCTTCTTATTAGTATCTCCTAGTAAATTATAGAAATAGACCATACTAACCAAAAATGCAAATAAAATGATTTATAAATAACTCTATAGTTCGACTACGATTATTAATGTGGAAATTGAAAAATTATATGCCATTTATTATGCATGATTGGGTTGTTGAATCAGGAAATCAGTGAATTAAATTCCCATTGTCTATGGATTCAGTACGTAATGTGGCAACATTAGTACTACATGTCAACTATCAATAAACAATATGGCGGTTGTTTATTATTGTTTTGGTTTTTAACATATTTAAAGTTAATTATAAGTATAAACTCAAAAAATGGTGCAAAATTGTATAGTGCGTGGTTGCGGTAGTACGTGGCGTCAAGGATGTGATATAAAATTCCACGCGTAAGTGTTTAAACTTGTTTAAATGGTGATTTCTTGCTTAGAAGGTTATCATACTTAGAAAGAGAAGTCGGCCCACAGAGAGCAAGATAGTAAATACAGACTGAGCATCAAGTAGGTATTGGAAGTGAGGCCTCCATGTTTATCTATAGCTTCATGGGTTTGTACCCCCAGATCCCGCAAATCAACTAGGTATCACTTTTCAGTATATTTGGGCGCGAATATTTATAAATATTTAAAAAAATATATGGACATTCTACTCGTATACAAAGCGCTATTTCGACCTAAAGTAAGATGAATTCTAGAATGGGGATAAACATACTGCTATACATTTTTCTTGCACTACTAATTCAAAATTGCATAAAAATATTACACTGGACGGGCATCGAACCGAGGAAGAAATATGTCGTTTTCTTAGAAGAACTGTTAAATATGTTTGTAACATTTCAAGCGAGTCTCAATGGAGGCGCGGATGACCGTGACATTGCGTAGACGAAGTTACGTCATGGAAAATAATAACACCGGTTACTACTTAATAAATTCGCTTGGGATGAACTTAAGCATGTAGGTTCTATTGTGTTGATATTATTTTCCTTATTTATTCTCAACGTGTTCTATAATATTCTACTAAGCTGGCTGTATGGAACAAAAAAAATAGCATAGAGGACTACAACTTTATGGTCTTGTAACATCATCTGATTTGTGTTTATTATAACAGAAAAATTAAAAATTCCAACCAACCTGTAACCACGTTTCTCAGAAATAAATATTCTTATTCTTATATTACATAAAAAAATGAGAAACTCTTTCTATAAGTCGGCTAAAACGAGCATTTTCTTAGTTATTATTATTAACTAGACTAGAATCAAAGTATCATTACATGACCCATTGACCCAATTTTATAGCTGATACGCTTTTATCAACGCAAAAATTAAATAAAAATCATAAATAAACAAAAGATATCAATAAAAAAAATGCCTACTTGACAATTGTTGGTAATTGTTTACACTACTATTAAGACGAATTCCAACAAACAAATAATATATATATATAATTTGGACTGAAATAATTAGAACCAACACAAAAATCACGCAAACCAAGTTACAAAATGGGGGACTCATCCTATTAAAACCGAAATAAACTACCTATCAAATGTTGGGAACTCCTCTTGTGATATAGTAAGAATTGGAACACAAGATGAAAGTTCGTAAAAATAAAACCCGGCCAAGTGCGAGACGCACGCTCGCGTGAAAAGGGTTCCGTACCATCTACCGTACCAAACGGCAAGAAATCACGTTTGTTGCATGGACACTCATTGGCTAAATGTTTATTTTATTTTAATGATTGACTTTTAAATTGAATAGGTATACATATAACTAAATCTTCTGTAAATATTTCAACCTGTCTCCATTATCAAGTGAAAAACGGTAAAAACATTACGTTTATTGTGTGGGAACACCACTTAAATATTCATTTTATTGTCTTTCTAGTATTTGTTATAGCGGCAAAATTGTCAAGCTATGACGGTTCATGAGATAGCTAGGTACGGCAGACAGATGGTCAGTAAAGTCTTAGTAATAGAATAGGACCTCGTTTTTACCCTTTGGGCACGGAACCCCAAAAAAAAATGGTTTTGCTCCTCGGGACTTCAGTATCTTATCTGAAGTAGCCTTATCGCGGGGATTTCTTGCCACATTGCGGCTAAACTAGACCTTTCGTGACCTCACGTTAACATACATAATGATATATACGGCCAAGTTCAACATTATACGTTTGGCAGAATGACTGATATTACTTTCACTGTTCTTCCATTTTTATAGGCACTTGAAAGTTTCCTTCGATCGTTGTTAAAAGTTTTATTGTTTCTCTATGGTCCTAACTGCTTATCGGCACGGTTGAAGTGGTTGAAAAAAGAAAGTTGTGGTCGCCCGCCAAATATTGACTGAAGGAATGTTTTTTTTTTAGTTGAACAAAAATTTTAATATTCAGATGTGTTTTAAAGTCAAATTACCTATATCACAAAAATCATGTTTAAAATTGTGAATGAATAATTTTATTATTATGTTTTGAGGGTTATTATTTTGAGCCGGTAAGTTTGCAGGGTAGCCAGAGCTCAATGTACCCCAACTCCCCCCCACCCCTTCCCTTCAGGGTACGCAGCGTGTATATGACATCCCTGGTGTTGCACACGTCCAAGGCCACAGTGACCGCTTCCCATCAGGTGGGCCGGTGCTTGCCTGCCACCTACGTTGTACCTACTTAAATAAAAAAGTTTGTTTGTCATACTATAACTTTAAAATGTCTGAACAGGATAATCGTTGAAATCTTTAAGTACTTAAATCCGATGGATTTTGGAGGGAAGTCGTGTTGTTTAAATTTTAATGTTGCCATTATAAATTACCCAAATCATTAACTAAAATATTGCGTTCATGTTTGAGTAGCAAGTCTTCATAAACCTACCTATTGTGTTAATACGGTCTATTGTTTAAAAGTAACTGCAATATAAACTGAATAGGTTTTTTCGTTCCAAGTTTTACCTATTCGTTTTCCTTAGTAACTTGCTGATGATTACGTCACGTGACCTGCACTTTCGAGTCTCCACAAAAGTAGCTAGCTTTATTTATTGTAATAGTATCTATTTAAAACAAAATGGCTTCCTGAGAAATCTCAATAGGTATATTTACGAAAGCTATCTTCGTAACTGGCTCTGTCATCATGTCATAAAGATTACTTCATGAAATCATGACTATTGGGACCTAAGATACCTCCAGGCGTCAAGTTATTCGCCTTCGAGAACAATGAGTAGCGGAAAAAAAAACAAAAGAATCAGCTGAATGGTATTTTTATTGCCAGTTAAGTGCGCAAATTCCTGCTTCCAAATTCAAAGTATTTTGTTATCAATTAATTAATTCTTTGACACAAAGAGATAAAACAATGTAGGGGCCTTTGATAGCCAAAACAAAACGGCAATTTTGTAGACAAACTGTAACTTGACTGAATTTTGAACTTTTATCAATATATATATCTCATCTACAACCAATGTAACACTAACTACAGGTGACTGCAGTAACTATTGATTCATAAACTATGTCCTTCCTAACATGCTAACGCGCTATGAAGGTCAGCTCGTTTTTCAACATACAATACAGTACATATAATTAAATTTATATTATAATGAGATCTTTAACATTATAATTTCATAAATTTAAAGATAGCTATTATTTAATTTAAATTATGTAATACTTATCAATTTTAATCTCACTATAACTCCCTTTCTAATTACAAATACAGAAAAAGTATAGTAGATATAGTTCAATTGTTTGTCAATACTGTGTTGCACACTTTGGCGCACCGATTGTGCCTGTGACAATAAAAAAAAACAAATTTGAGTAGGTACCTACAGACCCATAGAGTAAAATGTGTTTTCCAAAAGAGGTGTAGTGAGTATAAAATTAGTTAAATGGGATTTACAATAGAATAACCCTCAATATTTTTTAATTTGTGAAATGTCAACAGAGGCCAGACGGCCAGAGGACGCTCACAAATTATGTCATCATTTGAAACATTTCCAATGTACACATTAATACCTAAATTCCGCTCCAGATGTTATAATTATATCTTATATTTCTCTCGTTATAATAAAATATGTATTAGGTAGGTATATACTTTTAGCAATTTGGACAGGAGACATCCGGAAGATGTTATCTAAATCTAGACGCTTTCAATTGGCTGTTTATTTATAATAATTACTTTTGATCTTATCGTAAATGGCAAGTGGTGACAACAAACATCCCGACGCAGTCTACGATGAGTGTAAAGCGTGAGTCACACATGTCATGCAATACTTATAACTTTATTGTGTGTTGCTCCGTTTCAAACATGAAACACATATTTTTGAACAACAATCTCATTGATTTATTCAGACAAATTATGTACACACCCCCAGTGGCGATTCGAAACTATATAAAAATATAATACAAAGCTTAAAAAGACAATGATCAAGCCGTCGTACGGACGCGGGAATGTATCAGTGTCGTCGCGCATGTAAACGTTAGGAATCACGTCGTCACTCACTCGAGTTAGCTTTGGTACCTCGTTAAATGCATCGCCGGGGAGCACAGCACTGAGAGTCAAACGCTGGCCGCGCGGCCGGCCTTCACCGCTAGCTAGAGCGCAGCAGACTCGGGCGCCATGAGCGGCGACAGCGGGCCCGCCACACGCCGGCCGCGCTCCATCTCGAAGCGCAGGTCAGGTGACGCCCGCCGCGCCGTCGAGCCGTCCTCCGGCAGGAAGGCCGCCACCAGCAGAGCGCAGATCACAAGCAGCGCGCCAAGCACGAACGGCGGTCCCGGCACCATGCGCACGTATTTCTCCTCGTCTGGCCGCCCCGGGACCGCGTGTTCCTCATTCAAATCCACGTGGAATAGGTAGAATATCACTCCAAACATGGCCGGGCCCAGACCGTTACACAGTCCACGCACCCCTGTCACCATGCCTTGCACCACTCCCTGCCGGTCAGCTCTGCTGTTCACCGACACATAAGCACTAATCGCAGGGTAGGTGACAGAGCCAAGTGCAGCCAGCACTCCTGCGGCCCACATCATCCATCTGCGGCTACCGAAGCCGTACCACATGAGCTGTAGCATTTCAAACAGCAGTCCCACCATTATAGTGTGTTTGGCTCCCAGTGATCTCATCAAAAATCCAAGAACTACTTGTACACCAATACTGAGCACTCCTACAATTGCAATGAATATTGCCACTTCAACAACGTCAAAACCCATCACTAGTTTCAAATACACAAAAATGCATGAGTATTGTCCGGCCTCTGGTAGGTATGAGAGGAACACTGCCACACACAACATTAGCACTGTACGTTCTGCACCAACTTTTCTCAACGCTGCAAATGGGTCAGCCTGTTCCCAGCTTATAGCGGGCCCCCAACCACTGGGCCGGACCTTTTCAGGGAGGCTTTCTGGCACTGCAACCATGATGAAAAACACATCCAGAATGGCAACAGCAGTAGCAGTGGCAACTACTAGCGCCTCACCATATAAGTCCATTAGATAGGCACCTAGTGCAGGCGAGATCACCATGCTGGCCGCGAAGGTCGCAGATACAAGTCCATAAGCGCGTGAGCGCTCCGCCTCAGTAGTCACATCAGCCACGTACGCGAACACGATCGAAAATGTCACAGCAAACACACCACTGATGCTGATCATAGCGAAGAACCACCATGTGTTGATGGTCATGAGTGGGATTGGAGCGCAGGTGAAGAACACAGTCACCAGTAGGAAGAACTTGCGGCCCCACACGTCGGACAGCGCGCCGATCAGTGGCGCAGACAGGAACGAGAGGATGCCCTTGATACCCATTATTAAACCGTTCATCAAAAACGTATGATCCGGGAATGTAGCGTTTAGCACCGAGATTATCGGCATCGTGAGCAGGCCCCACGCGAAAAACTCCAGAAATATCACCACAAGAGCGTGGAACACGGAGGGCTCACCGATGCCAGACATTGTCATAATCCCGTCTTTCATAACAGTTTTTCTATTCCGTATCACCATTTCTACTTCAGTTTTTGTGGTTTTCGTGGGCGTCATTTAAGATTTATATTGTTTATTTGCCTACTGAACTACTTATTTTACAGACATTATGGAAACCTAAGCACTACATGGAGGAAAACTTGATAAAAACGAGCAAGTAGTAGCAACGTCAAAAATTCACTGGAAAATTGAAAAACAATTCGATATTTGTGTTGCCGTAGTTTAATATTGAAAATTTACCTATTCAATGTATTTTGTTAAATAAATACTGTTATTCGACGACTTCAATTATGGTATTGTACAGTAATTATTAGCTAAATTTAAATTATTTTATCAAAACAGTAGTGAGGCAAGAAATATTCATTAAATTTATGTAAACTATATTAGGGAATTCACGGATATTGCAACTACTACGTGTGAAAAATAACCTTTACTTGCAACATCGAATTATGTCATAGACATAGACAACTGATAAAGTAAAATAACTTTTTAATTAGGTAGTAAAAATATCTACGCAATGCCGTTTTTTAACATTGCTGATCTAAGAAATATATGTATTTATTGCGTTATTTCACCATTCATAATTATAAAAATAAAAATTATTACCTTGTAGTTTATGCGATATGAAACTTACTTCATTGTTGCCGTTGAAGATTATGAAATTTATGAACGAAATCCTGCATAGACAATATAGAAACGGTTTTGTCTGACGTAAAAATATTTAGAGCTGTCAAATTTCATAGAATAGAAATAGAAAAGGAGGCGTTGACTGATTAAATTATTGAATTTGTTGAGATATTAATCAAATAGTTCAATAAAATGGTAAGCCATTTAACAACGTAACTGTTATTCGTATAAATGATATTTAAACTAACAAGTATTTTCATGTACATCTACAGATTCGCTTCATTTTAATCCAAAATCGTGCTGGCAAAACTAGATTGGCAAAATGGTATATGAACTTTGATGATGACGAGAAACAGAAGCTGATCGAAGAAGTACACGCTGTGGTAACCGTTAGAGATGCAAAGCATACTAATTTCGTCGAGGTAAGCCTCTTTATTTCGCTTAGAATTCTTTAATATTCACAAGACAACTTACCGACTTTTTTTTCTTCTATTCCAGTTTAGAAACTTTAAAATAGTATACAGGAGGTATGCGGGCCTGTACTTCTGCATATGCGTGGATGTAAACGACAACAACTTGTGTTATTTGGAAGCTATACACAATTTTGTGGAGGTTCTCAATGAGTATTTCCACAATGTATGCGAATTGGACCTCGTTTTCAACTTCTATAAGGTATTTATTTAAATTACTACTCATAATTTCATGATGGTGCTACTGTGCATGGATAAACAGGCTAATTGATTGATTGATTGGTTGAACTAAAATTTGTAAATTAAATTTTATCTAGTTTTACTTGCATTCAATTTTTTAAACTATCCATCATCACTATCCTTGGAACTATTTTCCTATCAATTTTAAACAAAACAATTAGGTATTTTTAAAGTCAACATAAAATTCAGACATTTTTGTTTATTGAAAATTTACAGCAGAATGTACACCCCAAATTATATTGCCAGCTCAACTTCTAGAATGAAATCCATTAAATGTTATGTTAAACTTTCCAGGTGTACACAGTGGTGGACGAAATGTTCCTAGCAGGTGAGATCCGAGAGACATCACAGACTAAGGTCCTGAAGCAGCTGCTTATGCTCAACTCTCTAGAATAACTTGTTCTTATATAATCATCTTAAGTGCGGGTTTGACTATAGCTTTAAGGGTGAAATCACATATATCAGCATCCATTTCAATTTATACAGAAAGGTAATTTTGCAAGTATGCATTAATTCTTTCAAACAATTCCATCAAGAACTAAGCATTTGATCCGGCCGTCAAGTTGAGGGCCACCATTATGGCACTGTTGGTGTATGTAATGGTGACCCTCTTTCCTGAGACTTTACCTTCAGCTTACCATCAGGCGAGGTGAAGTCATATTGATGTGACCGACATAAAAAAAAGGATGGAGGATAAATACCTTTGCTGATATTATGATTTTACTGTTTTTTTTTCAGTCAACCCCAGTTATAGTTTTTATTAAATATGATATTGCAGTAATAATACTGATTCTAATGTTAGTTCCAATCGGGCCGGACAGTACCAATGTGAATTTCACTTTTTGGAGTTTATATGTGCTAATCACATCACCATCTGCTGACAGTGAAGGAAAAACATCATGAGGAAACTCACCAACCCATAATAGGCCAGCGTGTGTAGATTAAGGTCTAAACCCACTCAGCTCTCTCATTAGAGGAGAGGAGACTCAGGCACCGTCATGGGGTTCCTCTCTGTACCACGCCATGGACCCTGCAACCGCAAGGTGAATCCATGGAATGCTGAGAATCGGATCTCTTTGTATAATTACTGCAATATCGACAATACCTTTATAAATATACACTGTTACGAAATTATAACTATTATATAAGATTGTATAAAGAATACTCAACCATTCCATCTGGAGGATGTATAAAATCATTTTAAACTTATAATATTCTTAAAATGTTTCAGTGTAGTACTAGGTAAAAGGGGGTGAATAGGCATCAAGGGGTGAATAGGGATAAAATTAGAATTTGTTTAATATCTAATTTATTTTAGAAAATTTCAAATATTTAACCGGATAATCGATAATTAATTGACGGCCTCTGTGGCGTAGCAGTAGTGCATGCGACTGCTACGCAGGGGGCGCGGGTTCGATTCCCGCTCAGTGCAAATATTTGTATGCATGAATATGTCTATTTGCATTGGTCTGGGTGTTCCTATATATAATAAGTATGTATTTACAAAAAAAAAGTATATAAGTATGTTTATCAGCATTCTAGAACCCATAACACAAGCTAGTTAAACTAAGCTTACTTTGGGTCTAGGGAGCGATGTGTAGAATGTCGTAGAATATTTATTTATTTATTATTATTTTATTAATTATTTTCTTTGTGAGGTGGAAGTGGTTTATCGTTTCACATAAAAGATTTTAACTGACCATTTTGTCCCCATTCACCCCTTAATCCCTATTTATTCCGTTTTACGTAGCAAGTTTGTTCAACAGTAGGTGTATTTATTTATTGAATACAAGATGAATGTTATGTAATATTATATTGACGACCTCTGTGACGTAGTGGTAGTGTTCGACTGTTAAGTCAGAGGCGGCGGGTTCGATTCTCGCTCAGTGCAAATATTTGTGTGCATGAATATGAATATTTGTATTGGTCTGGGTATTTTGTATGTATATGTATTTAAAAAAACAGTACCTAAGTAAGTTTATCCGCATTCTAGAAACCATAACACAAGCTAGTTAAGTTATACTTTGGTAGAATATTTATTTATGTAGTGGTTCATTATAATTTATTGTGCTGCATTACATGGATGCATCACACCATGCTCAAATCATATAAATTTATTTTGCGAAATATGGATGTTTTTATAATAAATGGCAACTTTAATCTCCAATCCAATTGGATATAAAACGAAAACTCCAGTAGTGTGTGTTGTTGGAAAAATATGTTTGCCATCAATTATAAGTAATCAGCTTCTCAATATTTTCGCTTTTTGTCCGACTAAGATAATGTAAATGTTCTGTATAATTATTTATAAATCTCCATTGGGATATAGGTACATGTTATAAAAATGTAACATATTATACTCAATATAGTATTTTTTTTCATATAGATAATAAACAATGTTTTATCTAGCATATTATTTAGTCATGAAATCATACTGTATATAAAAGAGTAGGTACTGTAGTCTTGTTTATTGGAGAATATAGAGTAATTAAAATATGCTCATTAAAATGGTCTCACTTTTTTAGAAAACAATTACCCATTTCCTGTTCGACCTCACAGAATATACATATACTAATCCAATTGACGTATGGAAAAAAGGTCGGCAGGTCAAATGCACTCCCAAGAGGGTCATCTTGATGCTGGAGATAGCCCGGGTCAGCCAGGATGCGAAGGAAATACCTTTTGAGCCACTTTACACTCCGGCGCTAAAAGACCTGAGACAGTGTGCGGTTTTAGTCGGTTCGATTCCGACGTAAATTCCGAAATGGTGTGAGTACATGTTGTATTCTCCAGTGCCAGGAATATACAATAAATTGTGTAATAATACAACAACCTTTTATCAACAGTTAAAAGTGATTTATAAAGGGTTAGACTGTCAGTAGTTGTCGACAGAGTTACTACGGAAATAAAAGTAAATAATATATTATGTACTATAAAACTGATTTATTAATCTGATTATTTATATTATGTTACATGACGATATTTAAAAAAAAACCAATTATATAATTACGTTTAGGTTGCCATAGCCAGACCCCAGTTTGTTTGGGTCCTCGACCCTACCTACTTCTTGACTGATGTCTACATATCAAATGGTTCAAAATACAGAGAGTGAAATGAATATAATATTATGCCATAATATGATCCTTAACATTTACGGTAAATTGATCCTTATTTCAACGTGGTAAGGGGTCATTTACTCCCACTCCCAGTCGTGGAGAAGCGGTTGAAACATCCACTCGTCTGGATGCCCGACGTGGGACAGCCGCGCGCCCAAGTCGAATTGACTCCACCTGGAGGAACATGGCATTTAATTACTGATTGGTGATTGGTAATATACTTTAAACATTAAATAAAATCAGGGGGTAGCTATCGTTTAAGTGCCACATCCTATGAATCATCATCATTCTCTGAACCTTTTCCCAACTCAGTTGGGGTCGGCTTTCCAGTCTGACTGTGATGCGGCTGAACTTCGATATTTTCCGTGGAGCGACTGCCATCTGACCTCTACAACCAATGGTCATTATGGCGATATCGAAGTTCCAAGTTAGACTGGTTGGACTTTTGTGGGCTCCAACTACCCGCAACGACTGCCATAGATGTTTGTATGACAACCGGTACCGACGGCTTAACGTGCTCTCCGAGGCACTAATAAACCTGCGATAAATACCTACACACATAACTTCGAAAAGTATCGAAAAGTCATTGGTGTGTGCCACGGTGAACCTGGGATCGAACCCGAGACCTCGTCTCAGCAGTCCATTACCCAAATCACTAGACTGCTGCGGCTATCTACACACAATCCTATGAATATGTCCAACATTTATAGAAACGCGATAGGCTAAGTGTCATTTATTGTGTGTGCGTGGTTACGTGCCTGCGTGCGTGTGTGTGTGTGTGTGTGTGTGTGTGTGTGTGTGTGTGTGTGTTTGTGAATGCGCGTGTCGGTGTGGTGAGTGTGTGTTTGTGTGCGTGTACGTGATATACTAAAGACTTTCAAGGACATTTTCTCTCGATTTCATATCCACGACGTTAAATTACTACACTAACTGCTACTTACCGAAAAGGGGGTATTCCTCTAGAGATGTTGTGAGGTGGGCTGGACACAGCGAGGAATCGGTAGCTTGACCTGAGATATGCGCTTGTGATCTTCGCATCCGTTGCGCCATGGCTGCGGTGACCCAGAGCTCGGAATGGAAACGTTCCTGTAACGTTTTTTACATAGTACACCAAGGATATAACCAGGGACTCGATTCTGTTAAAACAAGCTAGTGACACTTCAAAAAAATGCCATTCAATTTTGGACTTTATTATTATCACGTTAAAGTCTAAAATTAAATTATATTTTGTAGAGTAAATGAAAAAGTTCAACAAATTCTTCTTATTTGATTTTAGACTTTAACTGTATTATGTAAAGTCTACAATTAAATAGCATGTTTTACAGTGTTAAAATTGTAAAATAATAATTTTAAACATTGATTCCAAATCATTGTGATAAAGGCACAGCCTCGATTCTGCTAAAGGCAAACCACTGCCATGCAACCGACACTCTAAAAATGCTGTTTAATTGTAGAATTTAAAGTTATACCTACATTTTAAGTCTAAAATAAAAAAAAAATCATTCATCTCTTTCATTCGTTCTACAAAATATCATTTAAAATTAAACTTTAAAAACATGACGATAAAGTCCAAAATTAAATGCCATTTTTTGGGAGTCTCAGTGGCATGACAGTGGCTTGCTATAGCAGAATCGAGGCACAGGTCGTTGATGCTAATGAAAAGTTGTTATCTTCACCGTCATTGCTTGTAGGAGATAGTACACAGTAGAGTTGATAGAAATAGCTTACCGTTGGCCGGGTTTAAGTCATTCCGGGCTGCGATAGCATTACAAGCAGAGTACGGCGGGTCACAGTTTTCGCAGCGAGACAAGGGATCATGCATGTAGTCGTTGTACCGCATTGTGTAATACATGTCTCTAAGATTGCAGATATGTTCCTGAATAAAAAATCTAGATGAAGTTGTAATGTTTTTACTGGTGGTAGAAATTTGATGGCACAAATTTGTCATATAATTCGGCCGGGTAGTACCACCGTGCACGTTTGCGAAAAACACTCCATAGTAATCCAATCTCGGTTGGATTGCGTTCAGGGGTCAGCAAGTGCATAGCCGAGCAGGGGGGGGGGGGGGATTGTGGTCGCAGCACTAGTGGGACCGGTGGGTGTCACGCGGTGCTGCGACGACAACCCTCTTTTGATGAGGCCGTCAAGCTGAGTGCCACCATTGTAATGGTTACCCTCTTTGCTGGGACTTTACCTTCAGCTTACCACCAGGCGAGGTGAAGTCAAATTGACGTGACCTAAATATATTATAAAAAAATGTGACTTGGAAAAATGATTTGACCTTCAAAACAATAGAGATAGACTAACTGGATTAGCCTTCCTAAATTAGTCTTCTTTTTATACTACTTAAGTGGCAGACAAGCACCTGGCCCACCTGATGGGAAGCGGTCACCTATCAATGGATGTATATGCAACATTAGGGGCCGTCACACCCGCGCTGCCGACCCCGGAGCGGAGGAAGATGAGTATTGGTATCTATATGTATACGTACCTGCTTTTCAAAAAGAATCTTGGCTCTGGGGTTAGTCTCGTAACCAAACCAATCGCCGAACGCAGCGATCCTCACGTTCCCACCGCTTAAGTTGAACACGCGAGGGAAATATGGGATGTTGTATGAAGGAAAATACGTGTGCTGTTGAAACTTCTCTGTTCTGTGATGATAGAATTAGAGTGGATTTACTGTCACTTTCTCTCTCTCTCTCTCTCTCTCTCTCTCTCTCTCAACTCACACATGCAAAAATGGACACATACGTACAGATACCGGCACGTAAATTGCCCGGACGCGTCATATGCGCAAAGGTCGATTTTTAGGTCGCGGGAGACGCGGTTGCGCCGTCGCGGTCATATGATTGGTCCGTCAAATGACGTCACTTGACGGACCAATCAGGTGTCTCCGAGAGACGTCTTGTAGCGAATCAACGTTCCGTTCGTTCATACTTTGAATCATTTGATTGGCTCAAAGTGCACAATGCGCGAACTACTCCAAAACCTGGCCAAGCTACGTGCATCTGTATCATTACAAAAAGTACCGATGCACATAATTGCTAGAATTATGTGTGAGAAGTGAGAACATGCCACATTATGTAGCCTATGGCTATCGGATCAATGAACATTTTAAATGATGAAATTTTTTTTCCAATGAGTGTATTCCAATGGGTCAGTTTTTCAGGACTACTCCTGAAAAACTGACCCCAACTGATTTGGGAAAAAGGTTCAGAGAATGATGAGTGCAGTATTCCTGAAGATTATCGGCATCATACCTACGAATAAACTCACAAAATACAGTCTTTCTCGGCTCTCTCTTTATACAATTTGTATATGTATGGATTTTTGATCGGAAAAAGTGAACATCCGGGACGGAACTTGAACCCGTGACAGTCCCTTACAGGAGGAATACTCTAACATTTTCCGATTCCGATCTAAACTCATTAAGAATAATTCGCATACTATTTGTTTGTAGCTGAAAGTGCCATGGTAGCTGAATGGATAAGGACACGGGCTCTACTCAGAGGTATCGAGTTCGAATCCGGCAGGACACTACCAATGTGAATTTCACTCTGTGGAATTTATATGTGCTAATCACATGATTTACCATCAGCTGACGGTGAAGGAAAAACATTGTAAGGAAACCCACATAAGAACATGTCCGATCCACCAACCTGCATTAGGGCAGCGTGTGTGGATTAAGGTCTAAACCCTCTCAGCTCTCTCGTTAGAGGAGAGGAGACCCGTGCCCAGCAGTGGGACATAAATGGGTTGCTATTATCATATTTGTTTTAAATTTCACTGATCTATTAGTACCTATAGATATAATTTATGGGCATAAATGTTGTGCTTACAAGTCTGCGGACTCGACGTATCCTGGCAGCTGTTCCACAACCCACAGTAGGCCTGGTTTGACCAATCCTTTTTGTCGCGAAGTCTTCGGTCTAAACTTTTTATAATCCACTATGTACCTTGTAACAAGTTAGAAAGTTGCTAAATAAGTTTAAGATTTGGTAATAACTTGCGTTCTTAGTGTTGCACACGTCCATAGGCCACGGTGACCGCTTCCCATCAGGTGGGCCGTGCGCTTGTCTGCCACCTAAGTGGTATGAAAAAAAAACTTGACGTGCATTAGATTCGTATTCCATTTTCCGTATTCCACAAATCTTGTTTTTTATACTACTTAGGTGGTTATCACGGTTTTGTTAACCGATTTAAAAAAAAAGGAGGTTGTTCTCAATTTGACTGTTTATTTTTATGTTTGTTACACCAGAACTTTCGACTGGGTGAACCAATTTTGATGATTCTTTTTCAAATGTCTAATCAATGAATTCAGGCCTGCTACACATCCGTTCCGAAATCGAGATTAGTAATATAATTCCTACTCGAATTCAGTTTAGGAATCGGACGAAATAAGTGCGGTTTGGATCTTCTAGATCCGTATTTTCTCGGATCTATAGAACGCACTTCACAACTACTCTAGGGATTTAAAATCTCACCATTGATTGTTATATGTGCCGCTGTTATATCTCGTGAATATATCCACCCATTCCTTGCCATTTCGAGCTAAACGGTTAGCCACCATCGCTCGAGCATACTCCAATATCTATAATACATTAATTTTTTTAATAATATCTTCTTACAAAACAGTCTGAATGAAATCGACAAATGGCTAGCTAAATGGCGAATTGCGGTCAGCGTGTCCAAATCTATACACATAACATTCACTCTCCGAAAAGAAGATTGCTCCCCAGTCTACCTAAGTGGCGTACAGTTACCTCACCAACACACAGTAAAATATTTGGGCATGCATTTGGACCGTAGACTCACCTGGAGAAAACATATCCAAACAAAGTGAGAGGAAATCAATCTGAAATACAGAGGTCTCTATTGGCTACTAGGACGCAATTCAAAACTATCCATGGACAATAAATTGCTTATATACAAGTCGATCCTAAAACCCATCTGGACATATGGCATACAGTTGTGGGGCTCGGCCAGTGCCTCCAACATAATGATCATACAGAGAGTACAAAACTATATCGTAAAACAAATGTCCAATGCACCCTGGTTTATAAGAACTCCAGTGGTCCATGAAATTCTGGATATACCAATGATCAGAGAGGAAATCGAAACCCATGGAGACAACTACAAGTTAAGGCTATCAAGGCACCCGAACCAGCTAGCGGGACAGCTCACTATCCCTGAAACCATTCGTCGGCTCAAAAAGCGGCGCGATATATTTGACACCTAGAGCATTCCAAGCAAATATAAAGATAGGGCAGGTTCCGTTGGGAGCAATGCCCTGAACGACACCAGTACTCACACCTCATCTGCTTATAGTCTTGCTATGACTGATCGCAAGATTTAAAAAAAAAAAATATAATAATATCTTCTTCAACCGAAACGTGCTCTCCGAGGCACGACCAGACCAATGCAAATACCCATAATTCATGCATACAAATATTTGCACTGAGCGGGGATCGAACCCGCGCCTCCTACGCAGAGGCCGCGTTCACTACCGCAACGCCACAGAGGTTGTTAATTAATAATATATATTGATTAAATATTGTATTAAATATTTTTTAAATAATATATTGATGTATTGCATATTTTTTAGCTAACGAGGGGAACTGAAGCTACAATTTCTGACTCCTGTTTCCTTACAGTAAAAATATGTTTTAAGGGGGGCTAGGAAGGTATGGAAGGGGAGGGGGCTTGTAAGCGGTGAGGGGGGGGAGAGGTCCAGTGAGCTCTGGCTAACCTACTTAAATCACAACACGATGGTTATTATTACCGCGGTGTTCTGTAGGGCGGAGGTACTACCCCAGTCGGACTGCTCAATTCGGACGGGAGATACCGTCACGTCCTACCCCATACATACATACAAATCACGCCTTTTTCTATTAGGGTAGGTAGAGACAACATCTTTTCACTTGCTACGATTTAGGCATACTACTTTCGCTTCTTCAACTTTCTTAATTGTTTTCATCAATCAATCAAATCAATCAATCAATCAAATCAATCAATCAATCAAATCAATCAAATCAAACAATCAATCAATCAATCAATCAAATCAATCAATTAATCAAATCAATCAATCAATCAATCAATCAATCATTTATTTTGCTAAACATGGGTACAAAATATGGTGTTAGTAATTGTGATGTCCGATCCATTCTACCCTCTCAAAATAATCAAATTATGCTACATCACCTGTCCATGGGGGCTGATATTCTGGAAGAGCGTCCTGTTACTGTTGCCGATGGTCGTCTCCCCAGCCACTAGTCCAGAGGATATTATGTAGAAGTCGTCTGTGGACTGACCACACATTATTACTAACAATATAAGAAAGGAAGGCGCAGGAAGACCTAGAATGAACGTGTACCAGGGGTTCCACTAAGAGTGCACCCGGGCAACGGAGGCGAGCAGCGCCTCCCACTCGCCACGGGGGACACTGCTGCCTGCGGCCAATCCAGCCGGGGTGGGAGTGGCCCTCTAGAGGGCTGCTCCGAGGCTCTCCACGTATCCCTCTGACTAGCAGATGGCACAGTGGGGTGCGAGCGGAGGGCGAGCTGATTGTCCGCGCGCCGACGCGACGGTTGGGTGACAGGACGGCCGCCTGTCACCCTACACCCCACCGTCGGCGAAGAGGCGCGATGCTAGCCCTCCCCCCTCCCCCCACCTAAACCCGTAGATGGCCTGGGGTCCCTACTTGCCGGGAACACAACATGAGGAGGGGAGGATGGGGGGGGGGGGGAATTAGGAAGTGGGAATATTCTAATAATATATTTGTATACCTGGACAAAAGCCGGGTACGATGACAGCGACATCTTATTCCCGGGTACCAGTTTGGAACTGCCCGGGTGCATGTGTAGATTTATCACGTACATCTTTTGTATCCGGAGCATGGACTGGTAGCTGTGATAGAATATAGGTTAAAATACCAATTCATAGCTTATTTCAAACTTGTCTTTAAATAGTCCCGGGTCCTTTGGCATGAAAAAGCATTTGATAAGGCAGACGGCCTAAGCTAAGGGCCACCATTGTACGTAGCACTATCGGTTTATTTAGCGGTGACCCCCGGTCCTGAACGTTTAGCACGTACCATCAGGCGAGGTGAAGTCTATGAAAATTTTTAATTTTTTCACCAAGGTTACACATTCTTGAACGAATTGGCATAACTAAGTGGGTAGTTTGACATAAGTTTGGACATATTTTTTTTAGCTTTTTTTTATTAGATTCTATTTATTTCGGGGTGGGGAGAGCACCGCGCCACTTCGCCGACGGTGGGGTGTAGGGTGACAGGCGGCCGCCCTGTCACCCCATCGGCGCGCAGACTATCAGCTCGCCCCCCGCTCGCTCCCCACTCTGCCCTCTGCTAGTCAAAGGGACACGTGGAGAGCCTCGGAGCAGCCCTCTAGAGGGCCACTTCCACCACGGCCGGATTGGCCTCAAGCAGCAACGTCTCCCGTAGTGAGTGGGAGGCGCTGCTCGCCTCCGTTGCCCGGGTGCACCACGTGGAGGTTCCGGCCCGCACCCAGGCGGTTCCGGCCCGCACCCCGTAACCTAGACCCTCAAGGTTCTGTCCCCCGCCCTCACCTGTTCCACGTGACATGCGAAGTGTATAAATTGGACAAGTCTGGCAGAAGCTTGACGAGGCCCGTGCAGTGTTCGTCGAAGAGAACGTCGCCGGTGAAGTTGGGGGAGGAGAGCGCCAGGGCGAGCTCGTCCAAGTCACCCAACATGTTGATCCAGCTAAACAACGAACAATGTTATACTGGATTTTAGATACACATGGTCATTATAGTAAGTTGACGGAATATATACCATGTTTGGTTGTTTTATTGAGTATCCGATACCACGCTTGTCTGCCACCTCTTCTTTTTCAACCTAGCGTTAATCCAAGTCGAACCCAAAGCTTTCACCTCGGAGTCTGGGGTCCGTTTTACCAGCCTTAACTGCGGATTTGGCTGGACCTCGATTTTTTCCGGGAAGCAACTGCCATCTGACTTTCACAACCCAATGGTGACATTAGGCGATATCGAAGCATTGCAGCTAGACCGTTGTTGTTGGACTTTTTAGGGCTCCAACTACCCGTAACGACTGCCATAGATGTTCATAATATGGCAACCGGGACCGACGGCTTAACGTGCTCAACTTCTAACGTGCCCCGGGCACGTTAGAAGTTGACTGTATCGTTTATAATTTTGTTAATTTGATTCTACGACCAAAACTTACACAACTAAAGTTGTAGAAAATTTGATTAGAATCAAAGGACAGGGAACTTCCGTGTTGAATAGGCACAAAAAGTCTGAAAGTCCTGAAAGCTACTAACACAATATCCCGGCTGGTGAGGAACTCGTAGGGCTCCGTAGTGGCGGCGTTGTACCCGTCCGCCAAGCCTTCTATCTGCATGTAGTACAGTTTCATCTGCAATATGAAACGATATACTGAGCTATTTGTCCGCAAATCGAAATTTTTTTTATACTACGTAGGTGGCAGATAAGCACACGGCCCACCTGATGGGAAGCCGAATTTTGGGCAGCACACATATTATTGAATACCTATCTAACTTAATACTACTGTATTGCCATCGATTCGAAGAAGAAGACCGTGGCCTATAGACGTGTGCAACACTAAGGGTATCACACACGCGCTTTCTACCTTGAAAGGAAGGGGGAGGGCTTGGAAGGGGTGGGGAGGCTAGGAAGGGATGGGGGGAGGAGGGGTGCAGTGAGCTCTGGCTACCCTACTTACCGGCGGGAACACAACACGATGGTTATTATATGGCGGTCTTCTGTAGGGCGGAGGTACTACCCCAGTCGGACAGCTCATTTCGGACGGGATATACCGTGCATGTTACAGTTGCGGCACGCTAGTGAGTACCCGGCTTTACATGCAAAATTTTACTAAGGTAATTACCTGATACCAGTACGGCTCCTTGGCGCTTTTTTGCAACATCGAGTCGATATAATCCTCATTGCTGTTAATAAAATCTTCTATCAGTCCACATATATCTGTTTTATTGTAACAGTATCTGTAACAAATAAATACCTAAATCAAAACATGACTGTTCCGACTGATTATTACATAGACAGACCAACAAAAAAAACCTTTTTTTTGGTATTAAGTATGTTTTTTTTTATTATACCACTTAGGTTTCAGACAAGCACAATCTACAAGCAATTAAAGCACAATACTACAAACGGGCCATTCCATTTTTTTTTATATTGGTTACGTCATCATGACTTCACCTCACTGATGGTAAGCTAAAGGTAAAGATTCTATTTATTTGTAAGTATAGATTTATGATATAATTTTTTTTTACTCAGATGACACTTGGCTGACTTGTTGATGCAGATATTTGCTGTACCTACTAGGTATATTTACTCTGCGTACCCTTTAAGCATGTTCTGCCAGTGCATCCACACGAGGTCCCTGGTCAGGTAGCCCTCCAGGTAGCCGGCTGCGTACGCCTGCGCCTCATCTGGACAATCCTCTGATGTGTGTAGCTCCAGGAATGCCCAGCTACAAAAATAAATTTACGTCATCAGTCAATATATTCTCTGTGTGTGTGTGTGTGTGTGTGTGCCTGCTTCTCTCTCTCTTTCTCTCTGTGTGTGTGTGTGTGTGTGTGTGTGTGTATATGTGTGTTCGTATGTGTGCGTGCCTGCTTCTCTCTCTCTCTCTCTGTGTGTGTGTGTGTAGGTGTGCGTGTGCGTGCCTGCTTGTCTCTCTCTCTCTCGCTCTCACTATGTGTGTGTGTGTGTGTGTGTGTGTGTGTGTGTGTGTGTGTAAAATTACGTACCCAGTATTATTGATTTCATTACTGTAGGTGGCGCGAGCGACGTGTACATCGGGAATGTCGGCGAAGTAGTCAGTCACGTTCAGAGTCAGATGACGCCCCTCCTTTACAACATACGCGTATTTACATTCGATCACTACCACGCTATATAATAATAAAAAACTCAAAATCCTACGGGCGTTCATTATATTTTGTACTAAGTATAGACTATTTGATATATAAACAAGCAATGTCTGCAAAAATATATTCGTCTACAAATATAGCTGTTATTTATCATATTTTCGAGAACAGTTTGCGGTTATTAGTTTTAAAAATAAGCATTTCAAATTAACGGCACGTCTTGTTTTGACAGATTTTGATGCAATTTTGACGTTTATACTTCTGTGTTGCTAGAACATATAATTATTCTACATCTAGTAGAAAAAATCTGACACCTGACCATAAAGGTACGGTACGTTGTCGGATGCCTTGATTATTCAAGCTTCACAATCTGTATTCCATTCAAACAGAACTGATGCAGGGTGATGATTATAATAGCTATATTTTACTTCTCCATTCAAGCGTCAATTTATTTCATGGACGTGGGACACAGCGGTATCTTTCGTTTAAATTGAGCAGTTCGACTGGGGTAGTTACATACCTCCACCCTACAGAACACCGCGGTCATAATAACCATCGTGTTGTGTTCCCGCCGGTAAGTAGGGTAGCCAGAGCTCACTGGAGGGGTTCTGTGCTATCAGCAGGAAGACCTAAGTCTCCTGCGTTGTCAGCACAGAAACTTACCCTCATCCCCCGTCTTATAGCTGTTAATGTCATTTTTTTACATAAAACCGACCTGGGCCCGTAGACAAGTGACACATGCCTAAATCGCTAAGGAATAGAATAGAATAGGTCGACCAATAACACCCAAGCTCGTGATCTCGACGCGGCGCGCGCATCGTACGCCAGCCACGAGCTTGGATGTAGTTGGTCGAACTATTCTATTCCTTGCGTTAGCGATTTACGCTGTTCCACTTGTCTAAGGGGGCAGAGCAAAGATAACATCTTATCAAGCCGTATGAATGACGTCACGGCACCATTTTTCGCTTTTATTTTTTTTTCTCCAATAACAAGTCCAAGAAAATTATTATAAAATCATTTTTGGAGTCAGAATCGAAAACAAAACCAACAGTATTTTTAGTTTAAGGGCCTAAAAAAATTGAAATATTGTCAATTGTAATCATCATCATTCTCTGAACCTTTTTCCCAACTCAGTTGGGGTCGGCTTTTCAGTCTAACTGTGATTCGGCTGAACTTAGATATTTTCCGTGGAGCGACTGCCATCTGACCTCCACAACCAATGGTCATTATGACCAATGGCGATATCGAAGTTCCAAGTTAGACTGGTTGGACTTTTGTGGGCTCCAACTACCTGTAACGACTGCCACCGACGGCTTAACGTGGTCTCCGAGGCACTAATAGACCTGCGATAAATACACACATAACTTCGATTCATTCAAGTCAATTGTAAATCAAAGAAAAAACATGTTTTAATAACGAGAATAAGTCATTTACTCACAACATAATTTTCTGTCCCTACCATAACACACTAACCCCTTTCAAGTACAGCAAGTGGACAATTTCAACCCAATCTCCCCGCACTTGTAACCAATCTCTCTGATCAAGTATGGCGTCCGTTCGTGTGAGGGCGCTGATAACCACTCGTTAATATTGACGGGCACTGTCGCATAGCCTTGCTTCTCCAATATGTCCAGAACTAATCTGAATATTCCCCGGAGACGGTTGCTGTTCATTGAAAAGCAGCCCGGTGAGAAGTTCATTACGCAGACCCTGAAGACGGAAAAATAATATAGCTGCATTATTTCCCAGTCGCATTCAAAGCTGTCACCTCGGAGTCTGAGGTCCGCTTTACCAGTCTTAACTGCGGATTTGGCTGCAGCTCGATATTTTCCGTGAAGCGACTGCCATCTGACCTTCACAACCCAATGGTAACATTAGGCGATATCGAAGCATTGCAACTAGACCGTTATTGTTGGACTTTTTAGGGCTCCAACTACCCGTGACGACTGCCATAGATGTTTGTATGGCAACCGAGACAGACGGCTTAACTCCCCTCCGAGGCACGACCAGGCCAATGCAAATATCCATATTCATGCATATAAATATTTGCCCTGAGCGGGGATCGATCCCGCGCCTCCTGCGCAGCGGCCGCGTTCACTACCGCGACGCCACAGAGGGTTAGGTTTGGTCTAGACATCAACAATTTAAAATGTTTAAAATCATTAATTTATGAGCACAACAAACTATCATTTTATGAGTATGTATCACACAGTAGCTTAACAGATATGACTGAAATTGAATACAGGGGTAACTCATGATCTGAATAGCACTACTTTTTATCCTTGGAATGTTTCCATGAAACGGGAACTGGAATAGAATTCCATTAGGGCGAAGCCGTGGGTAAAAGTCAGTACTCAAATATACTCACGGTATGCTACCTGCAGGTAGGTTTAGATATCCAATAGGCACTTTCAGGTCACCGCTGCAAATTGGCATCTGTACTGGGTACCCATTTTGAAGACAGATTAGACAATCTGAAAGAAGTAAATAAAGTAGCCGTCATTTACAAAATCTAAAAACTTTAGCCACTAAACTGGCAAACGCCAGAACACGCCCCCTCCTCTACCCAACCTCACCCTAATCCGACCCTCACCCTCATCCAGGGTCAGCAGAGCGAGTGGGCGCCCCTGGTGTTGCACACATCCATACGCCACGGTGACCACATCTCATCAGGTGGGTCGTAATCTTGTCTGCCACCTAATTCGTTTAAAAAAATAGTTTGGAACTGAAAATATTCCTGGCCAAAATATAAACCCGACATCTTATGGATTGGATATGGAATATGTACAAATACTTACCAGCAACAAACCCGTTCGGAAGAAGCACATTCCTCACAACATATTCAGGACCTCCCAATCCTTGTGCAAGGTGTTCCTCCAACTGGTCCGTTAGCCGATGAGCTGGATATATCGACTTAGCCTTCTCCAGCACTTCAGAAGGTAGCCCATACTTCTCGTTATGAAACGTCCTGACTGCCTCATGGAGTGTTAAGAGTTGGAGATAGTCCAGCATATTTGTATCCCTTGTGCGGAAATCATCAAAGTAATCCTTTGAAAATACTTTGGTCAGCAGTTTGTCTTCGTAATGCCCTAACGACGCTAGCTCAAGACATATCTTGGCCCATGGTAACGCATTATTTTTGCCGTCCAACACTGGATTCTGGGCTATTTGCCGTCGAATTTCTTTCCACTGCGCTTCCTCTGGTTCGTAGTTACTGTTTGATAAGCAGTTGATGAAACCGAGGAGTATGTTAGTTCGACAGGTCGCGAGGGTTGAGGTATCGTTGGCCGCGAGCTTACAGAGGTATTCGACTAAACCTAAATGCGTATGCGCCTGAAAATTTTACATAAAATTTAGTACCTACCCAGATTCAATTATGATGCAATATTTAACATCCAGGACTGGACTTGCTCTCGCGGCAATTTTTAGAGAATTGCCAACAAAACTGTGGTGTGTGGACAGTAGATGTACCTTTCGCTATCCAGTGTTAGCCAGCAGAACTACTACGGAACTATCGATTCTGCATCGCGCAATTGAAGTTTATGCACATGGATAGCTGGCATATATGGAACATATTATCCCAACGTCAATCGCTGGACTGCGGTTCGCCAGGCATTTGTGTCTTGAAATGCCCTCTGTACCTTACACCCCGGCACCAGAAGACCCTGGACGGCATGCGGTTTTAGTCGGTACGAGCCCGACATAACCTGCCCCGCTGGCCGCGGGGGAAGTATCCATGAGGATTTCGGCACGAAAAAAAAAGGCTTTTGTGTCGGTCGAACACCATACCGCGTTTCACCATAAAACTACCGGAACCAGTCCTGGATAGCTGGAGTATTCAAGGTTTTCAAGATATACTTACTGTTCTAGACAAAATCCGCGCCACAAGTAAACTCTTATCGAAGCTTACTTTATTTTTCACCATATACTGAGCGACAGCATCCATTAGCTGTTCATGATAATACTCCGGATGTTTCTCCAGGATCCTGCCCTTGATCCTCGCAACTGTGCTCAGGACTTCATCATACGTCAACTGATTAAGCCGCTGTGTCAGTATATCATAGCAAATGTGGAGTAACTGAACCCTTGTCGGGTGAATTTTCTCTGTACAATTCGCTTGACATAGCGACCAAATTATAGACTTGGCAATTTGGGCATCTATTGCCTGATCGTGTAACAGCAAACATGTGACTATGTTATTAATGCATCTTTCTGGCAGGTCGTGCGAGCAGGAGTATGAGAGCATATCTCTTAATAACAACAAGTCTTGGTTGTCAATCTCAATCGGTAAATGTATTTGGAAAGCTAAAGGTAGAGCCAGCTTTAGTGCGTCGACTAGATGATTCTGGCTATCGAATCTAGTTAAAAGGAAGTCCATGAACATGATCTGCCGTAAGCTTATCATGTTGATGTTGCATCGTATCAACTGCAGCATAGTTTGGACAACCAGAGAGTCGGCGGGCACCTTGAGATATGTAAGGACTTTGGTAGCTTCTATGGCTTCATTCATGTCTAATGCTCGAGCTTGCTTCTTAAAATTCTGACAAAGAACTCCAAATGTAGGATCTTTTACTAGGTAATCGATTTCGCCTGGTATTCTAAAACAGAAAAGTGTTTAATGCACCCACTGAGCATATACAGAGTGGTGTGATAATTAGATTTCCCTGTAAATAACGTACGTGGGCAGGGCACGGTGAAGAGGGGCTAGATTTCGTCTATTTCTGTATTTTCCAACTACCCGTCAATAGCAAAAAGTATAACTATTTCGTACTAAAGGTCATAAATGCGAGACAATGGGGCTAAGAAAGCGTGAAATAGACATAGGCCGAACCCCAACAGCATACTGACTAAGGTCAGGTCTACAGTGCTGACGTCAGGGTAGGCCTGAAAATCACAGTGCAGTGCACAGTTACTTAGACCAACCACCTCTCTGTATTTGCTCTGTGACTGCACAAGAGTGTGAACTGCTATGGCTCATATTGGAAGAAACCTTAGTTTAAAAAAACTCTTCTCTTCATCCAATCCATAATCCATATTTTTTTTTATGCTACATACTATGCCCCTGCTAGGCTATGGACGTGTGCAACACTAAAGGTGTCGCACACGCGCTACCTCCCCTGTAGGGAAGGAGGGAGGGCTAGGAACGGGTGGGGAGGCTAGGAAGGGGTAGGGGGAGGAGAGGTACCTTACGTATCGGCGGGAACACAACTCAAGGTTATTCTGGCTGCGGTCTTCTGTAGGGCGGAGGTACTACCCATTTTGGACGGGAGATACTGTCGTGTCCTACCTTCATAATTAAGTATACATGAGCAACTTCCACCAGGAGCTGACCCCTAACTGCAAGAGCCTTGTCTTGTCAGACTTGTAGCATTGCATCCAAATAACCGGGATTGGAACTTGGATGATGATGAAAAGACAGAAATCATTATAAGTTAGTCTTTGAACACTTACTTGCCAGCTCGCTGTAGCTCGAACAGGCACCTGAAGGCCTGCAGCATGTGTTTGTGGTTCATAACTGGCATGTTGGTCTGCACAGCTTGTAGCACATCGGCAGCGCTCAGAGCTGTCTTGATGCTAGTCATGACTAGGTCTGGAGATTGTGATCGTGATAGCTCTGTCACTGGAGATAATTTAAGATTAATTTAAAACACTTAGAGAAGATTTGAAGTTTAGCACAGTCTTTTTTGTTCAATTTAAGATATAAGATAAACACTATATAGTGTGTAGCTGTTTGTATTCTGAGAATGAAGTATCATTTAAATCAACCGAGATATTTAAGCACTGTAACATTTTTAATGAATCATACAATGGGTAGATAATATGATTAGGTAGTTTATATATTTATTTCACTGCACATTTCAATTTACTTAATATGAATAGTGCAATAGTTACATGCTCAAGTCGCTGTCAAAAATTAAATAAATCTTTGGATCGAGTATACTTTGATGTTGGGCATTTGATAAGTGCCGTTTTAATGGTTTATATAGAATAAATTATTTTTTACATAGAATTTGAACAAATCGTAAATAATACATGTGCTAAATATTAGGTATCCATATATAGTTTGTAAACAAAACGCAGGATAATGATGGTTTATGTAGAGATATTTTGGAGAAGCAGGAAGGAATTTATAAAAATAATTACTGTCTGAAGTAAAGCTTCTTGACCGCAGCGAGTTGTTTAGAGATCTACCATTCAGTACACTACGCCACATGCTTTTCAACAGCAGCGTCATGGTGCCTAAAAATAAAAGAATTGATTATTTTAGAGAATCATTTTCATTTGTAGGTTAACTATTTATTAAATACTCAAGATAATATGGTTTTGGTGCTTGTATGTCATGCAATTAAAACTGCGAGTATGACTTAACTATTTTTAATATATATGAGGGATAATAATAATTTAATTAAGTACACTTACGTTGTAATTGAAGCAACTCGATAATATTCACTTAATTTTATGAAAACAGTACCGGTTAATTATATATAAAAACCAATTTTATATTTTTATAGTTTGCGTACATTAACAATTCACAGAAATTAGTAAATAATTAATAAAAATACTACACGGTTTTAATAAATAAAAGTTTTAAAAAACATATGAAATTTAATTTGAAAAATTCGCGTGAATGACAGCTGCTCCTGTCATTTTCATACAAACAATAAAAACAATGGAAAGTCGTGCACTTTGTTTTTACTATAATTGTCACGAAAATTATGTTTAATAACATTATTTACATAATGTATTCTTACTTTGATAAAATGTAATGTTTTATTAATTTATCAACAAATGAAAATCGAGAATTTTTGGGAATTTTCCATAAAATTTATAACTCCGTAAAAAGAAACGAAACGCATACGTTCGGAAGTATAATTGTATAAAAAACATCAATAGATAAGTCAATGATTAAAAATTTTGTGCACTGATTTAAGCCTGAGTTAAGTGTGATTACGTTTCTTATTAGAAAAAAAAGTAGTTTGCAAAATATTTTTTAATAAACTTGCAAGGAAGGTATCAATATTTTATTTATTTCATCTTAAAAATGTATTATCTTCTACTTCGGAATGTTTTCCATGACTTCATGCATGATTGACAATGACAACTTTGACACATTCATTGATTTCATTACGATTTTATTGAATTGATTGAATTATTTTAATTCAGAATTCATTCTATATACTTTGAATTTCGTCAATCGTCATGAGTATTGAAAGAATGGAACCAGAAATGGACTTAGAAACTGTTGTACACTCGCGTCCAGACAGAGAATTACGAAAGCGAGTGCTCATACCGGGTGACTATAATCTGGTACCATACGAAGATTCCCGCTGTACAATAAGAGTAACAGAAGTTTTCACTAAACATGAAAAAGGGCCTTGTGGAATTGATCCTAACAGTCGCATTTTTGGTAATTATTTCGATGGATTGATTCTGATAGGAGACAGTGATAGCTTCATAGACAGAGATGTTGAATTAATTGTTCAGCAAATGTGCCGCGGTGAGGTTTGTGGAGCCACTATGCTGTACAGAGACAGTAGAGGCGCTTTTGCGAAGGAAGTAATGTGTAAAATAGAACTGGTTGATTTATCAGAAGAACAGTTGGTCAGCGATTGGTCACGAGAAAGACTTTTGGAAACTGCTCAGCACCATAAGGTATTATGTCAATTTAAATATTAAGTTTATTTTTAAAAATATCTGGGGTAAGGCAGCATTGTCTTGTCGTGTTGTATCCAACAAGACAATGCTGTCTTGACAGTTAATAAGCACCTTATTATTGATTGATTAAATATTCCTGTTAACGATATTGATCATATTTGTTTTCGTTCCAGGAGATGGGAGTGCAGCTCTTTCATGAAAATAGAGTAGTGGACTCGTTTAGAAGGTTCAACAAAGCACTCAAGATGCTGATAGCCATTGAGCCGGTGGATCTGGCCGCTATTCCTGAGGAGGATGCTGCAGATATGAAGGATCTCAAGGTGATCTCTTTGAATTGATGTGTCTGTTGATCTTTGATCTGTCTCAGTGTGTGTATTTGTATAGTCTAATCTAGGTTTGTGTGTGAGGAACATTTGCATCACCAGGAACATCCTCTAAAAACCTTCTAACGCCCTTAACAAACCAGTAACTTATAACTAGATGTTTATCAAAGAGTTTTAAAACCTATTTCCTTTCAGATAAAATTATACAACAACCTAGCGCAGTGCCAGTTACAGTATGATGAATACAACGCTGCCGCAGAACTTAGCGAGCAAGTACTCACGATAGACCCTGACAATGTTAAAGCTCTCTATAGAAGGTGTGTTTGCCGCGAGCACAGCGGTAGATTTGAAGATGCTTGGACGGATATGCAAAAAATACTCGCACTTGAACCGCACAATAAGGTCGCACAACAAAAAGCACTGGCCCTAAAATCGAAGCTTGAAAAAAGTAATAAAGAATACGCTACTGTTATTAAAAAAATGTTTGCTTAAAGTTGTTAACGAGCTGACTGTAAAAATGTAAATATTAAAAAAAAGTAGATTCGAATAATGGAGTATAAAATCAAGAGGAAGCAGGTATTCTTCAACCACGGTCACGAGGAAACTAGTGACGCCAACCTCTCGCAAATGACAGATTACGTCACACAAGAACAATGACGTCAATTTGATTAGCTGAACATCTCCACATTGTTGAGACACACAATCGAGAGCTGCTGGATTCCTCTTGATGTAATTTGCAATATATTTATGTGGCATTATACTTAAAAAGATATTATATTTTAATGTTTTGTCTGACAATTTATATAATCCCTTTAAAGCAAGTGATCTCATAGTTTGAAAGGCTTCAGTATCACAAACCTATAGTGAAAACATGTAATGTACCCATTTTTCGCCAGTATACCTAACCGGTGTACTAAATGTCAGTATATATAAAATATTTAAAGTAGTAGGTAGTTTGTGCTGCACGTAAGTATAATTAAGTTAATCTGACCAAATATAGGTCCAATTCTTTTTAAATAAGAGAAAACACATTCCGCATTCTCTAGATGAAATAGAGAAAAACTGGACAGATAAATGATGATTTATTTCTAGTAAACGAGTCGAGTCTCTACTTAATTCTTTTTGATATCTTACTGAATATAGGTTCTGTCCTGGCCACAGCACTTATTTTATCAGCATTACTGCCCCAGTTCATACTATACAGAAATTTATATTAGAGATGGAAAACATTATACCAAATATCTTAGTCCTGTTAGATTTCAATAACGCCTTTGACACTGTTGATATCAATTTTCTCATTGGCCTTTACAAATTTGGTAACATGTATCACCAATAGTGACTAAGTCTTGTTAATTGACAGAATAAATGCCATCTCCGAATGCATAATAACCACATAGCCTTCTTTTGGTGTTCATAAACTACCGGGATGCCGCAAGGCAGCATTCTGTGTCCAATAGTTTTGATAACAGTAAGCCTGTACGGAGCAGCTGACAACTAATATTAAATTAAATTTTACTTTACGCAGGTACTTGTGTATTGTATGGTGTTAGAATATTGTAATGTAGTAACTTACACGTATGTAATCGATGTGTCATTTTATGAAGTATATTAAAACAAATTCCGTAAGACATGTTTTTGATTTAGGTATATTTCGAGCCAGCCCTTTTGCATAACGATTCTATTTCTTTGTCGCGCGATAAACAACTGGAATACTCTACCCGCACACGTGTTTCCTTCTTCTTATTATCCCGGGTCTTTTTAGCAGGGCGTGAAAAAGCAAGGGTTGCGGCCGTCAAGATAGGGACCGGACCACCAGTCTAGCATCGACAGTATCTGGTGTCGGTCCGCATCTTCTGGAGTTTACCCTACTTTCTTACCATCTAGCTAGCGGGATGCAGTCAATCAATAGACTGAAATTTTAAAAAAACTCGAATCTAAAGTTATTCTCTGTAACGACTGGGCCAATTTCGATGGGATTTTCACTGGTGATAGGTAAAATTATAATCCTAACATAGGTTACGTTTATTTTGCTATAATAGGCTTTTATCTTGCGAAAAAATAAAACATTAAACATCTAAATCCATCCATCCATTATTTTAATATTTAATAGTAAGTTGGTTAAGTACCTTTTCTAAAACCTTCTCCAGAATGTAATATGTAAATACATTTCTGAAAACTGCATTATAATTGGTTCAAACAAACGCGAGATTATCGCAGACAAACGGTCATTATAGTAAACCTCCTTTTGAAGTTGGTTAAAAATGAAAGAACATAATCTATCTTCATAAATATAACATATCTTCTAAAAATAGATAATTTAAGTTTGAAAATACTTATAAAAATTGTTGTAAAAAACTTATGTTGTATTTTAACTTTTTTAATTCCCTCCACATTTTATCTGCCGTTATTAGCGCATAAACTTGACTTGGTACCTACTTTCTTATACACTAAATATACCGCACGCGTCACTATACGAATTATTTTCGTAATAATAATATTTCAAGTAGCTACAAAACGGGTATTATTAACGATTATGTGGAGTTTCTTTTTAATTAATTAGAATTAAATTAACACGAGTACCGACCAATTAAAATGAAATAAATAAATACTAACACGGTAAACCCAGTTAGACTGCGGTGGACCACGGGGGAAAAAAATTACCCGTGGTACAACTAGGTGAACTATGTAGGTGGACCACGGGCAAGTACTGAAAAATTTATACAAATTACGCCTAATATAGCCTAATGTTTGAAACCACCGCATATTTTAAATGTTGTTTATACGCGCTAATCTCTGGAATTACTAGTAGGATTTGTAAATATTTTTGCATTTGATAGCCCATTTCTTTGGGCAGCTTATAAGCTATTTAACATCACGCTATCTTTCTTAGGATCCGAGCAATAAGAGAAAAAGGTCAGACAGACGCAAAAGTAGGCGGACGCACGACTGCCAAGTCAGAAGACGCGGGTTCGAGTCCCGCTCATTGCAAATATGTATATTTTTTGTATTGGTCTAAGTGCTTCCATGTGTAATAATGTATTTATTTACAAAAGAGTAAGTATGTTTATCCGCATACTAGAACCCATATCATGATAAGCTTAGTTGGGTCTATAAATACGTAAAGAAACTCGGTCAATCAAGAACCAAGCGGTTCGGTGCCTCTTTTCTTTGCCGCACCATAAAGACCTGGAATTCTTTACCAGCTCACGTGTTTCCTTCCTCCTACAATCCCGGGGCCTTTAACCTGTGAAATTCGTGAAAAAGCATTTAATGAGGTCGTCAAGTCAAGGGCCACCATTATGGCACTGTCGGTGACAGAATTTACCTTTAGCTTACCATCAGGTGAGGTGAAGTCATATCGACGTGACCGGTATAAAAAAAAGAAAGCACATAGATGTTTCTCAGTTTCCTTACCTACCACAATATAAGTACAGTATTATAGATAAGTGTGGAGAGTTTAATCTGGGCGTAGTGCCCTTGACATCATCCCAAACAAGTACTATAGGTATATGACATCACACGTGGTTTGGCGAACAGCTGATGACATCATATAGTCGGGTTGGTCACGGCCTCACGGTTGTCTCGACACACTACGCCACTGTCCAATCCAATGGTTAATACCGCCAAGTCAGTTAGTTGAGTGGGCTGCGAAACACAGCCACACGCGTACCTATACGGAAATAATACACTTTTATATACATTTTAAAGCAAGTTTCCACTTTTAAAATGGCTAGTAAGTATTTTTACATGTTTTTTTATCGTTATAATTATAGAAAAGTGTTATAAAAGTGTAGTGTAATGTGTTAAAAGTGTTATAGTTGATGGTATTATATGCTACCTGTGTTTATGTAAACAGTGAGTTGAATAAATTGGTCGTGTTCACTGAATCGCGGTTATTATTCAGCTAGTGTTGTGTGCATCAAGTACAACGGTATATGGTCCTAATTATAAGAAAAATGTAACTTATTTCGTGTGTTGGTTTATTTTCGGCGCAGTTTTGGGACATTGTTGTCGTAATTGTTGGCAATTGGGATCAATTTAAGTCTTTATCTACTTACATGTCAATGATATTTCTACATAGATACAAATACTTACCTAAAGAAACTCACATTGATGTTTCCATTGCACTCAATCAAGGTACCTACTAATAATTGTAAAGGTGAAGACTATTTGTTTGGTTGAACGCGCTAATCTCGTAGTAGGTATAGATAGGTACTATTCGTCCGAATTGAAAAATTGTTTTTGTGTTGGATAGCCTGCTTACTTAGGCAGTAATCATTATGTCAACAAATCGTGCACATTTTCATAAATTATAGTTAAACACTAAAAAATAGTCTAAAAAGGGACTTTAGTACCTATGTACCTAAGCCTAACTAATCCCTTAGTAGCCCCGCCAGCTAAACTAAATTACTTGTTAGGAGTGGGTCCACGTCCGTCGCTATTTAGCCAGCAATCGAACCGGGGACCTGGCGATCGTAAAGCAGACTCCTTAACCACTAAGCTATTAGCGGCTATTAGGGACGCTGGTCCATGGAACGATTTTTACTTTTTATGTTATACGACCGTGATTTTAGTTTTGAAGTTTGTGAATCATAATTTTTATTCTACTTTATATTTTATGGTCAACAAAAGAATTAACACTATTTTCTTAAATAACAAAACAAAAATGAATATTTACGTAATAATTTAAAAAAAATTGGTCTGTGGTAAGGAAAGCCTTTGGCGAGGGAGTTGAGAGCGGTGCAATGGTAAAAACTAAAAAAAAACTGTTGAAACACAAGCGGTACAAAGATGTTAAAATCGTTTTTACGTAAAAATTTATTATACTCTCTAAATTTAGCATTAACGAAAGTTAAAAAAATGTAAAGTCAAGAGCCAAATTCACTTTTAAATAACTAACTGCATTATAGACTGTAAATAATGTGAATCTAATTTCTTTTTACACAAGTCATGAAATTATGATTCATTGTAAGTATAGTGAATTTCGGTAGATTACAAATTTTAAAATTATAAAGTTGCTGCATCTGTATAGGTACCTACCTACATTGGAGATATTTAAAAAACCTATAACATAACTACTACCTACTAAATTCTTGTCTGTTTGTGCGCGATGGACGCATTAGCTAGGTACTGAAAGGATTTCGATGAATTTTTTTAAGGTCTTGGTCAGACTTAGTACCTACCAATGTTACGCATATTTGACCACAATCGGTGGAGTAGACCCGGAGACACAGTCAAAAAATTTTAAAATCGACTTCCATGCGGATCCGTCCGCATGGAAGTCGATTTTAAAATTACAAAAATACCACTGCTATAGAATCTCTTAAAACTTAATCATTAAAAAATGACAGAAGTTGAAGTTCATTGACCTATGGTATAAAAATGTAACGCGAATAAGAATATTAAATTCCTAATTAAAATCTGAAGCGTAGAAACTTGACTCTTATTTAGCTATCGACAGTAAGTAGGTAATGTGAGTACGTATTCGAGGTCACGGCCTCCCTCACAAGCCAGCCAGTGCACCGGCTGACTGCCTACCTTACGAATAGAACAAATTATTACTTACCTAAATACATATTCAGGTGATTCATTGGTCTAAAATAAAATTATTAATAACTAGAAGTTCTTTCCGCTACCGCGAAAAAATAGCCTGTGTTATTTCAGACTATAGTCTATCTCTGTACCAAAATTCGGCCAGATCCATTCAACTGTTTTTGTGTGCAAAAGTAACAGACATACATCCAGTCATCCATAATCCATACATCCTTATAAACTTTCGCGTTTAGGTATAATATACGGCCTGTTGCTGGAACTTGTCCTGCGCACGGCCGTGCGCTTAGATTATTATAGTAGGATTTTAGTTAAAAATAGAACCGACATACCTGCTTTTTTAAGTCGGCTAAGTACCTAGGTATATACTAAAATCTTAGGCCAGCCGGCCTAAGAAAAGATGGATGGAATGGGTGAAATACGATAAGGTAAGGAAGGGAGTGACTGAGGAGATGACATCGGACAGGAATATATACCTATGGAGGAGAATGACATGTTGCGCCGACCACAAATATTGGGAGAAGGGCAAGAAGAGAATGATGATGAAGTATAGCAAAATCTTCTCGGGAAAGTAAAACCTGATGTAAAACATACTTTTCTGGAAACCACTAATTGCTTTTGATATCGTTTCGGTTAAAAACATTTTTTAGCTCGACCTAAAGGAGCCCTTTGGAAAAACAATGAAATAAATACTCTCAGTTATGAAAATAATAAACAAAGACGATTATGTTACAAGTAGGTACCTACTTCTACATTATAATGAAAACAATGACGAATCACTTTTTTCTAAACTCTTATCTCTTTTCGCCTGTTAACTGGTTAACAATAGGTAGGTATACTAGGTAGGTATTACAATACTACATTTACATTAATTACTACATTTAAATTAATTTACAATAATATATTTGTTTATCCTCTTATGAGGAATGTACCTAGTGTACGTAATAGAGCTAAGTCCGCTGTTTCTCGTCTATTCCTACCCTGTTCTGTTGGTAGAACTACCGGTAATTTTATATAAAAAGTGAGTAGGTACCTACCGGTATTTGTGGTGATTTTATTTCATCAAAATATTTATTTCTAAGCGGGAAAATAGTTCCGTTTGCCCGTTTCGATTCGGAATTGGCGTCAATATATTGTACATCTCGTCACATCGATCGGCCTGCGTGACCAGGGACTGGTGCGACCTAGAAAGGAAGGAAAGAAAAGGAAAATAAAGCGAATTTGTCATACATTGATTAAAGAATCATTTTTCATGAAAATAGCTTAGTTCCTAAATGGACTAAGTAAATAGTAGTGATAGTAGTTGAATAAATCTAGCAGTAATTAACTTTTAGTCCATTAACTAAACCATTTCAAAAATACACAACTTAATTTATTTCATTCTCTATATACCTACCTATGACAGAATCGCTATTTTTAACGTTATGTCGTTAAAAAGATTGCGTATCGGAATCTGAGTCATAAACCCGAGATGAATGATTCACAAACAGTCAAGTAGACACTTAGGAAGTTAAGTTGGTTGTAAAATTACACAACATCTAGGTAGGTACTGTACGAGTATAGTGCACGGCATCTAACTTGGAAAGATTTTGGAAGTAGTGTGGCCTCCACTACTCCAAAACCTTGTCAAGTTAGATGCCGTGCACTATATAGAATGTTTAATACAATACAATCATATTTATCCTTTTTGCTAAAAGTTTGGATACGAGTGACCCTACGATTACTACCCCCCCCCCCCCTTTTCCCCCCGCTGACCTTGTCGGACCCGAACCGACTAAAACTGCACGCCGCCGTCTTGGGTCTATAGAAGCCGCGGGGATAAGGCATTTTCCTAATACCCCTCTTGATCATGGGCTTCTAGATGGCCCTCTCGGGTGTATGATGTAGTGGTGACTGGTGACCCCAGTCCTGAGACTTTACCTTTGCTTACCATCGGGCGAGGTGAAGACATTTTGACGTGTTTATATTAAAAAAAAATCTAACGAGGTGGGGGACGCTCTGTAGCAATAAGCATCACCTACTTTTGACACGGTCATGATCATCAACGTTTGACGCCTAATAAACTAGGTATAAACTTGGAAACAAAACCAGTAGGTAACTAAGTATAGCTGCTATGCTATAGAATATGTTTACGATACCAGTTCTTTGGAAGGTCAGCAGAGCGTGTTTTAAATACGTAGCTAGATTACCTACCCAACCTAACATGCATATTAATAGGCAATAGGTACCGGTTTCCTAAAATAACTTGTTACACCACCAGATTAAACTCACTGCCTATTGCAATACACAGCTGGACACCCAACATAGGTCTTAACGAAGGCCCGGCCGTGGGGCCTTTGGGCCTAACCAGAGCTTTGCCAGAGCACAGATAGGTACACCACCTAGGTGGCAGATAAGCACACGACACACCTGACGAGAAGCCGTCACCGTGGCTTATGGACGTTTGCAGCACCGAAATCTATAAATACATTTAAACGCATTATAACTTCTTCTTATATAATATTATTCACCTAAATTATTTAAATACCTTTGTATTCAAATCTGTGTTAATTCTCAGCGAATACCTTGAACGTGTAACTACCTTAGTATGTGTACGTTCAATGAATCTAAATATACAATTTTAATCTTAGATACATTTTCTTTTTGTAAATTATGACCAATGGAAATATACATATTTACGCAAATAAATATTTGCACTGAGCAGGAATCGAACCCGCGACCCCCAACATAGCAGTCGAATGCCCTATCGCAACACCACAGAGATTGTTGAATAAAAAAAATCATCATCTTAGCACCTTGGTTTTCCTATATAACCTTCTCCACTTCGTATGTTCAAAGGTATCCATGGAAGTCAGTCCAATGTCCAACAAAATGGCCTCCTTTGAAATATATAGTTCTTAGTGTTCTTACATTATAAAAAACAATTATTATAGTTAATTATGCTAAAGTCTTATTGTTTCATCAGTAGGTACTTAATTAACACTACAATGAATGGAGTAGTGCAGTTATAATGTTTCTGTGATTCCGTTTCATTTGATAACAACTTGAAATAATATAATTAGTTTAAATTAAGTAAGACCAAGTGTAATTCTAATTAGTTGCTAGACTTAATTACTTCGTAGGCTATTACGATTGCTCTTACCTACAATGCGTATATTTTTCAAATTCATCTATTTTTAAACTTTCACCATTTATTATTTTAACTGTACCTAACTGTATCTAGACGAAATGGTGGTTGATCTTTTTTATTAATTTATAATATTTATTGAATAACTAACACTCTAATCTATGGAGATGTCTATGCAATACGCAAGATAACTCTAGCACACTGCCTCTTCTCTCATGGTTGAGAGGTCAGACGGCAATCTTCCCATAAAAGTCCCATAACCCAAATTAAAAAGAAAAGAAAGAGTTAGCGGGCGCCAGGCTCTGAGGAGTGAGACAACGCCGGAGACAAAGCTAGACTTTATACCACCACTGTCAAGTATGGGGTATGTGACTAGCTGGTGCGGCGGGCGGAAGCTCACCCAGTCCCCCACAGCCTGGAACCATTTCACGATAACCCCGCTGGCACCAGCTCTCCCTGACCGCCACATGCACACAAGTCAGTGACGATAACTCAAGCCTTTGGTCAGAGCAAGGGGTAGAGCAAGAAAAGCAGTCGTTCTAAGCGTCAGGTCACAGATTACTTAATTGGTTTGGTGGCAAAAGTCGCCAAAAAGCCAAAAGTAAAAAACCAATTTCCAGCGCAAAGAAGGCGTTTAGAGTGAGCCAGGGATGCTGAAGACCTTCGGAGCAAGGAGGATAATGGAATTTCGACTCCATAGCGGAAGCTTTGGTTGCAACTGAGATAAACGCATGACCATGATACTAATGATTTGATAATATGGTCTTCTTCATTTTCAGAATCTACAGAGACGGACAAGGCATTGCAGATTGTGGTACCAAGCGGGGAGCACACCTTTATCCTTCACGACAACGTGCTCAAGGACCTGCTCACCCGAGATGACGTCAAGGACTGCGGAGTCGTTCTCCTGTCCGTCGCAGGCGCCTACAGGAAAGGGAAGTCATTCTTGCTGGACTTCTTCTTGCGGTATTTGGAACATACGGTTAGTTGAATCATATTAACCAAGTCGTACAGGTACGCCTTCAAAGATACGTCTATCTTTGCAGGCGTGGCAATGGGACATTTCGGTAAAGCCTGCTGAATTCCTTGCTCCAAAATTCAACGGGCTTTTTTATGGGTCCGTCTCCTCAAGACGGGGCGATTTTTGCTAATCGGTTGTCTGGTATTTTAAGTTCCGTACTAGGGAGTTCAGGATCCGTTCTTCCACAACTCTAACTCAACTCAATGAGTTCATTTTGAGTTTTACCTGAGCAACTGCCGTCTGACTTCCAAACTCCGAAAGGAATGCCTACGCAAGAGCTTTGTCGGTTAATGAGTTGGTGTAGCTCCGAAGATCTTGGTCTTGAGAGTAATAAAACCAAATTTCATGTTTCAGTACGCCCAAGGCAACAGTGAAGGTGAATGGCTTGGCGTTGATGATCAGGCGCTGGTGGGCTTCTCATGGGAGGGCGGCTCTGACAGACATACCACTGGGATACACCTCTGGTCTCATCCCTTCAAAACTACTCTTGATAATGGGGAGAAGGTAAGGAAAAGATCCTATAATCCGATTGCAGGGCCACCGGTTCGAACGATTGTTGAGTAAGTTACGATACGAACAAATAAACAATCAATAGCTATAGGAAGTATTGAATTAAATTGAATGGTAGCATATTTACAAAAAACTCTTAGATAAACCACAATGACCTAATACCATGTTTCTCCAGGTGGTGATTCTACTGATGGACACGCAAGGAACCTTCGACAGTGAATCCACGGTCAAGGATAACGCCACAGTGTTCGCACTCTCCACGATGCTGTCCTCAGTCCTCATCTATAACCTCTCACAGAATATTGAAGAGGATGATCTCCAACATTTAGAGGTAATAACGGCTTTGAAAAGAGAGGATACAGGATCAAATCCCATTCATATGAACAATTATGGTGCTAAGAAAATAAAATGAAAACAAGCTTGGAAATGAACTGTTTATTCTACTAGGCTAAGTACTAGACCAAAAATATGCCCGCTGAGTTTATCTCCAGAGTCTCCTAGAGAAGGGCAATTATTGGCTCGCCTGTTAAGACTTTGGAGAACTAGAGACCAAGTGTGATACAGAAGGAGAGGATTCCTTCCTGCTACTTCTTGCTGCTACTGCAAATTCTACAGAAAAATCCAATACCTTCCAAAAAATTGCAGCAAGGATTTCATGATCAGACTTAAAGAGACAGTTTTATACAAGTTTACTTATTTTCAGTTATTCATGGATTATGGCTGCGTGGCGTTGGACAAAATTGAGGGGAACCCATTCCAGAAGTTACTGTTCCTCGTGAGGGATTGGAGCTACCCGTACGATCACGCGTATGGTGTCAAAGGAGGGATGGAACTCTTGGATAAACGGCTTCAGGTAGGCGCCATTTTGAAAAAAACCGGTTCGGTTCGGCATCCCGTTGTTTTTCAATTTGTTGCTCGTATTCGGTTCTGACCAGGACGTGGTGGGTCTCATTTCATTGCTCTTGATTATAGATCAAAGACGGCCAACACGAGGAGTTGAAGAAGCTGCGGAAATACATCAAGAGGTGTTTCCAAGATTGCTCCTGTTTCCTCTTGCCGCATCCCGGCCTCAAAGTTGCTACAGACCCCAATTTCAAAGGAAAATTGAGTGGTATGGTAACTTTTCAAACTATTTTAAAGAAGAGAGCAACTCAGTCTTGTTTTATGTGATGTGTGTGATGTTAATGATAAATTTTTGTTCTCCAGACATCCAACCAGAATTCTTGGACTCTCTGAAGGAACTGGTACCCATGCTGCTGTCGCGTAAGAACTTGGTGCCTAAGACTATCAACGGACAGAAAGTGAAGGCCAGAGACCTGCTCAATTACTTCACGAGCTACATCGAAATCTTTAACAGCGAGAAGTTGCCGGAACCCACAACTATTTTACAGGTTACTGTTAAGATTTTGCAACAACGATGGCAATTTTATTGCTTTGATTGTTGCGACTTTAGGCTTAACCAAATCATCTCATTCTCCTACTATGTCGATGGTTCCTATGAGCTCAAACAGTTAATCCCACCCCTAAGACTACTACTACGACTACGACTACAGTAACTGAGAGATCCACACAGTACCTATGTTATGTATCTTCTATGTGCACCATAGAAATTTTGAATACATCAACCACACACGTGTTTCCATACACCTAGGTTCTTGGATCCTTAAACAGAAAAATGAAGCTGTTGAAGATGAAAATCTTAACTATTTCTTCAATTTCACTCACTGATCACAGCTTTCCATCAGGTGTGGTGACGTCAAATCAGCAAGGGAAAGCACCAATACTAATGCCAACTACATTTATATTTTCAGGCAACTTCAGAAGCCAACAACAGGTCAGCCATGTCCGAAGCCGTTGATATCTACAAAACCTTGATGGATGAAGTATGTGGAGGGGCGAAGCCGTACATGCAACCGGATAGACTGGAGAAGGAGAACTGGAGAATCACGAATAAAGCTCTTCATTCCTTCGACACCAAGAAAAAGATGGGAGGAGCAGAAATGTCTGACGTTTTTAGGAAGGATCTCGTCCAGGTATGAAGCTCTGTATTAATTGTAAAATCTTCATTTCTGGATCCAGTTTGATAGTTTATAGGCAGTAACACGTTCTTCTTCTTCTTTTTATTAATGGCCACAGCAGTGAGCAGAATCACCGGAATTTCGCCAATGAGAGTAACACATTAAGGCGTTGGTATAGTGCACGGCATCTTTGGAGTAGTGTGGGCCCCACTACTCCAAAACCTTGCCAAGTTAGATGCCGTACACTATACTAGTTTCTATGAGACGCATTTTGCCACAAACAAGAGTATAGTGTACGGCATCTAACTTGTCAAGGTTTTGGAGTAGTGGGGCTCATACTACTCCAAAATCTTGCCAAGTTAGATGCCGTGCACTATACCGGTTGCCATACTAATATCAGTGGTTTACGTACCTACGAACGTTTTAGGGATTCAACTAGATCCCTATTTCAATAACCAGCTCTAACTACAGAGCTTTGATATCCTCATGGCTTTTGGAGATCTAATGGTCTAATAGCAGTCGCTTTACGTTAGATAAATATCGATATTCAGCCGTTCCATACTTCGGGATCCAAGTTCAAACTTCTTTTGATTTGACTTGCGAGCGACTGCTTTCTGACCTCGTAACCACGAGAGGAATACCAGCGTCAGAACCTCATCCATCAATCAACAGATGGACAACAACAACAACAGGCTTGCAGGTTGATTTCGCTCAGGGGGTCTTGGTAGCGCCTTCTACACCCAATGCCCCTTTTCCATAATGCATGTCTTTCCATCCTTCCTTAACCCGTGATCTTCATCGCCAAGGTTCTCTTGCATATCCAGGAGCTTGAGGAGCTGTACGCCCAGCTAGCGGCCCACAACGAGGGGAAGAACGTCTACCGCATCATTGGGACGCCCATCGTGTTCGTGACGATGATGATCCTGGGGTACCTGTTCGGCGTAGTAGGAGCCACGTTGGGGATCCAGACCGCGGTAGCTTTTGGACAGGCTGTCACTATTGGAGCTGCTGTTCTGCTCGCCGTTTGGGGATATACCAGGTAATCTCGCCGATAATTAACATAACATAACATAAGCTCACGCCTATATCCCCGAAGGGGTAGGCAGATGTGCTAGCCACCCACATTTCGCCAGTTTATGTTTTGGTCCCAATGTAATAGGTGGCGAGCTTATTGCCATTAACCGGGCACTTATAAACCTGCAATAAATACACACATAACTTCGAAAAGCATCGAAAAGTCATTGGTGTGTGTGCCATGTTACCGATAATTACTACTGCTATATTCTCAAGCTTGTATCCTTAAGGAGGCTGGCATCAGTGTATTATAATATTTAAATAGGTTATGTGGCAATATGCCAAACTGTGTTTTTCGAACCTACTTAATAGTGTAGAGGTTAAGTGCCCAATTGTCAGCGTTAGCAATAGTCTATTGCTGAGAATGAGCAATAGATTGACAATAGGGCACTTAACCTGTATCTTTATTAATGAATGGGGAAAAATGGGGACGCATCCTTTTTTTTAACGCATAGTACACGACGCGCCACCGCGGCACCGTCTCTCACCAATGTCCTAGCAACCGTTAACCCTGTAATAAATTAAAGTAACAGCTATCTGAAACATTACCTACTTTAGGAACAATTATTGAAATATTTGTAATGATCATTTCAGAATGACAGGCAACATGAGGGACGTCGGCATGCAGTTGGATGAGATTGCCGGCAAAATACGATCTGCCGTGAGTATCCATCGTAACTAGTGATGGGTTTATGCCCTGGCATTTTGGGCATAAATGGGGTATTTATTCAATCTGCCCAAAATGCCAGGGCATAGCTAGAGCATAAACTCATATAAAGTAATTAGATTCCATTTAACTTAACCCATCCAATAATGAGAAGACGCGGTGCCCCATTCTCAGCAATAGACTAATGCTGACAATGGGGCACTTAACCTGAATCTTTTGATGGGTTAGACCTTGGTATTTTGGGCGGATTGAATAAACATCCATTTAATACCCAAAATACCAAAGCATAAAATCCATCACGTGATCGTGATTATTATTAAACAGTACCATAAACAATATGGGTTATATAATATTTATTCCAGTTCCACAAACATGCCTTCGGTTCTCTGGACCCCGCGGCGTCTCCGTTGACCACAACGTCGGCGACATACATGGACAACAAGAAAGACTCCTAGTGACAATGAAAAGACTATTATATTGTTGTTATAGTGTAGTTCCTTTTAAACGCACGTTATTTTTTGGAGGCTCCTCTGTAGCTTTTCTTTAATTCTGGGTTGTAGGTATAGAATGAGAAATCCTATCCTTACTCACAATCCAGAAATTTTATTGACATAGTGAAATCGTTATAAGAAAATCTACAAAACATGCCCTTCAGGAGAGGCAATCTCGAATGCGAACGACTCAACGCTATGACCAAAAATTTTCAATAGAAAAGTCTAGACAATCCTATGTTGTTCTAGATTTATTCTGTCTAGTCTATAAAAGAGTGTAAATAACCTGAGTTCTCACATAGATCCCAGTCATTATAGGAGACCAAAGTTAACACTCATAGTAGGTCTAAAACTCGATTGTCCCAACACTATTATTTTCTTGACCAAAAAAAAACAACGTGCGTAAAAAAGCAACTATTGTGTGTATTGTATGAGAGTGCCAAACAGTGATAATAATTTTAGTTTACGCTAGCCTTAGTGTTCGTTGATGGATACAACAGCATAAGAGATGAGCTGACGATAAAGATGGCTGTTTAGTTAAACCTTGGTGGTTCTAGACATGATGTACCTATAGGCTCTCGTGGTTCTCTTTCTACAATACCTTGTTATAATTAACCATTAAAATACTAGACTGGCAGTATGGAACCAAAATGTTGGTTACCTATGCTTAAATGACCCAACGGTCCCTTGAATTAAAAAAAAAACATAGGACATCACTACAAAATAGTCTATTAAAAATAAAAATCATTCTCTTACGTAAAAAAAATAGATTCTCATTACGATTTGATAAATTTAAATAATAAGTAATGAAGTTTACCTTCTTAAGTACAATCGGTATTAAAAGTTTAACACTACTAAAATATCGTCCATTAAAATAAATTAATTGATTATGTCCTAATAATTATCATTTAAGATTTAATTAGGGTAAGAAATTACAGATACCGGCACGTAAATTGGCCGGACGCGTCATATGCGCAAAGGTCGATTTTTAGGTTCCCTTTGAGGTATGAGCGGGTCGCGGGAGACGCGGTTGCGCCGTCGCGGGCATAATGATATTGTTGTACTCCGTTGTACTTGGCTGAACTTCAAGCGTACTGGGCAAGTTGGGATAGGTTGTCTCTGTCAGTCTGGTCTTTCTAATTCTCGTACCAAGGACCATGATATATCATGGTCTTTGCTCGTACATATTTTTTCGATAATATAAATTAAGTACCTATATTTATATATCTAGTACATAAGAATTTGTCTACTGTATATATAATTGGTAATCTTTGTACCTACATTGCAATATACTAATTTTATATTTTTTGTTTGCCTTTTGATTTTTTTTAAATACCTAGTCATTGATAGATATACCTAATTTCTTTAAGTTTCCGTAAGTTTTGAAATTACTCGTTTTAAAAAACGTATTTCACTGAATAGGGCTTCATGCTAGGATTGTATTACGACTATTGGATAAATTATTTTAGCTAGGATTAACTTACCAAGATTTTCGTTGTGAATCAACTTACACCCCGGCGCTAGAAGACCAGAGACGGCGTGCGGTTTTAGTCGCCGATACAGCCCCCGCTGGGCAAAGACAGTGGTGTATTCGTGTAAAAAATGGTGCCTGAATTAAAAAACGAACACTTTTTAGTCAACTTTATTGTATTAAAACAAGTATTTACATGAAAAACTCCCCATAGTGGCGGTCGGAGCCTCACAACCGCGACATACAAATATTATACAAGGTTCGGTAATCAACAAAATAAACTATAAATACCTCAACGAATTAGTTATACCCCTCGCCAAACAGACGCATTCATTTATAATGAATTTAGATTGGCACATGCTATATTATTTATTTATAAAAAATCCACAGATATGTATCACTATTTACACTTTGTTATATTTAAAACCAATACAATATTTTGTAAGTTAGCAATCACTTTTAACCCCGGCGTATAAGGACCCGATCGGCGTGTGGTTTTAGTCGGTTAAGTGCGACTTAACCGCCCCTGCTGCTGCTGATATCCGTGGGGAATGGAAAAACGCATGTTCTCTGAATGAGTTCATGAAAATAGCACTATATTAATTAATCTTTAAAATAGAGTGGTGGCGAAATCTATAAATAAATAAAACATATTAATTTTATCTCAGTGTTGCCAACTTACTAAACATTGCATACGATAGTGGCAACACATAATACATATATTTAAATATAGATAGATAAGTCATCAAAGAAAGCTGAAGTTGTTCATAGTATCTTCACATTACACGTTTATAGCTTGTGTGCTCTTACCAGATGTAAGTATAAGACATACCAACAAAATCAAGCTTCACATCCATCTATCTTATTATTATATCAATGGTCTACAAGGGGTCGGCAAACTCTGGACCGCCAAATATTTACTTTAGGTATATTTCAACTGTTTTAAATGAATTTTTAGAAGATTTTCTTCTTCATCAAAGAATTATGGGGTAAAAAGTTCTGAGATAACACCATCCTTTTCTGATAACGTTATAAAAATAGTACTTTTTTTTGGTCCTCGATAAAATTTATGCACAGTATTCGGACCCCACTTACTTGCCGACCCCCAAGAAGAATATGCTTATTGCCAAAATTTTTACGTTCAAAAATGAACTTTGTACCGATGATCTGTAAGATAGAATTTTGCAATCAGTAAGTGTGCCTTAGACCATCAATATACCCTCACAATAAAAATTGTAATTGTAAATTGTAACTGTAAATGACTTATCTCATCTAACTCAAACAAATATATAGCTATGCTGCACACTAGCAGTAACAAAATCATCTTATCATAAGAATTCCGTTAAAAAAAGTAAACAAGCAACGTAAAAATGATTTTGTCGCAAGTCTGAGCGAGCCCTAACTTAATTACAAACAAACGGACCCCTAATTTTGAGCAATAGACTATGATTTTGAACACACAACTTACATCGAAATAAAACAAAATGCAAAAATATATATAAGATTGTTCATTCACAATGTTGTATAATGGACTATACATGATAATAATCTTCTCTATATAAAAGGAGCATAATATGATTCAGGGCATTTAAGTACATGATTTACTAAGTGCAACGCAACGAGTGAAAGATGATTTATTTAAAGATTAGGAAGTCATAGACATATTGCAAATAGAGTAGTTTTATTATTCATGGGCTTACGCTTAACCTCTATCTAACCGTAGACAAGTGTCAAAGTCTAAATCGCTAAGGAATAGAATAGATTAGGTCGACCAATCACACTCCAGCTCGTGATTCCGTCGCGGCGCGCGCATCGTACGTCGGCGATGAGCTTGGATGTGATTGGTCGACCTAGTCTATTCGTTTCCTTAGCGATTTACGCTGTGACACTTGTCTACGGGGGCTGGTGGTAAGTGACGATGTAGTCTACGTTGAATCACGTTTGCCTAGAAGGAACCTATTCACTCGTGACTTGAAGATTAGGTTATAGCTTTCCGAAATCACAGACTCAGGCAGAAATGGGACAGGTAATATTTTAAGAATAAGTAATGAAATTAAGATAACGTACGACATATACAGCAATTTCTATTTACGCCCCTCTTAATCTATTTGCAATATATCTATAAAGAAAAGAAATTAGCATTGTGCACTATTTAAATCACTATCAATACACAAAATTATTACTCCATACTATTCAATTTGTTAAAATCTTATAACTTGATTATCCTATACCATTTTTGTATTCAGTAAAAACCGTACCTTCGAGTGCTCAAAGCGATATTTTTTTTCTTTTAGACCTGCGTTTATGCCCATCACGTTGGGCATTTATCGGGCATTTCTTCAATGTACCCAATTTACGCCGGGCGTAAACCTATCTATGGAGATGTATTTATGCCCTGTCTCTTTGGGCACTAATCGGGCATTTACGCCGGGCGTAAACCCATCTACAGAGATGCGTTTATGCCCTGTCACTTTGGGCATTTATCGGGTATTTCTTTAATGTACCTAATTTACGCCGGGCGTAAACCCATCTACAGAGATGCATTTATGCCCTGTCACTTTGGGCATTAATCAGGCATTTATTTAATCCACCCGATTTACGCCGGGCGTAAGCCCATCTATGGAGATAGGTTTATTTTGGGAATAAATGATAAACGCCCGATACCCAATGGGCATACAGGGTCGGACTGGGCCGGAAGGGTCCGAGTGGCTGACCATAAGCCGTAGACGATTCGGGTTCGGTTTTTCTTTAAGGTGACCGCAAACCAGGCCCGGCTTGGCTGGGGCCCGGCCGATAAATGCCACCCTGACTATATGGTCAGTCCGACGCCGAAGGCATAGTTTCTTTATCGCAATGAATCCACGATTTTGGACCTCCAATCGACAAAATTAATGCAAAATGCACATTTTGCTGTCTTCCTATCCTACCACCATATCATGATTTTAATTACAGTTAGAAATTATTGATACGCCAGACGCACGGCTGAGTATCTTCCAAATGAGGCAACATTTAATAAAATCTGTATTTCCATCAACAGTCTGTATTGAATACAATGTTCTTAGAGCAACATAATAATGTTCCATAATTCATAGACAATATTGTATTCGTCAAAATGTTAAAACTACTGTAAAGATTAATAGGGTCAGCATGGTGAACTTAGACATTATCTCTTCTTATCTTTTCAACCAATGAGATTTCAGTTGCGATTGCGGTAAAAAGTAGAGGTGAGATATTGATCACGTGACAACTTTTATCTCCGATTTTTTTTTGATAGGACTCGTCCAAATGACTCCACCTCGCCTGATGGTAAGCTAAAGGTATTGCAGTAAAAAGTAGAGGTGAGATTTTGATCACGTGACAACTTTTATCTCTGATTTTTTTTTGATAGGACTCGTCAAAATGACTTCACCTCGCCTGATGGTAAGCTAAAGGTATTGCAGTAAAAAGTAGAGGTGAGATTTTAGTCACGTGACAATTGTATCTCCGATTTTTTTATATAGGACTGGTCAAAATGACTTCACCTCGCCCTGATGGTAAGCTAAAGGTTAAAGTCTCAGGGCCGGGGTCACCGCTACATACACCGTTCCATTCATTGGTGAATACAAAATAAGAGATACGTCTACGAACGCCATGATGAGGCTAGAGTACACATTGAACCAAGTTAGTGAACCCTCAGCTATTTCAATTGGCTGAAGTCTGTCGAAGGATTTCTTACATTTTTTACAACCCTGGACATGACACGGACGAAACTAACACATTTTGCCATAAGTTTTTTTTATGCTACGTAGGTGGCAAACAAGCACACGGCCCACCTGATGGGAAGCGGTAACCGTGACCTATGGACGTGTGCTAAGGGTGTCACACACGCGCTGCCTACCCTGAAGGGAAGGGCGGAGAGCTTTTAACAGTAATAATGTTAGGTATATTGTCTGTATGTTGGTCTATATCGATCCACGTGAGATCAATGGGTACATACACAAAACTAAGTATTTTCAAATAACGATTGTATATCACTTTAATTTGATAGAAGTGGCGATATGACATTGCCGCTTCTATCAAATTATAGTTCTGTTAATTAAAAAATTTGTACATAATTATGTTTAAAAGTTATCGAAGTAAGAAAAAAAAACTGCATTTTATCGCTTTTTAAAATTAACACATAACAGGTATTGTTATATATCTGGGTATAAACAAGGATGAAATTATGATAAAATATTATATACCTCTATATGCTGTGTCGACAATAGCCTGATTAAGAAAAAAAACTTATAGTTCGCGCCAATCTTTTTGACCGCTCCGAACTTCGCGCGAAACGATGCGCAGTAACGAAAATTTGTTATCTGTGGTAATGAGGGGCACGCACGCGCATGCGCGTTACTGTACCGACCTCCATCTTGCATTACAAACTGTCAGTGTCAGCTGTCACACGCTGTGCTGTTCTCTGGCAGTACAGACGCAATCAAACTGCACCAAATTGGATAATTCTTTTACATTATTTGCCTAGTCAGATGAACGAACATAGGAATTACACATAATATGGAGTTCACAACTAAATATAATTACTAAAGTTGTTTTACAAGAGAGCATATTAATTAACCCCTTACTGTCCGATGACGTCAATTAGCTTTTAAGACTGAGCGCACATTACAAATAAGACTACAGACAGACTTTTGTTTAACAAACACGAAATTGCCAATACTTAGAACAAAACAAAGCTGTCTAATTATCTACAAATCATGTCGAGACTATATAATTATGAATTTATGCCCTGTCACATTAGGCAATTTTTATTTATGCCCGGCTTAAATAAATGACCGATTTATGAGTGATCAGACGTAAACCCATTTCTAGTCAAGACACAACTGTGTAGGTCCCTATATAATATGCGGTAGCCCTTACAGTCAAACACCAATAATTTTGCCGATTTGTCCATTACACCCAACTAATAATAAATTTTAATTGGCCTACAATATGTTTACACTACTAAAAGTATTTTTCCTGGAAGATATTAAAAGACAACTTTAAAAGATACCTTCTAATCAATTAAAACTAGCATTATTGTCCTATGCTCCTTATTCCAAGGGAGTAAGAGACAATTTCGAATAACCACATCTTGTCAATTATTCCATCCTTGTCTCACCCATTATTGCGTACTTTACATTACAAGTCGGGCTATGATCAACTATGTTACCATTCCCTTAACTTATTTTTATATTTTTTCACATTTATTCACATGGGTCAATGTTACCCTACGAACGAAAAATGTCTCGCGACTCACTTCTCAACTGACTAGAGTCCAGCCGTTTGGATCTTTGGCACTGAGCGGGCCAGGTACTGACGGACCGACTGGGGTACGAATTTTATGTACACTTGTAGGAAATCCTATTTTTTTTAAAACCCTTATGATATAAGCGGCTTTTGGCGTGGCGACAAGTTTTTTTTCATGTCGGAAAGTTTTACAATCAATGAATTTTTCGCCATACGAAGCCGGGATCATTTATAGATTGCACTGTCGTACAGTCATGGCAAGCAATTGTCGGTATTTTTAAATGCTTGTAACACCGAAGTGTTTTAGTCACGTGTTGCCAGCCTTACCTAGGTCTGACAACCCGTGAATATAAAGGAAATTTAATACTTTTCTATAATCTAATACATGTTAATAATTTAGTATTAGTTATTTAAAAGTAATATTAAGAACTTGTGTATTTCTGTGTGTCAGGTGTAAATAGTTAACACGATTCCTATCGGTTTCCGTTTTCAATATGTATACAGTCCATCAATATTATATGCGTTTGATAGTTTTCCTTTATTTAAACATTTAGCGTTAGCTACTGATTTGTGTGTGTGTGTGTGTGTGTGTGTGTGTGTGTGTGTGTGTTTCAGTGTACGTGTGTGTGTTTTATTTATTTCCATACGCTAATAAGATTTCCACAAGCTTCCACAGAAACGTAGACACCCAGTCGCAGTCCGTATATTAATTTAAACAAATAGATGAGATATGAGAGCTAGCCGCCCGGCCGGACCCGGTGCCCGGTACACACGAGTCAGCCCCCGCCGCGCCGCTGGAGCAGGGGCGCCCGTCACAAGTGCTTGTGCTTGCCGTTGGGGAGGGCGGAGGGCGAGGGCGGCGCGGAGGGCCCGAGGGCGCGCTCGGCCGCCGCGTGCGCCGCGTGCTGCATGCCCTTCTCGAGACACGTCTGGTATGTCGGCTTCATTATCTGGGGACAAGTACACATTCAGCAACCTTCTATACCACTGGGGTAGTTGTCTCGACCACGCTACGACTTTGCTACCGAAATCGCAATCTAACGTCTAACGAACATCACTTGCAGCAGGGTTGCACTGGGCCGGAACGGCCCAGGTGGCTGGTTGGCCATTAGCCACTCGGATTAAGGTATCGAAACTGGGTGCAATTTTGAAAACCCGGGTTGTCGGATTTAACTTAATCAATACCCGGGAAACCAATTTTTTTGAGCTTTCGCTAATTTTGGTTCGGTTTTTCTTCAAGGTTGCTGCAAGCTAGGCCTGTGGGGGCCACCCACAACAAGGCCAGTCCGACACTGGCTTGCAGTAATGATGTTCACCTCCAACGGTAGTCTCTACATTTGAGATTGCGAACAAGCGATTGTAACAAATGTCTTGGTCAAATTTACATAATTACATTTGATCAGAATCGATCGAGTAGAACCGAAGATTTATAAAAAAACGCAACAACTGATGTTCTTGCGGGCGGAGCCGCGGGCATAGACTAATGTTACATAAGATTAGTACCTCCGCCCTACAGAACACCGCGGCCATAATAACCATCGTGTTGTCCCGCCGGTAAGTAAGGTAGCCAGAGCTCACTGTACCCCTCCTCCCCCCACCCCATCCTAGCCCTCCTCCTTTCCCTTCAGGGTAGGCAGCTCGTGTGTGACACCTTTGGTGTTGCACACGTCCATAGGCCACGGTGACCGCTTCCCATCAGGTGGCCCGTGTGTTTGTCTGCTACCTATGTGATATAAAAAAAAGATTACTTACATTTTCCCACAATACATTGGCTATGTCATCTATTGTAACTCCAATCTCGCGCATCTCACCGCTGTACCTGAAATATACAAATATACACTTAGAAACGATGATGTCAAGGCTATTCTGGCGTCAGGTCCCTTACTGGTGCCCCGGGGTTAGCTGGGGTACACCCCGGTAATAAGATTCGAGACGGCATGCGGTTTTAGTCGGTTCGATCCCGACATAACCACTCACGATGGCCAACAGGGGTGGAATCTGTGGTAATTTTCGCACGAAAAAAAAGATGGTCCAGTCCATACCTGATGTAGGCCCATAGCACGAGCGTGAGCAGCGCCAGGCCCATGGCGAGGTTGGCGAGGTTGGCGAGCGGGTACAGCCCCACCAGCCCCAGCACGCCGCTCAGCACGTAGAACAACAGCGCGATGCAGCAGAACACAGAGGGCGTGCGCGCCGCCTTGAAGATGTTCTTGCTCTCGTTCTGCGCGGAGAACTGCACGAACTGCTCGTCCAGGTCCTGTGGACGAGGAACAGCTGCTGAGTGCGTGGCCCAAGGCTTGGAGAGGTGGAGGGAAGTACCGTAAAACGGGGTGAACAAGGATTAAAGGGTGAAAAGGAACAAAATGGTCAGTTAAATTTTACAGTTGTTCTGTTGCCCTGTGGCCTTGACCTGTTTAGAGCTTCCCTGCGTGTCCCTCTAACTAACAAAGAGCACAGTCGAGAGCAGGCAAATGGTGAACTGGTTCAGGCTCCAGCCACACCCTGAATCCCCATCTCATGGAAGAAAATTTAAAACCCTATATATATATAAAATAAACTCGTGTTTTCACTATTTATAACTCAAGAACGGCTGAACCGATTGGGCTGAAAATTGGTGGGAAGGTAGCTTAGAACCAGGAAACGGATATAGGATACTTTTTATTCTTTTTTTTTAGAGTGGAGTGTGGAGTGGTGTTGAGAGTGGAAGTGGAGAGTCTAGTGGAGTATGTAATGGAGTGGAGTGGAGTTGAGAGTGGAAGTGGAGAATGGAGTGGAGAGTCGTTTAATTGGTGGCGATACTGACTTCCACGCGGGTAAAGCCGCGAGCGAAAGCTAGTAATAATATATATGGGGTGTAACTTACTAGTAATAGCTGAGTGAAGTACGACTGGCTGAACTCTTCGCCGCCCATCTTGCGCTTGGAGTGGAAGGCGTGGAGCGCCTTGGCCTTGATCCGGGAGTGCTCCGACTCCAGCAGCGACGTCTGCAGGTAGGGCTTCGCCCCGCCGCACACCTCCTCCATCAGCTTCGTGTATACCTCCTTAGCCTCGGCCACAGCGGTCAGATTATTAGCTTCAGCTGTCGCCTAGAATGACAATATAAAAAAAATCTGTCAGATTGGAGTTCGATCTTCACCGGCACCTCTACTAGGACTTATTTTTTTTTATGTCGATCATGGCAACATGACTTCACCTCGCCTGATTTTAAGCCAAAGGTAAAGTCTCTGGAATGGGAGTTACCATTACAAACACCGATAGTGCTATAATGGTGGCCCTCAGCTTGACGGCCTCATCAAATGCTTTTTCACGCCCCGCTAAAAGGACCCGGGACTGTAGGAGGAAGGAAACACGTGAGCTGGTAAAGAATTCCAGGTTTTGATGGTGTGGCAAAGAAAAGAGGCACCAAACCGCTTAGGTGTCAAAACCCACTTACCACTAACATACTCTTGGGTTCAGGCAGCTCGTTGCCCTTGTATATGTGCATGTAGGACTTGAAGTACTGCACCAGCTCCCTGGCCTTGACCTTCTGCCCGTTTATGAGCTTCGGCACCAGGTTCTCAGGGGCCAGCAGCATCGGCACCAGTTGCTTTAGAGAATCCTTGAAGTCCTTTTCGATTTCTGTCAATCAAATAAAACGTAAGCATACCATGAATAAAATAAAACTAAAAAAAATATATTTAAAAATCAAAAAACCCGACTGCGTAAAAAACTAAAAAGAAAAAAAACAAGCACTTAGATGTCCTGTGAAACATAACAACTTAACAGTTGGGATCCATTGAAAAGTTAGATTGCCTTTTTTTTTTTCTTTTTTCGTGCGGAAATCCTCATGGATACCCACCCCGCGGGGCAGGTTATGTCGGACTATTACCGACTAAAACCGCACGCCGTCTAGGGTCTTCTGACGCCAGGGTGTAAGGTGGCCCAAAGAGCATTTCCCTCGCACCCCGGCTTGACCCGGGCCATCTCCGGATTCGAGATGGCCCCAAGTTAGATTGCCTGTCGAATAATGGATCCCGACTGTTCAGTTGTTATGTTTCTAGACCACAGGACATCTAAGTGCTTGTTTTTTTCTTTTTAGTTTTATACGCAGTCGGGTTTTTTTTTTTTTATTGTATACATTTTAGTTTTCGTGTACAATTATCACTAAGTTCACAAACCTCAATCAGCGTGTGACTTGTATAGATAAAAATTATTTTTTTTTAAATCAAAATCTGGTCATGAACACCTTTTTGAAATCCTCGTTATAAACCCTTTAATTTGATACCCATACTGCAGTTAACGCGCGTTAAACCAAACAAATAAACAAACTCTTCAACTTTATAATCTATACTACTACTAATACTAATACTAATATTATAAAGAGGTGAAGTTTGTGTGTTTGTTAAATTGTAAGGGGTAATCTCGGGATCTACGGAACCGATTTTAAAAATTCTTTCACCAATAGAAAGCCACGTCATTCGTGAGTGTCATCTTAATAATATACAGGGTGAATTTTTCAAAAGGGATTGGATGGCCAAATCCGTAACCATAAGGAATAGCGAAAAATGGTCAAAGAAGTCACGAGCCCGATTTTGATGAAACTTAAAACCTCATCATTAGATTTTTGAAAAATCAATAAACCTAGCTGAGAATCGAACCCGTTGATTTTGAAAAAAAAAACACACCCTTTATTATTACACCATACGATAGTGACGCTGTTAAGGAACAAATTCTGCGAAGTAATGATATACGGAAAATTTAAGGAAAATTTGGAATTTAATAAAATTCACGTTTCATGTACCTATTTGTTTCGTTCGAAATCCCAGAAAAGATCGTAAGTATTCCGTTTTTTAAATTATACTCAGAATGATTATAATGATAGATGTTTTTTTAAACAGGATGGAGCCCCAGCTCATAATAGTCATAAAAGAGATTTTGATTCAGCAGTTTGACGATAATTTTATTGTAAGGCATGGTCCTGTGCCTTGACCAGCGAGATCCCTGGATCTTAGTCCCTTAGATTACTTTCTCTGCGGGTATGTCAAAAACGAAATTTACAAAGACAACCAGAGATACAGTTGATGACTTGAAACGTTCTTTGGAGAATATTCTAAATGGAATCAATAACATTGTAATTTTGAATGCAGTACGATCCTTGAGGTCTCAAATCCAGCTATGTATTGAAAACAATGGTCTGCATTTTGAACAAATTAATCAGTTAATGTAAGAAAAATAAAATGTATTTTGTTAAAGATGAGCTCTTTCCTTTAATTTGCGGCATTACTTCCCAGAATAAGATCCTTAATAGCAACACTATCGTATGGTGTAATAATATAGGGTGTGTTTTTTTTTTTCAAATTAACAGGTTCGATTCCTAGCTAGGATTATTGATTTTTCAAAAGTCTAATGATGAGGTTTTAAGTTTCATCAAAATCGGGCTCGTGACTCCTTTGAGCATTTTTCGCTATTCCTTATAGTTTAGGATTTGGCCATCCAAGCCCTTTTGAAAAATTCACCCTGTATATAAATCTCGTGTCACAATGTTTGTCCTCAATGGACTCCTAAACCACTTAACCGATTATAATAAAATTCGCACACCATGTGCAGTTCGATCCAACTTGAGAGATAGGATAGTTTTTGAAACGGATTTCGACATCCACGCGGGCGGAGCCGCGGGCAACAGCTAGTAGGCTATATATTTTATTGGATAACTGGAATTTAAACCCGGGCGAAGCCGGGTCCCGGGTCGCTAGTAAGTAGTATAGATATGCTGCAAGTTACCTATTAGTCTGCCATCGAAGTCCTGACTGGACGCAACCTTCAAGCCGGGGTGCGGCAGCAGGAAGCAGGCGATCTCACTGAAGCACGAGGATATGTGTTTGCGGATGGACTGGAGCTCGGGGTGTTGGTTGGTGGATACCTGCAGGCGAGCATCACATATTTAGTACTGTTATTCATATGTTTGGGATCCCACTAAGGTGTATGTGGCTCCCCCCCCCCCCCTTTCCGGAGACCCTAGACGGCGTGCGGTTGTAGTCGGTAAGAGTCCGACACAATCTACCCCGCTTGTCGCGTGGGGGGTATCCTCATGGATTAATTTTTTTTTATTAAATAACGCTTTTCTTGAAAAAAATTGCACGAGGTATAAAATAAACTTTAGTAAATTAAAAAATATATATATTTTCGAAAACAGTCAAACAGCAAACAGAAAAAGTGATCATCCAGGACGGGACTTGAACTTGACTTGACCTCCACCTGGACGGAAAATTTCGAGCATCTAGAATGGGTCCAGGTAGCTCAGTTGATCAGAGCATTCCCCCTGTAAGGGACTGGTCACGGGTTCGAGTTCCGTCCTGGATGATCACTTTTTCCGATCAAAAATCTTTAGGAAATAGTTAGCTTACTAATTGCTTTAATTTTTTTTTTTTTAAGTATACAGGGTTATTTGTAATTAACTAGCATCCTCGCAGGGGTAGATAGCTGACATCATAACTGATCATTTTTGTTCTACGGCTTTTTATGATTCGTTAAATTATACTTTCATACAAAAAATAATATTAGTTTAGTTTTGCGTCTAAAAGTTATTAACTCTACGTGCGCCGCCGCCGCAGTTTACGCGCATCGTAAAAATTAGGTAAACAAACTCGTCTCATCATTTAGGAGGGGGGGCGCGGCGCTAGCGCCTTTGAAAAAATCAAAATTGAATCATATCTACCTACCTACCGATGTTTGTTTTATGAATAAAACATAGGCTTAATAGTGTCGCGTTCTTACAATAATAAACTTGAAAACTCATTATTATTTGTTTCGTATCAATGTCTGGAATCCATCAATAGAGTCAAGCACTTGTATTTCCGCCATAATGTCAACGTATTTCCGGTTTCCCCTCCATATTTAGCGCCCTCTGTGGTGACTTTTTGGTATTAAGCGCTCGCTCGCGGCGGGCAACGACCCGTCTTAGTGTCATTATAGCGTCGTTTTTCGCGCCGTACGGTTGTCAACGTTAATCGAAATACTTGCAAAAAACTTTTAAAAAGTATATACTTATATACGTTAACGATATAAGAAATAAGAAAAGAATACTAAACTTAACTTTAATTTCTAGTTATTGTTTCTGAAATTAAATAATTTCCTCTCCGTTAGTGATATAAAGGTAACCTAGTACCCGCTAATGTTATAGAAACGTTCTCGTTTTTCGTCTACACATTGATTAGTTACATTACGCGACAATAGTGCCTTGATATGAAATGAAGTGAATCCAGCTGGGAAGGCGTAAGGCGAAAAAGCGCTCCGAAACTGTGAGTCATGTACAATTTGAGTCTTTATCACAAGTGGTTTTGTTCGAATAATCTTCTTTGAAAACTTACTGAGGTGTTCAATACCTATATACCTACCTTCCCAACCTGTGTATCGGTTACTGAACATACGAGATTGGGCAGTGCATAAGAATAATCAATTCTAAATTTTTCATAGTACCCACACAGAAATTCAATTATAATGTATTGTGTTAATTATTAACATTGATACCTATTGATAAGATGTTCGCATGCACAGAAATAAATATGCTACTACCCCCAGTTGTGCAAATAATACTAACGACGAATCGAAATAGTATAAATCGGCAATACTATAGGAAGATTCTCAGTCGTATTTAGTAGATTGTTTCTTCGTCGCATTAACCAACGTGTTAATTGGTCAAAAAGTTTTACAAATACCTTACAAGTATTAGTAGATTGGGGCTTATGAATCGAAACAAATTTACCCCCAAATGGGTATTTGAGAAAATTGACTACTTATTTTGTGAAAAGTCTGCCTATAGCGAAATCCAAATCCGAATCCAAAATACCGAAGCGGATGATTTGTTACAAATAAGTAGTGTATGGTAAAGAAAAATTCATTCACATACTTCGTAAGGCTTTTACTTCGACAAATTGGTGAAAGTTTCACCGCGATGTATAACGCAAAAACTCCCTTTGGCACATAGTGCCTATTTATTAATGAAGAGTCTATTTCAAATTTCAAAAATTTTCAAAAATTTCAAATCTACTTTAAAGAAGGGGGGGTCATTTAGTCTTCACAACCGACCAAGTGGAGCAACCTCACGATTGTTTCTCATAATTGCAATAGAAGTATAACGAAATCCTTTCCTTACTTGTTGCACGCAGTGAGGCCAAGTACTCGTATAGCGGTACTTATGTGATAAACATGTACCAACCCTCTACCTACATTTGCAAATGAAATAAATAAATTATATCGATTCGGTTATCCATAACAAGGTATTCATTCTGAAGCCTCTTCTGTTCCTGTTCTCAATGTAAACTGACTGACTCAGTGCTAAATCACAAAGCCGCTTTAACTATTCAACCGCTTTCGGGTACCAAGCTTCTTGCAATCTGGATGACAAAAGTAAATTTCGTGTCGGGCATATTTTCTAACATCGATTGCACAGTAACATCGAAGGTTCCTTTTGTTTATTCCTTCGTGTCGATGGCTGATCAAATTATGCTTGCCTGGTGTACCGCTACCTTAATTGCGTTCTCAGGCGCTTATGAGTTCCTCCCGTCTACATGTTTGGGCATGCTGCATACGTTAGTATGGGGCCATGGACGGTGGATTAACTCCACATTCACACCACATGTCCGCTCCATCTAGGCAGCCTCCTAGACCCATTTTCAGTGCTGCGACAGACCTGGGACAGAAGTCTCTTTAAAGACTTCATTTGCTCCAGGCTAGGACATTTCCAGCGGGAAGTGTCTCTGATAACGCGAAAGAGTCTCGGTAGTGAGCTCTGTGCTCACCAGAGAGGGTGGAATATACATAAAACCTCGTGTGGCTTTCAGTCTTTGTGGTACGTATGGGGACCATGCGTGAGATGTCGTTGATCCTGTTCAAGCTTATACCTATTGATGGGTGATGCCATGGTTTTGCGAACATTGGAAGGTGCACGGCCGGCCAGCGGATATTCGTCATGTTTCGTTCAACGCTATATCCAACATTCAGTTCGCAACATTTGAGGTGAGGCACTTAGGTTGTGCCTTTCAATCCTTTTTGAGGTGCAAAGTTCTTTGACCTGACATTTTCAGTTCTTCTTAAATGTAAGGGTCCGGTTCTTAAATATTGGAGTTACTGGTAATAATTGATGGAAGCACGGTGCCACCAGATGCTTAACTCTGTTGGCCTGCCCGTTATTCAGGTTCCTAAAGCTCAATTTACCATCTGGATCTTGGTACACAAACACCAGTTACTCTGGATGACCGGCTGAGAACATTTGCCTCAATAACCATTACAGTGGCGAAATTTCTAAGAGGTCATCATATCAGATATGTAGTATTTAGACTTTTGTAGTGTTCAGAGTTGAATGATTACTGTTTTGTTTAGTTTTTTTTTTTTAGATTTTATAATGGATTTTATAAATCTGGGCTTGCTCTGACTCATGCCTGGGACACAAAACGCAAGGCGAAGTCCCTGTCAGAGCAGAAGTGCTTAACGCTACGCAAAGCACTTCAGTAACCGCTCCAGAAAAGGAAGTGATCCCTCAAACACTATCAAATACTATTGGGGAGAATCACTTTTGCTACAAAAGTAATGCGAAGAGGCTGGCTTCATTGTCGTACACCGCAACACTACGGCCGACAGCTACCGAAAGAAGCAAGTGATCCCTCAAACACTATCAACCACTATTAGTACGGGAGGTAGCGTTAATTCTAACAAGCAATCGATAGCCAGTTGATATTCTCCACGATAATAGAGCTTTATTAATACATAACAGAGTTGGCCGTCAACCGGTCTGGTAGCGGTCGAGTCGAAGGTGACACCATGGTAAAGTTGTCAAAAAAAATTACGCTCCGAGCAATCATTAGCCACGTGAAACTTTATATGGTGATTCCTGAGGTCATTTTCAACTGAGAAATAACCGTCAGATGTGGTGTAGAGTAATGGTTATTCGTCAGTCGCGTATATATTAGACCAGTGCCGATAGTCTTTGAGACAAAATAAATTTATAGTAGGATGAAACCTGTTGGAAAAGGATCAGAATATAACAAAAATGAAAGGAAAAATAAATTACGGGTGATCTGAGGTCGGGAAGTGGGGAGGGGTGTGAGTTTTAAGGGTAAAAACGGTTTATCTCGATTTCCGGCAAAACTATATGTCCTATGGAAAAAAGTTAAATGACAAAGTTGTAGGTAATAAAGAGACCTACAACTTTTCATTTACACTTTTTTCACATAACCTCAAAATGTATGTGAAAAATTCAAATAATCAAGTTTTTGGTTTTTTATTTTTATCTTAAGCAAAACAAATTTGTTTTCCACGAAATTTGGTGAAAACTTAGCTTTTTATGTCCTACAGACACTGTATTTTTTTTGATTTGAAATACTCTTTTTTTCAGCTTATTTTGACTAAATATCGAAAAACCACCCTAATTTTCAATCGAAAATTCTCACGTCAAAATATCAGCTTTTTAAAAAAAATCAAAAAAATTTTTGTTCTTTGAAATCTCTTCTTTTTGATGATGTAAAAATATATATACATTGCTATGGTAAATTTTCTCAGGAAATGACTAAATACAAAAATATTAATTTCGAATTCGAGTTTTTCTTCTTTGCATTTTCTGAGAAAATTTACCATAGCAATGTATATGTATTTTTACATTATCAGAAAGAAGAGATTTCAGAGAACAAAAAACTCTCTGACTTTTTTTAAAAAGCTGATATTTTGACGTGAGAATTTTCGATTGAAAATTAGGGTGGTTTTTCGATATTTAGTCAAAATAAGCTGAAAAAAAGAGTATTTCAAATCAAAAAAAATACAGTGTCTGTAGGACATAAAAAGCTAAGTTTTCACCAAATTTCGTGGAAAACAAATTTGTTTTGCTTAAGATAAAAATAAAAAACCAAAAACTTGATTATTTGAATTTTTCACATACATTTTGAGGTTATGTGAAAAAAGTGTAAATGAAAAGTTGTAGGTCTCTTTATTACCTACAACTTTGTCATTTAACTTTTTTCCATAGGACATATAGTTTTGCCGGAAATCGAGATAAACCGTTTTTACCCTTAAAACTCACACCCCTCCCCACTTCCCGACCTCAGATCACCCGTAATTTATTTTTCCTTTCATTTTTGTTATATTCTGATCCTTTTCCAACAGGTTTCATCCTACTATAAATTTATTTTGTCTCAAAGACTATCGGCACTGGTCTAATATATACGCGACTGACGAATAACCATTACTCTACACCACATCTGACGGTTATTTCTCAGTTGAAAATGACCTCAGGAATCACCATATAAAGTTTCACGTGGCTAATGATTGCTCGGAGCGTAATTTTTTTTGACAACTTTACCATGGTGTCACCTTCGACTCCTCCGCGGGTGCGGGTTCTGACGGTCAATTCTGGTATGTATCAATAAAGATCTATTATCGTGGAGAATATCAACTCGCTGTCGCTTGCCAAAAAAAATTAACGCTACCTCCCGTAGTATATTGGAGAGAATCACTTTTGCTACGATGGTGACTCGAAGATGCTTGCTTCACTGTCGTACACCGCAACACTACGGCCGACAGCTACCGAAAGAAGCAAGTGATCCCTCAAACACTATCAACCACTATTGGAGAGAATCACTTTTGCTACGATGGTGACTCTAAGATGCTGGCTTCACTGTCGTACACCGCAACACTACGGCCGACAGCTGTTGAAGGAAAACCCTTATCAACTTGTGTGGGGTTCGCCAGCAATAGACTTGTTCGCACTAAAGGTGGTTCACGTAGTACCAAGGTATGTTTACCTGAACATTAATGCCGCTTGTATTTGTCATCAATAGCCAATGACTATATACCATACTCTGAATAGATAGCTAGTTTTTCATAAGGAAATAAGACTGGCTCATTTTCATAAGGACTTGCATATATCACTATATTGATTCATAAAACTGTCATTTGAATATTTACCTACCCATTTAAATCTTAAATCGAATAGTCTTCTACTTAAGCATTTTCCGTTGCACGGGAAAAGCAGTCAAACTGGCAGTAAATAAATTTTATAAATATATATTATACTAGCAACCCGGGACCCGGCTTCGCCCGGGTGTAAATTCCAGTTTCTAATAAAATTATAGCCTATGACACTCACGAATGATGTGGCTTTCTATTGGTGAAAGAATTTTTAAAAGTAATTACTTGTCGTGTCCATGATTTTACATTGTTATGCATGTGTTATATTAGCAGCATTCGGATCTAAAAACTGATATCTGAGCTGGACTCAGTCTCGTGAAGTCAATGCTTGCTCTGACTCATTGTCTCGAGTTCCTCGGCATAACTTGGGTTACATGACACAATGCTAAGCCCTTATGTCAGAGCAAAAGTGCTTAACGATACGCAGAGCACTTCAGCAACAGCTCCAGTAAAGCAAACGGTCCCTCAAACAGTATCAAATACTAACAGGGAGACTAAATTTGGTTTAGTCCATGACTCGGTCGACGGCTGCCGAAGGAAATTTCTCAATATCTCGTGAGGAATACTCAATCAGTACGCTCGGAGATGGAATAGTGCCAGGCCATATATTTAAAGTCTGTGACATACTTGCTGACTACGGCATAGGCAGTCGGGGTAGAGGCTCGGAGAACATTAATTGTCTGGTTCTGACATTTATTTAACCTGACTGTTTAGGTTTTCACCTCGGAGTTCGGGGCCCGCTCGCCGACTTTTACTTCCCCACTTCAGTCTTGGGCAGTCATGGCAGTGAAAATTGGCACGCATGTCAACTTCGGCAACGTCAAGCTAGCACTTCTCTCGGGTCTACCCGTTCTACCAGGGCTCGGAGACGGTGGCATGGCCAGTCATTTGTTTCCCATGTAGGCTGGCGGTCGCCGCAGAATGTGTTAATCGTAAATAGTATTCAAAATATAATTTTCCTATTAATCACACCTGTAGGTGATGTTATGCTTTTAGAATTGTATAGGACTTTAGATTGACATGGTCATCTAGAATTGATCGCTGTCACTAGTCACTAACCGCAGTAAAACGCATGTCCATTCTTTACTCGCTTTATGGACTTAAAATTACATCTGGATGGACTTGATTACATGTCTATCAGTTGAAAAGGTAACGAGTTTTAATTATTATTTATTTAATGCTTACCATTAATATCTACACATTATAGCATCGTGGATTAAGCGCACCAGGAGATAACAAACATATCACTCTATTGATGGATTCCAGACATTGATACGAAACCAATAATAGAGAGTTTTTCCATAAAATAAAACTTACCTATTATTTTTTCTTCAATGTCTGGAATCCAGGTAAGGCCTACCTGGTACATCATGAGTGCAATAATGACACTAAGACGGGTCGTTGCCCGCCGCGAGCGAGCGCTTAATACCAAAAAGTCACCACAGAGGGCGCTAAATATGGAGGGGAAACCGGAAATACGTTGACATTATGGCGGAAATACAAGTGCTTGACTCTATTGATGGATTCCAGACATTGAAGAAAAAATAATAGGTAAGTTTTATTTTATGGAAAAACTCTCTATTAAGTAATGTGTTCAGTTTTATTGAAAGTCCTAGAACAAACATTGCTACTTATGATGTCTGCTACCTGCCCCTGGGAGGATGCCAGTTAATTACAAATAACCCTGTATATATGAGACATACCATGAGTCTCCTGGCAAGCAGCTTCTGGCCCCCCTCGGGTCCGTAGGGCATCTCGTAGGGCGCGCTCCAGTCGCGCACCAGGAACTGCAGCCGCTGGAACGGAGTACGCCCGCTGTCCTCCAGCGCCAGCCGCCCGTACTCCGTGAACAGCTGGGGGAGGGAGGGCAGTCAGCGTCATAAGTACGCGTATAGAAAGAAACATTTTTTTTATCCGGTGGAAGTCCCCACGAATCTTCTTCAACCTAGCGTTAATCCCAGTCGCATCCAAAGCTTTCACCTCGGAGTCTGGGGTCCGCTTTACCAGTCTTAACTGCGGATTTGGCTGGACCTTGATATTTTCCGTGAAGCGACTGCCATCTGATCTTCACAACCCAATGGTGACATTAGGCGATATCAAGCCATTGCAGCTAGACCATTGTTGTTGGACTTTTTAGGGCTCTAACTACCCGTAACGACTGCCATAGATGTTCATTATGGTAACCGGGAACGCCGGCTTAACGTGCTCTCCGAGGCAATGTAAAATTAAATTGAATTTAAAAAATACATCTTTTGACTGATAACGGAGAAAGCATGCAGCATGTAATAGTCACAAATACTTTTTTGACAGAAAAACATGAATTGTTTCCGTGGAAAAAAAGGAATCAAATACAAATACAGCCTTATTTATTGACTAAATATTATTAAAAAAAATTAGGGGGATGGGGGACGGGTAACAGACCGAATAATCGACAAAAAAAAATCGTACAATGACTCTTGCATGTCAATTCGAACCGACTAAAAGCGCACAAAGTTCTGAAATATGTAAAACGAGAAGTTGAGTTTAGTGAAATTGCACGTCAGAATCGACCCCATTATACAGGTGTCGAGGTCCCTGCCATACCTGTAAGTGCTGCAGGTCGTCCTCCTGGATGTTCTGCGACAGGTTGTATATGAGCACCGAGGACAGCATGGTCGACAGCGCGAATATCGTCGCGCAGTCCCGCACTGTCGACTCGCTGTCGAACGCGCCTTGTGTGTCCATTAAGATTATTGCTACCTACAACATAATATGATAATGTATTTAGAATGGATTATTAGTGTGTATTTATGTATGTACGTTTATTGTCTATATTTTATTGAATTTCTCTGGTTGTACACCATTATTTACTCAATTGTTGTCCTTTTTGTTCCCGGTTTGCTGGGAGAAAAGTCATTTTTTTTATATAGGACACGTCAAAATGACTACCTCGCCTGATGGTAAGCTAAAGGTAAAGTCTCAGGATTTATATTGAGTTAAGCTCGCCTTTGTACATAAAGCTGTTTCATTTTGTGTCCCCTAATTGTACACAATACAGAAAAAAAAGATAAATAATACCGGTAATTGGCCAAAATACAATTATATTTATTCGCCCCCGAAATTCAAGGGCATACTTTAATTAAATATGAGTACATATTTATTACGCCAACCATTTTTAGTCCGCCATGTTTGTTGTATTTCAAGAAATTGTGTATTTAGTTAGATTTCGCCCATAATACGAGGCAATATTAAAAGAATTGAACAATGAAAAATGAAAACTACATTACCCAGCTATTTTTCTAAGTAGTGTACAATTATCGGGCCCAGGGTCCATACATTTGTGAAACATCTCCTTTCGGTAAATTAGAAACCTTGATAGTGTTAGTACTAACCTTTTCCCCATTTTCTAACGTTGTTTTGAAGATCTCAGACCACATGAGAATGCCAGTGGTGTCCCTCTCGGAGCCCCCACGCCAGTTGAATCCCTTTAGCGGCTCCTCGTTGCCACCCAACCAATTTGTGCCACCATCTGACCCATACTGGAAGCATACAGTTGAATATATTATAACTAATTTCAAATATGGTGGTTCAGACATTTTAGAGAACTATAAGTTAAATAATGTGAATTTACGCGAATATTATACTTTTTACGGAGGTAGGACACGAAGGTATTTCGCGTCCGAACTGAGCAGTCCGTCTGGGGTAGTACCTCCATCCTACAGAAAAACGCGGCCATAATAACCATCGTGTTGTTCCCGCCGGTAAGTAGGGTAGCCAGAGCTAACAACTTTTGATTACAAGATCTGGGAAAAGTCAATAGTGAATAGGATAGCATTACTGATGTTTGTAATGGTGACCCCCATTCCTGAGACTTCACCTTTAGCTTACCATCAGGCGTGGTGAAGTCATGTTGACGTGACCGATATACAAAAAAAAGGTGAGTTAGTGGTCCAACGCGGATCTAACATAAAAGACGTTTAAAAGGAACCCAAAGTCAAAGTCAAAAATCATTTATTCTGTATAGACCATTTTAAGCGGCACTTACAAAACGTCAAAATTATAAATATTTAAAACTAGAAGCAAATGGACCACCGGTTCGAAACGCGGCCCAGACCTGAAAAGACTCCGGCAAGAAACTCAGCGGGCTGTTTTTTTGGTCTATTTACAACAATTGCCTTAGTCTAGATACAATGGTATTTCGAGTAACATAGTTGAGTGAACAGTTCATTTCCAAGCTTCTTTATCATCTAAATAATCTTGAATTTTATAATAAGCTTTTTGGGAGAATTTTCTTTTAACAACATTTTTAAATTTACTTAAGTACATGTAAATCTCTAATTTCGCTTGGGAGTTTGTTAAAAAAGCCTAAACAGTTACCCCGGAAAGAATTACTGATTTTTTGGAGCCTACTATCACCCTCACCTTAATATTCAAGTATCGTAAGAAGAAATCCAGTAGGAAAGACTTCCCTTTCCTAAAGGCGCCCGCCACGGCCAGCACGACCACGGACCGGTCTTTGATGTCATCCTGTTGCAGCAGCTCCTGGAGCGCCTCCTCGTTGAGGACGAAAGTGTGGTCGGGGCCCGTGTTGACCACCTGGACGCCGTGGGGCCCATTGTGAAGCACCGAAGTGTGTTTCTCTGGCGCCGGCGCTGGTTTCTCTGTTACTGAAGATGAATAGGAGAATTAAACATGGGTGACTACAGATTTTGGCGTACTCTTAATTGGCTATAATCGTACAGTCAGCATAAAAACGACGAATGAAAATTACAAATTATTATTTTAAACAACATTTAGAAATTTTTTAATAGATCCCACTGAGTATAACTTACAGCATTTTTACTAAGAAATACTTTTTTTTATATTTAGTCTGGATTGACTACACCCCGCCTGATGGTAAGCTGAGGTGGCGTCCAAAAAGTAGTGGTCGCCATTCCCAGGGATGCCTCTAGAGTGGAAATCTCTACCCAGTCGGCCTTCACAGATGCTTTTTCACGCTCCGCTTAAAGAACCTGGGATTTTAAGAGGAAGGGAACAATATGGATTGTTTTGCTCGAAAACTATCTTTAAAAATCTGAAAATGATCATCTACTTTTGTTGCTGACTATACTAGCAATATATATTCCGTCCCTCAACAAGATTCATCGTCAGCATCTTAGCGTGGTGCCGAATAACATCCGAAGCTATAACCTTGCAGCCCTGGGTTCGCTAACTCCTCTCTTTGCTGGAGCGACCCTCCAACTCCATGATAAAACTTACTATCGCAACACTTAGCCTGATATTCTAGTCCTGATTTTTTTTTATAAAGTTTTATATACCTACATAATCAGTAGGTCTAAGAATCGGTTACTATCTATTTTTCATACCCCTAAGTGATAAGAGTTGTCCACCCCTAACATTTTTATGTTTTGGACAACATTTTTTTATAAATTTTCATCCTTCTATTACAACCCCTATTTTGAATAGTCATTTTAGTAACTTTGCCAGGTCAGCTAGTAATGTATAAAAAAAAATGTTATAAATTCCGTGGTATATTCTCTAGAGAGCTACTTATAAAAGAACCGCTAACAATACAATAACAAAACTCATATTATAAATACAAAATGAAGATTTTAGATACTAAACCAACATTACATTTTCAATCTGCCTTATCTTACGCATTATTAAGTTTCACGCTTAGATAACCATCGCTAATCTTATATTCGGATAGGTCGCGCCTTTCTGAGAAGCATGACGTCATACAAATATCATCTTCAGTGATAATTCCTATCTAGGAGCTTGTGGCTCCCCCCCCCCCTATTCCGGGGGTATGACCCCCCCCCCCTATTCCGGGGGTATGACGGGAACCATGCGGTTCCCAAACCCGAGAGAGCCATCTCGAATCCGGAGATGGCCCGGGTCAAGACGGGGTGCGAGGGAAATGCTCTTTGGGCCACCTTACACCCTGGCGTCAGAAGACCCTAGACGGCGTGCGGTTTCGGTAAGAGTCCGACATAACCTGCCCCGCTGGCCGCGGGGTGGGTATCCAAGAGGATTTCCGCGCGAAAAAAAAAAAAGGAGCTTGTGGCTAAGTGGTAACCTACACATCGCAAAGTTATGCAAGACTATTAGGCAGGCTGAGGCAGGTGTCAGGATTGTTGACCAGTGACCACACATGCCTCGGGGAGCCAGTTAAGACGTCGATCGTTTTTCGGTAAAAAGATATTCATACTTGTCATTATCACTCCTAATAATATTAATCAGATCCAGAACGTTTTAAAAGAGAGGCCAGGCCAAGAGTACCCGCAAGGCACGTGCATAATGATAACAATTATGAATGTTGAAGAAGGGAGAAGCGTATGCCAAGATCGTAGCAAGCGGGAAGATGTTGTCTCCGCCTACCCCAATGAGAAAAAGGCTTGATTTGTATGTATGTATGTATATAACTTTACTGTAGATACAACGGTACAGTCCAATATTTGTGGCCAATCAGTGGTAGTAATTTGTAAAAATGAAGGTGGCAATGATTCGGGCAGAGTTTGGAAAAGTATCAAGACAGTCATGCCGTGGACCACCCTTTTAGAATAGCTATTGACACCTGATTGGGACCTAAACATAAACTGGCGAAATGTGGGTGCTAGCACCTCTGCCTACCCCTTCGGTGATATAGGCGTGAGTTTATGTTATGTTATGTAGCATCACTCTGCAGACTTCAGTTACAGCTTTCTACGATTTTTTATTTTATTGCTCAGTCTGTGAAGTTCAGAAGATACGAACCACTATTTCAGATTGGTACCTAAAATGGCGATCTGTGACCTCGACAGAAGATGCTTTACCCATCTTTGCCATTTAGTAGAATGACGTCATAATTCAGTGTCCTAAATAAACATTTTGTTTTTAAACTATGGCAATAATTTAAAATTAAAATTCCATAGATAACCCTAGAGCGAATATATATTTTAGAAAGTAAAAAATGCCTTTATGTCGGCATGTAGATTACGGTAAATGAGCGCGTACGGGACTCAGAAGACGCACTAAGAATATTAACTAACAATTTGTATGTAAGTATGTCCTTTCTAGGAAACCTCTCGTTTTGTTTATTCAACTAAGAACTGCTATTTTAAATCAATGCATGTATATTATGTACGTATGTACGAAACAAAAACAAAAAGTTATTTTTTTTAAATCGTCTGCCTGTTTTTCTGTCTTTTTTTTATTGGTAATAGGCTCGCGTTTGACCACAATCTCACCTGTTGGTACCTAAGTGATGATGTGGTTGTCGGTGGAGCACGCTTGCTTAGAAGTAACCTATTCACTCTAGACTTGAAGACACCCAGGTTGTAGCTTTCCGGAAATACAGACTCAGGCAGGACATTCAACTTTTTAGCAGTACGCACGATGAACGTACTGAAAACTGTCTGTTTGGAAGAGGTAATCTCTGAAACTGCTGGGCTGATTTAGACAGTACTTTCGCCGGCAGATAGGTGATTTTATACAGTACACTGGCAGTAACATAGGCTACTTTAATTTTGAATAAGAATTAGGGTTCCGCACAAAAAAATGAAAAAGTAACGTCGCGGGCTAACTGGTTATTTAACAAGCTTCATAAACTTTAAGCAGTTCAAGGTGTTGAACATACAGACATAATAACAAATCTTAAATTCGACATTACAAGTGAAAGTATGAGGTAATTGTAGAGGTCTGTGCGACCTCAAGCGATTACCGAAGGCCGCAGATGTACGACACAATGAAGTTGAATTTATCTTTATTATTATTTAGCACGTAGTCATTGTTAATACCGAGATCGACACGTGTACGGTCGCGTCTTGTGTACATAATATAATTACTATGAAACTATCGATTGAGTGAAAATTAATCACGTTTATTACTGAAGAATGCAGAAGTTTAGTTTTGTGAACCGAATAAAAAAAAGTTATCAATAAGATTTATTACACTACCCCTGTGGCGTAGCGGTAGATCCTTCTACTGCTACGTTGAAGGTCATGGGTTTGGGTCCTTAGCCTTTTCCCAACTCAGTTGGTATTCCTGTACTAAACCGCTTGTATGGTATGGTATGGTTTCTCGGGCTGTTATCCGCAACTCCACGTTCTGGCGCGGTTTTAATATGGGTTCTAGAATACTATACTGAGATACTTTTTCTTTGTAAATACTTACTACATACAAACACGAATTAATATAATAACTATTAACATCAATAACTAAGTTACAACACCTACAATTCTCTTGAAATTAATTCGTCAAGGCAAAAGACAATTAGTGTCTTATTATTTTTTTCAAGTGTTGTATTACTTGTATTCGCTTATTAATTGTAATTATTTATATATCTATTCACGTTTTCACATCGCCGAAGGGGTCGGCAGAGATTTATCGACATTTCGCCAGCAAATATTCGGTGGCACTGCGATTTTCTTATAAATAATTTCAACCACGGACGTACGTACAAAGTTCTCGTTGACTCGTTGAAGAATACAACTGACGACAATAGAGTCAGCCCTTGTCTTACTACAATTTTTTTTTACCAAATGCATTGGGATGTATGAGTATACACTTCAGGCAAATATTGTAAAAAACAACATTTTTTATAATTTTTGTCTGTCTGTTCCCGCTGAAATGGCTGGACCGACTTTCACGGGACCTTCACTGGCAGATAGCTGATGTAACAAGGAGTAACTTCGGTTACTTTAATTTTGGATAAGTTAGGGTGCCGAAAAAAAAATCAACCTCAAAAATCTAGAACCATCAAATCTAGAATAATATCTCAAAGAAATTCATTTGGCTTGTTCGACTAGGATTAAACTAGATACCGACCTTGCTTGAGAACAATAGCGAATGTGTGTAACATTATTGTTTTTTGAATATACGCCGTCATTAATAATTTGGGGTCACTGTAGTCAAGGTGAGCAATGAGCCCGACTCTACAGATAGCTATTAAGTGTCCACATATTGTGAGTTCGTAAGTCTAGATTTATTCATTGGTTTATTATTACAAAACCATGTTCGTCAGTATGTAGATACTACATTTTTAAATCGTCAACTGCTAAGTCAGAAATATACAAATATTTGCATTAAGCGGGAAGTACGATTCCCGCTTAATGCAAATATTTGTACCTGGGTCATGTAAAAGAAAATATATCCGCATTCTATAATCCGTACCTAATACAAGCTAGTGCCATTTAGATTTTCTTATATTTTTATTAAAAAAAATTACTTACAATATTTATAAGCATTTAAAAAAAGTACTTTTAAAAAGTTCTTTTATTAAAAAGCAAAGGAGGTTTATCAAACAAAACAGCAGATAACTTGTACAAGCATTACTTTTGCTACCGTTACATCAAAGCATTTTCTTCGAAGGATAAAAAGTAAAAACCCTCGTTGAACATAACCGGAGCATTCCTCGGAATTGAGGTCAGCAGTCGGCTCGGCTCCCCGCCGTCTAACCTTCACGGAACACATAAAGAGCAGGAATGCCGCGTCAGACCTATCTCATATTTAAGGATGAATGCTTTTGCGGAATGGCCTGACCAGACTGGACCGATTAATTTGTTAAGAGGCTGTATTCGAAATATTACCGATTTTCGGCGATATTTGTGCTTTTACAGAAGTGTTTTTCACAGTTAAAAAATGTATTTGTTTAAGTTTTAATACATGATTTATGAAAGATCATTTAAAACATTGGATAATGCCCGAGCTATTTCTTATTTTTAATAGGTACATCATATTTTAGTACTTAATCGACCTCAAACCCGCGACTGTTTTGTGAAGTTTGCTGAAAGATGTTTAGAAAGATTTTGACTGTACTAAAATATTTTCACAATACATTATATTATGTTCAATCAGAACTGTGGGGAAACAGGGCAACGTTGAAGCATCAATGTGCTGAAGGACTGAGATGCCATGCCCGAGTCTGTGTTGCCGTAAAGCTATAAATCTTCAACCTATTCATTCTTTCAAAGAAATAATAAGGTTGCTTCTAGGCAAGCGTACTCCACCATCGACATGTGGTCGGTGGTGGAGTACTAGGCTCGCGTTTGACCACTATCTCACCAGTTGATAAGTGTAAACAGGTGAGATAGTGGTCAGACGCAAGCCTAACAAATATAAAAACTAGGTCATTTTTTGTCCATCTTAGTATATTCGCGCCTTCAAACTGCAGGTAAAGTTCCACAATTTGCCCAAATATATATACGAGATAAAACATATCCTGTTGATAACGTGGCCTTGAATGTAGATATGCACATAAATGTAATCCCAAATACAAATAAAATGAAAGTGATGAGTGCTGATCTAACGATAAAACTTTGATAGCGACAATCTCGCGTATATTTGTGAATATTGCGATAACCGATGACGTATGTATTAGTCAGCAACTGTATCAGTGAATATTGTGTTCGAATGAATTAAAACTATAGATTTATAGATTGACTAGCTGTTGCCCGCGGCTCCGCCCGCGTGGATGTCGAAATCCGTTTCAAAAACTATCCTATAAATATACTAATCGGAACTGCACATGGTGTGCGAATCACTACATAGTATAAAACAAAGTCGCCTTTTCTGTCCCTATATCCCTATGTGCGCTTAAATCTTTAAAACTACGCAACGGATTTTGATGCGGTTTTTTCCAATAGATAGACTGATTCAAGAGGAAGGTTTATATGTATAATACATGCAGAAATAGTATCAGCATTGCACCCGTGCGAAGCCGGGGCGGGTCGCTAGTTTTATTATAATCGGTTAAGTGGTTTAGGAGTCCATTGAGGACAAACATTGTGACACGAGATTTATACCTATATATTAAGATAGATTGACATGGTCATTTGAATTACTATCACATTAAAATAGAAAGGCCAGGTCAAGAGTACCCGCAACCGGCGTGCGTGTATGAAAACAATTATAAAAGTTGAATAAGCGAAAGGACTATGCCAAGATCGTAGTAAGTGGAAAGATGTTGTATCTGACTACCCAAATGGTAAAAAGGCGTGATTTTTATCTATGTAGAATAGTTAGTTAACGGGATATTCACCATGTTTGTCAGTACATGGTCAGTACGTACGTGTGAGCATGGCAACAGGGCCGAAATATCGAAAACTCAACATACCTAAACATCCACTATTATAATAGTAACTATAGATTTAGCTCGGCAAAAGCGAACATTCAAGATATAACTTGAAGTCGCGACCAGTCCCTTATAGGGAGATTACTCTGACCAACTGAGCTTATGGATATGTTCATTATATTCAAAATTCGTATTTGGGCGATGCTTCTTTTCTTTGCCGCACCATAAAGACTTGTAATTCTTTACCAGCGCACGTTTCCTTCCTACTACAGTCCCGGGTTCTTTTAGCGAGCCGTGAAAAAGCAATTGATGAGGCCGTCAAGCTGAGGGCCACCTTTGTAGCATAATCGGTGTGTGTAATTGTGATCCCCATTCTTTAGCTTACAACCAGGCGAGATGAAGTCATATTGACGTATCCAATAAAAAAATCTATTCAGCAATGGTGGTTTTAATGATTTGTTGAGTTGTGCACTTGCCCGTGAAGGTTCCTAACATAATAATGATATATGTAGTACTAAAATACATTGCAACACGTACACATTACCGAGTGTTAAAAGACAATAAATTGAGCTGTAAATGTCTGAGAAATTACTCTTAGGCCGTTAACACATACGCTGCTCTGTGTACAACATACAGGATGTGGAGTAAATAATGGTACAATCGTTAAGCGTTTTACATACCGAATAGACAACTAAAACATAGTATAATCTTCACAAATTTTGTGCATTTCTTTTTCTTGATTTTTTTCAAATTTTGCTCTAGTTTCAAGAGAAAACCCTACTTTTATTTTTTTTACATTGCGAATTAAAATTACGTTTTTCATTTACATTTCAAATATTTTGAAAAAGTACAAGTGATTTTCAATATGTGTGGCAAGTCCATTAATCTACATCATCTAATACCTACCATTAATCTACAGTATAAATAGTCTTAAATTTTAAAGTTAAGAAAAATAGGTTCTCTTTAGAAAAATGTTGGACAAATCGTAGTATGTTCTAGTTAACTACCGATAAGTATACAGCGTGATTTTATAGTCGTTTTGGACCCGAAAGGGAGTTACTCGGAATAGTCGGAATGATGTATGATACCATTTAGACATGTCCAAATCGCTGTACGAGTTTTAATAAAAAAATAACTTGCTAAGGTGGACCACTATTTAAGCCACACCCTATATATTAGTTAATTCCACGAAACTGCACGCATAAGGCAGCAGACTGCCTTAGCAGTAGACTCACAATCATTGGTATAAAAACAAATGTTTTTACAGCAAATTTGTTTTAAATTTATTCATGACTATGTTATTGCAGTTGTCGATATTTGCATAGCTGATTTTAACTAGGGTTGCCACAACAGAAGTATAGCCGGCTTCGATATTCCGACATTACCTGTGTAGTTAATCGCTGTCCACTGCTGGACATAGGCCTCTCCGCCATCTGGTTAGGGGGCGTACCACCTTTCATTTGTCGATTCACGGTCTCATCTTTAGGACTCATTTACTCCATGGCAAAGATAGTTAAATATTTCGATGTGTAATTGCTCTTTTAGAAAAAGAGATTAAATGCTAATTGTTTGATGATTTGTATACTTGAAAGGTGATCAAAATTGGAAAAAGGTGAAAATCCAAACAAAAAACGCTTTATAAAGTGAAATACAGTTGCCAGCAAGATTAACTATCTATAACGTAGGAAGTAATAAAAATCTATAGTAGATGTCTACTATCTATATTTATTTAGCCAGAAGTAAGACATCTACTGTAATGTTCAGTTGGACAAAGTATCCTGTAAGACGCGGCTTCAAGTCCCGTCCTAGATGTTCAATTTTACAAAGCTCTATAGAAAATTCTGCATCCCAATTGCATCAAAATTTCATTGGACAAGTGACAACCCTAGTAAAAATATTTGTACCGGAGCAAACGATACACATTATGTAAAAACAGCCATTGATACTTAAATATCGCTTACCGTATACAAACTAACGTAATGTCGGACGCATTAGATACAAGTGGTTGTGTTGGGAGAAGATTGCGAAATAACCATCTTGGATGTCCAAATAACTATAATATACATGTGTTTAGGAAATTATGGGGCAGGTCAAAAGCACTCGAAACCGGCGGGTTTGAATGAAAAGTTTAATGACTGTAGAGAAAGCGAGTGAAGTATGTAAGGACAGAAGCAAATTGCGGGCTGTTGTCTCTGCCTACCCTAGAGGGAAAAAGGCGTGAACATAATTATGTGTGTATGTATATACTTATAGTGGGTGCATGGGACCCTACTTAGATCTTCGAGATTCAAGTCAACTTCACCTGGAAGCCGGTACTGATTGACAGACGAGACTCTGGCGCAAGGTTTCTTTTAGTTGGACAGCAGTCGCTCCCGTAAAAATGAAATTTATAGAGAGGAATAGGATAGTGGATCAAATTTTTTTTTTATATAGGACACGTCAAAATGACTTTACCTCGCCTGATGGTAAGCCAAAGGCAAAGTCTCAGGACTGGGGTCACCATCACATACACCGGTAGTGCTACAGTGGCGGCCCTCAGCTTGACGGCCTCATCAAATGCTTTTTCAGGCCCCGGTTAAAGGCCCCGGGACTATAGGAGGAAGGAAACACATGCACGGGTAAATAATTCCAAGTCTTTATGGTTTTGATGGTATGGTATGGAATTTTGATGAGTTTTCACTGGCAAATAGATAATATTATAAGACGTAACTTAGGCTACTTTTATTTTAGAACAGGAATTTGGGCTCCATAAGACTCATGAAATTCTGAACAAAGTTCGGACAAATTCGCGGGTAGTAGCTATAGTCGCTGCGAATAACCTATAAATATTATGACTGACTGATAACAATGCTATATACTTAAACAGTGGCTTAATGTATTATCTGCTAACCTATTAAGATTACCGAATCATAATCAATACATTATATAAAACTCAAAGTCCTGACTGACTGATTGACCTAGAGACAACGCAAAGCCTAAACCGCTGGTCGTAGAGACTTGAAATTTGATGGGTGTGTTCGTTTTGATGCGTAGAGGTGTACTAAGAAAGGATTTTTAAAAATTCAAACCCTAAAGCCCTTAAAAGGGTCCAAAAAGGTACTTTTGTGAGAACTCAAGAACGGCTGAACGGATTTTCATGATCTATGATTTGTTAGATTTGTCTTCGCTGCGAATAGCATATAAGAAAATTAAAAAGATATGATTAATTCATGAAAAAAAGAAATAATAAGAAAATTAGATGTTCGCAGACGTTTTTAACGCCATCTATAATTGTTGTCATGGCAACAGGAACTAAAAGTGACTCAGTCTAAATTTTAATCCTTTGTTTCTTTTTGCTCAAAGGCAAAGAGGATATATTTATTTTTAGGGTTCTGTGCCTCAATAGGAAAACACGAAACCCTTATACTTAGGATCTCTTCGTTATCCGTCTGTCTGTCTGTCAAGACCTCTTTCTTAGGAACACGTAGAGGCATCTATTGAATTAGATCAAAGGAATGTTGCGGATAGGCATTACACAAAGCGTAATATCCAAACTGTGGTCCTCACTATCGAGTCACTTACCAACCCCAGGCCTGCGCTCATGGAGGACGGAGGTCGTTGAGTGGCCTTTCGCCACGTGAGTGAGTTACCTGCACCGCAACCGGAGATTTTCGTACGGAAAGCCCCACGGATCTCTCCCCTCCGTAGTAGGGACGTAATATCAGACTTGACTGACCAAAATCGCATTTCGTCTTGGGTCTAAAGGGTAGGTGGCCCATGACCCTGAGCTATCCAAGACTCACTGATGGGCATGGCTGTTTTGGTGAGTTCCTGCATTGTGTAGGCCGGGCGCTTACGCCCAAATGCCACGGTTGCCGGGGCTACTCCGTGGACACTTCGCCACTTCACACATTGGCAGAGTGTCCAGAGTGAATAGAGTCATATCGTCATATCCTTGAAGCAGACGTCGGTGTAGGGAGCCTCATGCTCAGGCTCTGGTGCCGACCATGGTCACCATAGAGTGTATGTGGAACGGGACCGCTTTTTTTGCGAGGCGGTAATGAGCGCAGAAACAGCAGCGGAAAAGCTACTGGAGATATCTAGCACTGCCGGCCCTTGCCGTTGAAGGTGCACCGGGCGGCGTAGTTCGCAGAACTATTTCCGTTCTCCATGATTGCGGGTCTAGGGTGACAGTCGGGGCTAACCGTCACCCTAGCTAGCAGAAGCAGGCCCAGGGTGCCAGGGCGTTAACCTCCTTTGCCGCGATAGCTCCGTTGAGGTGAAGCCCGACGGAGTTTTCGCACGGAGAAAAAGAAAGGGTACTTCCTTTTGGGCTAGAATCCAGATATTTTGCAGAAAGTAAAATCTTATGGCAAAGGTAAAGGTAAAAGTTTGAGAAAGCGTAAATATTACCCACATCACCAAAAAAAATCTGTGGGTACCTATGTCTGTCAGTCAAGACAAGAAGCACTGCAGCAAAGCTAAGTTCGTCCCTTAACCCAGTGTTGTACGGAACCGGGACGGTTTTTATTATTATACACACGGGTTATTATACTCTTTCTTTAGTTTCAACTTTTTGAATGTCAAATCAGGTTGTCAAAATGTCAATGTCTGCATAGCAAGATTTTAATAATAAAAACCGATAAAACCAGATTTTCGGAAATAAATAATGTTTAAAACTAATTTGAAATAGTGCATCGAATGTGAAAGTGCAATGCAACTATGGTAAAAGGGTTTATCAAAGGGCCTCTTCCAAGTCACACGGGATACATACGCGGGATCAACAGTTCATAAGATCAACAATCAATATTTCAACGCTTGGCCAGAGCAGCTATCTAATCCCCATAAAATCTCCATAAAAGGACAATGATGGTAGACAGACTGGCTTTGGCCGCGATGCACGGCACTTTACCTTGAAGGGTTTGATAGGACTCGAGCTGAAATAAATACGTTTAGCTGCAACCACTGTTTGCCAGGGAATAGACACATTGAAAGTTAGTACGGGTAGTCCCTCAGTTTAAAAAAGACTTGGTGACGATAGTCAACATTCACGCGGGCGGAGCCGCGCGCGGGTAAGCTAGTAATACGATATAATAATATCATTGCAGTTTATTATGTTTTACGTTATTGTTGAATATGCTACCTATTACGCTTATAGACCAGTGCCGATAGCTATGAAAATGGGAAAAAGTAAAAGAAAATTATAGTAGGATGAAACCCGTTGTAAAAGGACGAGAATATAACAAACATGAAAGGAAAAATAAATTACGGGCGATTTGAGGTCGGGAAGTGGGGAGGGGGGTGAGTTTTAAGGGTAAAATTTACGGTTTATCTCGATTTCCGGCAAAACTACAAGTCCTATGGAAAAAAGTTAAATGACAAAGTTGTAGGTAATAGAGAGACCTACAACTTTGGTATTTACACTTTTTTCACATAACCTCAAAATGTATGTGAAAAATTCAAATAATCAAGTTTTTCGTGGTCGTGGTCAGCTGGGGTGCGAAGGATAATATATGCCTATTGGATAACCTTACACCCCGGTAATTAGACCCGAGACGGCGTGCGGTTTTAGTCAGTTCGATCCCGACAAAACCACCCCCGATGGCCGATGCGGGTGGTCTGCACGATAAAAGAAAAAAAAAGTGCACGGTGGTACTTGCCCGGCCCAATTTGTGGACTGCAATAGGCTAATTGATTGATTTGACTAGCTAGACCTAGTGACCTACATATCGGTTCCTAATACTATGCAAAAATACGAGTACCGTCCACAAAATGGCCAGCATTTGTATGTATTCACGATACGGAAGCTTGTAGTACAGCGACGTATAATCCGTTGTTAGTTAATGAAGGATAATTCATACTTATAGCGCGATGTACCGTCAACGACAAAATTGCTGAACACTTAGGTACAACAACACTTAAAACATCTATGGCAGTCGGTACGGGTAGTTGGAGCCCACAAAAGTCCAACCAGTCTAACTTGGAACTTCGATATCGCCATTGGTCTTAATGACCATTGGTTGTGGAGGTCAGATGGCAGTCGCTCCACGGAAAATATCGAAGTTCAGCCGCATCACAGTTAGACTGGAAAGCCGACCCCAACTGAGTTGGGAAAAAGGTTCAGAGAATGATGATGATGATGATGATGATGATGATAACTTATTTAACGAAACCTGATTGCCGTACAAATATGGACTTGATGATCAGTCGAAAATCAGGCAATGGTGTCGATTTAGCCGACCCTTTTGAACAAACCCATAATTACTATAGACGCTAGAGAAACTGGCCATACTTGATGGTTGGAGACCACATTCAGGGACGCTAGAATTTAAGTTAAATGTAAGTTGTTCTGTTCTTGTGCGTGTTCTAGAACGAAGTCTTTTTCTTTCTTTCTTTCAAAACCACAGCAGAAAAGTCATTCCATAGTCGAAGCGTGCGCTTAATAACATCCCTCTTATAATTGTTGTTGCAACGTCGAGTGCAACGGTTCTAAAATGTGGCCGTAGGCAAAGTGCGGTGAGAATTAAAAGATTTGATGAGGCCGCCAAGCTGAGGGCCAGCACTGTAGCACTATCGGAATATATGTAGTGGTGACCCCCGATCCTGAGACTTTGCCTTTAGCTTTCTATCAGGCGAGGTGAAGTCATGTTGACGTGTCCACTATATAAAAAAATCTGATATTTTTTTTTAAAGGCTTCAAAGCTAAAGCGATCGTTAAATTGCAACGTGTTTATGTGAAGCTACCTTTGCCGCCGACTGTACTCGTGCAGTTGCGTGCGACCACACGAAGGTCAAGATAAGAACGTCCGCATCGGGTTCTTGCGAGTTGTGAATAATTTAGTATTTTTTTTATATTTAGTCCGCCGGATTGTACCGCGGTAGCCTAAGTGGTTTGGGTAATGGACTTCTGAGACGAGGTCTCGGGTTCGATCCCAGGTTCACCATGGCACACACCAATGACTTTTCGAAGTTATGTGTGTATTTATCGCAGGTTTATTAGTGCTTCGGAGAGCACGTTAAGCCGTCGGTCCGGGTTGCCATACAAACATCTATGGCAGTCGTTATGGGTAGTTGGAGCCCACAAAAGTCCAACCAGTCTAACTTGGAACTTCGATATCGCCATAGGTCATAATGACAATTGGTTGTGGAGGTCAGATGGCATTCGCTTCACGGAAAATATCGAGGTTCAGCCGCATCACAGTTAGACTGGAAAGCCGACCCCAACTGAGTTGTGAAAAAGGTTCAGAGAATGATGCATGAGTGTGACGAAGTGCCCACCTGCCCACACGCAGCGGTGGTTAACCGCACAATCGATTGATGCACGTGAACTCACCGTGACAGGTACATTCACAATTATATTTACAGAATTAACACGATCACGGTATTTGCGATAGTGCGAAAGTTTAAATGGATGTATGTTAATCAATTACTACAGAACAGCTGAACGGATCTGGATGCAATTTGGCACAGATTAGTCTAGAATGGAATATAACCTACATACTTTTATCGCGGGGTTGTGGGAGGAGGGATGTGGTAAGCCTTCTCGAAGAGCGATACCTATGCTCGGGCCCTCCTCGTAAGTTTGTTTTATCGGTCACGTAAATATGACTTCACCTCACCTGATGGTAAGCTAAAGGTAAAGTCTCAGGAAAGGAGTCCCCATTACATACACCGACAGTGACATAATGGTGGCCGTCAACTTGATGGCCTCATAAAAAAGAGGTGTTGGTCGAAGAAGGATCTAGTACAATTGTTTGTTTCGAGCAACGAAATCAAGTATTATTAATGAACAATGTCGTAAAATGCAACCAAGAACATTAGAAATTTCCTTGTACTTAGCTGGACGTTTCATTTCGAACGAGCGGTTGTCTCCAGGATTTTTGAATCTCGGCCGGGGGCCATCTCTCTCGCACACTGCCTAAAATTGCCATGATACGTTAAAATTTCCCAATCCAAACCTGTCAAAGTCAAATTTACGCAAAGGTTGAGTTCTTCGGAGCTTCATTTTGATTCTAGTTGAGCTTTATGAAAATTCACAGAACACCGTACATATCAATTGAGTAATATTTATAGAAATTAATAAAAAAATTGACACATATTCGCTTCTTAGATTGTGGGTGACAGCCATTTTAATAAAGAAGCAACACTGTTTACCAAAAATTCGTAAGGTGACCAACCATCCGTATTTTGCGGGATAGTCTCCTACTAGAAGCTCCTGCATTGCAATAAATACATAGCATAGTCCCACAAAACGTCAAATGCTTTCCGCACGTTTACAATATCCATCATACTATATTACAATATTAACTGTAGAGAGGTCAATTCTATACATCCATACTAAATTATTATAAATGCGAAAGTAACTCGGTCTGTCTGTCTGTTACGCTTTCACGCCTGAACCGCTAAACTGATTTTGATGAAACTTGGTATAGGAGTAGATTAGACCTAGATAATGAACATAGGCTATGTTTGGTTGCGATAACCGACATCCACGTGGGTGGAGCCGCGGGCAACAGCTAGTTGAATATATTTAAAAAATAACTACATATTGGGAAATAATTAGTGATCGATATTAATGCAAAAAATGCCTGTAATGCCTGTATTGCCTGTAATGGCACTGTATGTATAAAATAAATAAATACATAATCCTTCATTTAATGTCAATAATTTATTTTGTTATTACATGCTTACATAAGTAAGTCTCAATTAATAAATAAATAAGTTACAAAATTACTGTTTGTATCTTCAATAGCTTTTAAATATATTATAGTAAAATAACCTTTTCAATGAATTTGGCCTCTCTTTATAATATTAGTAAATATGGAAACGTAGACTATACCATTTATTTTCATGAGCATAGACGTAAACTACATCATATATCCCAACCTTGCAATTAAACATGGTCACCGCAAAGAAAGGTACGCAACCAAACCAACTAGATGGAGACACTGCAATGTATGGCCTTGCAGTATCCATTGGTTCTAATATTCTTGAATGCAACACACAATATTACGTCACAATATTCTCAAATTGAATGGACTGTACAGTACAGAGCAAATTATAATCTCAGGCTTATCACGAATGATGTTAAGTGCTCCACATCGAAAGTTAAAACAACCACACGCACTTACTTTGTATATCTTTATAATTGACACGCAAACTCAGCCTGCCTACCACCTCACTGCCTGCAACACACGTTGAAAATGATTACCAATGACTTCAACAACAACTGATGATGATTATTGATGATGATGCCTATTCAGGTGTGACCAATTTCCAGAGCTCACTGGAGGGATTCTGTGCTGTCCAGCAACCGTTTTCAGTACAGTAACTTTCTCAACACCCCCTCCCATTCCCCCCTTAGGATTGGCAGCACGAGCGAAACACCCTTTTTGCATACCCTTAGGGGTAGAATTTAAAAAAAAATCCTTTATCATCAGATGCCTACGTCATACAAAAAACACCCGCCAAGTTTCAAGTATCTACGATCAGCTGTTTAGTCTGTGCGTTGATCCATCAGTCAGTCATTCAGTACAAAGCGTTTTATATAGCTGAAGGAGGTAGGACACGACGGTATATCCCGTCCGAAATGAGCTGTCCGACTGGGGTAGTACCTCCGCCCTACAGAACACCGCGGCCATAATAACCATCGTGTTGTGTTCCCGCCGGTATATAGGGTAGCCAGAGCTCACTGTACCCCTCCTCCCCCCATCCATTCCTAGCCTCCCCCTTCCCTTCAGGGTAGGCAGCGCGTGTGTGACACCCTTAGGCCACGTTCACACGGCGACGATTTTCCCGTATACCGTATACCGAATAGAGTAGTGACAGCAGAATATATATGAAAACTTAAAAATTGTTCACACTGCGTTCATACGGGAAAATCCCGTGTTCTAGAAATATATACGGTAAAAGTATACGGTAAAATACGTGAAAACGTGTGTGCCGTGTGAACGTGGCCTTAGTGTTGCACACGTTCATAGGCCACGGTGTCCGTTTCCCATCAGGTGGGCTGTGTACATGTCTGCCACCTACGTAGTATAAAAAAAATGTATAGATTAGTTATTGCGTTGATAAATTGTACGCGTATAGACGGCCTCAAGGTACCACAGATGATATTATTATTATCCACAGGCGTGTTACCTATACGTCTACAGACTCATATTACAAGAATGCATGTGCTGCGAACCAAAACGGGCACTATACCTACGTATACCCGCCGTCCGCCGTGCGAACTGTCGACAAATGATACTTTATACCTACATTACCTACATGCTACCTGTAATGCTACCTAGAAATAATAATTCGTAGGTAGGCAGTGGTATTCCTCTAGTCATTAAACCTTTCATGCAAGCCATTCAAACCCGGTGTTGAATGCTTTTGAGGAAGCGCGTGAAGTATGTATGGACAGAAGCAGAATGGAGGGCTGTTTTCTCTGTCTAAAAAGGAAAAGGCGCGAGCATTGAAAGAGGTAACCTCTGGAACGGCTGGGCCCATTTGGACGGGACTTTCGTTGATATATGGGTAATTGGAATCTTAAAAATCTAAATCTACGCAGGCGAAGTTACTAGCACAGCTAGTTAGTAAGCTATACGATAACTGACTATTTTTGGGGTACCTTTGGGGTCGGAAACGTGTTCTCGGGATAAAAACTTACTAATCTGACTCACTGACTGTCTAATTTCATCCAGATTAATCCAGATCAGTCGTTTTGGGGTGATTAAGTTACAAACATCGATCCACGGTTCCAAACTTTTGCATCCATAATAACAGAAGTTAACTAACAAGGTATGACGATGTCTTCTTACATAATTTACATATCCTTTTGAACATTTATTAGAAAGATACTGATTTGTTTTGCCAGCCAACTACATTATCGACAACCAACTTCCTAGTGCGCGAATTCCATGAAAAGCTTTCGTCTATTTTTATATTTTCTGAGAACACACCTGACACTACTTTCACTCGTTCATGAAGCATGAGAAATGACCGATGCGGCCGAACACCGGTCTGGCGGCCAGCCACATTATTATGTCAATAACCTGCTTGGAGATCATCCAAGACTTCTGATAACGGAAAGATGCTGTATATGTTAAATATGCCATGTAAAAATGCGCCATTAACTTATGTGGACTTCGGCCAATTTCTTTTGAGTAACTTTTTGGAGGGACACGTGGTAGGCAAAAATAGCTTGTGATAATTGTGTTATGATATAATCTACTTATACGAATATTGGTTCAGCTGTTCAGTAGTCAGAAGGGAACATAATGACGGACAACGTTAAGCGTCTGCGTTGCGTGTGAAGGTATGCGGGCGGGTCTATTTCTTGTAAATAATACTGAGCTAATTTCGTGCAGATAATTTGCAAAAAAAATCACTATTATCCCCACTATGCATCACTGAAATTATTCTTCTATTTTTTTTCTATATAACATAACATAAACTCACGCCTATATCCCCGAAGGGGTAGGCAGAGGTGCTAGCACCCACATTTCGCCAGTTTATGTTTAGGTCCCAATGTAATAGGTGGCGAGCCTATTGCCATTAACCGGGCACTTATAAACCTGCGATAAATCTTTTCTAATTTTCTTCAAAACTGCAATAGATAGATAAATAAGTAAAGGTTGACTGGCAGAAAATGCCTCAGGCATTAAGTCCTTTTGCAGAAAGTGTACATAAATAGAAATCTCTAAAAACTTGTTTGGATTTTATATACCGTGATGGCACAAACATCAATCATACAGGAATGAATGTAGTGGAAACTTAGTACTTCAGACAGATTCACGCTTAACGCTAAGGTATTTTGCAACGTTTAGCTTTGGCGTGTTTCCAACAACCTGGGCTCATGATGTTATTTGAAATAATTCTGTTACGCGCACTACGAATACAAGAATGTTAACGATATAAAAACGGCAATCGTTTGAAATTATGCAATGGTTTTTTTAGAAAAAGGACTGAAAAACATCCAAAAAAAGGAAAGCTTTATAAGAAGATTTGTATGTCTTTGGCGAAAAATAGCATGTAACCTATTTTTATTTATCTATCAAGACTAGAAGCTCTGCAGCAGCGTTTAGTTCCTTCCTCAGTCCAGTTTTATACGAAACCCTCCGTGCACGAGTTCCACTCACACTTGACCAGTTTTTTATTATTACAACATAGATACTCTTGTCAATTTTGTATCTATTGTCAAACTGAATTGAAACACAGCATGTACCCTATTTTTATTTATTGACCATTATAATAAAAGTGGATAACACACGCTAGGTTTCGCAGTACTCGATCAAAAGGTAACACTGTGATATGAGCTACCTTATGTATAAAAGTTACCCTTTCGAAGGCTTAACTGTTTAGCCGACTTCAAAAAAAGAGGAGGTTCTTAATTCGATTGTATTTTTTTAATGTTTGTTACCTCAGAACTTCCGGCTGAGTGAACCGATTTTGATGATTCTTTTTTTATTTCATAGCTGGCGCTACTCGTGTGGTCCGTGGTGGTTATTTTTGTAAGAATTATTTCAATTTATTCTGATTGATTATAACTTGCCTAGCGAGTTTTATGCACGGTGGTTTTATGGGTCTCTGCTAGTAACCCTACTCTAAAAGAGCACATAATCGGACGAATGATTCAGATGACTCATTTGAAAAAAGAACCGCTTCCATCAAGAAATATAATATCCTTGACTTAATAATTTATTTGATTATTCAAATTAGTTTAGTGAACCGATAATGAACTAGCCTTCAACTTGGCAACGACCATGTTTTTAAACTATGACGTGAAATAAATAAATAAATATAAAAAATGTCGAATTCACTCGTATTATTTACTTGATAATATAGGGATGACGTATAATTGATGACGACACAGGCGCAGTCCGAAGGGGGGTCACAGGAGACAAGTAAAAATTCTTAGATGCTTAGATAGATACGTAAATACACATATTAGATAGAAACTTCAATTTAAATTAATTGCATTAAGTGGGAATCGAAACCCCAACCTCTGACTTAACAGCTCAGAGTTCGTCAATGGTTCCAGTCAAGTCAAGTACTTGATCTTATATTCTTTTTCATATTGGACACGTCAACATGACTTCACCTCGCTTGATGGTAAGCTGAAGGTAGTCTCAGGACCGAGGTCACCACTACATACACCGATAGTGCTACAGTGGTGGCCCTCAGCTTGACGGCCTCATCAAATGCTTATTCCCGCTTAACTTAAAGGACCTGGGGCTGTAGGAGGAAGGAAACACGTGAGCTGGAAAGAATTCCAAGTTTTATGGTGCGGCAAACGAACCGCTTCTAGTTTAGTTGTAGTTTTTGGCAACGGATGATCTGAGCTGCGCTTGTTGATATCATAAACTGGTTCTATTTGCGTCATACCACTTTGGAGGTAGATACCCAAGTGACCGCAAGCCAATTTACAAAGGTCGTGATGTCGAGATACAACGCGTACCTATGTAATTTTTTCTTACGATCATTTAAAAAAAAGTAATTGTATCTATGTACGTGTATTATTTATTATGGGTCTATGTTTAAGATTAGCATCGTGAAAAAGAAGGATAGAGCTTATTATTTGTTTTATATCCTATTATATAAATGCGAAAGTAAGTTTATTTATTTCTTACGTCGGTGTTTGTAATGGTGACCCCTGGTCCTGAGACTTTAACTTTAGCTAACCACCAGGCGAGGTAAAGTCATGTTGAAGTGTTCAATATAAAAAGTCGTATGTAATAAAAAGAATAATAAGTAGTTGTCATCCGGACATGGCGTTTGCTAATACACAACAGTTAGGAGTTTTTTTTTATTTTATTTTTTTAAACTACATAGGTAGTTTTTTTGTTCCATACAATGTCCATATTGTTCCTTGGTCGTTGAAACAAGGGATACAACAAAGAGTTACAGCTAATGTTATTACCTGTAAATATCGCTGACTATCCATAGACAAATCTTTGATTCTAAATCTCAACTTGTTTCGTTCGAATAAGACAAAAAAAAGTAGCGAGTTTGCCGATAGATAATGACGGAGCAGTTTGTTTTTGTAACCGAACATCAAATGTAAATATAGCTTGACCTTTTGGTATGGCTTTATGGTTCAATGGCAGACAATGTTATCGAAAGGGCAACACTAGGCAAAGTTCAATTCAATCGAAGCCCACGTAATTATAATTACCTACAGGTCTTTGTATATATTTAATTAAAATAGCGATAAAATTACTCAGGTAACATTTGCAAGCTTTATCCCATATTTCAACTGAGTGTTATCAGGACAGGACCGCGTTTCGAACCGGTTTGATAAAAAAATATTTTTTTTTTGAAGTTTTGTAAGTGCCGTTTTAATGGTAAGTGAAATAAATAAGGCAATTAATTTTTACACTATCTGTATAAGCATAAGGCGCCTTTTTGTAATATCATCAGTATAACAGCTACAAACTGTTAAGAATAATTTATAACTACGTTTAAAAACCGACTTCACAAACTAATATTTTTTACTTTTTAGTGTACAGAAATAGAAAAGTACCTTATTTATGAGGTCTACTATTTACAGAGGCATCAAAAATAGAATTTATGCCGTAAATTTGATGATTTCTCCTCGATTTCCCAAGATCCCAGCATCAGATCCTGATACCCTGGATATGGGACTACATCAGAAATAGCCTCTTTCAAACAAAAAAAAATTCAAAATACATCCATAATCGGCGCCGCTATCGCGTAACATACATACAAAAAAAAATAGCGTACGAATTGAGAACCTCCTCCTTTTTTGAAGTTGGTTAAAAAGGGGAGGCTATGTTTAAAGAGTTTCACAAAATTGACAGTGGAAATGACACGCCTGGCGTACCAGTACCCGCTTATCATCAAGTGAGCGTAAGTTCGTCAGCTATCTTAATGGTAAACAATAATAGCTATATAGAATACCATACCACTTTCGGTATCGAAACTCGAACAATGAAATGCTACTTCAAATAACCTCGATTCGTAAATTATCACTGACACGGTAATTCAATAAGATTAACTACGCATAACAAGGTACACAATGGCTTAATCAGCTCTAATGCCCACAATGCAATGAGTTTGATTACTAACTAGCATTGAAGATGTTCAAAACCGATGCCGGCATTACTTCCGTATGATAGACTTATAAGATACTACATTATGCAGGTATAGTGCGCGGCATCTAACGTGGCCAGATTTTGGAGTAGTGTGGGCCCTACTACTTCAAAACCTTGCCAAGTTAGATGCCGTACACTATACTTGTTTCTAGGCGATAAATATTAAAGCATATATGGGGTTAGGAGGGAGGAGAATGGTGAAAGAGTAACTGTACTGACAAAATAGAAGACTTTGATCTTCCTGCAGACAGCACAGAATTACCCAACATGGACAGCAGACATTTACCCAAAACACATTGGCGTATAGTTCACAGTATCTAACTTGGCAAGATTTTGGAGGAGTGTGGGCCCCACTACTCCAAAACCTTCCCAAGTTATATGTTGTACACTATATTTGTATGTGGCAAAATGCGTCGCATATAAACAAGTATACAGCACTACTCCAAAACCTTGCCAAGCTAGACTTGGCAAGGTTTTGGAGTAGTGGGGCCCACACTACTCCAAAATCTTGCCAAGTTAGATGCCGTGGACTATATCTAGAAATATTTCCTGGCCCACCCGGCCCCCCTCTAGATACGCCTATGCCAAAACACCAGGTTTCCTCATTTCGCAATGTGTGAAATTGTAATACAAGAACTTAGGTTTTTTTTTTATAAATTAGATTCGGCATTATCATTTTGACGACAGCGCGTGACAAACTAACAAACCGTTCAGTTATACGTGAATGCAAATGGTTAATTATGATAATTATGTTTGATGATGCCTGACCGGTGTGCGATACAATGCGTGGCGTAGTTAAATTTATTGAACCAAACATCCAATTGGGAGTAAGCAGAGGCCACTTGCTAAGATTCTGGCAACGCCTTTCGCTTTTTCTACTTTTATAATATTGTTTTCTTACATGCTCGGTAGTTGGCGGGTACTTTTGACCTGTGGGCCAATTCTCGTAAAAAATATGTTTTAATTCAGTTTCAGTCTAGTCTGAATCTCATGTCGATCTCCCAAATTTCGAAAATTTATTCTTTTGGGAGTCAAAAAAATATTTGGGAGATCAACATGAGTTCTAAACTTGACTGAATTTTGAATATATTTTTATTACATAAATTGAGGCTAAGGCCCTCATTATGTTGTTATTTCTTCCGAGGTTACTTCTCTTTGCAGGAGAGCGGATCCCGGTAGCATTGGTCGATTGATGATTGCTAACTATAAAACTCTGCCGAGTGCGCTATGAGACAAGCACTATCATATTTGCAAGAATAACAACCAGCATGATATCCTTATCCAACTGTAGCGATAAAAAAGGAGGTTATCATAGCAATTTGTTACATTGACTTTCGAATCGCCATAATTTTTTTTACTGCGGAATATTATTGTGTAGAAAGTTTTAACTGATTAGATATATTCCTATAATTAGATTAGATATTCAAATTCATTAATACAGTAGGTGAGCTAGTCTAGCCGTATCTTCTTTAAAACGATAAGCCCCCTTATTCGGATTGACCAACCGTAACGCAAACACGCGCGTTCGTCGTAACAGTTACATTTAAGTAGATTTAGTTTTAAGAAATTTGCTTTTAGGGCTAACGCACATGAGAGACGAGACGGTTGAGTCTCGATGTGACTTGCAGGTAATAATTAGACAGTTTTGTTTTGTTCTAATACTGAAGTTACACTGGTCTGGGGCATTACTATAAAGCTCTTATAGCAACTCAAATGCGATGCAGTTCAACAGAAAATCCGAAGGTGAACCGTAGGCTCCGAGGTGACGGAATGAAACTCTGTAGTGCACGGCATCTAACTTGGCAAGATTTTGGAGTAGTGTGGGCCCTTGCCAAGTTAGATGCCGTGCACTATAATGATGATGATTAGATTGATTACACGAGATTACATTGGAATTTTAAGGAAAACTCATTCCATCATCCGTTATTCAGGTTTAAGCAAACGCCTTGTTATCTCTACCTACCCCGGAAGACAAAAGGCGACATTACAAGGCCTGCAGTAACACCGTTTTCCGTAATCTGTAAAAGTGACTCCCATTCCTGAGCTTACCATCAGGCAGCGCATATTAACGCGACCATTACAAAATAAAGTTGTCAGACTAACAACCAACTATGACCGTAATAGCTCTCACACTTGACCGATTTTTTAACTTTTTCCTATCGCCACACACACGCTAAGTACCAACGAGAACACATGGTTTAGTTGCGCAAGAGCAGCTTTCTAATCAACGGGGGCCGGCTCGTCATTACCAACACATTCCTTGTTTGACCGGTGGAATGTACAGCCAATAAAGACTGATATTAGGTGAAGGGTTTAATGGCGTCCATATAACAAGACTCATGTCGGATTTCTTTAAAAAAAACAAATCTGGAATGTTGAGTTTACCATTAGTCGGTTGGTTTACTTGTTTAGTAGTTTAAAAGGAGAAAAATCAACACATTTTTTTTTATATAAGACACGTCAAAATGACTTTACTTCGCCTGATGGTAAGCTAAAGGCAAAGTCTCAGGACTGGGGTCACCACCACATACACCGGTAGTGCTACAGTGGCGGCCCTCAGCTTGACGGCCTCATCAAATGCTTTTTCACGCCCCGCTTAAAGGCACCGGGACTATAGGAGGAAGGAAACATGCGCTGGTAAAGAATTCCAAAATATTTTTTGTTACAGATCATTGAAAAATAACAATATAGGTCAAAGGAGATTGTATACGCGTGCGAATCTGCCTTGCTACAATCAAAATAGCCTTGATTCAACTTCAGCATTATTAAAAATATTTAGATATTGTATCAAAGACATTCAATGTAGTATACGGCATTGAGCACCGCAATTTTTAAAATTTCACAGGTAAAGAAGATTTCACAAACGGCATACCTACTACAATTTTTTTTATACTACTTAGGTGGCTGACAAGCGCACGGCCCACCTGATGAGAAGCGACTACCGTCGCGGCCATGGAGCCGGTTATGTCGAACTTTTACCGACTAAACCGGAACGCTGACTAGGGTCTTCTGACGCCAGGGTGTAAGGTGGCCTCGCACCCCGGTTTGACCCGGGCGATCTCTGGATTCGAGATGGCCCCCTCCAAACCCATGGATGAGTTTGGCCGCTTAAAGGACTCGGGACTATAGGAAGAAGGAAACACTTGCGCTGGATGGAAAAGTCTGCACCAATGCCTCGACAGACCTTAGCTGGTTATTGAGTCTTATGATACACCCTTTTAGTTGTATCAAAAACGATAGATAACTATCGTCTTTGGTTGTATGTAGATTGTGTGTAATAATAGTAACGTCTGCTATCTCAAACGACAAACATAAATGTCGTTGAACTAATCTAATAGAATAACTAGCGACCACACAATGAAAAAAAAATTGGATTTAAAGAGGCTTAATCGAATATGGGCGCATGCGGGCGTCTGACAGGAGCGAGTCGCCTACGCAGCCGTGGTAAATATGATGGCAGTAATTAAAAAATGGCGGTTTGTAAAAAAATTACGCCCACATTACTTGTTCCAATATTTCGTATTTGTGAAAAGAGAAGCAATAAAGTAGCCTAGAGATTGCTTTTTAAATTTTTACCATTTATTTTTGCCATTCCATTTAATAAATATGTCACCTTAATAATAACTTTTTAAATAAAAATAATAACAAAGAAGGAATCTTGAAGGAATCTGATTCACAAATTGACATTTTTTTTTTTATTCATGATAGGCTTACGTTTGACCTCAATCTCACCTGATGGTAAGTGACGATGTGGTCTACGATGAATCACGCTTGCCTAGAAGGAACCTATTCACTCGTGACTTGAAAACTCCCAGACATTGAGATGTTGACAGTGATATCGATAAAAATTGGATTGGAAGACGAAATAGTGAAAGATTTTGATTCGTGCAACCAATGATAATTATAATTATGTAATAAAATTATAATATCTTGTAATCCCCAAGTAGTTTGAAACAAAAAGTTACAAAGTAACATTTATGAACGTCAAAAAATATTTTTTTGTCAATAACAAGAATACCGCGATCTAAATCTAATACAATACTATGTAGCCGTTTCATTAAAGTAACAAACATAGTCACATAATACACACACAAACTTTCGCATTCATATATTTATTATTTGAGATCTAAATGTTCGCACATTTAAAAACAACAAACTCGCTTCGTACGAAAAGAGCTTACACAAACATTTACGTAAGTTGAATGAAATCTTGACATTTGAGAGAAATCTCACACCTGCGCGAGAACAGCCGTACAGATCTAGAATCTAGTATATCTATACACACAAATACATACATTGAATTTAATACAGCAAACGATTTTTGGCAAAACAAACTATAAGCTTCGGGGCCAGCCCAGATGTGGTTATATTTAGAGGTAATTGTTCGACTGAGAATCAAATTGCGAGGTGACTAGAATCTTGAAATATTGGCTACTAGTAACTGGATCTCGTAATGACATAATTATGTTTATACACGGGCCTTTAGGAGTCAGTACACAAAGGCGATAGTGTACAGGATGTGAGCCGAACCCAGTCTCTATCGATTGTAAGTTTAAAGCCTTAGCCAATAATGCTACCAACGCAATAAGAAAAATTTAAGGTATTTAGAATTAACATCATTCCGCTATTTGTTTTACACTTCGTTGTTTTTATCGGATACACTTCAGGGAATGTGCGCTGGAGTTGCTTAACTAAATTCCCCAAGCCCTATCCATCACCGAATGACCAGGCCACTGATACGTGGTAGATATCGCATACTCATACGCACACAACGTTTTGGCAGTAAATTCATTATGCGTACTACTAGGGAATGGAATGCGCTGACTGAGTTGGTATTTCCGGAAAGCTATAACCTGGGAATCTTCAAGTCTAGTGTGAACAGGTTACTTCTAGGCAGCCGTGCTCCACCATCAACCACATCATCAAACGCGGGCCTATTACCAATAAATAAAAGTACACTACAGAGGGCCAATTCTCGTAAAATATGTTCAAAATTCAGTCTCGGTCTAGTATCGATCTCCCAAATGTCAAAAAATGTATTCTTGTAACCAAGAGAACACCTTTTTTGATGATTTGGGAGATCGACATAACAGACTAGACTGAGACTGAATTATGAATATATTTTTTCCTAGAATTGGCCTTCAGATGTTGGGTTTAATTTATTTTAATGGAATACATTTGCCGCATGGTTTCCGCGCGAAACAGAATACACGGGTTGTTTTTCATCAGACAGGAAACACATGTCTATTGAAAAAACTTGAGCTAATGTCAGTAATGATAAGAATCGAGATCAAGTGAAACTAAACTGCATTACCGTATTTCACGGAATGAATTTCATAGAGTCCTCTTACGATCCCGGGTTCTTTAAGCGGGGCGGGGCGTGAAAAAGCATCTGTCAAGGCCGTCTGGATAGAGATCATCACTACTTTTGGGACTCCGCCCCAGCTTACCTTCAGGCGGGGTGCAGTCAATCAGGTGGACTAAATATATTTAAAAAAAAAACCCTGATAACTCAAGATTTAGTAGGTAGAAAATATATTATTAATATTATCACTGATAAAATCCAGTCTCATATTAAGAGTAATAAATAAAAACGACATAGTAAATTAAATTTCTTAAAACAAGTCTGTCACACACTAAAAGGACAATGACCCACAATGAGTAGTTTTGTTTAGATTTGACATTTCGTGTGTCTATGCGAGTCCGAGTACATTGAGTTATGTTAATTAACTGATGCTGATAAACTAATAGGTAGTAGAATTGGTATCTTTGGCCATTTTGGGGGGAATTTTCTTTAGTTACAAGTAATGAAAGGATAAAATACCGCATGCAGTTTGGTATATCACATTGGAGTAAGCATAATACACGTTTATCTACCGTTTCGATCATGGCTGATCTCTCGCTAGTCGCTTCTTTTGTCACCGGGGACATCTAGCATACCACGCATAGAAGACACACCAATGCATTCGATAGAGAAAATACCTACGATGACTTTCGATTATTCAAGTAAAATTAGATAGACAATGTATAAGTAACCTATAGCAATAATGACTTGCAATGAGTCAATTTTAAATATGACGCCATTCTTTATAATATTTCGACATTACACAGTTGTATTACGAAAGTTTTGAATGACTGAGTAATCTATTTTTCAACAATTACGAATTACAAGAAGGTATTACAACATATTTTCGAAGTTATGTTCATAAAAAAATATTAAGTCCTGAAAAAAATTGTCTTTGAATATTTTGGCGCGAAAGCCTTATCTCATTAAAATATCTCAAATATTGTCTATCATAATGGCAAATTGGCACAGAGAATGAGTTTTTCAATAGCTAGTCATGTTGTTATTTGGACATAAACTAATATTCTTAACATTGGCAGCAAGTCACAAAAAATACAAGGCACTACACAAAAACTCCATCAAAAACAGGTAAAACTGCTTGCGTATGCTTTTTTTCTGTAGAGCAAGTGGCTTGGTTTTATATGTACTCACATTGTTTAATGAGTTTTTGTATTTCTAGGTATTTATAAGTAATACAACACAACTAGATACTTATATGAAAACATGTAAGTACTACGTGTTTCAATAATGCTTGATTGGTCACCTTGATAGTGACCACCAGTGATGGGTTCATGGGATGGTGTCACTTTAAGAATAAATCAGACATTTGCTCAATCTGAATGATTTATGCCGGGCATAAACCTATCTGTAGAGATGGGTTTATGCTTTATGCAGCAACCTATCACTGGTTGGCACACATATTTTATCTTCGTTTTATTTCTAGCAATAAATCACAGATTTCAACCCAGAAGCATCTAGCTGTATTTGTGTTTTTATCACAAAATAAATAGATGTAATTAAGTGAGGTTCTAGGAGGGAGGATTGAATATAAAGACTCCTAACTCAATAAACTAACAATTTAGCTGTCAACTGGACTCCAGATTTTAGAAGGGTGCTACTACTGGGAGGCAGTAAGCACATAGTCAAGGATTTATCCTAGATAATAATTTAAAAAGAAGTATTTGGCAGTTGGAAGTATGTCCATAGATTTTGTAGACAAATTTTTGTTTTTTTACTGTGGAAACTGCCACGATTATTACCTAATTAGGCTTTTGCATGTCTTAGGATATTCAAGGTTATGTTTATAAAATTGAACCTATTGGCTATTGAACCCTTTATTAGCCATTGGTATTGGTTTAATGTAAAGAAAAACTTAGTATTCTAAATTTAGGTTTCAAAATTGTTTAACAACTGAGTCACTGAAGCCGGTAGGCGGTAAACCTGCGCTTTTGGGTACAAACTTGGTTGGTGGTTGAATGGTAGGCATACCTACTAGGTATAGAAGTTAATATTTTTTCTTTCATGTTTCAATAAACAATGATTGTTGTGCAATAGCATGTCCTTACATAGCATATGGCTGATATTTCACATGATACAAAGATAATTTCTTAGTGTGGGAGTTTTTTATAATACAAGGAAGTAATCTTTGTCGTTATATTGTTCCCACAGAATATAATATAATTATGATGTTTAACAGCTGTGAATTTACTATTCTATTTTCCAATACGTCAATGTCAGGTATTCAAGATGAAAAAAAAAACAATTAGATTTTGAAAATTGAAAGGTCTTGAATACACTCTTGCACAGATTCATAAATGAAAAAATGTTCAAGATATAATTGGAATGAAACTCTTATAAGTTATGGCAACATACAATGTATTCTGCCTTTGTGTTGTATCACAATAATCTCTGAACATTTTAGGTTTCTTTTATGAAGAAGTTTTTTACGCTAATTTGAATAATGTAACATCAGATGTAGGAAGTACTTAAACGCAAAACAAAGGAATCCAAAGAGTCTTATTGTAATGCATTCTATAGTCTGCTTGGCAACTATCTAAATAAAGGTATTAGACTGGCTTTAGCGGCAGTTGACAATCAATGAGTCAATTTTATTAACCTATTGAAGTACAGAGACACACATAGACCACTCTAAATGTGTGCTATAGCGACCAATCTCATACAATATAAACATATTACATTCCATTTTATTTAAACGGTGTTAAGACATGTTACTCAGTGATTTTCATGGAGTAATAAATGAAAATTTAGTTTAGTTAACAGATTTTCACTAGTGAAGTAACTAAGTCATGTAGGCAAATAGAATATGCAATTCATGCTTGATATTTCAAGTACATGTTATGAGAATCCAATAAGATTTAATTAGAACCGCAAATAAAGACATTATATCAATGTGTATATAATTTATAATAAACCATTTAATTGTATAAGAATATTCATAACTTTATTTACCAATCAAAGGCTTCTGTGAGCAAAGAGAGACTAATTATTAGAACACTGGCCGCATAAATTATGTGTTCATTTAAATTACATAAATGTAAAAATAATCCGATCCTACATTTTTAAATTAGAAAGTGTTATAATGGCTATAAGAGTTGTTATATTAATATTTTCATCAAAGTGTATCCAAATGCAGTAAAAAGTAGACAGAACTACAGTTATCATCCGCCAGGTTAAGTGAGAGTAGAATAAAAGCAAATAATCGTCCAACAACTGTTATGAAAGTAGAATATTAATTTATAAAACAAAGTTCATAGACTGTAACCTTGAAACGACTACTTACTGGAGTTATATTAGTTACTACATTGCAATGTAACAGGTTAGTAAAATGACTTGTACATTACATAGTTTACCCTCTCTACGATATTTTTATTGAACAAAAACGGAAATATTTCAAATATTCAACACAATAGTGTCGTTTTGTTATGACAAACGGCTTGACATCAAAACAATGAGATAGTCCTGCGTTATTTTTCGTAAGGAAACGACCTCTTAGTTAAATCCGCGCAAATAAACAATAATAATAATGTGAATACGCACTTAACCTCAGCTATCATTGGAATATTACAATAAAAACATGAATACCTGAGTGGAGGCTCCTGTCCGCGCCCCCCGTCATGTTCACTACAGTCCGCCGTACGTCGTACGGTACCACTCAACGCGTCAGGTGGGCGGCGCGCTTTGCTCCTGGCGGCCCAGCACCACAATCCACGCAGCAATTATAAAAAGAACCCAATTTCAATGTCACAAAGGTAACACGAGGGTAACGGGCTACAGCGACGCAGCCGCTCCGCACAGACGTTCGCGATAAACACTAACCACGCGCTCTAACCATTAAATATCATAACATAATTTACCTTCTCCCTCATGGTAATTAGTTTCTCGATGTTTATGTCCTTCGACTTCAGCCATATTCAATTTATTTATTTCGAGTTCTGACTGGACTGAACATAGCGACATAAAATTTTTCCAACACGACGCAGGTTGACAACTTAACCGACAAAAAAAGACGTGTCATACTGTCAAAGTCAGAGATGGACCATTTTTATTTTTAAAGTGTAAAATTATTTTCGCAACAAAAATAATCAACTTTACTGTTCGTCTGTGATCCACAAAATGACTGACATTATTATGCGATTTTGCGCTACAACTACTGCAGAAAATGTAGTGCTGTTTTAGTATTGAAATCACTGACCTATTGAAATAGTTAAATTCGTTAGTGATGTAAACTGGTCACTAAAGTGGACTATAATAACTCTACATGATCAAAGCGAATGTGCGTCTTCCTTTAGGTATATAGTTTTATGTTGAATTTAATCTGAAATAGACTCAGAGCAATAATCCTGAGAAAATAGAGCATGTTGCATAAAATGTTCTGCAGCTCTCCTCCCTATCAAATCAAATAGTAATAGTCAATCGAATCAAATTCGATTACGTAGGTTTCGGTAATAATTTTTATGTATTCTTAGATTGGTAGATAATCTGTGCTAAAGAAAAATCTTAAAAATATAGAAAAAAAAACAGCTGATATACAGTACAATAACATTACATTTATTTCATATTTCACTTAGTTATTAATACAATTTTAGTGATGTTTAACATGAATATTCATGAGAAAACTGAGTGCCGACCCAAATGTCAATTTCCAATAAGCTCACAGTTATACAACATAATACTATATATCTTCCGAGTTCTGTAAAGTTATAAGACCCTGGTATTCCATCTCTTTGAACATGATGTCCTGGTTCAAAGTATGCAAGATATCCTGGAACCTCTGTCTCAAAGCCAAATTTTCCATTCCGGAGATTTCATGCTGAGTCCTCTGTCTGCGTTGCTTTAGCTCTTCAAGCTCAGTTCGGAGCTGTTCAATCCGGAGTGACATGTTATCTTTAGACATGTCCCTATGTTGATAATCACCTTCATCCTCAGAGGACATGCCTCCATTCTTCGACATTCCAGATGCAGCTGGTGTAGTTGCCCGGCTATGACCAGCAAATGATTTTGGCATGTCTTGTTGAGACTGGAACATGTGTGACCTAAACTGAGTAGGCATTGCATCTCTTCTGGATGGACCTTCTCCATGCATGGAGTTTGTGTCCGAAAGACGGCTGTCATAAGCTGACAGTCTACTATTGTCCATCACATCTTCATCAACATTAATATTATCATCATCCAAGTCAGAGTCACTGACATTTCCTCCAAATATGTCAACAACATTGGAAGATTCTGTGTTAGACGCACTGGCGTGCGAGACCATGGTATCTCGTTCTCTTTTGGGGTTGCGTTCAGCCTTCACTTTCTTCTCAGGTTTAACCTTCTCTGGAGCACTCTGTTCAGCTTTAGGTTGGTCCTCTTCTTCTTGGATAACTTCAAAAGTAACACTAACAGCTTCATTGTCAGCTCTTAACAACCTCTTAACTTCTTTTTCAATTTCTGGTGCTTCAACATATTTCTTCTTTAATGTTTTTCTAAATCGACGCTTGCGCACATTCTTGGTCGGAGGTGTGATGCCATGTGGCCATAAGAACTTCTTATCTACTTTGTATGGATCTTTCTTTTTGTTTTTAGCAGGAGATTCTTCTTCTGTGGATGGTTGATCCGGTTCTTCTTTACATATCATCATTTGGCATATGTCAGCTGTCTTATAGAAGCTTTTATTGTCAATTGTTTTCATGGATTCTATTAGAGTTGGAAGATCAAAGATCTTGGCATGCATCAGCCAATGGTCAAAACGTACCTCGCCTTGCCGCATATCGTTTTCTATCTGTATCGTGAGTCGATTCTTCAAGTTCTCTCCAGACTTCAACACTTCTCGGAGAACTTTACTTGGTTCCTCTGGTAGCCTCAAAATAAATTGGGACTCCAACTCGGTCGGGTACTCCGGTTCTCGTTTGTCTCGATTCATAGTGATTTTTAATGATTAGATCAGTTTGTTCTTAACGTCTATTGTATTTTTATGCTCGTGCTAACTAGAAATTTCTAAGAATTCGTAATAAATATTTACCATGCATTGACATGACAATGATAACACAAACAAAATGACGTCAATGACAAATTAGATTCGAATAGAATATAAAATTACCACAGATTAAATAAAATAAGGGTCAACAGTTTAGTCAATAAATAATTTTAATGAATGTTAGAAGATCAATAAATAGGTAATTTTAATGTTATAGACGTCTCGAAATGATAATAATTTTTTTTTTGAAGAAAGAAGACAATAAAATCCTGTCATTCTAAATTATGGTATTTTTATTTACGGTTTGTTTTACGAATTTACTTTTCAAATCGATTTCTTAGCACCCGAGTTCGTAAATCGAGTTGACACAACGCTATTATTTTAGTCATCCATCCTTCATGAAACTTCATCCTCCTTTTTTGCATTGTTGTTTGTGGTAGGTACCTGCAGTACCTAACGGTTCATTAAAATTAATATTTCAGAAAGAAACTAACATAAACGAGTACTTATTTTAGCACAAAATGCAGGTAAACTTCGTATATATACTTTACAACAGTAGTTCGATTGAGTGCTGTGTAATTTTGATTGCTTATGATGTTTATTTTTAGAACCCAAATGAGGATACTGAATGGAATGATGTCCTTCGTGCAAAAGGTATTATCCCTCAAAAGGAGAAGGAAATATCTGAAGATGAGATCGTTAACATGATAGAACAGACCATACAACAAAAACAAAATGAAAGTAAGTGCAATTTACATTATAATTTTGAGGTTATCTAATGGACCAAAATGCCCTTGTATGGGCTAGTGGAGAAGAAATTGTCAAACATAATTATAAACCTTAATTTTACATACCTACATACAACATACACTCACGCCTATATCCCCGAAGGGGTAGGCAGAGGTGCTAGCACCCACCTTTTTTTGTGCTTCTAGTGATTCTAGGCCCAATCTAATTTTACCTTCAACCCTGCTGGTAGACAGACGAGGCTCCTGTGCAGCCTTTCCTATCTAGGTTGGACAGTCAGACTGGTCAATCCCATAAAAACAAGATTAACTACCTATCATCCTATATAATATCTTGGAAAGAAAGATTCTAGAGTTCTAATTTGATTGGCATTCTTTTAATGCCAGTCCCAAATCTTGATGAGTCAGACTTCTTCTTTATAGTCTATCTATAGCACAAAATCTAGCAAGAAACCAGAATAATGAGTATTCTGGTTTCTTGCTAGATTTTGTCAGCCCCAATACTTCGCATTAGCTTGTAAGTCCATAAGTACTGACATCAGTATTCTCTTTCAGAGGATAAGCAACTGTCAGAACTAGACCTGGACGGTCTAGACGAACTAGAAGATTCCGAAGATGAAGCAGTACTTGAAGAATACAGACGGAAGCGGATAGCTGAGCTAAAGAGACTTTCGGAAAAGACAAAGTTTGTTGATGTGAGGGAGGTGTCAGGGCAGGACTATGTGCAGGAAGTCAACAAGGCAGGTGAAGGAATTTGGGTGGTCATACATCTGTATAAGCAAGGGTAAGAGTTGTTTTGTGAAACTTTTTTTAATCATTTTATGGTTTAAGGTAAGATGGAGTTGAAATGTGTGTAGATTAAAACCCAAAAAATATTGAAATATGTAGGTAAACTTTTAATTTTTTATTCTAAAAATTGGTATAGTATCTTAAACTGAAAAATCAACAGTGGTGATCCTTGATATCACTGCTGATTATTGGCTGATGTCATTGAAAGACAAATTACCTTCTTGCCACATCTAAATCCATGCAATCTTAGTGGTTAAGGAGTAGGCTTTACCATTGAGAGGTTTTACGTTCAAATCCAGGGCCTGAATTCCAGGCCTATAGAGCATTCATAAGTGATTCTTTTTCAGCTCCTATTCCCATCTTATCCATGACAAATCATTTAATCATACATGTGCTCCATATATCTTGCAACAATATTCTCTTCAACCAATCCAAGCCCTGTTATCATGCGTTAATTTAATGAAGATTTAAACTCCCCTATATTAACTACTTTATAATTATTTTCCAGCATCCAACAATGTGCATTGATAAACCAATACATGCGGGAGCTAGCAGCAAAATTCCCGTACACCAAGTTCCTGAAAGCTATTGCTCAGACATGCATCCCCAACTTCCCGGAGAGGAATCTTCCCAGTGTGTTTGTGTACTTCGAGGGTGATATGAAGAAGCAGTTCATTGGATCACATGAATTAAGAGGAACCTCATTGACTATTGAAGGTAAAATAAAGTTTTTTTAGGCATAGAACCGTCAAACTGTTACTGGAATAAATGGCGGCACGGTACACCTTTTTTTGCCCTCGGCAATTCTCACGGATATTAACGGCCCATAGCCTTCATATTATTGGCCATTTTTAGTAATTCCCATCAAAATTGGTACAGCCACTAGATCACACACGATGACACAAAAACGGAAAATAGAAATTAATTTTGAAAATTATTATTTTGACTTTACAGAATTCGAATACATCCTTGGACAAGTAGGCGCAGTGGACACAAAAATCACAGAAGACCCGCGACCAAAGATTAAGGATAAGATGTTCACAGACCTCGGCAACAATGACTGGTGACGATAACTAAGTGATTAGTTCGTTAGGAATTGAAATTGGACTGTGTGGCTTGCGGTGGGTCTTCGCTTGTGTAACAAATATTTATTTTTCACATTATGAAATTACATATTATGTTAATTTAAGTTTAATTTAATATCGCACAGCATTATTATAATAAAGTTGACAATAAAACTACTAAAATTAGTGCACAGTTGTCATTACACCCTATTTGTACCCCATTTTATTAGTCGTGGAAAAGGTCTTGCTTTTTTGTTATAATTTTATAGATTGGTTATTTTCAATTCTAAATTTTTAAATCTGTTTTTTTTTTTATATCGGTCACATTGACGGCCTCTGTGGCGTAGCAGTAGTGCATAGGACTGCTACGCAGGAGGCGCGGCTTCGATTTCCGCTCAGTGCGAATATTAGTATGTATGAAATATGCATGCCACACTACTCCAAAACCTTGCCAAGTTAGATGCCGTGCACTATACTTGTTTCTATGCGACGCATTTTGCCACAAACAAGTATAGTGCACGGCATCTAACTTGGCAAGGTTTTGGAGAAGTTGGGCCCACACTACTCTAAAAAATCTTACCAAGTTAGATGCCGTACACTATACAAATATTATATTATTACCAGTAAAATAACAATGCGTATTGTCAAAAAAATGTTTTATTTACTCCTTCACTATATTTACATACATACATCAGACTTATTCTAACGACTTATCTAACATTGATCTTATATTTACACGTTTAGTATAAGATCTGAAAGTTTTTTTGACATCACATGGTGTGTATAGGCTTCGGGTGTCTTCGGGCCCACGTCCACCTCACTTGCTAGCCTTGCTGCTGATCGACAGAGAGAGAGAGCCAGGCAGGTGGTGAAGGTTTTCCTCTTGGGGTTTTTGGTCAGACGACAGTCGCTCTCATAAAGCCAAGTTAAGGCAAATCAACACCAAGAATAGGAGAGAGTACCTCAATCTGAAAAATGCAAGTTCTAGATGCAACCCGGATTCACGCTGTGAAGATGTTGATGGCTCGAGTCAAAAATCTTGAACAATTTGCGCATGCGCACTAACTGGCCAACCAAAAAGTCAATAATAGGACTAATCAACCGACGAGCCCTTTGAGCCTGTGATGAGTTTTATATCTATTGTAAAACCCATATTAATTATGTAAGTAAAAAAATTCAAAACGGGTTGGTTGATTGGTGTACCACCGCCGTCGCGCCCCACGCTTCCCACCAAAAAGACCTGTGGGGGCGAGCACGAACTTTCTTTCGTATCGAGTTCGTAACGTGTGCGATAGAAATTATATGAGATTTGTACAGTTCCTTTTACGCACGATATTAGGCTATTTGACAACATTAAAAATATACTACAAATTATGATCATCCTATCTGAAAATAACGTAACAAGCCTCATGAGACTATATTTTACACTCAAATATGCATAGTTATTGAAAATTTCAACTCGAAAGATGTAATATATTTTAGATTTATTGTCTGTGGTGAAAACGCTCTGTGTTTGATGACAGCGCTGGTAACGTCATGTGTACGTAAACACGACTTACATGAACAGACACAAATACGTTTTCTGGGATTTATATACATATATTTATACAGTGTGACACTTTATTACATCACTTGGCTCACTAAAATATTGAAATTACTTTTTTAAGCAATCAAATTCAGTATTGTTTACAAACGTCACCTAGCCAAGTGACGTCATGTACGCCATTTTTTCGAGAATGGCGTTTTGCCCGCACTTTTGATAATATAAACTTTATTATTGATTTTTCAACATAATGCATTGTTTTTTAACTGAAATATTAATGTGGTATGTCTATAATGTTATAAGGAATCATTTTAAGTAGTTTTATAAAATTATTCAAATAGCCTATTTTTGTCGCACCCGTTACGAAAGAAAATTCGTGCTCGCCCCTCTTGAATCCTCGTAACTGCATATTTATAGTACATTGTCAAGGTTATTGCATCTATACTCGACATCTATATAAACATTTGTCACATAATACTTTTCAGTACTGTCATTTTCTATTATTATAGTCGCGACCACTAGGTATCACACCTGATGGTAAGTGATGATGTGGTCGACGATAGAGCACGATTGTCTAGAAGCAAGAATGCAGATTCTTAGTCATCATAAACATACATACATAAACTCACGCCTATATCCCCGAAGGGGTAGGCAGAGGTGCTAGTACCCACATTTCGCCAGTTTATGTTTAGGTCCCAATGTAATAGGTGGCGAGCCTATTGCCATTAACCGGGCACTTATAAACAGTCTTAGTCGTATAAAACAAATATTGCATCTTCTAGCATCCCCTATGCAAGTTGATCATAGTGACGCATTTAGCGATGCAGGGCTCCACGGGGTGTCTTGACTTGATGCCGAGCTCGAAGACCCTCATGAGGATGTTGGCGGCGTGTTCTTGCATGCCGATGATCAGGTCGGGTAGTTTGTCAATGACGGACTGGGTCACTTCGGGCAGGTCTGAGTCTAGGCACTCCATCACGGCTTGGAGACCTAAGAAATTAGAGATTTAAAATAAAAATAGGTTTTAAGAGCGCCATTGATGCTTCCACACCCGGAACTTTATTTTAATAATGGTGACGTCAATATAGGTTCACCTCCCCGGTTGGTGAGCTTAAGGTAAAGTCACAGAAATGAGAGTCCGCACTCAACATTCATTTTCCCAACTTATTTGGCGTCGGCTTTGCAGTCTAACTATAAAGCGGCGTATTTCGATATATTCCGAGACTGCCATCTGACCTCCGCCTTTTAGAGTTCAATCCGCAACGACACAGAAGGTACTCTACCCGTAGAATAAATGAAATTAAAACTTTTAAGGTAATTAAGTTTCCAATAACGGGACTATTGGGAAGAAAATGTCTCACTAGTACCGCCACGGAACTATTGAAAAAAAAGTTCCACTAGTTCCGTTCCGCCACGGAACTACTGGGAATAAACGAGACGTTCGTATGGCAACCGGGATCGACAGCTTGACGGCCTCATCAAATGCTTTTTCACTCCCGTTAAAAGGACCCGAGGATGTAGGAGGAAGGAAACATGTGAGCTGGTAAAGAATTCCAAGTCTTTATGGTGCGGTATAGAAAAGAGTGGTTGATACACCTCAGCTTTGTACGTGTTGTTCTATATAGGAAAGGGTGGGGGACTGTGTGGGGGTATGTAGTAGTACATACCAGGGCGGGTGTGCGGCACAGCAGGAAGCAGCTTGGCCAGTAGCGTGAGTGCGGCCCCGCGCAGCCCTGAGTGGGGAGACGCGGCGAGTGGCGCCACGGCGCGGAGCACTGCGTCGGAGGCCGAGCGCCCCCCCCACGCGCCCCCGCGCCGCGTGCCCCACGCCTCGATCTCCTGCACATACACCGGGTATAAATCAAAGTTTGTGAAGATGAGCTAAGAATCCTAACTATAAATGCGAAAGTGAGTTTGTTTGTTTATTTCTTACTAGTTTTTGCCCGCGTGGATGTCGGTTATCGCGACCAAACATAGCCTATGTTCATTCTCGAGGTCTAATCTACTCCTATACCAAATTTCATCAAAATTGGTTCAGCGGTTCAGGCGTGAAAGCGTAACAGACAGACAGAGTTACTTTCACATTTATAATATTAGTAGTAAGTAGTATAGTAGTATGGATTCAATCATGCTAAAACATCTGGATTACTTAAGATGAAGAGAAGATTGTTTAAATACATACATACATATATATCACGCATTTTTCCTATTGGGGTTGGCAGATACAAAATCTTTCCACTTGCTTCAACTTCCATAAATGTTTAGATAGGGGTAAAAATCTTGACATGTATTCTAGATGTGGAGGGGGAGAGAGTACCTGTAACATCAATTGCTGCTGGTCGGCGGTGCCGGTCCGGCGCTGTAAGGCCTGCAGGGCGTGCGGGGGCGGCGCGGCTGATGCGGGGGTCGCGAGCTCTCCCGCCTGGAGGCTGCCCAGCGCCGGCAGGGAGCTGTGGGGGCAAAACATTCAAACTTTACTAAATCTAAACAAGATCTTCAGAACTGCACCCCCTGACGTAGCAGTCGACTCTATTATCGACACACCACAAGACGCTGTAATAAAATGATTCCCTTTCCAACCACTTATTTAACGTTTGACAGCTCAATTTTCTGTCAAATCGTTATATCCAACTGCGTTATCTGATCGATTTCAAACAATAATCGACTTTATTTGCAATCGATTTCACACACATATCCCAGGTTCACCATAGCACACCCCAATGACTTTTCGATGCTTTTCGAAGTTATGCGTGTGTATTTATCGCAGGTTTATAAGTGCTCGGTTAATGGCAATAGGCTCACCACCTATTACATTGGGATCTAAACATAAACTGGCGAAATGTGGGTGCTAGCACCTCTGCCTACCCCTTCGGGGATATAGGCGTGAGTTTATGTTATGTTATGTTACGATTTCACACATATCGAACGCATGAAACCGCTGTCAAACGTTGAATAAATGTTTGGAAGTCAAAGTCGAAGTCAAAGTCAATGTCAAAAAGTCAAAAATCATTTATTCTGTATAGACCATTTTAAGCGGCACTTACAAAACGTCAAAATTATAAATATTTAAAACTAGAAGCAAATGGACCACCGGTTCGAAACGCGGCCCAGACCTGAGAAGACTCCGGCAAGAAACTCAGCGGGCTGTTTTTTTTGGTCTATTAGGAGTATAGTATACTAACGCGATGGTGTCCCTATGTGCGTGCAGCAGGGCAGTGGCGGGCTGCGGGCGACACGCCAGGTAGCGACGCAGCAGGGCTCCAACGCGGTGTAGGAGGGAGCAGGCGGCGCCTCCGCCCCCACCCGCACGCGCCATCGTCAGGAAGCAGTCCAGGATGCTGTGGATCTCGTCGCTGGAACAACAAGCATAATTGAAGATCATTATTGGCAGTTTCTGGCTTTAATCAATTACTTTTATGTATACTGCTAGACGGATTGTATGGAATTAAATAAAAACATTGGCACTCTATCATTTTTAGTAATTCTTACAACTTTAAAACTACTAAAAATGTCAAATACCCAAAATTGTTAAGAACCCTACGAAAAACTCAAAAACCCTCAATAATCCCTTCAAAATGTCAAGAATCCAAAAGAAGCTTTGAAAAATTTGGAATTCTCGATAAACCCCACAAAATGTTAAAAATCCCCTTTATAAAGATGAGTTATAAAAAAATTTAGTTCAAATATTTTTGCCATCTCAACAATGCCCCAACACGTCTCTATAAGTTTTCACTTTAAAATTATTTGGTACGTTCATTTTTGTTACATATTACCCGAAACTTCGGTTCATAATTTCGTATGCACGTTTTATCGTAAGCCTAATGATATTGTGATAGTATTATACATACAGCGTGTCAAGCGCGAACAGCTCGTGGTCGGGCAACACCTCGACGGCGGCTAGCAGGTGCGGCTGGTGCTTGGTGGCCGGGGGCGTAGCGCCCCTCAGTAGGGCTGCGGTCAGCGCCAGAGCCCGCGCGCCGGAGCCCGACACGCGCCCCCACACGCCGCGCAGGTCCGCCTCCATGCGCCACACCCTGAGGAGACAAAAATCTTTAGGTTATTTCATTTTTAAAATTTTGGAGAATTTAGTATATTAACTCGAGATGGGAGGGAGAGTGGATTGAGGTGACGTATACAGGGTGAATTTTTCAACTTAGCGTGGATAGCCAAATCCGAAACTATGAGGAATAGCGAAAACTTCCAAGTCTCGGGGCCAATTTTGATGAATAATAAAACTTTTTGCTCAATTAGGGTTCCTATGGCAACAGTCAAGTAGCAGAGCGTCACAATCTCTACGTGATTCCTCGTAGGTAGTAAGTTAGACAGTATATTTTGTAAATAAATTATCATTCGAGTAACCATAATATATGGTGGAGTCGTTATGTAAATAACAACTCCGCTATACGCAATAGTTCCGTACCTAGAAAGGAAAAACGGAACGCGAGATAGCGGAGGATCACAAATATTATTACTCCAAATTAATATAATGATGGTCACTTACTTTGTCCAGTATTGTTCTCGTTGCTCTTTCAGCTCTTGTTTACTGAAAACACATAATTATGATAAGCGACATTGTCGAGTTGACATGTCGTTGACCTCGCGGAATGCGTGGGGTCAACGACCGGTAGCATCATACAGATATCCATTGTATTAATTTTTTTAGGCAAAGTCATGCATTTTTTTATTAAATTAGCGCTTTATGGAGCGTGAATAATGCTAATAAAAAGTATTTTTTCAAATTTAAACTGATGAAAAAAATATCGCTCAAAATTGTCTTCGTTTTTTTATACCACTAAAGTAGCAAACAAGCACACGGCCCACCTGATGGGAAGCGGTCACCGTGGCCTATGGACGAACACAACGCTTCGTTTCCTTACCACTCAGTATACAATTCATACATACTTGTGAGCTGCGTCCTTAGTGGGGGGGTACTGGGGGGCGGCCGCGATGGCTATCAACAAGGAATGCGACACGGGGTCCGTGGCGCTGGTACTGCGGGAGGCTGCGCCGGTCACATCCTCGCTCAGGGCCAAAGGGCTATCGTGGCGGTGCCGAGCCCCACTTTGTAGCAGGAGAGGCAGGATCTTGGGCACCTGTGATGTGAGAGCTGGTTAGATAGGGTAATTGGTTGGTTGATAAAAAGGTCTGGCTTAAAAAAGGTGTTACGCGAGGTTCTATTCCGTAATCGTCGTTCAGTAAATATCATAATTTATTATTATAAATAATGATAGTCAAGTCAAAATGTCCTTTATATCGCCCAATCTTCAGCATTCTTAGCAATGAGACCATTGGTCATGTTTTACAAAGTATATCTATGTTTATCAAGAAGTAGTTCTAAAGCTTCTAAGCCTTGCTATACCAGCTTGCGAATTCCACTTTCGCGATTCAGGATCGTAGTGACATAGTAGTAGTATCGAAGTAGTTTAACGTGTTGTCGTTAGATGGTGCTGAGTAATGTACCTTCATGTAGAGCAGCAGCAACAGCAGCGGGTGGTGTTGCTCGGCGGCCGCTGCCACGGCCAGCAGCTGGTGCGGCGCCTGCGCACAACGCAGCAGCAGCGCCAGGCGCCGGTCTGCGCAGCGCCGCGCCGCCTCCAGCCCCCCCGCGCGCTCCGCCACCCGCGCCTCCTCGCTCACGTACCACACCAGTTTCGACAGCTGTTCATATGGAAGGTGACACAAAAAATATGATCAAATTTCGTTAGCTGTCTAATCTTTGAAATAAAATTACTTTTAACGAATTCTACCGCGATTTATCGGCGTAGATCAGATACAGAAGGCACCTTTAAATGCTCTTTCACGCCCACTTAAAGGACCCAGGACTGTAGGATGAAGGCACGGAGCACAATAACCAGTGGAGAGAGCGTGCGGGGCTGCCGCAGTCGCTAAACATACGCTAAATGAAGCGTATGCTGCGAAATTTTGATCAGTCGCAGAAATTGTAGGTTGACGTACGAACGTCACGCGCTCCCGTTTTAAAAGGAAATAAAAATAAAAGCAATGCCTAGTTGTGTAATTAAATGGTGTGGAAAGTCTACTACAACGTCAAGTTACATGAAAGATGGGATAACATTTCACAGGTAAGTGTTTTTTACTCCATTTAATAAAACAACAATTTCAACAACGAAAAATAAAATCAAATATTTGCTCTCTTTCTAGCACATTGAATTGCATATAGCAGTTGTCCCTTTTTTTCTCGATAGTTCTGTTCGCAGCATCGCGACATTTTATATCGATAGAATTTAAAATAGGTTTATTTATTCAATGTTCTTCCTATAGTTTCCTTATTTTTTTTTTGTATCATTATTGCTTTATTTTAAGACTTACTTATGCAGGTCTTCCTCGCAAAAGTGTAGGAATACTGGTAAAAAACTTGTACATAACAGTAAAAAATTTATAGTGCGCGGCATCTAACGTGGCCTGATTTTGGAGTAGTGTGGGCCCCACTACTACAAAACCGTGCCAAGTTAGATGCTGTACACTATACTTGTTTGTGGCAAAATGCGTGGCAAAATAAATGAAATCTCTACCTCACTTAAAAAAAAATAGATTTGCTCGCCTCCGTTGCCCGGGTGCACCACGTGGAGGGTCCGGCCCGCACCCTCCAGGCGACGTCCTGCCACTAAATGACGAAGCAATTCTAATCTTTCCCGTTATCATTACCTATTGAATTTCATGGAACGCGACAGTTTAAGGGTTAGGGGTTCATTATATTGGGTGCGGGCCGGAACCTCCACGTGTTGCACCTGGGAAACGGAGGCAAGCAGTGCCTCCCACTCGCCACAGGAGACGCTACTGCCTGTGGCCAATCCGGCCGGGGTGGGAGTGGCCCTCTAGAGGGCTGCTCCGAGGCTCTCCACGTGTCCCTCTGACTAGCAGATGGCACAGTGGGGAGCGAGCAAGAGGTGAGCTGATTGTCTGCGCGCCGACGGTTGGGTGACAGGACGGCCGCCTGTCACCCTACACCCCACCTTCGTCGGGGGGTCTTAAAACCGTAGATGGCCCCGGGGTCAGCTGGGTGCGAGGGATATGCCCATTGGGTAACCTTACACCCCGGTAACTAAGGCCCGAGACGGCGTGCGGTTTTAGTCTGTTCGATCCCGACATAACCACCCCCGATGGCCGAAGGGGGTGGTATCCATGGGGATTTCCGCACGATAAAAAAGGGGTTTCATTATATTGGAAAAACATGTATTTTGTATTAAATTTTGCAGATTTCCTAATGATGACATCGAGAAGAAAGAAATTGGGATTAAAGGTACACATAGAGACAATTTTTTACCAACAAAGTGCAGTGTCGTATGTTGAGCCATTTCACGTAAAAGTACCAGAAAAAATTATTTTGTAAATAAAGTCTTCCTAATTTAATAACCTTTTCTTTTATTTTATAAAGAATATCAATCAATCAATCAATCAGCCTATTGCAGTCCACTGCTGGACATAGGCCTCTCCCAATGTACGCCATAGCACCCGATCCCCCGCCTTGCGCATCCAGTCTATCCCAGCTACCCTTTTCAGGTCGTCCGTCCATCGCGCTGGGGGGCGTCCTACTTTACGTTTGCCGGTTCGCGGTCTCCACTCTAGGACTCGTTTGCTCCACCGGCCATCGGTCCTTCGGCAAATGTGACCAGCCCATTGCCACTTAAGCTTGCTTATTCTGTGAGCTATGTCTGTGACTTTGGTTCTTTGGCGGATGACCTCATTTCGAATTCTATCCATCAAAGACACTCCAAGCATAGCTCGCTCCATAGCCCGCTGCGCGACTTTTAAGTCGTGGACTAGTCTTACCGTCAGTGTCCACGTTTCGGCACCGTAGGTCATAACAGGTAGGACGCACTGATTGAAGACCTTCGTTTTCAGGCATTGCGGTAAAGGGGAGGAGAAAACCCGACGCAGTTTTCCAAATGCTGCCCAGCCCAACTGAATCCTCTTGGTGACTTCTTTCTCGAAGTTGTTTCTACCGAGCTGGATAATCTGCCCAAGGTAGACATATTGGTGAACAACTTCGAGTGTCGATCCCTCGACGGCTATCGGTCTCGGCGTGACATGTTCATTGAACATGACCTTGGTTTTATCCAAGTTCATGCCAAGACCGACGCGTCGAGAGGCTCCATTTAGGCTGTGCAGCATTTCGCCCAGCTGCTCCAGCGACTCCGCAACTATGACGATGTCATCGGCGAACCGAAGATGCGAGATGTACTCACCGTTTATGTTTATACCCCGCCCAGTCCAATCCAGAGTCTTGAAGACGTCCTCCAGCGCGTTGGTGAATAATTTGGGGGATATGACATCCCCCTGTCTCACTCCACGCTGAAGAGTAATGGGGTTCGTCTTTTGGTCTTGGAGCTGGACGGACATAGTGGCGGTCTCATATCAGCATCTCAGCACTTCGATGTATCGCCAGTCGACACGGCACCGCTGCAGAGCATCCAGAACTGCCCAGGTTTCGATGGAGTCGAAGGCTTTTTCGTAGTCCACGAAAGCCATACATAGCGGCAGACTGTACTCCTCAGTCTTCTGTACAATCTGCCGAACAGTATGGATGTGGTCCACGGTGCTGTAGCCTTTTCGAAACCCGGCTTGCTCCGGTGGCTGGAACTCGTCGAGCTTACTGGCGAGGCGATTTGTGACGACTCTCGAAAACAGTTTGTAGATATGGCTCAGGAGTGAGATGGGTCTATAGTTCTTCAGCAAGGCCTTATCACCTTTTTTGAAGAACAACACCACCGCACTCCCGCTTCATGCCCTGGGTGTTAAGCCCTGTTGGATGACGGAATTAAATAGGCTCGCTAGCTCTTTCAGGACTGGGGTCCCGCCTGCCTTTAGGAGCTCAGTGGTAATTCCGTCATCACCAGGGCACTTATTATTCTTCATTTGTTTGAGAGCCGCCTCTATCTCGCACTGCTCGACATCGGGTATCTCCTCGGTGTAATGGCGCGTGAGTGGGGCTCTGTGGTCTTCATCGCTGTGTCCCGTCGGTTTTGTCGTCCGTGAAGCATACAGCTGTCCATAGAACTTCTCGACCTCTTCGAGTATCTCGAACTTGGAGGCGATGGTTCTGCCATCTTCAGTTTTGAGTTTCGTCAGATGGGGCCTTCCTAATTGCTGAGCGAACACTTTCGACCCCCTATTACGCTCGATCGCATCCTGGATGGCGCGTGTGTTGGAGCGTCGGAGGTCGCGTCGTATCAACTTTTTAATTTGATGGTTTAAGGCTCTCCCACCTGACGAAGACGACTGAGTGGAGGGCTCATCACGCCTCCTCCTCATAAGTTCGAGAGTCTCGGAAGAGAGTTTGGAATCAAGCTGTTTGCGTTTTCCGGGAAAAAACTTTCGGGACACTTCCTGCAGAGTTTTGACCACTGTGTCGGTTTTCTCATCAATGCTGCCAGTGGTTTCCAGCATTGCGAAACGATTTTGAAGTTCAAGTTGAAACTTTTCGTAAGAAGAAAGAAGTAAAGAATATTAGCAACTGAAATTATTACTAATATTCCCTCTAAACCCAAGGCTAACAGGTTAACAGCTAAGCTCAAGGGCTTGTGTTAGGAGTGGGTTCACGTCGGTAGTCTAATGACCTGGATTTGAACCCGGGGCCTCTCGATCGTAAGGCGGACTTCTTAACCACTAAGCTGCCGCTTTTTCTCCTGTTTTAAACAATTCTGTATCGCAAACAAATCCTTATAAATAATATTATAGATTACGAATGAGTCAACAATTTTATCGATATCGATACTTTTTTAATTACTTGTTTGGAATCCCTAGCTATTGAGTTGTCATTTTTTTGACAATTCGTCACCCAATCACAGAGGGCGAAACGCATTCTCTCCCCGCCGCGAATTGGTGACTTTGATTTAGAACAAAAACATGCCCATACTCTCTCCACTGGTTATGTGCTCCGTGGATGAAGGTAACACATGCGCTGCTAAAGAATTCCAAGAAGATTTTATTTGGGTGACATTCGCGTAAATTTCCGATAATATCAAGCTGTCCAATCATTAGTTTAGTCGTAAGATATACAACTATTTCTATGTAACTAAATAAATCAAAATATTTACATGCATGTGTCAGAATTCCTCCGCATCATGCAAATTAAATTAGTGTAATGTCGGCAGTACCTGTTGGTGACTAAGCCGCAGCGTGTCATCTGGCACATAGTGTTTGGGCGTGGCCTTGTCCCGTCCCTGCCACAGGCGTGGGCTCTCCACTATCGTCTCTGCGAAGTCCAGGACTGCACTTGCTGACCAGTCACTACGGTTGGCACACAATGAAAAAAAAAAAGAAAATTATTATATACCTTTTCTTCTTCGATCACTGTTTATATTTTGGAGTATCATATCAATTAGACCTAAGATTAATCATCATATATTGGTTTTAGGACCATTTTGGTTGCTTATCAGCTCACCAACAGAGCTGTTTATTGCATTGAAGATCCCTACGGTTATCTATGAATTAAAAATGGTCCAAGTATAGAACTCTGTGGAACTCCCATCGAATTCAAACATTCCAGTAATTTGAACCGTTAAAAATCGACCCTCTGGATATTATTGTTCAAATATGAAGTTAGAGGGTCGCGCCTTGTCCTCTATTTCGTAATTATTTAATTTCTTCAATAAATATGTCATGATGAACGCAATCGAAGCCACTGGAAAGATCAAAGAAAGCATTCTCCCAGGATTCATGAATACATTTTGATACCAACATTGGTAGCCGTGCGTTCTTTAGAGTGTGTCAAAATTACATTAGAGAGAACCCTCTCAAATATCTTATCCAGAATCTCACTCTTCTACCCGATATGCCAAAACAAAAGGCAGATCAAATCACACATAAGACAGGTACATAGAGTTGCTTTGAATAATATGTGTGAACACAGAAATATGTGAACTTTTTTTATATACCACTTAGGTGGCAGACAAGCACACAACCTGATGGGAAGTGGTCACCGTGGCCTATACGTCACGTCACTCTCGCAACAGAAAAGTACTTAATGTGAGGGTTAACCCCCGTAATATAGTGGAGTATTACCTTCCATAGTCCTGCTCGGGCTGCAGCAGGGTGGTGAGACAGTGGTGTAGGGTGCGCCAGGACGTGCGGTGCGCCAGCAGGGTCACCAGCAGCGGCCGCCACGGCGCAGAACCCGCCATGAACATTAGCCGCATCTGCACCAACAAAAACCATTCTTATTGACTAGTTTATTGAGCTGATATTGCAACTTACAGGGTTAGGGTGTAAGGCCTAACCTTGAGAGAAATCTCCATGATGATTGCGAATTATTATATTAAATTATCAAACTGTGGTAAATGTCGTTGGTGGCACAATTACAAATTACAACCTATCGAAACTATGCCCAAAATATTTCAGTTCAAAAAGACTATAAAATCAACGTGGCGTGAAAAGACATCTGTCTAGGCCGTCAAGGTAAGGACCGCCGTTTTGGGACGAATGGTGTCTGGAATGGCGGCCCGTACCCTCTGGACTTTACCCTAGCTTCTTACCATCCAGCGGGGTTAAGTCAATTGAAGGACTGAATATAAAAAAAATAAAAAAAAATATATTATATACTATAATATAATATAGTATAACATTGCGATAATGTTTATTTACCCAAATAAATTAAAGAAAGTGCAAAATCAAAGTCTACAATTTCAACGTGTCATCATCATCATTCTCTGAACCTTTTCCCAACTCAGTTGGGGTCAGCTTTCCAGTCTAACTGTGATGCGGCTGAACTTCGATATTTTCCGTGGAGCGACTGCCATCTGACCTCCACAACCAATGGTCATTATGACCAATGGCGATATAGATGTCCCAAGTTAGACTGGTTGGACTTTTCTGGGCTCCAACTACCCGTAACGACTATTTCAACGTGTATTCTGAGTATATTGGGTCTGTAAAGGGGGAATTTTGGCAATGGGGGAGGGGGGGGGGGGAGGGGGAGGAAATGCGCGAGTGAGGTGGTCAAACCGACTTCAGATGTTAGCCGGTAGTGCCGGTACACCTACTGGTGGTTCTCTAGAGGCCAGGAGCCTGACGGTAGCCGCATAAGTCAAATCTTCAGAAAAAGAAATAGCAAGCGGAACCTTGGCTCTGAGTCGAAAACCCCGGATGTAACCCTGAACCACGCTAAGATACTGATGAACCGCATGGGTCTTGACTTGAAGCCTACACTTTCAACGTGTATACTAACCTGTCTCTGCCGCTGGTCGCTGGGCCCCAAGTCCTCGGGCTGCAGCTCCGACATCCAGTCCAGCAGCAGGCCGCAGCCCAGGCCTCTGGTCGAGAACACGTGCACCGGCCCTGAAGCGCCGTCTTCATCTTTCACCTATATTTTAAAATTCATATAACTTTGCTGTCTCATCATAATCATAAATTGATAATCTTAATATATATAAATCTCGTGTCACAATGTTTGTCCTCAATGGACTCCTAAACCACTTAACCGATTATAATAAAATTCGCACACCATGTGCAGTTCGATCCAACTTGAGAGATAGGATAGTTTTTGAAACGGATTTCGACATCCACGCGGGCGGAGCCGCGGGCAACAGCTAGTGGCATTATAAGTTTCTTATGGTGGAACCACACTTCGCCATTCGCCTATATTGTATTCGAGGAAGTTCTTATAGATGACTAAACCGTCCACAATTCGTCATAGATGAGTGACTAAGGCGAATAAAGTAAATATACACGAATAAGCTCTCCCCACTTCGATTTATACACGTGAATAAAGGTAAATAGCTAGTAGCGAAGTGTGGTTCCGCCATTACATGCACAAAATAGTTTTTTTTCACATAATTTTAACTCAATATAAGTGTATTTATCGCAGGTTTATAAGTGCCCGGTTAATGGCAATAGACTCACCACCGATTATTATTAACCTAAACATAAACTGGCGAAATGTGGGTGCTAGCACCTCTGCCTACCCCTTCGGGGATATAGGCGTGAGTTTATGTTATGTTATGTAATATAAGCACTTACCTTAGACTCGTAGATTCCTTCTTGATTATTCTCAAGTATGTGAGTGATCACGTCAACTATGACCCTCGTGTCCTGTGTGGCTATGATGCGGTTGCCCACAGATTCCAGGGTTCCTGGAGTAGCTGATTCCAGAGCTGTGGAATAGATATTAAATATAGTATTTCTTTTTTATACTACTTAGGTTACAGAAACTTGACGTCTGAAAGCAGTGGAGTTTGTTGCGCCGTTTCTTCTCCACTAGCGCCTAGGAACCGGTTGTAAACTTAGTATTAAGTAGTTTTTGACGTCAAAAAGATGTAATTATGTTACACTATTTTGAAAAATAAAGAAAATAAATAAAAATAAATAAATAAAGAAAAGCAGCGGTCACCGTGGCCTATGCCGACCTTCAAACAGGAGGGTTAAGGTCACCTTTGATTTCATTTAATAACCTGGCTTGGCCACTTGGCTTTCATTTGATTTGTTTACCTGAAATAAGTGCAAGTTTGTCGGTGGTGTGCGCCAGCGCAGGAGTGGTGGAGTCGCGCTTGACCCTGGGCCAGCTGGGCAGCGCCAGCGCGCGCAGCATGTCCACCACCGGGCCCGCCACCAGCTTGCACTGCTGAAGTAGCGCCTCCGCCACCTGCTCCCAGGAGATCACACATTGTTATATTATATTGTCTACAGAGACCTTCGGATTATAGAATTACAATTTGACGGCCTCTGTGGCGTAGCGGCAGTGCATGTGACTGCTACGCAGGGGGCGCGGGTTCGATTCCCGCTCAGTGCAAATATTTGTATGCATGAATATGCCTATTTGCATTGGTCTGGATGTTTCTATGTATAATAAGTATGTATTTACAAAAAAAAAGTATATAAGTATGTTTATCAGCATTCTAGAACCCATAACACAAGCTAGTTAAACTATGCTTACTTTGGGTCTAGAGGGCGCTGTGTAGAATGTCGTAGAATATTTATTTATTTATTATTTATTTATTAATTTGCGTTCACGCACTGATAATTCAAAGATATTTAAACTGTTAGGACAAGGCTAGAAAAATATGCTAATAACTGCATCCGGCATGCAGTTCTGGTCACTAGTTGATCAAACCTCTTTTAAACGCTTTAATTTAAGTTGACCTGTTTGTTTGGGTCAAGTAATTGAAAATTGTCCCCGTTCCTGTGGACAGATTGTTCTGATATTTGGCACATATCTTTAGTTCTGGTGACAAAATAATCTATTATTTGCCTTTTTGGTTGACCAGTACTCACGTGCTAACTAAATAGTCAAGAATTTTGCCTAGCTCAAGTACTTACATCGGACAGCTGTGGTCCCTTGAAGGGCAGCAAGGCCCTCAGCAAGATGGTGGCTCTCGCAGGCTGCCGCAGGAGCGCGGGGGCTCCGGCGGCCGCCGCCAGCTGCTGCAGCCAGGACACGCAGCTCTGCAGGTAGCTCGTATTGCCGCCAATACGCGATGACGTCACTAGCTGTGGACATAGACAACAGATTACAATATACAGATGAACATGTGAATGTCAAGGCTATCCAGCTCCTTGACACCACGGACATAATAAGGAGACTGAAAAGGACTAAGCCTTTTGAGTTAGTTTAGAGTGAAATTAGTGTTACGGAGTGCAGTGAGTGCTACCTTTTAAGAACACATGAACTAAGTGTCTTCCCATCATAATAGAGACAATAAGAAAAGTGCCAATGGACACATTCTTTACCGTATAAATTATTAGCAAATTAGGTTAAATTTAAGTTACTTATTAGCCTCAAGGCTGGATTGTGACTGTTATGAAGTAACTATTCAGTTACATCGTAATGAAAAAAAAAACAAAAAACAATATACAGATTTTAAGGTAAACTTATAGGATCTAACATCCAACTGCATCCCTACAAAGAAATTATAGACATAACTTAACTACATAACGTACAATTTTAGAATTTTCAGACGATTCAACATATAATATGCGTGAAAAAGCAGGCTTTCTCAGACATTTGGCTCCACGAACCCCCATTAAAGTTTTCAAATGACAGCGAACCCTTTGTGTCTTTAACTAACCAATTACCCCCCCCCTCCCCCCCAATAGAAAATAATAAAGTTAACTGTTGAAGAAAATGAGGTTTTAATACGAATGTGATGTGTGGGCTTGTTTCTTGTCGTAAATTGAGGCAATTTTAGGAGTAATTTTGGACAAACAAAATTTTAAACTTAATCTAAGTATGTTGTCCTGTCTGTCAACAAGCTGCCATTACGTAAATCTTGCCGCGAACCCCCTACCGACGAAAGACGAACCCCATTTTGAGAAACCCTGAAAAGTTACTTACCGATATAAGTTGTGTGAAGGCCATGTCGACGTCTCCCTGGTAAGTGTTAGCGCCCGCCAGCGCCGTGGACAGCAGTAAGGGCACAGACTCCACCTGCAGGGGCAGGGGCGTAGGCGCACTGCCCCAGTCGTCGTCCTCTTCAACTGGCTTCTCTTCCTCGGCGAATAGCGTATCATCTATTAAAAAATCACCGTGTTATATAGTGCGCGACATCTAACTTGGCAAGATTTTGGAGTAGTGTGGGCTCTACTACTCCAAAACCTTGCCAAGTTAGATGCTGTACACTATAATTATTGTTTCTATGCGACGCATTTTGCCACAAACAAGTATAGTGCACGCGACATCTAACTTGACAAGGTTTTGGAGTCGTGGGGCCCACACTACTCCAAAATCTTGCCAAGTTAGATGTCTACACTATATGTCTGCACTATACAGCCTTTAGCTTCAAGTCACCTAGTTATAAGTTATAACAATGCAAGGGATAGTGACATGCTTGCCAAATATTTCCTAATACTTCTTAACGTCTTAGTTGTTTCAGAAAAAATATGCATTTCATAATTAGATATGATTTTTCACTATTTTAATTTTACGAAATATGTCGAAAATGGTTATTTTATTAACTTAAATGTGTTCTATTTTGTGTATTGCAGTAACCAAAATAAATGTAATTTTCTTTCTTCTTTCAAATTCAAGTTTTGTAATACTATGCCTACCAAGCTATAATAGCAGCCTCATTATGGCATGCGTAGATATATCTTATCTTTGCTCTTGACTAATAAAGTCGGAGAAAATAGTTGTCACATCACCAAAACATCACCTAAACTTTACCTCTCTACTATATTGGTTGAAGACAAAGGAAGAGATGTGTGTAAGAAAGAAAAGAAGAAAGAAACATTCATTTTAGTACAACACAAAGGCATTTACAAAAAATAGTTTGGACTAGCACACGCAAACAAGTAAAACATGCACATTTTCCTTGCGTTGCACCAAAAAAGGAGCCAGTTCAGCATGGTGTCAGGCACAGGTGCCTGACGCTGGTTTTCAACTGGCTCCTATGTGGAGGACAAGTGACATTTAAAAAAAGTATATTATGATTAAATTTACAAAAAATTGAAAAAAAAACAGAAAAAGAGAAAGCAAAAACAAAGGATAAAAAACCAAAAAAAAAAAAACAATAACAGCAAATTGAATTCAAGTTATAAATGTAAGGTAGTGGGTACTGACCGGGCGGGTACTGCGGCGGCTGCAGGCGGAGGGCTGCGGCGAAGGCGTGTCCGGCCGTGGCTCCCCGGGCTCGCTGCACCCTCAGGAGCTGCGCCATGTAGTTGCGCTCCACGCCCAGCCGCACCACCGCGCCCGCCGGACACGCGTCCAGAGCACCCAGCAGCGCACTGCCGAGTAACACGGTATTAGAGCACCAGCTCAACATGGATCTAGAAATGGACGCTACGAAGAGGGAGCGTCCATTGTTTATACTCCAAAGAATCATTTTATAGAGGGTAATAGCAACCCATTTATGCCCCACTGCTGGGTACGGGTCTCCTTTCCTCTAACGAGAGAGCTGAGAGGGTTTAGACCTTAATCCACACACGCTGGCCTAATGCGAGTTGGTGGATCGGACATGTCCTTAGAATTTCTTCTACGACATGTGGGTTCCCTCACGATGTTTTCCCTTCACCGTCAGCAGATAGTAAATCATGTGATTATGTGATTAGCACATATAAATTCCCCAAAGTGAAATTCACACTGGTACTGTCCGGCCGGATTCGAGCTCAATACCTCTGAGAAGAGGCCGTGTCCTTATCCATTCAGCTACCATCGCCATATAGAGTGGAAATTCATCTTTGGCGCCATAACACATAAAAAGTTTTGGTGCTCGAAACCAAAAACCGATCTGTTCGACACGAACAACCAAGTAACCTGGCATCACCCGACTGCACAATGAAAAGAGATAGCGGGTAGTTCACAATTTCGCCATAGAAAGAGATTGCGGGTAGTTCACAATTTCGCCATAGAAAGAGATTGCGGGTAGTTCACAATTTCGCCATAGAAAGAGATTGCGGGTAGTTCACAATTTCGCCATAGAAAGAGATTGCGGGTAGTTCACAATTTCACCATAGAAAGAGATTGCGGGTAGTTCACAATTTCACCATAGAAAGAGATTGCGGGTAGTTCACAATTTTACCATAGAAAGAGATTGCGGGTAGTTCACAATTTTACCATAGAAAGAGATTGCGGGTAGTTCAAAATTGCACCATAGAAAGAGATTGCGGGTAGTTCACAATTTCACCATGGAAAAAAATTGCGGGTAGTTCACAATTTCACCATAGAAAGAGACTACGGGTAGTTCACAATTTCACCGTGGAAAGAGATTGCGGGTAGTTCACAATTTGTAAGTATAAAAAGTGCGTGATGCGCAGGCGCAGCCATTTTGGCAGCAGCAGCGCGTCCTCCATCTGCAGGTGGAAGTACTGACCTCATGGCAGCCGGCGGCATCCCGAAGGTCTGTATGAACAGCGCCAGCTTGTGCGCGGGCAGCGCCCTCACGCCGGCCTCCAGCAGCGCCGGGCGCGCCGAGCGCACCATGTGCAGGCGCAGCCAGTCCGGCAGCAGCAGCGCCTCCTCCTCCGTCTCCAGGTGGAAGGCCTGGGGCGCGTCATTACCCACCCACACGGACTGCAGCCACGAGTACATCTCTTGGTTTGTATCATCTGGAGAACAAAAACATGTGTGTACAGGTCCCGGCATATTACTATTCTTCCCTTCAGCCTAAATGCCGGATACTGTACAGTATAATCATTCAGAAGACTACAGAAGACCGCGGCCATAATAACTATCGTGTTCCTAGCCTCCCCGCCCTTTCCCTTTGGGGTCGGCAGCGCGTGGGTGACGTCCCTAGGCCACGGAGACCACTTTCCATCAAGTGGGCCGTGTGCTTGTATGCCACCTACGTGGTATAAAAAAAATCAACCTCGTACATTTTATGGTACAAGAGTCAAAAGTTGGTATTTTGGTCCTTCGAGCCGGATAATATCTTAATTAATACCTACGAAAACTTAAAAACATATGTACAGTACAGTATATACAGGTCTAACAGTGAACCTCTTTTTGAAGCGGGTTAAAAAAATATTTCCGATTAATCATAGAGACATCTGTCAAATTTGACAGTTATGACAGGTACGTCAAACTGTCTACTTTTTTATATCCTAAGTGACATAAAAGTCTACTCACAAATGGAGGGTCCCCAGCACAGCAGCTTGAGGTATGCGTGTGCGAGGATGAGGTGCATGGTGCAGCAGCGGCCGCTGGGCCAGTGCAGCATCACCCTCTCGCCGAACACGTTCTCTGTGGGGACGGCGTTCGTGGCCCGGATCTACAATCACATACATGGTAATATAGGCTATTTGACTTAGTTCTGGCAATCATCAGCTGGTGTATCGATAGTGGAAAGAAATCATTTATATGGATTAAATCACACAAGAATATAATAAAAACATATTATTAAAAATAACAATAGTATCCCTGCGATGGCTGGCAAAAAATAATTGAAATATCGAGATAAACGTACACAATAACATAACAGCAGCTAAATTGCAAAATAAAAAAAATGAAATGCTAAAATAAACAGCGTTGTAAAACGCCGTTGAAAAAACAGTCCACTAAATTGTGACGTCACCCTAAAAGTTAAGCCAGATTTACATTAAGAAATGAGTGGCATGACATTACTTTTATAACATTACTTTCACTTGTAAACGTCACGTTTCGTAATGCATGTATTGAAGGAAATAATGTTATAAAAGTAATTTTTTTTTATGTAGGACACGTCAAAATGACTCCACCTCGCCTGATGGTAAGCGAAAGGCAAAGTCTTAGGACTGTCATTACATGACAGTAATGTCATGACACTAATTTCGTAATGTAAATCTGGCTTTCAATTCAGCTGTTGACTATGGCACTGCGGTCGCGATGACTAAATTTTATGAGCAACTATTTTAACAAAAAGATGCATTTTTGACACGAAAGAAGAAAAATAAGAAAAAGTAAGCATTCTGTAATCAAGAAATGAAGGACTCACCCTCTGCAGGTGCGTGTAGAGGATCTGCGTGAGCGAGTGCAGCGCGCGGTGCTGCGCCTCGGTGACGTCACCCAGCTCCAGCGGCTCCAGGCGCTCGCCGGCGCCCAGCACGCTGTTCATCACCGTAGCGCGCTGCATCAGCACCTGGCTCAGGTCCTGCCACCAATAGATACGTTGTCAAGTCATGTCGTAAAGGTGTATAAACCTAACACTCGTGTATGTTCGGGTGTGTGTGTGTGAGAGAGAGAGAGAGAGAGAGAGGGGGGGGGGGGGAGAGGGGGGAGAGAGGGACAGAGAGAGAGAGAGAGGGGGAGAGAAAGAGAGGGAGTGCGTATGTGATGAGTGTGAGTGTGTGTGTGTGTGTGTGTGTGAGTGTGTGTGTGTGTGTGTGCGTGTGAGTGAGTGAGAGAGGGTGGTCACCAGCGCCAGGTCCGTGTGGTCGGCCCGGGGCGCGTCCAGCACGTGTCGGGCCAGGAAGTGCAGGTAGGCGGCCACGTGGCGCGGCACGCACTCCACCTGGCACGCGGCCCTCACGCGCGACACCACCTCCGCGCGGACTGCGCCCCAGTGCTGCAGGGACCACAGCAGCTCCAGCCACGACCTGCAACCACCAACCAAGATTACCACTGCTGACTTTGTATTTCAAATGCTGACTTTGTATTTCAAATGCTGACTCTGTATTTCAAATGCTGACTTTGTATTTCAAATGCTGACTTTGTATTTCAAATGCTGACTCTGTATTTCAAATGCTGACTTTGTATTTCAAATGCTGACTTTGTATTTCAAATGCTGACTCTGTATTTCAAATGCTGACTTTGTATTTCAAATGCTAACTTTGTATTTCAAATGCTGACTCTGTATTTCAAATGCTGACTCTGTATTTCAAATGCTGACTTTGTATTGCAAATGCTGACTTTGTATTTCAAACTTAACTTTGTGTTGCAAATGCTGACTTTTGTATTTCAAATGCTGACTTTGTATTTTAAATGCTAACTTTGTGTTGCAAATGCTGACTTTGTATTTCAAATGCGGACTTTTTATTTCAACTGCTGACTCAGGATTTCGATTTTGGTGAGATAAGGCATCCCGGATTCTAAGCAACCAGGATTAGCGCTGTGATGATAATGAGCGTCTGATGTAAACTTACTCAGGGCTGACTTCCGTGTTGTAGTCCATTTCCCCGGCGTCGTCTGTCGATAGCGATAGTACTAGCTTAAGACCCTGGGGATTAAAAAAAAAACGATTTTACATTTGTTCGTGAATACGAATCTTAAGACTACTAAATTTTATCTGATATAATAGTAGTAATATATAATTCTCATCAGAAAAATCGAAACACTAGTTTTTATGATATATGAAACACTTACACAATTTTTTTTAAATGATATATATGGTATGTTTAGTATGCCACACGTACCCTGTTAGCGCTGGCTCGTGTGGGCGCGTGCGTATGCGCAAGCCGTTGCATGTAGTAGTGCAGTACTGCGCGTGCGCCCTCTTCCGACTCTCGGACTGTGCGTCTGAGGTGCGCGCATAGTTCGCCCGCCTTGCCCACCTCACCCCCCACTCCCCCTGCTCCTCCAGCCCCTCCCGCCGACAGGAATTCGCACAGGCACTGTACTGGTAGCACGCTAGAGACAGTAAAAGGATACAAACGAATTAACATTACAGATAGAAATTTCTTAGAAGCTCGAAATTCATCGAATAGGGTTCACCTCTATTTAGGACTAAATATTTGACTCTACCGATGTTGTTATAGGGACAAAAAAGTACTTTTGACACTACTGAAGGGTACAAAAAATACCTTTGACACTACTGAAGGGGACAAAAAGTACCTTTGACACTACCGATGGGGACAAAAAAATACCTTTGACACTACCCATGATGACGAAAAGTACCTTTGACACTACCGATGGGGACAAAAAATACCTTTGACACTATCGATGGTGACAAAAAGTACCTTTGACACTACCGCTGTGGACAAAAGTACCTTTGACACTACCGCTGTGGACAAAAAGTACCTTTGACACTACCGCTGTGGACAAAAAGTACCTTTCACACTACTAATAGGAATAAAATGTACCTTTGACAATACCAATGGGGACAAAAAAGTACTTTTAACACTACCGGTGGTCTCATTCAGTGGTATCACTGGTCCGTAGTGGTAGTCAGTAGTTATAAAAAGTAATGTTCAAGTTGTACCTGAGCTCCAGTTGGTCGTGTCTCAGGAGCTGGTGGAGCCACGGCATGGCGCGGCGGGTGCCGTGCCTCTCCACCAGGTCCAGCAGCAGCGCCGGCTGGCGGCACAGCAGCTTGCTCAGGCGCATCTGTTGTGATAACGCCTGGAGTGTCTCGATGATGGCTTGAGGTGGTTTGCGGGCTGGTCCTAGGGGTTCTAGGGTTGTTAGCTGAAAGTTGATGTTGTACATGATGAGATTTTTAACCGATTTGAAAAAAGATGTTTAAAATTTTTCGAAATTATATGTCATGATTCTTTTTTTAGGCGGAAGAGAAATTAATATGAATTTTTTTATAACACGTAGGTGGTAAAAGAGCACACGACCCACCTGATGGGAAGCGGTTACCGTGGCCTATGGACGTGTGCGTTACCCACGCGCCTGGGTCGGCACCAGAAGGGAAAGGGCAGGGGTAGGAAAGGGTGAGGAGGCTAGGAAGGGGTGGGGGGAGGAGTACAGTGAGCTCTGGTTACTCTACTTACCGGCGGAAACACAACACGATGGCTAAGGAATGGAATGCCCTGCCTGAGTCTGTGTTTCCGGAAAGCTATAACCTGGGAATATTCAAGTCCTTCTAGGCAAGCGTGATTAATCGTAGACCACATCGTCACTTACCATCAGGTGGGATTGAGGTCAAACACAGCCTATAAAAAACTTAGTACTCCACAAGTTACATAAGCAGTGTATACCTGACTAAGCAGTCTCGAGGAGTGTTCGGTGACGGACAGCTTGGCGTTACTGGCAGCGGCCAAGTGCGTCTCCAGCTGCAAGATGGCCGCTCGCTCCAGCTCCGCTCGCTCAGCTTCCGCAGCTGTGCTGTTGGCCCACTCTATGCTGGGTTTGCTGTAACGGAATATTTCGTAATTAGTTAGATTACGATTATGAACTGAAACGCCGCACGTGTTTCCTTCGTCTTACAATCTCGGGTTCTTCAAGTGGCGCGTGGAAAGGCATCTGTCTAGGCCATTTTGGGACGAAGGGTATCTAGAATGGCGGGGAATCCTCTGGATTTTACCCTAGCTTCTTACCATCTAACGGGGAAAGTCAACTGACGGACTGAATATAAACAAAAAAAGAAGGATTTGGCTGAGGTAGCCGGGGTGACGGTAATCTTAAAACCATGGATGGCCCGGGGTCAGTCAGGGTGCGAGGGAAATGCCTATTGGGTTACCTTACACCACGGTTCTCAAATACCCGAGACCCGAGTTTAGTCGAATCAAATCCGACAAAAAAAAACACCCCCTTTTCTTCGTGCAGTTGACCGCACGGATCACGCGGCCAGTGGGGGAGGTTATGTTGAACTGTTACCGACTAAACCGCACGCCATCTAGGGTCTTCTGACGCCAGGGTGTAAGGTGGCCCATAGAGTATTTTCTTCACACTCCAGACATAACCACCCCTGCTAGCTGAACAGGGGTGGCATCCGTGGGATTTCCACAAAAAAGGTTTAGCAGTGTTAAACCTTTTTTTTCGTGTGTAAAAGAGGTATGTATTTTAAAACTCACTTGGTGATGCAGGTCTCGATGAGGGCTCGGAGCGTGGGGTAGGTGGAGGCGGCCCGCTCCGCGAACTGCTCGGGGTTGTGCGCCGCCAGCATCGTCAGCAGGATCCAGCCGCGCCAGTACAGCGACGTGATGGCCAGCGGCGGCGGACTGTACCTGCGCCATACCGCACCGCAGAGTTTACATAGTTATCATCATTTTTGTACGAATATTAATTTAATACCGGCTACAAATGACCGCATCACTACATAGTATAAAACAAAGTCACCTTTTCTGTCCCTATATCCCTATGTGCGCTTAAATCTTTAAAACTACGCAACGGATTTTGATGTGGTTTTTTCCAATAGATAGAGTGATTCAAGAGGAAGGTTAAAAGGTATAAAACAAAGTCACCTTTTCTGTCCCTATATCCCTATGTGCGCTTAAATCTTTAAAACTACGCAACGGATTTTGATGTGGTTTTTTCCAATAGATAGAGTGATTCAAGAGGAAGGTTTATATGTATAATACATGCATCATATACTAAGGCTAATTTAGTATCAGCATTGCACCCGTGCGAAGCCGGGGCGGGTCGCTAGTTTATAATATAATAAAATTGTAAATGAGTCGTATACATTGGAGATATAAAAAAAAATTGTAGGTAAGCTGTGCTCGGGATGAATCTTAGCCTATGGTGTGATGACGTCAGTAACAATGTGTAATGTGTTATTTTAATGTAATGTAATGTCATGTTAGTGTAATGTAATGTTAGTGTAATGTAATGTTAGTGTAATGTAATGTTAGTGTTATGTAATTTTAGTGTAATGTAATGTTAGTGTAATGTAATGTTAGTGTAATTTAATGTTAGTATAATGTGTTTGAGGGCCAGCCAAAAGAAGAATAAGGTAACGTGCCATTTTTTCTGTGTCCCAAATAAATATGTTTCTTTTTCTATGTTAAGGATCAAAACTCATTTCATGAGCACTTACCCAGCAGGTAAAGTGATATTGTCTGGGGGGTTGAACTGGCAGAGCTGGAAGATGTAGTCTGCTATCTCCAGCTTGTCCACTTGTAGGGGGTTGTCTTCTGGTGGGAGGGCGCACGCTCGACGTACCAGCTGTTCCACTAACTCAAATACTTCTGCAGGTGCTACTGGGATATCCTAGAAAAAGAGCCAGAAGTGAACTAACGTTACTTAAGTTTTTTTTACACAAACTTACGTGGCAGACAAGTATACGGCCCAACTGAAGCAGTTACCGTGACCTACGGGCCCTGGAGGAGGGGGGGGGGAGAAATTTTTGGTGGTGGGGGGGGGGGGGGAGTTGAGTTCCTGGCTATTAAGCATACAGAGTGATTGATGGTAGATTGACAGGTCGTGTAAGAACCCTCATGGGTAAGGCCATCGAGGCTAGCGATGACGTGGATTTGTTGGAAGTGGACCGACTATATCCACATGGTGTTTTGTCAGAGGTACCTATTACGGGGAGACCCCGGGTGTATCTTACAAAGGAATAATTAGATAAGATAGTGGTCAAACGCTGCCTATCGACTATAAAAAAAGGAATCCAGGATTGCCACCCGGCGTTGGTTGCCTGTCATTAACAGGTAGCATCGCCGTTGAGTGTAGGGGAGAGGAGGGGGGAAGGGGTGGTCGATCGTACCTTAGATAACCCAATGAAGATGACTCTGAGTAAGGTGTTCTGCGGTAGAGGCGCCTCGCAACATAGGCGGTAGGTGACAGCGCGCTCGGACTCCGGCGGCCAGTTGTCCACCTTGCTGTAGGACTCCGCGGGCTCCACGAACATTATCTGTGGAAATACATGATTGTTTTAGATAATAATACGACGCCTGGTTGGACGCACACCTGCTGCCTCTATACACCTCTCCGGACCATCTGACCACCAAATATGGCCTGGAAGTTGTATTTATTTAAATACTAGCTTTCGCCCGCGTGGAATTCGGTATCGCCACCAATAAAACGACTCTCCACTCGACTCGCTATTCCACTCTTCACTTACACCCTCCACTCTACTCTTCACTTCCACAGTTCCACTCTCCTCTCCACTCCACTCCTCTCCACTAAAAAAAGGATAAACAGTATCCTATGTTCGTCTCCTGGTTCTAAGCTACCTCCCTACCAATTTATCGCAGGTTTAAAAGTGCCGGGTTAATGGCAATAGGCTCGCCACCTATTACATTGGGCCCTGAACATAAACTGGCGAAATATGGGTGCTAGCACCTCTGCCTACCCCTTCGGGGATATAGGCGTGAGTTTATGTTATGTTATGTTACTCGTACCTTGTTCAATGCGTGCTGGTAGTCGTGCCGCGAGGGCCGGTATAGCGGCATGGCGGTGTCGAGGAGCCAGCCCAGCGCGGAGGCCTGGATGACGCACACCTGCTGCTTGTACTCCGGCAGGTGCTTGCTGTGCGACGCCGTCACCAGGCAGCACACGCAGAACAGGTCGGCCAGCGACAAGAATGCTCTCTCACGGACCTGGAAATTGAAACTTCGTATAACTGACAGATTGTTAAATTGGGCTAGGGGGATAATGAATTCTGTTGTGCATTTTCATTAAACTTAACTAAAATCGTTAGTGATTTTATCCAATTCAAACCTTGTTTTCTTTCCAAAATTTGCAAAAACAATTAGGTGCAAGCCGTGATAATATTAAATGATTTAAGAATCTGAAATAAGTAAATCGAGATAAAATCAAAATTTAAAGATTTTAGTTAAGTTTAGTGAAATTGCTCGATAGAATCAACACTAATGACAGATTCTATCTTCCTATCTTAACTTACTTGTGCTTGTCTGCCACCTAAGTAGTATAAGAAAAAAAACAAAAAAGCTCTATGCTAAAAAAAGTACTTTGTTCAAGAATCCAGGTGATGTCCAGTTCTGGCGATGGAGTAAAAAAATTATCATAGAAACATATTTTGCAATGTGTTACCTCCGGCGCGGGCTCGTGGGGCGGTGCCTGCGCCAGGGCCCGGGCCAGCGGCAGCAGCGCCTGCGCGTCGGCCCGGGCCGCCCGCACCACCTCGCGGGTCAGCGCGCGGAGGGGCCGGAGGTAGTCTTCAGCGCGGAGGACCAGCTCCTGTGGACGGTGTATGACATTTCAGTTATGTTATGTTATGATAGTAAAGAGAGAGAGAGACAGAGAGAGAGAGACAGAGAGAGAGGAGAGAGAGGTCAAATATGTTAATACATGGCTCACTCGGTCTCATGCGCGTGAATAATGCCCGTACGCTTTTACCCACAGAGACTAGTATCCCAATAGTACTACCAGTGTTACTAATAATATTACCAGTAGAACTACTGAGAGTTTTGATCTCAATAGACTTACCAGTAGAAATGAAGAGCGTAGACTTAATAATACAACTAGACGAACCATTGTATTGCTCTTAAATCTTATGTAATTTCCTTGATGCTCATTTTATACCGTATAATTTTTTTTATTACAGAGGGAAGGGAAGGAATAAGCAGACCCTGAGTTCCGAGGTAAAAGCCTCAGATGCACCCGAGGGTAACACTAAGAGAGGTGGGTTGTATACCTGGTAGGTGTCCGCCATGGCGGCCGGCACCTGCTGCGGCTGCGCCTGGATGAGCGCGGCGAGCACGGCCATGTTGTTGGGCGAGCGCACGTTGGACAGCTCGTTGTAGATCGTGTGCGTCACCACGCTGCGCAGCAGCGCGCCGCTGTCCGACACCATCTCCCTGCACAGCGAACACACATGTTACTATATTCCGTTAATTGATTCAAATAAAGTAAGCTCGTAGGTAGTAGCAAAAACTTTAAAGTGTAGAAAACTATATTTAAAAAAATATATGTTAAAGTTTGAGGGAATTTACAGAAGAAGCCCTCATCCAATACAAGAAGAAGAAGACTTTACTGCTTTAAAAACTAGTATCAATCGAGGAGTCGATAATTTAGAGATGCGCATTCGTTGCAAACTTCTAATTCTATGACGTGAAAGAGCAGGTTGGAGATATAGACGTCACTAAGGTCATAAAGCATCATCTGCAGATCGACAGATCTCGTACACGAAGTGTTCTACCGTGTGACCACTCACCGGAGGCAGGCCTGGTAGGCGGCCTGCAGGGGCTTAGTCTTGAGGCGCATGCGCGCAAGCTGCGCCAGCACCTCGTGGTCGCGCGCGGCGCTGGGCCCGCTCGCGCCGCAGTTGGCGCACACGCACGCCAGCAGCTCCTGCGCGCAGCGCCACAGCTTGCCCGAGTGCAGCCACGCCTCCAGCCGCGACGCGGAGATCATGCGGATCTGAACACGCACACTACACGTCAGAAACACCGCGACGAACCGATAATAAACCAAGGTTCATAATACAAACACATTATTTATTTTAAAATTTGTTTAGTTATGCTATTGGAAAAGGTTTTCCTTTGGCACTACTAGTTGTGCATACATAGTTGTTCCATGGGGAACATAAAAAAGGGGCACAGTTACTAATTTTAAAACTTGTTTAGTAGTGCTATTTGGAAAGATTTTCTCCTTGGTACTACCAGTTGTGCATACATAGTTGTTCCATGGGGAACATAAAAAAGGGGCACAGTTGACGGTATTAAATTCACTCACAAGTTGAACCAAAGGTGGACCGTAGGTATGCCTGTCTGCCACCAAGTACAAGAAAAACCAACCTCAGGGAATCCGCACGTAGCGGACAGCAGCTTCAGGAACCCTTTGCCAATGGCGTCGGGCGCAGCGGAGCGCCGCTGGATCTGCTCCTTAATGGCTTCTAGCACTAAAGCCTCCACAGCTTCATAGCTACTCACATACCTACAAATGTTATTTAATATTTAACACTCAAGTATCTATACTAATATAAAATTGTAAAGTACTGAATCTGTATAATGGAGACTTAAAAAAAAACTTGGGTTATGTGCAATGAACGATACTGAAAAGAATTTTTTTTGGAATTCCAAAAAAAAAAATTCTTGGATGGATGCGATGGATGCAAAAAATTATCAGAATTTAATGCGAGTTTTACACGAAAACCGACGTTCAAACGGGTGGAGCCGCAGGCATAAGCTAGTACTAGAATAACGAGTGACTTACCTCGGAAAGACTGAATATTCAAGATCTGTGTTATCTGGAGTATCCTCCTCCGTGCTGCCCATTAGTGGGGACCCAGACCCTGAAGGTGACATTGTACCTGTTGCAAGAAGAGCCAATCATTATAATGTCAATAATAAGAAGAGCCAATCATTATAATCTCAATAATAAGACGAGCCAATCATTATAATCTCAATAATAAGAAGAGTCAATCATTATAATCTCAATAATGAGAAGAGCCAATCATTATAATAATAATAATAATAAAGAGAATAATAATAATAATTCTTTATTGACACAAAGATTACAGTGTTCACAATAAATATATGAATTCCCTGGTCCCCGAACTAGTGTGAACTGTATTTCAGGGACCAGTGTCTTCACCATTTTTCGGCTACAGTTTTGTGCCAAAAAATACAAATAAAAATTAAAAGCAAATATAGAAAAAAGCTTAGTTATCATAGCTTGTGTGTGTGTGTGTGTGTGTGTGTGTGTGTGTGTGTGTGTGTGTGTGTGTGTGTGTGTGTGGATGTGTGTGTGTGTGTGTGTGTGTGTGTGTGTGGATGTGTGTGTGTGTGTGTGTGTATGTGTGTGTAGATTACCTGTTCTTAATCATACTTTCCACCTCATCATAGTTATGTTGCCACAACCACCCCAGTACTATTTTTTTAAATTTATTGATGGTTAGATCATTACATCCTTTGTGCAACTTCAATAGTTTGTTGTAAATAGATGGCGCAAGAACATCGAAATGATGTTGGGCAAAGGTTGTCCGTACTCTAGGTACTATACATCGGACCACCCGTTTCATTCTTTGTGATGTGGTGAGTAAGGTCTGTTTGTGGTACGTTTTTAGCATTTCGAGCAAGAATAATTTCCTTACTGAGAGGACCTGTGCTCTTTCATACACGTCTGCTGTTGGATGGCGGTAGGGAAGATGAAGCAAAACCTTTAGAACGCCGCGCTGTGCTCTTTCAATTTTTATGAAGTTTTTTTCCCTTGCTCCTCCCCACGCACAGATGCAGTATCTGGCCAGACACTCACATAGGGCTCGGTAGGTATTTATTAGGGTCTTATTGTTAGCAACATTCCGTAAATTTTTGAAAATGTGCATCATTTTTCTAATCCTGGTGGTCATAGTTGCTATGTGGGCGCTCCAATCAAGCCTTTCGTCTAAAATTACGCCAAGATATTTTATGGATGGTGCTCGTGATAGTGAGTCACAGGTACAGTTACATCGTTGCGCAGTGTGGTTGCAGGGAAACATATGGATTTTAATTTTAAAATTGCTACCAGGGTTTGTCATCTGGGATTTATGGAAGCATATGAAGTTTGTTTTAGAAGTATTGAGTGAAAGTAAACTATGTTCCAACCATTGAGTAACTTTAGCCAGACCACTTTCAGCCACTCGGGCGATCTTATCCCACGATGTACCGTGGAATAGAATGACGGTGTCATCTGCGAACATTAGAAGTTCCGCGCTCTCTAGAGGTACATTGAATAGGTCGTTAATGTATACTAAGAATAGGGTTGGGGAGAGTGCACTACCCTGTGGCACGCCGAAACTACAGGTGGCACTGTCGCTCTCGTGATCACCCACCCGAACCGTCTGGACTCGATTTGTTAGGTAGTCTCTAAACCATTCCAGAGCAATGCCACGTATGCCGACGTTCTCCAGTCTAGCCAAAAGGATTTTTACCGAGACCGTGTCGAAAGCTTTTTGGAAATCAAGGAAGACTCCAGCACATCTCTGTCTTTTGTCCAAGTAGGCGGTTATGGAGGTAGTAAGGGTTAGAACAGCATCTTCAGTGGATTTTCCCTCTCTGAAACCAAATTGGTTATTGCTGATTCGTTTATTTGTCTCTAGGAACGATATCAGCCTCCTGTTGACAATTTTTTCTAGGAGTTTAGCTAGTGTTGAAAGCAGGGAGATTGGTCTATAATTAGCGGGGCTTTCTTTGGCTCCTGCTTTGTAAATAGGGCATACGATGGCTCTTTTAAATAAATAAGGGAAGGTGCCTGATTCGAGACTAAGGTTACAAATATGAGAGAGCGGATGAGCCAGAGAAGTGATGTTTTGTTTCAGGATTCCAGTGGTAATTTTGTCTCCACCCGGTGAACTGTGCGATTGCATCCTATATACAACACTTGTTATTTCCAAGGGGTCTGTTGGGTAAAATGCCATGGAGTCCCTAGGTGGATTTTGTGTATTTGCCAGAGATGCAAGCTCTTGTTCAGATTTACCAATCCTGTGTAATATTTTATGTGCAAGGGCACCACCAATTGACGTGAAATATTTATTAACTGTGTTAAGTGAGTCTGTTGGTGAATTATGCATGTTCAAGAGTTCGGTTGAGGTAACCTTTTTTTGGTCAAGATTACAGACTTCTTTTATGGTTTTCCATGTCTGTTTGATGTTTCCCTCGCTTTGGACTAGCCTTTCTTGGTAATATTGTTTTTTCAGATCTTTTATTAATCTGTTGCAGGTGTTCCTATAATTTAGATATTGATGTTTAAGTGTTGCATTGTTAGGTGCTTTTTTAACTTGTGAATGCAATCGATCTTTCTTCCTAATTACCCTTATAACTCCTTTGGAAATCCATGGCTTGAGTGGTTGGTGTCGCTTGGATATTATATTGGTCTGGGTATTTTCTGCAATAGTCCTTGTTAGTATATTTGTGAATATTTCTGCCGCTTTGTTAGCATCGCAGGTTTCGTAGACATCATGCCATGATTCCTTCAAAAGTGCGTCTTTGATGGCTTCGGTGTTTATTTTCACTTTTCTTTGGGTATGAGATTTTTTGTAAATCGAAGCCTTACTGATGTATAGCAAGATAGGTCTATGGTCAGTAAGCTGCTGCTCAAACACAACTGTCTTCCAGGGGTTCCGTGCGTTGATCATAAAGTGGTCCAGACAGCTGTGAAGCCTGGTAGGTTTTGTGATTCCCAGCTTAAGCCCGTGCATCGCCATAAGATTTAGGTAGTCCGACGACTCGTCTGTGTCAATTAGAGTGTTTATATTGATATCCCCAGTGAGTATTACATTTTTAGTGTGTACGTCACGTAATACACTCGAGAGCAATGAATCCGGGTCACTTAAACGAAGAAACTGGTTCTAACCTACGCAGACCAGGAACGGGCAGAACCAGGTGTACCACAGCACGAGAAGACCGATACTTGGTGAACACCATGCTTCGAAATCGCTTTCTCACAGGAACTGAACTCACCAATCAGTTTCGACGCCTCGGAGGAAGTAACCCAAGTGCATGGACAGTAAGACGTCGGCTTGCTGAATCTAACTTAAAACCCCTTAGACCTGCAAACGGCCCTAAACTGGAGCGTGGGCATCGTATTTCGAGACTAAGATATGCCCTGTTTCCTATTTTTGTTTTAAGGAGAGATCAGCAGTTTTTTTCTTTATGTAATTTTGTGTTAATAAAATGTATGGTGACTCATATTTTTTTTACTTTCATTTAAGGAGTATTACATTGTCTATTAAATACAATTTATTGCATTAACCTATCATTTTTAGTTTCCGAGATTTTTAACATTCTTTAAGTGACCCGGATTCATTGCTCTCGAGTGTATTTGGTCCAGTGAACGAAGGTAGATTAATGGGTTACTGAAACATGGTGGACGGTATGAACATATAATTGTGTATTCCGGGCGAATGTTAACGACAAGACAGTTACCTTCCGAACAAAGAGGCTCATTCGCTTGGGCACCCAATTCCTCGCGCGTGTATACCACTACCCCGTCGTTCTGGTTGATGACGTTTCTTGACCAAAACATATCGTAGCCTGTCATGGAAGGAGGGGGATGGTGCTCGTCGGTCCTACACTCGGTAAGCACGAAAATGTCTATGGGAAAAGAAAGCTCAGAGGCAAAAGCCAAGAATGGGTCCAAATTATAGTGTATGCTTCTAATATTTTGTGTAACAACGCACAGGGAGTCTTTTCCATAATTAGTAAGGTTTAATATTTCTGAGCAGTGCCTCGTTTCACCAATAGAAACACAATCTACGTGAAGGTTTGTGTCGTCAATTTCATTCACTAAAATGTTACTGCAACGGTCGAATTTTATATGTGTGAATATCGCATATTGTGAGCGCTTTGTAAGTGGTACGGTTTGAGTGTTGTTTGGCGTGAAGAGGCACATAGTGATAAAAGTAGTCAGAGCCTTTGTAGTTCTGAGAAAACGGTGATATTTGTTCAGTGTTTATTTTATAAGTGAGATGTGGTAGACTCCCCATTAGGTGAGTAGTGATGTTTTTGTAATGTCCAGTGCATGCGTAAGGTTTATTATGTTGTGTTTGTGGGTTGTTATTCGTGTCCAGTGTTAGTAATTTAATATATTTATGTGGCTGCAATGTGGCTTTAACTAATTTACCAGTATATATTTTCACATTATAATTACTATATAGTAGGAAAGAGTATGTAAATTGAATTAAATCTATTATACCACTAATTAATTTATATAACACAAACTCATTGATGTGGATGAGATTCAAATAACAGAAACTATTCTTTTTTAAGTAGGTTAAGACAGTCACTCGAATGTACAGCAATTGCATCAGCTCCTTCACGCTCCCTAACAAAAATTCTTCCGTTATTAAACCAACAAAACCTATATTTGTTCGTCTTACAAAAAATACGAGCTTCGTGAAAAACTTGTCGTATACTTCCTGGTAAATGCTCCGCAACATAGATAGGTGACAGTCCACTAATGCCAATGTGACCAGTATTCAGCTTCTCTTGGGGTGGCAAACCTTTGTTGAAAGTGCGTGTGGCTTTTATTACTTGGTTTTTCTGAAGCACGCTTGAAAATTCTACTACGATAGGTCTATTAGAGCCTTTCTTGCTCGGGAGTCGGTAAATATCTCTTATTTCAGAGGATATGACCGGCACTTGTACCGCATTACATGTTTGAACTACTACAGATGTGAGATCACTTGTTGTTTCCTTCTCGCTCTGTGGTACATTACGAATTTCTATTTTTGATGAGCGGGTGCTTCGCTGTAGATCAGTGACCTTTCTTTCAAGTTCTAATATATATTTACGATGTTCCAATTTTTCCTCCTCTAGTTTTCCAATCGTTTCTTTCAAAGATTCGTATCCACTGCTCATAAACTCTATCGCCCTCTCTATCTCCATATTTGTCTTTTGAATATTCAGGTTCTGTCGCTTCACCTCCGCTATATCCGTAGTTAACTTCGCAAGCAACACTTCCTGGTCCGATTTCCAGGACGTCAGTATACCAGAAATTTTCTCCTCAAACGCCTTCCACTGGTCAATCGGTGAAAACTCTGGGCGTGGACGCTTGTTTCGCGATATTAGGTTGCTTAGTTCGGGAGCATTTCGTATAAATGTGTCAGGTGTGCCCATGACATCCAGATTCTCGTCATCTTCTTGAGGCGGAGTACCTCTAATAATCTCAATAATAAGAAGCGTCAAACATTATAATCTCAATAATTTAGAAACTACTTTTTGACTAATTTTGAACAAATTTCAATTATTTATTTTTTTTATTTTTTATTTATTAATTTTCATGCACTATATGTACACAGGCGAACTTAATGCTACAGGCATTTTTTACCAGTCAACCATAGGTGACGCAGAGAATAAAAAGTAGGTGCATTATGAACGAAAGATAATAATGTTACACTTTTTTCTAATTCTTGCAACATTAATTATGTAGGTATTTAAACTATCATGGTCAATATAATTAGTAAATAGTCCATTGACTCTAATACAAACATCAATTATGTTATCTTACACAATATATCTATACTAATAATATAGAGTTGTTGAGTATGAGTTTGTTTGTTTAGTTAAACATGCCAAAGTCAGGAAGTACTGGTTCAAATTGAAAAATTACTTCAGTATTGGTTATAGAAAGAAAGAAAGAAAGAAAATGTTTTTTATTGCGGATGACTCAACATGCACACATATAAATAAACGAAATCTCAAAACAAAATTTAAAAAAATATATATAAATATAATAATAACAAGATCAGCATCAGAATGGAACTTGAATTTTTAGTTTTTTTTTTACGCGACCACAGACAAGACATTATCCTGTTATTCGAGGAAGCTTATAGGCTATCATCACGCTACTGCAGAAATTAGTGGTGCAGTGATCATAAGTCAACAAATTGGAAAAAAAATACATAAGGGATGCTTATGCTATGGTCACAGGCGGAACTGCAAGGGGCGCTAGTACAACACAATTATCTTACCGAGAGTATTATCAGTGGGTATGAGGTGTGACGGCGGCTGCTTAGTGCTGAAAGCTGTGACCACATTCTCTACAAAGCACTTGCACCACGAACACTCGACCCAACACCGCTCGTTCAGAGCATCTTCGATATACACCTGCAAATTTTTTCATCAATACAGTGCTTTATTAATCGGATATTTTAGTCTTCGTATTTGAAAAAATCTAAAATATATTATTTAGACAGCTTACGCAAAAACCAGTCACAAAATATTTTCTTAGTTTTAGTTCATTAACAAAAGAAATTTTACCGTTCAACGTTTTAAGTTTTTTTTAGTAATATATTTAATAACTTTTCAGCAGTCATGGTCAAGGGAAAAAGCAAGCGGCTGAAAAGTAAATGAAAAATCAGCGTAAATAATAAATTAACCGCAAATAATCACGATGGGATCCATTAAAAGTAGTTTTAATTCAATGTGTGGTTCTGACGATATAAAATGCTTACCTTAATAAATATATCAGGCCAGTTAGTACTGTCCCGGTGTCCAGCATATAGCATGTTACATGCCAAAACGAATACCAACGGGTTTCCCTTATTCTTGAACGCTGCACCTTGTTCTCTCTTCAACAACGTGCAGAGAGTCTGCGTAACAACCTCGTGGGCAAACATATTGGGACGAATCTTTGTCAAGTAGAGGAGACTCATACATAGTACTGGGTCAGGTTTGGAACGTTGTGATTTCAGCAGACGTATTGACCCTGTCAGAAGGCCTAGCTGTAAGATGAACAAGATGTGTTAACTTTTAACTCGCAATAGAAAAAAAGTAATTAAAATTATTTGTATAAGTAGTTTAACGTTAATTTAGATAGATGGCGCTGTGGATCACAGTATGGTTGTACCGATTGTTTAATATTTTTGTTAAATTATTAGCTATTAGAATAGGATATAGTTTATTCAAATTCCCTAGCATTCACAACTATTTGAGTACAAGGTACAAGAGTGTAACACAGTATTATGAGAATTTTATATTGACTCTGCTTATACACAAATAATACTTACCAATTTATCTGAATTGAGAGTATCTAGGGCCTGTAGGACACTGGGAACCAAATCCACAGGTTCTACATCAAGAGAAGTCCCAGCTACTGCCTCAGCAGGAGAACCAATCCGGGCTCGTTTGCTTGGAGGTTGAGTGCCAAAGCTGGCAGGGTCTCTTTTACGTTCTACGCCTAGAATAGAGTATATCATTTAAACAAATTGTGTTTGCAAAGACATTGATAATGCGTATTAATATTCTATGACACTCTACACAGTGCACTTTAGACCCAAAGTAAGCATAGTTTACCTTGTATTATGGGTTCAAGAATGCAGATAAACATACTCAGGTAGGTACATATTTTTTGTAAATACATACATATTATACATAGCAACATCCAGCCCAATGCAAATAGACATATTTATTTATACAAATATTTGCACTGAGCGGGATTTGAATGTGCGCTCCATGCAGTCGAATGCACTACCGCTACGCTACGGAGGGCTTTCTATTAAATTGTACGTACCGCTAGATGAAGGTTTATGAATGTTTCTCTTCTCACTATCTCTGGACACAGGCACAGTAGACTTGCTACCAAGCGCGAAGATGTCTTGAGGATGCTGGGGAGCTTTATTTTTGCCACCCCGACCCGACGAAGGGATTTTACCACGTTCCATAATTAAATTGACTGTAAGCTTAGATTTCAATATAAGTGATCATTGACACACATTGCATATATCTTTCTGTTACAATTGCAGAATATATACAATTTAGGGACGACGCGACGATGCAACAAAACAAATACGCCGACTCGCCGTCGCAAAACAACCACATGTCACATTGACACTGACATGATAACTGCTGACTGGAGACGGGTACGTTTGAGAAGTCAGCTTTTAGCGCCCATATAAACAAATCGTGCTCTCAAACCTTGCTAAAAGCGTGCTTTTTCAACTTCAACGTTGTATATAATAATATGTTGTTTTTTTATTATTTTTGTTGTTACATACATATATTGCATAAATTCTAAATCATTCATATTCACATTTCAGTTCGGGAGGCTGAAATCAATAATACTTTTGCCTTCATTTTGTTTCATTTTATAAAATCTGTCTGTCTGTCATAGTTGTCAAAAAGGGTCCTACAAGTAAAAAATAAAAAAGGTAATTTCATAATTCTTACTTATAAATTCTTAGAAATACTTCAATACACTGTTCTTTCCTTGCATAACTTACAATAAAGTAAGTACTGTTTACAAAATTTTGTTATCACAGTTATGTAACAGGTAAGGTTATATTTGTTTCAGATGCTCACCTCTAGGCTTATGTCTGGTCTGAGGGCAGTGCAGACCTCTGTGGTCATCACCAGGAATTTGGCGGCAGCACAGAAATCCACTGACCCCATCCAGCAGTTGTTCCTCGACAAAATCAGAGAGTACAAATCGAAGAGCGCGTAAGTGGACTAGCCGCCCTTCCCAACTAATAATCTAGTCTCATAGGATCTGTAATACTCCCAATATGATGCACTTTTCTATATATTTAAGTGATTTAAAAAGCAGTTTATCTTGAAGTTGTTCACTATAGTAGGTACATTGATACAGGATTGATAATTTGTACAGACACCCTTATGAACAGTATTATCGCCACTTTACAATTTTTGGTGCTATTTATGATACTTAACAGTAACTGGTTTATTTTATGATTATGAATTTCATGGGCCTCACAGCATTCTCAAAGGTTCCTTGGAAACAGACATTATGTGTATCAAGTTCCACCAAGTGTGTTGAAAAGTTGAAAAGAGTTGATCCAATTATACAATAAAATGTTTTTGTGACACTAAAATAATAAATCAAATAATGTACAATTTTATTGGAAGTTCAGGCATTCCATTGAACCTACCTGTTGTCTTGCAAACTGTTATAATCTGTTCCGTTCCACTATCCAGGTCTTCCATTTTTTTTCAATATGGCTTCACCTTGTCTGATGGCTAGCTAAAAGTGTCAGAAATGAGGGTCACTATTACAGCCTAATAAAACTACTATGATAGCCCGAGCACTAGTGTGTCCAATCTTTTTTTTTTCGTGTAAATATTGCCGCGGATACCACCCCTGCAGCCAGTGGGGACAGTTAAGTATCCAACCCTATAGACTCCCAGACTTCACACATAGCAGTTGCACTTCATAATACATCACTAAGAAATATTTTTTTTATTTCTTGCAGTGGTGGCAAGCTTGTAGAAGCGAGCCCGGAGATTGAAAAGGAGATGAAGAATGAACTGGAGAAGCTGGAGAAGCAATATGGCGGCGGTTCCGGTGTAGACATGACAGCATTCCCCACCTTCAAGTTCGAAGATCCCAAGCTAGACCCCATCAATGAGCAGAAGGCTACTGAAAAGAAAAAGTGAGCACTTTTTCACAAAGAAGTCGGTTCAGGATATTGTTAATAATAAATTATCTGATTAGACAGTATGTGTTATTTGATTTTGTAGGTTAACATAACACATTGCATGATTAAAAGCAAAGCAAAAATTCTAGACCCTTTTTTTTTGTGCGGAGATCCTCATGGATGCCCTACCCCCACCCCCCGCGGGGCAGCTTATGTCAGACTCTTAACCGACTAAAACCGGACGCCGTCTTGGGTCTTCTGACGCCAGGCGTTCAGGGTCAAAATGTCCAACGGTGTCAAGGGTGTAAACATAACACATTGCATGATTAAAAGCAAAGCAAACACATTGTGACCCCTTTTTTTTCGTGCAGAGATCCTCATGGATGCCTTACCCCCACCCCACCCCCCGCGGGGCAGGTTATGTCGGACTCTTATCCGACTAAAACCGCACGCCGCCGTCTAGGGTCTTCTGACGCCGGGGTGTAAGGTGGCTCATAGGGCTTTCCTTCCCACACATTGTGACCCCTCTTTATAGAAGTGCAATAAGCCATCAGTGAAAATTTTATCACAATCGGTTGAGTCTTCTTCTTTCGTGTCAATGAGTCACTTCTTCAAATTATTCGGGCATAAAACCGACTTTATTCTTCTTCAACCTATCGTTAAAGTCGTATCCAAATTCCAAAGCTTTCACCTCGGAGTCTGGGGTCCGCTTTACCAGCCTTAACTGCGGATTTGGCTGGACCTCGATATTTTCCGTGAAGCGTCTCGGCGCCTGCCGCAGCGGCCGCGTTCACTTCCGCTACGCCACAGATGCTGTCTTTATTATAGATAGATTTTTGTTACAGTTCAGTTTAGTATGGGGAGTTATAATCCCACTCTTAACAAGAAGTTGTATCATAACTCCTCATTCTAAACTGAACTGCGCCAGTAAATTAAAACATAGGGCGAGGTCATTCACTTTTGAAGAATTTTAACAGCGCCGTTTAGGAATGTGCTCCGTGTTTAGGAACAACAAAACAACGCCATCTATCGAACTCATTTTGGTACTACTTAACAAATCAATTATTATTGAGACACATGCCAAATACATTAAGATGCAGGAGCTCAACGGCTTTAAAATACTAGCTGATGCCCGCTTATCGCGATCTATTTTTTTTAATACCACGTAGGTGGCAGACAAGCACACGGCCCACCTGATGGGAAGCGATCACCTTGGCCTATGGACGTCTGCAACACTAAGGGCGTTGCCTACCCTGAAGTGAAGGGGGCAGGATATGAAAGTGGTGGAGAGGCTAGGAAGGAGTGGGAGAAGGAGGGGTACATTGAGCTCTGGCTACCCTACTCGCCGGCGGGAACACAACACGATGGTTATTATGGCCGCGGTCTTCTGTAGGGCGGAGGTACTACCCCAGGCGGACATCTCATTTCGGACGAGAGATACCGTCGTCGTGTCCTACCTCCTTCAAAATTTTATTATGGTTTATGATCATATCTCCGATTCTACTCAATCAATTGCAACCAAACATACGGCAGATTTTGACCAAGATTTTTCTTAAAAAAAATTCCGCTTCAAATTCCGTTCATCGCGAACAAACATACAAACCGTCAAACAGACAAGATTTCCAAAAAAAAAATTACATAAATGGATCTAATTGCTCATAATATTTTGAAAGGCGTTTTCTGCACCGCCGCACCAGCCGTGGGTACAGCGTATGGTCACAGTACGTATGTTGTGTTTGATAAACTATAGGCCAGGTGACAGCGGACCCCTTCCCTATGCGAGCATCAATCTACCTACTATTGCCTCGCCAGTAGCACAGAATAGGTATATATTAGTACTCCCGTAGTTTGGTAGAGGCGGAACTGACAGGTGAGGCTTAACTCCGGCCCCGAAGGATTTGGTTCCTTGGAACATACATACAAATCACGCCCTTTCCCCATCTTGGCATACTCCTTTCGCTTCTTCAACTTTCATAAATTTTGTTTTCATACATGCCCGCCGGTTTTGGCCCACAACCGGCGTGCGTGTATGTGGCCTTTCTCCAAAACGTCCTGGATCTGATTTCTTGGACCATGACAACTTAGATGGTGAAAAATCAATTTCAATTTTCAATTTCAATTTCTTTATTTTTCAAAATAGTGTAACGTAATCTTTTTGACGTCAAAAACTACTTAATACTAAGTTTACCACCGCTTCCTAGGCGCTAGTGGAGAAGAAACGGCGCAACAAACTCCACTGCTGCATTTTAACCCTTAATAGGGTAAGGGTATATATATTACCACTTTCTGCTTTTCTACAAAATTTGAGATATATTAAAAATGGAAACATTGAATGTTATTCCATGATCTCATTATATTTTTTAGTGAGTTTACGGTCATATTTTTAACATTTCATAAGTTGTCAAAGTCATTTTAGCAATCTACGGTACTGTCAAAGTTGACCCAACGAATTTTGGTGGCAAAAATTGAATGTTTTAGTGGTCGAGTGCGGATTTTGTGCAAATTTGTTTTACAATAATTCTTATAAGAGATTTTACGATACAAATTTATAAAATAGGGTTTATTTACTTTCGTTTTACGTATTAGCAGCTTTCAGGAACGATTTTTAATACATTTTTCGATATCGTTTTTAAGTGGTAAAATAGTTACCATTGCCCGATTATACTTACTAAAAACCGTAGGTAACTATATATAAAAATCAGTTTGTTTGTTACGGTAAGCCGGGACTCGTGTAAAGTTCACTACTAAAAAGCTTTCATAGATAGTTTACGTAATTTCTTTAGAAGCTGATGGATATACCTAGTCATAAAGTACGAATTTTTTTTTAGTCTATGAAAAGAAATCTTACTTGTTTTCAATATTAGTATAGATAACAATAAAAATTAATAATTAAAATAATAAGGTAGCTACATAAATTTATTTAACAAAAAATGTATGACAAACACAGGTGAAACCACTAGTCTTAAAATAAAAATGCGCCAGAAGGGGCAATGGTAACAATTTTACCACCACTCCGCAAAATTTCGAAGTTGTAAACGGGCAATGGTATATTATTTACCACCGGAAAAACTACCCCTAAAATGCAACCCCTATAAAAAATATTTAGAAAAATGAAATCTGTGACCTATTATTAGCCAGGAACCAGTGTTAGTTTGAAGAAAAAGCACTCACAGGCTCGCGCCCTATTAAGGGTTAAGACGTCAGGTTATACATAGATATCTTAAGACTAAATATGTACGAATGTACATTTTTGTCTCGTGCCAATATAAATAAAGGTATATAAAAAAAAAAATATAATAAATTTTAACCGAAGTTAAACAATAAAATAATTGAAAATGTCAAAAACCTACCTGCCTACCTACATGTGCCTACCACAATATCAATATATTGTAGTAGGCAAATGCCACAACTACAGCATTATGTAGTTGTAGCACTTTAGCATTCTAGGAGGGGCCTGCACCATGCTCAAGACAGACATTTTTGTCTTCAAGGTAATCAACAGTCCTATAGTATGCTTTTTTGCATAAGGTATTTTTTGCATATATCTTTTATTAAAACACTGTCTACCCCTTGGGCGATATACAGAATAGAGAAGGTGTACCTATAATAGGCATAGAGGTTGTCTTCCACCCTATTATAGTTGGTATAGATTCACTTATAGATAGACTGAATTTTTACTGTCAAAGTGTGATAACTGGTGATAACTCTATGTATAGTCGCTATCAGTATTCTGTATTAGCTTAACACTTTCATAAAATAATTTTTAAATAAGTGTTAAAACAGTCCTATGAAGACCACAATAAAATATTATTAAAGACGGTTTTAAATTTCTAAGATTTCACCAACTTCTGAGTGCGACTGTACTCCCAGTGGTTCAACGATTACTCATTGAGTAAATAGTTCCTCTGTATTTGATCAAACGAGTTCCGTCTTATAAGGCTCAGATAGGCATTTGAGGCCGTGATAAGATAACAATGATATCCATGTATCTCTCCGATTATAATCACAAGAGAAGCTATGTCTAAATCTTTGTAGGCCTACTCGAAAATATTGCGTTTATTTATACCTACATATTAGTACCTGTCTATAGTTTCCGGCAGTTGCTAACGTATGCTAACTGGTCAACAAAAAATCAGTACAAGGATGGATCATGGTCAATCAATTGATGCACCGCAGCGTACTCGCGTAGCGCAGGCGACTCAGACGCCGGCAAAGCCCGGAGGGTCTGTCTCTAGGGTCAGCCGGGGTGCGAGGAAATTGAGGGGTGCTTACAACCTTTACCCTTATATGAAACCCGAAACGACATGCAGTTTAAAAAAAAAACGGTTGCTTGAACGTGAACCTATTTGGGATCCCATCCACTAGATAGATCTATGAAAAACGGTTTGAACTCATCTCCAATCCACGGGATAGATCTATAGTTCTAAGCTGTCAGACTAGTTGACACAAAAGTATTCAGCTTTGAGTAAATAAAAATATCATTTTATGGAAATAGCCGCCATCTCAAGATAAGCGAACGATTTTATTTGAAGTGTCCAGATAAGACTTGAGTAGTATTTTAACAATAAGCCGCTGTTTAGTAAGACAAGTATCTAAAATAATCTAATATTCAGTTGCCACGGCTATGATCTATCGAGAATTTTCGAAAAGAGTAATGTGAATGATTGCCTTGGGCGAGAGACGAGACCTAGCTTAGCATTTTTGTCATCTGTGGGTCACTCTGGGTTAGATGGGGTTAGAAAGAAATAAGAAGAAATCAAGAAGGAATAACTTAGGTATCAAACTCAAAGTAAAAAATATTTATTCTGTACTATGAAACGGAACTTACAAAACGTCAAAATTAAAAATATTTGTAACTTTTTTTTTATTTTTATTCCTATCATGCTATCATCACGTCTGACCTCAATCCCACCTGATGGTAAGTGAAGTGTAGAGTAAGGGAAGTGGTAAGTGACGACTCGTGACTTGAATACTCCCAGGTTATAGCTTTCCGGGGTGCGGGCCGGAACCTCCACGTGGTGCACCTGGGCCTCGATTCTGCTAAAGACAAACCACTGTAATACCACTGACACTCTAAAAAATGCCATTTAATTGTAGACTTTATTGTTATCAGGTTATAGTCTAAAGTCAAATGATATTTTGTAAAGCGAATGAAAAAGTTGAATGAATTCTTTTCATTTGATTTTAGACTTTAACTGTATAACGGTAAAGTGTACAACTAAATAGCATTTTTAGAGTGTCAGTGGTATTACAGTGGTTTGCTTTTAGCAGAATCGAGGCCCTGGGCAACGGAGGCGAGCAGCGCCTCCCACTCGCCACGGGAGACGCTGCTGCCTGCGGCCAATCCGGCCGGGGTGGGAGTGGCCCTCTAGAGGGCTGCTCCGAGGCTCTCCACGTGTCCCTCTGACTAGCAGATGGCACAGTGGGGAGCGAGCGGGGGGCGAGCTGATTATCTGCGCGCCGACGGTTGGGTGACAGGACGGCCTCCTGTCACCCTACACCCCACCGTCAGCGAAGTGGCGCGATGCTCGCCCCACCCCCCCTTTCGGGGGGTCGAGGGGGCCATCTTAAAACCGTAGATGGCCCGGGGTCAGCTGGGGTGCGAGGGATATGCCCATTGGGTAACCTTACACCCTGGTTACTAAGGCCCGAGGCGGCGTGCGGTTTTAGTCGGTTCGATCCCGACATAACCACCCCCGACGGCCGACGGGGGTGGTATCCATGGGGATTTCCGCACGATAAAAAAAAAAAAAAAAAAAAAGTTTATAGCTTTCCGGAAACACAGACTACTAGAAACAGAAACTAGAAAAGCAAATGGACCACAGGTTCGAAACCTTATTTGTTGCATAGTCGTCACAAACAACATAATTGTATAATTATAGGTACATATTGTTGAAGACGTGGAAGATGAAGGACGTTGAAGAAGGTTAGACGAAATTAATTGTTTTAAAAGGAGATGGAAAATGGTGGGCCCAAATGTAATAAGTTGAGATATGATCTAAAAAATTAGTCATATTTTTGTATCCTAGAATATGAAAAATCACCTCAATTCTCAATCAAGAAGCGGAGAAATATGAGAAAATAGTTTTCGTGAGATTATCGATTGAGTAATCGATTACACAGTTACAAAAATAAAACATTTTGTGATAAATAATTAACTCAAAATAATTAAATGCACTATATATACTTACATGCAATATAGTGCATATAATTACAGTCATATTATACTGAAAAACCAATAATAATGATTATTGATTTCATATCGATTCAAATCTCTCTTATATTACCTATTTTAGTCTATGTCACTGACATGACAAGACAGCTGCCGACTATTTTTGTTTGCTCACTCGTTACTCGTTACGTATTTTCCGATGCGTTTTGAGTGCTTTCCCGATTATTCGTCATTTTTTACGACCACTGTTTTGTATTTTACGGATTCTGACCCTGCCTACCTTGTACGACCCTTGCTTTCACCTTGGACACCGAACATCGCTCACACGTTTGACTTGGAATTGTTATTTTGGATTTTACCGCCGGCTTGTGGATTGGATAGTAGTGAAACCTTAGATTATTAATAATCTAAGAGTGAAACTATGGATCGCTGTGTGAATTGTGGGATATCCACTGATCACTGCAATACACTGGGCCGACGACCCTTAGGTACACGATGAAACAATTCTGTCCGTGATTCGGCTATGGTAATGCATTACTGCAATTGTATTGTAGGTAAACGAACTGTAGGCTGTTGCGCTCATATAATGTGCATTATATGGTACCTTAGCTGGGCTAGGTACCAAGATCATATAGTACCATCTGCACAATTTCTAGACGACATTTTAATTATAATAGAAGGCGAATAGAACACTATATTAAATGTTTTTACTTTATTTTAGACATCCTTTCCCTATCTCCTTACCTGTTACCTACCTATCGCTTGAAGTCGTTGACGTTCATTCATATGATTTTTAAACATTTTCTAGTGAATATAATAACTATTAGTGCAAAAGAACACATTTTGCACTTGAGGAATCAGCTGTAGTTAAAGATTGTAACATAACCTCACTTTTACATAATCTCTTATATCTCTGTTCTCAGATTGACAAAATCCGCAGAATTTTCAGTGAAAGGTTGATAATATATAAGCTATTAATTGACACTACTTTCATCTTCTTACAACTAGGCCCAAGATTGTATGTAATCATTTCAGTCTCCTTTGAGCGCGTTGAACTCTAGCACTCCAAAAACCCTCTACGGCTACGCATCTACAACGGGGTAAATATCAATTAACCCTAAAATGTTAAAATAAGATACGTGAACAAATAAATTGCGACTAAAACCACCAATTCACTTCTCAAATGTGGAAGCACCTTCGGACAAAGATAGCAGTCATAACCTTGCGATGTGTTCCTGAATACAGCATGATCGTAGACACTTTTGTGTATATTTGTATTATTTATGATATTTTTGTTGGTTTACGCGATATTAAGTAGATAGATAACTCTTTATAGTACACCAAAAGTTTACAGGGAAAACAAAAGGGATATTACACATTGAAACAATAATTTTATTAACCGACTTCCACAAAGGAAGAGGTACTTACTCAATCCGACTAAATGTTTGTTTAACGGATCTATCTCAATAGAAGTAAGTATTTGGTATTATTTTATAATTAACACTGTTCCCGACGTTTCGGTTGCTTTTCAGCAGCCCACGCATAATAAACACGACTGGCTTTTTGACCTTTGTAATTTGTGATAAGCATAAACTGTACATCCGTGGAGAAAAGCGATTGTAGCTGAGTGGATAAGAACGCAGCCTTTATTCAGAGGTATCGAGTTCGAATCCGGCCGGTCAGTCCCAATGTGAATTTCACTTTGTGGAAAATTTATATTTGCTAATCACATGATTTACCATCTGCTGACAGTGAAGGAAACATATCGTGAGGAAACCCACATGTCCTTGAAGAAATTCTAAGGACATGTCCGATCCACCAACCCGCATTAGGTGTGTGGATTAAAGTCTTAACCCTCTCAGCTCTCTTTTTAGAGGAGAGGAGACCCGTGCCCAGCAGTGGGACATAAATGGGTTGCTATCAGTACCTCCGTGGTACAGTAGTAGCATATCATCACTGTGCATGCGGTCCCTAGTTCAGTGAAAGTAATGTTACGTCGTTGTACGATTTGTAATTTACCAGTTACAGTAGTTATACGTAGCCAGTTAAAAAGTGTCTAGTTAAGTTCGCCTCCTGTCTCGTTGGACCGTAAAGATACTTATAGTCAATCCACTCCTTTATTTTGCGTTTGACATTTCAATTTTCTGTCAAATAGTTATGTCCAAATGCGTAACCTGACCGATTTCAAACAATAATCGACTTAGTCTCTGAAGAAGTTGCAATCGATTTCAAACTTCAATTTATTTTATTTCTGCTCGATATTCAAATTTTTATACTTCATTTGCGTGCCAGACGTATAATTGAATAAAATAATTCGCAATGAAATCTGTTAAAATATTTTTATTTTTATAATAATGATAATATTAAATAATGGCTATTATTAGATCTTTCTACGAAATTTTATGTTTTGTAATAAACATTCTTTTTTCGTGTACAATGTCAAAGTCAAAAATCATTTATATTCTGTACTAGCTGTTGCCCGCGGCTCCGCCCGCGTGGACGTCGATTTGCGCGTTTTTTTACTATATCGCATGTTCTAATGAGCCGATTGTGATCAAATATGCGTAAGATTTTGAGTCTAACCAAGACCTTTCTAATAAAAAAAACCGCATCAAACTCCGTTCAGTACTTTTTACGTCCATCCTCCTCCTCCTGAATGTATCAATTATTCGGCGACACTTATAGGCTGTTCATACCGATCATCTGTCATGGGTTTACGCCAATAAGATAAGCCTATCGAGTTTAGGCTCCATTGTTTTGTCATGGTAAAAACAATTTGCGGAATTACTGGGTCACCCGCCGTATAATAGCCCTGACCTCAAACCTTGCGATTTTTATTTATTTCCGAAAAAGGAAGAAAATACCGAGATAAACGTTTTATGGATGCCGAAGAAGCTGTGGCTGCGTTTCAAAAGGCCGTCGAAGACGAGTACATGAATCCATAATACACTATAAAAACAAAGCTTTGTTACAATTTTTGTGTTGACGTAAATGTAAGTACTAAGTTTGAACGATTATTTTAGATTCGTAATTTGCAGCGATTTCATTCGATCCCAACACTAGACATGGTAGAGTGTAGCCGTTTTCATTGAGTCAGCAAATAATCGTAAATTTTAAATCAACCGAAACAATTAAAGCATTTTAATTTTGGTAATGAGTTATAAATAGGGTAGATACATATGATACGCCAGTTTATATAATTTCTTGGTCACGCATTTCCAAGTTTACTTGTAGGATTAATGCAACAGTTACATTCTAAAACTGCTGTCAAACGCAAAAATAAGGAGTGGAATGACTATAGTGAAGTGTAGGTGATATTGTATAGGTTTACCTGCTCTCCTATAAGTTTGATTAGTTCAATACCATTAATTTTTACTGTAACTTAGTTCGCTGATATATAAATTTTGATATCGTGGCTGTTAGCTTGTCAGACGAGAGACGAGACAGGCAATATCACAGTCATTGTCGACTCAGCCACCGTAACAAAATAATAAAATTAAAAAAGCGCTGGAAACAGCGATGGAAACGGTACTTTTCGACCAATCAGACGAGAGGGCCTCACGGTTAACTTAAACGTGATTGGTTTAGCCGTTGTCAAGCGGTTTTCCCGCTGTTTTCAACTGCGACACAGCGTTTGGTGCGAATAGAATCGACTTCCAGCGATTCACTCAGTGGACGCGGACAGCCGTAGGGTTGTCGACGTACATTGTGTTAATGTGAGTTAAACGCTATGGCCACCGGTTTTGTGGGCTCCACGAAGAGTTTCCCATTTTCTTTTGATATGGATGTTGAAGAAGAGGACTCTAGTAGGAACAACCATCGTCTGAACAAGCGAATAGGTAAGTAAATACTGCAGCGTGTTTGATTAGGTATGTTGTTTATATGGTTAATAACAGCACCTACTCGACTGTAATATATCGCGTAATTTTGCATCGAGATTGTTGAACATAACAACTATTTCAGAACGTAAGTATGTTTTATTTTAATGGACATTTAGTTAGGTAAATATTTAAGAAGGAGAGACAGTATAACAACTAGGTAGTTTAAGTAATGACCTTTGTGGTGCATTCGATGACATGAAGAATGTTTTATTCGGAGTGTGAGTTGCACAGGTGCACTACAGACTATAGGTACATAAGCTGCAGTCATTTGTTTTTACAAGATAAACAATTTTCCATATTTTGCGTAGTGGAGCATAACGAAGCCTAATGTGTACCTATGTTTATTTTATTTATGTCATTCTTATTTATGAACAAACAAAATGTAATGTTATTTAATAGAATAACATTGATAGTAAAGTCGGCTTTTTCTACTTGTGTTATGTTTAATATTTACTTATTTAAGTAGAGGAGATTCTAAATTAATTATCGCTTATGAGTTTATGAGACTAGTAGCTAGGTAGATACTTATCTACTCTAGATCAAATTATAAAGGTACTAACTGGCGTAATAATATATCTAGAAGTAATATTAGTAATATACGGTTATCAATGTCCTGTAATGTCCCCAATTTCACCCCGAGAACGTTGAGTAGCGCTCCTATGCGGCATTCGACCGTGTTTTGTTGACATAACCCGGCCAAATTAACAGGACGTCCTGACCGCTATGTTGTCATAAGCTCTCTTACAATGTGGGAGTCTCTTTAATTTATCCGTGTTTCACAATCGATATCTCGCACAGCTGATCGCAATGACTGGCGTCTTGTTGACTGCATTGGCGTTTAATTCCATCTAATTATGTGTTTACACTTGCGTTACCTTGGTTTTGTACCTAATGTTTATGGTTTGGAAAGTGTACCTACTTGCCAACAGTATGTAATGAACTGTTTACTATAAAGAAAATTGTCACTCGATTTCGTTTTTTTCCGGCTTTTAATTATGAGTTAATCTCTTTGTGAAGTCGATTTTATTTTTTATGAATGACGTTTTATTTCTAAAGGTTTTTTGCTATCAGTACTACATGAGCATTATACCTGCGGCTTTTTGTTCAATAACTATTATAATAATTGGCTCAAAACCACGCCAATAGACTCTCGTAACGTTCTACAGATGCATCACTGCAACACGTTGTCGACCTCATCATAGATTGGGTATTAGTTTGCTACCTACCATAAGGATCTCTATTGAGCCAATTCAGCCAATAATTTTAATTCCGCTACAGGCTCCGCTCAGGATCGACCACCATTAGGCGGTGGAATGATCCGTGATTTTCTCAGTTTTTCCCAAATATGGGGTTCTTTAAGAATTCATTATGCGTACCTACTGCGAAAGAGTGGAATGCGCTGCCTGAGTCTATGTTTCCAAAAAGCTATAACCTGGGCATCTTCAAGCCTAGAGTAAACAGGTTACTTCTCATTATAATCACTTACCAACAGGTGAGGATGGTGTCAACCGCGAGTTTTGTTAAAAAATTAAGCGGTTGTTCACGGCCAGAGGTCGCGTCAATCGCTTTCCATCAAGTGGACCCTGTACTTAACTACCACGCAAAAACTCGCACTAGACATTCTGAGTTATCGCAGTGAAACGTATGTAGACATAAAAGTAACGATATCTCTGTACCATCATATCATGGATATAGATAACTAGATAGGCGTCTATTCACCAAACAACAGTGCTCCTGTAGTTGTGAAGTAATCTTGAATATTATAAGCCAGATAAAATATAAAGGCTAAATCTCATGCTAGATAGATTTCGAGATTTTCGGCAGGCGCGTCTAAGTTAAAGCTGGGGTGCGAGGGAAATGCTCTATGGGCCATCTTACACCCTGGCGTCAGAAGACCCTAGACGGAGTGCGGTTTTAGTCGGTAAGAGTCCGACATAACCTGCCCCGCTGGCCGCGGGTGGGAATCTATGAGGATTTCCGCACGGAGAAAGGGGTTCTAAGCTCTAGATGGGTCATGCATTCGTTTGCCCCCTTGGTAGGTACATATTGCATAAATTTTATATACTTACCGCCTGTATATTCTCAATGGTGTAGGCAGAGCAGAGATCACTATAACCTATAATAACCTATGCATCTTCTAATAAAAATAAATAAAATTGGAGGTCTGTTTGTAATATTAAAATTACATATACTCGTATAACTCAAAAAAAATTAAATAGACTTCGTTAGACTCACTATTCAAACCGAAATTCATTATTATGTGCACAAGGGCTTTATTGCTCAGTGTTTTTGTGTAGGCGCATACATTTAGTCATCTCTATGGTGTATTGGGCTTATATCCGCCTCCGCTGCTATCCGAGGGGATTTGCACACGACCAAAGGCTGCATGGGGCCAAGTCAACCTCACCGCACGCCGGTACATCGTACACCTGATGACTGGTGAGGACTTTGAATGCGGGGGGAATGGTGACCGTTCAGACGGAGTGCATTCAAATTGACGGACGAAATATATAAAAAAAGACATTTGCGTGCGCATGTATGACGCATAACGTAAACAGAATCAAATACGCCAACAAAAAGTGAGTGCAGTCGTTGAACTTTGCCGCAGTGTGCTACAATTTTCCACATTTTCCGTTCACCTACGCCCACACGGCTGTCTATCTTTAGATTATTTCCCTGCAGTGACAATGTTTTAAAGTCTAGTATATTCTTCGGTTCATGTGTACATTCATGCGCTTTGAATTAGTATAGGGTTTATAAATAATGTTAGTAAAGGGGTAGGCAGAGGTAAATAAATTAGTAATTTCATGTTTCCTTCTTACAATTCTGTTGTTCTGTTTCAAAATGGGGTAGGTAGAGGTAATAATAATGTCGTGTTTCCTTCTTCCTACAAATAACAATCCTGGGTTCTGAAATAACTGGGCGTGATGCGACCTGGAACAAGTCTAAGATTATTATGATGAGGGATTGCTAATTCACGAGGGTAACAGCTAATCATTTGACGGAGGTGGGACACGACGTTATCTCCCGTCCAAAGAGCAGTCCGACAGTGGTAGTGCCTCCGCCTTACAGAAGACCGCGGCCATAATAACCATCATGTTGTGCTCTGGCCAGTAAGTAGGGTAGCCAGAGCGGCCAGAGCTCACAACCCATCTCCCCAATCCCCTCGTCCAACCCGCCCAAACTCCTATACCCTTCTTGCCCTCCAGCGTCAGTAGCACGAGTGTGACACCTCTGATGTTGCACACGTCAATAGGCCACGGTGACTGCTTGTTTGCCACCTAAGTAGTTTACAAAAAAAATACATATATATACCCACGGTTGTATACCTCTGAAGAGGTAGGTAGACGTGTATTATTATCCAAATTTCGCCAACCTAATGCTATGTGATATGAGGCGATCCTATAGCCTTCAACCGGCATCACGACACGACCATGCCATCACGCCAATGAATCCGTTTGCTGTAAAATTACGCCAAAATATATCTCACATCAAAATGTCCATAAACGGGCATATAACAACGCTTATTTAACAACACGTTTTATTGTCGAATGATTGTACCACGCACTACCAGTCGGTGTGGTGAGCTGGTTTCAATTTTGTTTTGTGTTACATGTAACAACACTAGCAACCCGCCTTCGCTTGGCGGTATAACACAAATCATCTTAATTTACACAATTATTATAAAGTAAGTCCACTGGGCTGGGGATAATGTACCCTAAATAGTGAAATAATTTTTCCGAAAATTGCCGTGATTCTGAAGATTTCTCCAACAAAATTCGGCCACTTATCCAAACGTATTGGTAAGTAGGTTAGGTAACATAAATAGGTGTTGTGTATCACATAATAGTTGTTCTTATACAGGGTGAGTTTGCATTGGTCTTAGTTAGGGAGTGCGGTTGTTCACAAAATGAACTTTCAAACATTAAACCCGACTCTACGAAAATTAAAAATTATGAAATATTCTCGAACAATTTTCCTTCGCATAACATTTTGAGTTGAAAAACTTGAATAGCGCATAGTTCAGCTGCACTACAACAAACAAATTCAATTTTTTTTTTTTTATGTCGGTCACGTCAACATGACTTTACCTCGCCTGATGGTAAGCTGAGGCAAAGTCTCTAGAATGGGAGTCACCATTGTAAACACCGATAGTGCCAAAATGGTGGCTCTCAGCTTGACGGCCTCATCAAATCAAATGCTTTTTCACGCCCCGCTTAAAGGACCCGGGACTGTATGAGGAAGGAAACACGTGAGCTGGTAAAGAATTCCAGGTTTTTATGGTGCGGCAAAGGAAAGAGGCACCGAACCGCTTGGTTCTTGATGGAATTGTTTGCACCATATGAGGGTGATATCTCAGCCTTGCACGTTTCATTGATTCATTCAATTTTTGTCTCCAAGTGCATCTCACTACAGGTAACATCTGTCTCTTTCTGTATCAGACCGTCTTGTATTTCTGTCGCAATTTGCATTCGTAGTTATAATCTATGTATAGACTGACCTTCATTTAGTGCCATGTTCAAAACAACAATCTGACTGAAAGTCCATGCCGCTCAACTTGCATGACTAATACTAAGTTTTCAGTACCTAACTAAAATACATTTTAGTTAACATGTGCAAAACTAAAATGGACCTTACTTTTCTTTTCCTCACAGAATACAAAAATTAAATACATATAGGTAGGTAGATATCTGCTGCATACAGATGGCTGCAGAAAGAGAGCAATACAGGATCAGGAAGCTATTAGCGGCCAACCTTCAGTAATGAAGAGGCACGTACCTAAAAAAGAAGAAGGTGGTTATATCTACTTAGTAACTGCTTAGAGAAACCGACTGAGAATTTATGCCGATTAGAATCAAAAAGTGAGAATTGACAAAATGTTGGACAACAGTATTTTAGTTAAAATTCAACAGATATGCAGACATAACAAAACCTTACCACACGTGTCCTTATCTTATCAAATATTTACACCTTTAAACTTCTAAAGACTAACATTGTTAACACTAAATCGATCGATTAAACCTAATCTCAACCGCAAACGGTTGATTATTAAACTGTAATAATTTGCACTCATCAGCGAACGACAAGGTAAAGTAGGTACACAATACAACAGTAATAGTTCGTGACGCTGAAAATTGAAGTAACAAAATGAGCGTGCCGTAGTCGTGCCAACGCTCAGTCTTCGTCCAAACACTGCCACAAAAACATTCTGTGAGTGTAATTACAACACAAACAGTGTTAAGATAGTGAGTGTTACCCAGTCTGTCCAGTGTTAGTGATGTAATATTCCAGCTATGATTGTATGAAACAGGTGTGCGTGTTCAATACTCCGTCGGTATTAACGTGTTGCCGTACGAAACTGTGCTCGTTAGAAAATTTTCCATGAAGTTGTTAGGGGCCGTTCATATGATACGTTACGTTTTGCTGAAATAGCGTCTAAGTATAAGGAAATGCTTTTCTTTAGGGACCAATTTAAGCTCACCTTCAAGTCGATTGACGGACGTTTCTCTGTCTCAAGACTACATAAGTCAGACGTTAGTATGGATCAAAGCATATTATGGAATGAGGAATGAGGCAATCGGAGAGCTGAATGCTTCAGTTTTGATTCAGAATAAAACGTACAAGAATGTGTTCAGTTTATTATAAAATTTTGTTGAATTCCTCAGAGACCATTTTATAATACTCTCGATTCAGACCAACCTTTGCCGACCGAACTTCTGGATAATGTAGTACCTATAATTGCACTGAAACTGTTTTTATTTTTCTTTGTGGTATTGCGAGATGCGACAGTCAAGGCTCCGCAATTATTTCAATGATAGATTACACTAAACCAATCACGTGCTGAAAGGTCTCGCGTCATTGGTTTATAAGTCCTTTTATCAGGTTTTTGGTTCGTCCGTATAATGAATATTATATTAATGAACTTTGGAGATAGGATATGACGGTATCTCCCGTCCGAACTGAGCTGTCCTATGGGGTAGTTTACCTCCGCTCTACAGAAGAGCGCGGCCATAATAACCATCGTGTTGTGTTCCTGACGGTAAGTTGGGTAGCCAGAGCCCCCCTCTCTGCTATCTCATCCCCTCCAACCCTAAACTCTAAACTCACTAACCTCCTCCTCCTCCAGCGGTGGAAGTGCGAGTGTGACACCCCTAGTGTTGCATACGTCCATAGGCTACGGAGACCGCTTCCCATCAGGTGGGCCGTGCGCTTGTCTGCCACCTAAGTTGTATAAAAAAATCTCAAGAAGTTTCTAGATAAATATCACCGTAAAATCGTAACCGAACGTTGTTGAATCACGATCATCTCCGTCGTAACCTGTATTTGTTGACATCCATTTTCAGAATTGTATGTGTCATTGAAGTTTATTTTAATACCATGTACTGGGTTGTCATTATAACCATACAGTCGGTAAACAGCCAGATCCGTTGAACCGTTAGAGCGTGACTTAGCAGACAAGCACACGGCCCACCTGTTGGGAAGCGGTCACCGTGGCCTATGAACGTGTGCAACACTAAGGGTGTCGCACACGCGCTGCCTACCCTGAAGGGAAGGGAGGAGGGCTGGGAAGGGACGGGGAGGCTAGGAAAGGATGGGCGGAGGAGGGGTACAGTGAGCTCTGGCTACCCTACTTGCCAGAGGGAACACAACACGATGGTTATCGTGGGCGCGGTGTTCTGTAGGGCGGAGGTACTACCCCAGTCGGAAAGCTCATTTCGGACGGCAGTGTGTCCTACCTCTCGGGGTTTGGTCTCAGATGATAGTCGCTACCTCACGTTTAAAATCAACAAAACATATTTTGAAACGACACACAATTTACGATTCCAAAACATTTCTGCCAAGAGCATTGCCTTCTGTTTGAATGTCATCGGCCATCTTATTTTTATCACGCGCATTTAAAATAGGTATCGGAATTTATTTCCATCACAAAGCGTTTCGTTATTCAAAGTGGTATCAATATCATATCATGTGCGATAGGTCTTTGCTCCTCTAATGTGTATAATGAATCATGTCACGCCTATTCCGTGGGTGGTTGGCAGAACTCCCGCCCAAAATAGACACCAAATTTGTTGTTCTAGTGGAGTTAGGAACACACTTATCTGTTTATTTTGGCTCTGGTTTAAAAGGCACCTATACTTACTAATATTATAATGCAAATGTTTCGGTCTCTCTTAATCTTAGATTAGATTTGATCCCAGTTATATCCGGATTCCGAAGCTTAAAATAGGATAAAGGTTTTGCTTTCCAGCGTTTAACTGCTGAAATAAGAAGGAAGAAAAAATTCTAATATTCACCCTAATCCCTCTTGTTGAGCTAAATGGTTTGTGTTAGGAGTAGGTTCATTTAGTTAGATAGTGTAATGGCTAGGATTTCAACCCGGGACCTATTAATCGTGAGGCTGACTCCTTAACCACTAAGTTATTGGCACTCCGACGCGACGACAGTTGACTTAAAGCGGCTACTCACACACGTGCAGCAGGGGCAATCTAGGGTGTAAATGTGGGGATGATCCTAATTGCCACCTATCTAGATTGTTCCTGCTCGCCTACACACAGGTGGCAGTTAAGGGCATCCCCACTTTTACACCCTAGATTGCCCCTGTGGCACGTGTGTGAGTAGTCGCTCTTAGAAGAAGAACATTTCACTGCATTCGAGAACCGCCTACGGTACACAGTGTTAGTTATGAGAGGAACTTCATTTCGCACACGCTTATGCTGTGGATTTCCCTGCTGTGGTTTGCCCCAGCGTCTACATTATAGAGGTTTTTACAGGGTCGGTAGCGCGAGTGTGACGCCCCTAGTGTTACACATATCATTTCCATAAGTCGACGATAGATTTGAACTACATAATACCAGGCGGGCAGACAGACCTGCGGGCAATAGCTAGATTTTAAATTCTAACCTTGTAACAGCCGTAATATGGCCCAAATGCTCACATTTGCATCTGTCCTGTATCTGTAAGCTGTATCTAATATATTTTGACGTTGAAATATTGACCTTCGTACGCGTACGGTGTCTATTTTTAATACGATGAAAAGCAGTTGCGGTATTGATTTACTATTTATAAACTGTAGAGTGGAGCCAGTCTCGTTGATTTGGGAATATGTTATTCTTAATGGGAATGCTTTAGTGTCTCTCATCAGCATTATAAAAAAATACATTCAGTAGTTTTTGCGTTCATTGTGAATAAACACAAACCGATAAATTGAGTTCAGAATCGTTCATTATTCATAGCCCTTTTTTCGTGCGGCAATCCCCACGTGTTATGTCGGAATACATACACATACATAACATGCTCACGCCTTTTTCCTTTCGGGGTAGGCAGAGACAACAGACTGCCACCTACCTCTGTCGTTACATACTTCACGCGCTTCCTCAACTGTCATTAAACCTTTCATGCAAGCCCGCCGGTTTCGAGTGCTTTTGACCTGCCCTTTTTGCAATAAATCATTAATTTGGTCAGTGTATACTCTGCGAGGTCGACCCCGGCCTGCCTGCTCACTTACATGTGCTTTACATATTTGGTGTCATTCGCTCAGTATTTATTCGCTCCACGTGTCTAAACCACCTTAGCCATACCCTTTTCAATTCTCGTTACAGCATTCTCTTTCAAGCCGCACCATTCTCGTGTATCCGTATTCCTCTTTCTATCAACTAACCTTACTCCGCATATTCTAACTTCGCAAAGACCGCATCTGATCATGTAAATGTTTGATGTCGGAATCGAATTGACTAAAACCGCACGCCGCGTCGAAATGGGGTAGTCCAAAAGGCATTTCCCTTGCACTCCGACTTCGAGTTGACCCGCTCGGGTTTGAAATTAGGGAGTGTGTGTGGTTTAGGACCAGGGTGTCTTTATCATGCCCTTGCCTTTTTTACAATATTATTTAGATATGCTACGGCTAATACATAAAACTAGGTGCAGCCGCACTTCGGGTATTAGCCGTAACATATACATTACAGCTTATGTACAATTGTAGAATAGTATGGATGCCGGTACGGTTTCGCCTTATTTAATGGTTTATCGCCCTATCAGCTCCAAACAATGAGTCGTAAACAGCTTCAATACGCGTGATAACAGACCAATCAATCAATGTTCAGCCATATCTTGATAAATGTCGCAGCTATATGAGTTCTTCGGGATTCACTTGCTTATTTTCATTGTACAATTGATAAAGATTAGGTGGGACTACCTCCTCTCCTCTTCCTCCTCTCTTCTCTTTTTTTTACTACTGAGGTGGCAGAGAAGCACACAGCCCACTTGATGGGCAGCGGTCACCATGGCCTATGGACGTGTGTAACCTGGAGGGTTAGTTTGGGGGGTTGGTCGGAGGAGGTTATTTAGGGGGGTTTGTGAGCACTGTATCCATTTTTCTTATTTTCTTTTTTATGTATAGCTAGGGCACGTCAATATTCAATCGTTTCGATTACCTTGCGGTCTTGGTGGGACCCTTGTCCAGTTTAAAAATCTGTCTCACTTGATATCATGATAAAGTTTCTACACCACCGAAGAACAAACATACATACATTATAATTTATCTAGAGATAAAATCTGAGTTGCTATACATATATAACATCTGATTTCTGTTTGTTACACACTCGAAAAATCTGTGACATTTAACATATTTTTATGCAATATAAAATCTTATAGTTTCATTTGATAATATTCAAGTCGAGTGTGCATACTCGGATGCATCAAGCGTTAGGGACATTAAAATTATTTTGTAAAAGTATTAAATATTTAAAATCTTAAACTATCTACTTACCAGCTTTCCATCAGGCGAGGTGAAGTCGTATTGACGTGACTTTATTAAAAAAAAAGTAGGTACTGTACAAAAAAGGAGTGTGAGTTTTTTAAAGTTGATGTACTTATGTAAGTTTCCTTTGAGTTTATTTGTTGCAACTTTAATTTTAAATGTCTGAGCAGATTTAGATTATTATAAAAGAGTATCCTTACAATCATTATATTTTCCTGAGTGATGCCCATAACTTTTTGATTTGTTTTTTTGATTGGGCAGTCGTATTTTTTGTTTTAATTAATTCTGTGTATTATGTCAACAATAAGTTAACCCGTTATTAAGTCACGTCAAACAACCGGACCCCGTGTCGTTCCCGGCGAGAGTCCACTCACATCTTACTCAATGAAATCTTTTGTGACAATTCAGTTTAGTTTGAAATGTTTGATCGCGGTTCTCATCATTGATGAAACCCGCTCTTGAATGTACTTCTAATGATGATTGCTAACGAATAATGATAATTTTGTTTGGATAGAAATATTAAAAACACAGTGTATTAGCACAGTATTAAAATATTGGACCTAGGTTCCGAATTATGTAATAGTGCAGTGAAATATTGGAACAGTAGACAATAACTGTGAATTGATGAACTTTGTGGGGTAAGATGTCCATCCGAGGAGTTCCAGATGGGTCCAGGTCACCCAGGATCATTACTGACTCTTTCTTCGACGATGGTGGTAAGAAAACATTTTGTATTTCTTTAATTAATATTAACAGATTTGTGTAAGTATGTTCTATTAATATATTTTTTAACCGATTGTAAAAGGAGGTTCACTGTTTCAACTGTGTGTTTGTATATAAGTAGGTATGTGTGTTCGAGATTGCCTCGCGTATTGTTGAAACGATTTTAAAGAAGTTTTAGGTTTTTTTTACACTCTAGACAAGATTTTAGTATACTCAACCGACATAAAAAAAGTTGGTTACCTATATTTATTTATTAACATTTTTATTGATAAGTATTTTGATTCCCTGATTACATGATTATCTGAAATGGATCTCTCTGTGAGGTCAGACGGCAACGGCAGTCGCTCCCATAAAGTCCTATAAACCAAAACAATAGAAAGAGAATTGGTAAGCGGACCCCAGTAGTGATAATCTCGGATAAGAATAAGTAATAACAACACTATCATTCATCATGTTTCCTGACATGGATGAACTGAGTGGGAATCGAACCCACGCCTTTGACATAGCTAGCACAAAGAGAAACAGAGAGAGCGGCATAAAAAGAATTATAAAGTTACAAGATTGCCATTTCTCATCCTTCTTCTTCTTCTTCTTCCACCTAGCGTTAATCCCAGTCGTATCCAAAGCTTTCACCTCGGAGTCTGGGGTCCGCTTTACCAGCCTTAGCTGCGGATTTGTCATTACAATGGCAATATTATGAGCTATACTAACGCCATCTATACCTGGAATTGTTAACTAATGAGCCTCATTGTTTATGTATAGTTATGACGGAAATCTATTGATTTTGCGCAGTCAGGCCAAGTTCAACGGCCGATAGGATAGGAGTGGTTTGTTTACTTGATGGTAACACGCCATACCGCCACAGACACGCTCATTGTACACGCGGGGACAGCAGATGTCTAGACGAAACATCGTTTGATCGGTACAAGCAGCATGCCGAAGTTCAGAGGCACTAAAAATTACCCTCCTTTTTTTCTTGCGGCAATCTCCATGGATACCACTCCTGTCGGCCATCGCTGCACTCGGTGAACCAGCCCTCCCCTTACCTGTTCTCTAATGTGCCCTCTGCTAGTCAGAGGGACACGTGGAAAGCCTACGAATAGCTCTCTGCAGGTTCACTCTAAAAATTTTTTTAATCGTGCAGAAATCCCCACGGATTCCACCCTCGTCGACCATCGGGGGTGGTTATGTCGAAATCGAACCGGCTAAAACCGGATGTCGTCTCGAACCTTAATTACCGGCGTGTAAGGTGACCCAATAGGTAAATCCCTCGCATCATAACTGACTCCCGGCCATCTATGGTTTAAAGATGACCCCCTCGACCTCCCGACAGAGGGATGGGGCTAGCATAACATCGCCTCACCGACGGTGTGGGGTATAGGATGACATGCGGCTGTCCTGTCATCCCCGTCAGCGCGCCCGCTATCCACTGTGCCCTCTGCTAGTTAGAGGGACACGTGGAGAGCCTCGGAGCAGCCTACTAGAGGGCCACTCCCGCCTAGGCCAGAATTTGCCGCAGGCCGCAGCGTCTCTTGTGACGAGTGGGAGGCGTTGCTCGCCTCCGTTGCCCGGGTGGTGAGCGTGGAGGCTCCGGCCCGCACCCGGGCGGAGCCTCGCTTATGATAAAAATAGCTGACATTGGTAAATAACTATAATAAGCAATCGGTCGATACGTGTTATGGCTGTGAAGTTATTGGAGCGTAACGTGGCGTATCTTGTACACACAGTTGAGAGGAGAGAGGAGGCGTTCTTACTTTACTTACAAGTCTTACGAACTCAGTGATGTGTGAGATGTTGTTGGGTGGCGACTGTTGGGGCCTGATTCAGTAATATTACGTTGTTAAAATGTGTAATTTCAAAGCCTAGGATATCTCTGAATATACGAATTACGAAATCTAATTGAAAATTAATCAAAATATAATTTTAAAGGTTTGATAACCAAACGAAAGTGTACCTATTTAGATTTAATTAGATTTATTAGATTAATTACCTCTTTGAATCAGACAGAAAGATAGACAGATGGATATTTAAAAAATTGTTTTCAATTAATTGGTTTTTGGGCAACGAAGATCTTAGTGGGGCCCCATACACCCTGCTGTCAGTTACTGAAAGTATGTTATGTGTGTTACTAAGGTAGCAAGCCATGTAGCGTTCTATCTATCTTTTTCTTATTACCGTTTCTTTTTATCATTAAAAATAAATAGGCCATACAGGCGAAGGGATCGTGTCGTGTCTTGGGACACACGGGGATGTTGCTAGGTAGACGGGGAGACAAAGCACTTCCATTTTTTTCTAAAATTTTATGACAGTTTTGAGTACCTAATAATTTTTACCTAATAATCATTAGGTAAAAATTGTATAACATTTTCAAATAAATGGATAAGTCATAAATAAATTCTAATTCTAATAAATAAGCATACACTGCATATAAATAGACTGGAAAAGAAAAATAAACTACAAAAAGAATTCCTTCGAGCCGGATTTGAACCAGCGACCTATGGATAACAATGATCGATTTACACCTCTACAGTCCACCGCTCTACCAACTGAGCTATCGAAGGCTTGGTAAACGTGTTGAAAATTTAGATTGCATTCTATACGAGGACATGCATTGTTACGAAATAGGGTGACGACACGTTTAGAAAGTTAATACTCGCAATAATTATTTAAACTGGTTGCAATGTAACTTATATTAAATTATTCTGGTATTTTACTTTTTTTAACATAGTTATTTCTAGGGTCAATATCATACAATTGTTTCTTTGTTATTATAATAAACATTTACTTTTACATTTACTTAGAGAAACAAAGGTTCTGTATTAAAAAAAGAACGTGCTTATCTTTCTTCTTAATTCCCTTTATTTCTTATCACATATGTAGCAACTTGTTGTCCGTGTTGTGAGAAATCAACAGCCGGCGTAATAAAGTTTTGACCTTTTGTTTACAAAGTGTGGGGCGGTTGCGAGTATGCGGCTCGGAGTAGGGTCCGTCTGCGTATACATCGTCTCAGTTCGCCTTCGACGGCATCGCGAGTCGCAGGTCGCCGTCCGCCATCGATGACAAATGGCGCTGTGATCGCGTACAATTAATATTAATACCGCGTGGAGTTCCATATTCGAAAAAAGAAAGCAGACAATAACACCGTGATAACTGTTATAAGACGCCATTATTATTTATTTTTTGAAATTAGAACGAGTGTTGTAAATGAGTAGAATTCGCTTCCAATCGTTTTTCCAAACTAATGTTATTTTGCAACGCAGTTCGGTACCAGCTGTTTAGGACGATAGTGATGTTTTGTGTTTTATAAACATCGTTTACACTGATAACTGTTGCAATACAGTTAATTATGTCAAAAAGCAGTGGTATGGATGATATATTTTCGAATTAAATTGTTTTTTATACTTAATTACTGATTACAATTTTGATGGTGATATGCCTACCCACAACATTATCTTCTTTATGTTATTATGGTTATTGGGCTGCTGTTTATTAGTAGCTCAATAAAAAAATACTGGTTTAGGTACATGAATATTAAAGTAACGTTGCACCATATTTTCGAAGTTAGTGAAAACGTTTATTTTAATAACTGTTTGATTAATCAGCATAATTCAGTTTCACTGTAGTAACTAAAAGTGAGGGAATAGTGAAAGTGGTTATTCTTATCAGATTCTTCAAAATAACTGGTTTTCGTTATTACTAAATTAACTAAATAGTTTCTGTACAAGATTATTTTTACTAAAAATGTGAAATAACCATAGACTAGGTTTTTGATTTGAAAAAATTGGTTAAATACTCCCGAAACAATAAAAAAATATTGTTTATACTGAAGATAATATTATGTGTCTGTGTAATTTACTATTAAGTACCTACCTACTGCCTAGTAGTATATAAAAAAAAATATGTCACAGTTCATTAAATTTATAACTAGATCCGCTAATCGGCCTGCATCTCATCTGATGGTAAGCTAAGCTAAGGTAAAGACCAAAAAGCAAATGCCACCATTACAAATGCAATTTTTTCACACTTCACATAAATAACCCGTCATTGTATGAAGAAGGGAATAACTTTTGAGCAATGTGCTTACTATATATAAACGCCCTTCAACGTCTGTTTATAATAAGTGTGCCTGTTATTATCAACTACTTATTTCTCACATCATAATTTTAACTAAGTATAATATTATCAACAATTTCATCGGTCGTGCTCATGAATGTCGTGATGGCAGACACACTTAAATGTTTCGAACAAATAATTTAATGGTTTTTTTATCAGTAGGAACCTATACCTATTGTTCAACAGTATTTTGTTTACCAACTGGTTTGAATTCCTTCATTGATGTATTCAAATTACTATAAATTATTATATTTTTAAATATATATTTATATGTACTTATTTAAAAATATATTTACTGAGTATATTTATTATAAATAAAGGAATCCATACACAATAATATAATAATATTACTGTGTATGGATTCCTTTATCTATGAAACGATCCAAAATACTTATTGACGCATGACGTTACAATAAGTATTGTGGAATGTTTCATGAATAAAAGAATCAATACACAGTAATTTAAGTAGGTATAATTATAGATGGGTTTAGGCCCTACCCTGACATTTCGGGCATTAATTATTTATGTCTGATTTATGCCGGGCATAAACTCATTTAAGTATATAGTTGGGTTTATGCCCGGCATAAATCGGACAGCATAAGTAAATGCCCAAAGTGACAGGGCATAAACCCATCACTAGGTTCAATTATATTGTTCGAAAATTTGCCTTATAGGTATTTGAATTAATCAGTTAATTACTTAGTCCATTAGAGTCCACTACTGGATATTGGCCTTCATCTTTAACAATTTAGTTCCTACCTGATTATGGAGATCTAACTTACGATGAAGTCGAATTAAATTGCGTTACCACATTTTATTCAATGGAGTTCAAAGACGAAAATAAAAAGAAAAAAAAAAACTAACAAACAATCCATTTCGTATTTATAATTTTAATAAAAACTAGTTAATAAATGCAAAGATAGGTAACTATTCATAAATGTATATAGACTTCAAAGGATTCATAATTGAAAATCTAATTATAGATTCAAGAGCTTTTATTAGGTTGGTTCATTGAATCCCTATCAAGGATTTTAATTAAATATATTAATTAGGTAGGTAGGTACCATTTTTATTAATTTTCTTTGTGATACGCTTGATTGTATGATTTTTGTTCAATACTTAATACTAATTTTTTTGGCTATCGAAATATAATGTTAGCAATGCACCCACGCCTTCAGACAAGAGGTAGGCAGAAGTGATTTAGGTATTTCATATATTTCAGTGAGTATCGTCGGTTCCATACACCTAATAGCGTGGGCAAGTATAATAAGCCATTGATCAAGAATTTTCTAAGGAATCTGTGGTATTTCTGAGAATTCTCCAGATTGTCTGACTAACATTGCTTTACTTGCCATTCAAAGGGGGCTAATTAATGTAGGTACATCATTTAAAGGGATGTTATCGATAGTGTAGAAGAAGTTAGACGCGTCAAAGTATATAACATTAAGAGTACCTACTAGTCTATGCCCACCGTGGGCATAGACTAGTACAGCCGCCGACTAGACTAGGGCAGCCCACGCGAATGTCGTTACCATGACTTTGGGTCATGTCTCCGGTTCTACTCAACCAATTGCAATCAAACATACGGCATATTTAAACTCTGACCAAGACCTTTCTAATAAAAATAACCGCATCAAAACCCGTTTAGTAGTTTTTACGTCCATCGCGAAAATAAGACAATAATGACCATGAACCTACTTTTTAAAAATATGTTATACTTATTCAATGTCAAGCAGACACAGCTAATTTACAATTTTATAACAGAATAGATTACCATTTAATGATTCACATAATTGTGTTGTAACACAACTCAGGTATAATTAATTACGCATGCGCTAACGCTGCTAATGGAAAAATTCCATTGGTACTTGGAAACGTAAGATGAACGACATACTAGACTCACGAAAGTCGTAAATAAACTGTAATTGGGCTAGAGCGTGTCTCGCCTCGGGGTGGCTGTTCAAATCAAATAGACCCGTGTAGAAGGCCGTCTGCGCACAACGAGTGACACAATTCAATCACGCGCAACCATAGGTAATAACCAGACAGATCGGATTTTTCACTAGTAAAATCCTCACTAACAAAATTCATCTTTTTAGCTTCCATTCTTCCAACCTACACTAGTGAATTTCCGCGCAACTAACGAGATATCATTTTAAACTTACTGATTTTATATTTATTGGTGAACTAGGGACGTCGTTTTTTACCATAATACACATCAACATACAATATCCATTGATATCGAATATTTTGATGCATATTTGTCAAACGCTATCCTTAGATTTCAAAGAATAAAAATAGGGTCAAGTTAATAGTATTGCATTCATTTGTGAAACATAGGTGCATTTTATCCAATAATAGATTTGTTTAGAAAATAGGCACGCACCGTTCAATAGTTGCCACCATGCGATTATGAAGAAATGCTAATACGATCGATCATATCTATAATATCGTATTGATATTGTTATAATAACGATATAAAAATCGGTTTTCTCGGTTATCGGTTTTCCGATATATCCTTGCAACTCTAATAATTGCGAAAAGACTGAACTTGGTTAGTAAGTAGACCGTATAAATTGGAAATAGCTGCGTGTCTACAAGGAAAAATATAAAGTTATTATTTTGTACAAGGAAATGTTTCATTTATCTTTATTTTCCTGTAAGAATCTAAGAACACGTGTGACGAACATGATGGAATTAATTGTCTCACCTTACAGGTAGAAAAAATATATTTGCCTTGCATTAAGTTAATGAAATGTTAGAGTAATTAGTAGGTAGGTATGCTGACAGCTGTAGTGCAGTAATTAAAAATGGATGGTTATGCTGGTTCCAGTATGAATTCGACAAATAATTTTAATATTACAAACATACAATATTTGACTTTATACATACCTCTTATGGCGAAACTGGAGCCATCTACAAAAATTGACACTTTCCGATTTAAATTGATAAGAAATTGCTTTAAAACTTCAGATATTATTCTATAAGTGATGCTTGAAAAATTAACCCTGTCTAAAAGTGTCTTAAATACAACAGAAGATTGTTTCATATTTGGATGTAAATATGCAAACACTATTCTACAACAAGCAGACCATGACGTAATACCGTACACTTAACGATGCGAGAATGCGACAACACAAACATATCGGATACGTTCTAACTCATAACTCAAACTATTAAATGATAAAATAAATAATAACACAAAACCCTCAAAACAGGATCCTTTTAAAAAGTAAAGGCGTGAGAGACTGAAAGCGATTGTTTTTTAATTTCGATATAAAATTATCAATTTCCCGCCCATTTGGATTTCTAGAACCCTATTAATAAAGTCGATTCTGATTCAAGCAGTGTGAAGTCCGCAATGCGAAATCTCGCCGCGCGATACTTTTATAATTCGTGTATTCTTCTGTGAGCTAACGGCTAGATCTATAGTTCTTTTATTAAATTTTATCCGCCAAAAACTTGGCCACAGCTACAACGTTTTCCGTTGCCCCGACACAGATCCTGGGTAGTACAGATGAAGCTAGATGAAGGGGCACAGCGGGCAAAAAAGCTGTATTATATGATATATTATACTAACACAACATGGCCAATTAATCATAAGTATTGAAAGATTCTACATTCAGAAGTGCACACTTCCTTAGTGCAAAAAAATTCGCGTGAATTTAAATCGCGCTACAGAAAATGAAAACTGAGGTAAAACACAATACGAAATTATATCCTGTTTGTTGTCCTAATATGTAGTGTCACTAGTGTCATACAATTTGCGGTATAATCGCACGGTGAGATTACGCAGTGCGGTTTCGGCCTTAGGTTCGTGAAATTCCATGATTTGCTTTCAAGATCATGGCACATTAAAATGTTATATGGTCCGTTTTGCCGTAAACATGGTTAAGAGTTGAACATAAACTTTCCATTTCGTTGTAGATCAAAATCCAAGACTCTTGAATTGTTGACTATTCAGTGACTGCAATATGGTCACCCTATTCTTTTTCAAAATTAAAGTAGCCTAAGTTACTCCTTGTTATAACAGCCATCTGCCAGCTTAAGTACCGCCATAACCAGTCCAGACGATTCAGAGATTATCCTAAACTATTTTTTTTAAATAAGTATAGCTATGTACCGAGATACTCCAATTTTATTTATGTGTATAGATTTGATTTGTATAGATTCTCATTGGTATAGGCAGGCAAAAATCTTCCGGTCTAGCAGGTTAGCGTTTGGCTCGAATATTTAACAGTTGCTAAGTGGACGATTGCTGGGGGCAGTGACGCAATGTTTTGGCGTTCTTTGTTCAAGAGGTTAATCGTTATTCTATTTTATCTGTACCACCTCTAAAAAATGTAAATAAAACAGAATATTGTTTTTGTATTGTTTACATCTTTGCGGTGGTGATGATAACAGTTTACGAAAACACCAAATAGGAAAAATACTGAATAGTAATAACTGAACGGACAAATAATATAAACATAGGTATTATATACACATATCTTTAACATTTACAATATAAATAAGAAGAATTTATCAATATTTTTGTAAAATCATGGACTTTAGATCCATTTTAGATCTTTTGATGAGGCCGTCAAGCTGAGTGCCACCATTGTTAACATGGTAAAGATGTTCTATTTCACGAAGGCGGTTTAGCCGTCATTGTAGTAAAACATATTATACACATTGCTTTTAAAAATGAATTACTTGCAATGCAATTATTGTTCTATTAACTGTTACATGAATTTCTTTTGACGTGACATGAACTTTCGCACACACATGTACGCGTATTTACAAGACACAAGTACTACTATTTAATTGTTTACCCGCCTTCGTGAGATAGAATATCTATACGTGTATGTAGGTGACCTAATGGTGACCCTCTTGCCTGAGACTTTACCTTCAGCTTACCAACAGGCGAGATGAAGTCAAATTGACGTGTCCTATATAAAAAAAACTTAGATCTTAGCTCCGTATTTAAAATATTCAAAATTAAAGAACCTCCTTTTATTTTCACGGTTAAGCGTAACTTGTAGCATAGACTCGTAATGTAACTAAGTAGGTACTTACTTTAATTTATTTTTCTCCTTGGTTTGCAATATATTTCCTTTCTTTTCTAACAATTCTAACGCCTTTTAATATTTTTTCCTTTCTAAAATAGCTGTTTTTTAAACTACAGATATATTTTTTTAATTATTAGACACACATTACACATACATTTTTAAAAAAAAAATAGTGCATAATGACTTAGTTTTTATTTATGACTAGCTGTTGCCCGCGGCTCCGCTCGCGTGTAAGTCGCTTATTGCATCCACTCCCACTCCTGCTCCAGTTCCTACTCCCACTCCCACTCCCACTCCCACCCCCGCTCCCGCTCCCACTCACACTCCCACCTCCCACTCCCACACCCACCCCCACGCACATACCCACTCCCACTGCCACGCACACTCCCACTCCACGCACACTCCCACTCCCACCCACACTCCTACTCCCACGCACACTCCCACTCACAACCCCGCTCTCACTTCCACTCACACTTCCACCCCCACTCCCACTCATACTCCCACCCCCACGCACACTCCCACTCCCAATCCCACGCACACTTCCACTCCCACGCACACTACCACTCCCACTCCCACCCACGCTCCCGCTCCCACTCACACTCACACTCCCACCCCCACTCTCACTCCCACTCACACTCCCACCCCCACTCTCACTCACACTCCCGCCCCCACGCACACTCCCACTACCACTCCCACGCATACTCCCACTCCCACGCACACGCCTACTCCCACTCCCACCCCCGCTCCCGCTCCCACTCCCACCCCCACCCCCACTCCCACTCAAATCAAAATCCCTAAAAACTAATAACACCACTATCCACTAATTAATCTTACTTGAACCCCACTCATAAAACATAATTTCATCTAAATTATTTATTTATTTATTTATTCATTTATTTAATATTCATGCACACACAGTATTAATTAATAAAGAAAATGGAAGGTGGAAAGAATAGTACAATTATTATATATTTCACAATTTAATTTGTACCTAGTGTGATGTGGTTCATATGATTATACGGGTGTATTGTATATTGTACGTCTTATCAGACATGTTATGGTGATACTTTTATGTAATTGACAACATCTTCTATCTACCTGTGACATTTAAATGAATTTTGAATTTTGAACTGTGGGTGACGTAACCTACGACAAACTTATTATTTGCGGTTGGTACAGTAATCGGGTCTAGGAATTGAACCGCAAAATTAAATTTGTCTTTTATAGTATGTACTTTTCCGGGATAAAAAGTATCCAGTGTGCTGCCCAGGATATTGAAGAATAATTATACCAAGTTTCATCGTAATCTAACCGGTAGTTTTTGCGTGATGCCTGAACAAACAGACAGACAGACAGACAGACAGACAGACAGACAGACAGACAGACAGACAAAAATTTTTTTAATCACATATTTGGGTTCGGTGTCAGTTTAGTAACACCCCCTGCTATTTATTATTTTTTTATTTTCAATGTACAGAATTTTCACTTCTACAGATTTATTATAAGTATAGATTACTTAAAATATTTCAATATAAAATAAATCACTATAATAATAACAGAATATAAATATTCAAATATAATGCATAATATATGTAATTCCTTTAAAATTGTATATAGTGCAATTAAAAATCTGCTTTGTCAGAATTTATTTTATCTGTGAGAATATGCGCTTACGACATGCGGCATATAATTAAAGTTGTAGGTAAGTACTAAAAGTAGCAAATATTTTATTATCTCAGTCAGTTTGCAAGCGTAGGTTGTTGTAAGCTTTCTCTAAAAATTGCTCATAGCCATAACACAGGCCATAATAAAGGGGTGAGGGAGTGAGCCAGTACTTGAGTATTGTAATAAATTACTTACTTAACGATCAAGTTGTCTGTACCTACTCTTCGCCTACACAGAATATTATAATAGTAGGTACTAAGCCTAACCTTGATTCGGCATTATTTTGCATTATTATACCTAGGTACTTAATTTTTTTTAGAATACAGCAGTTGGGCTAATAAATTTAAATTCTCTGTAACTAAATTAGAATTTCAAAAGCCACATTTTGAGTATTATAACATTTAAATTGAATGCTTCACGTCTACCATACGATCTTATTGGAACATTTTGAAGATATTGTCCAAGTATAAATCGAATTGCGATTGCATATGATAAATACATTACTGTACAATTACTGAAAGAACCCAAAATTTAAAAGTCCTCAATATCACAGGAACTTGCAGAAACTTATAATGGTAATAATCCACTGATGCAAAATTTATCTAGATCTAGCAAAATGAAAAGTAAAATTACCGTGTGTGGTTCTAACTGGTAAAGAAAGATTCCTTTCTGGTGATTGCTTAAGTTACGTAGAATATTCTGGATGTAGTTTCAGTTGCGATTGATAACTTAGCTGATAATGATCAGACATAGTTAGGTATTGTACTTACGGATAGACGCGTCAAGTGAGAGAAAAACAACCTAAAAGACATGAAAAAATGGCAATTTTAGGGGAAATCCCTTAACTTAACATTACGATTTGCGCATAATAAATTCCAAGATTAGATAAAAGATTAAGATAAATAATAATATTAAATTGGTGCAATAATTCATGAACAATATTGTCAAGAGAGTGCCATAAAAACAAAAGAAAAATACCCGAAACATGAAGCAATTTCGGGGAAATCCGTAGTTACTTTACAATTGGCAGTTTTTTTCGCGTGCTCTACCGGTAAGCACTATCGGTGTATGTAGTGGTGACCCCTGATCATGAGACTTTACCTTTAGCTTACCATCAGGTGAGATAAAGTCATGTTGACGTGTCCAATATAAAAAAAGTACTTAAAGCAACTCTCGAATATTAAGTTGAGTGATAGATATCTATAATAGTATTTGTACAAAATTATTATTCGAAGTAACTTTTTATTAATAATTGTCAACATGTTACTAAAAATCACTTCCAAATGCACAAGCAAGGCGCGTTGTTTATTAGTCTCTTTTTGATATCGGCAAAGCTTTTGACAGAGTCTAACACGATTGCATAGATCTTTCTGACAATTGCAGTCTTCAGTCTGCCTGCTCGACGTGCAATCAGTTGCTAACTTGCTTCATGTGCACTATCATTCAGATTCTTTGCAATAGTCGGACTTCAAAGGTATCGCAAGATATTGCTGGAGTGCCTCAAGGATCCATCTTGTGACCTACCTATTATTTTTCTCCTACATATCTATCGTATGCTCCTTGTTTGTCATTGTAGATGTTGTGTGTGGATCTATGTGGATGTTATCATGAAGATCTAGCGACTAGACTAGAATATAACTGTTACGACAAGTTTTGAATTTGATCGCCGATTCCGACAATTGATTTCTTATTATGTTTTAATATTAGGATATTTTTTGTGGCAACGCCGTATCTAGTCTAGACATATTTATACTTAGAAGGCTTACTTCATATTATGTATGAAGAATAAATATTGCTGCGAAAAATTTGAATGTGTAAAATATGGTACGGTCTATACGAAACATTCAGGTTTGAGTGATAAGTGCTCCAAAAACTAACCACGACTTCTTATTACATCTTGATAATACTACCGAATGCAATCAAAACCACTCAAATGAATAATTTTATCGACAATAATTGCCTGTGGTATTTTATTTTAACTATTATATGGCGCCCTCACTACCAGTAGCTCCATTAATCTTGAGTTCATATTTGGAATGCGATTCTCTCACTCGACATCAACAATCCGACATGAACTGACGTCTCATAACAGTGTCATTATTTCAACTTCCGATAACCTTTAGATAATGGCGTAGAAGTTTAATTATAGTTTTTGCTACGGACAACAGTGTATTGTGAATTTGGTGAGACTTGATAGTGCCTTGTGACAATGTACAGTTTTGATAAGGATATATGGCATGTGAGGAGGCCTTCAGAGAGCCAGGACCAGGACACGCCACCTCCTGAGGAGACACGACGTAATTGCTTTTTTTAAATTATTTTAATACTTGGCCTATAATTTAATGATGACCTAAATGTTGGTGTTGATAAATAATATTATGTTTTATTATGATTAGAGACTAATGACGTATATAGCTGTGGTTTATACTCTAGAAACATGCTTCGTGATTAAATTATTAATTCTGAACTTAACAAGTTAGGTATAGGTTTACCTATTTTTTTATCTTTATTTTTTCCTTTTCCCTTTTCTTTTTCATTGCCTTTACTTGCACTGTGTATGTAGACGTAAAGATAATAAGAAACGATATGTACCTAACTAAAAAATAAAAATAAAAATCTATATTTTGTAATTTATTCATAGATCAGGAAAATATCTATTAAAACATTTATTGTAATTGGGAATACATTTTCTACGTAGAAATTGTGTCCCAAACGTCTTCGACTCGACCTAAAAATCTTAGTTACCATGTAATAATTAAAAAAAAAAACAATTAATCTTAATGTTAATAATACTTAATATCTAACAATTTCTTCATGGTCGTTACATAAATGAAAATACAAGAAATAAGTAATCCAATCGTAGGTAATAGGTAGATAAAAATAATCTTAACCTCATTATAACAATTTAGCAATTTCTTTTATAAATTATTTGTTTGTTTTGTTACCTACATAAATTATTACCTATATAAAAAACACCAATTAACTACCTACGACGTATCGATAAATAAGTTAGTTATGCTTCAGTTGTCTTGAGATAAACTACCTACAGATTTTCTTCGATCTCTAGAACTGTGTTTCTATAAATAGATTTATAATCACATTGGTTATTAATACAAGAACCATGATAAATGTCGCGTAATTTCTTTACACGCATATCCTCAGAATCAGAAAATCATTAAACGAATACTGCTTCAGCAACAGATCATCATCATAATCGTCATAATCATGATGAAGTATGCCACGAAGCCGCAGGGTTTAACTCAGAACTCGAACTCAAACTCAGAATCGAACCGTTTAAAAGCAAACGGTCTTATTACAAAACACGGACTAACTTTAAACCCAGGTTTAAATCGTCTTTAGACCATGGTTTAACGAAAGTTTTCCATCACAGAAGCCTATTTGCTATTTTATTGCAGGGGTATCAAGCACGTTAAGCCGGTCCCGGTTGCTTGTCTGATTGGTCTGATATTTGGCGGAAGTCTTTAGTTCTGATGACAATACAATTTAAAACTGTTTACCTTTTGTAATAATTTATTTGGTCATATCTTCGGTTCTACTGACACAATTGCAATCAAATGTATGTAAGACAGATTTTAAGTCTGACAAAGACCTTTCTAATAGACATAAACCGCATCAAAATTCGTGCACTAGTTTTTGAATAATCAAACATTTAAAAAAATGAGTTTAGAATCGTTTTTCTAACATAACCCAAGTATTTTTTTTAAATAATCTCCAATGCACAATTATATTTTCTCATAATGAGTAGCTAATAACTTGTATACATACCTATCGAAAATCTAGGTCAAACTTCACAGGGATTCGGGATTCTGGGAAACTCTGTGTAACGGAAATGAGGCTAAGTTCTACGAAAGGGCAATTTTATCAAATCTTTGTGCTCCAAATAATCTATAAATAATTATATAAGTTATCGAACATTCTTTATAGTAAATAATGATTGTTATGTTTTGATGGCAGTGTTTTCTACTTACTTGTTTGCGACGTACAGTCAGATTTAATTAAGACCCGAGAGGGCGTGCGGTTTTAGTCGATCCGAGTCCGACCTAAACTACCAACATTCAGAACGTAGGATTTTATTTCATTTTGAATAGTGAAGTACCACATTAGAACGCAGATTTTTTCCCTCCGTTTATAGGGAAGGACCTCGCCACATCAATCGATAGCCGAGGATCGCGGCCTCGTCTCGACTCGTCAACAACCGGATAACGTGCCAGCAATACCTTTTTAAGTACACTTATAGAATTTCAATATAAACGCGTGCTTTTCGTTTAGCATAACATGAGTGCTCCATTACAATCTACTTCCGTGCGACGTCGTAGTGGCGTTGGATGACTTATTCATCAACTCGCTCACGTGAAACCCGCTCATTCGAGCGAGTTGGCACATTCTAGTACTTGGGATTATGAGCTTCTTGGACCACTACATTGATTTTGAAGTAGGTATTTCAAATCTTATTATTCGGAAATTGACTTTCCATGGTGCGTGATTCTGGAGATATATTATTACGCATGGCAGACGACTAAGAGAACTGCGTACCGCGCATCAATTTGTTTTCTACAATGCGTGTCTGTCTGTTCCGAAGCCATGGATCCGATATACCGCTATGAATTTATCTATCCTTTCACAGACGTGAGACTATTTTATTTTCCCATGCGCCGCTGACGGTGTGGTCTGACCTTCATAATAGCTCCATGGATTTGACAACATATTCGTCAACTGGCTCACGTGGGACTTGTAAATTTGAGCGAGTTGACACCTTATTTTTTTTTGTTTTTGTTTCGAACACACTGACGTATTTGTGTATACAGTCAACTACAAAAACTTCAGATATTCAGGCTTATAAATACATTATGCGTGCGAATAATGATTCGCGTCCATTTACAGAATCACACACCGTGTTAAGCCTGAACGCGTCACGACGAATCTGTCACGGTGAGCAAATAGGTAATCTCTTTGTTCAGTCATCTTGTTATTATCTCGCTATCTTTGCTTATGTGCCTATGTAGGATTAGATATTGTCTCTGCGACGGTAGCGATTATAAGGTGTTATTTTTTTCGGATTTTTGCCGGATTACCGAGTGTTGCAAGCGAAGTTTCGAAAATATTTTTGAATGCAGTTTAAATTGTTTTTAAAATCAAAATGAAGTCTTCTTTCAGTAAAATTGTCTATGTATACTTGAACTTTTAATGTTTTTGATACCCTCTACTTTTTTACTTTTTTTTATTAAATTTAAATTTCAAGGAGCCGTTGTGTTTACGTCTCAACATGAAGGTTAGGCTTGACCTAGAAGACTAAATTAACCACATAGGTAGCTGCATAGTTCCTACAGTAATACTGGGTGGGGGCTGACCCAAAAGCCTCTTTATTTCGAATTCAAAGTTTATAAATTTAGACGACCTTTCGTAACACCTTTTCGCGTTATTTGGGGCAGTATTATAAAGTTCACACACGGAATTTAAATCGTAGCGGAAGGGCCTATCAGCTATTGCTTCTTGTCACCCAACTTGGGTGGCAGACAAGCACACGGACCCCTGATGGGAAGTGGTCACCGTGACCTATAGACGTGTGCAAGACCTGGGTGTCACACTCGCGCTGCCGACGCTAGAGGTACGGTAGTTTGGGGGTTGGAGGAGAGGATTGCGGTGATGAGGGGGGGATGGATTGTGAGCTCTGGTTACTTTACTTACCGGCAGGAAATAGGAAATAGGAAATATCTCTGAACGAAATTTTTCTTTACAGGTAGCGAGAGCCCGACCAGTGCGGTCGGTGCGGAGACGCCGCGCGAGCTGCCCAATGAGCTCTCAGCGCCTTACGAAGTCCCGCAGTTCCCCATAGAACAGATCGAGAAGAAATTGCTCATACAGAGACAGCTGAACGTAAAGTAAGTAGTTACGATAGTTCTTTTTTATTTATTTATTTATTTATTAGGTCTACCAACAATGTTTTACATCAAAGCATACTAATCCGCGCGCGATCAAAATGTGATGCTACCTTTTGGAACTGAGACGTAAGTGGGCCGCCGGCTAGCCGTAGCGTCGGCAAACTCATGTCGAAGCTCACAAAACGAAGCTGTATTTTTAGTGCGACTAGATTTCTAAATGAGTTTAATTTTGAATGCGAGATTTATAATAATTATAATATTGTATGATTGTCTGTTTGTCTGCAAATTTTTGTGCGCGCAAAAATCAGAAACTACTGGAGGGATTTTGATCAAATTTGGTACGATTATAGTTCATAGTTTTGGGCGACACATAGGCTACTTTTTATTCAAGCTGAAACCCGTGGCTTCGCCCGCGCTTCGTTTTTAGGTCGTTTTTGGTCATATCTCCGGTTCTACTTAACCAATTACAACCAAACATACGGTAAATTTTTAGTCTAAGCAAGACCTTTTTAAAAAAAAACCGCATCAAAATCCGTTTGGTATTTTTTATCGCTATCGATGGACGTAAAAAGAACTAAACGGATTTTGATGCGTTTTTTTATTAGAAAGGTCTTGGTTAGACTCAAAATCTTACGCATATTTGATCACAATCGGCTGATTAGAACCGGCAATAAAACGCGAAAATCGACGTCCACGCGGGCGGAGCCGCGGGCAACAGCTATCTTTAATATACCGCCTTTTCTTATCTGATCTACATGGATCTACATGTAATCGTGCCAAAATACCGAAACGACGACGACGAGAGTGATAGGACGAACATCAAATGTCTGACAGGTAAGAACAGTTCAACCGTTCTCGAGTTTTTGCAATACTAACAGAATTGCAATTAATTTTTATTTATATAGATTAAAGATTAGTAATGAGTGAAAAAAGGGGTAAAATCTTGAGTAGTCAATCTCGCGAAATAGTTCTGGCATTTGATAGATATTTCAATCAAGAACAAAGTCGGTGTTAACACGCTAACGCTACTTGAGAACTGTCATTTTCGATTTACTTTGACAAGGTTCTTTCACATTTTCATCGCGCGCGGATTAGAGCTAACCTATTACAATGCAAACATCACTTACAGGTAAACACCACATACAAAGAATGACAAAAAGAAACTTTTGAATGAATTTTTTAAGCAATTGCATGCAAAAATAAAATCATTGGAAAGAGAAACTTATTACTAAGCTAAAATAATAGGTATAATAGAGACTTAAAACTAATCATCTTTACATAAGAATATGAAAAAAGATGGGAAAAGGAAAAGAAACAAGCTTACGTGCTGTAGACTAGCCTATGCACTCGATTTCGCTTGCGCGGTTGTCAGTTTTCGCGTTTTTTATAAATCTCCGGTTATAGTCGACCGATTGTGATCAAATATGCTTAAGATTTTAAGTTTGACCAAGACCTTTCAAACTCTTTACTTTTGTTTTTACATCCATCGCGAATTAACATACATACAAACTAGAATAAAAAAGCATTCTTGTGTTCAGAATCGTTTTATAACATGACCCAAGTATTTTTTTTAATGCCTCCAATGTACAGACTCAGCTATATTATACAATTTTAATGCGAATATTTTCCACCAACACCCTATAGAATTGATCTAACTCCATTCATCTAAATAAAACCTAAAAAAACACTACACACATTTAAATTCAAGTACAGCTATTTTAGAGCTATTGAATGACCGGAAAGCATTGTAACAACATATTGTACCTATACAATTGTATTGAAAATCGTTGAACTGACGCCGAAAATAGTCACGGTTTGTTGTTATAGAGTAGGCTTTTAAGGCTGGTGTCCACTCAAGCGGAGATTGGCAGAGATGAGATGAGAATAACCCGAGCTTTTGCTACACACCTGTGACATTACTTAGATAGCAAACTAGCATACAGATCCACCTGGAGGCCGATTCAGTTAAATTATATTTTAGGACACGTGTGATTTCCACCTTCAACCTAGCGTTAATCCCAGTCGCATCCAAAGCTTTTTACCTCGGAGTCTGGGGGTCCGCTTTACCCGTCTTAACTGCACGTGTGATTTCAACATTTGCGAAAAAATATACCTACCACCACGCCTACCACGGAATTAAGAATACCTATACCTACCATTAAAATTTCAAATATCTAATTAAAAACAAATTAGACTATGAGTTTTGGTTTAATAACGTTACGTAAATGAAGGTAGAGGTAGTTTGACAGAAAAATTAAAAAAGTTTGGTATTCCCGGTATTCCGTAATCATCAAACATTTTTTAAAGTTTTTTCGTCGTGCGTTTTGAAAACGTGTAATTCGATCTAAGTCTGCTAATGAGTAAGTAGTAATTAAGTTCATCAATATGAAGCAATCCTTGAATCTTGAGGGATTCCCAAACAGCTAACTAAACAAACAAACATGTCACGTTTAACGTTACAAAGTCAGGATTACGATAATTAATATGTTGATAAATCAATCTATCAATCAAAGGGGCTATTGAAGTCCACTGCTGGACATTAGGCCTCTCCCAATGTACGCCATAGTACCCGATATGCTGGTGAATATGGCAATAAAAATCATAAAATTAACGTGTCCTCATCTTTATACTAAAGCAATATAGAGCCTTTTTATGACTCAATAGATCTTTAAGAACAATCTCGAGGCAGCCTTTGCAAGCTTTCCTTTCTTAAAAGATAAGCACGAAGCCATTAATTTGTTTATAGCTCAATATAAGCCTGACTGGGACAAGAGGATAGATGGATGAGAGGCAGTTAACACGATTTGTAGTGCCTATGTTAGGGCTGGAAGACGATGCCCTAGATAAGCTTGTGGAGTTTCCAAACGAAACAATTTGATTGTCCAATTTCAATCTACATCTACAGTTAGCGTCATGATCATTTTCAAATTTAAAACTAAAAAATCTGCATGAAGATTATTAATTATGCCCGCGAATCCGCCCGCATGGAAGTCGCTTTTTGTGTTTTTGACTATAGGTATAATGCGCGGCATCTAACGTGGCCAAATTTTGGAGTAGTGTGGACGCCACTACTCCAAAACCTTGCCAAATTAGATGCCGTACACTATACTTGTTTCTAGGCGACGCATTTTGCCACTAACAAGTATAGTGTACAGCATCTAACTTGGCAAGGTTTTGGAGTAGTGGGGCCCACATTACTCCAAAATCTGGCCACGTTAGATGCCGCGCACTATATCTCCGTCCTACTCAACCGATTGTGACGAAATAATGTGTAAGATTTTAAGTCTAACCAACACCTTTATACTAAAAAAACCTCGTCAAAACCTTTCACATACATACATTACATAATGCTCACGCCTTTTTCCCTCCGGGTGGGGTAGGCAGAGACAACAGAGCGACATACTTCGTGCGCTTCCTCTACTGTCATTAATTAAGCCTTTCATGCAAGCCCGCCGGTTTCGAGTGCTTTTGACCTGCCCTTTTTTCAACAACTCTCCAATTTGGTCAGTAGTCCTCTGCGAGGTCAACCCCGGCCTGCCTGCCCACCCAAATGTGCCTTACATTCAAAACCGTTCATACATTACCTACAAAATGGCTACCTACAGTGTGAGCTAGGTAGAGGCTATTCATAGTCAGATAATTCGATTTGAACAGCCTTGCGGTAACACCGTAGTTGACACGTGCGGCCTTCTCTTCTATTTGTTCGAGATGGACGCAAAATGTACGGAACGACTTTTTTACCCGACTGCGAAGTAGGGTTAATATGTTTTTCGCGCGTATATTGTATGTGTGTATGGTTGTAAGATTCTTTATTACCTCATATCTTCCAAACCAAGTTACACGCGGATTGAGGTTTGTGAACTTAGTGATAAATGTGCCTAAACGAAAACTAAAAAGTATAAAATAAAAAATAATAATTTAAACAATCAAAAAACCCGACTGCGTAAAAAACTACAAAGAAAAAAACAAGCACTTGGATGGCCTGTGGTCTAGAAACATAACAACTTAACAGTCTGGATCCATTATTCAACAGCAAATCTATATTTTCAATGGATCTCGACTGTTCAGTTGTTATGTTTCTAGACCGATCTAAGTGCTTCTTTTTTTGTAGTTTTTTACGCAGTCGGGTTTTTTATATTAAGTAGTAAGATCTAGGTGAGACTTAAAATCTGCCGTATATTTTTGGTTTAGTAGAAACGAACATTTTACCTTAAAACAATAACCGACCTCAGCGCAGGCGGAGCCGCAGGCATCAGCTAGTACTTATGTCAAATGGATCTTCAAGTCGTTATCAACGACAATATTATTGACAATAAGCAGTTATTTGTACCGTCCGTCATTGAAAGTGAATTGTCGCGGCGAGTCGTAAATAGCGCCGCGCCTTCGAGTGTCGTTTTACGAGCGGTGCCGAGCGGCGCACCACTAACTTATAATACATTCAATAAACGCTACTGTCTCTCGATGTATCGATTGTTAACTTCTCGATATAGAATTGGTGCGATTCTGCAATTCGATGCGATCTTGACATTCAGATATTGCAGTCGATATGAAAACTTTGATATCGCGATTTAAGTTCTGTTATCCACTCCTTGGTGACGGATCAGAACAGAAGCATATATTATATCTAAAATCATGTTCACACATTGAACCAACATACGCCAATATTGGCCATAGAATATCTATCTCATGGACCTAGGAATAACTATGGACGGAGCCATGGGAACAAAAAAGTGACGCTGCATAGTCAGCCAACTTTCGTATACGTATACAGTCGCCACGCACGCTCTCACATCATAGTCAGCCACTTCGCGGCAAACGTCGGCCGAATCGGTCGATCTGTCAGTTTAAGCGGAAAGAAAAAAAAATCAAATACAACATGTCTTGTGCAGTGAAATGGTGTAAAAACCGTATTGACAGGAAGAAAATAAATCCAGGGATCACATTTCACAGGTTAATCAATATTTCAATCACTTAATGTTTATCTAATAATTTTATACATAAATGTTCATTCAATATTTCAAAACAAAATTCAATTGTTCGGTACAAAACCAGTGATCCCAACATAAAAGTGTGCAAATTTCCCCATATTTTGGGGAAATCTGTAAATTGTGTGACTTTATGATGAAATAGCATAAACTATTTATTAGTAGTGATAACCGTAGTGATTTAACTTCTTTTTAATAAATACATGGGATTAGGAATCGCAAAAATACAAATTGTAACTAATATGAATCTTGTAACTTTTTTTGTTAATTAGGTACCTAGTTTAATCGTGTGAATATTCCCCACGGTTAATATCCATGTAAGTTTTTTTTTATATAGGTATAATGAAAAAAATAATGTAAAAAATAACTAAAATATTTTTTTCATTAATTTATGATAAAATAATATTTTTAATAATAATGCACGAATCACCTTTAATGATTGTTCATTTATATATTTTAAAATTTACCAAATAATTCTCCCTATTCCTCAACTAAAATAATAAAAAATGGGGAAATTTAGGTAAAACCTCGCATCCCTACAATTTACTCACACAATGATTGATGCCCGCCATTTTTTGACACAGACTAGTTACTCTAGGCACTCCGTCCATACTTTTCCTAAGTCTATGATCTATCTATGTTAAAACGATAAGTTTACGCAAATGACGGTAGTTGAATATTTTGACATTAATTAAAATATATATTTAAGTACCTTCCTTCAAGGTAGGCAGCGCGTGTGTGACACCCCTGGTACTGCATACGTCCATAGGCAACGGTAACCGCTTCCCATCAGGTGGGCCGTGTGCTTGTGTGCCACCTACGTAGTATAAAAAAAGCTATAAGAGCTTGATTGAGTAAAATCAGTATCCTGTGATGTCAGCACAGAATCCCTCCTAACCACCCTCCTCCCATTTCTCCTCCCCAATCCCCCAAACTCCTCTTCCAGGGTCTTAGTATTAGTCATACATCCACCTGTCTCTTTGCCTGAGGAATGTATCGATAAATCCTCCTTTTTCTACACGAGCTCGCTATAAACTGTGACTCGGTATTATTAGTGGGAAGTAATTGGATTAACCTTGGCGCGACAGTAACGCTTACTGCGAGGGATGCCGCACGTCATTTGTTACTTGATTGCAATTCTGAACGCGTGTCACTTGGCCGAATGGTGTGGTGTCATTGCTTTATTTGACAGTTGAAATACCGATTGGCGGGAGATGTGAAGTGACGTGTGTTTTTTTTTTCAAATATGTTTGGAAGCAAAATTGAATGCCAAAGGTGGACTTCTACGCGGAGTAATTGGTAACTTAATAAGCACATTTAAGTACTCAGAAATTGTTTACTGTGTTAGTCTGACCTTTAATTTATTCCAAAAAGGAATAGCTAATTTTATTTTATTAAACCGATAAACGGTTTAGGCGATGACTTACTAAGTTTGAAGGCCCTGTTTGGCATGATTAAGGCGAGGCGTGACGCATGACAGACGTGCGTTCGCAACATTCATCACCTAGAACCCATATTTAGGTTGAGCATAGATAGATCTATGTCTTCGCGGGCAATTTTTCATAATATTGCTATTTTTTTTGACGAAATATTGAACAAGAAATAATTAGGTACCTACCTAACTATTGTCAAAATAGTTGCATATTTGCATATTTGCCTACTTAATAATTTAATTGTTAAAGAATGGCAATCGCGTTGTTCTTAAAATGCTCAGTGTTAGCACAGTTGGTGTTAGACCCCTTTTGACTTTGTCCACTTCTGGCGATGGGAGATTTGGTCATTGAGTTCTTTTGACCATTTACATACCATTTGTCTTTTTGTACTTTTGACGTTATGCTCCTAAACATAAGGTTGTATTCAAAATGGCAAATAGGAGTGAATTATGCGTATGAATGTGTCTACACAAAATGACTCGTATGCTGTATTCGATATAGATAGCATTCCTTCATAGAATTAATTTATGATAAGAATAAAAGTATTTGGTAGGTAGTAGGCTTCAGATATCACGACAGTAGCTACGAGTGTCAAGTTACAACTTCCTTCAATGCAAATTGCAATCTACAACTAAGCATCTAAAATTCTAAATGGTACAAACAGTCCCATCAAGAACCAAGCGGTTAGGTGCCTCTTTTCTTTGCCGCACTATCAAAATTTGAAATTCTTTACCAGCTCACGTGTTTCCTTCCTCATATAGTCCCGGGTCCTTAAAGCGGGGCGTGAAAAAGCATTTGATGCTCCGGAGCTGCTCTCCACATGTCCCTCTGACTAGCAGAGGGGCGGGCTGATTCTCCGCACGCCGACGGTTGGGTGACAGGACGGCCGCTGGTCACCCTACACCCCACCGTCAGCGAGGTGGAGGGATGGTCGCTCACCCCCTTTTGGGAGGTCTAGTAGGCCATCTTAAAACCGTAGATAGCCCGCGGTCAGTGGGGTGCGAGGAATATAGCTACTTGGTACAGTTGGTACACCCCGGTAATTGTGACCCGAGACGGCGGCGTGCGGTTTTAGACGGTTCGATTCCGACATAACCACCCCCGATGGCCGACGGGGAGGGGTGGGGTATCCGTGGGGATTTCCGCTAAAAAAAGGGACTGTTGGCAGTATCTACTTCAACCAATCAATTAATAGCCTATTGCAGTCCGCTGCTGGACATAAGCCTCTTCTAATGTACGCCATTTATTACTCCGTCCTTCGCCTTCCACTTGTACTCGAATTGAGCTATAAAACTATTAGTATTTAATTACGACCATATTTAATTTGCGATATCCATCACAATCAAATAACCATTACCAAAACGTCGGTAACTTAATATTAGTTCTACCCTCAATAATGGATCGCATGTTAGATGGCGGCTGACAATCGTTCATTGTGGCAACACAGTCAACATTATACCAATATTGCCAGAGTAATTAATATTCGGGCTATTTCAACTAATTAGTTATTACGAGTGTCTGGTCGAATTACGTTCGTGACTCGAGTTTACCTTTTTGCCAGAATGCCAATTAATCGTTTGGATATTTAGTTAATTGTTTCGTGTTATTAAATGGAAACTAAACATTGTTCGGTATACCTAATTGATTCTATTAAGGTGGGTCCACGCTAGGCGAACCGAACACGAGCGGAGCCGTTCTCGGCTTTATTGTTCGCGTGTCAAGTGTGGACGTACAACGAATCTACAACGATCACTGTCCTCGAAATCCTTTGTGGTCGTCAAAATACCGACAAAAGGCGGAACGCAGCCGAGCACGAACGAAATGCTCGCAGCGCGCTCGTTCGAGGCTTGTAAGTCGGTCCACACTAGACGAATTGTGTTCGGCTCGTGCTCCGCTCGTGCTCGGCTCGCCTAGCATGGACCTACCTTATGGTGAAAAGTTATCGCACCATAGTCTGTACTTTCACCGGATATAATATCATGTGCTAAATTTCACTGTAGATGCTCAAGATTGTGCGAAGTGAAGAAGGATAAACTGTTAAGCGGAACTTTTTTGTGCAGAAATCCTCATGGATGTCGAACTCTTACCGACTAAAACCGCACGCCGCGCCGTCTAGGGTCTTCTGACGCCAGGGTTTAAGGTGGCCCATAGAGCATTTCCCTCGCACCCGCCTGGAAAGCGGACCCTGAAATCTGAGGTGTAGACCCTAACCTTTCTTGCCGCTTATTAACAACCTCAGAAACGACAGACAGAAACTACGTAGTATAAAAAAAAACGACTTCTGATTTCTACCATCAGGTTTAGTTTATATCATACCGAAACGCTGTACTTTTAATTCTAACATAACTTGATCTCTCTTCGCAGGGCAGCAGAATGCGGCCAATCAGTGCGTTCGTTCGGCGGCAGCGAGGCTGGCGGCGCAAACGCAGTGTTCGAGGAAGGAGCGCGGCTTCGCATCCAGGATGACGACGAACCGGACCTAGTGCTCCCTCACTTCCAAAGAGTTGCTATCAGCGGGGAGGACACGTCTGGGGTACGTTGCAAAAGGTTTTATACTTAACTAGCTAGTTCTGCTTCATTCACGCAGAAATCGGTTTTCCTTTTTCATCATATCTCCGGTTCTACTTAAACAAATGAAGACCTTGGTAATAGAAAAAATCGCCTAAAATCCGTTTCCGTTCAGTAGTTTTTGCGTTTATCGCGAGCAAACAAATAAATATATCTTCAAGAATTTCAACATAGGAAATATTTTTGTATTCAGTATCGTTTATATAACAAAACTATTTTTTTTAAATACTTATCTCCACTGTACCTACCTGCATACTTTACAGTTTTTAAAAGTGCGTTTTACCTGCCAAAGCATAATTATGTGCGCTGATCCTTAGTATGTAATACCAAAGACCATGATAACTACTAACTAGTTATCATGGTCTTTGGTAATACCTACCTTTTTATTTCGATAATACGAGAGCGACTACCATCTGACTGCCCAATTTCGAGCAGAAATACCAGCTCTTCATCTTAGTTGACTTAAACCCTGGAGATGCTAGTATCTCCAGGGTCCACCAACCCCACCTCTCCATTTTCTACAAGTCCAAACCGACGTCGGCTAAATAATAATTTATTCATTCCCAGGTACCATTAGAAGATCTCCAGGTAGCTTCATCGTACCTGGTGCAAGCTCTGGAGATGCGCAAGCGCTACATGTCGATATCGCAGCAGAGCTTCGCGACGATCACAGCGCGCTTCGTACGCACCATGGACGTGGACGCGCCGCATAACAACCAGCCCGCTGTCAAGCTGGCTCATAGGCACATTGCTGGTTAGCCTCTCTTCATTTTTTGCCCATTTTCTCACATCCTCTGTAGCGTAGCGGTAGTGCATTCGACTGCTACGACGCGGGTTCGATTTCCGCTCAGTGTAAATATGCATGAATATGTCTATTTGCATTGATTTGGCATTGTGTTTCTATGTATAATATGTATGTATTTTAAAAAAAAGACAAGTATGTTTATCCGCACTCTAGAACCCATAACACAAGTTAGTTAAACTATGCTTACTTTGGGTTTGGGTCTAAAGAGCGCTGTGTAGAATGTCGTGTAGATGTTCTATTTCACGAAGGCGGTTTAGCTGTCATTGTAGTAAAACAAAGCTTTTAAAAATGAATTACTTGCAATTGTACTATTTTTTACATTTGTACTATTCTGTATAATTATTTATCCGGTATTACCTAAAGATAAATATATTTCTTTTATTTTGAAAATACAATGACAATTAAATAATATTTACATTAAAATAAAAACTAAAAACTAAACAAAATAAATATTTACATGGCGTCAAAAAATTCCTCCGCATCATCGCTGACTGGTAATGTGCCCAGAAGGCTGGCAGCATTGCCACGCTGAATGGCAATGCTGATTCTCTGTGCAAGATAGAGTCCAGCCTTCTGGTCACCTGTGGCGTCGATCAGCCGCTTCGCCAAGTCTTTGTAGACAAGGCGGGCACTTGGACCCCATGACCCCAGCGTCTCAACCCCAAACGGCTCAAAAATGTAATCACCAACCAAGTTGGAGTATTTACGCCGTTTGAGGTTTTCTGCAGATGCAGCAGCAGCGCCGGCACAGCTTGCTGTGCTTGGAAGATGTGAAGGCGCAAGGGTGTCGACGCACGTTGCGTCCCACACCAAGGGCCTACCCATCTTCCAAGGCAGCAATGACATACCATCCGGTCTCTTGCCATCGTCACGTACCAGTCCATTAGGTTCACGAACGGCTGGCACGCCGGCGGTGACAAGAGCACGGCGGATGATGTCATTGATGCAGGCATGGCGCGATATTCGGCCTGCGCTTCTGCTGCATGAAAGGCCATGGTGTCCAAGGCTGTCGACGGCTTCACCACAGTGGCAATGATGCGGAGAAACACATGGCGCACCTAGACGGAGGCAAGTGGCAAGGCGGAAAGTAGTATCGTCCAACATGGTACCTGTGTTGGACGATGGAAGTGCCTGGATCCAGAGCCCTGACTCCCATTCTCCCACAGCCAACAGGCGTGCACGCTCTGTAACATTTGAAGCTGTATTAAGCAAATGTTTTTTTAACAGCTTGCAGAGCGGCTCATCCCATTGTCTCTGGGAGGAAAGGTTACCAGGCAATTCAGTATTGGGACAGGCCACCCTCCAAGCATCTATGGCATCGGCCTTACACGACACCTCAGAGTTAACCTGTGTGTATATTAAAATTTTCCTGGTTAACTCTTCGGTGCCATGGACCGATGACAGAAATGCTGGTAGGCTAACATCTGAAATTTTGCGAACACCGAGACCACCGAAGCGAACCGGTAGGGACGCTTGGAGCCAGGCTCGGTCGTTCAAGGCCACATTTAAAATTTTGCTTATGGTGTTTTTGATTATGTTGTCAATTTTTGCCAAAAGTGTCAAATGTTTCCAAAACTGAGATGATCTGAGTGCATGGGTCAATTTAGGGACAAAAAGACAGAACCGAAGGATAGTAAAAGCCGAATGAACACTTATTTTTTGTAATTGATCTGTGATGTTTTCAAAATTTTGAATTTTCTCATCTACAAATGCATGATATCCATCTTCTAAAACCGGGGACCCAAGGAGGCGCAGAGAATCTTTTTGTAATACCGTAATATTGGGGGCCAAATAATTAAATTGTTCTATAGTCGAGAGTCTGTCCGTTCTGTCAGTGATAAAAATTTCGCATTTATCTGAGTTGAGTTCTAAACCAATGGATTTGAATTTATTTTTGATAAAATTTAAGTCTTGTAAAACAGTTTGTACGCTGCCTCCTAAGGTCCCGTCATCTAGATACCATATGTTAAATTTTGAATTTATTTGTTGAATGATTGGATGAATCGCTAGACTAAAGATGACAGGTCCCAAAGGATCACCTTGCTGACATCCAACTGCCGATTCCAAAAGATGATCCTTGTAAACTAATTTTGTCGGGTATCTGTAACATTGCCAAAGGAACTTATAAATTTGAGGGGTTTCTAATTTTGCTTGGGTCAGTAAGGTATCCCTATTTACTGAATTGAAGGCATTCCTCAAATCAACCTTCAAAATGACCTCACCTTCACCACTGCCAAGGTACGTCGAGAGCGCGTGTATGGCAGCCTCACAGCCCCCTTTTGAACCGAAACCTAGTTGCAGGGGCTGGAATTTTGCTGCAAGTTCGGTACTATAGTACTTGCAGCAAATTTTGGCTGCCAAACGTCGTAGCGTGCTCCCTACGGCAATGGGACGAATGCCACCATCCCTCTTGCGCAGGGCACATAAGTTGGCCCCGTACAAGATGCTGATGATGCCCTCGTCCACACTGCCGGAGAGCATCAGATTAATTAAAGCCGTCAGCTCCTTCAGAAGGGCATCACCGGCCTCCCCAGCACTCGGACATAACAAATCTTTAAGATGCTGGGGAGTCAGGCCGTCGAGACCGCCAGCAGATCCACTTCGGAAGGAGCAAACGGCTGCAAAAACGTCCTTGGCAGAAGTGCTGAGATACTCAGTGTCTGTATCGGGTGGTTCTGGGAAGGCAAGGCCGATTGATGGTGGTGGGTGCTTACTCTGCAGACCCGCGAGCGTGTCTGGAGAGTAAGGTGCCACCACGTCACTACTAAAAAGTAACCTCGAAGCTCCTCTTATATCACCTTCCCTTATTTTATTTTCTATAAATTTGGATTTGTTGGTTTGAACGGAATATGATAATTTTGAATCAAAACGATATGAAGTGTTAGAACAATTTTCTTTAATTTGGGCTGTCAAAGATTTTTGTGTACCACTGTTGCTTTTGATATGTAGTATTCTGTAAGGGAAGGTTAGCAGTTGTTCCCAGGCCGATATGGAGTTCACCCGGACGACATGTTTAATACAATTCGATAAATTTTGAGCCACAGAAGGCCTAGCGCCTCGGGGAATCCTTTTTAAAACCGGAACAGAATTTTTCATGTCACTTAAATATTGCCAAAAGGGAATTTGGGGGGTAGCAGGTGAGATATGGCTACCCGTTACAGGGATTATGGGACTTGGAAGTACATTTTGATGTTTATGGGTTTTACCAATATGTACTTTCAAGCCCCGCTCACCTTTGAAAAAACGGGCCTGGGAACAAAAAGGACAACGTACGAAGTCACTTGATAGAGGAGCGGGTTGACTTGAACACCTTACCACATTGCCACTGCCGCTTAAGTCTTGAGGCATTCACTTACACTATATAATCTATATAAAATATAAACAAATATATACAAAGAAACGCAAAGAATAGAAAATAAATTTGACACTAGGTAGGTGCACTTGACGCTTGAAGCGCCTGCGTCTTCGCATCTTAGCAACGCGGGGGACCGGCGACGCCGCCCGCGTTGCTCCAGGACGCAGCTTCGTAGCTCATTAACCCAGTGGCGTAAAATGGCTTTCCTTCAGGCCAAATGATTTGAAATTGCTTATAAACAGTTCATTCGAACCAGATTCAAACGTTCTCCGAGGCAGCTGTATGAATATTCAAATTACTTGCAATGCGATTATTTGACGTGACATGAACTTTCGCACACACATGTACGCGTATTTACAAGACACAGGTACTACTATTTAATGGTTCACCCGCCATCGTGAGATAGAATATCTTATAGAATATTTATTAATTGACAAACTGTCTTTGCTATGAAAGAATCTAGTCTCATACTAACTAAAAATATTTTTGCAATCATAAACCAATTTTATTATTAAACTAGCTGTTGCCCGCGGCTCCGCCCGCGTGGATTTCGAATTCCGTTTCAAATTCCTTTTTTCGTGCGGAAGTTCCTTCGGATACCACCCCCGTCAGCCATCAGGAGTAGTTAAGTTTAGACTCAACTACTCCTGATGGCTGACAGCGTGCACGCCATCTCAAGTCTTCAGTTGTAAGATTGCTTAGAGCATATCCCGCGCTCCCCAGTTCCCGTAAAACCGTAGATGGCCCAGGGTCGACTGACCCTGGGCCATCTACGGTTTTAAGATGGCCCCCTTGACCCCCGAGCATCTCACCACTTCACCGACGGTGGGGTGTAGGGTGACAGGCGGCCGTCCTGTCACCCAACCATCGGCGCGTGGACGATCAGCTTGCCCCCCGCTTGCTCCTCACTGTACCCTCTGCTAGTCAGAGGGACACATGGAGAGCCTCGGAGCAGCCCTCTAGAGGGCCAGTCCCACCCCGGCCAGATTGGCCGCAGGCAGCAGCGTCTAGTGAACTCAACTGCGGGTGACGTAACCTACGACAAACTTATTATTTGCGGTTAGTACAGTAATCGGGTCTAGGAATCGAACCGCAAAATTAAGTTTGTTTTTTATTGTATGTACTTTTCCGGGATAAAAAGTACCCAGTGTGCTGCCCAGGATATTGAAGAATAATTATACCAAGTTTCATCGTAATCGAACCGGTAGTTTCTGCGTGATGCCTGAACAAACAGACAGACAGACAGACAGACAGACAGACAAAAATTTTTTTAATCACATATTTGGGATCGGTGTCGGTCTAGTAACACCCCCTGCTACTTATTTTTATGATATTTTCAATGTACAGAAATTTCACTTCTACAGATTTATTATAAGTATAGATAAAAGAGTTTTGAAATCCAAACTGATCATTATTTCAGCAGCTAACTGTCAGCAGTCTGCCTAACTCCCCAAATCTCTCACAGATCACATGGTCCACCCCCCATTCCGAGCCGGCAAAGAGCCCTGGGAGAGCATCCACGCTGAACCGAAGGACTACACCATCAGGTCCGACGCGGGCGTGTTCAACCTGTACAAGAAGGGCGAGGACGGCGTGGAGACCCGGCTGCCCTACGAGTACATCAAGCTGCAGGAGTACCTGCAGGATAAGAACACCATGTGCAACATGATCGCTGATGGACCTCTGTGAGTCTTCATATTTCTTCATTTTCTTCTCGCTATTGCTCGTCACAGTATCTTTTTGTTGTTGTTCTGTCGTAGACACGGCCTGGGGAGGTGTTTTATAAGAAAACGTGTCATCCTTTTTTATTTTGGACACCTTCTTCACCTTACCCTTCACTTCGCCTGAAGGTAACCTAAAGGTAAAATCTTGGGAATGGGGGTCACCATTACAGACACCGATAATGCCAGAATAGTGACCCTCAGCTTAGACCGGGGACTGTAGGAAGAAGGAAACACGTGTGCTGGTAAATTATTCCAAGTCTTGGTGTTGTGGTAAAGGAAAGTGATGGAATTATTTGCACCGTATGAGGTAACCTTGCTTTTATCCACCTTTCGTATCAAATCGCCATTGAAGATCTGTACATTGATACTGTCCACTTAATATTTGTCGGTGATGATACTGGTTTGTTACAGCAAGTCGTTCTGCTACCGGCGGCTGTCGTACCTGTCGTCCAAGTTCCAGCTCCACGTGCTACTCAACGAGCTGCGGGAGCTCGCCTCGCAGAAGGCGGTGCCGCACAGGGACTTCTATAACATCAGGTGAGTTTGTTCCACTCCATACCACATAGGGGAAATAAACCATGGTGTGGCTCTCGAAGAGCCATCGTTGGTTCGGTTACTATGCGAACATCTGTGGCATTTGTTATGTACCATATCTGGTCAGTCAGTCAGTCGGTCAGTCAGACAATCTGATCGATCAGTATGGCACCGAATCTTGGGCCATCCAGTGCGTTATGGAAGTCAGACGGCAAAGTGGCTTCACTGCTACTTCACTGTAAATATTGAAAGTTGTTCGTTTTTTTGTTGTGACTGCAAGCCAACTAAGTTGGCAAAAGAGTCGGAGGATAATTAGTTAGGGTGAATAGGTCCCACCTAGATTTGTAGGGCTAAACCAACCTCATCTACTGTGGTGTAGTACGTAAGTGACACGTTGTAACCCCATTTTATTGTGTATTTAGGTAATCATGTATTATTCCAATAAACAGTCAGTCTAAATCATGACTTCATTGTTTTGTGTTACTGTCCTAATACCTCCAGTACACTACAGTAACAATGCCCGACTACATTACTTGACTGAAGGAATGAGAAAAAGCTTGAATATAATCTTAAATTTTCCACTTCACAGGAAAGTGGACACCCACATCCACGCAGCTTCTTGCATGAACCAGAAGCATTTGCTGCGCTTCATCAAGAAGACCCTGAAGAACCACGCGGATGAAGTGGTGACCCTCCACAAGGGCACCCCTATGACGCTGAAGTCAGTGTTCCAATCCATGAACCTCAGCACCTATGACTTGACCGTGGATATGCTGGATGTACACGCTGTGAGTTCTCACCACTTTTTGACAGTTTTAAAGATATATACGTTCAAGATTGGAGTTTTTGGAGCGAGAATGGAGGAACATAATCATAGTGATATATTTCTGCTAAGTTTTTGAGACGTGTGCAGTATAGGTATAGACAAGAATGGATAGCTGTTTAGATCAGTTGGCGGCACCTGGACCCACCTATTCGTCTGATATATTTGCCCAACACTGCCGCGGGATTAAGTTTTAGATACCTACTTAAAACTTAAAGCGGATATCCACTTTTATTTAAAAGTGCAACTTCCCTAATATAAAAATGTATGACTTACTAAACTGTAGCAAAGCATTCCAGCTTCACATCAAGTGGGCCGTGTGTTTGTCTGCTACCCAATTGTTATAAAAAAGGAACATTTGTAACCATCCCCTGGACGTATTCCAGGACCGTAACACATTCCATCGCTTCGACAAGTTCAACGCGAAATACAACCCTATCGGCGAGAGCCGCCTCAGGGAGGTGTTCCTCAAAACTGACAACTACATGAACGGGAAGTACTTCGCCAGGATCATCAAGGTAAGAACGCAGGGCCGTACCACGAAACGTTGCAGAAGTTCTCGTGTAAATATTGAATTTTATATACCTACATACACGAACTTGGATGTCGTGCTTTGGCAATTTGGAAGAAAATCTATCAGTTGGGGTGCGAGGGATATGCCTATTGGGTAACCTTACACCCCGGTAATTAAGACCCGAAACGGCACCGGCGTGCGGTTTTAATCGGTTCGATCCCGACATGACCACCCCCGCTGGCCGACGGGCATCCATGGGGATTTCCGCATGATAAAAAAAAGTATGAATTTAGTAAAACGGGGTGAATAGGGAACGAGGGGTGAATAGGAACAAAATGGTCGGACAAAGCAGTTATTTTCTTTCAAGTGAAACTATAGAATAGAACGTTCCAATATGAAACTGGAAAGAAGCATCTAAATGGTTAAATATGTTCTTGAAATTTTTTAAAACAAATTATTGAACATATTGTAATGACCATTTTGTTTATATTCATCCCTTGATCCTTATTCACCCGTTTTACCGTACTATGTTGAGACAATTTACTGTTTAAAGTCTAGTTTTAACATCCATAAACGGGTGATACTCAACCCCGTAGTGGTCCCACGTGTGCCGAAATTTCTTATCCGTAAACGATGTCTATGTATGCGTTGCTCAAATGTGTATGATATTAAGCTTAAGTTCTGATGTATTTTTTGGCTACACACAGTTGAATATAAATGTATTTTATCTTAGCGATTACCCTACTGAGACTTTCAACTCGGATAATAACATCAGTTGTTTGTTTTCACAGGAAGTAGCATCAGATCTAGAGGAGAGCAAGTACCAGAACGCAGAACTCCGTCTTTCCATCTACGGCAAGACCCCCAGCGAGTGGGCCAACTTGGCCAAGTGGGCCATCCAGTACAACGTGTACTCAGACAACGTCCGCTGGCTCATACAGATTCCGAGACTTTTGTGAGTATTATAACGAATGGCACATTCTTTTCGCATTTGACCACTATCTCATCTGTTGATCTACCGCAAGAGCCCCCGGATAAATGTGTAAAACCATCATGAAGAATCTATACATATAATAAAATGATAGGAAAGTCAAAACTGTATATCGAATATTTTTTTTAAAAGAATACTTGCGGTGTACAATCGATACCGAAGCCAAACATATAGTTTTAAGAATTTTTGTCTGTTTGTCTGTATGTCTGGGATAAACTAAAAAAGTACTCCATGGATTTACTTAAAATTTGGCACGAATATATTTAAGAAGTCGGGTCAACACATAGGCTACATATTATCACGCTATCATCTCCGGGGAACGAGCAGTGAACCTTTATTTCTTCAACGCATTCTGTAACAACGTGTAATCTAACGACTCATATTTGAATGTTGTTAGGTATTATGTTAAAACCATGCTATAAGCACGCTTCACACTATAAGTAAATTTGGTGGCGATAACGACCTCCACGCGAGTGAAGCCGCGGGCGGAAGCTAGTATTAAATACTTAAAGAAACAGCCGCGTATCAACCCAAGTATTTCCACACTGTCTCGGTCCCGCTCTAACAGTTCATGGCCCCCTTTCCAGCGACATCTTCAAGTCGAACAAGATCATGAACAACTTCCAGGAGTTCCTGAGCAACATCTTCCTACCGCTGTTCGAGGTGACGCGCGACCCCAACACCAACATCGAGCTGCACAAGTTCCTCACGGTAAGACTACATTCCTTGTGACACCTGTATACACACACACACACACACATACACACACACACACATTGCGTGAAAGTTGACAGCAACAGTTTAAAGCTCAAAAGAGATGCATTAGGTCAATGTTTAAATTAAAAAATACAGATAGCTGCAAGACTTACTTCCAGGACTACAAAATTTTAACTTTACCAAGTATGTATATTTTCGAGGTTGCAATGTTTGTGAAATGTAATTCTCATTTATTTCCGACCTTAGAGGCAACAGTTCCGCGAAACAGGCGGGATAACAGCAGGCTACGTTTACACAGGGCGAAGACGGCTCTTGTACGCAAAAGTATAATTTGTATGGCGCCTATTATATATAATAAATTACCTAGAGATTGGAGGGAGTTGAACTGCAACAAATTCAAAGGAGTACTAAAAAATATGCTAGTTCAAAAAGCGTATTATAATGTTACAGAATACCTAAATGATGATTTGATTGAATAATGTTTTTTTTTTTGTTTTTTTAATTTGTTTTTATTGGTGAATTTGTGGATGATTGACATTTTGTATTTACCTTGACATACTCCTATCTTGACATAATATATTATACAGACATTTTATTTTTTTATAATATTATTTAATTTGACTACATCTGTGACATTATTATTTATTATTCTGACTAGAAACAATGTTGACATGCATCTATAGATTCATTTGTTATTTTTACTATTATTATTTGATTATTAATTTTTTAATTTTTATTTTTTATTTTTTTGATTGATATAATGTTAATTGTACCTAGTGTGATGTGGTTCATATATGATAATACTATTGTACGTCTTATCAGACATGCTACGGTGATACTTTTATGTAATTGACAACATCTTCTATCTACCTGTGACAAACAATAATTAAATGAATTTGAATTTGAATTTGAAAGAGAGTCTACAGACGTCTGATAGGACAGTTCTGTCCTTACTTAGTCCTTACTACACGAGCTTCCTTTACTCTCATTAATCTTTAAATCAATAAAAAAATCTTTAAACCTCTCGACAGCACTCTAGACTGAATTTGCATAGTCTATTCTGCCCCCATAGACAAGTGTCACAGCGTAAATCGTTAAGGAAACGAATAGATTAGGTCGACCAATCACATCCAAGCTCGTTGGCGGCGTACGATGCACGCGCCGCGGCGGAATCACGAGTTGGAGTATGATTGATTGACCTAATCTATTCTATTCCTTAGCTATTTAGACTTTTTACACTTGTCTACGGGCCCTGGAGTGCTTTCGACTTATATCCTTTCTCAATAAGAACTTATATTTGCATATTACTCAACTCGCATTGTTCCTCCAGCACGTGGTAGGCTTCGACAGCGTGGACGACGAGTCCAAGCCAGAGAACCCCATGATGGACGCGGACGTGAAGACGCCCGAGGAGTGGAACGAAGAGGACAACCCTCCCTACTCCTACTACCTGTACTACATGTACGCCAACATGACCGTACTCAACCACTTCAGGAGGTAAGTCCAAGTCGGAGACCACATGATGACGTGAAGAAGAAGAAAAAGGCATATTAGAATTTGAAAGGGACTAACTGTTAAAGGCGTTAAAATAGATCTAGGTGGCCATTGATTGAAAGAATTTGAAGGAGGTAATGAGAAGTTTAGAATCCAGGGTTCGCACTTCCACTTCATCGTAATTCGATTTACCTGGTTTTTACGGAAGGGACCGCCATCTGACCTCCTACCAAAAAGAGATAAACCTCTTTCGTTAATCAGCAGATTCACCGCCTCGATAGAGAAGAATTTGGTGGGTCCCAAAACACCCTTTTTCTTATGATACATGAAATATGATTATATGAAATAGTTACCATTCGGTATCCTGTAACTCTTGCTCCAACTCTCCAGGGAGCAGGGTCTGAACACGTTTGTGCTACGGCCTCACTGCGGCGAGGCGGGTGCCGTACAGCACCTGGTGTGTGGTTTCCTGCTCGCAGAGAACATCTCGCACGGCCTGCTGCTCAGGAAGGTCAGGATACCTACCACCGTTTCTATCATTAGTTTTTTAGCTTTCCAGCATGAAAATGGCACCTTTCTAAAATTAGAACGCAACAAAATCGCGACCTATTACCAAAAAATATTCTAAAGTCAGTCGTCAATTTTTTTTATTTGCTTTCGTTTGAAACATGTTAAGTACCTATAAGAGACAAACGATTTTATCTGTTAAGGGAGTTCTTTTCGTGTCAGAGAAGTGAAAATAAAATGTTACGGCTCTCAAATAATTTAATCTGCTCAATTTCCAGGTGCCAGTTCTCCAGTACCTGTACTACCTGGCCCAGATCTCCATCGCCATGTCCCCTCTATCCAACAACTCCTTGTTCCTGAACTACCACCGCAACCCGCTGCCGGAGTTCCTGGCCAGGGGACTGTGCATCACGCTCAGTACCGACGACCCCCTGCAATTCCACTTCACTAAGGTATGTTTTTTTTTATACCACAGGTGGCAGACAAGCACACGGCCCACCTGATGGGAAGCGGTCACTGTGGCCTACGGACGCGTGCAACACCAGGGGCATCACACTCGCGCTGCCGACCTCGCAAAAACCTTCTAATGCCCTTCTTGAAGAACCCCTTAATGTAGTGGCTAAGGAAAACCACGTCAGGAAGATCATTCTCTTCCAATCGTTCCTTTTCAATGTTTGTGACACAAACAATCTTGTAATTTGTGATATTTCATCTAATCATTCATCCTAACATTTGGGATCAACATTCATCCTTACTTCGTGGGGTCCCCAGGAGCCGCTGATGGAGGAGTACAGCATCGCGGCGCAGGTGTGGAAGCTCAGCTCATGTGACATGTGCGAACTCGCTAGGAACTCGGTGCTCATGTCCGGCTTCCCGCACGAGGTCTGTATCCTCATTTTTCACACTGATATCAAGACTAGAAGCAACTTGTTCTCTTTCTACTGCACATTATTATTATTGCATCTGATAGGTACTTTCACTACAATGCCCACAGATTAGATAATGGTTAACTGTTAAATATAATGCCAATAATAGTAGATTGCCATCTGACTCCGACTCCGAAAAGAAAGCCAGCGATAGAGTCATATCCATTAATCAGAGGTGAACCTGAAAGATCTTGGTGAGACCCTTATGCATCCATTTAACAAAAAGGAAATTACTAGGTACTAATATGAAAACCAAGTCATTTCCCCACTTTCAGTTGAACACCCAAGCTGTTATTAAGTGCTAACGAGTTTTATCATAACTAGATGAAGCAGTACTGGCTAGGCCCCAACTACATGAAGGAGGGTGTGGCCGGTAACGATATCAGCCGCTCCAACGTGCCCGACATCCGCATCTCCTTCCGCCATGAGACCCTCCTCGACGAACTCACCAACATTTTCAAGGTATACTTAACGTCGTAATATTTAAAAATTTCATACAACTTATAATCTGTGCAAATTCGATCAGTACAGGACCTAAGATAGATCCTTGAGATACCCCACATAATATTTCTTTAAATTTTCTTTGATCAACGAATTTTTATAACGCGATGCGGGTAAAAAGTACTAAAGTAGTACAATAAAAGAAAATAATAGTCTACACATTGTAGTATCATTACTAGAAATGGGTCAAATTTGCATAGTGAAAGTGTGAAACGCTTCATATAGATCTTCACGCTAACTTTCTACAGATTCAAGTACATTTTTCTTCCACGTTAAAAGCAAATGAAGATTAATTTCTTCTACAATTCTCTTACTCCCTTTAGCAACAATTTAAAATCGGTGGAACATTTACTACTACTCTATCTACATCTTATCTGAGAGAGTAATATACAAGATGATGATGAAAAGGAATATACACGTTTTTACAGCACTAGATTTCTCATGTATGCACATAAAAGTCACCACAATTTCTCAAATAAAACACTATAACCCAGGCGTTATTCGAATATAAACTCGGATCAAACTATACACAGCAAATATAAAAAACTAAAACGTGGTCGTACTTGTGTGTGTGTTTGTGACTGTGTGAACCTATCACCCACCTTGCATGTAAAGACAGGTACTTACCAACGTAACGAGGCGTAACATTCGCAGCAAGTAAGACTTTACGCCATGTGTTTAAATCTGTGTGTAGATACACGTGACTCGTTGCTTGCTTGTGTTGCCGCAATGATGGCACAATGTTACACCCTGTAACGCTGGTCATTATCCACCTTTAGAATAAATTATTTTAAAATGTCCGAATTCCAAAAGCCATTAGGGATTCAGTAATAAGAGGGTGCTCGTATTAGCTAAACATAGCTTGTTATTTTACTTAGCTATACGAAAAATTCTCGTTACCATTGCCGAATTTTTAACTTATTCGGACATTTTGAAATACAGCTGGAAAATATTAGGACGCAAAATTATATGTATTGTGAATTTGTCCATTGGGAGTGTATGTTTATGTAAACTTATGTGTTTTAGAAATGTTTTTAATAGGTGGGTGCCATTAATTCGGTAACTTACTGTATAAAGGGTGTAAACGTCTAATTGACTGTTTCTATTTTAATGCGTACTGAATAATTTCTTGTCTTCAGTATACATTATCATTATAAATTGCTGCTTTTCAGTGATTTTTTTTATTTGTGGGTAGCGTAGTAATGATTATTGTGTCTAACCTGTTTTCAATATTAACTACGTTTTAGAATTTGAAGTTATGTAAGCTACAAAACTAAACCCTTTTTTGGTTTGCCCTTCCTAATAGACGTGAATACTAATAATTGATAAATAAACCGTTTCAGGACGGCATGTCTGGCCGGATCTAAACATCCACTACAAGACAATGGATGCTGACACCTATATAAATAATAATAATTTACTAATTTTTACTACAATTTACGTACTATAGACTGTAAAATCAAATTGTTTTATATAAAAATAAATAAAAAATCGTGGAAAAAATATATTAAAATAAGAATAGATATCTATAGTTTACCCCTTGTGATAAATAAGCGAAAATATAAGATTGAAAGTGCCATTTCATTGTTAAAACAATGTTTCGCTGCTCTTGAATTTATATAAATACCTACTATATAAATAGTAATTTTAGTACCCATAGAGTTAGTGAGCGGTATTGTACGGAGTAAATATGCCCCTAACAAAAGAATAATAATATTAATACTCCTTCATTTGGATAGATCCATAGTAGGTAATAAAATAACCTTACATTTATTCTTTTCATTTGTGTCTGTTCGCTTTCTTTCGGTTGGTGTGTACCTAGCATTGTGTGGAGGTAAATTAACGGTAGTGGTATATCGATGAAGTGGAACTATGAGGGCTAGTGGGAGAGAATACAATGAGAGACAAGAATTTTTCTAGAAAAAATTTGCTGTGGCTATATTACCCACTTATTTTAGAGTAGTTTATATAATCCTAGTACAAAAATCCGCATTAAACAACGCTTAGGACGCGATCTTTTCTTGGGGGGTGAAAGCACACTAGAGACAAGATAGTCTTTCGACGGTTGTGTCTCGATGTGACTTGTAGGAAATTGGACAGTTTTGTTTTGTCCGAAGTGTACGCACTTTCATGAGTGCGGTCAGCCTTACTGTTATTTTCGTTTACATTATTCTTTATCTTTTAATCATACGTCACTCATTACAAATTTTGAAATAGTAGTAAAAGTAGGAACCAGTAATTCAGTAGATATTCCTGCTAACCGTTCACTAACGTTTTATCGTAACTTAATAATGAGTAGCTAGAAAAAGAAAAGCTTTTTCAATCTGTATATTATCATTAGGCGCCACAGCTCACATACAAACTAATAAATGTTAATTACAAAATTCCAAGATTATCAAAACTTAAACTTTCTAAATTCAAACATTTCATAATCGATTGCTTTGTTTTGCAAAGCGATGAATCCAGACAATAAATTATATTCTTTCGTATCGCTATAAGCAACTTAAATTAATTATGACTATGACATACTTCAGTATGTAATATTATACTTAATTATATTATTATAAATAAATAACTATAGCCTTTGACAATCTGACATAACAGAATTTACCTACCAAATTTGTAGCAATTTATCCTCCTGCCTAATTTGCATCCATCCGACTTAAGAACACTAATAGGGGTAAGGGAACAGTTCCTGAGTTTTTCCGAGAACCTTCCCTTTGTACCCACTCGTTATGACGCTACCTAAAATGGAGACACCCAGACAAGGTTCAATAAATTGTTGTTATTTATTTATAAACATGCCTGGATAAAATGCAACGACCTAATATTAAGTCAATCTTTCGACTACATTTCAAATTTCGCGATCACAAATACATGGGTACATTGGGTACTATTTTTACATAATATAAATTGAATTAAAATACGCCACCGTTTAAACGAGCTTTGATCAGTCTTGCTACGATCAAAGCAGCGTCCAAATAACCGTCAATACGAGTCGAATGCAATTCAAATTTGATTGGATACTGTCGTGTTGGATGTATCAGTGTTGTTACAATCAAAATAGCTTCCTCGTTTGGTATAAATAATAATTCCTTCTGCTCTATGTGTAAAGTATCTGTGAGCTGTCGGCGAAGTTTAACCGGTTGTATCTAACGGCTTGTTGTCGTTGGCTTGTGTTATGTTATTGTGATTAAATATACTTTAAACTTAGTGTGTTAATTATAATGGATGTGTTAGTGTCTGAACGCAAAGTCTATATATCCCAAGTATGAAGTTAAATGAAGGGTGCACGGGGAAATTAAAATTTCCCGCACTGTCTCTCATATACCAATAAACAGTGCATGAATTAGTTTTAAATGAAAATAAAATGTTGGCAATAGGGGAAATTATTTACAAATCAGAATTTAACATTTCAATGTTATTATAATGTATTTTAATTAGGTACTTTTTAAAATATTTCTCGATAAATGAAGTAACAAATTAATGTTAATTTACCTACTTCAACTGATTTATTTTTTTACTTTTGTTATATTTATATTTTACTTCTTCGTAAGTCGTCGTTTATAGCTTACGTCGATTTAAGCTAATGTTATGTAGATAGTGTTAAAAGTATGAAATTATTATTATTTCAATTGACTATACTACACTGGCTGTGCGTTCAAAAACTAACACTCTGACACTGAAACTGTTATCAAATCCTTTACGTAGACTCCCAAATTGTAATCATGAATTTTATAAAAGGATTTGTAGCTATTTTCAGTGAAAAATATGCATTTTGTGTATCTGTGCAAATGGTGTTGGGTTTTTTGTCGTTGTGAAATGTCTTTTGTGTTTCGTTCTATAGTACCTACTTTTAGGCAATCTTTGTTTCATTCTTTAGCACCTACGCTTAGGTAATCTATGGTTCGTTTCCTTAACTAAACTGTATGACTTCTTATTAATTAGGGACAATCTGTATGACATACCTACAGACAAAATTATTACGTTATCGTTGTACGTAATTCAAGTAAACAATTCTCGACGGAGCTGCTAAGCCCAAATCGTTAATAGGTAGTTGTAGCCATGCCATAACTTATTGGATAGCTACTTTTTTTTCATCACTTCTAGCTATTATTTTTTCTCAGCTCAAACATGTCATCACAGCTATATAGAACTGTCTTTATCTCATTGATCTTTAAAGGTAAGCCGGTAGTAACTGTATTACAGTAACTCTTCACCACTGGTAACTTATCTTTATAAACAAAACCGCGACTCCGCCCCGCCACCATTTGCATAGAACATCCCCAACTAATTTATTGTACTTAACCTGTTTCTCTTGTGAAATACGTTTATACAAATATTTATGAACCATTATTATGTACATGTTATCATTGTTGGAAATAAAAATGCTTATATACACACACCGTTTTGTATTTTACCGGCTATTCACACATACAATAATACACGCAACACATAATATTCTGTTCTACCTATTTCAAGCTATTAGCACAGTGTTGAGCGTACGAAGAAACTGAAATTCCCCGTACACCCACTATGCGAAGAAGCGAGTGGGTCGTTCACCCACTGGCTTCTTAGTGGGCGTACGGGGAATTTCAGGTTGCGCACCCAATTTTGTACTACGGATTGACTCTGGATAGAGGTTGATAAATTGTTTGCTGACAAATTGCTTATAAATAGTGCCATTTCTGCAGGGTCCAATCTAGATAATTCGTTCAATTTAGTCGCTCTGGTCAAAGGTAATGATTTTTGCAGCACTGGGCAAATATTCGGCTTGCCACCACCTAGATTGGGCCCTGCATTTCTGAAGATATTTACCTATGTACTATTCTAATATGTTTGACTGTTTGTCTGTAGCTAAAGCGGTGTGCCACACCTCTCTTCTTTTAAGGTACACAGTGTGTGCGTGTTTCTTTGTAACAACTTGTCATCAGCATTTCTTTGAGGCGAAATGTTTAACGCAATTAATGTGTAAATAATCAATATTTGTCTTAAATTCTTAAAAGTAAACAGACATCGTTTAGTTATTAATCGGTTCGAATCCGCATAGAAAAAGTAGCCTTATAGATAAAGTTGAGATGTGTCGGTCTATGTTTCGAGTCTATCAAAAGTCTTACCAAATGGTATGACTCTCTTGTTTATTTGTTTGTTTGTTTATTTTTGTCATTAACAATTTACATTGTGTCTGAATATCATGCATGGAAATTGACATACTTTATAAAAATAAAAATCAAAACAAAAATTAAAAAGGAAAAGAAATTAATGATATGTCACAAAAAGGAAATGTCAAAATTAAAATTAAAATTAAAAATTACAAAAAAGAAATTAATAATTGTCACAAAATTTAAATGTCAAATAAAATAAAAACAAATTAAAAACCGATAAAAACATCATTCGTCCAACTCAGATAGTGTCTCTCTCCCTCCAGGGTCAGCAGTGCGAGTATGACGTACCTGATGTTGCACACGTCTATAGGCCACGGTGACTGCTTACTATCAGGCGGGCCGTGTGCTTGTCTGGCACCTAAGTAGTATAAAAGAAAAAGATTTTATTGATCCCAAATATCTAAAGATTGACTAAGTCATGCCGTTCAAATCCTAATACAAGCACTACTTGTAACTTCTCATCATAATTTAATGCATTCATATCAGCCCATAGACATTCCTAGGAGTCAGAGGTCACCACTGCCAGTGAAACAGCTGCGAGTTCGATCCCCGAACGCAATAAGAGACTTGTTGGCTTTTATATATTTAGTCCACTGACCAAACTAATTTGTTACGAAGTTCGCTGGTTTGAGCTTTTAAAGCCTCAAGCTACAAGGAAAATTCGAAAATTATTATCAAGAACATGTAAGTATGAATGTATAGTGATATAGAAGCGTACCTATCTATATCCCTGTAAAACTGGATATTCCCGTAGCGTCGGACTGGCCATACAGTCAGGGTGGCATTTGCCAGCCGGGCCCCAGTCTGCCCGGGTCCTTCATGGACCTGGCTTGCGGCAACCCTAAAGGCAAACCGAACTACCTACATATTGTTTACTTTTTAATAGGTACCTAATTTAAATAATCATGTTTGCAAAAAGAGGTGCGTTGTTGAGGTGGGTACATTATAAGTAATTTGTAGTGTGCCTAACTTAATAGCGTACTTCCTTCGTTCTTATAGTGTAAGGACAAACCTCTGTGGTTTTTTTATGCTATTTGTTTGTTGTATTGTATTTTTTAATAATCTGTAATAAATAATAAAAAAAAAAACTAAAAATATCGAAAAGCTCAAAAAGCTTGGTGCCCGGGTTTTAAGTTTTCAAAATTGCACCTGGTTTCGATACCCTAATGCAGCCCTGGGGCCTTACTCTGAAAATCGAACATGAACGTTTCGGATCGAACGAAAACGGACCATTTGTCAAACAACGACAGCGAAAACGTCAAATATATTTTGGGAGTAGGAGGTGTACTGATAACGATCGACAACCTCAATGTCAAACGATCGAAGACGGATCCGAAACCCGAAACGAAACACTTTCGGGGTAGCTAAATGGTCAAAACGTCAACGGATACGAATATTTTCGTTTTTCGGAGTAAGGCCCCTGGGCCCGAGCTTGTCAGCCAACCGACCACAAGCCCGGGGCTTCACTAGTCCGACTCTGTATTTCCGTTAAGCCGATACTGGTATATTAGAGGTAAAAAAAAACAATTGGTGAAAAACTAGCCATGCTAGGCAAATTGTGATTAAGGGTATAAATTTCACCATTTTTCATAAATAAGTACCTATGCCTATTATTGCCTATTATATCAGTCAGAGGTGATAATATGGCAGGATCTGCTTCCTCTGCATTGGGAAAGACTGTATAATACGAGTAGATATTTATTATCACTTAGTACGTATGGACCGGCATATTACGAGTTACTTATATAATCTTAACTTACGTAAGCCGTGTTTGTTGTACCCTTGTGCTCCACAGTCCCGCTACGCAGTGCCGGCCTCGCCCCTAACGGTCAACGGCTCGGTGTCTCCAGCGATACCCAACTTCGCAGCGCCCATCGTCAGCCTGAAGCGACCATCCCTTGTATAGCACAGAAAACTTATCCCAGCGGTAGTACCATGACGACTTATATACAGTTCCAAGTACAAGAAACGGCTCAGTGTAGCGTTAGTTCGTTTATTGACATTCGGAATGTGAAACAGTCCCCGTAAACAAGTATCACAGTGTAAATCGCTAAGAAAACGAATAGATTAGGTCGACCAATCACATCCAAGTTCGTCACCGGCGTACGATGCGCGCGCCGTGGCGGAATCACGAGCTGGAGTGTGATTGGTTGACCTAATCTATTCTATTCCTTAGCGATTTAGACTTGTGACACTTGTCTACGAGCCCTGAACAACTTGATATGACGTTATGGTATGTCGTACGAAACTATTAGGTCTACAATTTTATTGATTTGCTATTAAGACGTCATGGTAAGGCTATTAAGTCCTCAACTTATTGTAAGTAAATACATGAGCCAAATCCCATTTAAATTATTTGGTTTTTTTATCAGTACAATAATTTAAAGAAAATTATAGTTTCAAGTCAAAATATTGTACTTATCTTTCTATATTGTATTTACGGAACAATACCTGAATATTTCTGATGTTTATTAAGACGAATATAGTAGGTTCGATTCCCATACAATCATCTTGCCATGCCCTGGGCTGGTCCCCAGGGAGCTTTCTCTTATAGGAAGCTTAAAGATTAAACAGTATTTACTTTATATCCAACTTTATAGATAAGCCATAATATTGTATCCAATGGTGTGTTATTAAATACATATTTAAAATTTTCTTCCGATTTTTATTTCTAAACCATCCTCTCAACAACCTACTCAAGACTGAAGGAACAGAAAAAACCGGAAATCAATCCCTGGACTCCGAAATGAAAGACTCAGATGTAATTGGGACTCAATGCTTAGATGATGATGATGACTATCTAATCTGAATTAAAAAGTAACAAACAAATTCAGTAGGTACCTAGCCATAGAGATGTCAATTTGTCACACAAGGCAGACAAGCACACGACCCAGCAGATGGAAATTGGTCACCGTGGCCTGTGGACGTGTGCAACATCAGAGGTGTCTCGCGCTGCCGATCCTGGAGGGGGAGGGTTTGAGGAGTTTGGGGGAGGGGTGGGGTGATTGGTGGGAGGTGGGGATTGAAGAATGGGAGTGGGGGGGGGGGATGGTCAGCTCAGAAGGTAAGGAAGGGCTGGGGGGAGGAGGGGTACAGTGAGCTCTGGCTACCCTACTTACCAGCGGGAACACAACACGATTGTTATTATGGCTACGATCTTCTGTAGGGCGGAGGTACTACCCCAGTTGGACATATCATTTCAGACGGGAGATACCTACTGCCATGTCCTACCTCCTAAATTATTATGGCCGCGGTCTTCTGCAGAGGAGAGAGGGAGAGGGGACGTACTATCCCAGACAGACTGCACAGTTTGGACGGGAGATACCGTCTTCGTGTCCTACTTTGTCTGACCTCTGACCACCAACTGTTTAATTTTTGATATTCATTTTTATTACAGTTCAGTTTAGTATGGGGAGTTATAATCCCACTCTTAACAAGAAGTTGTATCGTAACTCCTCATTCTAAACTGAACTGCGCCAGTAAATTAAAACATAGGGCGAGGTCATTCACTATCGGAGAATCTTAACAGTGCCTTCTAAGAATTATGTAAAACATGAACAACGCCATCTATCGAACTGACTTAAGTGCTATTCGACAAATGATTTTTTTCTGAGGACTAAACATGCCACTTGGAGTTTGATATTTACTGACTAGTACACTGAAGGTAGGTCTAACATAACCTTTTTTTTTTTTTTTTTATCGTGCGGAAATCCCCATGGATACCACCCCCGTCGGCCATCGGGGGTGGTTATGTCGGGATCGAACCGACTAAAACCGCACGCCGTCTCGGGCCTTAGTAACCGGGGTGTAAGGTTACCCAATGGGCATATCCCTCGCACCCCAGCTGACCCCGGGCCATCTACGGTTTTAAGATGGCCCCCTCGACCCCCCGAAAAGGGGGGTGGGGCGAGCATCGCGCCACTTCACCGACGGTGGGGTGTAGGTCACAAGAGGCCGTCCTGTCACCCAACCGTCGGCGCGCAGACAATCAGCTCGCCCCCCACTCGCTCCCCACTGTGCCATCTGCTAGTCAGAGGGACACGTGGAGAGCCTCGGAGCAGCCCTCTAGAGGGCCACTCCCACCCCGGCCGGATTGGCCGCAGGCATACAATGTGCTAACCTAACCCTTACTTTTAGTCAAGAGCCCATCCACTTGTCTGTTTTTTTTTGCTTCACTTGAAACCATTTACCTGCCCTATTGATCTACCCACTATTTACCATTATATTAGGAAGGTACTTCTAAATTATTCATATTAGTATGCGTATTACGACAGACTTACATTGATTTGCGTTCGCGTTATTATTTTTTATACCACTTAGGTGGCACACAAGCACACGGCCCACCTGATGGGAAGCGGTCACCGTGTAGGAGACGCACAGCGAGGCGAAGTCTCTCCTGAGGCTGAGCTGCTCCACACCGCCTACAAGTAGACGGTCATTAAAAAATAGTCATTAAAAAATCATGTTTAAAAAGGATGCGTAAGGCCCGGCGCTCATTATCGGTATCGGCAAGGAAAGGGATCTTCAGCACATCTCTACATGCAAGCGCACGCTGTCGGAAACTATGCTTTACCATACATGTATTATACAAGTCATGAATACACTATAACATTCTCTACGAGCCAGGGGCCTTACTCTGAAAATCGAACATGAACGTTTCGGATCGAACGAAAACGGACCATTTGTCAAACAACGACAGCGAAAACGTCAAATGTATTTTGGGAGTAGGAGGTGTACTGATAACGATCGACAACGTCAATGTCAAACGATCGAAGACGGATCTGTGCCCGTAGCCAAGTGGCAAAATTATTCTATTCGATCGAATCGTATCGAATAGAATAGTTTAGGTCGACCAATCACACTCCAGCTCGTGATTTCGCCGCGGCGCGCGCATCGTACGCCGGCGACGAGCTTGGATGTGATTGGTCGACCTAACCGTTTCTATTCGATTGCGATTTACGCTACGTAATACACTGACATTTGTCTACGGGCCATGAAATCCGAAACGAAACACTTTCGGGGTAGCTAAATGGTCAAAACGTCAACGGATACGAATATTTTCGTTTTTCGGAGTAAGGCCCCAGGGCACGATCGATTGGTGCACAATCGGGATATTGTTGTTTTTTTTATTATGTTCACTGGCTTGGACACATATTAGGTAGATTTAGGTAGGCATAGGTAGATTTCTTAAGATGCGAGATCTTGATTTTTGGGATACTCCAAAAAATCTTAGCGTAGCGTAGCAATGAGCTACGAGGCCTACGAGTATGTAGCACTGTGCCATCTACGAGATTCTGACGTAGGTACAGTTCGTACAGTTGCGCAATGCAGGGTATGACTCATTGCTGGCCACCACAGAACAAAGAGAAAGCCTTAGGCCACTGAATACATCTATCTAATACTATTATGTAGTTTATATCTACCTACCTTAATGTATTTTGTGACTGCCTTAGATTTTTGAACTTGATGTAACTAATTTGCTTGATGTGGAATCGGTTGCATTTTTTACAAACCTCAGTGGTTTTTTAAATGCATTATGTATGAACAATGTTTGTAATAATTTTGTATTATGGTAATAATAAATAAAATAAATATTTAAATAAAATTGTAAAGTAGTTGTGACTGTACATTGTACATTGAAGATATTAAAAAAAAACTTGGTTTATATTATATGAACGATACTGAACACAAAAATATAATGGACGAATTTTTAAAGCAATTAATATGCTAACTATTCCTGAAAATATCATTACAAAATATTTTTTTCGGAATCCTTGTCTGTTTTTGCGCTAAGGACGCAAAAACTATTGAACGGATTTTGATGCGTTTTTTTTTGTTTGATAGGATAGATTTGACTTTAAATCTTTCGTATGTTTTATACTTTCATTGCAATCGGTTGAGTGGAACCGGAGATATAACAAAAAAAGTTACATTGACATTGTTGACCATAATCGGTTTATAATAAAATTGTGCGACATTAAGTTACAATGTTATGTCCGTTCCAACTCTTCCCAGTTCCCACCCCACGAAACGAAAACGGAGCGAGGGTCGTGTCTGTATGAAAATCAATAATCGTAACAAAAGAACCCGACCTACTCCCTGATTTCCTCGCAACAGATAAATACACTACGCTACGCATTCTCGTAGCATTGTGCTACGAGCTACGACGGGCTATTAGTATGCTGATTGCTGTTCTATTTATTTGATAGTTACATTTTTATTGCCGTTCAGTTTAGTATGGGGAGTCATAATCCCACTCTTAACAAGAAGTCGTATCATAACTCCTCATTCTAAACCAAACGGTGACATTCGGTGAAATCTCGACCGAGGTCGTTCATCTGCGGAGAATCTTAACACCGCCGTGGAGTTAACACCCCTTTTGGTACAGCGACATCTATTGAGGTCAATTAAGTTAACTAACTTCCTGGCAGATTAATTATGTCTGCATTAATAGCAGGGAAATGTTGGATATCTTTCGAGTTAACTACATGGAAAATATTTCGAAGTTTTCAATTAAATTGACCAAATATTTGTGAAGCTTTTATCACGAATGAAATTCACTTCGTGTCATGTTGTGCAGCGGAATTATTTAATGTACGTTTAAGTACTTAATTGAATTTCTTGAGTCTGTTAAGAATTTATTTAGATTAATATTATAAAGCAACAATTTTTCTCAGATAGGTAACTATTATAGTTAATTAAAAAGCTAAACGTGTTTATGAAAATCATAATAGGTTGTACATTAATATATTTATTTACTTACTTCTGTACTATTATAAAATTGGAAAGTACCTGTGTCTTTGCATTGAAAATATTAAAAAAAAACACAATATTTATGTACAATTCTGAACACTCTCAATTCCAAATCGAAAATTTGAAAAATCGAATTCGAAAAGGAACTTCTGTATTAACGTCCAGAGGTTCTTGAGACCACTTACCGTAATCCATCTTCAGACTCTGGTATTAAGTATCATTACAGTATTTTCAAAACTAATGAGCCCACAATCGATTGATGTCAAGCTTGTGAAAAAGTTACTAACGTCCGTCGGCCGGCGCGCCCTCTGTACATATACAAGTGCGTCATACGACGGCTAGAGCCCCTCCCTTATCTGATTTGATAAGTGATAAAACGCTGCCCCATGCCGCTGGCGATAGCCAAAGAATAAATAATGGTAGTACAGAAGTTGCACTCCTTTAATCTTGAAGAAAACCGCCTACAGAATTAGGTGGGTAGCGTCTTTTATACCAAACATACCTTCGCCGGAAATTTCGAGTGTAAGGATCGATATTTTGAGCAAATTAAAATAAAACAATCCAATTAAACGTTTAGAATTATAATTTTAAACTCTTTTGGTAATGTAAAAAAATAAAACTTGGAGTTATTTTCTTTATTTTGATATCCGTCGACACCACGTTTCTTCTTGTTCTTCAACTTAGCGTTAATCCCAGTCGCATCCAAAGCTTTTTCACATCGGAGTCTGGGGTCCGCTTTACTAGTCTTAACTGCGGATTTGGCTGGACCTCGTTAATTTCCGTGATGTGACTGCCATCTGACCTTCACAACCCAATGGTGGCATTAGGCGATATCGAAGCATTGCAGCTAGACTGCTGTTGTTGGACTTTATAGGGCTCCAACTACCCGTAACCACTGCCGTAGATGTTTGTATGACAACCGGGACCGACGGTTTAACGTGCTCTCCGAGGCACGACCAGACTAATGCAAATACCCACGTCGACACCACGTTTATTGGTAGATATTATAATCCAGCAATGAAACACAAATGATGTAATGCACCTTTTGATCTCATAAGTAATTAATACGGCAAATTATTAGGTAAAGATCGAAATTCGTAACAATTAAAATAAGGCTCCGACAACTTCAAGTTGTTACGCGCTGTAGGTGTTAAAAGAGCGAGTGATGGATACCTGCTATAGCTAACATTATAACCACGATACGTACAGTATAACTGCGCTAGGCATAATTGCGCTATTTTGAGCATACGACACGAGTTATATTTATTGAAACATTTAAGGGGTAAGGTACAAAGTGAACCAGTCAGTCTTCAGGATGGATGACTATTCTAAACACATTGAGACGTACCCCACCGCGGCTCGGTGAGCATATTAAGCCTTCGATCCCGGTTGCCATACAAACATCTATGGCAATCGTTACGGGTAGTTGGAGCCCTAGAGAGTCCGACAATTGGTCTAACTACCTATATAATTTCGATATCGCCAATGGGTTGTGAATTGTGAAGGTCAGATGGCAGTCGCGCCACGGAAAATGTGGTAGGAAGGCGTGAGTATTGAATACCTAGTATTTATATATCATTCGACTGCTACAACAGGGGGCGCGGGTTCGATTCCCGCTCAGTGCAAATATCTGTATGCATGAATATGTCTGCAAATAGACATATTCATGCATACAGATATTTGCACTTTGATGTTTGCATTGGTCTGGGTGTTTCTATGTACTATATGTATGTATTTACAATATTTTTTTTTATAAAAGTTAAACTATGCTTACTTTGGGTCTAGAACGCGTTGTGTAGAATGTCGTCGGCAATGATTTTATATACAATAGATATGTTACGTTCATAGTAACTGACACCTCGAACCTGATCCACATTGACAATTGTTGACAATTAGCGTTAAAGTAGTATGAAAGATAGGATAAGCACGTGAGTAAAAAAGACAGCTATAAACATTATCCGTCAAAAAACGTCCCAATTGGGACGTTTTCGAGTCTTCACCTGGCGCGCTCTAGTAACGTATCTGCCTCTTTTTACATGTATAATATCATTGGTCGTCGGATATTTGTAAAAGTGTAAAACCTTTAACAATAACGCCTGTCAAAACCAAAGAGAACATTGATACTGCTAGTCTCAAAAATGACGTTGACGATATTTATACATGGATTTTAGATAAACGGACATTAAAATTACACTTTGTAGAATAAAATAAAATAGAAATTACCATATAATCATGTTGCCAAAACCGTCAACAGCACCTTTGTACAGAAAACCACTATTCTGTGCTCAAAAAGAATACAAGAAATGGACAACCAACTCAAACACGGTCCAAAGGTAACTTTGACGTACCTTCCTCCCTTTCCGGGTCCTTTAAGCGGGGCGTTTAAATCATTTGATGAGGCCGTCAAGCTGAGGGCCACCACTGTAGCACTATCGGTGTATGTAGTGGTAACCCCAGTCCTGAGAATGTACCTTTAGCTTACTATTAGGCGAGGTGAAGTTATGTTGACGTGTCCATTATATAAAAAAGTTATATGTAGCATTACCTACTTAATCCTGTGTGAATAGGTGCTCGTTACGCTTTCACGCAAAAACGGCTGAACGGATGCGGATCCGGAGTCCCCTAACCCGAGATATAATGCGTAAGACGAGCATTCCTCAGTAAAAAAAACAATACCCTCCTCTCTTCGGCAGCCAGGTAAAAAAATGGGCCGGCGATTGATTATAGTCTGGAATAACCCATAGGCTACTTTTTATCCCTGGAACAGATTCCTGTGGATCGCGGGAGTATTTTCAGTTTAACGCGGGCGTAACCTAGGGCAACAGTAAGTTCTTGTATGTTTGTCTGTTTGTTTGCGATTGTATGCAAAAACTACTTAACGGATTTCGATGCGGTTTTTTGGCTAGAAAAATTTTTGGTCAGACTTAAAATACTACTCATATTTGATCACAATCGGTTGAGTTGAACCGGAGCTATGACCAGGGTAGGTGCTGCCTAACCTTTTTTTCGTGTGGCAATCACCCCATGAGTCGGGCTTGAACTATCTAAAACTGCAAGCCAATTCGATTCTTATATAACGGGGTATAACGCGTCTGATCTATCCTAATTCGTAGTCATATTTACACCAGTGAATCGAACAACATGAGTGACGTAGCTAAGCGTGCGATACGCGATTGTGTGCGCACGCGCATCCGTCAGCCAGGCGACCAGCGGCAGTTGGACAACAGCGTGCCTTTCCAAAGGGTCTCCGTCTCAGGGATTCATGTCACAGGGGTTTGTATACCTTCTTTTACAATTTACTAAAATCCTACTATCCTATTTCCTACTTCCTTGTTTTGAGGATAAAATAATGTTTTAATAGACATTGTATCAGAGAGTCTAAGAAACGTATTCGAAAAACACACAGTTGAATAGTGATAACAGTATGAGTGACCAGGGTTTCCTATTACGAATTACCATGAAGGGTCAATACATCAATCAGGGTATAGCGAGATTGTGTTCTTGGGCCTTAATCCCCGTGCCTCTCAAAAGCATCATCATCATGGTGCATCAGGTGGGGCGTGTGCTTGTCTGCCACCTACGTAGTATAAAAAAAAATCATAGCGTTATACCCGATTGCATTGGAATTGGCTGCTTTCCCAACCCCTGTCTTGATTAGACTTCTAATAATTTTGATTGAACTACATTGTTAAATTCGTATTTGGTTTTTGCGCCCCTTACCATCTGGTGTCTAGAGCACAGGTAAGATCTGGATCTTACCTGTGCTCTAGACACCAGATCTCTGGAGCTCTGGAGCTCACTGTACCCCTCCTCCCCCACCCCTTCCTAGCCTCCACACCCCTTCCCAGCTCTCTCCCTTTCCCTTCAGGGTAGGCAGCGCGTGTGTGACACCCTTAGTGTTGCACACGTTCATAGGCCACGGTGACCGCTTCCCATCAGGTGGGCCGTGTGCTTGTCTGCCACCTACGTAGTATAAAAAAAAGATAATAGTTACTACGTACCTAGCGACTTATTACGTTGTCTGACTGCAGGTACCACTAGAAGATCTAGTACGGTCAGCGGCGCTACTGGTACAGACACTGCAGATGCGGCGACACTATATGGCTATCTCGAACCAGAACTTCTTCACAACCCTGGATAGACTGCTTCACGCACACGGCTGCGAGAAGCCTGTCAATATAGAACGCATGTCACCATCAACGGTTGTGTATGATCGACATATTGATAGTAAATATTTCATTGATTAAAATGTTAGTCCATAGATGATTGAGAATGAACCGCGGCTTAGGCTAGGCGCACACTGGGCGCATAGATGAATGAGAATGAACCGCGTTTTACGTTAACTTTTACACTAGGCGCACACTGCAGCGCCAGCTCGGCGTCTCGACGCGATGACAGGCTTTGGCCAAGAATTTCATATATTTTGCTCTAAGCTTTCGCCCGCGGCCTGTCGTCGCGTCTAGACGCTGAGCTGTCGCTGTCGCCTGTCGCTAAGTATGCGCCTAGGGTTACTGTTTGTCCCGCCCCTAGAATATCCGTGGCGTGGTAGCGTGTCAGAAAGTCCAAACTTTCTGCAACAAGCCACCGCTTCTCGGTCAATGCATCCAAACCCTTTCCATCATCCAAAGACCAGTCTTTGGGTGATGGAAAGCGCTTGGAGGAATTGAATTAGACAATAAATTCTAGGGAGAAGTTATCTCAATCAACCCATTAGTTCTGCACTGCTGCTGCAGTTAAGTAATCTGTGGTGCTACAACATTTATAATTGCTAAGTAAGATGTGCTTTGGCACACGCAGCTAATGCCAGCCGAGAATGGAGTGGCCCTGTAGAAAACTGCTCGAGGCTCTACCACTGCTTTCCACGTATCCCTTTGACTAGCAAAGGGCGGAAAGCAGGTGGGTTGGTTAGGGGTGATTCTGGTTCTCCGAGCGCAGACGTATGGTGACAGGACACCCACGTGTTACCCTAGCGACACCGTCGGCTGTGCACTGCTCGGCCCAACCCCATTTCTGGAGGTCGCAAGAGTCAGGCCATGTCAAAACAGAAAGGGTGGTTCAAGGACTACTGGAGTGCGAGCGAAACGCTTTTTGGTAACTTTATACCTCGGTAATTGAGACCCAATATGGCGTACAGTTTTCAATCAGTTCAAATCCGATAATAACCACGCCCGATGGTCGACGGAGTGGTATCTACGAAGATGTCCGCACGAAATAAAGTACGAAGTGCTAAGGACAAGTTCGTTGGTGTGTTAGTAACATCATATCTTTGATTGTAAGATGTTCTTGCTGTAAAATGAATAATTTGTATGTTGCCATGAATAGCAGACGACCTAGATGACTTCTTCAATGAGTCAGCTCCCCCCTCGGAGGTGGAGCTCCTGCGCAACAGGATGCACATCAGTCCACGACATTCCCGATGTAAGTTTCCTTCTGCTTTTCTTCCAGGATACTTCAAGGATAATCTCTAGTTTATTAGAGACACTGGGCATTAAGGATACTGGGGGCCGCAGTATCCTTAAATACCCCTTAGTATTTTTTTAATCTGTTGTCCGTACGTCTAGTAACAGCTATTACTGATGATCTGTAGCTCATCTTAGTAGAATTGCTGGACACCTACATATGATATCACCATCGTACTATATAGAAAACGTACCTAAATCAATAGAGCGGCTAGTCACGTCACACATCACAAAAAAATCATAACTATTAGTACATAATAATGAGAGCGAGCGAGACAAATAAAAAAGTTATGACCAGACCACTCCGATCATTACCATCGTTGTCAAGGCATGAAGCCACTTCTTGGTTTTTCCACGAAATATAGGTACCTGAGTCAACGCCAAATGTTGGACAATTTGATAAAGGAAACCAATTAAGTGCTTGACTAAGGCGTTATTTATGTTTTTAGTGATGGCTAGCTCGATGGCAGTCCTCAGGCCGTCAACGGTGTCTATCGAGAGCTTCGAAGATATACCCGACCTGGAAGGTGAGTTAACTGTTGGAGTATTTTTTGGCAGACAAGCATACGGCCTACCTGATGAAATGCGGTCACCGTGGCCTATGGACGTGTGCATGTACCGTAATTGATATCGCTAATGTGTAATGTGTAATGTTTTGTTTACTTTTATACACTTGTCTGTGGATATGTGGATTGTCATGCCTCTCTAAAGAGCTTTTTAAATGTCACGCCATCGTGACGGTTTTCATCACCATTTGAAAATATCTGAGAACTTCTTCAGTAGCAGTTCTGCAATTACGTATTCAGGAAATTTGGGGGAAGGATTTCAAGGATTTCAATCTAGCTCGTAATTTGGCATGTAGGCAAATACCTACGAACTTGATTTTAAAAACAAAGGAGGTCTAAATAAATATATACCTGACTTCTAATTCAGGAAAGGGCAGAACAAAAAAATACCTCCATTTCCTCTCCGTGTTCACGATTGCCGAATCAAGACAACGATCCTCAAAACAACCACTAAAGCAGGTCTACTAAATGGACTGTCGAATTATTACAGTGCATACCTAGCCTTAATAACATAGAACTAATAGTCTTGTTTCTCTCCAGAATTTATGGACCCATGGGCAGCACCTAATCCACCGGACCGCAAATATATTTACCAGTGGGTGCACGGTGTGGTGACTGTGTACAGGACCCAGGCAGATCTTGATGCCAACAAGCCACTGCCGTACAACAACATTACGTTCAAGAAGTATGTGCAGGACTTGGAGCAGGTTGACGAACTCAATGGCAATGGACCCCTGTAAGCATCTTGAGTGACTTCTAACCACTAGTAGTTACCTATACGACCTAAGTTCTGGTAAATGACTTTTTATACTACTTCAGTTGCAGACTAGCACACGGCCCACTTGATGGGAAGCGGTCACCGTGGCCTGTAGATGTGTGCAACATCAGGTGTGTTACACGTGCGCTGTCGTCTCTGGAGGGGAGCGGCATTGAGGAGTTTCGAGGGGGGTTGAAGGAGGGGATTGGGGAGATGGGGATGGATGAATTTTGGTAAATGGGTTTTAGAAATAAATACCCTAAAACAAAGAGCTTTGTACCCGTCCGTTACCACCAACTAAGATTTCAGATCCATGACAATAATTTACAAAAGAGTGCCATTAAGATATGGATACTGCTTTCTGTGTCCCCAGTAAGTCATATTGCTTTCGGCGGCTGAGCTACCTCACTTCGAAGTTCCAGATGCATGTACTACTAAACGAGCTGCATGAGCTAGCATTACAGAAGGCAGTACCACACAGGGACTTCTACAACGTCAGGTTAGTCTGGTCTAGATTTTCTTGAAGTACAAAAATGTTTTCTCTTCCCTATACTTCCTTTGGTTCGGAAATAAAAAAATGTAAAACAAATTGCCATGTATATTACGCCTGATGTGAGTGGACCCTAAGTAGAGCAGAGTAGTCCTACTCTGTGAAATATAAATGAAGACACACTCAGCGATTGTTCGGAAGGGCTTTCTAGACCCGTGTACGTAATCTCTTCGCAAGAAGCAGCTCTATTGCGAATGGAAGGCATACCCAGTCGGGGTATACTCGTCCAAGTTCTCATCATCATTATTCCAATATGGCTCCTCTCTCCTCTGGGGAGAATGGTGAGGGTCCTCTCAGAGCTGAGGGTCCATTCACTCTTTCCTTTCCTTTGGATTTACCATGCGGTTATATAGGATGATAGCTGAATGGATAAAGACTAAAAACATCGTGAGGAAACCCACACGTCCTAGAAGAAATTCTAAGGACATGTCCGATCCACCAACCCGCATTAGGCCAGCGTGTGTGTATTAAGGTCTAAACCCTCTCAGCTCTCTCGTTAGAGAAGACGAGACCCGTGCCCAGCAGTGGTACATAAATGGGTTGCTATTTATTATATAGGAGCGATTGCCATCTGACCTCCTATTCCCGAAAGGAAACTCTGCACCAGAGTCTCGTCCGTCAATCAGCAGATAAAGTTGGTGACCAAGAATCTTGGTGGGCGCCCAACTCGTCAAATACTGTCTATCTGGTCAATATTGTCTATCACTGACAACAATGCAAACGATGTGTATTCGATTTTTAGGAAAGTGGACACTCACATTCACGCAGCATCGTGTATGAACCAGAAGCACCTGCTCCGTTTCATCAAACGTATGCTGCGTCAGAATGCCAACGAGGTTGTGGCGATTACAGATGGAATGCCCACTACTCTCAAGTCTGTCTTCGAAGAGATGAACCTTGATGCGTATGACCTGAACGTTGACATTCTGGATGTACATGCGGTAAGCTTACCACAGGTGTCATAGACAGCGGTCATCATAATTTATGCGTCAGTCTCAGTTACTTATAGCGCAGCACTGGTTGATCACAGATCAATGTGGATAGCATAGCTGAATGGATAAGGACGCAGCCTTTACTCAGAGGCATCGAGTTCGAATCCGGCCGGACAGCACCAATGTGAATTTATATGTGCTAATCACATGATTTACCATCTGCTGACGGTGAAGGAAAACATCGTGAGGTAACCCACATGTCCTAGAAGAAATTCTAAGGACATGTCGGATCCACCAACCCGCATTAGGCCAGCGTGTTTGGATTAAGGTCTAAACCCTCTCAGCTCTCTCTTTAGAGGAGAGGAGACCCGTGCCCAGCAGTGGGACGGGTTGCTATTTTTTTTTTATTAAACTATATTTTATTATGTTGACAAGGACCGCAACACTTTCCACCGCTTTGACAAATTCAACGCGAAGTATAACCCCGTGGGGGAGAGCCGACTGAGGGAGGTGTTCCTTAAGACTGATAATTATATGAACGGGAAGTACTTCGCTCACATCATCAAGGTAACTCATTTCATCGAAGTCGTAATACGTCAACGTTTCTATCGGTCAGCTCCCAGAAGCCCTGGTAGACTTAACCCTTCTTGGTAAAGCGCGGAGATTATCAAAGCTCGAATATGAATCAGGCGTTTTAATTAAGCATAATCATTTAATATGGAATGGAAGGGAGTGACTGAGGAGATAATATCGGACAGGAATGTATGGAAGGAGAATGACATGTTGCGCCAACCCCAAATAATTGAGACAAGGGCAGTTGGATAATGATGCTTTTCGAATAGAGCTGATTGAGCTCTATCTAATATGGCCACCACCAAAAATTCAGGGTAGACATAGAATCGCTAACTACTCGTTCCGATGTATCTCCAAACTAGTACAGTGGACAAGTTTGCCGCACTCCCACTTCAATCCACGTTTAACATTGCTGATCGTCAGTCAATAAAAATGGAAGAATACAAGCTGGACTGTTGGCTCCCGAGTGTACTCTGAGCTTAATTTTTTTTTATACTACTTAGGTGGTAGACAAGCACACGGCCCACCTGATGGGAAGCGGTCACCGTGGCCTATGAACGTGTGCAACATTAAGGGTGTCACACACGCGCTGCCTACCCTGAAGGGAAGTGGTGAGGGGTGGGAAGGGGCGGGGAGGCTAGGAAGGGATGGGAGGAGAAGGGGTACAGTGAGCTCTGGCTACCCTACTTACTAAGATGACGATGAGTCAATAAAAACGCTGACAGAGCATTATCACCAAATTGTTCAGGAGGTGATGCTCGGCCTAGAAGACAACAAGTACACATACGCAGAGCCGCGTATCTCCATCTACTGCAAGAACCCGGACGAGTGGGACAAGCTTGCGACGTGGGCGCTTGGCAACAACGTGTACTCCGCCCACGTCAAGTGGCTCATACAAGTTCCTAGGCTCTAGTTAGTACTTATGTCCTATTATCCTGCCATACTTCCAACTTCTCTCGTGTGGATGTTGCCATCGTTGTGTAGTATTTGGTTTCACCGCAATGCCGCTACTTATGGAGAGGGCCCGAGTATAGGTATCGTTCTTCGAGAAGGCTTTCTACTAATACCTACCTATAAAAGTACAGTGAGAGTCTGACTAAAGTCGACTCAAACCGGGGCTTCGATTCTGCTAAAGACAAACCAATGTCATGCCACTGAAACTGATTTTACCGTTATAGTTAAAGTCTAAAATCAAATGAAAAGAATTCAATTGATTTTTTCATTCGCACTACAAAATATCAATTAATTTTAGACCTTAAACTAATACCTAAAAGTAAAGTCCAAAATTAAATGGTTTTTTCTTGAAGTGTCAGTGGTAAGACAGCGTGCAGCGGCTTGTTATTACAGAATCGAGGCTCGGGTCAGGTGTTATAAGTTTGTTTGTTATGGCTTGATGATAAATTAAGCTGGAACTTGGCACATAGGCCTTGAACTCTGAACTTTTTAGCATGAACATTTCGTATTGAATTATTATTTTCAATCCTTCCTATTGTGGGTGCATGTGGAAAATCCATCATGAACTACTATATAGGGCTATTGTCTCCATATTTTAACACCTATGTCGATTTTTTCTCAGTGATATCTACCGTAATAAGAAGCTGCTAAAAAACTTCCAAGAGTTCATGAGCAACCTGTTCGACCCGCTGTTCGAGGTTTCCATCAATCCCAGCAAAAACCCTGAACTGAATAAGTTTCTTGTGGTAATTTTATAACCCTTAACATATGATAACAAAACTTTTTTGCCACGGAAGCATGTAGCTGCTCAGTTACAATCTGATGTCGGCAACAATAGAGGAAGAAAGAAGTCTAGCCCGGGAAAACCTTGATCTCCTGGCCTGACTCCAAGGCCTTCCGCCTTGCCCCGATCATGAGACGTGCACCGAACCTGTCGTATTTTATCCCAGGCCGCAAGTTCTCCTGATTCCACCGTTGGTGTCGGTGCTGTCAATACTATCGCACACCAAGCGGTTTGGTGATTCCTTCCTTTGTCGTACGATAAAGAAGTGGACAGCCCCTGGAAATATTGGCCACTAATTTTTGGACTTCACTTCAGCTTACCATCAGGCGGAGTGCAGTCAATCCGGTGGGCTAAATATTATTAAAAAAGTTACATTACTTTAACTTAATTACTAAAACGGGCGCTATAAGTTGAGACCTGACCGCTAGACGTCACCGGTGTGTGTTTGTACAGCGCCCAAAAAATTATCGTAAACAAGCTTCTGCCCGAGACGTTACTTACCTGTCTACCTTTTTTTTGCGAACAGTCCATCACGGGCGACTGAGGGGCAGTGCAGGGGGAAGTATCCCAAGCCCAAGTCTCAACTTATAGCGCACGCGTTATAGGTATCTTATCTCCACTATCTCTTACCAGCACGTGATCGGCTTCGACAGTGTGGATGATGAATCGAAGCCGGGCAACGCGGCACTGATGGAGAATCTGAAGATTCCTGAAGAGTGGGACGAGGAGGTGAACCCTCCGTACGGGTATTACCTGTACTACATGTTCGCGAACATGACCGTCCTCAACCAGATCAGAAAGTTTGTACATTTCAAACTCTTACTCAGTAGACTTTTTAAGTAGCAAATAGACTAAAAAGACCATCAAAATAATTAGGTAGGTTAGCAATTTTTTTTGTGCTACTGAGGTGGCAGACAAGCACACGACTCACCTGATGGGAAGTGGTCACCTATGGACGTGTGCAACACCAGGAGTGTCAAACTCGCGCTAGAGACCCTGGAGGGGAGGGGTTGGGGAGTTTGGGGGTGGGCTGGAGGCTTCCTGATCAGAAGGACTAAGAATGACCAACATCGCGAAACGTCTAAGGAGCATTAAGTCTATTAAGTATATTAACTAGCACAAAGTCCATGTAGCAAAACGTCCAACTATCAGAATGATTGTCTAAGGATAGCAGAATGGCTATTTAGCAAATCGTCAGTTTTGCTATCGCGATGGACCTAAAAAGAACCGAATCGATTTTGATGCGGTTTTTTTTATTAGAATGGTCATTGCTTAATCTCAAAATTCTACGCATATTTGTTCTCAATCAGCTGATAAGAACCGGCGATATAGTAAAAAAAATGCGAAAATCGACGTCCACGCGGGCGGAGCCGTGGGCAACAGCTAGTTGCAAATATGTCGAAACACTACAGTAACGGAACAGCTGCTATACATACATACATACATACATACAAATCACGCCTTTTTCCCATTGGGGTAGGCAGTGACACCGTCTTTCCACTTGCTACGATATTGGCATACTCCTTTCGCTTCTTCAACTTTCATAATTGTTATCATACACGCACGCCGGTTGCGGGTACTCTTGACCTGGCCTTTCTCCAAAACGTCCTGGATCTGATTTAAATATGTACGCCTAGGTCGGCCTTTACCAATAAAGGTCAAAGTAACTGCTAGCTATATAATATTTCAGAGAACAAGGTCTAAACACGTTCGTGTTGCGTCCTCATTGCGGCGAGGCCGGCTCTTCGTCGCATCTGTCTTGCGGGTTCTTGCTCGCTGAGAACATTTCACACGGCCTCATGCTGAGGAAGGTACTACTTTTTTGTATACCATTTACCCACTAGGCATATCCCTCGCACCCTAGCCGACCCCGGGCCATCTACAGTTTTAAGATGGCCCCCTCGACCCCCCAAAGTGTGGTGGGGCGACCATTCGCCGACGGTGGGGTGTAGAGTGCTAGTCGGAGGGACACGTGGAGAGCCTCGGAACAGCCCTCTAGAGGGCTACTTCCACCCCGGCCGGATTGGCCGCAGGCAGCAGCGTCTCCCGGGGCGAGTGGGAGGCGCTGCTCGCCTCCGTTGCCCGGGTGCACCGCTTGGAGGTTCTGGCCCGCACCCAGCGGTTCCTAAGCCAACCCTGTATAAACCTTCTAATGAACTTGAAGAATCCCATATTATATTCGCTTGGGAATACCACAGCAGTGAGGTGATATCATTCCACAGTTTATATACCTACCTATCATAAGACCTTCCTAATTAGTATTCCGTAAGGAGTGAACTCACAAATTCCGTTTTATTTCCACAGTATCCGGTGCTCCAATACATCTACTACCTGTCCCAAATCTTCATCGCCATGTCTCCCCTTTCAAACAACTCGTTGTTTCTCAACTACCATCGCAACCCGCTGCCTGACTTCTTCGCGCGAGGACTCAGGGTCACGCTCAGCACTGATGACCCGCTCCAGTTCCATTATACGAAGGTAACACATTCCCGGCATTATTGGAATAGGTACGTACCAATGATCAGGCTCCACATGGTTCCACTCGAAATAATATACGATAGATATTCAATCACTTCTCGTGGGTGTCCTATAAAATGACAGGGTCAGGGCTGTACTCCATTTAATACGAGTATTATTTTGAAGAGTAACAGGCCATGTATTACGGTATCTGTTCTCATAAATATCACACGCTCGTTCAACGTTTCGTATTTTGCCCCTTAAAGAAGAATTTTGGCAATACCACCCGGTATTGCCAAAATTCTTCTTTAATGGACGTTTGTAACAAAAGCTATCAACAAATATTTGGTGGGTATGTTTTTATTTACACTACTTGGGTGGCAGACGGTCCACCTGATGTATGTACTCCTGTCGCCCTAGCGGAGCCAGGACCGAAGGGGTTGCCCCAAATTTCATAGGGAGACCACTTGCGTTATAACTGGTGGTCAAAATCTGCCAGGGATCCTGGAGAGTTGGTTTCTGGAGTAAGTATATCCAGAATCGCTGGTGAAATACTAACGTGGACTAACGTTGTAGTCGGTTCGATCCTGACATAACCACTTCACTAACCCTAATGTGTGTCACCTACCCCAGAGGCGAACTAATGGAACTTTGTTGTTGATGTCCAGGAGGCGTTGATGGAGGAGTACGGCATCGCCGCGCAAGCGTGGAAGTTCAGCTCGTGTGACATGTGCGAGCTGGCTATGAACTCTGTGCTTATGTCAGGGTTCTCGCATGAAGTAAGTGTTCCACAATGTTGATTTGCATTTGAGCATCCTTCACAGGGGGGCTTGAGCTTTTTATACTCTTCAAATCTTCAAAATGTGGGTGCTAGCACCTCTGCCTACCCCTTCGGGGATATAGGCGTGAGTTTATGTTATGTTATACTTTTCAAGATTTCCGAGATAGCATCTGTGCAGCCTCTCCCGGACCCTTTCCATCGCTTCCTTCTCGAGCATCAATTGCTCGCAGAAGTAGGTGGCGGCCGACCACGCGTCCACGCTCTGCACCATCGCTGCGAGCAACACCGGCAGTGTGAGGACTCCCACCCCGAGGGCTGCCAGGAGGGCCCGTCTCGGCACCTCCCACGCTGGCCAGCGTATGCAGCCCTGAGTCCCGCATACATTCACAGGCCACGGTGACCGTTTCCCATCAGGTGGGCTGTGAGCTTGTCTGCCACCAAGTGGTATGAAAAAAAAACCCAAAATTCATTGACACATGGTTCACCGCACGAACTTATTAAGACTTCAACTATACCACCTATGTTGATATGCTAACTATGACGATATGGTATTCATAAGAGTTTGTTTGCTACTATTCACAGTCGAAACAACGCTGGCTGGGGACGGAGTACCGGCGCGAGGGTCCGGAGGGTAACGACATCACTCACACTAACGTGCCTGACGTCCGGGTCTCGTTCAGGTACGAGACGCTCAAGGACGAGCTGGAGAATCTGTTCATGGTAAGCTTTAGTACAGTCAGCGGCAAAAATAGATGAACACTTTCACATTTTCAATTCTGTCTGCCTGTCTGTTACACCTTCACGTCTGAACCGCTGAACCGATTTTGATGAAATTTGGTATAGAGGTAGATTAGATTAGACCTCGAGACATAGGCTATGTTTGGTCGCGATAACCGACATCCACGCGGGCGAAGCCGCGGGCAAAAGCTAGTTAATTTATATTTTTCGATTTTGTTTGGTTTTCACGAGAGCGACTGTCGTTAATGAATACAGGTTTACCAGCCTCTTCTTAGGTTCCGAATCTCTTTATAGACCATTCCCCTATTCACAAATTTCATATGAATCAGTCAAGCCGTTTCGGAAAAGTTTTGTAACAAACACTGTGTTAAGAGAATTTTAAATATTAGAAGTATACGTTGGTTTACATGCCTTCAGAAAGCCAATTTTTTTTTACAGGCGCCATTACCAAATAATTAGACAACGGTGAAGACGGTTCAACAATGTATTCTCCATTCAAGTTTGTATTCTCCGTTCAAGATTGTATTCTTTGTGTACTCGTGGTGTTCCAATATCTTATAAATTGATGTCGAGTGTTCGGAAAAACTTAAATAAAATAAGTAAACGTTTTCAAATTGTCATAAGTTTTTATTATTTGAAGTGGATTTCGTTATTAAACAATAATAATGTAAATGTGAATACTGATGTATTAATAAATGTGGCAACTAGAAATGTGTTGTTTATATCTGTCCCGAATGTATTTTTTAGTTTTCAAATTACTTATGAAGTCCTAATTACTGATGTGGCGACAATAAAATTTGAAAATTCGAAAAATAAATATATACATACATATACTCACGCCTTTTTACCTCTGGGGTAGGCAGAGAAATGATCCCGTCCTCTGCTTTCCTATACAATACAATGTATTTTTACTATGAACTTATCTCTAATATCACTACATACTATTGGAATACATTTCTGAAGTCTAGTTACAAAAACTTAACACAGAGGCTTCCTATAGTTTACCATCAGGCGAGGCGAAGTCATATTGATAGAGCCGTGTGAGAACAGACATATTCACGCATACAAATATTTGTACTGCCTGAAACCCCCGTTCTTGGGGTCGAGGGGGGCCATTCTAAAACCGTAGATGGCCCGGGGTCCTTACAACCCTGCTAATTGAAATCCGACACGACGTGCGGTTTTAGTTAGTTTAAATCTGACATAACGACCCCCAATGGCCGGAAAAAGGCCCGCGTGACCACAATCTCACCTGATGGTAAGTGATGATGTGGTCGACGGTGGAGCACGCTTGCCTAGAAGTAACCTATTCACTCTAGACTTGAAGACTCCCAGGTTATAGCTTTCCGGAAACACAGAATCAGGCAGGGCATTCCACTCTTTAGCAGTACGCAATTATTATTATAGTCCTCTATTGCTACAAGGGGGAACTAAAATCCAGTGACACTTTTGATGGCCTTCTCTTCATCGTAGGCCGACATCTGCTGGTAGGAGTGGAACTCCATGGAGAAGGTGGCCAGCCCTGAGGACAGCGAGCGGAGCGTGCTGGAGTAGCCCAGCAGCTCGGAGAGGGGGGCTAGGCAGTCCACCACCTGTGGGAGAACAGTTCATTGAACACATTCATAATAATCAAATTCAATAGAGGTATTAACGGAGCTTTCACCCCCCCCCCCAACCCCACCTCCATCCTTCTTCAAACTCGTCAACCCCCCCCCCCATTAGGGTCGGTAACGCGAGTGTGACACCAATTTTTTTTATCGTGCGGAAATCCCCATGGATGTCACCCTCGTCGGCCATCAGGGGTGGTTATATCGGGATCGAACCGACTAAAACCGCACGCCGTCTCGGGTCTTACTACCGGGGTGTAAGGTTAGCCAATAGGCATATCCCTCGCACCCCAGCTGAGCAGACAGAGGCGCGGGCCAGTCAAAATGACCGTGACGCACTCTTTACTAACATTAGATCGCATTTAGCCCTCGTATGTCTGACAAGCGACATGAGCTATTGCGCGGACAAATGTAACCTTATAATCGTACATATAAGAGTGCGTCGCGGTCATTTTGACCGCCCCGCCCCGCCGTCTGCTTAACGCCCTACCGCACCAATATGGGGCGCTTCAAGAAAGGCATTAGAAGGTTTTTGCGAAGGGTCGGCAGTGCGAGGGTGACGCCCCTGGTGTTGCACAAGTCCATAGGCCACGGTGACCGCTTCCCATCAGGTGAGTAGTGCGCTCAGCCAATCCGGCCGGGGTGGGAGTGGCCCTCTAGAGGGCTGCTCCAAGGCTCACCACGTGTCCCTCTGACTTAGAGTAGTCCTTACTTTGTTCTGATGTCGTATCTGAATATGTTGTATTTGAGTGCGCCGGCGCGTCAGGTCGGCCAGCACTCGGCCCGAGTGACTCTCCGGACACACCACTTCAAGAGACATTAGGGGCTCCAGCAGGACTGCCTCGGCGGTCTCGAACACCTGTACGAGGATTAGTTACAGGTCTTAGCTAACCACTGAGGCATTGGATAGTGTTTGTGGTCATAGGCCCCATTTGCAATATCTTTAAAATAATTTCAGATCGGAAAAAGTGAACATCCTGGGACTCGGTTCTGTTAAAGCAAGCCACTGTCACTCTAATAAAATGCTATTTAATTGTAGACTTTACCGTTATACAGTTAAAGTCTAAAATCAAATGAAAAGAATTTCATTAAACTATTTCATTTGCTCTATAAAATATCATTTAATATGAAACTTAAACAGCAAGTTTGTTCCCACTTGTTCCACTGAACAGTTCTACGATAGAACAATTGGGCCGTTTAGGCTATGTTAAAACAGTGACCAGTAAAATGCGCGAAGGCGAGCGAGCGAAGCGTGCGTGCCGCGACAGCGGCCGCTGAGCGGTAGATTCCCTCGTAATCTAATTTCGTAGAACTAGTGAGAAAAAATTCCCATTAGTTCTACCGTAGAACTGTTCAGTGGAACTAGTGGGAACAAACGAAACAGCATAACGATAAAGTCCAAAATTAAATGGCTTTTTTAGAGTGACAGTGGCATGACAGTGGCTTGCTATAGCAGAATCGAGTCGCAGGACGGGATTTGAACCCGAGACCAGTCCCTTACAGAGGGAATACTCCGATCCCATACCTTGCGCAGACACTGGGCTACTGCAGCAGTGACCACGGAGTCGGAAGTGCCGCGACCCATCTCGAACCAGTGCAGCGTCACTTGCACATCCACTATCTGCAACCAACAAACACACGGAGTTATTTAAAGATTTCTATGTGGACGACGACAGATCCACAGACGTAAAAGTGGTGGTAACTATGACGGAGGTCACGGGTTTGATTCCCGCTCAATTACACGCATGACTACGTAAAATATAAATTTACGTAATATGTAACATCCTTTTTTGTCCGTGATCCCTGTGATCGTCCCTGGAAGGTCCGGGAATTATTTTACCCGTGGTCCCTGCATGTTGTATAAGCCAAATAATTTAAAAAGGTCTTATTACTTAACTGTATATTATTAAAGACCTTTTTAAATTATTTGGCTTATACAACATTCAGGGACCACGGGTAAAATAATTCCCGTGGTACCTTCCAGGGACGATCACAGGGACCACGGACAAAAAAGGTGTAAAATATGCATGTATTTACGAAAGAAAATGTAATGATGAATCCTATCAGGACCGGGGGTCACCATTATGTAATGGTGACCCCTATTAGCAGCTTACCATCAGGCGAGTTGTAGTCACGTTGACGTGTCCAATATAAAAAAAACCTACTATCTTTATCTACATTCTAGAACCCATATTACAAGCAGCACTGCCTATATAGAGCTGTGTAGAATGTAATACGTATATAATATATTTTATCGGTAATAAGACAATAATAATAACTTACAGGGCAGCCAAGTTTGGGTCCGTGCATGATGGCCGTGCTGACCCCCTGTCTGATAGCTTGAAGGTTTCGCGGGTGGAGGTGAGACAGGTTCGCTGCACTGTCGCCACTTTTATCCAACCTGTTAAAATAGTATGTCCTCATCATCATCATCATTCTCTGAACCTTTTTCCCAACTCAGTTGGGGTCGGCTTTCCAGTCTAACTGTGATGCGGCTGAACTTCGATATTTTCCGTGGAGCGACTGCCATCTGACCTCCACAACCAATGGTCAATATGACCAATGGCGATATCGAAGTTCCAAGTTAGACTGGTTGGACTTTTTTGTGGGCTCCAACTACCCGTAACGACTGCCATAGATGTTTGTATGGCAACCGGGACCGACGGCTTAACGTGCTCTCCGAGGCACTAATAAACCTGCGATAAATACACACATAACTTCGAAAAGCATCGAAAAGTCATTGGTGTGTGCCATGGTGAACCTGGGATCGAACCCGAGACCTCGTCTCAGCAGTCCATTACCCAAACCACTAGGCTACCGCGGCTCTAAATCTAAAATAGTATGTCCTATTTAGTTATATAATTTAACATTATCTCCGGTAACCGATTGCGAGCCAACATGTTGTGTAAGATTCTAAGTCTGACCGAGGCCTTTCAAACAGGGTGCGGGCCGGAACCTCCACGTGGTGCACCTGGGCAACGGAGGCGAGCAGCGCCTCCCACTCGCCACGGGAGACGCTGCCGCCTGCGGCCAATCCGGCCAGGGTGGGAGTGGCCCTTTAGAGGGCTGCTCCGAGGCTCTCTACGTGTCCCTCTGACTAGCAGTTGGCACAGTGGGGAGCGAGCTGGGGGGGGCGAGCTGATTGTCTGCGCGCCGACGGTTGGGTGACAGGACGCCCGCCAGTCACCCTACACCCCACCGTCGGCGAAGTGGCGCGATGCTCGCCCCACCCCCCCTTTCGGGGGGTCGAGGGGGCCATCTTAAAACCGTAGATGGCCCGGAGTCAGCTGGGGTGCGAGGTATATGCCCATTGGGTAACCTTACACCCCGATAATTAAGGCCCGAGACGGCGTGCAGTTTTAATCGGTTCGATCCAGACATAACCACCCCCGATGGCCGACGGGGGTGGTATCCATGGGGATTACCACACGATAATAAAAGGCCTTTTAAACAAAAAATCTGTAGTTTGCGTCTATCGCGCACAAACAGACAAGCATTCAAAAAAATATAATATTATTGTGTTACGAATCCTTCATCATTCATAACCTAACATAATTCATCGTGCATAACCCGAGTATTTTTGTTTAAATATCTCCAATACACACATAAATATTTTTTTTAAAGTCCACGTATATGGTGCTATAATTGCACCGGAGCAAAGCCAGAGAGTATAGCTAGTGAATTAATATAAAACTCACTTCAACATCTTATCCTGGGGTATACCCTTAACAGTCTTGGCAGACAGGGTGACCTTGCAGGCCTGCTTCACGCCGCCTATCTTGCGGTCCACGGTCTGCGTGTGCCGGTGGGTGCCGAGCAGAGCCTCCCGGTACGCTATCTGCAGAGGACCCAGCTCCACGTTGATCCTGTACTCCCGGATTATGCGTTCCTTGATGATGTCCAGGTGGAGTTCGCCCATACCTGTGATAGTCATGAAAATTATTAGAAGACTTGAAGTTATGGGAAGACTTAAAATTATTGGAAGAGTTAAAATTATTGGGAGACTAAAAATTATTAGAAGGCCTAAAGTTATTGCAAGACTTAAAATGATTAGAAGACTTACAGTTATTAAAAGACTTAAAATGATTAGAAGGCTTAAAGTTATTGAAAGACTTAAAATGATTAGAAGACTTACAGTTATTGAAAGACTTAAAATTATGAAAAGACTGAAAATTATTAGTGTTTAAAATTATTAGATGACTTAAAATTATCAGAAGACTTAAGATTTTAGAAGACTTAGACTTATTGTAAGACTTAAAATTATTAACACTTAGAAATTTCGAATCTAGGACATGTCCAAGTAGCTCAGTTGGTCAGGGTATTCCCTCTGCAAGGGATTGGTCGCGGGTTCAATCCCCGTTCTGGATATTCTCTTCTCTAATCTAAATCCATGGCAGAAATATAATCCTACATTTTGAAAGTGGGTATACATACCGGCGAGAACCATCTGTCCGCTGTCAGCGTCCGTGGTAACCCTGAGGCTGGGGTCTTCTCTCTGCAGCTCCGCCAGCGCAGTCTCCAGGGCCGTCTGCTGCGCCAGGCTGGGGGGCTCGATGGAGCACAGGAATACTGGCTCCGGTATACTTGTACCTGTACACAAACGATTTTTTGTTTATGAAACGGAATAGAATGAAAAAGAAGAGAAGGGAAGGGTAGGGAGGGGCAGAAAGAGAGGAAAGAGAATAAATAATAATAAATAAAATATTTTACGAAATTCTACACAACACTCTCTAGTGAAAGTGTACACAGTTGAACTAGCTTGCGTTATGTGTTTTAGAATGCGGATAAAAATGCTTTTTTTTAAATACATGCATATCATACTACATAGAAACACCCAAATCCGTTTTTAGTACTTTTTTATGTAGATACATACATACATACATAAAAAACACCTAAACCAATCTAAATTAACATATAAATGCAAACATTGTATTTTCACTGAGCAGGAATCGAAGCCGCGCCTGTCGTAGTACTACTACTACTCTCATGCTAACTATGAAAAAAATTAATATATCTCACCAATTCCTAACAAAACATCAGCTAATTCTTCATTAGTCGGTTCTGTCTCCATACCCTGGAGTCTTTGCCGGGCGCTGGGCAGCATCAGCTCCTCTCTACCGCCAGGGTCTTGCAGCAGCGTCGTCAGGAGAGTCTTGGCGCGGTTGGCGGCAGCTTGCGTGCTGGTCACCAGGTCACCTGTCGTGGTAGCCTGGACCAGACTATGTTAGTTATGGCAGCTGATTTGGAAGAAATTTTAGGGCCACTAAGGAGTCGGGGTGCTAGGGAAATGCTCTCTGGGCAAAGTCAAAGTCAAAAATTATTTATTCTGTATAGACCATTTTAAGCGACACTTATAAAACGTCAAAATTATAAATATTTAAAACTAGAATCAAATGGACCACCTTACACCCCGGCGCCAGAAGACCCTAGCCGGGCGTCCGTTTTTAGTCGGTAAAAAGTCCTACCTCCATCGACAGAACTAAAGAATTCTTCTGCAAAATTATTAAAAAAATATCTTTTTTACCTTCAACGCACTGACAACAGCAATGTTTCCTGCAGTAACACTATCCACTGGTTTGTATTCATCAGCTAACGCCACATATAACGCGCCAATCTATAAAAAAAATATAGCAAACTATATACTCTGTGGCAAAACTGCATGTATCTAACGCCATCTATCTTAGAGGAGGTAGGACATGACGGTATCTCCCGTCCGAATTGAGCAGTCCGACTGGGGTAGTACCTCCGCACTACAGAACACCGCGCCGTAATAACCATCGTGTTGTGTTCCCGGCGGTAAATAGGGTAGCCAGAGCTCACTCGAGAGATTCTTTGCTATCAGTGGGGAGAAATTCTCTCAACCTGCCCCACCCCCCCAAATTCCCCCTCCCCAATTCCCCGAAACCCTCACCCTTCCAAGGTCCCGGCGCGAGTACAACGGCAGCGCGAGAATCTCCTGCTTTTTCAGCACAGGAGCACTAAACCCCCGCCAACCTCCCCCCTCCCATTCTCCACCCAATACCCCCTCTCCCCCCTTCAGGGTCGGCAGCGTGAAAGTGACGCCTCTGGTATTGGACGCGTCCATAGGCCACGGTGACCACAACCCATGAGATGGGCCGTGTGCTCGTCTGCCTACTAAGTGGCATAAAAAAATTAAAAACAAACAATCATTCAAAGTTGGTTCACCTGTTCACTCTTATCTTGCCGCAGATTATAAATCTTCTGTCCTTTATTGATCTCTCCGCTGTACAACCTCATGAATGTCAGCACTCCTCTCTGATCATCATGCTGGACCTTGAATGCTCTCGCAGCTAAATCCTTACCAAAAGTCTTGTACAACCTGTGACCCTCATCAGGAGTAGGTAGATAAGAAACTACGCCATCCATCAAGGTCTGAACACCAATATTTTTATAAGAACTGCCACAGAGTAATGGAAATGCCTTCATTGATAAGGTACACCTTCGGACAGCAGCTTCTAGCTCTTCCGCACTGATGTCCAGCGTCTCCTGAGTGATTATCGTCTCGGCCAGGTGGTCGTCTAAGCTGGACAGAGTGTCTATCAGCGCTTTGTGCCTGGACATGGCTGTCTCCCATTTGTGGCCATCGGATGCCTCTGTCAGTTTCCTTCGAACGTAGTTCTTGCCTCGACCTTGGGTCCAGATTACTTCTTCTAGAGTTAGGAGGTCGATGAGACCTGAAAATACAGAAGTATATAGAGGTCTTTAATTTGTAACTTGGCAGGCTTAGGGGCTGTCTCCACGGGCGAGAGAATCACGAGAGTCCGCGCTTTATCGTCGGAGAATCTCCACGAACGAGCGATAATTCCGCCACGTATCGTCACCGCGGACACGCTGCGAGTTTCCTTGACGACGCGTTGTGCTAAGAATTTTACGCTGCGCGCTCGTTGCGAGAGCGCCGCGAGCGCGCGGCGGGCCCGTTGCTAGTCGCGACGGACTCGCGGCGATGTAATGATGTTTCGCGCGCTCGTTGCCACTCGTCGCATTGCCGCGATAATATCGCCGTGTGGAGACGGCTCCATAGAGAATGGTATAGAAATACGTGACACGACGATAATATCGCCCCTTAGATCATTATTCTCTGAGTTTTTTCTCAACTCGATTTGGATCAACTTCGATATTTTGTCTGTTAGCAACTGCCATTTGACCTCCAGAACCAGCGGGTTCTGGACTACAGAATTTCAATAACGCCGTCGGTCGATACGGAAATTCTTTTGTCAAATCTGATTTTCGGACAAGATATCCATAAGAGGGATTCAAGATGACATGTGTTCGTAAGACACCTTCTCGAGGAAATGAATGGAGTGGCCCGCAAGCACTGCGGGTGCTCCGTCCGTCCGACTACCGGTATCAAGCAGCTCCTCCGAGACACGGAGGGGTCCATAGTCAAAAATTAAGTACTGTAACACATTCGCCTGGGACCGCAAACAGCTTAAAAACATACATACATGCAGTCACGACTCTTATCCATTGGGGTAGGCAGACGTCACATAGTTTTACTTTCACTAGCAAAATGTTGCAAATTCCCTTTCGGGAGTAAAAAAAAGTCTAGGAAATTAAAAAAAATACCAATTAGCCTATCTTGATGTCTGACATCCGTGTGTAGCAACAATGGTTCAGCCTGCAGCTTGTCTCTCACGGAGCTCTCGCAAGCGGCTGCCGATGCATCTCCTCGGTCCATCTTGTTGAGGTACAGGATCCGAGGGACTCGGTAGCCACTAGCTTGTCTCCATACTGTTAGGGTTTGGGCTTCCACACCTGTGGAGTATAATTCGAGTTTATATTGAGGAGGCAGACAAGCACACGGCCCATCTGATGGGAAGCGGTCACCGTGGCCTAGGGACGCGTGCAACACCAGGGGCATCACACTCGCGCTGCCGACCTCGCAAAAACCTTCTAATGCCCTTCTTGATGTTTCTAAATGGGACTACTCCTACTCTCATTTCAATTCCTGTACCCCAGGATCAATAGTAGTGACCCTCAAACCACCTATAGGGGCAATAGTGACTTTGTTATTTAAACAAATTCTCAATTTCCCTCAGTAGGGGCCATAGATTATTATACAGGGTATCCCACGGCGACGCCACATGGACGGGACGTACCTAAAATAATGTAAATAGACGATTTCTCTGGAAGGCTTCATTTTGATGTTAAAAAATAATTTAAAGTGCATTCAAAGATTTTCGAAAACTCACTTGTAATACTCTGCAATCGAACCGACTAAAATTCGAAAAACAACAGCCTGTATATTTAATGGTATAAATCAATAGGGTCAAACATAAATCTTATCTGAATGGCCATTTTATCCATTTCCCCTGGTCCTCATTGGGGAATAGTGGGTATAATAAAAAATTCTTACCTGCGGAAGCATCCAGTACTATGACAGCACCATCCAATACAGCCAGGCTCTGTTCCACCTCCATGGTGAAGTCTATATGGCCTGGTGTGTCTATGAGATTGATCTGACTGTCTCTCCAGGGAAATGATACTGCCGCAGCTGTTGTGCAGAAGTAATCGGAGATCAATTTACTAGTTTATTTATTTATCATCAGTTAGTATTATAAACGGGTGAGCGAGTTGGTTATATTAATTATAAACGTTACTTAAACATTTTTTTATTGTAGTCTTATAAGAATAAAGAAAAATCATTAATCACGTTTTTTTTATATTGGATATGTCAACATGACTTCACCTCACTTGATGGTAAGTTAAATGTAAAGTGTCAGGATTGGGGGTCACCACTATATACACCGATAGTAAGCTACTGTGGTGGTACTCAGTAGGGTGTGAAGCAGATCTCAGACTCGGAAGTGATCGGGGAATAACGCAAGGAAGCTGATGATGACAACTTACATGTGATGGTGATACCCCTCTGTCTCTCTTGTTCCATATAATCAGTGACCGTGTTGCCATGGTGCACCTCCCCCATAGACCTGATGGTGCCCGAGTAGAACAACATACGCTCTGTTGTAGTTGTTTTACCTGAAATTTCATTATTAACGTATCTCACTACGATATATTTGAATTGAGTGCGTCATTGAGTTGATCCCGCTTTAGGAAGATTGGAATATGTGTGTTGAGGTAAATAAAGGACGTAATTAGAAAATTTGGTGCTAGTCAATCCCGCACATCCAGTAGTTTAATAAAGATGATTTAACTAGTCTTTTCTCTTTTTTACTACTTAGGTGGCAGACAAGCACACGGCCCACCTGATGGGAAGTGGTCACCGTGGCCATGAATGTGTACAACACTAAGGGTGTCACACACGCGCTGCCTACACTGAAGGGAAGGGGGGAGGGCTGGGATGGGGTGGGGAGGCTAGGAAGGGATGGAACGAGGAGGGGTACAGTGAGCTCTGGCGGTAGGACTTCGGTTTATCCCCACACGATTTAAGGGCTGTGAGAGAGTCGGGAGGGAAGAGGGGGGGGTGTACAACCCCCCTTTTGAAGGATAAGTTGAGAAACCCCCCCCTTTTTGAGATACGATTTTTTTAATATTCTAACCTAACTTTCGTAATAACAAGATTTCTTGATGTTTTAAAAAAAATACCAACCTAACCTAACCTAACCGAATCTATCCGAGTCGGGATGTTGAAAATTTCGTAAAAAACAAGATTTCTTGGTGGTTTAAAATAAAAATACTAACCTAACCTAACCTAACCTAACCGAATCTATCCGAGTCGGGGTGTTGAAAACTTCGTAAAAAGCAAGATTTCTTGGTGGTTTAAAATAAAAATACTAACCTAACCTAACCTAACCGAATCTATCTGAGTCAGGGTGCTAATAAAGTTAGTGTTGTGTAAAAAAAATGTGAACTCCGAACCCGTGTGGGGATAATCTAAAGTTAAGCCCTACCCCAGTCGGACAGCTCATTTCGGACGGGAGATACCGTCGTGTCCTACCTCCTTCGGGAAATTATCTATTCCCCATAAAAATCCAATAATTTTGCAATAACAGCAATTCGGCAACCTATATTGGATGCTGGATTATCGTGTGGCTTTTACTAAACAATTATTATGGCCTTACTCGGTAAATATTCGGCAGGCACTAATGTTAATAATTAATACCTGTAGAGTGCATATAATGGCATTTAAGGCTTATTGACAAACAGTAGTCACTAGAAAGTTGTTTAACATCATAGCAGTATTAGAAAATTGGCAGAATTATGTGCATTATTGGGATAATAAATGAAACAAATTAGAACATCTTTCTAACCTGCATCAATATGTGCTAAAATCCCTATGTTACGAATATTTTTGTAACCTCCCTCACTGCTCGAATAACACCTCTGTAATCGAATATTCTTGCATAATTTTCTGTAGTAGTTTATGTAACAAAATGTTCTCATTTTCATAAACATTTTGCCTGAAAACAGAAAAATCTGTACAACATAACCTCGTACCTATTTGCTTGACATTGACAACTTTCTGACAGTCCTGACATAACGACAGATTGATAACCTGACAGAAATAGGTAGGTTTTGGGCTTTTGGGTCCGGGTTGGTAATTTTTTATAATACGTAATGTTTTTTTTGGAAGGTTATAAGGCAATCACCCCCTTAAAAGGAACCTGGAGTATAGTGTATACCACTTCTCCTCCAGCCAGGCTCCGTGGTAAAAGCCGATGCTTGGAAGCACTCTGTTCCACACATTCAACGATGACACTTGGATATTTTCTGCTCAACCAGCGGAAGAATGCCGGTACACCCATCTTGACCTGCACTTATGATATTTCTTTCGTTATTACACGTTTATTTTGTCACGTATTCAACACAAACAAATTAACGTAGATATGCCATTTCGAAAGAGTGGGATAAAAAAAACTCCACAGATAATATTTTTCATTTTATAAACGTCAAGTATTGTTGCCAGTTGCCACCTCCAATCCTATAGTAGTAGGATTGGAGGTGGCAACTGGCAACAATACTTGACGTTTATAAAATGAAAAATATTATCTGTGGAGTTTTTTTTATCCCACTCTTTCGAAATGGCATATCTACGTTAATTTGTTTGTGTTGAATACGTGACAAAATAAACGTGTAATAACGAAAGAAATATCATAAGTGCAGGTCAAGATGGGTGTACCGGCATTCTTCCGCTGGTTGAGCAGAAAATATCCAAGTGTCATCGTTGAATGTGTGGAACAGAGGGTAAATCATAACCTATAATATTTGGCTGTTTCCCACAAAAAATCACCATGTTTCTGCATTATATTGTTAAAATAGTATATCTATCTAAACAATAAAGTTCTTGAGCTCAGAAATGCTAGCTTTAAGATTATATTTTTTTAATGATTTCCACAAAGTCACCATCTGTAATGGTATGGAATCTCTGCTCATGTGTCTGGTGCGGAATCCCACCAAAACATTCATTCCATTGGATCACAGGGGATTTTATAAACCTTTAAAAGAAATATGCAGACCAGACCAATACCATACATAACAATTCAGAGATAATAATGTGTTTCATACATTTTGACTCTGAAAAATTAGCTTAACTTTGACCCACAAAATGATATGGAAAATTGTAAAAGATTTTCTTGACAAAAGAAGTTATCTACTCAGTTGAACCTGTATTATTTCTTTGTAACAAAACTTTTTAATCTTACAAAAAAAAAATAGGTGGCAATGGCAAATCAAAAGCCTATAATTTATTAACATGCATGCCATTTTTGACATTTTTTTATGTACGTAGGGACTTTTGATTAGTGTTTCACAGTTTTCTATCACAAATTTTTGACGATAAATATTAAAATTATGAAAACTGCTGTCAATGAAGAACTGTTTTCGCAAACTCTTTTATTGATCATGAATATTATTATTACATACATACATAAATGCTCACGCCTTTTTAACTAACGCCGAACTGCTTCATGCGCTTCCTCTACTGCCATTAAGCCTTTCATGCAAGCCTGCGGGTTTCAAGTGTCTTTGAATATTATTAACTGTTATAAATTTTAATTCCAGCCTACCGATGTAGATGGACAGCTTGTTTACATCGATTCTTCACTCCCGAATCCAAATGGAGTGGAGTTCGACAACTTATATTTGGACATGAACGGTATCATTCATCCATGCACACATCCTGAGGACAAACCACCCCCAAAGGATGAGGATGAGATGATGGTGGCTATCTTCGAGTGCATCGACAGGCTGTTCCGTATTGTGAGGCCCAGGAAACTGTTGTACATGGCCATTGATGGAGTGGTAAGTAGCTTTTTCACCACAGATTGGGTATCTAGAGGAGCTGTTCTAATCATAGGACATATTTATACAGAGAGGAGGAGACATAAGAGTGTGCACTTTCCGGAAGTGAGGGTGAGTTGAAGAGAGGCTAGATCCTGTCTATTTCTTTATTTGCCATTTACTTATCAACTCACTCCTTTCTAATTCCATGTTGCTCAGATACATCTATATACCATTATAAAATTGTAAAGTAGCTGTGTCTGTACATAAACAAATATTATGCGGGTTTTATGTCATATGGATGATACTGAACACAAAAATATTTTTTTGGAATGCTTATCTGTTTATGCGCGATGGACGCAAAAACTACTCATAGAATCATATGTATGATCACAATCGGTTGAGTAAAATCGGAGATAACATGACATAACATAAACTCACGCCTATATCCCCGAAGGGGTAGGCAGAGGTGCTAGCACTTGGCTAACAATCGGATATAATAGTAAAAAAACCATCAAAACCGACCTCAGTGCGTGCGAAGCCGCGGGCGTAAGCTAGTACTCAGATAAAGTACTGCCATCTAGCAACAAATATAATTATATTTGGAGACACTGAGGGAACTTTCCAGACGGCTTCTCTGTGTTTGCTCTGTGGTTCTATTAATATATTTAAGGTACCCAGTTTTTTAATCGTCATACCTATATGGGGAATAGTCTTGTGTAGTAACCTTTGTTTTAAAGCTTTATAAAAGGCTGATTCTGAAGGAGATATAATAGTCTTTCTTTTCTCACAGGCTCCCAGAGCAAAAATGAACCAGCAACGTTCCCGGCGTTTCCGTGCTTCCAAGGAAACACAGGAGAAAATCGAGGAGGTGGCACGTATCCGCTCAGAGCTTCAGGCTAAAGGCGCCTACCTGCCCCCAGAGAGGCCCAAAGAAGCTCACTTCGATTCCAATTGTATCACACCGGGAACTCCGTTCATGGATCGGCTCAGCAAGTGTCTGCATTATTATATCCATGATAGGTTAGTGACAAAGTCAATCCAAATTATGAGTATAGCTCACGGCATTTAACTTGGCAAGGTTTTGGAGTAGTGTGGGCCCCACTACTTCAAAACCTTGCCAAGTTAAATGTTGTACACTATATTTGTTTGTGGCAAAATGCGTCGCATAGAAACAAGTATAGTGTACGGCATTTAACTTGGCAAGGTTTTGGAGTAGTGGGGCCCACATTTCTCCAAAATCTTGCCAAGTTAGATGCCGTGAATTATATCTGGCGGCTTAAAACGGAACTTACAAAACGTTAAATGATATTGTTATTACAGGTTAAACAATGACCCTGGATGGAAGGGCATCAAGGTGATTTTGTCTGATGCCAACGTTCCTGGTGAAGGGGAACACAAGATTATGGACTACATACGGAGGCAAAGAGGTAAGATGAAAAAAAAAATCATTTTTTATGTATAAACTAAACTTTTCAAGGTGAAAACTTACATGAATCATCTAGAAACTTTGCTACTTTCTTTCCTTTTCTTCTTTTCTTGTCCCTTTCTTCTTTCTTTTCTTTTCTTGTTTCTTTTCTTTCCTTTTCTTGTTTCTTTATCTTTTCTTTTCTTCTTTCTTTTCTTTTCTTTTCTTGTTTCTTTTCTTTCCTTTGCTTGTTTCTTTATCTTTTCTTTCCTTTTCTTGTTTCTTTGTTTTCTTCTTTCTTTTCTTTCCTTTTCTTGGTTCTTTATCTTATCTTTCCTTTTCTTATTTCTTTTCTTTTCTTTTCTTCTTTCTTTCCATTCCTTTCTTTACTTTTTTATTTATATTTACCTATGTTATTGTGTTGTAGTGCAACCAGACCACGATCCTAACACGCAACACGTGCTGTGCGGAGCCGATGCCGACCTCATCATGTTGGGGCTGGCCACCCATGAGCCCAACTTCACCATCATCCGAGAAGAGTTTAAACCAAACAAACCGAGACCTTGTGATGTCTGTGGACAGCTTGGTAAGTCATATTCATCCGCTTTTACGGAAGCGACTGTCGTCTGCCTCTCCTAATGATTATAAATAGACCAAAAAGAACCAGCCCGCTGAGTTTCTTATACGAGTCTTCTCAGGTCAGGGCCGCGTTTCGAACTGGTGGTCCATTTGCTTAATTTTGACGTTTTGTAAGTGTCGGTAAGTGGTCTATACAGAATAAATTATTTTTGACTTTGACTTTGACTTCCTCACCTAAAATGAGCAGGTGTACTGACTGTCAAGTGAGATACGTTTGGCCCCCAAAGTGAGGTCTTACACTGGTTTAAACACATTAACTTTCTGTAAAAAAATGCAGCAGTTATGCTTTCTAATTTTGTTTGTATGTCTGCCCTAACCACTTACGCGTTACGGGTAGTTGGAGCCCACAAAAGTCCAACCAGTCTAACTTGGAACTTCGATATCGCCATTGGTCATAATGACCATTAGTTGTGGAGGTCAGATGGCAGTCGCTCCACGGAAAATATCGAAGTTCAGCCGCATCACAGTTAGACTGGAAAGCCGACCCCAACTAAGTTGGGAAAAAAGTTCAGAGAATGATGAGGTCTGCCCTAACCACTTAAATTAATTTCCTTCTTTTTTTTGTTTAATGAATAATGTATACTCATATTATCATGTTCTTTGCCAGGTCATGAAATGAAAGAATGCACGGGCACCACACCAGATGCCTCTCTAGTCCGTGCTGACCCTGCCTTCGGCAACCAGGACAACTTCATATTCGTCAGACTCAGCGTCCTAAGGGAGTACCTCGAGAGGGAACTACAGATGCCCGACCTCCCCTTCCCCTACGACTTCGAGAGGGCTCTGGACGACTGGGTGTTCATGTGCTTCTTTGTGGGCAATGATTTCTTGCCCCACTTGCCCAGTTTGGAGATCAGGGAGGGAGCTGTGGATAGGCTTGTGACTCTGTATAAGAAATGCGTGTACCGTACTAAGGTGAGTCGTTTTCTTTGTTTTTACAACTTAGGTGGCAGACAAGCAGACGACACACCTGATGGAAAACAGTCACCGTGGCCTATGGACGTGTGCAACATCAGGGGCATTACACTCATGCTGCCAACCCTGTTGGGGAGTGGGGTTGAAGGTGGGGACGGGGGGGAGGGGATTCTTCCCCGATAAACAGGCTATGCAATACAATAATAATTATAACTACGTTCAAAAACTGACTTCATAAACGAATATGGTTTACTTTTTAGTGTACAGAAATAGAAAAGCACCTATTTATGAGGTTTATTATGTACGAAGGCATCAAAAACAGAATTATTGCCGTAAATTTGATGATTTCCCCTCGATTTTCCCAAGATCCCAGCATCAGATCCTGATACCCTGGATATGGGACCAACTCAGAAGTAGCCTCTTTCAAACAAAAAAATTTTTTCAAACTATCCATAATTGGTGCCCGTATCGCGTAACATACATACAACAACAAAAAATTGCGTACGAATTGAGAACCTGCTCTTTTTTTGAAGTCGGTTAAAAATAATTCATCACTTCGAACCATTTGTTCCTTCGATTAGCGCGGTCAACGAACCAAATACACCAACTCTTTAGCTTTATAATATTAGTATAGATTTATACTTCCTCCCCAGGGTTGGATCACAGACTCAGGAGACGTGAAGCTTGAGCGAGTTCAGGTGATCATGACCGAGCTGGGGCGCATGGAGGACGAGATCTTCAAACGGCGCCACACCAACGAGCTCAACTTCAAGGCAAGAGACCGCGCGAAGAAGAGACAGCAGAGACCTAACTTTGGGCTGCTGGAGAAGACACAGTTCGCACCACAGGTCAGTATAAGAGGAAAGGAAGGAAAGAAAGGGTATGGTAGAGTATCATCTGTCCATCAGCAGGTGTACCTATAGCGGGCTAATTTTTTTTTTAAGTCGGACACGTCAACATGACTTCACCTCGCCTGATGGTAAGCTAAAGGCAAAATCTCTGGAATGGGAGTCACCATTGCAAACACCGATAGTGCCACAATGGTGTCTCCCAGTTATACGGCCTCATCAAATACTTTTTCACGGCCCGCTTAAAGGACCCGGGACTATATGAGGAAGGAAATACGTGAGCTGGTAAAGAATATAATATAGAATAAATGATATCAACCCATTTATGTCCCACTGCTGGGCACGGGTCTTCTCTAACGAGAGAGCTGAGAGGGTTTAGACCTTAATCCACACACGCTGGCCTAATGCGGGTTGGTGGATCGGACATGGCCTTAGAAATTCTTCTAGGACGTGGGTTTCCTCACGATTTTTTTCCTGTGTGATGTTTTTTTTATGTTGAAAGAGTTTGTGTGCTGTCAATGTAGGAGACTAGTATATTAATATGGTCTTCTTGTAGGCTATCGGGCAGCAGTCGTCACGTCCTATGGAGAACGTGCGAAGAGAGGCCGCCAGCATCCGGCTCGCAGGCATGAACAGTGTCGCCGCTGTGAGTATACTAGATTAGGAAATTTAGCAAAAAAGCTTATTCTTCATGAATCTCATGATCAATGCTACGCAAGAACCTGATGGTTCTTGGTGAAATTGATAGCAATAGGGATGACGAATTTTTTTTTATTGTTGAAAATTGATAATTTTATATCTGATAATGAAAAAAACAGATGCAGTTAGAAAATTTTAGAGAATTTTAAGTTTAGAGATGTAACAACAGAATTAGCAGCATTATTTAATTTTACAATGCATATTTATTCAGAAAAAACTGAGACATTTAGCAGTATTGATTAGAATCTAACGACCATGTCGTCATCTCAATGAATCTGTGATTAGGTCTTTAAGCTGAGTGATGTTTTTTTTTTTATATAGGACACGTCAAAATGACTCCACCTCGCCTGATGGTAAGCGAAAGGCAAAGTCTCAGGACTGGGGTCACCACCACATACACCGGTAGTGCTACAGTGGCGGCCCTCAGCTTGACGGCCTCATCAAATGCTTTTTCACGCCCCGCTTAAAGGCCCCGGGACTATAGGAGGAAGGAAACACATGCGCTGGTAAAGAATTCCAAGTCTTTATGGTGCGGCAAATGAAAGAGGCACCGAATCGCTTGGTTCTTGATGGAATTGATGCCACCGTGTGCGGGTGATACCTCAGTCTGGCACGTGTAGTTCTGTGTAGGAAAGGAGAGGGTGGGATTAATTGGAAGAGCTCATCGGAACACTCGCCATGGTAGAGACGGTAAAAAACTTTTGTTTTGTTTTATAGCAAGAGGCGGCGCCCCAGACGCACGGCCGCAAGCGGTCGGCGGCGGCGGCGGGCCTGGACGATGATGATGATGACGCGCACGACGAGGTGCGCCTGTGGGAGGACGGCTTCAAGGAGCGCTACTACGAGAGCAAGTTCGAGGTCAACAAGGAGAACCTCGAGTTTAGGTTAGCGTCTTGTTTATATCACTTAGGTGACAGACGACCACACGGGTCACCGTGATGAGTGCTTGTCTGCCATCTAAGTTCCGTAGGTTCAATATGGAGGACATAATAAACCCCTTTACTATGATACAGAATAGATTAATTATAACTGTCACCAGAAATAAAGATATGTGCCAAATATCAGAACAATCTGTCCACAGGAAGGGGGTCAATTTTCAATTACTAGATTCGACCTAAAAACAGATCAAGTTAAATAAAAGCGTTTATAAATGTGTGTGTGTGTGTGTGTGTGTGTGTGCGCAGGTACCGCGTGGCGCTGCAGTACGTCCGCGGGCTGTGCTGGGTGCTCCGCTACTACTACCAGGGATGCGCCAGCTGGAAGTGGTACTTCCCCTACCACTACGCGCCCTTCGCCTCGGACTTCGTCAACATCTGCGGCCTGTCCACCAAGTTCGAGGAGGGGACGCAGCCGGTAAACAACACTTATTGATATTTGCATCACTTTTTGCGCGTTGGCCATTTTTGTGATGAAAAAAAAAAACCAATCGCGACTGTCACCGACAGCTCTGTAAATATTTGATAACAGCGCCATCTATCCAGTCAACGTTGTATCACTCCACTTATAAATTCTAAAGGCAGCGTGATAACTTAGCGTTTTAAAACTAAATCCGCTAGATGACACTTTTCGAAGTTTAGTAATATTGCCGAATTGCTATGAAGTTTCCGTAATATTGCTGAATTTCTATGAAAATTCTGTCACGAAATATTTTTTTCTGATAGAGTAACTAGATTGCTTGATGATCCAATTACCTGCTTCTGCAGGTAATAGTTCAAATTATCACTTGTCGATACTCGGAGTGCCAATGTTTTTCGTTAAAGCCCCCCGCTGCGTGGAGCGGTGGTGCGGGTGCGATGTACTAAATGTTGTTTTGTTCACAGTTCCGTCCCTTGGAGCAGTTGATGGGCGTATTCCCGGCCGCTAGCTCGCAGCACGTGCCCAAGCCCTGGGCGGAGCTCATGAGTGATCCGGTACGTACTTCTATAGCCTAACATATACATACTAGCTGTTGCCCGTGGCTTCGCTCATGTATGAGTGTATAATACTATGTGTGTATTGTGTGGAAGATTGGAACAGAGGGTCAATTCTAGTAATAGTATGTTAAAAATTTAGTTTCAGTCTAGTCTCAAAATCATGTCGATCTTCCAAGTGTGTGAGTAAATTTTGGATTGCAACATGTTATCTAAATTTGTTTGAAATTTCACTACACAAGGCACGCTGCAATTTTTTTTTCGCCACATAATCTGACTGAATTGAATGTATGTAATGGGGAACCCTCTTCCTGAGACTTTACCTTTAGCTTACAATCAGGCGAGGTGAAGTCATATTGAGGAAACCGATTAAAAAAATGTATGCTGCATGGTGACTGATTAGTATGTGAGTGTGTGCGTACCGACTTGTATGTATAAGCAAACTGGCTGACTAGTATCGTAAGTTGTATTCTTCGAGGCGTCATATCCGTTGACTTTATATATCCATACCCTAGTAGAATTATAATAATATGAGATCTCCCCCCACAGTACTCCCCCATCATCGACTTCTACCCTACGGACTTCAAGATCGACTTGAATGGGAAGAAGTTCGCTTGGCAAGGCGTCGCCCTTTTACCTTTCGTGGATGAAGAGCGACTGTTCAGCGCACTGGAGCCCTACTACGACCAACTTACGGAGGCCGAGAGTAAGTTTTTTTTATACTACTAAGGTGGCAGACAAGCACACGACCTCCGATGGGAAGCGGTCACTTGTGTGGACTCATGTACAACCAAGAGCGTCACACTCGCGCTGCCGACCCTGCAAAAACCTTCTAATGCCCTTCTTGAAGAACCCCATATTGTAGATGCTAGGGAAAACCACAGCAGGGAGATCATCAACTATTTTTGATCATAGTTTTGTTTTATATATCACTGAAGCGGGTTCTTAATCGGCACATGTACCATTAGAGAAACGGGTTCCGTGGTAAAGCCTTCAATGCAAGCGGGAGCTATGATAAGAATTTTGAAGATTTTTTTTTTTTTTTTTTTTTTATTCATGATAGGCTTACGTTCGACCTCAATCTCACCTGATGGTAAGTGACGATGTGGTCTACGATGAATCACGCTTGCCTATTCACTCGTGACTTGAATACTCCCAGGTTATAGCTTTCCGGAAACACAGACTCAGGCAAGGAATTCCACTCCTTAGCTGTACGCACGATGAACGTGTCAGCATAGCGCTTTGTGCGTATGAGTGGAATATCGACCATATAGCGGTGGCGTGACGCTGTTCGTCTGGTCGTTCGTTGATGGAAATGACACACATGATCTCTGTGACAGATGCCTACAAAAACGACGAAGTAACTTTAATATTCTGCCCTATGCACTATTTATATTTATGTAGAAAACATACTGATTGCTTTAAAATTTCCCCTACGAGGTATGTTGTGCCAATGTTAGATCATGTTAAAAAATCGCGCGGCAGCGGCCGCCGAGCGCTAGATTCCCTCTAATGTTTGTGAATCATGAATCATAAACATTTTCCATGTAGTGCTCATTATGCATTTTGTACATTCTGTTTCTAAGGGTTTTAACCTCTGGACTTATAGTCTTATATAACCGAGGTAGCCTAGTGGTATGGGTAATGGACTGCTGAGACAAGGTCTCGGGTTCGATCCCAGGTTCACCATGGCACACACCAATGACTTTTCGATGCTTTTATGTTAGCAGTGCAGTTGTGCAGTTATGTGTGTATTAATCACAGATTTATAAGTGCCCGGTTAATGGCAATAGGCTCGCCACCTATTACATTGGGACCTAAACATAAACTGGCGAAATGTGGGTACTAGCACCTCTGTCTACCCCTTCGGGGATATAGGCGTGAGTTTATATTATGTTATGTTACTTATAGTCTTTATAACATCTAGATGTGAACTTTTTGGACATTATGACACTTGGCCCAACATACCCCAAACATAACAATAACTATTTATGTGTTGAACAGAAAAGCGGAATATTCGCGGCCACGATCGCCTGTACGTGGGCCCGGGCAACAAGAGCTACTCGTACCTGCAAGGGCTGTACAGCGACGCGGGCCATCGCCTGCGCTCGCTGATCGACGGGGGCCGCAAGTACCCCTACCGCTCCGAGGGGGTCACCGGGGAAGTGCTGCTCAGTGCCGACCACGTGCTCATCGGCGGGTGAGTAACGCGACGAAGCAAATGAGCCCTTTTTTTATCGTGCTCCTTCCTTCCTCCTATAGTCCCGGGGCCTTTAAGCGGGGCGTGAAAAAGCATTTGATGAGGCCGTCAAGCTGAGGGCCGCCACTGTAGCACTATCGGTGTACGTGATGGTGACCCCATTTGCCTTTAGTTTACCATAAGGCGAGGTAAAGTCATTTTGACGTGTCCTATATAAAAAAAAGTGCTGAAATCCCCTATCGGCTATCGGGGGTTATTATATCGGAATTGAACCAACTAAAACCACACGCCGTCTCGGTGCCTCAATTACACAGGCATATACCTCACACCCCAGATGACCCTGGGCCATCTTCAGTTTCAAGATGACCCCTTAAACCCCCCGAAAGGAAGGGGTGAGGCGAGCATCGCGCAGCTTCGTGGCTGGTGCGATGTAGGGTGACAGACAGCCGTCCTGTCATATATTTAGGAATTTCCATCAAATGCCATTAATTAAAAAAATTGACTGTCAATTTTTATCGAAGTTCTAATAATGTTTTTTACTCGAAGGAGTGAAAATATTACAGCAAGTTAATTTTATTTTATTATAACTCGTACAGGAATTTGTATATGTGTAAATGGTATCATAATATTAAAAGTCAAAAAGTCTTAAATGCGGCATTATCAAAAATATTTAAAACTAGAAATGACGGAAATATTTAGAACTAGCAAATGGACCACCGGTCCACGCCTGCCACGCGGCCCAGACTTGAGAAGACTCCGGCAAGAACCTCAGTGGGCTGTTTTTTGGTCTATTTAGGTACAATAATTTCCTTGGCCGAGATACAGCTATTAGTTTGAGTAACATAGTTGAGTGAACAGCTATTATTCCGAGTAACCCCCTTTCGTGTCCAAAACGATAATAAAATCACGCTGTATAATAATAGTCTCATAATAGAAAATGTTGCCATACTCAACTGTATTCTCTCCCTAACAGGCAGCTAGCATCCCCCGTCATAGGCCTGAAGCCAGTCATCGGTAACCAGGCCATTTGCGTGAGCTTCCAAGACCCGGCGTACGACAAGGAGTTCCCAGCGCGGAGGCTAGAGGGCGCCGTTGAGCCGGTCAGGGTGCTGAAGCCTGGGAACCTGTCGCATGAGGAGAATAGGAACTGGAGACCTCAGATTGGTAAGTTGCGTTAGATAACGAACGAACATGGGAACGAGAAATATATTTGATGAAATGTGCGTATTAATTCGGCTCTGCCTATCCCTGTGGGGTATACTGGCGTGAGTATTATGTATAACTAAATAAAATAAATTAGTTATAGTTAACTATATAAAGTTATTATAATAAAAAAACTGACTTCAAAAAATCAATTCGAATGCCGAGTCTACATTTCCGGAAAGCTGTAACCTAGGAGTCTTCAAGTCAAGAGTGAATAGTTTGCAAGTGGCTCCAACGTCGACCACACCATCACTTACCATCAGGTGGGATAGAGGTCAAATTCGGGCCTATTGACTAAAAAAAAGACTAGACAAAAGAAACTACAAAAAAAATATTGACTGTTTGAATATTTAATATTTGTGCGGTATGCACAAAAGTGGTAGAATTTACAAGGAAACATTATTTTAATTATAAGACCACACTTGTTGTACCTGCATGCTGTGATTAAATATATGAATATGAATAAATATGAAAAAATAAAAAATATTTTAAGCCGCTTGGCGGCCGCTGCCGCTGTTCTAACACCCGTTTTCTACACAGGTATGGTGCGATCAAACACGATAGCGACCATGGAAGCTGCGGGCCGACGGATGCTGGGCCACCATCTGCCGCGAGATAACTCGTACGGGGCTGTGCCTCCTCCGCAGCGGCAACAACAACATAGTAAGTACTTATAATCTTAATATATATAAATCTCATGTCACAATGTTTGTCCTCAATGGACTCCTAAACCACTTAACCGATTATAATAAAATTCGCACACCATGTGCAGTTCGATCCAACTTGAGAGATAGGATAGTTTTTGAAACGGATTTCGACATCCACGCGGGCGGAGCCGCGGGCAACAGCTAGTAAGATTATAATTTTTAATGACAGTAGAGAAAGTGCGTGAAGTATGTAAGAACAGAATAACATGGCGGGCAGTTTGTCTCTGCCTACCCCGGAGGGAAAAAGGCGTGACCATTATCCCTTCTTGCCCGTGTTACTACCAGTTCTACTACCAGTAGTAATACTGTTAATTTTTTTACCTTTCTTACTACTGCAGTAGTAAGTTGTTAGAATGGTAATTATAATTAACCCGTATTACTACTGCTCTTCTTTCCTTGACGGTGCTACTACCAGTAGTAATACCAGTAAATTTGTTCTTCCTTCTTACTACTGCAGTAGTAAGTTGTAAGAATGGTAATTACAATTTACCCTTGTTACTACTTTTAATAAATTGTAATTAAAACTTATTTGATAAATATGATTCATTCTTCTTGGTTTACGCCTGAGGAAAAACATACACATGTCATCATGTGTCATAGATCTGTGTGAAATTATAGTTTATTGTTTGTCTTGTATAATAAAATAATTAATTATTATTATTATGAGTGGAGATATTGAAGATATTAAATTTATACAAAGAAAAGGAGGAACAATACTAATATGTAACGGACATCAGTATTACAAACTAAAACTTTATAAGAACGGGTCTGTTATATGGAGATGCGCTTCATATTTCACAAAAGACAAATGCTCTGGAAGTTTAACGTTGCAAGTAAGTAAACCGTTACCTATATACTTACTTACCTAAATTAAAAAAATATGATGTATTTCCTTCGCTGACCAATGCTAATTTACACAGGGCAACTCTGTGATACGAAAAATGGGTCATTTATGCAAGCCTGATTTTGAGAAGAACAAAATTGCAATGTCTATAGCGGAATTAAAGGATACAGTTACTAAAAGTGATAAACCGATAACAAAATTGTACAATCGAACATTAAAGAGGTTTGTACTTGAAGAGGGTAATAACTCGGCTAGGAATTTTCCGGCCTTTACAAACATCCAACATTCACTGTACGATGTTCGTAACAAAACATCTGCTGTTATGAAAACAGTTTTTAATAAATCAGAGGACAAGTACCTAAAAACTTTTATAATATGGTTCTTGCTGATTACTGTTTTGAAGGTGATCGTATACTTTTATTTTGTACCTCAGAGGCAAGAGAAGTCATACCTAATATAACTGAATTTTTCATAGACGCGACATTCAAAGCATGTCCGCCACCATTTAAAGAACTCGTCAGCATTCATGGCGATATCGGAAGTACTGCCACTACAACGAAAGTAGTACCCATTATATTCGGTTTATTATGTTATAAGACTCAGATTGCTTACGAAAAAATGTACGATATGATACAATCACAGCTGCCTCAATTCAAACCAGAAATATTTCACTGCGACTTTGAGGTTGCTAATATTAACGCGCTTTTACTTAAGTTTCCGTCCATAAAAATTGTTGGTTGCTATTTTCATTGGCAACGTTGTGTTTGGAGAAAAGCTGAAGCATTAGTGGGTAAATCAAGATGTAAAGCCGAAAACAGAATACTTTCGCTATGTGCCGTATTACCACTCTTACCCTCAGAAATGCTTTTGGAAGGGTGGGCATACATAAAAACAGAAAGTGAATACCTGCCTACCCTGGATAAATTTATAAAATACATACAACGCATGTGGATTAGAGAGAAATATTTAAATTTATTAAGTGTCTTTGGCATGAGACATCGAACTAACAATGTTCTCGAAGGCTATCATTCAAAATTAAATAAGTACGTTAACAAAAATAACAAAACTTTAATGAGGTTGTTAAATGTAATTAAGGATGATAGCTTTATTAAAATCGTTGCCAAGCAATTTAACTTAAGGAGAAAGCGAATTATATTAAATGATGACAATATACAAAATATCCTAATGCAACTAATTAATAAAGAAATCTCTATAGGTTACGCGTTAGAAAAGTTGCGATAGCTAATGTTTTGTTATAATAAAATTATAACAAAACATTATGCAACTGGTTTCCTACTACTTATCGGTTTTTTTGTTATTAAGAATACAAAACTTTTTTGTTAACTATAAGTAATTTTTTTCATTTAAAAATGTTAAGCTAATCTGTGGCATTGCCCATTTTAAATAAATAATTATTTTTATTTTGAATATTTCCTTTTCTTTTCCTTTTATTAAAAGTAGTAACAAGGGTAAATTGTAATTACCATTCTTACAACTTACTACTGCAGTAGTAAGAAGGAAGAACAAATTTACTGGTATTACTACTGGTAGTAGCACCGTCAAGGAAAGAAGAGCAGTAGTAACACGGGTAAATTATAATTACCATTGTAACAACTTACTACTGCAGTAGTAAGAAAGGTAAAAAAATTAACAGTATTACTACTGGTAGTAGAACTGGTAGTAACACGGGCAAGAATGTATGTAGTTTTTAGAAGATTCTTTTGTATGATCCTGGCGACAGAAAACAACGTCTACTCTATAGGGTCAATTTTTCAACTAGGTGTGGAAATTCTTATATTCGTTATTCGTCTTTATTCACGTGTATATTTGCTTTATTCGTACGAATATTCGCTTAAGTCACTCTTTTATGACAAATTGTCGAGGGTTTAGTTATCTATAAGAATTTCCTAGAATACAATATAGGCGAATAGCGAAGTGTGGTTCCACCATAACAAATCAATAATTTTTTTTAAATCCTGTAATAATTACTTAGTTATATTATTCAAAAATTAATAATTTCGCATCGTATTTGACTCTAGCATACTATTACGTACAGCGTTAATTTAAAAAATAAAATAACGACGTCCAAACATCAAACTAACAGTCATCGCACGTCAACACAACAATCGCACAAAGTTTATTAAAAATTAATTCCCGCGCGCGTCACTTCCGCACACAATGGCGCCGCGCGCCACGTGTAATTGAGTCACGTGACCTGCGCCCGCCCCCGCCCCCGCCCCCGACCTGCCGGGGAGCCGCGGTGTGCACACTTTAAAGAATTTACCCATAATTTGGGGAAATATTGATACGGCAATGTATGGATTGTATGGTTACCGTAAAGTCATATTGATATGTGCATTTTTACAAGCTTTATTTTGACTTGCTCAGAGTGCCTATACTGAGTTTTTGCGTTTACCGTTTCACACTTTGAATCACTACCCTTGGTACTTCTAGGCATCAGGAATGCTTACAAGAAGGACTTGGGAGCAACGCCAGCTGAGTTATTGTACGGTGAAACACTCCGTCTGCCAGGCGAGTTATTTCAGCCTACAGTTGACGATACGGTCGACTTGACCGATTATGTAGCACGTTTGAGAATGTTCGCCAAACGCTTACAACCATCTTCCACAGCCAGGCACGGTAGTAGGGCTACTTTTATTCATAAAGATCTCCTATCATCCAGCCGGGTATTCATTAGGGATGAGACCTCGAGATCGATGAAACCTGCCTACACTGGGCCATATGAAGTCACGCAACGCGGAGATAAATTTTTCCACGTGATGGTTAAGGGTAAAATTGTTTCTGTTTCGATTAACCGCTTGAAGCCAGCCTACACACTCAGCAATTCAGACAACACACTCATTCACTCATCATCACATATTCAAAATCAGCTCTGCACATATCCGTCACACCCAATTTCACCCACCACCAAGTCACCTGATGCCGTAGGAGGTAGCATCAGGACGACACGGTCGGGCCGTAGAGTACGGTTCCCCGACTATTATCGCCCGTAGAGACGGTCTCAAGGGGGGGGTTGTGTGGCGGTTGCCATGGTTATTATTTTCTACTGTTTTTGCTGTTTATAGTTCTGTCATTATTATATTCATATTTTCCGAGCTGCATGTTTTATTTATAGTTCCGCTTAAATATAGCGCTACCAGTTTATAGCTATACTCGCTAGTGAGCGCGTAAACGCAATTGTATGGAATTGGATCAGCGCCGCCTGGTGGCAAACGTGGGAATCATTTTTCGGTGAGCAAGTTAGCTCCTAACGTGACACTCCGATTCACTTAACTTCTGTCAAAAAATTTTGTGCAACTCAGTATAGACACTTTTACTAGTATGGTTCAAATTTTGAAAACACATTTAGTACCACTTCCATAGGAACTTCTGACAAGGTAGCTAAAGAGTTTAAGCTCATTTGTTTTGTCAAGTCAAAGTCAAAAAGTCAAAAATCATTTATTCTGTATTCTGTATAGACCATTATATGCGGCAAACTCTAACTGAAATCCAAGGTGTGCATTTCTGAACTGAATAAAATAATGTTTGGACTCCTTTGATTTGTCTAGTTATGCACTTACTATAGTAGAGTCAATTTAATAGGTCACATTTGACGTTTGTCAGTTTTATATTCATAATGAGGTGACCTGTTAAAAAAGGTCGATTAAAACGAATGAATCGATACGGACTTGAAAGATAATGTAAATTTTTAAAATCCTCAGGTGAATCCCTGTCTCATTATTATTTTCTCTTTCGTAAATTTAAGGAGCAAAATAAGACAAGTACATGATCTATATATACTTATAATAAAACTGTAGAGAGGTCAATTCTGTTCATTGAATATATTTACAAAATAACTATTGGGGGATGATTGGTGACCGATACTAATGTAAAAAATGCAATCAGTAAATTTTTTGTCACAACGTGGTTATTAATTTTATGATGATATTTCTTCACAAGTAATCATTGCATTCGATTCTACTTATCAGCTTTCGATTTTTAGAGTAACATGCCTAGTGTTTAAAATGAAAAAGGATTAACTGACACAACATTGTAATGACAAGGTAATGACGTTCAGTTCTTTAGATCAGAAATTGTTTATTATGTTGAGAATGGTTTATTGGTGAAAGCAAAACGTAAAATTACTTGTATCTGTCATTATTACAATAAATATGTAATAGTAATTGAAAAAAGTTAAGCAATTGTGCAGTTGTAACAAAACGAAAAATATATAATTTGATGCCCACCGCGGCGCGCCGTTATAAGGTTGCAATGTTGAATTTTGATGAATTGTCAAATGTGGCCTATTAAATTGACTCCAGTATAGAAAGCTTATTTTTAGAAAGTATTTTCAAAATTATTAACTTATTCTTAATTCGATTTTTAAACCTGTCTGTAGCTGGGAATGTTGGTTTTTAATAGGGCGATAATTAGGCATTCACACATTTTCTCGAAATCTAGGGTAATTGTACATTACATAAGTGGTAGCACTGGGGAGTACGGGGAGCTCAGTCGGTAATTGGCCGGCGGAGGGCACGTACCTCCGCAGTGAGGGGCTAATACAATGATGATTGATGTTTGAGATTTTATTGATTTATAATGTACTACTGACAGCCCTGTTTTTAATTGCATCACATAGACGTGATATACAGACGTTCTTCTTATGAAGGTAGTGTTTTGAAATTAGAAGGTATTTTCTTTTTTCATTTTTACATAACCAGCCATAAAGGAGTATGTATTATCATTCAGATTTCTTGTAAGTTTCTTCAGGCCACCCCCAAATGATGATGTGATAACCGACATTTACGCGGACGGAACTGCGGGCATTGTCTAGTTTCAATGGAGGTAGGACACGGCGGTATCTCCCGTCCGAACTGAGCTGTCCGACTGGGGTAGTACCTCCGCCCTACAGAAGTCCGCGGCCATAATAACCATAGTGTTGTGTTCCCGCCTGTAAGTAGGGTAGCCAGAGCTCACTGTATCCTCCCCCCCCCCTTCCTAGCCCCCCCTCCCTAGCACACATCCATAGGCCATGGTGACCGCTTCCCATCAGGTGGGCCGTGAGCTTTCTGCCACCTACGTTGTATAATAAAAAATGTTTCTTGATACCACTAGTAGAATCACACTTTGTCTAAGTCAAAGTATTGTAGCCCTTACAATATTGTGGCCTACAAGCGATAGCTTCCAGGCATATCCTGTTGTTGTTATATAGCTTACTTCTAACAGTAATTAATCGTGTATTCCTATCAAACAACACACCCCATTACAAATAGCTGTATATACCCCGGTACGGTTGTTTAGCGATCGTTCGGCCTTTGTAGTGCAAGCAACCTCGGGCTATGTGCGATTTTATTGATGTCAAACGTCTGGAGGGATGGGTGGCTAAGTACTTGTAAGGGTAGAACCCTTTAGAAGGGTAAAGGTCTCTTACTAGTTCCTTGACTATAGTTTATTTTTGTCAAATGATAAGGGAAGATTTTTCAACTCTATTTGTTTATTTTAAAGTAATTTTATCAATCTAACAACAACTATGCTATAATAAAATTTTAAAGTAGGTATGTCTGTACATCTGACCTTCACCATTGGGTTGTGAAGGTCAGATGGCAGTCGCTTCACGGAAAATATCGAGGTCCAGCCAAATCCGCAGTTAAAACTGGTAAAGTGGACCCCAGACTCCGAGGTGAAAGCTTTGGATACGACTGGGATTAACGCTAGGTTGACAGTGTGTCTGTACATTAAAGATTTTAAAAATTTCTGAACACAATTTTGTTATTAAATTCCTCAATTTGTTGGTTTGTCCGCTATGGCTGCAAAAATTACTAAACGGATTTTGATGCGGTTTTTTCTATTAAAAATGTCTGTATGTGCGCGACCGACGCAAAAATTACTAAACGGATTTTGATGCGGTTTTCTGTGTAAAAGGTCTTGGTCAGACTTAAAATCTGCCGTATGTTTAATTGCAATTAGTAAGTAGTGGTTAAGTAGAACCGAAGATATATGACCAAAAAATGATAAGCTCTACCTACCCCTTGGGGGATACAAAGGCATCTGAGAGTGTACTTTTATTTCTAAATTATAAAAACTCGCATATTGAAAGGATTACTGCGCAAATAGATTGTCTTTTTTTTTCAATGTTGTCATTATGTTATTATAAGGACACCATTGTCAAATTGTCTTACAACCTATTTTTACAAAAAAAAAGTAAGTATCACTTCCTCAATTACCAAACAACATCCCAAACCTGAATCGATACAATGTCGTACAACAAACCGTCTTGTCCACACTAAATAGATAATCACAGCACATCACTATTAAAAAACATAATTACAAGTCTATAGCCGACAAATGTGTTCCATTCGAAATTCAAATTGGCCAATCGTTTGCATTCACGTTAAATAGCGCGCGAGAGCAAACAGGAAGTGCGTAGGGACGCGCCATTGTGTGTTGCCAGCTACGAAAATAATAATTATAGAGGGTTGCCAACAATGGGCGGTTTTTTTTTTAATATCGAAGCTCAAGTGCTTCCTATAGAGGATTACGGATACAATGTCGGAAGTTTTTTTTAAATGTTTTTTTTTATATTGTTACCTTTAACCAGGTGTTTTAATACGGGCTTAGACTTTTTTTAATCGGATAAAGATATCTTGTGATTTTTAAATGTGGGTTATTTCATAGTGTTAAGTATTATGCTCTTTATTTTTTTATCTGTGATGAGCCGGCTACTTGAATTGAATGAAAAGAGTGAAAAAACGATATTTAAGAGTACATTAAATTCTTGAATTCTTTATGGCGGGAAGTATCCTTTTTTGTAGCGGTTATATCAGAGTATTTACTTTTTAAACCACTGATTGTCTTTGACGTGACTAGACGGCCTCTGCATTCGAGTACTGCGACACGGGGCGGGTTCGATTCCCGCTCAGTGGAAATATTTGTATGCATAAATATATCTATATGCATTGGTCTCGGTGTTGCTATGTAGGTATTATATTTATGTATTTGAAAAAAGTATATAAGTATGTTTATCCGTATTCTAGAACCAATAACACAAGTTAGTTAAACTATGCTTATTTTGCGTCTGGAGAGCGCTGTGTAGAATGTTGTAAAACATTAAAAAAATATTATAGTTAAGATTTCTTAAAAAAATAATTGAAGCTTTTTTTGAGCTTAAAACATTACTATTTTTTATATCGCGATTTAAAATATTCAATAGTAAGTGAAGCGATACACCAATGAATTTCCTATCGACGCTTGCAATCCATCAAAAGTCACTTTACAACGACTCCCAATTATAATCAAATTAATTGAATACAGAAAATACTATAATTGTAGCTCTTATTGGCATGTCACAAGGGTGGTTTTCGAACTTAATGGGTAGCGCGTCAGGGGACGCCGGCACACGGCCCAATTATGAGTTTCCACCCCTACAAGGGTAGGTATAATTGAACACGGTTATTTTATTTTAAGATTGACGTGTTTATGTGTTTACTAGCTATACCCTACGGCTTCACTCGTGTCGTACTTCGTCCCCGTAAAACCAGTTTAGCCTATACATCTCCGTAAGTTGTTAGTTTTACAATAATGTATGGAAATTTGCCCGATTTTGTTAAATCTCCGTCGAATAGACCTAAAGGTTGAATCCCAAAATGTTGAATTTGAAAAAATTTGAATTTAGTACCTGCACCACGATGTTGAATTTGAAAATAGTTATTTATATTATACTAGCGACCCGGGACCCGGCTTCACCCGGGTGTTAATTCCAGTTTTCCAATAAAATATATAGCCTATGACACTCACGAATGACGTGGCTTTCTATTGGTGAAAGAATTTTTAAAATCGGTTCAGTAGATCCCGAGATTACCCCTTACAATTTAACAAATATACAAACACACAAACTTTACCTCTTTATAATATTAGTATAGATTATATATTATAAAATATAATTATACGAGAAAACTAGTAGTTGTTGTATATTCTCAACCACAGTGCTCAACATTTTAGTATTCAACATTTTTCGGATGCAACATTTTATAAATTCAATATTGTAGTCTAAGAGGTTACAACCGCTTCGGCGTCTCTATTTTTTGATCAATCTAATAAGTCGTTATGGACACGTGACAGCTTTTCCTCTTTTTCATTGGTTCTCTCTTTGACACTTTCAAAGAGACACGAACCGGCACCGCCATACTGAGGCTGCTCAACCGTATCCTTGTTGACTATCATGTAACACAGGGTTTCTCAAAGTGGGGTACGCGGACCCCCAGGGGGTCGCCATTCGTTGGAAGGAGGTTCGCGGCAAGATTTACGTGATGACGGCTTGATGAATGCCGCGTTTTCCGACAAGAAAGTAGCCCACCCATCACAGTAATATCAGTACTATTAAAAAGTTACTTCTTTTGACACTGTCTTCGTTACCCTCATACCGTGCAAACAATTCCATCAAGAACTAAGCGGTTCGGTGCCTCTTTTCTTTGCCGCACAATAAAGACCTGGAATTATTTTACCAGCTCACGTGTTTCCTTCCTCTTACAGTCGCAGGTCCTTTAAGCGGGCCGTGAAAAAGCATTTGATGAGGCAGTCAAGTTGAGGGCCACCATTATAGGGCTGTCGGTGTATGTAATGGGGATTTTACCTTTAGCTTAGCGAGGTGAAGTCATATTGGCGTAACCGATATAAAAAAGAAAACCTTTATTGAAATAAAAACCTTATTTTCTTCAACAGTCAACAATATTATTTTCTATAGGGGAGAGGGGGGAGTGATTTAATTGGTTACTTAGAGAAAAGGGGTTCGCTGTTATCTGTGAACTTTAACACGGGTTCATGAACCCAAAAGTTTGAGAAACCCTGATGTATAAAAAAGCGAAATTTGAAACATAAGCTATGTGTAGATAGATAGATATCTGTACAGGTATGTAACAAAACGCTGTCAGAATCGTCGTTCCGTTCCACGTGCTTGAGCACGCGTCGCCCTGCCTCTAATTACAGCAGCCCGCCTGCGACAATGTCGAGTGGCCGGCTCGTTTATTTTTTATCTGTGCTATAGGGGGCGAGTCAAGATGGAGGTTCGTTATGCGTGATGCGTGATGGCGTCTTACTTTAGATGTGGTTTTAAAATTGAATATAAGGATATGTTTCTTGTTTTGAGTTTGGCTAATTATATATTACTAGGAGCCCGCCCTTGCTTTGCTTTATGATTTTTTTTTAACTCAAGTCATAATATCGCAATTTACACAATATTATGGTCTGTGTTCATAGAAGATAATGTACTTTTGAAATGATGATTTTTTTTTTCCAATAAGTGCAGTGGTTCTAAAGATTTACCCAAACATACAAACAAACTCACAAAATTCAGCCCCTTTTTATTATAACATTAATATAGATATAGATTAGTGGTTCAATGGCGGGTTGAAGGTTAAGCATGCTAGGCATCCTAACTCATTCGAATTTGTTTTTTAATTCAATTCAGTTACATCAAAAGTGCCTGTGTTAGTCTTTGTAATTTTATTTGCGACCATAGTAGTGGTTGTTCGGTGATACAGCAGTTGGTAAAGCCAGTGGGTTAATAGGTTCTCAAATATAAATATATTCGCATTATAGCATCATATCAAGACTATAGAAAGATTATAGAAGTAAATACAATAAATAAATAAGTAATATACTAGATTCTACACAGCGCCAGCGCTCTCTAGACCAAAAGTAAGCATAGTTTAACTAGCTTGTGTTATGGGCTCTAGAGTGCGGATATACATAAGTACTTATATACTTTTTTTTGTACATACATACATTATTATACATAGAAACACACAGACCAATGCAAATAGACATATATTCATGCATACAAATATTTGTACTGAGCGGGAATCGAACCCGCGCCCCCGTCGTAGCAGTCGAATGTACTACCGCTACGCCACAGAGGCCGTCAAATGCGATGGTCGTGAGTGTAAAGTATGTTGGGTACAAATTAGGACGTGCAGTGAGTCCCGCGACGTTGCTTTGACTTGAATGTGTCGCGGGCGCACCCATTAGTTGCCTATTATGTCTGCCAGCTACCTGAATTTTTATTTTTAAGACTGCGCCAGTTAAAGGTTGCTGGCGACTGTAGCGTTACATATTTAGAGAAGACCTGGACCCGTAGACAAGTGTCACAAGTCTAAATCGCTAAGGAATAGAAAAGATGAGGTCGACCAATCACACTCCAGCTCGTGATTCTGCCGCGGCGCGCGCATCGTACGCCGGCGACGAGCTTGGATATGATTTACGCTGTGACACTTGTCTACGGGGGCTGTAGCGTTGCGGTGGAGCGTTAGACTAGCTATGTCAGAGATCGCGCGTTCAATCCCTGCTTATTGCAAATATGTATTGGTCCGGACTTCAACGATCCGGTTGCGTAGACGTCGGTATTCGCGTTCTTTTATTATATCTTCGGTTCTACTCAACCGACTGTAATCAAGAATGCGTTAGATTTTAAGTCTGATCAAGAAGTTTCAAACGAAAAACAGTCGTTAAAATACGTTCAATAGTTTTTGCGTCCATCGCGAACAAACAAACAAGCAGATTTGAATTCCAAAAAAATATTTTCATATTCAGAGTCGATAATTATAAAATAACCCAAGATTTTTTTTTATAACTCCAATGTACAGAAATAGCTTCTGTACAATCTTAATATATATAAATCTCGTGTCACAATGTTTGTCCTCAATAGACTCCTAAACCATTTAACCGATTATAATAAAATTCGCACACCATGTGCAGTTCGATCCAACTTGAGAGATAGGATAGTTTTTGAAACGGATTTCGACATCCACGCGGGCGGAGCCGCGGGCAACAGCTAGTTTTATTATATAGATAGATAATGTACAAATGGCCGGGCACGAATAACAGTGAAAAACTTTGAATATTACCCAAAAAATTGTGCTGGTTACGACATAGTGAGTAGCAGTCTTTAGTGCAAGCTATATGAAAACACTCTTGTGGCAAAGTGAAAGAGGATTTTTTGACAGTTTTGGCACCTCCGGGTTAAGCACAAAAGCTTTAACGTACCGGGGTGGAAAGCGGAGTTTGGTAGTTTCGGTAATTAGAACGTATCTAGGTATACTTCATATTGTAAAGAGGTAAAGTTTGTGAGGGTAATCTCTGGATTTACTGAACCAATTTTGTTAATTCTTTTACCTATAGAAAGTCACATTATTTGTGAATGAAACAGGCTGAATATCATCACGCTACTACCCAAGGGAGCCGAGCAATACTCATAAATGTGAACAAATCCAGCTAGTAGTAAATAAGTTCTTTTCGTGTCAAGGAAAATATTGTTTATTTAATAAATCTCAGAATAACAAAGAAACGTGGACGAAGGCAGGCAACACCTAATTGTACATATTGTTATGGATTTGCGTTTTACTTAAATCTTAAAAGCAAGTTCTTGATTTTGAGCTTATAAGTATATAGGTTCCCTGAATACTGGATACCTAAATTCTGGTTAGAACAGATTGTTTTAGACATTTCGCTTAGAAAATTAGGCTCTACTGCAACAATTGCAATCAGTTCGAGAATTGGGTACACACTTCCAATTCCATCAAGAACCAAGCGCATGTGTTTCCTTCCTCCTATAGTCCCGGGGCCTTTAAACGGGGCGTGAAAATGCATTTGATGAGGCCGTCAAACTGAGGGCCACCACTGTAGCACTACCGGTGTATGTAGTCGTGACCCCTGATCCTGAGACTTTGCCTTTAGCTTTCCATCAGGCGAGGTGTAGTCATGTTGACGTGTCCAATATAAAAGAAAACCTACTACCTGTACCACTTCATAAGAAACTTTCTTACAAGCTCGCGGTTTACAAATATTTGGTTAGCATTAATATTTGACTTACGCAAATATGATCATGTTTCCGGCAGTCGCAACATGCTCAAGTAGCGCCCAATTTGTTTTCGACAGACATGCGGTACTTACAACACAAAATCAATATTGTAAACTTTTATCTGTCTGTCCGGTCTTTCTGTCTGTTCGATTTTCTAGTCTCTGAAGTAGATGGGGCCAATTTTAATGAAAAAACGTGCTATTTCCGTGATAGATAGCCGACATTGTTCGTAGCTTCGATAACTCTTATTTTATAAAAGAAATAGGGTTTCGCCCAAATCAATAAAACTCATGAAATTGTTAACAAATAACTTGGTTAAAGACGCAGGTCGTTTTGTAGAGTAAACGGTTAATATGATCATGTTTCCTTTCCCGGCTTCTATTACCGATTCATCGCCACCTTCATTTTGAAGAATACTACCACTTTTTTTTTAGTGCCGAAATCCTCATGAATACCCACCCCGCGGCCAGCGGGGCAGGTTATGTCGGACTCTTACTGACTAAAACCGCACGCCGTCTAGGGTCTTCTGACGCCAGGGTGTAAGGTGGCGCAAAGAGCATTTCCCTCGCACCCCGGCATTTGTTATGTACGGGGCACCTAGGAATTCTAGGGAAAACCTTTGGAAAATGTGGTCACTACTTTTTATACTTCTTCTCAGCTTGCCATAACGAGCTAAATACCTTTATATAAAACAAGATAAATGTTACTATCGTGTTGATAATATTAGTCAGAATTGTACAAAATTCAACATAAGCTTAGCGGGCATTCGTAAATCTCACAAGTAGTAATTATCTATCCGTGGTGCGCGAGTGTTGCCGCCCCACGTTGGGCGCCAACAATGCGAACTAATGGCGGCGCGTCGTTACGCACTCAACACGCGCTCTTATTAAAACGCCATGAGTGACAGGTGCGCTGATTGTTCTACGTGCTTAGTGCTGGTGTTGCCATTATTTTCTTTTATACGGATATGGTAGAATACAAACGCAGCGCAGGTCTTAGGGTTACTTGTAAGAGTTGGGATAGTACTATTGAATATATTGCATTCTGATATCCAATGGTATCAAACTTAAGCTCGGGGCTTTAATTATGGGATATCGTGTAGACTGTTTTTGGTGCCCTACCTATGGTTGCATTAACGGTTTCGTCCACATAAAAATTTGACTTTATTGTGTTCAGATTCCAGACGATAATCTATCTCTATGATAGTTATTACATCCAGATCTGTTGCTTTTACGTGAAAGGGTAACAAATATTCATACATACATCCATAGAAACTTTTGCGTTTATAATTTATTGTGATGTCGGTCACATTGATATGACTTCACCTTGCCTGATGGTAAGCTAAAAGTCTCTGAAATGGGGGTCACCATTACATTCCACCAAGTAGATTCTTTGCCACCTCATAAAAAGGGGCATTTATTTTTAAGGGTGAATCAAATGCCATTGACGTTTCGTAAGCTGTGTGGCTTATTACTAAGCTATATTGAGCCGCCGTTGAGTATGTTCGGCGCAGCTAAATCGGTTAAGCACCAAATTGTGAGGTACAAATAATGGCTTACTGCTTACTTATATGGTCGGAGTACATGTACACAGATATATAAGTACTAGACACTCCTATAAAATGTCATCTACTCAGGCGCCGGCGCCGGCACAGAGTGTTTTATCTTTGGTGGGCGCGGGCCGCAGATAAGTAATACTGTTTAAATTTTTTATCTGCCTATCCAAAAATAATAAAGATTTTTTCTTTGTTTCTATACGTCACAGTCTATCCTTTTCTATCCTGTGAGATTTCGTTAGCTATTATTGCCAGTTTGTGATGCCCGTTTAAGAATCTGCATCAAGAGCCATACTATTGCAGACATATTGCCCATATTCATACATACAAATGTTTGCACTGAGCGGGGATCGAACCCGCGCCTACTGCGCAGCGGCCGCGTTCACTACCACTACGCCACAGAGGCTGTTGATAAAAGTAGAAAATATTACATAAAATACCTGCAAAATATAAAAGACGCTACAGAGGTGTTTCCATCTCTTCCAGTAGCTCACAATCGTGGTTATTACATCTCGACAAAGCGGGCGATTAAACACTCGACGTGTGATCGCGACGTGTCCCTGCGACTTTTAGTCGAGTGTCGCAATACGCCGGCACAAAGAACTACGTTTATATTCATGCAAGTGTCGGATTCAAAGATGGCGTTTGAAGAACGTACGCGTATAAAGATGAATTTTTGACTGTATAGGTCGTTGTATTGCTGTTATGTGAAACGTACCGTGTGACTCAGCGATGTATGATGGAGATGATTCATTCTCTGAACCTTTTTCCCAACTCAGTTGGGGTCGGCTTTCCAGTCTAACTGTGATGCGGCTGAACTTCGATATTTTCCGTGGAGCGACTGCCATCTGACCTCCACAACCAATGGTCATTATGACCAATGGCGATATCGAAGTTCCAAGTTAGACTGGTTGGACTTTTGTGGGCTCCAACTACCCGTAACGACTGCCATAGATGTTTGTATGGCAACCGGGACCGACGGCTTAACGTGCTCTCCGAGGTATTTGATATATATAGAATAACTATTTATTAGGTAGCTGATGGACAGCACCAATGTGAATTTCACTTTGTGGAATTTATATGGTGCTAATCACATGATAGGTGCCAAAAACATTCAAAATCAAATCATTGTATTTTTGTTACAGATCGATCCCAATCCTACGGACCTAGACCCGGTGGGTACGTCCCGTTCAACCAGGACATACCAGACCCGAGGGCCAAGTACAGCCAGAGCAACAGGAACCGAGGCTACATCACGAGCCAAAGTTTCGGCCAGAGCAACCAAAGTTACGGCCAAGGCCAACAAAGTTACGGCCAAGGCAACCGAAGTTACGGCCAAGGCAACCAAGGATACAATCAAGGCAACCAAGGTAACCGATCAGGTTTCGGACAAAGTGGCTCAGGTAGATTTGGTTCGAATGCAGGCCCCAGCCACAACAGGAGTCAAAGCCAAGGGCAAGATCAGGGTCATCAAAATAAATACGGTGGAAGTCCAAATAATCAGGGACAAAGTTCACAGGACCAGGGAAACAGGGGTTATAGGCAATTCTACAGTACTGCCAATAAGAGGTGGCGTTAGTTGCACTTAAGGATAAACTAAACTTTTTATACATAACATTGAAATATCGAAAAAAAATTGGTAATTAATAGGAATTGGTTTTTGGTTTGTATATGTTGTAGGCTATATGCCGCGAGAGAAAAAAACACTTTGGACCTCGTTATAAAAATAATGCTGACATATTAGGTACTATTTAAAGAATTTGCTGCTTATCTTACCAAGTGACGTGCATTCGAATCTTTGGGCCCGGATAGAACTAAAACAAAATACGTAGCGTTTACGTAATCAAGAATTTACTTCGGATTTCTTTCGTTAGTAATAAACCATTTTGTCGAATTTGCAAAATGTTGAAGTCACAAATTGTAGAATAGCACAATGTTGCATTTTAAAAAGATTTTATGAACAATGTTCTGTTATCGTCTGCGCTTCTCGTGTCCACAGCACTCAACGTTTTGTGTCTAAATATTTTGCAAATTCAAAATCATGGTTTTAGAAAGTTCAACTTGTTATAAATTCAACATTTTGGATTCAACATTTTTGGATTCAACATTTTTTGAATTCAACATTGTAGTTCAGAAGGGAAAGGTTAAATGCGTTTCATTGTAAGCCTATAAATACTTTAGTTTTTATCATCTTAATTGTTATATCGCCATGCTTCAAGACCTTTAGTCACCCCAGACTTAGGTAATTTTAGAAAAGATGACATTTTTATGATCAGTAGTATAAAATAAGCTTGGAAGGAATGGATACTTAGTAAGCTACTGAATTTTATATAATGTTATTAAGTATAATATTGTGAAACATTTTCCAATGAGCTAGACAAATGTGATGGGCCAAACTTCCTCACAGACCCGATCAAAAAACCGCTGTGCGAGGAAACACGAGAGCATTTAAGCATTATTCAAGCGTAAATATCTCTTTCATACAACTCGTGGCTACTCTGAGTTATACTCCTTCCAATAATTTATTTATCTTTTGACAGCTTCATTTTACATCAAGTTGTTATGTCTTAATGCGTGAACTGTTCTATTTCAAAACAACAATCGACTTTATTTCTGAAGAAATTGGCGTCGAGTCGTAAAACGACTCCGATAGTAGCATAACAGCTGAGTACCTTCACATCCCACATGTCGACAATCTTATGGGCCAGGTCTAAATACCTACTTTATTTTTCTTTTTCTACTTTCATGAGATTCTCGCCATGGGGGACGAGTGATACTAATTTATCATTGCACGGCGCTCTAATCGAGCTATTATCCCTATATCTTATTTTATTCATTTTTATAATTATTATGGTTTTTCATCTTTTTTCTTCAGAAATAAACTCGATTATAGTGAAAAATCAAATAGTTTACGCACTAGGACATAACTTCTTGATGAAAAATTAAAACAATGTAATACATGAAAAAAAAAATTAATCTGTCAAAATAGTAGAGTTTTTTTCCACCTTTGATATCCGCTATATATAAAACGGCCTTGCTTTCAACCTAGCGAGTATTTCTTTAGAAGTTTATGTAATGCTACTGATCTTAAAAATGTTATCTTGTCTAATATCACGTAAGTCTGGGGTGTAACTGAGATCTTACTCTATCAAATCCTTTCGTAAAAATAAGAAGCGATACATTTCAAATGTTGAAATTGAAATCCTTGTATGTTGCATTAGATAATTCGCCATCTTAACACGCAAGTCAATTTTGTAGTAGGTATATATAAAAATATTTTTATCCCTAGTAATTAAAAAATATTGCAAAATAAAAATAATAAGTTTAAAAAGGCTTCTTAGCCTGCGCTCGAGTATCTTATATAATCTCGAAAAGATCCGTACGTTAAATGAAATAATTTAAATGTGAAACTGAACTAAATATCAACTAGGAATTTGACTAAATATGTGAATTGACTACATCGCATTCACAAGTTGAGTACATTCCTATTTGTTGACTAAATCCCATGATAATCCTTTAAGAGCATCCGCCCTATACAATTTTATGATCAATTTGACTAACAATCAAATCATCTACACCAAATCTGATGGACTAATATCTGTCAATTTTCATCAATAGTCCTATCCACAGCTATTTGATTGTCAATTTAGTCAATTTGGTCACAAAATTGTATCGTGTGGACGTCTTTATAGTCTGCTCAGATTAGACATAACAGTCTCAAGACAGATATTCCAAGTGTCTAAATAATATTATGAACGAAGCGCGTTCAATCGTGTACGGATTCATATACATATATTTCAGAATATTTTCTGAGTCTCATATCCTCATATAGCAATTAGATAAGTACCTATATATTTTAGCATTTAATAGAAATGTTGATAGACGTGTCAGCTTTCACAAACTTTCCAAGACTGGTCTGTTATTAAATTAGTGAATTCTATTGTTGAAAGATAATTACGTATAGAAAAAAAAACTTTTAGAAGTTAGCGATATTTTAATGTAAATACCATTTAATAATGTGCTGAAAAAAAATTTAGTGATGGATGGCGTTATCTGTATAGTGAAGTTTAATTTTTTTATTAAATGAGTACTGAATGATATACCTATTTTACAAATCTGTACAGGGTTTCTCAAAGTGGGGTAAGTGTAACACTAGGGGTACGCGCATCACTTGGGGTACGCGTATCACTTGGGGTACGCGTATCACTTGTAGTATGATAAATAAATAAATTCGGGTTCTTTGATTGATTTTCTGGCAGCAAAACAAAACTTTCAGGAGTTTGAGAAACCCTTAACGATCAGAACCAATAAGCTTTTGGTTTGATTTAGTATGGTGAAGTTATGTGTGATGTTCATTGATAAATTTATTATGCGTAAATTTTATTACATTTACGATAACTCTAAGGCGAAATTGATATGTTTTGAAGAAGTTTAGTATGGTTTAACATAAATTAATTATTGGATGTTTTTTTTTAAGATGTTTTACTCATATTTTGCAAATGGTTTTTAGTGAGTATAAATATCGTCTAAAGAACTGACATGTTTTATTACCTATCAATGTATTTTGTTCAGACAATTGATATAAAACATTGATCATTTTATTAGATATAAAAACTTAATTTAAAAAAAATTGAAAATAATAGTTCTATGAGAGAAAAAAACATCTGATAAAATGAATAAGTATATGATTTTACTAAATAATATTGTATTTTTTTGATGTTTGTTTAGTTCAATACCTCTACGCGTATCTAAATTGTATTATAATACAGTGTTGTATAAATTTTATTTTCCAATACAATTTAGAAATTATTATTTACCCAGTGTTGGCAACTTTGCCATAACGATACCTGAACTCGATTATGATATTATTGTAAATTATTGCAATTTATAATATTAAGATTATTTGTGAAAATGATTATTAAAGCACCAATAAAGGAGATAAAAGAATGACACACTTTCAAGAAAGTTTTAATTTTTAACATTCCATGCTTACCATCCTCTTTCCATTATACAAATCTTCCTACTTTTAGTGTCCGAACAGGCAGTTGTCACGGTCTTATGTTGTTTAAAACATAATCCAGACCACATCACGCGAATCACTCGAACGCGAGCCATTACCAATAAAAAAATACAGCAAAATCGGTATTCTATATATTTTTTCATAGGCGATAGGTCCGCGTCTGACCACAATCTCTCCTGATAATAGTGATGATGTCGACGATGGAGCACGCTTGCCTAGAAGCAACTTATTCACTCTTGACTTAAAGACTCCCAGGTTATATTTTTCCAGAAACACAAACTCAGGCAGGGCATTCCATTCCTTAGCAGTACGCATAATACCTATTGCTAAAACCTAAAGAATAAAACAGAAAAACTGCTCGCTAATTTTGCCGCTGCCAACTGTCATGCGTTTAGGGGTTGTCTCACACACTCAGTTCTAGTTCCAGTGAGACAAAGCTATACTGAGGTCATTTGACAGCGGCAAACTTAGCGCAAACGCTTAATACTTAGTTTTTTAATTAATACAAGAAAATAAAATTAGGCAAAGCCAGCAATAGCCAATTGAAAAAGCAATGAATTACTAACAGTCCATTACATACTTACCTGGACAAAAAATGTTAAAAATTCGCCGTTAACTGCATTGAAACTCAAGTGGTGGCCCCCTTTCAACAAACCTCCGATTGTGAAAGAAATTTAAAAAAAGGAAAAAAACTATTGATCGTTCACAAACGCGAGCCACTTCAGCATTCTTTTGTGCGCCATATTGGAAAACGTTTTGACATGTGAAGCTAATGTTTTTAATTATGGCGGGAATGTTTATGGAAGGACAATATCTCTATGGTATGTTAATGTTGATCTCAAGATTCTTATGAAAAAAGATTTATCATATTGATTTTATGTTTTTGGTTGATAAAAAAATCAAAATGTTTTGGTTCTCTATCCGATGACCCCTATGGCGCGGCAGAGCGATCGACTACTAAGTAAGAGGTTCAATTCTCGATCAGTGCAAATATTAGTGTGCATGAACATATTTGTATTGTTCTAGATTAGAATTTAGATATTTTTTTGGGATTATAGATATTATAAATAAATAAATATTTTATTTTTTATTTTTGTATAACATACATAAGTATTATAGATAGAAACACCTTGACCAATGCAAATATTCGTATTCATGCACATAAATATTTGCACTGAGCGGGCATCAAACCCGCGACCTCTGACTTAGCAGTAAACCAGTACACCACAAACAGAGGTCGTCAATATTATGTAGTTACAAAAAAAATATCTAAATAAGTACATCCATATTCTAAAAACCGTAACACTAGTTCTGTTGTCTATTTCCGTTGACTGAACCAATGAGATTGTGTTTACAAGCTTTTATTTAATTTCTCCTGTCCCGTTATCTACTTATAATCAAATCTTGCAAGCCATTTTTCGATCACTTCTGGATATCCGGTTGAGCTGAAATTTGGCATACTTATGTAAGGCCCATGACAGTGCAATATCTATATATATAAAAGAAAGTCGTGTTAGTTACACTATTTATAACTCAAGAACGGCTGAACCGATTTGGCTGAAAGTTGGTGGGGACATAGCTTAGAACCAGCAGACGGACATAGGATACATTTTATCCTTTTTTTAGAGTGAAGTGGAGTGGAGAATGGAGTAGAGTCCAGGGGAGAGTCGTTTTATTAAAATAGACTTGTTGACGATACCGACTTCCACGCAGGTGAAGCCGCGGGCGAAAGCTAGTTGTAAATAATAAAAGCTTGTTTTTAAAAAGGTTTTTTTAAACAGCAGCTTATGTTCTCATTATGGGTGTAGATAGCGCAGCAGAGTACAATGTCCTAGCCTAGAATATTTATTATTATTTATCTTTGGCTGCTTCGGAACAAACATCTACTAAAACTGTTTAATGAGGATTGGCGGATAAAATAATTACTGCAATGATTAGTCTATTAATAATAATGAATAATCTGACTGCCTCTATGGTCTAGCAGTAGTGCATTCGACTGCTACGACAGGGAGCGCGGTGTCGATTCCCGCGCAGTGCAACTGACGCCTGATGGTAATCTAAAGGCAAAGTCTCAGGACTGGGGTGGTGACCCCAGTCCTGAGACTTTGCCTATCACATACACCGGTAGTGCTACAGTGGCGGCCCTCAGCTTGACGGCCTCATCAAATACTTTTTGACGCCCCGCTTAAAGGCCCCGGGACTATAGGAGGAGGAAACACATACGCTGGTAAAGAATTCCAAGTATTTATGGTGCGGCAAATAAAAGAGGCACTGAACCGCTTGGTCCTAGATGGAATTGATTCCACTGTGTGAGGGTGATATCTCAGTCTGGCACGATGATTCTTGTAAGGGCCCTGTAGGTACTCGCATAATAATGGTATAGACAGTTCACATGTCCAAATATTATACTAATTATTATGTATTATTTACCAGCAGACGTGTTTAACAGTCCTGGGTCAGGAAAATGCATCTGATAAGGCCGTCAAGCTGAGGGTAGGTAATAGTGACCGCCATTACTGATACTTTATCTTTACCTTCCTTGACTTAACCATTATAATGCTGCTTGTTTTATTTTGATTTCATTTTATTTTCTTTATTTTCAAAATAGTGCAACATCTCTTTGACGTCAAAAACTACTTAATACTAAGTTTACAACCGCTTCCTAGGCGCTAGTGGAGAAGAAACGGCTTGCTTTTTTTCATAGTTAATAGGCCCGCGTTTGACCACTATCTCACCTGATGGTGAGTGACGATGTGATCGACGATGGAGCACGCTTGCCTATAAGTCTGGAGTGAATAGGAGCACGCTTGCTCACTCCAGACTTATAGACTCCCAGGTTGTCTTCGCTTCAATGCAACTCACCCTTATCACACTATATCAAACAAAACATTTCGAATTGACTTATTCGGAACAATCAAAACACAAAATGTTACCAATCAAACCATCTCGAACCTGCATTCTCACACACATCACCCCCCAACCATAAACCTCACCTCATCTATGCTCATTTCCCATAAACGCCAAGATCTAGAATGTTCACTTTACCATAAACTAATATGTCAAAGGTGAGTATTGTCGTCGGTTCTAATGACGGGCGGGGTGACTGACGCTGTCAGCGTGACGTCTGCTGTCACGCTGGGCTCGCGTGACTCTGAATTGCGTCACGCGGCGTTTGCGCAGCGAGCTGCCGAAATTTTTTGAATTTACACGATCCGACATGTGATTTTTTCTTTATACCTTGAGAGCGTCTTTCTAAGTTGGCGGAGTGTGAATAAACAATTTCGCGATTTGATGGGAATTTGATTGATTTGTGAGAAACTGAGGTCAAGTGGCTATTCGCAAATCATTTGATGTGTGCACTGACTTGAATACTTTCTTTATTCAAGTTCAGAAATCTTGTCAAAATGTATTATAAGTATTTCGCGGCGCAATGGTTTCTTGCGTGAGAATACGTTTGAAGAAATGTCATTGTTTTGTAGTGGACCGTTCTACTACCTCGGAGATGACGGGTTTGATATCCGTTCAATGCAAAGTTTGTATTGGCCTGGACGTACCTAACTAAATAGGTTTATTCTTATTCTAGAATTCTAAATCTATGGGTATCTACAGGCTAAGTTAGTTTGGACATAAATATATGGTTTTGAATAAATTTCCCGACAAGACTACGGACCAGAAAAGATTAAGTAAAGAAAAGATATTCTATCAACCGGGGTTTGAAGCCATTACCTCTGGACGCCTTCACTTCTAAACTACCGCCCGCGCCACTTACCTACTTGGTACCTACCTTACCTTAAATAAAAGCATCTGACGAGGCCATCAAGCGGTGGGCCACCATTGCAGTATTATTGTTATCTGTAATGGTGACCCTCATTCTTGAGACTTTTAGCTTACCATTAGGCGAGGTGAAGTCAAAGTCAGAGTGAACATTATTAATTTATTTTGTGTAAGTAGACGATTAAATCGGCACTCAATTGGAGAGGCCTATGTTCAGCAGTGGACAGCGATAGGCTGAGATGATGATGAAGTAGACGATTAAATCGGCACTCACAAAACGTCAGTCATATTAACTCGACCTTCATAAAAGAGCCTCCTTTTTATTCAGTTAAATAACTTTCTCCAAAATGTAATAAATATTTTTCTGGAACCGCGTCGAAGTCGATCCAGCTAAAATCGGTCCTATCAAACATCAAACTATTCCTTTTACAGTCGGTTAATAAATCCCTACTCATTCATGACTAAATTGTACCTAAAAAATAAAAAAAAACATTATCAAAGAAACCAAAGTTTGTATTGTAGGTAAGTATAAGTGAGGTAATAAAGGATGCGTTCAACCACACACGTAAAAACAAATCAATTTGAGTTGTTCTAGTTCCTACTGAACTAACAAACAGTTACAAATTCCCCTAAATTTTACATTCGGAACACGTTTCACGGGACGCACTGATTGGTCAGAACTACACAACGCTGATTGGCCCACAATTTGACAGTAATGGCGTTAAATGGAATCTTTTTTTACAACAACAGCATAAATTATGAATACGCCCAATCGAATTTCAACTCTATTACAAAGACAGACAGTTGATATTTACCTGTGCTAGAGGTCATAGTTATGCTATTTACGTCATTCGATTCTCCCCTCTAGACAGATGTTGCTACATTTTAGTAACAAATTCGCCCACAACTGGTTTTGAAAAGCTATTGTACAATTTTTTTTGTGTATTATTTTGCCTAATTCATTTGTCGTGCGGTTGGTTAGACATGGAGGGGAGACGTAACTCATTTTGAGTTATTGTTCGCGGCTACCGGTTTTTTTAATGTTGTTTCAGTAAAGATATCATGGTTTATGATGTTTTTTGAACCTGAAGTATTTTGATTTGACAATTTTTGAAAGAGCTCTCATGATTATCATTGCAAAGAGTGTGTGTAGTTGGCAATAAAGTATCACTTAGTAGTTGATGATTACGTAATGTATTTTTTAAGTAGGTACTTATAGTTATGTAGGTAAATATAAATTATAATATTATTCTTGAACATTCCACAGATATATGATTGTTTATTTTTTTAGAATGTAACTAAGGTCGCAAGTAACCAATACAACCTAACTACTTGTGCCTATACGTTTATTGTGAATTAAATATCAGACTTCCAAATCAAATAAGTTTTTTATATAAAACGTGTATGAAAGAGCAATATATGACGTCATTGTGGTGTCAAGACGTGGTGTCCTCAATCGAACATATACAGCTCCCATGACAGATTAAAGAATTTAAAAAAATCAAGAAATATCTAATACCTACACACCCTCTTATTACCCCGCCTATGATAGGACCTAGGGTTCTCTATACAGTTACTAGGCCTTGTACGACACCCATAAGAAAAGATGAGGTGACCCATAATGTATTACTACTACAAAAAAGTTAGGTGTGAAAAGCATCTATAGAGTTCGAAAACAAGGACCATCATTTTACAATTGTTATCATCTGAAATTAGGTTTTATTGTACGGTTTTTACGGTAGATAGTTGATCCTGTAAAAGCCCAGATAAGTCACAGAGATGCGCTCTACTACGCTTTTGGGCCTCGAAATACAAATTTTGGGTGCAACTGCACATTTTGTGGCCTTTTAGACTGTAGACTGTGTAAATCGGTGTGTAGACAAATTAACGGTCTTAATATAGATACTTAATTACATATTCAAAAAATAAACATAACGTAATATAACCTCACGCCTATATCCCCGAAGGGGTAGGCAGAGGTGCTAGCACCCACATTTCGCCAGTTTATGTTTAGGTCCCAATGTAATAGGTGGCGAGCCTATTGCCATTAACCGAGCACATTATAAACCTGCGATAAATACACACATAACTTCGAAAAGCATCGAAAAGTCATTGGTGTGTGCCATGGTAACCTGGGATCGAACCCGAGACCTCGTCTCAGCAGTCCATTACCCATACCACTAGGCTACCGCGGTCTAAAAAAAATATACCCCTGATCATAATTACTTACCTATTCATAATCATGACAGCCAACCTAACGGTATAGTGATTGTCCACGGCTAAGCTAGCATGTTATATTTCACAGGCGACCTCACACTGGAGGGTCATATATTTTTTATTTTTGTACTTTTTAATAATTCGCGCGGCGCAGCGGTCGCGGCTCAAGCACTCCACTTGAGCACGGACCCAAAAAAATCTCAAAAATCCATCCATGTGGCGCGGCAATTTTGACAGGGTTGATCGAGGTTCCGTAGGCAATTTAATTAAATTATTAAGAGCTTCGTATTTCTTCAAACTTTGCTTTATTTTTTTACCTTTTTTATATTAGGAAGGTACAGATAATATAGTTGATCAATTTTAGATTTTCAAGATACGTTTCTTAGTAAAGTAATTTATATTTCTTAGTGAAAATTCTGTTTAACTAAGTATTCAGTGGGTTTTATTAAATTGTTTTGAACTGTGCAATGACTGTAACATAGTAATACCTACCTGGCTATTGATTAGCGAAACCAAAAACCGATTTCTGTACCTAACTACTTTTTAAAATGTTATTAGTTGCATGGTTCCCGGTGAAATAATAGGTCATCATCATTCTCTGAACCTTTTCCCAACTCAGTTGGGGTCGGCTTTCCAGTCTAACTGTGATGCGGCTGAACTTCGATATTTTACGTGGAGCGACTGCCATCTAATAATAGGTAATGGCCAGAATTCGAATATGGAACTTCTCGATCGATCGTAAAGCCAACTCCTTAGCCGAGGCTTTAATCAGTACATCACGGAGGCTTCCGTCAGTGACGTCACTGGAAGGTTAGTACAGCATGTGTAAAGAACTAAATTTTTTCTTTTTATTCTGGCGAAATAGTTGGCTTTTGGCTTCCTTCAGGGCTACACGTAAGTGTAAAAATGCTTGAACCTCTAACGGTATTGAACACAGAACCCTAATATCGTATAAAAAGCTGCCTCATTTGACGCTGTGAATTATTATGTATTTTGGAAAAAATCCATTGTTTCGTAATCTCCCTCGTGCTTGTCTCGAGTGGCTGCCTGCCGCCATTCAGCGGACAAACGCGCCATGTGGAGGTGCCAGCCTATGTCGTTATGTAATGAGCTAGTGGCTCGACACCGTTGCGTTTTTATTATGTGTTACATGTACTTCGTGTGGGAACTGTTTGAGGGGTGGGTTATAGTAATATATTTATTTGACGACCTCTGTGGTGTAACGGTAGAGTTATCGACTGCTAAGTCTAAGGTTCGATTCCCACTCAGTGCAAATATTTGTGTGCATGAATATGAATATTTACATTAGTCTGAGTAGGGGTTTATATATACGAAGAATATTTGCGAAGCTTTATCGGGATCACACGATCGGTAAAAAAGTAGGTATTTTTTTGTAAATTCTGTTAAGAAAGTGTAATGACTTGTAAAGCAATCTTACACTACGCTTTTTTCCTGCCTTGGCGGGCAGAGACAACATCATCATACAAGCCCACTAGTTAAGGACAAAGGCAGATGGCGGGCTGTTGCCTCTACCTACACCAGAGGGAAAAGGCGTGAGTTATGTATCTATTTGAAGAGCACTATTTTTTAGCAATATTTATGCTGTTTAAAAAATATTAACATATTGTTATTTGATGACCTACGACTCACATGGAACACACCCTAAAGCGGTGGTGGCTTGGTGGTTAAGGAGTCGGTCTTACAATCCAAAGGTCGCGGGTTCGAATCCTGGCCATTAAGCTACCGACATGAACCCACTCTCACTAGCACAAGCAATTAAGCTTAATTAAGGGGTTGGGTGGAATACTAGTAACTTCGGTAATCAATATTCTTTGTAAAAAAATCATTAATACTTAGTATTTATTCTCGCTAAGCTTATTTGCTAACATTTGGTAGTTTAGGCGAATTTGAAGATTCAAACTCTGTAATCTTTTTTATATAGCTCTGATTACCAAATCACACATTCTTCTTTCTTCTAGTATACCTAATCTTTGTGTCTCGTTCCAAATTCTAAATTCATTCCCACGTCATCATCAAACCGCGAGTCCAATTTTGTACTAAACAGCTTGTTTGAACATAAAAGTCATCAGTGGTATTTCTAAGGCCATTACCCATTAAAAGTTCAATACTTTATTCATTGTATCACTTATTACACACATAGTCACAAAGAAATAAGCCAGCCAGTACTACACGAGCTCAATTCGACATCAAACGTAAATGTCCTTTGTGCGCAAAGATCGCGATATTTTCCCTATTGTTTCGCAGCGTGCCATTAGTGGGCAACAATCGCGCAAATGAAAGCGCGCCAAACCTCTTAGCTGTCAGATCGCGCGCCATTTTCCTCAAGAGGATGAAAGTCGACGTGCCTTTGCCTTTACGAGTAAAAGTAATCCTTTATGTCCGTTCTCTTTGTATATGGGTATCAAAGAGAAAATACCTACTTATAATTTTAAGAACGAAATTTCGATATGAAATTGTCGAAAGTTCACGTGAAAATAAATAAAGACTGCGTTAAAGGAACTGTGTGCTCCTCTATAATAATCTCTGTAATTTCCGGTTTGTACCATAAGGTAGATTTTAAAGTTTTTAAAGTAGGTGATGATCAAAATTAAAAAATAACCGGCCTTCATTTGTAGCCACAAGCATTTTGTAGCATTTGTGCTCGATATTATTGAATGAAATCAAAACAAACGTCAAATGGTGCTGATATTAGACTCATTAAAACAACGCATGATATGAACTGTTATAATGAGCGCTTGATGATGTAAAGGCATGTTTACCACCATCTGTATTCCATACTAATCCAATAACCTATATCCCCGTAACTAGTAACTTAAAATTTCTAAAAGTTTATACCTAAGTACGTGTAGGAATAATTGTAGTAAGTAAATTGAATAAATTTTCTATCTTTCATATACCTAATAAGACTTAAAATAATTTATGAAGCCTGTTAATTAAGACTCCGTTAGGTGTCTATACCTACAACCGATGGTCTTAGTATTTTTATTGACGGGTGGAATGTACAGATTTATTAGAAGTAAGTACCTAATTTAAAACCAACTTAACTCTAACCCTTCTCAAGTTAAGTAATGTACTTGGGTGAATGCGATTTCTGCGAAGAGAGAAACCATGAAAGACCAGACGATTGTAAGATTATAACTTATGACGATCTCTGTGGCGTAGCAGTAGAGCGTTCGATTGCTACGCCAGAAGTCGCAGATTCAATACCCGCTCAGTGCAAATATTTGTTTACATGAATTTGTCTATTCGCATTAGTCTAGGTGTTTCTATGTCTAACTTGTAACTTGTAACAAAAGAAAATATATCTAAGTACCTATGTTCATTCGTATTCTACAACCCATATGAATAAATAAATAAATATTCTACGACATTCTACACAGCGCTCCCTAGACCCAAAGTAAGCACAGTTTAACTAGCTTGTGTTATGGGTTCTAGAGTGCTGATGAACATACTTATATACTTTTTTTTGTAAATACATACTTATTATACATAGAAACACCCAGACTAGACCGAAATAGACATATTCATGCCTACAAACATTTGCACTGAGCGGGAATCGAACCCGCGCCCCCTGCGTAGCAGTCGCATGCACTACCGCTACATATTACAAGCCACACTTATTTTGGGCCCACATTGCAGTGTAGTTTATCCTGGCATATTTTTTTTTTATATTAATACTTAACAAAAATTACCAAGGTACTAATATTACCCGTACTCCTAACCTGTCCAGCTAAACTAAATACTTGTGTCAGGATTTGGTTAACGTCGGTAGTGTAATAACCAGGATTTGAACCTGGGACCACTCGGTTTAATATATTCAGTGTGTATCAGTTTAATCGTAAGTTGTTGTGCAGTGTGTATCAGTTTAATGGTAAGTTGTTCTGTCCTAGTGAATTATGAATTAAATATTTTTCTTTCTTTTTTTATCCTAATAGAGACACAGTATGTATACAGCTTTACTTAACACATAACCGCAGCCTGTCATCGCCTGGAGGGTTGTCAAAATATCTCGCAACACAACGAACTAAAATAAAAGATGGTTTATTGAACACTACATATTTGTTGAGTCATCGCGACGGAGGCGACCAGGGACCCGCGAATGAATGATAAATCCATTTCCACGGTCATTATTTTTAACCGACTATAAAAAAACTTGTGTTCCGTTTATTTTATATGTAGTTCATTTCATTTCGTACGAGTATTATACTTAGTTCAGGGGCCTTACCACAAACTCTTAGGCCACGTTCACACGGCGATTATTTTCCCGTATACCGTATACGAGATTTTATCGAAAAGAGTACCTAGTGACAACAGAATATATATATGAAAACTTAAAAATTGTTTACACGGCGTTCATACGGGAAAATCCCGTGTTCGAGAAATATATACGGTAAAAGTATACGGTAAAACCGTATACGTGAAAAAATCGAATCGAATGGTCGCCGTGTGAACGTGGCCTTAAAGCAGTAGGTATTATTTCATTATTATTTAACATTCATCCAACATGTCTTTACCGAGCACCTCTGCCTACCCTTCGGGGATATAGGCGTGAGTTTATGTTATATGTATGTTATGTCTTTACCGAGACGAAAGGAGCTATGCCACAACCAAGTAAAACGAGTATATCACTCACCCAGCGCTGCTGTTTGGCTACTTCCCTGGTTCTGCTGGTGGCCAGCCGATGTCTTCTCGTATGCGGTGAGCAGCTTAGACTTCTGACTCGTATGAAGCTCCCAGCGTGACTGGCTGTGCTGCGTTCATCAGCTGGCGTGCGCCGCTCGCAAACTCATAGCCGTTTTTTTCATAGATTTTCGATCTACCCGCATACCAGTTGCTAGTACCCCCAAGTTCGCCAAGCTAAACATATGGATCGATACCCGCCACAACAGTGTGAATCGGACCATCGACGAGGACGGATACTAGTGTAATGTGGTCTAGCATTCTCTTACTTTTATGAAATGTTGTGGATTATATTTATTTCATTAAATTTTTTAGTAGATTCACAAGACACAGAAGGCCTATACAGGGTGAATTTTTCAAAAGGGCTTGGATGGCCAAATCCGAAACTATAAGGAATAGCGAAAAATGGTCAAAGGAGCCACGAGCCCGATTTTCATGAAACTTAAAACCTCATCATTAAATTTTTGGAAAACCAATAATCCTAGCTAGGAATCGAACCTGTTGATTTAGAAAAAAAAACACATCCTTTATTGTTACAACAACAGCGACAATATCGTATTGTGTAATTAATATTGAAATAATACTGCTTTAAGAGTTTGTGGGAAGGCCCCTGTTCTTGAATTATCACTGTTCATACCAGTTTAGATCAGTATACTACGCACCAGTCCTATTCGGTTTTAAATGCTACAATTCGGCACTCCTGCGAGGTATCATGTCTTTGTCCTCCGTATGATTATTGTAGGTGTTGTATCTCGTAGGCCTAAGTTAGTAAGTAAGTAAAAATTAAAAGTCAAAAGTCAAAAATCATTTATTCTGTATACAATAGACCATTTTAAGCGGCACTTACAAAACGTCAAAATCAAAGTCATTTTAAACTAGAAGCAAATGGACCACCCACCGGTTCGAAACGCGGCCCAGACTTGAGAAGACTTCGGCAAGAAACTCTGCGGGCTGTTTTTTTTGGTCTATTTACAATGACTTCTTTCTAGTTTACTTCATTTCATTTTGTTTATAAATTAAACTAGAAAAATAAATTCACATAATTTTAATTCAATTAGGTAAGTAGGTATATTCTATTAAGTATTTTTCCTTTGGTTGTGATAAGGCTTGTCTGCCACCTAAGTGGTATAAAAAGGTGCCTAGTTCATTTCAATTTGCTGCAATTAATTTCATTTCATATCATTTCTTTAAATTTCTTTATTCGTACGGAACCACTGCGACAGATTGCGTCGACCCAGCCCGGGGTGGTCGCACTGGCACAGACGAACTAACGAGCCACTGTCACTCCGCGCCAGCTCGCGTCAAGTGTTGAAGGCTTCAACACTACCTGGTAGACCTTCCTGTGGGAATATTCTCTGGAATCTGTAGCACTTACTTGCAATTTTGTTTAACGCTGGACCTATGGATCATGAACTATGAGGTCTTCATCGTCATCTTAGCATGGTACTGTATTCGAAGCTTTCAACGGGTTCATGGTGAGCCATCAAGTTTTCAGAACCAAGCCAACTTCGACGGCGAACCGGCACACTCCCGGTCGCTTCCATAAAAGTCAAGATAAATCACTTTATGGTAATTATTGTAGAAACTAGAGTTGCCAAACACTTACGCCTAAGCGCGTACCAATCTCCTACCTACATTTGCAACATAAATGAATAAGTATACTTAAGCAGCGATGTGATAGTTACCTATAAGTAATATAATTTTAAACCACCATTAATGTAGTGGGAGAAATAAAATTAATCCCTTAACAAGGCGTTAGGGTCGCAAACGCTGGGATTACCTTCTATGGAGAAGAAACACGATGCGCTTTCCTCTGGGGGTTGGGGGTCATACGGCAGTCGCTCTCGTAGGTAATAATAGTCAATCCTACTAAAGTGAGTATTTTAGGTAGAAGGAACTGAATGCGTTCAGATGAAAAAGAAAAGTTTATTGTATAGTATGTAATTTTCTTATAGGTAGGTACTATACACATTCCAAATTTGAACAACACAACTCTAGGTTTATTATTATTCAGTAAGGCAATCAAATAAAAATAAAACAACAACAAAAGCTCGTCAAAATACTAGATTCTCTAATAAATTCATTACAACGCACGCCCGTGCTCTATCGATTGTGGGCTCTTTACCCGAACGTGCCAGAGACAATCGACGCGATGGCGCTTCTCTACGCAGCCGTAGACATTAACTAACACCATATAAATTCTACATCATCAACCAAATTTGAAATCTATTTACATAATCAAAAAGCTCATTTTCGTTTACCCGTTTCAAATATCTGTGTCGTTCTAAATTCAAAGTGTTCAAAAAATAAATGTTACGGTCAACGATGTGATGTCAAAATCAAATTCAACTGTAAATCTAAACGCGTAGAGTGCGAATTAGCGCGTCCATTTCCGGGAGGTATCAAACCTTTTTGTTGGGAAACTGCGCGCTCTTTGTCTCTGACTCACTGTCAAGCGTACTTGTGTTTCCCGCATTTTTTGTTCTAATTAGTCAGCCGACCCTCGACCTCTGCGCCACCGACGACGTAGCCAATGTTTTGTCGAGGCAACACGAAATTTATTGAATGCCTGAAAGTGATCACTGGGTTTAGTTGAAAACTAGAATTTAGGATAATGAGGGTCAGCGTCGGACTGGCCCTACAGTCAGGGTGGCATTTGGCGGCCGGGCCCCCCACGGGCCGGACTTGCGGCAACCTTAAAAAAAAACCGAACCGAAAATACCGAAAAGCTCAAGACTCGGTTTTTTATACTACTTAGGTGGCAGACAAGCCAACATCAGAGTTGTCACACTCGCGCTGCAAACCCTGGAGGATTTTCGGTTTTCGGAGTGTTGGTTGCCCAAGTTTTGATTAACTTTAAACCCGGGTTTTACAAAATTGCACCGGGTTTCCACGGCTGACCACAAGCTTAGGCCCCAGGCTTGAAGTCAGCCACCTGGGCCCTTCCGACCCTGGTGCCTGTGGCAATGATCGTAATAAATTAGTAGATAGTTTTATAAAATATTTCTACTTGTGGACTAGACCAGCTGGCTGAACAAAAGTTTTGGTCATTTGCAATTTGATTTAATTTAGTCACATTTACTTAATATCTGATATTTACTTACATAAGTTTAGTTGTCATTTAACGTGTATGTAATAATTTTCTCACTCACAATGTAAGGAAATTATTATAGACGTAGGTATTATACTTAGGTAGGTATTTTATTGTCGCCTCTCACAGGAAACCTGACACAATTTTGGTTTCAAACTACTTGTCTGTGTCTTGTCTATGCTCTGTCTCTATCTTCTTAAAATTTTGCAAAATGAAAGACTAAAAGTCTAAATTATGCAGTTTTATTATTCAAGTATCACTTCACCTTGTATTTTATGCAGATTTGACTTATACCATCTCGCCTCCTCCTCGAGAACTTTCTGCTGTGTCAACATTTCTTAGCACTGAACTGAAATTACTTAATTGAAAGTTGGCGAAATTAAAGTGGGGCGTTCCTTCTGTTTACTGATTTGTTTTCTCTGCTTGTCTCAAGGATAAAAACGCCTGAGAGTATGAGTACCTAGAGCATTCGTTCTTAAATGCTTTTCATCTCTTCAGGGCATAACCTCTAAATCTTCTTTAACCTAGCGTTAATCCCAGTCGTATCCAAAGCTTTCACCTCGGAGTCTGGGGTCCGCTTTACCAGTCTTAACTGCGGATTTGGCTGGACCTCGATATTTTCCGTAAAGCGACTGCCATCTGACCTTCACAACCCAATGGTGACATTAGGCGATATCGAAGTATAACCTCTTTTAATTTAAAGGTACCTAATACCTCGAACCATAATTACACCAATTACAGCCCCCAGTTCCATATTATAACCCATGCATTTAAAGTAAGACGCCCTTCTTAACCCCATGAATGGGAAATCTTAAGTCGTAATGGTGTCTCACCCCTTGCTCGTATTCATGGGGCCCCGGGGCCCATAAATACGAATAATATTCACAAATTTGTTTACAGATCGCGTACTGCACAATGCGAGTAGAAATTCAGGAGGGGAAAATGTTGAGGCTGTTTTTGTTGAGTGATTTGCACGGTATAGACACTAAAACAAGCTTTAGGTATACAACCTACTTTTTATTTTATATTCGATTTTTTTCCTTTTTTTTCAACAATTGTTGAATTGAATGAATGATAATTATTTTCAAATCAAAAAAGAATCATCAAAATTGATTCAGTCGACACTTCAGAGTTAACAAACGTAAAAAATACATCCGAATTGAGAACCTCCTTCTTTAATGAAGTCGGTTAAAACCTCTCAGGCATACATCGAACTTAATAACGTATGTAAAATTTTTATGAGTAAAACTACCGGCATATCTCGATCTACCCTTCCGCGTCGTGCACTTACAATGGCAGGCTACACGTGCCCTATCTGGGGATCGATCGCGCGACGTACCAGACAATGGACAGCCATCTTTGTCAACCACACGTTTGGACAAATAACGGGTAGGTAACTAGCATATCAGCATTCCAGACAGAAGCCAAACAGAAACGGCTATAATGGACAAAAAATATGATTGAGAATTTAAAACATACATACATACGCTCACGCCTTTTTCACTCCGGGGTAGGCAGAGGCAACAGACCGACATCTGCTTCTGTTCTGACATACTTCTTTCCTTACATTCTTTACTTTTGTTGGTCGCGGCGACTGGTTACTCCGCCATGGTGTCCCGGTGAAATATTGCCCTTAGTGTTGCACATGTCCATAGGCCACGGTGACGCCATCCATTAGGTGGGCCGTGTGCTTGTCTCGAATCCGTAATCTCCGACGCAGCAATCGAATGCTCTACCACTACGCCATAGGTACAAGTCATCAGATTGATAGTGTAGTCGCTATGGCTAAACAATTTTCTTTTCGAGTACCTACATTTTCTATCCAAACAAACCAACCCTATAACAGCTTAGTGTCTCACAAAGAATTTCATCTTACCAATTATTGACACAAATCCGGAGTAATATATCTACTCGCAAAAGCGTTGAGAGGCCAATAGTTTTCAATTTCAACCCTCACCTGTCCGTTAGACTTAATCCACCATTTTATTAGCGTGGCGACGTAACGACCCGCACGTGTTCAACCTCCAGCTTTGTTCTACCAAAATTGCTGTTCCACGGTTAAAAAAAAGAAGTACAACACAACGACAGGGAAAAATAAACTCTAATTACTAAATCTTAAGGTTCCAAAACGAAGTAGGGAGAGATGTTGTCGCGCCCTTTTTATTGTAATGGCAGCCATGTTATCATTTCGTTTTGGCGGGTTGTGACTGACGTTCAAAGTCGGTGTTGCCATGCGGAATAAACTGTAATACGAGTTATGAGAGATTATAGCGTAATCTGGGAATATTGAAGACAATAAGAATGAGCTTACGTTTAACAGGGGCTGTGTTCTAAACGTTTGTTACTTTATTGTTTGAGGGGTGGCTGACTTGGATTGGGAAATTTTCGAAGTTTGTGACTTTAGAAAGGTGAGGTGAAGTTTGTGACCCTCACAACAATGATTTTCTGTACAAAGAAAGTACATGTACCTACTTAGTTATTATGCTATCTCAATACTATCGATGGTAGGTTAATGGAAAAAACGCGGTCTCTACTCAGAGGTATCGAGTTCGAATCCGGCCGGACAGTATCAATGTGAATTTCACTTTGTTGAATTCATACCTATGATTTACCATTTGCTGACAGTGAAGGAAAAACATCGTGAGGAAACCCACATGTCCTAGAAGAAATTCTAAGGACATGTCCGATCCACCAACCCGCATTAGGCCAGCGCACTATGTTTTATGAGAGCCATTTTTCGGACATCCCACTTTTATTCAATAATATGATAGATATAATCATTTTGATGTTATATTTTGAATCCCTGTTTAGATACCATGTCTGGTTTTTTTTTTAAAAATATCCAAAGTTCTCAATATTTTTAACTCAAAATTTATAAAAACATTAATTGAAGTCAAAGTATATACAATTCGTGAAAATGATGTTAGAAGCATTAATAGGGAATCTAGCACCGCATATTTTAAAGTTATTTAGAACAACGTATCGCTACCAGATCCGGATTTATACGTGATTTTAGGTTTTTCGTTATTCCTATTTTTCTCGATAGTTACGTCTCGTAAGTGCCCATTATCTTTACCAATATAAAGCTTTGTACTTCTACTACACACCATATGAATTTCAGAATCCAATGTCATGGAACTTTGAAGCTAAAGTTTTTTAAAAATTTACCCGGATTTTCACCATTAGGGTCGACACACACTCGAATAATATTTTTCCACCTGATTTGATTTCGATTTTTATCTATGTGGCTATCAAAATCCATTTAGTATATTCGAGTGTGTGTCGACCCTAATGGTGAAAATCCGGGTAAATTTTTAAAATATTTAGCTTCAAAGTTCCATGACATTGGATTCTGAAATTCATATGGTGTGTAGTAGAAGTACAAAGCTTTATATTGGTAAAGATAATGGGCACTTACGAGACGTAACTATCGAGAAAAATAGGAATAACGAAAAACCTAAAATCACGTATAAATCCGGATCTGGTAGCGATACGTTGTTCAAAATAACTTTAAAATATGCGGTGCTAGATTCCCTATTAATGCTTCTAACATCATTTTCACGAATTGTATATACTTTGACTTCAATTAATGTTTTTATAAATTTTGAGTTAAAAATATTGAGAACTTTGGATATTTTTAAAAAAAAAACCAGACATGGTATCTAAACAGGGATTCAAAATATAACATTAAAATGATTATATCTATCATATTATTGAATAAAAGTGGGATGTCCGAAAAATGGCTCTCATAAAACATAGTGCAGCGTGTGCGGATTAAGGTCTAAACCCTCTCAGCTCACTCGCTAGAGGAGAGGAGACCCGTGCCCAGCAGTGGGACATGAATGGGTTGCTATCAATACTATCGCGAAAACAAAATGTGTACCTATTGCGTTTTATTTAGGACAGAAGTCTTACTTTGTTCGCCCGTTTGCACGCACTGTTGATTGCATATAATGTGTCTTGTTGCACCATAAGTGCAATAGGACATGTACGTGCAGTAATCTATACTTACAAATACTTGCATAAAATTGAAGTGTCTGCTTGTAATACTAAAATAAGCGCTAAGTGCATTTGGATACAGTACCTATACCAAAGTATATTTTTTTTGCCATCTTTGTCTGTGTGTTTGCTGCGGCTAATCTCTGAAATGCCTTGACGGATTTGAAGTCATGATGTCGTGTCCAATATAAAAAAAATCTTGGTGTGCAATAAACTAAAAAAAAACTCGCGAATATTTTTTTAAAGAAATAAACAACTCCAGTCTCAAGATTCTTTATCCGAACTTGTAGATCGACAGGCTGACAAAGCGGTACAATATTTTCAGTAAGTAAATAATCTTCATAAGATATTATATTCTTGTGGAATCATACCTACGTATATCAGTGGTTAAAATGTAATCCCTTTGATCACAAATTTGTAAAACTCGACATCAGCATCTTCTCTTTGAGGCGAGCACTTCACTTACAAGTGCTCTACCTAAATATAACTGTCTGTTGCCGCCGGAGTCGACCCCATGACTCCTGAGGTACCTACGCCACTCAAAGATCAAAGCCTCAATGTTCAAATAAAACCAAAAATAAAACTCATTAATTTTATTAATTTTATAAATCGAAATTCATTACACCTTCCTTCATCATTATAGTTACAAATTCCTTTTCGTTATTACTATTATTTATAATTATTATAATAATTATTAACTCCCCCTAAACCTACAAATTATACATCGATCTAATTTCTCAGAACATATACCTAAATTAAGATGAAAAACATTAATTACAACTCCAATTTGTTACAACTGACGAATTAATCTAGTTTAATTTATTATTCTCTTATTGCTATCATTTCATTGTTGGTGAGCGCGAAAAATATGCGCCATTTTGTCGTCTTGTTGCCGACATTTTATTAAAAAAAGTTTCTAATTTTTTTTATTTACACTGCAGCAATTCGCGCTAATCCTTCAGTTAAAATGAAAATATGAATTAAGTACACGTTTGTAGGAGTCATAGATATGATAATTAAATAAACTAATATATTCTGTTTTCTGATTTTTAGTTAGTAATATTAAACCTTCAATATTATTTTGCTGAAATATTAATTGTAAAAAATCCAAATAATAGCAAGCGAAAACTGTCATTATTACTATAAATTCGTTGTTTATGTTTTATTTTCTGTACAGAAAAAAATAAACGTATTTTATTTTTTATTTTTTATTAACTGAACATAGGTATTTGCGGTGCTCCTGAACCAAAACCATTTTTTCATTAAAAAACCACGTTTGTAAGTTTTTTCTTTTGACCATTTTCTTCGTAGTGAGGGACTTCTAAGCACGATGAAATGATCAGTTTCAGAAAAAAAATCGATGATATTTTGTTGAAATAAAAACAGATCTCAAATTATAATTATGTAAAGTTACTTAATACAACATAACTGATTAATAAATCAACATGTAGGTAGGTGCCTAAGTACAGTTAAGTTAAAAAAAACACTTGTGATAACAAACTAGGTAAAGCTAAATTCATCAAAAAATCCGGTCTATTGTTTTACAGGGGTTTGGGCTGGAGCTCCTCATTTTTTTATTATTTAGTTATAAGAATCAAGAAGAAAATATTATAAGGTAAAGAAATTCTAGTTAAAAATATTATGTAGTCGATAGTTTCAAATTAGCCATTTTTTTTATTCAAAAAGACAAAAAATTGCACGGGACATGAGCACTATATGTACATTGTATCTACACACGCAAACACTGACTCTTGTTAAATTATTTTCTATTCACACAACAATTATCTACTCATTATCAGTTATTTACAGTTATGAACCTACAGAGATTTTCACCACCGATTTTTAAGAAAAAAAAAACAAATTCAAAAAAAATGGTGACATTTATGAATGCCAAGATCAATTTTATTTTATGTTTTATTTACATTTTAATCCAGATTCGCAATGTATTAAGAAAAGTCTGTGAAGAAATAATCTTGCAATAGAAATACACGGCAAAATAATTTTTTTTTAGAAATTATATAACTGATTATATTTTGTATCCTTTAAATTTTATCAGTGATTGAGAAAATAAAAGACAGGGTGTACATAGCCAAAAGATATCGCAAATAAAAAATGTAAATAAATATCAAGGCATTTTCATAAAAATGAAAAAATGTCAATCATGTATATTTTTATAACAAACGTTCTTTTTTTCGAGAGTACGGTGGTGAAGCGCTCTTAAAATATTAAGCAAAACAATTTGTGCGGTATCGTATAAAACGAAGATTTTGTAAAATGCAAGTTTGGCACTCTAAGTTTGAAACCTGAACAGAAAAATAGAGATTGTGTGTATCTATGTAATTCTTTTAAGATTTTTTTGTTGATAGAATTCTTTTACATCTCCTATCAAGTCAAAAATATTAATAGGTATTTAGATGTAGGATCTAATCACGGGCAGGAAACCATTTTAAGCGTCCTTTTTTGAGCTATTGAGGAAAATTTGATTACAGTATTGTTTCATCAATACTCTAAAGTAAAGTTAGCGAAAAAATACAAACTCAAAAAAATATGGCCACGTATATTTTTTAGGGTTTCATTTTGTGAGATTAAAAATAAGAATATGACAAAAACTGGCACTGCACAGTGTTATAGGAAAAAAAAACAAAGTAAATAGTTACTAAATGACACTACAGTATAAATCTTTTAAAATAATCAGCAAACGACACTAGACAAAGCAAACTCCTCGAAAAATAAACTGCCCACAATAGAGATCCTACGTCAAAGCGCTAAAAATATTATTTTTTTGTTCAGGTTTACTCGACAGTAATAAAATATCACAAAGAATCAATTCAAATCCTCACGTGTGCTTAACTAAATCTATAACTAATTTATTTACACGTTACCCTTCTCCCTTACGTCACTGGAATGTTCACTTTCACGTACAACACTTTGAATTTCACTATTTTTTCTATAAAATGTTTATTTGGCAGCTGCAACCACCGACGCTTCACCCAAGACAGTGTTCTTAAAGGAGACATGTGGCTTGATTCACAATTTACAATTAAAATAAATTAATATTGACAAAAAAATATTTAACATCGATTTCGGTAAATTTTCTTACCTAGCAACACTTTCCTGTCAAACAAAATAAAGCACAGATAAATAAATTCGGCCTAGACTCAAACCACACTTTGTAAATCCTAATCGAAATACATCTCCTCTTTGAACATTGTCTCATGATAAAGCTGTGGGAACTTCTACCAGGCTCGGCCCTGTAGGGGTAGGTACCCCGAGCATTGCTGCTGGTAGGCGGTCGGCTGGCGATACGACGAGACCAAGGGGTTGCTGCAGGCCGCCTGCGAGGGCTGCGGGGCAGAGTACCCCGACGTGGGGGTGGCACAGTGGCTATGAGCTGGAGATGACGACTCTCCGGAGCCGCACGGCTTCCCGTCCTTCACCAGGACGGGGACTGCCACTCGCCGGGGTGACGACGATGACTGTTGAAGGAAATATTCTGTTAGCGTCATATCATATAGGACATAGTCGTAATCGCGTCATATTATTATATCCGTAACCCGCGATAAGAATTCACATAACAATAGGTAGGTACAGTAACGTATCAATTACCTGCCTGAAAAAAAAAAGCGTATGTTTGACTTTTTAACAAATGCATAATGTAAAGAGCGTAAGTACGACGACAAATTACTAATTAAGTATCAAAAATATTTTTTTAATTACATTTCTATCAGTCTATCTGTCTGTCTGTCTGTCTGTCTGTTATTCCAGGGTAATCTTCGGGGTTGCCGATTTGGACGGGATACAAATGAATTGAAATAAAATGTTGAAGACATCTTATTAATTCTCATTATTACTTATTCTAGAAATGTGTTCATTTGAGTAGGTAAATATGTTGACTTATTATAGACAGGCGGGCGGGTGGATGTCCAGACAGTCAGCTCTTAATAATCAAGACGAGACCTCTCCCTCCGACGAGAGGCCCGCGTGCCATGCTACGCACAAATTAAGCCAATACAACTGTACCTACGCAGGGTTACTACACTGGCTTTTTTCATACAATTCTTACGTTCCATTTAGAATTAATAAATTTTGTGTTGAACCATCGGTAGTTTAGTGTATAAGAAATCCGTTTTATCCGGTTTCGAATTCGGCCATTGCACTATGGACGTGGCCCACTCCACAAGCAATTTAGCTTAGCTAAGAATACTTATAATAATATATGTCAAAACTATCAGGACAATCAAATATTTCTACTTATAATACGGTTGGATACTTATAATACTTATAATATGGCACACACCAATGACTTTTCGATGCTTTTCTAAGTTATGTGTGTATTTATCGCAGGTTTATAAGTGCCCGGTTAATGGCAATAGGCTCGCCACCTATTACATTGGGACCTAAACATAAACTGGCGAAATGTGGGTGCTAGCACCTCTGCCTACCCCTGCAGGGATATAGGCGTCAGTTTATGTTATAATACGGTTTAATGAGAAATGTCACACAATTTTATCGGTGCCTATATGAAATTCATTGAATTTAACTTAAGACTAGTCGCAATATCAATAGTTTCTTCAACAACAACAGAAGGAAAATAAAGGATTTTCAGATCACTGATTTTGCAACACAGCCCTACATTCCCGCGAAATATAATTCTAATTGCCACGGGGTTGCCAGATTTGGGAAGTGCGGGACCCGTATTTTGTTACCCATTGAGAAGCGCAGCGGGAGATTCCTATCAAGTGGGTAAAGTCTATCGCCTCTGCAAACAGGGGACCACGCAGATCCTTGTCGTCGACGATTTTTATCGCTTATGCATTAATATTCATCATTCATTAGCATTGTGCGAAATTGTGAATGAGCAAAATGTTGGATAAGTTTTTTAAAAGTTGGTACTTAGATAGAAAGGCTTTTCTAATTTTATATTATTTTTAACAAATAGCAACTATAAAATCATAGATATCATATTAAAGATTAATAAAATTGACGACCTCTGTGGTGTAGCGGTAGAGCGTTCGACTGCTAAGTCTGAGGTCACGTGTTCAATTCCCGCTAAATGCAAATATTTGTGTGTAAAAATGTAGCGACGCAAACAAAGATATTTGGTAGTCTCTACTTCCAAAGTAACAATTTTTGTCGATATCACGAATACCATCACAAACTTAACGATTTATCGGTATCTCCATATTGCTGACCATCCCAAATGTAGTCATTTGGGATGGTCAGCAATATGGAGATACCGATAAATCTGTTTGATAATGCTGTTTGACGCAAGAATCGTTACTGCATCCGATATTTTAGCTTGCGATTTCGGTAGCAAAGTCGTAGCGATAAATGTCGAGACTGCTGCGGCCCCTGTACGGGATCTTTGGTGAATGTTTAAGTTACATCTCCTTTAAATTAGACTAAAGCCGTCGGTTTGGACACAAGGGCGCCTAGCAGTTCTATACTTATTATCATTTCTGTGGGCAATAGATACTTACTTTGTCATAGAAGACTACGACTAGAAGAACAGATAGGTGTTAGTCATAGAAGACTTACTTCTATGACTAACACCTATAGTATGTAGTATGTAGTTGTCCACTGACCTGGGCAATAGATACTTATAAGACGTACTTCTATGACTAACACCTATAGGTATGTAGTTGTCCACTGACCTGATTGTGTTGGTTCTGTTCCGCCATCGCTTTCTCCTTGGCTTGCCGCTTACACTTGTAGCGGTGGTTTTGAAACCATATTTTGACCTGAAACAAATAAATTTATTAGAACTGGCTGCACATTGGATGGTTGGACCTTTTTTTTAATTTTTTGGTTTGTAAGTAATACACGATGATAAAACGCGATGGTAGCTGAATGGATAAGGACGCGGCCTCTACTCAGGGGTATCGAGTTCGAATCCGGTCGGACAGTACCAATGTAAATTTTACTTTGTGGCATTTACATGTGCTAATTAAATGATTTACCATCTGCTGACGGTGAAGGAAAAACATCGTGAGGAAACCCACATGTCCTAGAAGAAATTCTAAGGACCTGTCCGATCCACCAACCCGCATTAGGCTAGCGTGTGTGGATTAAGGACTAAACCCTCTCAGCTCTCTCGTTAGAGGAGAGGAGACCCGTGCCCAGTGGGACATAAATGGGTTGCTATTATATACGATGATGACTGATAAAGATCCAAAATCGTGGTAAAGCTAATTGAACGACAGGTTTAGATTTTAGTTTGTTACAAAATTTCTATTTTATCGATAAATTTAAGTGATAGACAATGATAGCGACAATTAAGAAGTTGCATATAAATTCTACACAAACATAAAACCGTAATCATACGGTTTATACCACTTGTACGGTTTATACGAACTTTTTAGCCGTTTTTTTTAATAATAATCACGTCAATTTTGACTTCACCTTGCCCAATGGCAAGTTAAAGCTAGTCTCAGGAATGAGGTTCACCATTCCAGACATCGATAGAGCTACAATTGTCGCCCTCCTCCACTCTCGTAACAACTTATTTATTTCATTTTGTTAATGTTTATTATAAAATAGTCATTTGTGATTTGTTAATATTCGGCATTTTTTGTCGCTAACTTTACCTACATTGCTTTGTATTTTTTTTTTACAAGTTCATTAATTACCACAGTATAAAAGAGCGCTAATCTCATCCTAAACTGCGTGATGAGTGAACAAGCGGAGTCACTAACTCCTCCCTAGAATTAGCGCTAGGCAGAGCCCAGTCAACACTCAGCCTTAATGACGGAAGAATAAACATTCCTTGTTTGCACCACCAAGCGGCCGGCCTTTGTCTACGTACGCTCCCGACGCAGAAATATACACTTTATTTATTATTTATACATCGAGAGCGTTTCGTCGTGTTTATTCTTTGAAATGGATGTATGCTCCTCCGTACTCAGATTCTCCTCACTTACGAAGTTACGATAAATACCCGCCATTTTGTTGATAGATCCGTTATAAAAACAAAATGTTACATGAACACAATCGCGTACTCGGCCACTAGACTTATTGGTTATTTTTCTATTTACTCTGTGGTGCTTCGTTGTGGGAATGTTGGCACTAGTGACGCGCTCTTTTGTACGTTCAGGAATGATGCTAGGTTATTTATGGAGGAAGTGAGAGTTAATGAACGGGCCCCGTTGACTGGCGTCGCTTATTGCACTCCGGCGAGGCTTGGACGCTCTCGTGTGGAGTACTTTCTTTCAATCTCCTTGTGCATAATGCTCGGTGTTGGCTCGCACGCACTCCAGCCTGAGTACGCTATTCACTTATTTGTTTTACATCTAAACGGCTGTTGTTACTCGTCGAGTGATGAGACATTTTGGGTGTGTCCGAAGGCTTTCGTGCTTGAGTTTACACCCACTTAGTAGTCGAGCATACTGTTTTTCTATTAAGTTATGCTAACTGCTACTGGAATTTGTGTTACTTTTTTTGTTCATAAGTAATTATTGTAAACCTTTCCGAGTTATTGACAGGTTTCTTTTTTTTATCATCCAAAATTCACGTTCATTAAAACCGAATAAAATAGTGCCCACCCAGTAAGCTGTCATCTTGTCAATACAAGTCAATTTTGGCGCCAATGACTTTCTTTAGCTGGAATTGAGGTTCAAATCATAAAAAGCTTAAATCAATAGACAATAAGGCTTGAACTTGTGTGGCAACTGATGGTAATAGTATGTTCTATGGCCCACGCGTAGGTGTTCCGTTTCTCTGAACCATGACTTGGAATATCGAGCGACAATTATAATAAATAAAGCTGCGTTCTTGTTTGTTTAACTCTTCATTTGCTGCAGTGATTTTTACCAGCGATGAGTGTGACTTTTAAAATTCGGAAAAAATATCTTGTGTGTTTGTGATTCAGGTGTGTGCTTAAGGATTCATAATGAATCTTAATTTTAAAGTTACAGTTAGACAAAACTTTCACGTATCTTCCCACCTTGAGAGTTCTTCAATTGAAGAGGCTTTTAGCATTATGTTTAGTATGTAAGAGACAATAACGTACCTATTCTAGAGATTTGCCTTAACGGGGAAACACTTCTGCCCTAAATATGATTATGGGTAACCAGAATAGCATGTTTTGGAGCGTTAAATATCTGCACGCTAGTTTATTTACAAACTTATCACACTAACACCAAGGTGGTATGGGCCCCATTAAAGACCTTCGGGGCCTAGCCAGCCTCACCTGCGAAGTACCTCTGTCGTGGAACCTTGCAGGTTTGAGAAGTCAAACGGAAGGACAAGGAATAGGTGGACCCCGGACTGTGAGGTGAAAGCCTTCAAGAAACCGGGTATTTACTTTTAACCTAATTGTTGTTCAAATGAAAAATACCTTCTAAATATAAGAGATTAAGTACCTAATAGGTAAATCTATCTCGTCATGGATTCATTACGAAAAGTGTCAATGATTTGTCATTTCCCATCACTCGCGGCCACAATGGTCGATTGTCGCACAATACTGCACCGAAGACTCTGTATCCGACGGAGCGCTGAATAAACACAGATGCGTACCATGACAGCACATCAATATGATTCATTTATTTAGTAACTTATAAAAATATTGGACGAAAAAAAACTCAAATACAAATCACTAAACCGTTGCTGTACAATTTTAAATCTTATTCCAAAGATGAATTTAATTTTTTGACAGTGACAGTGATTTGACAGATGCAAAATTAAGATGGTGGTAATAGAAAATGCTAAGTGAATGTTGGCTACAGAAATCGGGGTGATGTGTTTTTATAGGTGATTGAGGATTTTTCGATTACTATTAAGGACATTGTGCATCTAATTGAACATTACGGAAGCAATTTAGTGTTAAGCAGTCTAGTGAAAGTTTTATCATATACCTAGGTAGGTAATTATCTAACTGACAGATCCGTTACACACATCATAAGATTGAAACATGAGCAAGTCCGTACATTAGATACCTACCTGCTAAACTGAAACTAGAGTGACTAAATACATAATGGAACTGTTGGTATATTGCTTATTTTACATTAAAAAAGTGGGTAGAAATAAAAATCCGAAAACAATCTATGGCATATTATAGAACTTGGACAATTTGAACTTTAGACAGCAGCACCGTCATTTTATTTATTATATTACTTGTCCTAGCTGATTCTAAATCACTGTTGCCATAATGTCACCCCACACTAAAGGGAATTATTATCGCGTTAATTACACCTTCGTTGAATGTCCATTATCGCGATAAATAAACCTCATTTCTCGGTAATGTGGTGTAGACCCACCATGAAGAAGCGATTCCTGAAAATTTCACCCCTAATGGTTGAAACTGATACTGTAACGGATACTAATATTGCTGTCTACTAAATGACTGATACAAAATATCATAAACAAAACTTTAAAATTGAACATAACTTCAACCCCTGTCCTTCGACCGTGAAGCGTACGCCCACCAATATTTGCACAACAATTCAACAGATTAATATTTGTTAATCTTTGTTTATTAAAGACTTTTTAAAACATTACTTGTGTCAGCTACGGTTCGGTTTGTGCAAATAGACCTTAGCTCTTGTGCCAACAGTTGCGATTATGTAAACAAATTATTGTTAATAATTAATATTATATTACTATATACGGTAAAAAAAACTTTAACTCATTTGTCATAAAAAACATAAGAGCCGATATTATTTATGTAGTATATTTTATAATATATTTTTTGACATACAACGTTTTTATAGATTCACTAAAATGGTTGACAAAGAGTCACAAATGAAATTAAAAATTCGTAAAATTCAATTGAAACTTTAATAAAGTACAATCATCTGCTGAAGCATCGATTGAAAATTTAATTCAGAAAACTACACAACCAAAATTTGCTAGAATACCTACCTACTTAGGAAGATAAAACAACTTTCTTTACAATTCGGTAAACTATTTAGGCATAATTTTTATAATCTTACCAACTCTTAATAGCATAAAAGATATCTCAATTACTTCACCGCATGTCTGCAAAATAGTCTTACAAATGCACATAGGCAAAAAATCTACTGTCCGAATTAATAATTACCTAAAAAGTAGATCACGAAATCTCTTTAAGATCCTACGCAAACACCGCAACATTCACAATAGTACATTACAATTCAAATAATGGCCCTTACCTGCGCCACAAAGGGCTGTGTCAGGTGCATTATCCGCTTAAGATACTATTAATCCTTCACAATACCTTGCAAAAACCTTGCCATTCATAAAAATTTAATCTCAAATATATTGCTTTATGGTGGCAAGCCAAGCGAAAGCTAGGTAATCATTTTCGCGGTTATTAAATGCCCGGGAAGCAAATCAAAAGTTTATTCAAAATTTGTTTTGACATGTTGGCCGCATTGAAGCCGCGGGTTTGTCTTTGGTTCAATGATAGCGGAGATAAATATTGTGCTTTTAGAGTTCTCTAATAAATAGCAGAAAACTCCTTTCTTCATTTTGAATCTAAGTAGGTATTTAAGTATTATGTGAAGTTTCCACTTCACACAGAAGAGTAGTCCCAAAGTTGATACGAGTTTTAATAGAAAGTGCTGATTACTTAATTTTTTTTTATCTTTTGTTTTTTTTTTTGTTTGTGTTTTTAATGAGTGATGACCAAAGATATGAGTAGTTTTGGTTACATGCCTGATATTTTGCTATTTTTATTAATCGAATAGATTCAAAAGACATGAATCTTACCATTTTGTGATAAGATTCATGTCTTTTAAATCTATAGACAGGCTTCAGGTATAAAACGCCTACCAAGATCAAAGATTGAAATATGCCTAAGTACCTAATATTTTTTTACAAAATATAGATGATAAATGCAATGATTATATTTTTTATAATATTTTATCAATATGAACAGGTATAAGTACAGAACCAAATCAACCAAACTACGGTTCAAGTATGGAACATGTTTTTAAAAAGCTAAAATGAGGCAGATGATTTCGGCGGGCGTTTAACAGGAAGCTTATTGAAATCCCACGACGATTATAGGCTTATAAAAACCTCAAGTGGAATTATTGATCATAGCCACTGAGGGATGAGCCGCCGGCTTTCAATCGGGTTGGCCAAAATAATTATGATTTGAACGTAAATATTATTTAATAGAAACCTCCACACCGGGTTTGAATAAAAAATAAGCTTTTGAAAACCGCAGTACTTTCAAATTATTTCTTGCGTTTGGAATCTGAATAGATGCAGTAGATTCAATTAGATTGGTACTATCCAAAATTATTAAAGTTTTTTCATTTTTGATTGTAATAATTATGTAGTGAGCGTTTCAGTGGTGGATCTGAGGAATTGCCGAACATTTATTGCAGCGTATTTTCAACAGGCGGGATGAAAAAAAGAAGCACCGATATAACATTCCAAATGGCTATCACTGCTGCACCTTCCACACTTTTTATAGTTCACCCTGATTCCAAGTACAAAAAAGCAACTTGACGTCGGCCAGTGAACGAACATCGCTGATGATCGTTGACAGCTCATTGTTTCATGAAGCACCATTATCTCATTGCTCTCATTACGTAATACGAACGCCCGCATGCAGCATCCGCCGGAGACGCGGCAGTAGTGTTCGTGACCATAGACAAAGATGTTAGCTTTTGTTTTAAATTTTTTTTCGGCAGCTCTCACGGTGTTTGATAGCTGTTGAAATTTAGATTTTATGCACCCCTCTAATGTTTTACACTGCTTTGTTGCTGACAATCAATATAATTTGATTAAGGGGTTGATAAACTACAAATTGAAAAAAGAATATTAAAATACTGGTTTTATGATTTGACGTGTCAATAAAATTAGTACATTCGAATTTCTGAACGTAAAAATACTACCAACATAATAAAAAATACCATTAGCATTATTAAATCAAAGTTGATGCGGATTTCAAGCTCAGGGCTCGGCGGTATGATGGTAGCAAGTCGCGAACATCGAAATTTATTTAAGTTAAATAACGAAACTCGCCCTCTGTTTGCGCTCCAACGTCAAACAGTCGGATATTGTGGCCGTCTCCACTTTATTGCAGTGCTATTTAAGCTGTATGAATATGCACAGATTCAAAGTTTTCCTTTCTAAATGGGATTTTGATGTTGTTTGTATTATATTACTGCGAATTCTGAGTGAAATGAAAAGTCTTTTGAATATATTGATACGTAGGCCGTTAGCAGATAGATAGGTGATCTTGAAATTCGGCGTATTCAGTTGATTCCCCTGGCGCGTTCATACCAACACGATGCAAATGTATCTAGGTACCTTTATAACAATTTACAAATAAGCTGCACTTGCAATACATAGACTACTCACTTAGACACAAAATAGCGGGGCATTGTTATATCGGACTATTACCGACTAAAACCGCACGCCGTCTAGGTTCTTCTGACGGCAGGAGCTTCAAAATGCAAGCTTTCAATGCCACCTGGACTAGCACTCGGATAACTCGTAATAAAAAAATGGCATAAAAATTAGAAGCTACAGTAAATAATACTATCCCTGGTACTGTGACTCGATATCCCGATTTATATTTATACTCCGTGAAATATTATAAATATTTACATTACAAAAATTCGTCACCACTATTAATATAACTGTCAGGGGCACGCGCCCTATTTCCCACATTCGCGAAATTCAAATCCTTTACAACAATGCTTCTGTAATCTCTAGCCATGTCGATATAAATTTCATAAACTCGGCGCAACCCCGACAATAGGTTAGGTCCATGAATAATCTCCATTTTGACGCTGTCAACACCAGTCGTTTGGCGCCAAAACAAACGTCAAACGTGAACAATGGCGGCGCGCGCTAATCCGGAGATAATGCGTTGTTATTATAATTGGAGCGTGGTTCATGTATTGTTGGCTTGTGCAGGTTAATTAGGTTCATTGATTTGAGTCTTGAGATTGACCAAGTGAATAGTTTATGGTTTGGAGGATAATAGAATACCTACCGAACTAGTTTTATCAAATAAAAACTTGAATAGTTATTCAAAACATATTTTTGCTGAACAGAGTAGGAGTGAATCTTTTGTAATCTTAATTTTTTCTCATGTCTATGTAGGTATTTGCCTCCTAAACTACTGATGATAGCAATAGCCGAAGACTTCGGGCAAGTAGGTTTACAAGGAAGGTACTAGACTAGACCAAACTAGACCTACTCTTCTTTTGAGTCGTCCTCTAAATCAGTTGACTATCTTCTTTCAGTCTAACTACGAATCGTTCGAACTACGCTATTTTTCGTCTCGTACCTAAGTTGTGGGACAAATCATTGCCAATTGAATCATCAATGGCACTAGCTGATGGTTGGTATGTAATGGTTCGGTGGCGTTACTTCACCTCACTTTGAATTTTTCTACCTGTCGCAAAAATTTACAAAACAAGTACCTAGGTACCTACATAATTAACTTTAAGTATTTGAAAGTTCTTTTAAATATTCTTTATCCCACTTTGCCCTCACACCTCTCTTTTTAAACTGCTTGCCTAGTAACATCTTTGGTTACCAGCCCTAAAAATCGCTCATAAAACACAATGCTACAATCTGTTCCGTGTACACATTGCTTACAAGTTAGAAACGCGTGTCCACAATGTCGTCACGCCGAGGGCGTCACATGCCAACAACACACGATCATAAATCACAAGCTGAACGCACAGAACACGCTCACAAGCGCCTCCAGCGATGACCGGAGTCAATTACAGAAAACGCCCACAAACGCGTGCGGAATGCCCTGAGGTTGGTACCGCTGTAACGCTTGAATAGGGGAGTCTCTTTTTGATGTGATCAATTGCGGACAATTAGATTGCTTTGTTGTGATAAAGTGTTTGGTGCACCCCTATTTAGGAAAAAAGTGAAAAATTAAATTGTACTCAGTAGATTTTGCTGTTTTTTACTATCACCCTCTCCAAGTATTGGCTTCAGAACGTAAAGAACTGTTAGATACGTTATTCATAAAAGTAAACATCGAAGTCCGCGACTATAAAATATGTTGAACTGTCTAACCATAACACTTTAAATAAATTGTGTGTATTTATCGCAGGTTTATAAGTGCCCGGTTAATGGCAATAGGCTCGCCACCTATTACATTGGGACCTAAACATAAACTGTCGAAATGTGGGTGCTAGCACCTCTGCCTACCCCTTCGGGGATATAGGCGTGAGTTTATGCTATGTTATGTTATGTTTAAATAAATTAAAATGCTTAATTGTGGTGGTTAAATTTACAATTTTAAGTTAGAACCGGGCACAGACTAGATACTTAATAGTTATTTACTACGTCACCTTTGTGGAAGTTATATGTGCTAATCACATGATTTACCATCTGCTGACGGTGAAAGAAAAGCATCGTGAGGAAGCACATATTATGTCCTAGAAGAAATTCTAAGGACTTGTCCGATCCACCAACCCGCATTAGGCCAGCGTGTGTGGATTAAGGTCTAAACCCTCTCAGCTCTCTCGTTAGAGGAGAGGAGACCCGTGCCCAGCAGTGGGACATAAATGGGTTGCTATCAGGCCGCAATGCGCAAGTTCAGAATGGCATTGTCAGAAAATTAATCTGTAACTATTCGTTTCCAAAGAAAACTAATTCAACTGGATTCTATCGCGATATAATATAATATGTTGTTTTGCTGCTATACCACGTAAAGCACGGGTTCGATGCCCGCTTAATGCAAATAGTTGTATGTAAGAATAGATATTATATATTTTGCATTGGCTACCACATAGATTTGAAGTCACTCACCTGCGTAGGAGTGAGGTGGATGAGGGACGCGAGGTGTTCCCGCTCGGGCGCAGACAGGTACTTCTGTTGCTTGAACCGCCTCTCCAACTCGTACACCTGGACAAGAAATAGGGATAAATACCTTTTATACTGCTAAGGTAGTAAACAAACTTAACGTCCACTTGATGGTAACCACAGTGGGTAACCCAGGAATATCATCAAGAACCAAACGGTTCGGTGCCTCTTTTATTTGCCGCACCATAAAAACTTGGAACTTGTTACCAGCACATTGTGTTTCCTACCTCCTATAGTCCCGGGGCCTTTAAGCGGGGCGTGAAAAAGCATTTGATGAGACCGTCAAGCTGAGGGCCGCCAGCCGCCACTGTAACACTATCGGTGTATGTAGTGGTGACCCCAAGTTCTGTGACTTTACCTTTAGCTTACCATCAGACGAGGTGAAGTCATTTTGACGTGTAAAAAAAATATAGGCCTTTATTTCTTCAGCAGCATTTATATGAAGAGTTTTTATAACCGAAATGACTAGTATTTGTGTCGGATTGAAGTCGGTATTGTAGCCGGGATTTGAACCCGGTACCTACCTCTTGATCGAATGGTCGATTACTTGGTAGGAGCTAGGTCCAACCTGAGCAGTCCGACTGGGTTAGTACCTCCATCCTACAGAACACCGTGGCCATAATAACCATCGTGTTGTGTTCCCGCCGTTGAGTAGGGTAGCCAGAGATCATCCCTTCTCCCCCAACCCTACCCCTTCCTAGCTCCCCTTTCTTCTAGGACATGTGGGTTTCCTCACGATATTTTTCCTTCACCGTCAGCAGATAGTAAATCATGTGATTAGCACATATAAATTGTATGTATAATAAAAAGTAAAATTCACATTGGTTCTGTCTGGCCGGATTCGAACGCGCGTCCTTTCCAATTAGCTACCATTGCTGCAACGTTCAAGTCATAATATGTAGATATAATATAGGTGACATGAGTCCCAAATAAATAAAATAATAGATGCCAACAGAATTCTACACCCTTTGATCATTTAATTTATTAAACTTACAAAGGTAACGCAATTAAATATTATATAGCGTTCGTCACAATTGTTCAAAAGCACACACAGACAAACACTTTGCACAATTTGCGCGCACACACGCAAATATTGCCAAGTTTTCGCACACACACAGCAACGTCGGAATCACACTGCGAGTCGGAAAATTTCAGAGAAATAGAATTAATTACACGCGGTGTTGGGCGGCTGGGCGGGGCGTGGGCGGGCGCCGCCCTACAACGTCGCGTAATTTTGACTTAGTTAGCTTTTGTGCGCGGATGTACACGTTTGCTATTATTTAGTAGTTTGATATTAATTTAAGGCCCAGATTATCTGCATCATCATTCTCTGAACCTTTTTCCTAACTCAGTTGGGGTCGGCTTTCCAGTCTAAAAGCGAAAAGCATTGAAAAGTCATTGGTGTGTGCCATGGCGAACCTGGGATCGAACCCGAGACCTCGTCTCAGCAGTCCATTACCCAAACCACTAGGCTACCACGGTTACCTGCGGTTACGGTTATCGGTTATCTGCGAGACTAACAAATTACCGAAATCCAACTCCAACTGGTTGAGGACAAGGTTTAGAGGATGATGAAGTTACATCGATCTGATGACCTCTGTGTCGTAGTAGATCTTTGTGCGTTCGCCTATCGTGCGTTTGACGTTTTGTAAGTGCCGCATTTAATGGTCTACCTATCCAGAATAAATAATTTTTGACTTTGACTTGTTCTTCGTTCGTCAGAAGTCAGAAGTTCGATTCTTGGTCAGTGCAAATATTTGCTTACATGGGTGTTTCTATGTATGGCATTTATTTACGTTTTTTAATCTTGTGTTTGTTTGACAAAAGAATACTTATAATGATGCAACGGAAAGGTCATTTCGGAAGCTTAAAAACGGGAGACATGACAAAGTGGACAGAAACGGATAATAAAAAAAAAAATAATTTCATACTGACATTTTTTTATTTTTACTCATGCCTGTACCCTCATGCTTGTACACTTTTAGGGTAGGTAGAGCTATCACTATCATTACTTACATTTCACAAACTGTTTTCAGGTCCAAATAACACATCTCGGCCTATTCCTTTAAAGATATGTACACAAGCATGAGTTGTTAGGTACATTAGACAATTTTAGCCAAAAATAGAACCGATCCGCCTCCTTTTTTAAGTTGGTTAAGCATACTCTTCTCAATAAAGTAAAAAATATTTTTCTGAAAACCTCATCAAAATCAGTTTAAATAAACGCGAGATGATCGAGGGCAAACATACATACAAAGAAACTAACCTCCTTTTGGAGTTGGTTAAAACAACTAAAATCATTAGAATAGAATAGAATAGAAATAAACTTTATTGTACACCATCCTCTATAATCATTCATCATTCATAATCCTCTGTCAATTACTGCACACAAATACACCAAAACTGACGAAGCTACAAAACTAATTCCCTGGCGAAGTTGTGTTGACCCTGCCTACCCCCTGCAGCAGGCGCAAGTACCTTCGCTACGGTATACTTCCATAAACTCGTATTTGCGAATTCCGAGGGGAGCGTTATTTGCTGATCATTTTACAAATAAATGCGGCGCAGGGGCGATACCTGCCTCAATTCGTGAAATAAGGCAGGCTATGGATGCACCTACATTAAGTAACGCTAGTCATTCATTAGGTATGCATTAGGCATTAGGGCTAGAGCACGATCTAGACAAAAATCAAAAGTCAAAAATCATTTAGTAGACCATTAATCGACACAAAACTTCAAAATTAAAAATATTTAAAACTAGATAGGCAAATGGACCACCGCGTACCAGTTCAAAACGCGGAAAGATATTTGACATTAACAGAAAAACACAAAGAATCGGCATTGCCATCCAACGTGATAATGCCGCCAGCCTTTTGGGTTACCAGTCGACATCGATGGGGAGGAATTTTTCGACACCTAAACTTTTATTTGTACATACTACTTCTTTTAATGTAAATAATTTATTTTGTTATTTCTTAAGATAATTTTGTAACCTACAATAAATAATTTTTTTGTAACGATTCGGTCGCACCGTGAACAGACAGCTTTACTAGGGTGAATTGTCTTACCCGTGTGATGGCTATACGATATTATACGATGTGCTCTCATGGGGAGGTGCCATGGTGACCGCGACAGACAATCCGGGCGAGGTAACTGTTCATTATTTGTGACTTAAATACTTTGTTTGTGGTGATTGACAGTACGAGTCTAATTACAAAAAAACAATAGCTGAATTTTAGGTATTCACCTGTTTTATCAAATTGGTATAGATATTCTATCTCACGAAGGCGGGTGAACAATTAAATAGTAGTACCTGTGTCTTGAAAATACGCGTACTTACATGTGTGTGCAAAAGTTCATGTCACGTCAAAAGAAATTCATGTAGCAGTTAGTAGAACAATAATTGCATTGCAAGTAATTCATTTTTAAAAGCAATGTGTATATATATGTTTTACTACAATGACAGCTAAACCACCTTCGTGAAATAGAACATCTATAAGAAGTTGTTATTTCGACCGTCCCTACGTCTAATCCTATCCTACTAATATTATAAAAGCGAAAGTTTAGTACAGAGATGGATTATTATGAACTTTTATCACTTATTTAGTTATGCATCAGAATTACTTATTCGTACTTATAGAAAGTAGCTGAAGTCGAACTATTTTTTTTAACAAAACTGGCAAACCATGCACCTTTCTACCACTTAGGTGACTGTACTTAGGGACCATCGATTTATAGCTGGCAACATTAACGTAAGATAATAATAAGAGAATCAGCATTGCCATTCAGCGTGGCAATGCTGCCAGCCTTCTGGGCACATTACCAGTCAGCGATGATGCGGAGGAATTTTTTGACGCCATGTAAATATTTATTTTGTTTAGTTTTTAGTTTTTATTTTAATGTCAATATTATTTAATTTTAATTAAGAAAATGAATTTAAGTACATACCTACCTATTTAATTTTATACTGTTAATTGATGGATCTTGAATTATAGTGGAATAAAATTCAAAAAAAAAGATAATAATATAATTAATCTCTTAGTCGTATCACCGCGGCAAGACGCGATGAAATTAGGTTTATTTTAGACCCTCCCCTTCGAGGTCTTGGATCTATGACAGAACTATAGCTAGGTAGTACCTAACTATTTATGCAGGTTCCTAAGTTATGTAGGTATATAAAGTAATAGAATGTATAACATTGATAATTTATGCTCTGTTTCGATATTAAGATATTTAAATTGAGTCTTGTCAACGCCTGTTTGCGTGAAGTTGCATACAGCGCCGAAGTGACTATTTTTTTTTATACCACTTAGGTGGCAGACAAGCACACTAATATTCATTTTAATATCTAGTTGAATTGCTTGCGTTAGAAGCGGGTAGCATAATGGCCAGGATTCAAACCCGGTACCTTTCGATCTAAGGCCGAGCCCTGAATCACTAAGCTACTTTTACCAATTAATAATTTATTTATTAAAAATTCCCAGATTCCATTACAAATGTATATATAAAATAGGTCCTGAGACTTTACCTTTAGCCTACCAACAGGCGAGGTGAAGTCATTGACGTGTCCAATATAAAAAAGTAGATTCTCACCTGTGCTTGCGTGAAGAGGACCCTTCTCTTCCGTCTCTGGGCGAGGGGGAACTGCATGGGCTTGGCGTCAGGACCGGCGCACGCCGCCAGGCCCCCCATGTTGTTCACGTGGCCCATCCCGCCAGAGGTTGACGTCATGAGCCTGGAAACTAAAGCAGCCGCTCAGATACGCACACTTTGAGTACCTACTTACAAGCTGGGACTTGGGACTCGACTCTGCTAAAGACAAACCACACTCTAAAAATGCTATTTAATTGTAGACTTTATCGAAATACCGATAAAGTCTAAAATCAAATGAAAAGAATTCATTCGCTCTACAAAATATTATTTAATTTTAGACTTTAAACTGACAACGATGAAGTCCAAAATTAAATTGTATTTTTTTAAGTGTGTGTTTTGCGAAGTAGTATGACAATGGCTAGTTTTAACAGAATCGAGACCCTAGACCCTAGACATATGTCCTATCATCATTCTTTTTTATCGTGTAGGAATCCCCAACTATTCCACCTCCGTCGGCTATCTGGGGTAGTTATATCGTAATCGAACCGACTAAAACCGCACGCTGTCTCGGGTCTTAATTACTCAATTTTCTCAACTTAATTTCCGTGAAGCGACTGCCATCAGATCTGACCTACACAACCCATTAGCGACATCGAAGTTCTTTAGTTAGATTAATTTTCGGACTTTTTAGGGCTCCAACTACCCGTAACGACTGCCATAGATGTAGGTAAGTATGGCAACCGGGACCGACGGCTTAATGTGCTCTCCGAGGCATGGATAAACCCATACCAATGCAAATAATTATTTTCACGCACACTAATATTTGCACTAAGCGAGAATAGAACCCGCGACCTCCAACGTAGCAGTAGTACGCTCTGCCACCACGCCACGGAGGTCATAAATAATGTAACGTCATTATTTGCAAAATACGTACATAAAATACCTAAGTAGATACCATTATGTACTTATTACACTGATCTGTATTATCTATAGCACACAGATCAGTGACTTATTACATAAAAATGTTAAAGGTTTTACTGAAATATAAAATTCTTAGTACTCGTCACATTAAAAATTTACATTTTTAAAACCTCAAAGGAATAAAATCCTCGTCACAGTTGTTGCACTCGCAATGAAACAGTACCACATCACTTTAATCACATTTTTATCCATCCTCACGAATTATAAAGGGAGAGTACAGAGAAAAATTAAAATTAATACTTTCCCGCGGTAGAAATTAATCTCTTAGTGCTGGCAACATTTAAGCGGCCCGCCATTTTCCTAATGACACTAGACGAGATGGTTTCCCGCGCTACTTTGCTATGTATTTAATCACTTTGAGAGCTTATACAGTTGTGTTTATGTAACTGTAATTTACATATTATTTGTATAAATAAAATACTTCTGTGGAATTACCTGCTGTATCGGTATTACATGTTTAATAAACAATAGCTAAGTAGGAATTTACCGGAATATCCTCGATACTTACATATGTACAGTCAGCGTCAAAAATAGATGATAATTGCACAGATTTAAAAACATAAAATCTCAATTTTTGATCAAACTACTCACTGAATTTGCACATGAGTAAACAACATTTTTATCAAAAGATATAAAATACTTCGCTCAAAAATTAATGTTGAAAATCTGAAAATGATCATTTACTCTTGACGCTGACACCACACGTCCTAATTATCAAAGTCAAAGTCAAAAATCATTTATTCTGTTTACTTAGAACATTATATGCGGCACTTACAAAACATCAAAATCAAAAATATTTAAAACTAGAAGCAAATGGACCACCGGTTCGAAACGCGGCCCAGACCTGAGAAGACTCCAGCAAGAAACTCAGCGGGCGGTTTTTTTGGTCTATTTACAATTATCTCCTTAGTATGTATAAGTATTGCAATAAAATTATAATGTTTCAGTTTTATACTGCAATTCATATAAATCGATAATAAAAGATATTTGAGCGCAAACAAAAATACAGTAGCGCAGCGTGCCACCAAAACTGTCGGAACAGCATATTAAAATAATTCCAGGCACAAGTTCGTTCCGAATTCGGCAACAGCAGCAATATCCCGCGCATTACACACGTCTGCCCGCTTCTATTTACACAACACTCGACCAAAAGGGTCTTTCAATAAAATATTACGCCCTATTCTGTCTTGCTCCATTGTGCGTGTGGCTGTATTGTGCGATATCATTGCTTCATCAAAAAAGTTATATGTCAGAAGCTATGGGTTCTTTACGTTTTAAAACTTAAATGGGATAAACATAAACACATTTTTTGAAATAATTATGTTCTAAATTCAAATATGAACACAAGAAATGTTGATTAATTTAAAAAAGTACTCTGTATCTGCACGTGTACCATGGTCTAGTCATAATTATATTGTCGTATCTTACCAACCGATTTGATTAGTTGTTTTGATCGCATAAAAAGAATTTTCTACAATTTGAGTCCTGTAGACTCAAATTCAGACGCGATTTTGAGTCTACACGACTTTGCTACGGAAACTGTAGCACTTAGCTACGACTATCACGTCGCTATGTTCGACAGTATTAGCATGCTATAAATATATCGTCGCAGTTAAAATTATTAATGTATTATGACTATACTAGTAAGCTAAAATATATACAATGTCATTGATTGCGCATACCTAATATCTAGAATTAAATGTTAAACATAGCGACAGGTTATTCGTAGCTGTACGCTCTACAACTTTCGTAGCAATCTCCTGTAGACTATTCTCAACTTAATTGACAATACTCCAGCTATTGCTCCATGACGGGTGTTACTATCATAAACGATAACTTGAACAAACTAATGTAATGCTAAAGGCAAAGTCAAATTCATGACAAAACTAGCCTATACCAGCGGCTCCGCTTACGTGTACGTCGGTTTTCGCATTTATTGTCTATATCTCCGGTTCTACTCAACCGATTGTGATTAAACATTCGTTAGATTGGAAGTCTGACTAAGACCTTTCAAATAAAAAGACACATCAAAATTCGTTCACTAGTTTTTGCGTCCATTACGAACAAACAGACAAGAATTACAAAGAAAATATTTTTGTGTTCAGAATCGTTCTTAAAACATAACTCAATATTTTTTTTTAATATCTCCAGTGTAAAAACATAGCTATATAATTTACAATTTTATAGATTAAAAACATGTCCTACCTACAAACTTCTTACACGGTACCCTAAGAAACTGCCAGCACGTTCGTTTCGAAAAGCAAACCTTCTTTATTATTGTCAATGGACCACCGGACATTTTGTTATCTGTGCATCTCGATTCTCGATTTAATTTAAATGTAGAACGTAGCGCTATTCCATGATGGCGGCTCAACGGTTCAATGGCGGATCGAGGGCGTTTTAGATCTTATCGAATCGTTAAATGACACGTAAAAGGGCTGTTTACAAACACTCAATCGATTTTTAATAAATAGTTCAATAACAGTTCGATTTTTTGTAATTGCTCGTAGTTTTGATGCTTTTACTTACTTCTCCCGTACTTTTTATAGGTCTTTACAAAGTGTTATGATAATTTGTATACCTACTAGCTGTGCCCTGCGGTTTCGCCCGTGGCAGGTTAAAAGTATACTATGTCCGTCTCCTAGTTCTAAGCTACCTCCCAAACTCCCAACCAATTTCCAGGCAAATCGATTCCGCCGTTCTTGAGTCATAAATAATGTAACTAGCACGACTTTGTTTTATAGGCAAGTAAGCATACATATTATACCTACATAGATTTTTAGTTCACTTCAAAAGAAGTCACAGTTTGTCATGTATATTTGTATGCATATTATTCTATGATTATCTCGCTTTCGATAGAAGCAATTTTGATGCGATTTAGAAAAGTATTTGTTACAATCTGGAGAAGGCTTTAGTCCTAGGTACTTTACCAACTTAAGTTGGTTTCATTATTTATAACAAAAAACTATCTATTGTTATTATTTGCTTTGAAACAATTTCGCTATTAGAATTACACTTTATCTACAAGCCCTGGTTTCAAATTCTTAAATACAGATATTTTTATTCTTAATTCTCTCCTGTCACCACCAAATTCCCTTCAGAATATTATAAGTAGATATGATTGAGACCTCACAATTTTATAAAAATACAGCACTCATGTCCCCGTGACAGGGGTCCGACACAGCCGCATATATTTTGACAACAAATACCGCTGTAATTGAACCGGGGTGGACGAGGGACGCCGCGCGTCAAAACATGTAGTGCAAACGAAACTATTTTCATGGTCGAGTTGCCAAGTTAAAAATATTATGCAGTTGGTAAAATCTATTTGAGCATAGCCTACTATAATTTTGATATAGTGCATGGCATCTAACTTGGTAAGATTTTGGAGTAGTGTGGGCCCCACTACTCCAAAACCTTGCCAAGTTAGATGCCGTACACTAAAGTATAGTTTCTTATAGCGATTTCATGAATGATATTGCATTCAATTAATGAATTTCATGTTGATGTTTCTACTCTACATTATTTTTACTGTTCTTCAACGACGATTAAAGATTTAATGAAGTTCATTTGGCAGTTGGTAAAAATATCCTATCTGAGTAAAAAAAAAGGTAGCGGATTCCATTCCCGCTGAATGCAAATATTTTTATGGACGAACATCACAGAATAACTAATAAAATGTCTGTTTATATTGGTCTGACAAACCTAATCCTTTTTTTTATAGTCGATAGGCTCGCGTTTGACCACTATCTCACCTGATGGTAAGTGACGATGTGGTCGACGATGGAGCACGCTTGCCTAGAAGCAGCCTGTTCACTCTAGACTTAAAGACATGTAATTCTTATACTTGTATTACCTACTACAAATGAAACTTAACCATGCTAAGTAGTATTTGGTAAGTATAATTTATGACACTTTTTCTTCCCATTGCTGCATTGTATTAAAAAGTGAAATAGATAAAAAAACTGATCAGATACTTTTGATTCCTAAACATCTGTCCAGTCTTTTGTTAAGTTAACCCATATCCAATAACATTAGCAACCATTACGAACAGAATGCCCACCAATTATCATTCTTCCCACAGAAAATAAATAGTTGCGCAACAAAACGGTCACTTAGCACCGACGCGTGCGTTTGATGACGCGATTGGCGTGAAATTGGCCAGGACTTGGCTACTGAGGGGCAGAGGGACGGGTGAGGGACTTGCCGAGGGGCGAGCGTGCATCTGACGGCTGCTGACCGCTAGTAATTATCAACTAGACAATGCTAGTTGGAAATTCAGAGAAGTTTTAATGACTTGGTTTACCGTAAGCGAAGCGGCAAGTGAGATGGATTAATATTTTTAAAATAATTGACTAAGTAACAGTAAACTTAAAACACTTTTTATTTATCCTTCTTACGAAAAAAAAACGAACTAATTATTTTTGTTGTTAATATTAAATAAATGTGTAGAGACTAATAATTTCCAAGCAGTGCCCAGTTGTTATTAAAAAAAGATAAAAATGTTTTCTTTTGTTACCTCGTTGCGGTTACAAATCATGGTTACGAAGATGGACGAAAAGATCTTGGTTTGTAACTAGGTAACGAAAAAAGAGAACATTTTCTTCTATTGTAGCGGTTTACAAAACACAGTTACATAGGTGGCCGAAAGGTTTCAAAATGCCTCAATGAAATCGCATCGATATTGTTATTTATAGTCGCGGGGAGTGTTGCACTGACGCGTTAGTTAATGTGAACTCGATCACTACATTGCATTGTGATCTTGGCCTCTCAAGTAGATGTTAAATTGAACCTTATTGGCGACTTTAACGTTCCCCTTCAAGGGCAATTTATTATGCCACTAGCTTATATAATATTCTAGAACATGGCCAGCTGAAGTATTGTTTTAGCGTCTTAAGAAACTCGTCAGAAAAATCATAAAGGACAATTTTTTTGGATACTACGAGAATAATAAAGTTAGTGATGGACGTGAAAACTACTGAACGGATTTTGATGCGGTTTTTTTATTAGAAAGGTCTTAGTCAGACTTAAAATCTTACGCATATTTGATTTCAATCAGTTTAGTAAAACCGGAGATATAGTAAAAAAACTGGCATCCACACGGGCAGAGCAGCGGGCATAAGCTATAGCAGAGGATATTTGTTACTTAATCACGTTTTAAAGGCTGAACGGATCTGGCTGAAATTTGGCACAGGAATAGATTATAGTCTAAAATAAAACAGATTAAAAGAGATATTTCACTTTGGGCCCCCTAATTGTACACAATCCAGAAAAAAAGAGAATTAATTTTGTTATTGGCAAAAATACAATTATATTTATTCGCCTCAGAAATTCAAGGCCATATTTTAATAAAATATCATTACATTTTTATAGTTTTAGTCCACCATGTTTGTTGTGTTGCAAGAAAGTGTTTAGGTAAGTATTTAGTTAGATTCCGCCCGTAATACAAAGCATAGTGAAAAATGAAAACTACATTAGCTAGCTATTTTTTTAAGTAGTGTACAATTATCGGGCCCAAGGTCCATACATTTGTGAAACATCTCATTTTATCCATGGTTGCAGGAACGGAATCAAAATTCCACGCGGGTAGGGCAGCTAGTATGTATTATCCAACCTACTTTTTATATTTCCATCGTATTTTTAATTAAATTGTTTAATTGTATCTATTTTCTATTGAATTAACTAGCTAATCTTAAATCACCGAACTATGCGGCTTGTCGATGCGACGGCGACGGTGCCTACTCGTCTCACGAGGTTGACCCAATCAACTTGCCCACTTATAAGTACTTGACGCCGAGTAAAAAAATAGTAGCACACGACCAATATGGAAAAACACAACAATTAGTAAATAATTATTGACATTCTTCCAATATTTTACATAATAAAGACTGACATGCTCGTCAATTTGACCTTGAAAGCGATAAATGTAAGATGATTGCATTTAGCGGAGATGCGAATGTTAAGACAGTGTGAAGTGATGCGAATGTACCTACAGAATACAAAAGAGATTCTGAAAGTTGAAAAGGCAAGAGAGGCAGTCCGAGAGAAGATGTACAGAATAGAAGAGATGGGCATTGAAAAGGTAAGAGAGTACAAAAGAAGATGAATGGATTGTGTGGCAAGGAAAAGAGTACCTAAATGAGGCGATGACATCTGGCTGGGCCTTGGTTCTGCTAAAGACAACCCACTGTCATTCTACTGACACTCTAAAAATGCCATTTAATTGTAGACTTTACTGTTAAACAGTTAAAGTCTAAAATCAATTGAAAAGAATTCATTAAACTTTTTCATTCACTCTACAAAATATCATTTAATTTTAGACTTTAACTTGATAACAATGAAGTCTACAGTTAAATGGCATTTTTATAGTGTCAGTGGCTAGACACTGGTTTGCCTTTAGCAGAATCGAAGCCCTGATTTATCTGTATAGAAGAGACTGAGTCGTATCGCCAGTAATAAGTAATTAGGACAAGGGCAAATGTAAAAAGACTGACATATTCAACACTTATAAGTTGAAGGTAAAATGGAGTTAATCAAATAATATCGTCTGTGGTAATAAGTACTGTAACTATGTTGCTTAATTTAAAAGGTCAATTCCCAAGATTTAGCAGAGAACTAATAAAGTAATGTTTGTAGTACTGAGTGTGGCTTCTCTCTTTAAAGTCTCCCAAGCGGATTTGATTCCCGGGTTAGGCAAAGTGTTGTTAAACTACACAAGCTTTTATTTTTCTTGCAATGTTAGAATATTAGATTGTGAAGTTCAAACTTGTAAACTAAATTCCTTTTATGTATGTATGTTCATTTGGTAGAGCTCTCCCCCTAGAAAGGTGGTCCAGAGTGGGTTTAAGCACAGAGTACCTAATTAAGCGCATCATAGGTTTAACTTTTTCTGAGATGGTTAAATTATAAAGCATATTTTTTTTGTCTCCAAAACTAAATAAAACGTTTTCATATAACCTCAATCCGGTTCTCAATTGCATAACTAATAATCTGTCGCGCGCGGATTATGCATAAACATATTAAAACGGTTAATGAAACAGGTAAGCACGTAAGTTAACTAACATGCATAAATATTTATAAAATGAATCACGAAAATTGTGATATTTGCTAAAGCACTAAAAATCCAAGCCGGCGTTCATAATGAGTTCGTACGTGCTCGTACCACGTCGGCAATTGTCGGCAATTGTCGGCAATTGTCGGCAATTGTCGGCTGTACTCGGTGTGTGCGCCCGCGTCACGCTTCTAGACAATATTTGCTCACTACTAATGGATTTTGCAAAGGGTCTCTACATATATGCGAATTTCAAAGTAAAATTCTGTATTATAACTAGTTTTTGCTAAAGATTTATCTGGAATACCTTATGTTCAAGGTCAATAATGAAAAGGCTAGGAATGTACCTAAATAAAAAGTTTATCCAGATTGACTTCATTACAAAACATTCACTAAGCAATGTAGGCAAAACCGATGGCAAAACTTAACCACCACAAAAGATGTAGGTTATAATTGATTTAGTTTGTTCTTTTAAAAGTAGGTAGTAAAGATTAATGTTTTATTTTCATATTAGGTACTTATATAATTATTATACAAACATGGTACTTAACTAACAAATAGAAATAAAAATTCTACAAAATAAAAAAAAATAAAAAATAAAAAATAATTTAGTTATTGTTGATAAGTACTTAGTTGTGAAAATGGTGTTTTAGAAAACTTTATAAGTGTTGTAATTACTGCACGACTGTCATTCTGTGTCATCTCTCAAGTCCATATTAATATGGGAATCGGATTTTTCCTTTAAATCTCAGTAGCCAAAAAAAATTATCATATTAAATTCAGATAATCCCATGAGCTGTCTCTAACAGTTCATAATAATCGTATTAAAATTCAAACTGCGTACGCCTCGGGTCGTCCCCTCGCGAATGTTGCCAACGCTAAATAAACTCCAGCAAATTGTGCGTGAATAAACATTGACAATAATACTCTCATTGTTGCAACCCTAGCCGGGTGTGCTGTGAAAACAGACGATGTTGTCAGCGATCGAGAAATGAGATGAATTGTTCTCCAAACTTTTGTAGCTTCGGTGACGAGAAGGTATTTTTTGAGTTTTGGGAAGTTTCGATTTTAGTTTTGGGGTCTACAGGTTAGGAGCTTAGTCATATTCACAATTTACTTGACTAATGAAATTTATGTCACTACTGACTTGTATAGTTTTTAATTAAGTAGGGGTGTTGTGATACCTTCGCTCAGCTAGGTAAATTTGCTAGGTATGGTTTGGGCTTCCCAGTAAATGCCTCTGATAACACAATCATAGAGCAGAAACGTCATCGATACAATAGGTGAAGAAGTACCTAAATCATAGCAATAACCTCTAATAAGATCTATGTAACCTAAAGCTATCTAATACGTTATTAGTTGACGGCTGCAAAACTTAATATGTATAAGTATGGTTTGCAGTAAGATCATTCCAACAGTTTATAAAGTATGATTCAGCAAAGAAAAAATTGTGAGATCTAGCTTTTTAACTTTTGTGCCATTGATTTTATCAATACATATTAAGATCATTTCATTTAGAGTATATTATACTGTCTAGAATATTATATCTTTACCAAGCAACCATTACAAAACGCACACACCGAAAACCTAAACTAACAATGTCTATCTCAACAACAGCACCCACCGCTGGACATCAAAACGGAACTGCCACCATTTCTAAACGTAAACAAACCAACAAAGATGGTGGAAATGAAATAGCAAACATTTCTGCGGCTATTTCAATGTGGCTACAGCAAGGAAGATGAACGGCGGGCTGCGGGTGACGCGGCCACTCGCTCGCATTAGACGCGCCTGCTCGGAAACTAAGTGTGTCACACACTCTTATTTTTTCCCCGCGGCAATTTTAATTTACCGCTGACCGTGGGTACGTTTGACGCTGCAGCCTCGCAACACTTGAAAATTGCTATCGGCCTGTTTTAAATTGTGTGGGTATTTTTTACAGGATATTGTACGCCAACTAAAAATTTGTACGGCGACCAATGAGTAATAATCAGAAATCCATAAATGCATTTTTATTTAAATAGTACAATTTGCAAATATTATCACATAAAGGAGAAATGAATATTTGGATGGAGTTCAAGATTAAAGATGTACTGCAACTGCACGTTAGGGCCTCGATTCTGCTAAAGGCTCACTGTCATTCCAATGACACTCTAAAAATGTCACTTAATTGTAGACTTTATCGTTAAACAGTTAAAGTCTAAAATCAAATAAAAAGAATTCATTAAACTTCTTCATTCGCTCTACAAAATATCATTTAATTTTAGACTTTAACTTGATAACAATAAAGTCTACAATTAAAGGGCATTTTTAGAGTGTCAGTGGCATGACACTGGTTTGCCTTTAGCAGACTCGAGTGCATTTAAATATAAAAAAACAAATGTCCATATAGTTACGAAATTGTTTTTGCAATACGTTAAACGAATGGTGTTGGTTGCCATACACACATATTTTACATCGACCAGATGTCATTGAAGATCACAACTTTACACACTAAGTACTTTAAGTAAAGTCACAAGTTAACTTATTATTATTAAGTGATATTTACAAAACCTTTCACACTACTAACATATACATATAACTATCGAACACCAATTACCATACACATTATCATAAACTTAAATAATTTCTCCAGAATCGACCGAAGCCTTCGATGCATCGTCATGGCGTTATTTGCGGACGTGAGGCCTAAGGTTTACACAGTCAAGTCTCTAGTGGTGGGCAAATATGGGCCCGATCAAATGGGATTGCTTATTTTGTCTGTCTACACAGGCTCCCTAGTACAACAGGTATGGACGTCGGGCGTGCCTCAGGGTCCTTGCTCGGTCCTTCGTCTCACTAACATTTTTTTTTCTCAAATAATTCGGTGGGCATTTGGGATGTTTTTTGTCCATTGGACATCACTCGACAGTTTACCGTTTTAATCTGTTCTCAGAGATACTCGTATGCGCGGAAGCGTAGTGTATTATTGTGTTAAATTATTTGTAAATTTTGTTAAACAACCTCTTGATTTTGTTTCGATTGTATTATGTTTTCTTTCCCTGTGCATGAATGTTTTCGACCAGTTTTATATATTTTTTAAATATAATGAAACCTCATGCGCTATAACTCGTTTTAAGAGTTATGTTATTACTTTTTAATTTGGGTTAGGATTTATTAGTATATTCACTTATCTTCATGCTTAACGGCGTTTAGATATTTTTATGTTATGATAGGTATCACATAAATATATGAAAGTTTATACCTAGATTACAACAAATATGAATGTTGAAAGATAGATAATACATAGCGTATAATACAAAACTAGATCTGTACTCTGCATTTCAAGTGTAAAAAAAAATCCCTCAATAATTTCGCGCGTACGATGCGTCCCTATTTTTGTATTTTGTAATCATTGGATAGGACGCTTTAATAATGTGATCTATTTATCTCCAACCTATTTTATTCCCTATAACGAACCTTTGACAACTTACTAAATAAATTAATCCTTCGTCTGCTTCGTTAATTGCTCTCGTTTCGTTTCCGACTCATCACAAACGGTCGCCATCTTTGTTTTGTATTGTTTGAGCTGTACACGTGAATCAAGTTATTGTTCTCAAACAGTTAGTCGCTTTTAAAGCTCTCTGGTTTACATTGCTATTGTTTGTTAGTTGTTTATATTTTGTAGTCATTATAAGTATTTCTTTTTTCATTTTACGATCTTGTATATACAAATACACGTACGAATAACAATAATTATTATATTTCTGGTTCTATGGTATTTTTTATTTTCAATTCTTAAAGTATTTACTAAGTCTCGTTTTTATTGTTGAATACCGTCAGTAAGTACATTCATAACCTATAATTCCATCCTCTGATTTGAAATAGACTACATCAGTCTAATGCAAAAACATTCAGATGAATTTCTGTAAGAACAGAATCTTTACAGAACCTAACTTTTTAGATGGCAAACAATTTTATGAAAAAAATATTATTCTCTTCAAATTTAGAGTTTTATACCCCGTCGGACTTCCTAACTTTTTCTGACAATTACAAACGCAAAAACAAAAGAATTAGCGAAATTGGTCCAGTAGTTCACGCGTGATGCCGTGACCAAGGGAAATAGGGATTCATATAAATTATAATAGATTAACGTCCATGGATACAAGTCCCTGAGGTCTTAAATATTTTAAGAAATATCAGTGTTGCCACCAATACACAAAAAAATCTCCTAACTTTTCCGACGCTCCAAACTTAAACTCCCGAGTCTAATCACTCAAAAATTGATCGGCATCTTCAAATTTCTCCACAAACCACAATCAACAATAGTATTTATACTTTCTCCCAAACTACTGGGGTTTCTTGGTAGTTAAGATTGAATTACTGCTAGTATTTGTTCCGTATTGTCTTGCGTTCGAGTGGCGTTTGATTGCGGAGACCGTTAAGTTTGTCAACCTATTTACTTATATTAATTATAGTTTGTGGATAACAACTTAAAACGCTTGATTTCATGGAACACTTATCAATGATTGCTGTTGTCGTTGAAGATTGAGAACTGAATTACGTATTTATTTTTATTTAAATGATCTTTATGTACTACCCGTTCGCGCTAAGTTTGCCGCTGTCAACTGTCACGCGTTTAGCGTTGTCTCACATATATAATAAGTAAACGTAATGTATAAAAAGTATAATAAAAAAAAATAAGTTGTTTGTTGCATGTGAAAACTATAAAAAATGGTCTGTAGTAGGTAATGTAAATTGTCTTGTTATCTAGTTATTAAAACTGTTTGTTTTCCGAATAAAATAATAATAAAAAAAGTATGTATTTACAAAAAAAAAGGAAATAAGTAAGTATGTTTATCAGCATTCTAGAACCCATAACACCAGCTAGTTAAACTAAGCTTACTTTGGGTCTAGGGACCGATGTGTAGAATGTCGTTGAATTATTATTTTTTTAAACCTATAACAACCATAGTTCAGTAATGTCGAAACCATGAAACCCAAGTCATGTGCATTTTTATCAAGTGGTTGGTTACATAAACTTCATAACTCAAACGTTAACGATCGTTACTTGATTGACATGACATTGGAGCTTGAAATATTATTGATGATAAATAACTTCAATGTGGAACATTCATTTACGTCATAACTACACCTTCATGGTCATTTCCTATGTGTTTTTATATTTATCTAGTTGTGCTTTCATTTATTTAGAAGCAAAGACACGCTTACAAGTTTCTTTCAAGTAATAACTATTATTTAATATTATACTACCTGAGCCGACTAAGCCGAGTACTTAATTGCATGTCTGCCATCAAAGTTGGATAAACAAAATCATCAAAATCACCTTTTTTTAATATTTTATGTACATAATACATTTTTTGAGGTGGATAGGTAGAGTTCAGTGCTAGACGTAATGTAACATGTTACAATGCGAACATTCGTGTCGTCTGTACAGATAATTTCAGTTTCATAAAAATCGCTTATTTCCCGAATTAGGTAGGCACATTACGCAAATTCGCTTGATACCCCGTACGGAAAGTATAAATGCCTGTTTGGTAAATTACAACTAAGTACTATTGGGTATTGTAATATGTTACAAATTGTTTTCTGATACATTATTCAAAACCGCTTATTTCAACGTGCTGACTGCGCGAAAGATCGCTTTATAACATGTTACATTACGCCGTGTAACATTGGCCAATAATACCCAGACTAATGTACATTAATCCAGTTAATCAAACTACCACGTTACATAGCGCTCCGAAAACAACCGCCATAGCTTTTACTTTTAATTCCAAGAACATAATTAGAAGCATTAATATTTATATATTTTAGTCTACAAACTTGTCAACAAACATTACGCGTAATATTAACCCGGTGGAATCCCAAGAAATAGTTTATTTCGACGAAAACGTGAGCATAAACAAATAGTTTTGTTGTTTACAGAACCAAGCGATACTCTATGCACCTGCGGTAATAACCAGTGGCGTAACAATAGGGTGGCAGGGGTGGCAAAATGCCACGGGCCCCCGACCCAAGGGGGCCCCGGCCCAAGAGGCCGCGAGCGCAAAAATATTTTTTAGCATTGTACCTGAGTATTTTATTTTATTTGAAAAGTATATATTTATAATTTCTGGGCCTAGATTGTGCTAAAGGCAAACCACTGTCATGTCACTGATACTATTCAATTGTAGACTTTACCGTTATACAGTTAAAGTCTAAAATCAAATGAAAAGAGTTCATTAAACTTTTCGATTCGCTCTACATAATATCATTTAAGTAATTTTAATCTTTAACCTGATAACAATAAAGACCAAAATTAAATGGCATTTCTTGTAGTGTCAGTAGTATGACAGTAGCTTGTTTTAACAGAATCGAGGCCCTGTTTAAAATCTAAAGTGAGACAACTAAAGACACAATTTCAAGTTAATGGTTAAGCATTTCAACCAACCTCAACAAAAAGATGTTGATTCATTTTTAGAGATGTACATTTGTACAGTACATATTACCACCAGTGACGCGTAATTTCACTTATGACCGTCAAAAACCGTCAACCAAAATACCTGTAAATAGCACATTTATATTCATTTTAGACCGCATCCATAGGTTTCTACAAATATTTTGTCGCAGTACGTTGCCGTGGGTAGCGCAGGCGAGCTAGCAAACACTATGTTAGGGGAATCCCGGGCATGGAGTGGAAGGACCGACTTGGGCAACCAAGTCGATCCTTGGTTCCCAAGTCGGACTCCAGCCGTTGTAGCGGCGGTAAGATCCGTTATGGAGGACTGGCTGGAGAAGCCTCACGGGGGCCTCTCGTACCGGCTGACGCAGGTGATCTCTGGTAAGGGGTGCTTCGGGGATCACTTGTGTCTGATTCGGAAGGAGCCAACGCCCGAGTGCCATCACTGCGATGCGAACGAGGGCTCAGGGCTGCACACGCTGGCCGAGTGTCCGGCGTGGGAGGTGCCGAGACAGGCCCTCCTGGCAGCCCTCGGGGTGGGAGTCCTCACACTGCCGGTGCTGATCGCAGCGATGGTGCCGAGTGCGGACGCGTGGTCGACCACCGCCTCCTTCTGCGAGCAAGTGATGCTCGAGGCGGCGGAAAAGGTTTGGGAGAGGCTGCACAGAGCTCGGCCGGACGGCGGCGGGTGTGGACGCCGAAGGCCTCGGAGGTCTAACGAACTCCGTCCTCCATGAGCGCTGGCCTGGGGGTGATGGGTGGAACCCTAGCAGAAGCAGGCCGAGGCGGTGGCGCGCGAAAGCGCCCCCCTATTCCGGGGGCTTGACTGGAACCACGTAGTTCCCAAACCCGAGGGGGCCATCTCGAATCCGGTGATGGCCCGGGTCAAGCCAGGGTGCGAGGGAAGGGTGCGGGCCGGAACCTCCACGTGGTGTACCTGGGCAACGGAGGCGAGCAGCGCCTCCCACTCGCCACGGGAGACGCTGCTGCCTGCGGCCAATTCGGCCGGGGTGGGAGTGGCCCTCTAGAGGGCTGCTCCGAGGCTCTCCACGTGTCCATCTGACTAGCAGATGGCACAGTGGGGAGCGAGCGGGGGGCGAGCTGATTGTCTGCGCGCCGACGGTTGGGTGACAGCACGGCCTCCTGTCACCCTCCACCCCACCGTCGACGAAGTGGCGCGATGCTCACCCCACCCCCCCCTTTCGGGGGGTCGAGGGGGCCATCTTAAAACCGTAGATGGCCCGGGGTCAGCTGGGGTGCGAGGGATATGCCCATTGGGTAACCTTACACCCCGGCTACTAAGGCCCGAGACGGCGTGCGGTTTTAGTCGGTTCGATCCCGACATAACCACCCCCGATGGCCGACGGGGGTGGTATCCATGGGGATTTCCGCACGATAAAAAAAAAAAAAAAAAAAAAAAAAAAAGGGTGCGAGGGAAATGCTCTTTGGGCCACCTTACACCCTGGCGTCAGAAGACCCTAGACGGCGTGCAGTTTTAGTCGGTAAGAGTCCGACATAACCTGCCCCGCTGGCCGCGGGGTGGGTATCCATGAGGATTTCCGCACGGAAAAAAAGAGGAATCCCGGGCATCCGGATTTTATATTTTTTTATGAGGACACGTGGTGCACCCGGGCAACGTAGGCGAGCAGCGCCTCGGCGCGAGAAAGGGTCAGCTAGGGTGCGAGGGATATGCCTATTAGGCAACCTTACATCCTGGTAATTAAGACTCGAGACGGCGTTCGATCCCGACATAACCATCTCCGTGGTATCCATTTCCGCACAATAAACAAAGGGAAAAAACTGAGCGAAGAGTTTTGGCAGGTAATCAAGTGAATGGCGCACTGCATAATTTTATGAGCAGTCAGAACAGAAAATGTCTAAAGAGGCACGACTTGCTGTACATAGAGGAGTTCTCGTTCCCACATCGATGTATGGGTGTGTATGTTAGTGAATGTTGGGTGTGGCAGAACAAGCATGAAAGTATATTGAATGCTGTAGAAATGAGAAGTCTAAGAAGGATAGCTGGGGTAAAGCTGATGGACCGAATGAGGAACAGTGTGATAAGGGAACGTTGCGGTATAGTTGAAGATGTAGTGACCAAGAAAGAGAAACGGATGCTTAGATGGTTTGGACATGTAGAGAGGATGGATGAAAGAAGATTGACAAAACAGATACCTATATGAGGTGAGGGTGAATTGGCAACCCGGTAAAGGCCGACCTAGGCGTATATATTTTAATCAGATCCAAGACGTTTTGGAGAAAGGCCTAGGTCAAGAGTAGGTACCCGCAACCGGCGTGCGTGTATGAAAAAAAAATGAAAGTTGAAGAAGCGAAAGGGGTATGCTAAGATCGTAGCAAGTGGAAAGATGTTGTCTCTGCCTACCCCAATGGGAAACAGGCGTGATTTGTATGTATGTATGTACCTATGTATGTAAAAAAGGGCTCTAGGTACTGACTGCGTATTCTTTGTGTAATTATTTTGACATTGGTTTTGGTTACATAAAATATTAAAATTAAACTGAGTACAACGTGACAATTTTTACTGATAGGGCTTGCGGGGGAGGCATCCATGAGGATTTCAGCACAAGAAAAAAAAAAAAAGGGCCCCATCCACAGAATTTGCCACGGGCCCCAGATGGTATAGTTACGCCACTGGTAATAACGCTCCCGTAGATATATTGGATTACCAAATTAACAAAGATTAATGAGCAGATGTGTCTATCCGTCGCTATTAGGTATAATGCTTTCATGATATCCTATTGTATGCGGGCTTGCATGAAAGGTTTAATGACAGTTAGAGCAAACTCGGGAAGTATGTAAGGACAGAAGCAAATTGTGGGCTGTTGTTTCTGCCTACTCCGGAGAGAAAAAGGCTTGAGTATATATTATGTACTCGTATGTATGTAATATCTTATACAGGTAATATGTTCACAATATTACCTGTTACAAATTTGTTTAAATTCCTTTGATTATTCAAACCATTGTTCCATAACATGAGTAATCAAAATAATTTGAATTTGGCAAGTGTAACACATTTTGTGCATTATGTTTCCCTGCCAAAAGTTCAGTAAAAGAGCCATCAAAGTTTTTAGCTAGTTGTTAGAATATTATTAGTGTTCTTATTTAAATTGATAGGTATACTAAGCTACAAGTCGCATTCTCAGTGCTTCTTTTAAGTGAATATCGACTGAAGTGAAAAATGTATAATAACTCAATTTACCGACATTCAAAACGCCCAATGAAGTGATGTTGAAATGTGATATTTTATTGGGCTGTCACCTCTGTCACAGATGACAGTTAATCTATGGATAAGATGGCGGGCTGGTAGCGCGGCACGTATCTGTTTTTTTGTTGCTGCCAGTTAATGGTGTTTGCTCTGTTGGGGAACTTCGTGCGCGCAATCTGAGACACTTCTGTTTTGGAAATTATCTGCCAAATGGTTTATATTAATTTCGTTACTTATTCTATGGGTCTTTTATAACCGACTTCAAGAGGAGGTTCACTGTTTGTTTGTATGTATATCTATCTGCGTTTTATTGAACCGATTTTGATGTTATATTCATAAAATATTTTTTTGCATTCATTTTTTTCATTTATTTCATTTTTTATTTATTTATATTCTAAGATATTCTACACAATTACTGGATGTAGGTACCTAAGTAGGTAGGCTTGAGTTTGGACTCATTTTCGTAATGGCTACCCTTGCTTTAAGTAGCTTATATACTGAAGTACATAATTATGTAGGTAGGTAGGTAAATGAAAATATCGTAGCTACACTAGCTACCCGCTTTTAATCTGTGAATCTTGAAGTTTGACTTATCAGTTGATTCCCTAACATCCATAACTTTGAAGATTTTTAACAGAATAAGAATAATGTGTTACAATTATCGAAATTTTATTATTTTGGATAATCTTCAAAGCTAGTGGACGCCAAGTTTCACCTACGCTAAATTCTCTCCTATAGCTGGGATCAGTGCAAACTTCGTACCTTTGGCTAAGTACTCATAATATAATACAATACATGTGTAATTGCAAAAACTTTAAAACTCGATTACACTAGAGTCGGCCCACTCGTTTATATACAATACAAGTGGGCACACACACACACACACACACACACACACACACACACACACACACACACACTTGTCAGCCACTACGCGGCAAACGTAGTAATCGAAAAAATACAGCATTTCTTGTGTTGCGGTTATATAAGTTCTTGTGTAATTGATATTCTTTTTAAACCTCCCCAACGCCGTACTCCAACACCTTTAGTCATAATAGTACCTAATAGAGGTATACCCTAACCAGATCACTTAACCAATAATTCCGGAATTAGCAGTACTAAAGGCAGGCTCAAGTTACATCAAATTGGTGTTTGTAACCCGACGCCTCCACGTGCGTGTGAAGGTGGTGAGGCGCATGCGTGGGCACATCCGCCATCTTGTACCGCCATTGTAACGTTTAGAAATTGTAGGTAGCTATATTTATTTGTATATGCTTTGGAGATATTAATATACCAATGATTTATTAAAATTACAAAAAAAGAGAGACTGAATTTTGTAAGTTTATTTATGTTTGGTAATGCACTTATTGAAAAATTATTTTACCATTTTAACAGGTAGATTATTCCCATTGGACATATATGTAAGTATACCCAAAATACCGTTTGAGTTAAGAAATAAAATAACTCAGTAAGTATATAGGAAGGTCTTTTATAATTTTAAAGTTGCTCTGTCTCTACATTGGACATTATATTTAAATGTTATAGAACACAAAAATATATTTTTTGTAATTCTTGTCTGTTTCTGGCAATAGACACAATACTACTAAACGGATTTATATATGCGTCTCTTTTTTTTGAAAGGTTTTGATCAGATTTAAAATATTACGTAATCACAACCGGTTGAGTAGAACCAGTAATATAAGTAGTATTAGTATAGAGAAAAAGCCAAAACCGACGTCTACGTGGGCGAAGCCCGGGCGTTGGCTAGTCTACAATAGTATTATAAAGAGAGAGACTGAATTCTGTGAGTTTGTTTATAAGTTTTTCATAATCTATGGAACTGCAGTTTAAGAAAATTTTGTATAGAACCTAAATAGATAGGTAGTATAAATTAGAAATACATTTTTAAAACCTAGTTGTTAAAATGTTCTCAATGTTAGTTGCCTAAGTAGGTATGTAAGTAAACTTGTATGCCGCAACGTAGGATTACGATTACGAAACACGAATTACCTGTTTGCACGTTGAAATTATTGAAATCATGGTGAATAGGTAAGTTTTGGCTACATTTTATTGATTTTATAATCACCTTATCACCTTGACGTGGACATCACTACTCAATATTTGCACACAACGTTTTTTTACGCATATTCTACGAACAATAGTCACAATTTGAGAGTTCTGTTAGCTTTAAGCATACTTGTTTATTTGTTAAGTGATGTAACCATACCGTTTTATTATTTCCTTTAAATGACACTGATTTTATTATTAGGGTTCCGTACTTGAAGGATAACCAATGGAACCAAATACACCCGTCTAAGCCGGGGTGCGAGGGAAATGCTCTATATGGGCCACCTTACACCCTGGCGTCAGAAGATCCTAGACGGCGTGCGGTTTTAGTCAGTAAGAGTCCGACATAACCTGCCCCGCTGGCCGCGGGGTGGGCATCTAAGAGGATTTCCGCACGGAAAAAAAAGGACCTCTCGATCTTGCTCCTTAATCACTAAACTACCTAGTGGTATTCCAACTCTAGTTAGATACATTATTTACACTAAAAGTAAAGCTATAAATAAATCTCCGACTCACTGGCAAACCTGGGGTCGTTGGAGGCGGGGTACCACCCGGCGCCTCTCATGTCTCCATAGTGCGGGAGGTCCGCGGGCGCACACCCGTAGCCCTGGACCGGGGCTCCTCCGTACAGCGGGACGGCGTACGGATTCGCCGCCATCCCGCAGGACGGGCCCAGTGGGGAATTAATACTGCTGCCTGACGAATTCGATCTGGAATGAAAAAGCTGATTAGGAGGTTGAAGTTGTTAAACATACCTACATGAACGATAGATAGGGAAAAAGCCTGCTTTATATAGGCAGTCATTTCTGAGTGACATAGAGTATCGGGTTGAGGTCTTGGGGACTCTACTAACATCCTAGAGGCCTAAGCCAACCTAAGTTTAAGTACGTACACCTGCTATACAACGGACAAGACTCTTGTGCAGACATTCCTCTCAAGATTTAGATAGTCAGATGGCAGCCACTTCAAGATTACCAATTGCAAACTTCGAACGCAACTAAGCAATCGCTTTGAGGCTTTTTTAATATCGGTCACGTCAATATGACTTCACCTCGCCTGATGTTAAGCTAAAGGTGAAAACGTGAAATATTGTGTAAGAACGATATCTGAAGAATCTATCAAATTCTATTGAGATCTAGTACCTATGTAAAATAATAATGGGTAATAACTTATTATAAACAACACAATTATATAGTTCTGTGCACGCCTCATACACTAACTAACGTCGTTAACGCGGCGACGGACGCTATCCTCCCGTCATAAATTTCGTTCATTCATGGCTCATATTTGCCACCGGCCGTTTTTGCCTCAAGCATTTTCTCTAAGCTTTAATTCGTACTTAAAGTAAATTTAACCCAAATCTGCCACACACAGTTCTTTGAACCGTTACCCGAAGAGGCGCCAACACGTCACTCTCAAACAATACCGAGCTTATCTGCCTAATCCCTATTTACACAATTTAATCTCCCTATCGAACCATCCCTGCGTGACGGAAATAATTTTAGCAGCGATTTTAAACCTTAATTTCAACAAAATAACGTGTCTGACAATTATTTTAATCTGTAAATATATCCTTGTCTATGGTACACCCCCAGAGCCGCCATTACGATGTTTGGTTTGACAAATTGAGTTTTGACAGGGCGGGAAATTATGGTGCGAACCGTTTTAGTTGATAGCGTGATAATTGGAGTAATTTTTAATTTGATTTTAAGATTGTTATCATTCAATTTGTGCTGGTATGATTATTAATTGGTTTTATTATAACTTAATTAGAATCGCCTACTTCCTGAGGTGTCGAGTAGGTAAAATTTGGCCAAGATATTTAACAAAAACAATTATTGCTCTTTGGTTATTAAGACAGTAGGTACTCATTCAATGAAAATAACCTGAACGGTTAGTTAATAATCGGTATTAAAGCTGGTAACACTCGCACATCTGCTTGTGCAACTTTTATACCTGACTAGCAAATTCTTTCCGGCTTTGTCCGTAGCGTATTTCGAATGCGTTGAAAAAGTCTAACATATAACTAAAAGTTGCGTTACCCGACACTCACGCGCGTGGAGCCACGGGCATCGGCTGGTAATTAAAATAAAATTCAAATCCCTTTCGAAAGACCAAAATAACTGAGAAATAGCATAAATTAACAATGTTCACAGTAATGAGATTTGAAAAATGCTAGAGTAAGCAATACAGCCGTCCTTTGTACTGTATGTTTTGTTAGCAATTCCATGTACATCCCGTCTCTACCATGGCGAGTGTTCCGATGAGCTCTTCCAATTAATCCCACCCTCTCCTTTCCTACACAGAACTACACGTGCCAGACTGAGGTATCACCCGCACACGGTGGCATCAATTCCATCAAGAACCAAGCGGTTCGGTGCCTCTTTTATTTGCCGCACCATAAAGGCTTGGAATTCTTTACCAGCGCATGTGTTTCCTTCCTCCTATAGTCCCGGGGCCTTTAAACGGGGCGTGAAAAAGCATTTGATGAGGCCGTCAAGCTGAGGGCCGCCACTGTAGCACTACCGGTGTATGTGGTGGTGGCCCCAGTCCTGAGACTTTGCCTTTCGCTTACCATCAGGCGAGGTGGAGTCATTTTGACGTGTCCTATATAAAAAAAAAAAAAAAAACATTTTTAGTGTACAACAAAGTTATTTATTATATTCTATTCTAGTTAAGTACCACGGGTGCCACCCGAAGGCCTGAAATGTACAACTCGCTTTCGCTGTAGCACGCGGTTTCGCCCATATGAAATTTTGATTCTAGTCCCGTATCACATGAGAACCCTGTGTAATTCAACACTGGACCATATTTTGGCTAGATTCGTTCAGTTTGTTGAAAGCTCCCAGACGGCAAAACATGTTTTTGGCATTTTTTTATGTTTGTTCGCAATGGATGCAAAAATACTACCGATTAGATTTTGATGCGGTTTTTATGTTTGAAAGCCATCACACTAAAATCTTACACATAGTAACCAGAGACCACGCAGGCGGAGCCGCGGGCGTAAGTTAGTATCTACTTAACTAATATTTTAACTTCTTTACACGACCGTTACTAGTATTTAAAATTCGAATTCATACTTTCTTTAAATAACTCCAACTGCAAAATGTTCCCAGCCAACAAAAATAATACAGTGAACATCTTTATTTGTCGTCATGTAAAACAGTATTTATTTACTAGCATCGGAAAAATCCGTAGGAGTGAACACACACTTGTCTATGGTCAAACCAAACACGTGCTCTTGCAATGTTTGGTTTTAAAAAAGCTAAATCTAACGCTTGGGTAACCGCCTTTCGAGTTATACAATCGCCTCGGTACTTCACGCATTAAAAGGTTAATTTTTTGGCATGCTTCACAAGAAGTGTGTGTGAAGTAAGATTAGTTTATAGGAATGAGATTTTGCCACAGATTTAGAGATATAACAAGTACTTTTCCATATAAAAAAATTAAACCAACTTCAAATACACTGCATTCTTCTGCGAGCCTGTTTAACGCAAACAGGCGTGATGTTAAGTAGGTATGTTGTCTTATGAAATTGCATATACTTAAACAATGTCTAAATGTACGATAGCAGCAATCGCGGATGATTTTCTGACATTTTTGAAGAGATCCGTTGTCTTGTCTGTCTCTTAAAATTTATCATCAGATCTTTACGAAATTAAAATGGGACCATTTCGAAATAAATTTCTGTCTAACAATAGTAACAATAAAATAATTTAGCAAATCTGTTGTTATGCCCAAACATACCTAAATAAAATATATATAAACATCCGAATTGAGAACCTCCTCTTTTTTCGTAGTCGGTAAAAAAATTACCGAGATTTTCCGCGCACCTACTTTTATATGTTCAATCAAGGCGGTAGGATAGACACCGTAAAAATGCCGAAATGTATCAAATAACGCGATGCGATTTAGGTAAATATAAATTACTAGCGACCCGGGACCCGGCTTGTCCCGGGTGTAAATTCCAGTTTTCCAATAAAATATAATTATAGCCTATGACACTCACGAATGACGTGGCTTTCTATTGGTGAAAGAATTTTTAAAATCGGTTCAGTAGATCCCGAGATTACCCCTTACAATTTAACAAATATACAAACAACAAACTTTACCTCTTTATAATATTAGTATAGAAGTATAGATAACAAACGCATAGCACGACTCTGAAGAACAAGTCTATGTGTCTCTTCGACCTATGAAAACGGTAAGACCAAAAATTTTACCGTCTCTGTGGCGTAGCGGTAGCTACTGCTACAACAAAGGGCGCAGGTTCAATTCCCGCTCAGTAAAAATATTTGTAATGGGTGTTTCTAATGTATAATATGTATGTATTTACAAAAAAAGTACCTACATAAATATGTTTATATTAAAAAGTTAATTGGCGAAAGTGTTAAAAAAGTTGTAAAAGTTAACGTGTACCTAACAATCTTACGAGTAAATGAGCTTGAGTTATGAGTTTATCCGCATTCTATAACCCATAACACAAGCTAGTTAAGCTAAGCTTTGGTTCTAGAGAGCGCTATGTGGATTGTCTTAGAAGATTAAAAAAAAACACACAAAACTCTGTGATGTGTCAAAATTACACATAAGAATTTAACAGTGCCAAGCCACGCGGGTAGGTCTCATTCACCATGACGTCATCACGTCATCTGCAAACAGGTAGTCTAACAGCAAACAGTTAAAAAGAATTGATGTTAATTTGTAAACGCTAGAAAAAAAAACGTCAATAGCGAATCGGCCATTATTGATTTAAATTATACCGAGTGACGCATCATTATTTTATCAGACTGTGTGTCTTGAGGAAGTGAAAAAAAAAGCATTGTCTATGCTGTGTATGTAGTCTATGGTAACTACAGATTCTAAAGAGGTTTTTTGTGAAAACAAACAGTTTCGTGCGTACGTACGTTTCTTGGAAAACTAGTAGAATTGCAAACAGACAGAATACATAATATCTACCTATAACGCGTGCGCTATAAGTTGAGACCTGGGCTCTCCGCCTACTTCCTCCTGCACTGCCCCTCAGTCGCCCGTGATGTATTGTTTGCAAAAAAATAGGTAGACAGGTAGGTAACGACTTGGGCAGAAGCTTTTTTACGATATTTTTTTGTGCGCTGTACAAACATGTGCCGGTGACGTCTAGCGGTCAGGTCTCAACTTATAGCGCACGTGTAGTATATACCTACCTACTATTAAAAAATTCTAAAGTAAAGTAGCTGTATCACAACATTGGAGATATTTAAAAAACTTGGGTTATATTAAGTGACCGATTCTGAACACGAAAATATTTTTTGACATTCCTGTCTGCCTGTTTGTGTGCGATGGACGCAAAAACTACTGAACGAATTTTGATGCGGTTATATTGTTTAAAAGCTCTTGGATTGACTTAAAATTTTACGCAAGTTTGATCGCAATCGGTTCTGTAGAACCGGAGATATATCAGTAGGTAGTCAAAAATCCTAGTGACAAAATAAGTAAAGATTAAAGTACTGTTAAAGCTATGTTTGAATATCCTGTTCTCGATCAAAAATTTTGAGACGAAGAGTTTTTTTCGAGCAAAAATCATTAGGAATAGTTAAAATTGAATAGTTGAATCCTTAAGGGTTATGATAAATTTCATTTCTTAGGAAAAATAGATTTAGATAGAGCCGGCCAGAGAGAAGAAGCTAGGAACGATGTTTAGCCCATTACGTAAGACTTTCTTCCACGAATGGTCAAATTGTGCGATCACCACTTAGGTGGCAGACAAGCACACGGCCCACCCGATGGGAAGTGGTCACCGTGGCCTATGGGCATGTGCAACACCAGGAGCGTCGCTCTCGCGCTGCCGACTCTATGAAAATACCTAAATATCTTTTATCTTCCGTCGCTGTCCTTATATATAGCCTACGCTTAGATCTCCTAAACTGCAACTGATTTTAATACAGTTTTTACTGCTATTCAGGTAATTTTCTGCTTAGTTTAGATATTGAATACAATGTTTATTTATTTATTTATTTATTTTTTACTGCCCGATAGGTATAATCTAGAAACCGGGATGCGTCAGTTAATTCATACCAATAAAACTTTTGAAGAATAAATACTAAATTAATATTTAAAATACTATAGGTACCTATTACCTACTTATTTAAAAAACTAATTACAAATTCTTCTAGAGGTACTGTACTGCGAACTGATATCGTTGGCAATGTAATACGAGTCCCTAAGTTTTATTAGTTTCTGTTAAATTTGCTAAATTAGACAAAAGCGATATTTTAAATTTAAAAAATGTGTTTGTTTAATTTATACTAGCATCGCTCAAAAGTCTTCAAAAAAACTTGTACGTAAAAGTTAATTTGACAGCAAAATTGGTAAGTTACTTAAATAAAAATAAAAGTTGTGTTTAAACTGTTGATATGCCTTTTTAAATGAATAAATAAATAAATAAATAAAATAAAAGACAACCAAAAGAGAAAAACCGCGTATCTGTCACACATCCCGAGAAAAGTCAGTCTTAGGTTATTAGGTAATCTGAGGTCAATCTTCATTTTATATTAACTAAAGGGAGTCACTGATAAAATCAGCTAAGTATAGCTTGATGAAACTCTGAACATACCTACTTAATACATGAAGTCGTAAACGACGACAAAATAGTAAAGTTTTAGCTTCTGTTGACAGCCAAGCACGTCTACAAGACCCGAAAGAGAAGGCTCAATCAATTCTTTGAATTAACTCGCTGTCATTAGAAAATTACTGGAGTAATTGTTGTGATAGGATTATTTCATGAACAGCAAAGAAGACCTTCGAATAAATAAATTATTTCTGATTGGATAACGAGATGAACATAAAGTACACATTTGAAATAACTAAGTCACTGTATTAACAAATATTTGATCACTTTCATTTAATAAGTTCAAAATTAAATTTTTGAGGTAATCTTTAAATCTGTATCTACTACTTACTTTAACTTACATTTTTTATCAATAAACCTTATTATTAAACTTTATTTGTACCTACCTAGACACATTGTCATGTTTTTTTAGGCATAGGCACCCAAGTATAATGTAAATTATGTTGATGCAGTATGCAACACATAAATTTAATATTTAGTATCTCTTGTGTCAGAATTCGTAATCCAATATTTTTAATTTTTGGATTATAGGGAATCATTGTGTTAACATTTTTCATTATTCAAAATCTTTTAAAAATAGTGTAATTTGTTTTGTAAGTACGTTTAGTTTAAATAAATAGGTCGGTAGATTTATTGGGTGTAAGTAAGTAGATAAGTATGAATTCTTGTTCTGTATTGTACGGATATTAATTCGTGTATTTCGTTTAAAAACCGCAAAAAGAGTCCTTTTATTGGATAGAGACAAGTGGTTCGTCGACGCTAGGTAGATACTTCGGTTTAAGTTATTTTCATCTTGGCCAAATCTATTTTAATTAATTTACTAAAATATTTAATTTCAGCTCTGTATTAATAGTGTTAATACTTTACAACTGTTGAATAATTTTATTGAGTCTCCACCTATTTAATTTGAGTTTTAAGTTTATTTTCTTTCCCGTAAATATTTTTTAAGAAGTCCTCAACAATGTCAACTAGTTTCTCTACGAGCCTTTCTCGTCAATATTTAAGCATAACTTGAGTTTAATTAGCCGCGTCCACAATATTGGTTCAAGTACACAGGTAGGTACCTACATATAGTACTGATCTTCCACCGGCATGATCGTTACGCGATGCTGAACGAAGGCGTCCCGCAGGGTCCTACGTTAGTCCACTATCATCGAGACGGGCATTGTTAGAGACGCGCCTATGCCACATCGTTGACCGCGCACACACCGCCACTTGACCGCTAATCACAACATACCTGCACAAACAAACGTCACAGAACTATATCCTTCGACTACGAGCGACGCTCAAGCACTCTCCTCGGGACCTTCGCCACTCGAAAAATCAGCGGGTGGAGGGCGCCTCCCCCCCTCCCGGCGATCGATCCACGCACCTGTACGGCGACGGCGGGTTGTTCGCCAACTCCAGCTTGCGGTACTCCTCTATCGGAGACAGGATATCCGTGACGGAGAAGGGCGTGGAGTGCTGGAGCTGCAGCTGGGACAGGTTCTGCTGCAGCAGCGCCGACTTGGGCGACAGGCTCATCGCCAGCTCGGCCGCGCTCAGCTCCGGCAGCGCCTCCGCCGGACACGGCGAGTAGTCGCCGCCCTCCGCGGACATCCGACCGGCCGACACTCGACGCCACTCGACGGCTCAGCCTCTAGTGGCTCTCGGGGCGAGAGTGGCGGCCGGAGCCCCTGGCGCGGGTTACGGCACTCGAAGGGCCCCGCCCCGCGGGCCGGGCGCGGTCCTATTGCGCGGGCCGGGGCTTGCGATTGGCGGAGAGTGGGGCGGCGGGCGCCGGGGGCTGGGGCCGGGCCGGGCGGGCTCGGCCGGGTGCGGCGCGCCAGTCGGCTCGCGCGTGGGGGGGGCGCGCGCCCGCGTGCGTCGCCTCGGCATATCGGCTACATGTGACCACTGTGTTATGTATTCGCTTTGTTTATGATGTTTGTACTATTTGTTAGATACGTTTCGGTGTCACTTGGACTGACGATCGATGTCATTGCATTGTTTGAATTACCTACTAGACTAGTTCCAGATCTGTATGGACATTAGTGATAATTGTTAAGTGTAGTTAAGAAAAGTGTGATATAATTAGTGAAATATATAAAATTTTGTTGAAATTGCATCTCATTTTATCGTTGATTGGTGTATCTACCACCTACTTGAAGTATCAGGTCATATAGGTAGGTATGAATGTAGGTACCTACCTACATTTTTCATAGGTATTCAACTCGCTTCAAAAAGGAGCCTCTGTAATCGACTCGTTAGTAGGTATAGCTATGTTTTATATTAGCAATTTTCTTAAAAGGCTAATGAGCCAAGGTATTGAACTCTAAATTCAAATTGAACAGTAGGTACCTAAATTGAACAGTACCTACTACCTATAGTTACATTAGGTAGTAGGTACTGTTCAATTTCATAAGGTAGGTATTTTTCATCTTGTAAGTATGTAGTATTTACGTATATCTAAAACATCAGTAAAACTCAGGTTAGATTTCATTAGTAAGTAGAGCATTCTTAAAGCGGAAGCGAAATAATAAGACATTAGTACATCGTTATATTAGGATGTCAGCTACATGCTACTTACATCATGTACCTATTCGACACCCTGGGTCACGGAAAGTGTTAATTTAGGTAATGGATCAGCTACTTTATTTCCTACCTACAGAGGTTCCGGTGAGTTCCATTGTGTTATCAGCAAACTAAGTCAAGTGAAGTGATTTTAGTAAAATGTACCTACTAATATTTATGAAATTCGAATTGACTGACGAGGCTCTCAGAGTTAGGGGTTCAAACGAAACTTGCGCCCGTAAAAGTCATAATAAGTAATTTTATTGTGGAAGAAGAACAGGCTCTTGATTCAAAGTAAGTATAAGATGTGGCTGTCCGATGATCGAACTGTTGGTAGGACTAGTTGGAATTAACCGTTGTAACTGGGGTTGACGCTAGGATGAACAAAAAGAGAGTAATAAATTATTCTTGTTTCATTTTATCAAATTTTCGTATGCTGATAATTGATATTATAGAGCCGTAGAATGGTTCTAGAATATAAATTATCAGCATGCGACAGCGCTATCTAGACACAATCTAAGTAGGTATCTATATCTCAACAGGCTTCAAGGGTGCGGATAAACATAGATACATATTATACCTACACAGAAACTTCCAGACCAGTGCAAGCGTAATCATACATACATAGATATTTATGTATACCTAAGTACAAATATTTGCACTAAGCGGGAAAAACATAACAGTGTCGAATGCACTGCTATACCTACTACAGAGTGGCCCTAATCAATCCCTATCCATCCTGATGGTTACAAGTATTTTGGGTTACACAATATTAGGTATAGGTATGTGTCCCCAAAATATTTACTATTTCTATAGGTATAAAGAGTAGGTAACTAGATACCGTAGACGACGTATTGTAAGACGGAGGGCTCTACAAAACTCTACCTACGTGTACTTGTATTGTAAAGGTATTAAGAAGTATCTACAGTTAATCAATATAAAAATCAACGCCACTCCTCGTTGTAATTTTATAACTCAAGAACGGGCTCACATATCCAAACCAAATGTTTAGGCTTTGTTCGGACTATTTAGTCGATGGTTTATGTGAAGTTTGCATAAAATCGGTCGAGCGGTTCCTCATTTATCACATTTTTTGTAATACCGACGTCCACGCGGGCGGAGCCGCGGGTACGAGCTAGTTATATTATAAAGTAATAAGCAACGTTGAAATACAACTATTTTTAACAGATTCTATCGCGATTATTTTTTTATGTCGGTCACGTCAATATTACTTCACATTGTAAGGGACTGGTCACGGGTTCAAGTCCCGTCCTGGATGATCACTTTTGCCGATCCGAAAATCATTGGGAATAGTTAGCATGCAATTGCTTTTTAAAAATTTCATTCAATGAGCTGACGTTCCTAAGGCTGGCAGCAACCATGTTGGATGCCGAAACCAATTCATTGGGTAAAATCAGGGTAGGACTTCGGTTTATCCCCACACGATATAAGGGCTGTGAGGGGGTGGGGAGGGAGGAGGGGGTGGTGTACAACCCCCCCTTTGAAGGATATGTTGAGAAACCCCCCCCTTTTTGAGATACGATTTTTTTAATATTCTAACCTAACTTTCGTAAAAACAAGATTTCTTGATGGTTTAAAAAAAATACCAACCTAACCTAACCTAACCGAATCTATCCAAGTCGGGGTGTTGAAAATTTCGTAAAAAACAAGATTTCTTGGTGGTTTAAAATAAAAATACTAACCTAACCTAACCTAACCTAACCGAATCTATCCGAGTCGGGGTGTTGAAAATTTCGTAAAAAAACAAGATTTCTTGGTGGTTTAAAATAAAAATACTAACCTAACCTAACCTAACCTAACCGAATCTATCCGAGTCGGGGTGTTGAAAATTTCGTAAAAAAACAAGATTTCTTGGTGGTTTAAAATAAAAATACTAACCTAACCTAACCTAACCTAACCGAATCTATCCGAGTCAGGGTGCTAATAAAGTTAGTGTTGTGTAAAAAAAATATGAACTCCGAACCCGTGTGGGGATAATCTAAAGTTAAGCCTTCTTGATCATACATTGATCTTTTGATCTTCATTCAGTCACAATCATGTCATATTTAATTTGATGTTGAAAACTTTGATATAGATGTTCTATTTCACGAAGGCGGTTTAGCTGTCATTGTAGTAAAACATAATATACACATTGCTTTTAAAAATGAATTACTTGCAATGTAATTATTGTTCTACTAACTGCTACATGAATTTCTTTTGACGTGACATGAACTGTCGCACACACATGTACGCGTATTTACAAGACACAGGTATTTAATTGTTGACCCGCCTTCGTGAGATAGAATATCTAATATCTATACAAGAAAATCTACTTTTTTCACTAACTTTTAAACTTTCGCGTTCCATGATATACTAAAATGTTATTAACGGGAATTAACGCGATCATGGAATAGGACCTTTGGAATGCCTGACGTTTCGACCGGCCGTGGTCACAGGTGGTCACAGGCTGACTGTCTCAGCTGCGCACGCCCTCCGTCGTCGAGTCCGTGAGGTAGCTGGTTGTTCATCCACCCGCACATTTTCGACATTTTTAATATTTTTGTCTCTCCAGGTACCGTCACATACCACACTCACAGGGTCCCTATTATCTGAGCATACGGCTTGGTGTCTATCCGACTGTGCAGAAAAGTATATAATACTAGCGTACCCGCGCGCGGCTCCGCCCGCGTGAATGTTGGCTATCGCCACCAAGTCTTTTTAAGTTGAGGGACTGCCCTTACTTCCTTCGCAATCAGTAGTTGCAGCTAAACGTATTAATTTCATCTCAAGTTCTATCAAACCCTTCAAAGTACAGTGCCATGCATTGCAGCCAAAGCCAGTCCATTTACCATCATTATCCTTTTTCATTGTTCAGTAGCGGAGTCCTAGATAGCTGCTCTGGCCAAAGTATGTGTGACTCGGAAGAGGCCCTTTGAAAAACCCTTTCATCATAGCTGCATTGCATTTTCACATTCGATGCACTATTTCAAATTAGTGAACATTATTTATATCCGAAAATCAGATTTTTTTATTATTAAAATCTTGCTACAGACATTGACATTTGACAACCTGATTTAACATTCAATAAGTTCATGAAAGTAAAGAAAGAGTATATAAGAAAGAGTATATATATACTAATAAATACCGGTTAAGTGCGAATTGGGCTCGTGCACGCAGGGTTCCGTACAAAATTGGGTTGAGGGGGATTTCCGCACGATAAAAAAAGGGGGCGAACTTAACTTTGTTGCAGTGCTTCTTGTCTTGACTGACAGGCATTCATTTTTTTAGTGATGTAGGTAATATTTACGCTTTCCGGACTTTTACCTGTACCTATGCTATAAGATTTTACTTTCTGCAAAATATCTGAATTCTAGCCCAAAGGTAAATACCCCTTTTTTTCGTGCTCAAAAGCCCCGTCGGGTTTCACCTCAACGGAGCCAACGGAGAGGTTGGTATGTCGGAATCCTACCAATGCCTGTGTGATCGAGGAATCAGGTGTGTCCTAGAAAGGATATCCCAGAAACCCCAACGGGCTCCGGCCACCAGCACTGGAGACCTCGACGTGTTATTAGAAATCTAAATCCCCCATCTCTATAAAAAAGCGCCCGTGGAAATATAACACCCTGCCACCCTGGGTTTGCTTCTGCTATGGTGACGGTTAGCCTCGACCGTCAGCCTAGGACCGCACGGAGGACGGAGATGGTTCTGCGAACTACGCCGCCCGGTGCGCCTTTATCGGCACCGGGGGAGTGCTAGATCTCTCCCGTAGCTTTTCTACCACCACTTCTGCGCGCATTACTGCCTCGCAAAAAAAGCGGTAGCGTTCCACATACTCTCTATGGTGACCATGGTCGGCACCAGGGCCCTCACCATGAGGCTTACCCTACCGACGTCTGCTTCAAGGACATGTGTGTCTACCAGTGTATGAAGAGGTGGTGTGCCCACGGACCATCCCCGGCAATGGTGGCATTCAAACGTCAGCACCCTGCCTACGCAATGCAGGAACCTACCAAAACAGCCATGCCCATCAGTAAGCCTTGGATAGCTCAGGGTCAAGGGTTTCCTTAAACTTCGGCGTCTGTAGACCCAAAATGGAGTTCGACTTTAGTCGGTCAAGTCCGATATTACGTCCTTACTGGCCAGAGGAGGGGAGAGATTCGTGGGGATTTCCGCACGCAAAATAAGGTACTGCTTCTTAAAACTCTCCGATTGCGGTGCAGGTGACTCACTAATGTCGCCGAAGGTAACTTAACGACCTCCGTCCTCCATGAGTGCAGGCCTGGAGATGGTAGGTCAAGCAACCTATTAGTCGGTGAGACCACAGTTTGGCTATTACGCTTCGTTTAATGCCAAGCATTATCCGCAACATTCCTTTGATCTAATTCAACTTGATGCCTCTACGTGTTCTTAAGAAGAGGTCTTGACAGACAGACAGACGGATAACGAAGAGATAAGGGTTTTTGTCCTAATCAGGCACTGAACCCTAAAAATTAATATATTCTATTTACTTTTGAGGAAAAAGAAGTAAAGAAGTAAAGGATATTACTCTATGAAAATTTAGACAAAGTCAATTTTAGTTCCTGTTGCTATGACAACTATTATAGATGGCGATAAAAACGTTTGCAACATCTAATTTTCTTTTTATTACTAATTTTCCTGAATGAATCATATATTTTTAATTATGTTATATGCTATTCGAGGCGGAGACAAATCCAACAAATCATAGATCATGAAAATCTGTTCAGCCGTTCTTGAGTTCTGGGAAAAGCACGTTTTAGCCCTTTATAGGGCTTTAGGGTTCGAATTTTAAAAAATCCTTTCTTAGTACACCTCTACGCATCAAAACAAACACTCCCTACAAATTTCAAGTCTCTACGACCAGCGGTTTAGGCTGTGCGTTGTAATCAGTCAATCAGTCAATCAGTCAATCAGTCAATCAGCCTGTCAGGACTTTGAATTATATAGTATAAAATAGACTAAGATCCCACTGCAAAATCATGCATGAATCGAATATTTGGTAAAAACCAAATTTTACGCATATTTATGATTAGGAGAACATTTATTTACTAGGTTGCCTATCAAAATGTGGCCGCTATATGTTTAATTCAATTTTTGCTAATTCATTTTTCGGAAAAAAAATCCATCACATGGTTTTTAAATAAAATATCATCCACGTCACGGCAATACACAAAAGGACTCTGAAAAATCACGGTTGCCGTTGCGCACTTCGCCGTACCTCTTCGCAGCCAGGTGTAAACAGGTATGATTTTGATACATTTATGCAATCATAACGGACATTTATTATTTTTATATCAAATTAAAGCTAATTTTTTTCTGATTACTATAATATACGGCTGCCTAATTAAATCTGGCCGCAAATAATGGTTGCTGACTGTTAAAGATGGTAAATATTTAAGATAGAGTGAAAGAGAGCTAGCGCGTAGCCTCACTAGTCAGACGAGGATAGCGATTGCCAGCTGTATGACGCTTTGAAACCATTGCGCATGCGTCGGATGCTAGGGTTCTCAACCACCGGTTCAAACAGTAATAGGGACTACTGAATAAATACTCCAAAAGAAATGTCTTCTTTTTCAAAATGACAAAGAAAATTACAAAAAAAAATAATATCGGTGAAAAATAAAACCAAGGCTACTTAGGTATATAAAAGAAAATTTTATTGAACAAGTGCTGTTTGAAAAAATTAAAGATTGAAGCAAATAAAAATTAAAAAATGTTCTTAATTTTTTGTATTCTTCTTTATCTTTTTGTTTTAGAACTGTAATTTTTTGTAGACACTTAGTATGATATCCAAAATCATCAGTAGATTCAATTGTCAATAAAATGTCATGATATTTATATTTTTTCTTACGACGAAATAATAACATTAGTGAACACTTTTTGAATGATGCATTATTGAAATCAAGTACATTGGATTTTTTCTCACACAGAAAACACGCCTTCATCTTTATAATAATTATTTGTTAGTTCTTAGAAATAAAACAACAATATACTACCCGCTCGCCCTAAGTTTGCCGCTATCAACTGTCACGCGTTTGGCGTTGTCTCACTCACTCAATTCTAGCTCCAGTGAGATAACCACAGAACAAAGAAAAATCCTTTTAATGTTCTGTGGAAATAATGCTATACTGACGTTATTTAGTCGCTATCCTCGTCTGACTAGTGATGCTACGCGTTAGCTCTCGTTCACTCTATCTTAAATATTTACCATCTTTAACAGCCAGCAACCCTTATTTGCAGCCAGATTTAATTAGGCAACCGTATATTATAGTAAATAGAAAAACAATAGCTTTAATTTGATGTAAAAATAATAAATGTCCGTTATGATTGCATAAATGTATCAAAATCATACCTGTTTACACCTGGCTGCGAAGAGGTACGGCGAAGTGCGCAACGGCAACCGTGATTTTTCAGAGTCCTTTTGTGTATTGCCGTGACGTGGATGATATTTTATTTAAAAACCATGTGATGGATTTTTTTTCCGAAAAATGAATTAGCAAAAATTGAATTAAACATATAGCGGCCACATTTTGATAGGCAACCTAGTAAATAAATGTTCTCCTAATCATAAATATGCGTAAAATTTGGTTCTTACCAAATATTCGATTCATGCATGATTTTGCAGTGGGATCTCGTACTATAAGATTATACCTATACCATGATCACGTTAATTTCCGTTAACATTTAGCATACTTTTATATATTTGTGAGTTCGAGATGAAATTGAAACTGAATTCTGAACATATCTTATTATGAGAATCGATCCTGGTGACGTGTAGCGTGGATTCTTATTAAAGGTACTTAAGGTACAATAAATCTACAATCAAATAATTGTAGTTTAGTAGAAGATTTAGTGATTAATATAAAGAAACTCCAACACTCCTCCCCCAAACTTCCCAACCCTTCCCCTTCCCCAAACTTCCCAACCCTCCCCCTCCAAGGTCAATAGCGCGAGTGTGACACCCAGGTGTTGCACACGTACATAGGCCACGGTGACCACTTCTCATCAGGTGGGCCGTGTGATTGTCTGCTACACAAGTAGTATAAAAAAAGTTGGTGGAAAAAGATTGTTCGGACGCGTAGAGAGAATGGGAGAAAGATTTTGATTTTCCAAAAGTAAGTAGATATGTAACTACTAATAACCGAATTTACTAGTATTCTCTTTGAACCCTCCAGCTAAACTAAATTGAAAATGTTTGGTGTGGGTTCACATCGGGAGTGTAATAGCCGGGATTCGAACTCGGGACCTCTCAATCGTCGACCGAACCACTGAGCTACGGATGCTACGACGCTACGGTTGCTACACTTGCTACGAGATGAAACAGATTTTTGGAGCAAGGGTGAATAGGCAATCCGGTAAAGGTCGAACTAGTTGTACCTACGTATCTAGGTACCTTTAACAATCAGATTGAGGACAAGCCAGGCCAAAAGTACAACCGGCGTGTATGTATAATATTATGAATGTAACTGAACTGAAGAAATGAAAAGCGCATGTAAAGATCGCAGCAAGTGGAAACTGTGAAAAGTTGTTTTCTCTGTCTACCTCAGTAGAGAAGACTGGCGTGACTAATATAAGGAGGTAGGACCATACTGCAATATGGGTATTAATGAGGATAAATAATAACTCGCCGTATGGTTAACCGAATGATAATAAGTAAGTAAGTAAGTCCTTTATTTACAGATTGAAGAATCTTATATACTAGTTTATACTATACAATATTAAGTGGGGTGACTTGTCTTGGCGACATGTCTCACGTCTGTATTATTTGCAGACTTGCATTTATCATATTGCTATACCCGCAACGTTGAGTCTACAGCTTCCTTGTATGATGTGACTGATAGACACGTGAATGCACGTGAGTGCCATAGGTATCAAATTAAAGGGCTGATCACGAGGATTTCAAAAAGTATATCATGACCAGATTTAAATTTGAAAAAATGAAATTTTTAGCTACCTACACAAGTTACACGCAACTTGCGGTTTGTGAATTTAATGATGAATGTACACGAAAACTACAAATTATAAAATAAAAAAAATAAAAAATCCGACTGCGTAAAAAACTAAAAAGAAAAGAAACAAGCGCTTAGATGTCCTGTGGTCTAGAAACATAACAACTATACAGTCGGGATCCATTACTCGAGAGCCAATAAAATTTTTCAACGGATCCCGACTGTTCAGTTGTTATGTTTCTAGACATCTGAGTGCTTGTTTCTTTTCTTTTTTAGTTTTTTGCGCAGTCGGGTTTTTTTTAAGTTTGTAATATGTGCAATCATCATCAACTTTTGCCGCTAACTGTACTTACCTAGTGTCTACAGCAGACGTAGTATGAACTAGGTCCTGCTGTATCAAGTAGGGATGTTACGGAAGTGGTTATATCGGAACCGAATTCGGAATCGAAGTTTATAATTTGATTTATGGGAACCGGAACCGAAATCGGAACCGGAATCGGAGGCGGCCAGGCAGAAGAGAAATGAGTTAAGAGCAGGTCTAAGAAAATAAAATAAAATTTCATACCTACATTATTCATCAGTTATTATTTTTATTAAATCAAGTAATAATAGGTACCTACAGGTAGATTTTATACCTGGGTGTTAAAATAAAAAAATAGTAAATATTACATACATACTAAACTTAAAAGTATGTTACGTTACGTAGTCATAGTGAAATTAACTGATACCTAATTAAATTAAATGACGTGACTCCAAAAGAAGTAAATTATATTTGATGAACAAAAGTTTAGCAGCTTTATCTCCGTCCAATCTATTTCTTAAAGAATCATAAATTAGACCAGCACCACTGAACAGTTGTTCGCTGGCTACTGAACTTGTTGGAGACGACAAATTAATATTGGCGGACAATCAAGTTAAGGGATTGATAATACCTACACAAAATAAAACAACTGAATGAGTACCTAATCGACAGAAGGCGCGGGGGGTTTTCTCGCTCGCACACCTAACATGTATAAACCTGTCTGTACGCGCTGAATGCTGGCCTCCGATTTAACTTCCGATTAAATTTTATCGGAACCGAAACGGAATCGAAAGTGAAAATACAATCGGAAGTTCCGAGCTTTCGGAACCAGAATCGAACCTCCGTAACATCCCTGGTATCAAGCAGCTCTCCCTTCTCGTAGCAGCCAGCAATCCAACGACTGACGCGCGATGCTGCCCGCTGCAGGATGAGGCCCACATACTCTTTGGAGAATCAGGATCGATGTGTCGAGAATCCTTGGTCATTTACCTCAGCCTTAGGAGACATATTACTTGATGATTGATTCCAGAATTTTTTTATACAACTTAGGTGGCAAACAAGCACACGGCACACTTGATGGGAAGCGGTCACCTATAGACGTGTGCAACACCAGAGTCACAGTCGCGCTGCCCACCTTGGAGGGAGGGAGGGAGGGGGGGAGGTTAGGGGAGAAATAAGGGAGGGGTGGGTTGGAGGGAGGTTGAGAAAGTTTCTGTGCTGACAACGCACAGGAGACTTCTTTGGTCTCGCCGCTTACAGCATTAGGGGTAGGGTTACCATTTAGGAATTTGATAAGTCCTGACAAAAAGCCGGACATTTCGATAAAAGTCCGGACACCTCGTTGCAAGTAGCACGGGGGGGGGGGGGGGGGGGTAGGATGCGAGGTGCAGGGTTTGACTTGAAACGCCTGTCACATAGCTAAAAATTACATAAAATCCCATATTTTACAAATGCTCATCGATCCTGTGTGTGCTACAAAAATTATTCGGGGTAATAAGTCAAAACTTCAGGTTTTTTAAATATTTGTCCAAAACGGAAATTTTATTAAAAACATCAGACCAAAGTTGTAGATCTTAAAATTATCTGCAAAAATAGTCTCCATGGTTTTTTCCTAAGAGTTACCATTCCTGAGATATCGCGATTCTAAGAGTTGTCTTTTCGTCCATCATTTCTCGCGACGACCGAAAACTACCGAACGGATTTTGATGCGGTTTTTTATTAGAAAGGTCTTGCACCTAAAAACTAATACGGCTGAAGTCACGGGTATAAGTTTGTATACAAAGTAGTTACAGTGTTCATACTTCTGGGTAATATAATATATTAAAGGCCCAGAAGTATGAACACTATAATAGTACCAAGTTTGATCAAAATCTCTCCAGTAGTTTCTGATTCATGCGTGCACATACAGACAGACAGAAAGACAAACAACTTACTTACTGATTTTATTTTTTGCATTAGTATTGTATCGATCACCAATCATCCCCCAATAGTTATTTTGTACATTTATATTTAATGTACAGAATTGACCTTTCTACAGTTTTAGAAGATGATATACCATCTAATTTAAAAAGTCCGGACAAATTAAAAAGCCGGACAAGTGCCTAAAAGTCCGGACATGTCCGGATTAATCCGGACGGATGGTAACCCTAATTAGGGGCTACTACGAGCGAAGCCGCAGGGCACAGCTAGTTTATAGATAAGTACCTACGATACTCATCGGTCAAGTTAATAAAAGTGTGTTAATAAAACAGGTTGAATAATACTTCTGACCTATTTATTTATTTATTACATGCTTTATTGTACGCCGATTACAAAATTCAAGATACAGAAATAAAAAGAAAAGGTTATAATTGTGGATAAACCACAGTAACAGTAAGGTAAAAGAATGGATATAATTATTACGAATACAAAACATACATTTTATAGTATTGCCAAAGACGAAGTTATCATCGTCTTTGGTATTGCATAAAATTTTATGCACAAGTAGTGACATCTATCTACCATGACCGAGGACTGCTTAACACTGTACTAGGTCTACCATCTAGTGACAAGTAGAATTATCAGTCAGTCAACTTGAAGTTGCTACAGTTCACTTCAAAGCATCTTCATTTCCAACATCAATAGATGTCGCTAGTAAATATAAAATTACCAATTTATGTTTTTATTAAGCCCAATAATTTGTAATCACTTTGTTTGTATAGAATAAAAGTTAAGCTATACAGAATAAAAGTTCACTTCACGTTAACGGATATAACAATAAGTAAAAATGAAAATACATTCAGTTCATCATTATTTTTATTATCGCAGCGCAGGTTATTAAATTGATGCTTGTTTAAGTGACTCAGAGTGACTGTCATAAAAATGCAACATCTAACTAAATAATTCACTTCTACTTTGTTATAAACGGATGTAAAATGTTTTAAACATTTAAAAAAAGGATACATGAATTCAAATGAATGACATTACCACAGAAATAGTAGAAATTAATTTTATTCGACGGGAACACCTGCGTGCGGCTGGCCACATTCTGCTGTCTCCGATTTCAGCAAGTATGTAAATGTCATACATATAATTTACAAAAATTTTACGTTAACAACGGTTCGCGTTGATTTTTTTGCGTTCGGCAGTTCGTTTTGTGTCGGTAACCGTGACGTAAACGAGACAATGTGGGCGCTGGGGGCTCATAACCTCCGCGCGGCGCGCGCTCGCTGCATCACGTAACGACGGGAGTGCCCGATGGTGAGACGGGGCGCGATGGTGCTGAGTACCGAGTGGGCGCAGGTCGAAGTCGTAGAGCTAACGAATGATGGCAACGGCCTCGGGTTCAATCTAGTAGGCGGGCGGAGCACCGGTGTTGTGATAAAGTACGTGCTACCCGGAGGTGTCGCCGACAAGGACGGGAGGCTGCAAAGCGGGGACCACGTCTTGCAGGTCGGCTCTGTTAACCTGCGCGGCTTCACATCAGAACAGGTCGCCGCTGTGTTGCGCCAAACAGGACCAGCCGTCCGTCTTTTAGTCGCTAGACCCGCTGATCCGGCTGCTGCATTGCGGGCTCCGTTACCAGGCACCGCTCTTGTACCAACTAAGATCCTCGCAGACCCAGAACTCCTCGACCGGCATCTAATTGAGACTGGTTATGGTGCTGTGTATGATCTTTCTCAGAGCTACACGGATTATATCAACGGTCAGAACGTCAATGATGAAACAAACCTGGTAGCGGCTGCTGTGAGTGTTATCGGTATCAACCCCCAGCAGATACCTGACCACCCCATCATATCTGATGCTATATCACCTTCGATTACAATAACAGTTCCTGTAGAGATAACTAACTCGCCCGAGATTGAAGTGATTCACGTGGATTTAAATAAGAATGTGTACGGATTGGGCATTACCGTTGCGGGCTACGTTTGTGAAAAAGAAGAATTGTCTGGAATTTTTGTGAAAAGTATTATTGAAGGAAGTAGTGCGGAGCAGAGTGGTAGAATTAAGGTTAATGATAGAATAATAGAAGTAGATGGAGTGTCTTTAGCAGAAAAAACGAATCCTCAGGCTGTTGAGGTTTTAAGAAACACGGGCATATCTGTGCACTTAGTATTAGAGAGATATTTGCGTGGTCCAAAGTATGAGCATCTTCAGTTGGCTATCTTCAATGAGGAGCGTCCCTCATCCCCATCACCTTCTAGTACAACCTTGTCCTGGTTCCCAGTGCCTTCCCAAGCTGAATATAGTACAGTAGAAATTGAACCTGAACCGGAATCCAATACAACAATAGACTCCAGTGTTTTAGAAGTTGGTGAAAAAGAAGATGAACCTACTCAAGAAGAACTAGACAGAAGATTCGATGAGATATTGGCTGTTAATGCAGACGAGTTAAAGAAAAAATGGGAGGAAGAAGTAGGGCCTGATAAGGAGGTTGTGATTGCTGAGGTCCGAAAACTTGATGGTCTAGGCATCAGTCTAGAAGGAACGGTAGATGTAGAAGGTGGTCAAGAAGTAAGACCTCATCACTATATCAGATCTGTGCTCCCAGAGGGGCCCGTCGGCCAAGAAGGCATATTATCAGCTGGTGACGAACTCCTAGAAGCTAACGAATACAGACTTCACGGTCTTACTCATACTGAGGTTGTGACTATATTGAAGAATCTGCCCAATAGAGTTAGGTTAGTCTGCGCCCGCAGCAGTGTGGATAGTGGTCCTCGACCGTTGATAAACCTCGCACCTGACCGAGAAGGCTTTGAAGCTCGCAAGATAATATCTGGCAGCTTAAATAATCTGACTACTTTTGTGAAAGCGCAGTCCGATACATCAATTAACACATCCAGCACTGCAACACTAACCAACCACTCCGGACTTTCAAAAAAATCCAGGTCTTTAGAGTGTGTGTCAGGCTTAGCAATGTGGCAAAGTAAAGAAGACATTGTGGAACTTCTGAAAGGTGATCAGGGCTTAGGCTTCTCAATATTGGACTACCAGGACCCTGTTGATCCTCAAGGAACCGTAATAGTTGTGAGGAGTTTAGTGCCAGGTGGAGTAGCAGAGAAACTTGGTGAAATATCACCTGGGGACAGGGTGATGTCTGTCAACGGAGTCAGTATTAAGAATGCAACACTCGATCAGGCTGTGCAAGCACTGAAGGGTGCTCCTAGAGGTGTTGTGAAGGTTGGCGTGGCAAGGCCATTGCCGCCTCACGATTCTAAATCAAAAAGCAGCACAAACCTGAATGCTAAGACAAGTTAATTGTCAATTGTGATTATAAACTGTACTAGTCAAGTTGAGTCATATCCGTATGTTAAGTCTACATATCGAGGAGTGGTGAGGAGGGAAGAGGGACCGTGGCATGGTGCTTATTTTCTCGTTAATATCAGCACTGTTGTAAACAAATTTCTATACTTACGATGTTATTTTGGACTGTGAACTTAATTTGAAATAATGAAATCTGAATGCTTTACATTGTTATATATTGCTGACCCATTTCAAACCCAAAATAGAAAATAGTCAGGGAAAATATTTGTCTATGACACTAGCAAATAAAATAACTAAGATCAGAGTAACTAAATTTTACAGGTGAGCCCAAAATTGGCCCAAATTAGTTGGCCTATAAAAGTATTTTAAATTATTTTCAGTATCTAACTAGACTTTTATAGTATCAATGCAGTAAATAGTGTAATTCCTAAGTATTAACATTTATATCTGGGCATTGTTGAGTTCTTGTCACTGATATTTTTGTATTGGATGGGGCCTTGTTAACAGCAAGATTCTGATTTGTAATAAATTTCAGGAGGCCCTTGGACATAAAAGGCACATGGGCTGTAGATGTAGAATACCTAAATAAAGGCTTTCATTATTTATTTAAATGTTAGTTACTGGGTTTTGGATTTGGACAGCTGCATTATCCAATTCTAATGTTTTTTTAATTTCATTTTTTTTATCTACCTACCCACATATTGTCAGGTCCCCTCGAAAGGTTGAAAGGAAGTCAGTAGACCTAATTTCACATGAAAATGGAGAAAGAGCTCAAAACTCGTATGATACAATAATAATTAACGCTTTACTAGTAATAGTGTTACATAAGACACTCATGTCATTTTAAATGCACATTTTAAGAGTAATGCATTTATAATGCCTTGGGATTTATGTAAAAAAAAACTTCTAGTTACTCAATGATATGATCAAACTTTTTTTTAACTGTCAATCAATGTGCTATTCTTGCCAGATAATTTTTACAAAAAGTCTCAAGGCATAAAAGTAGTCGAAAAAATATGATAATTTTTACACAAAAAATGTTCCCTGTAACGAATTTTTTTTTAACTCTAGATTATAATGTCACAAAATCTTGTAGATATTTACCTAAGGGAGCAATTATATAAAACTAAATTTTAATGTAAATACGTATATTTGAATCTCCTACACTTGCATTGGATAGAGTAAATATACATACCTACCTATACATAGATATATATAAATGAGGATTTGATCATGAATTGAGTTCCAGGCCTTTTTATATTTTTTGTATGAAAACTGTATTATTATTTAGTAAGTATTGTGAATAGTTTGCAATGTCTAAGGATGTAGCGTAGCTCTTAGTAAGAAATATCAATGTACCCTCGAAAGAAACTGCTCATGGATAATAAATCTGGAGAGCTCTTAAAAGAAAATCTCAAAAAAAGAACTTATAGTTACTATAGTACGGCCGTTTTATTTTATTTTATTTTATATTTTATATAGTACGGCCGTTTGCATCCGAGTCGTCGAGTTAACGAATTTTGACACCTATCTGTATAAGCATAGTGCACATTTTCGTCTGTGTGACAGCAACAAAAAATGGCGCTATTTTTACATTTGTTTGGTCAGAGTAAAGTAGTAATTTTTTTATTCCTTACAACCAGCCAGTCTGATATTATACATTGAAATCATGGTTTACCTATTTGTCATCCCTAGATCTACAAATACCTAACCAGTAAGCATTTTTGTATATTTTGTGTGATAGCACTAATTCTAGGCCCGCACATGTGATATGAGTGTTAACTGTAAGTTCACTGTACAAAATTCTGTTATAAGACAGTTTGTAATAAACTCAGCTTTAAGAAAAACTTACTTTTAGACTTATTTACACAATCACCGGTCGCAAATGTGACCATGACCTTAGACTATAGATAAATCTGCGAGTGCAACGATGAACTAATCGTCAACATCAATCAATTTATCCTGGCGTCGAACCCAAAACCTATAACTAAAATTCTCTACGGATTTAACCAAATATTGCATCAGATAGACGTTAAAAAAAATCAACTACCCACTAAATTGAAAAACGATACTAAATCGCAGGTACACATTTAACATTTAAAAATCCATAAAAGATAAAAAGAAATCTAAAAAAACACAAAGTATTTAAATCCTCGTTGTAGATTGTAGAATATTATTTATAGAACTTCGCCTATATACTGTGAGGCACATTTTTCTATTTTGATTTATCAATTCTGGCTGTGGTTATTTTAAGACTCGATCAATGATGCTGGAGCGTGTATAGTTATCGAAAAGTGTTTGTTATCAGAAGGAATTCTCCTATGTTATTTTATAAGAATTTGCGCTAAAAATAAACTTAGGCCTAGCGTTGTTGAATGGAAATCTACGAAATTGTTGTTCCTAAGCTGTACCTAGATGATGTCAATTATACATATTGGCGAAAAAACAGCGGATTTGCGATTTAGTTGCTATATTTTTTCCTCGTAGGCCTTGCAAATCTCACTGTAAATCTTTTGTTCATCCGTTAGCCCTTCCTGGTTGCATCCAGCTTGCACTTTAGACCTCCGGAGTCTGTTCTCCCACTTGTTTCCATATTTGGTTTAATTTGTCCCAATCTCGAAAAGAAAGCCTGCGCCAGAACTTCGTCTGTCAAGCAGCAGGCTCGCAAATAAGATTGACGTAGGCCCTGTAGATCTTGATGGGGCCCCATACACCCAATCCAAACTGGCTGTAAAAATAATTGCGGCTGTAAAAAGTAGATTTGAATTTAAATACGATATTGTTATGATCGAAAATCCATTATTTCGTACAAGATAGGTCGTTTTGGAAATCACACGGCAGTTATCGAAACATTTATTTTAATTGCTGATGCGATTTTCAATTGTTTGGTAGCGCTCTAACGGGTATATAAAATTCAGCAATTCGGCCTTTGGATTTAACAGTATTGCTTTTGCACTGTAATGGCTTTCGGTTTATCAGAAATTGTTGTTCCCTATCGTGCAGTTTATTATTAGGAGACCCGGTGTCATTGGTGCCAAGGGAATGGTCCAAAGTGAACCTTGCATTCTTATTTTCAAAATTCTTGGTCCCTACTCATGAAATATTACGAGCAATAAATTATATTTATGACAATTGTATGAACTCTCGACTGTACTTTAGAAGGCCCTTTCCTCGAAGGCTCTAGCATACCTACCTATACTTATTCGGCAAGTTATTTTTCTTTTGGTCATGGGTCCATGCCCGGTCACTTTGGGATATAATTCAATCCGCCCGATTAATCCCTGGCATTTTGGACACAAATAATGTCCGAAGTGTCAGGGCATAAACCCGTTACAGGTTCTACGTTATAGGAGACGAGCCAATAGTCATTTAATGGGCACATTTTCGCACCTCATTCTACAATTGAATTCTATCCCAAAAATTGAATTCAGAACCTCTCGATTTCACGTAACCATTAGGTAAAGCAAATGCCAGAGTGCCTAACCAGGCAATAAAAAGTTAACAATTCACAAATCTGTTTCGTAATTAGGCATTTCCTTGAACTATGCACGAATACGAAGCTTCAATATGTCGTATAAATGCCTGTAGCATTGCGTGTTTCACTCGTTGTAAATGTTTATTACTATAAAACTCGCGTTAGGGTGTTAATACTGAATGGCGGAGCGTGTATGCTTTGACGCATTGAGCGAGTAATATTTCTCGTATGGAGGCGAATTAATAGTAGTTTAATTAATACGGTCGTCAAGCTTTAAGCAGACTTCTACCCACCTCCTAGGAAGCTTCGCGAGGCTAAGGAAATTAACAAACATCCTAATTGAAATAAATCGACAAGTGACCGTGGTTCCCACACCTGAGAGGGCCCACTCGAAGCCGGAGATTGGCCCTGGTTTAGCCGGGATGCACGAGAAATGCCTCTTAGGCTACTTTACACCCCTTGTGAAGACTCCGTGATTGCTGGGCAACCCCAGACCCCAAGGGATATGGGTGAAATGGTCTGCAGAGGCGGAGCTGATCGCCCGTCTGGTGACTGGCGTCCCCACATTAAATAATATTGATACCTTACACCCCGGTGTTTGAAGACGTGAAGACGAAGACGAAGTAAAATGTACTGTACCTACCCACCTACAGCCGGTCTAGCTAGTCGTAAACATAGAAAGAACTCGCTAATAAAGTCATGAAGGTATAAAAACGAAGTGAGACTGGTTTTAGTTATAGATGAAAAATAACACTCATATTTTTTTATTACACACCTTTTATTTTTGCAGCCATCCTTCAGCCCCTAAAAGTGTCGTTTCCATTTTAATCTGTATGTCAGAATATCTTAGGCAGCTGAAAAGAGCACGTTGCGAAGCCCGCTCGTTCAGCGTTATGGCCTTATTAAACCCTAAGCAATATCATATATCGCATTCACACTTACATAAAACGCGAAACTTCACGGTTCACGGTCGAATATAACCTAAATAAAATACAACATACGATTATATTAACGATACACGAATCGTTGGCGACGAAAGCATTACGATACATATGTTATTCTTGTTATTGGAAGGTCAAGATACTAAAATAAATCAGGTGCCTGAATAAATTGACAATTTCGACCTCCTTTTTTACCACATAGATGGCTGATAAGCACACGGTCCACCTGATAAGTAGCAGTCACCGTGGCCTATGGACTTGTGCAACACCAAGGGCGTTACACTTGCACTGCCGACCCTGTAAATCTAATGCCCTTCTTGAAGAACCTCGCAAACGTCCATAGGCCACGGTGTCCGCTTGTGCTAGTGGTAAAATAAATATATTCCTTTGATTCCTCGTAACAGAAGACATAAAATAAATAGCATACCTAGAGGTATATCTCAGCACATGTATTATAAAGTGAATCACATTTAGCCTTACACATAAATGTAATATAAAGATGAGAAATATAAATAATGAAACTTATTTTTTCTTTTCATTTAATTTTAGTTCTTACCTACCTGATTTATATAGGTAGGTCATCAATTTCATCACCTTTGAATTGCAATCGGTCGCAACACTCAACCCCTCTTTCCTTTGCCGCACCATCAAAACCTGGAATTCTTTACCAGCTCACGTGTTTCCTTCCTCATACAGTCACGGGTCCTTTAAGCGGGGCGTGAAAAATCATTTGATGAGGCCGTCAAGCTGAGAGCCACCATTTTGGCACTATCGGTGTTTGCAATGGTGACTCCCATTCTACAGACTTTGCCTCAGCTTACCATCAGGCGAGGTGAAGTCATGTTGACGTGACCGACATAAAAAAAAAACAGTAATGTGTTTCCTACACCACTGTTTAAAAAATACAAATTATCACACAAAAAAAAGACTACAACGGACTAAATTGAAATGGGACACGGGAGCACCAGCTATCAATTAAAAAATAATCATCAAAATCGGTTCACTCAGTCGAAAGTTCTAAGATAACAAAAAAAAGTACATTCGAATTGAGAAAGAACCTCCTTTTTTATAGTCGATAGGCTCGCGTTTGACCAAAATCTCACATGATGGTAAGTGATGATGTGGTCGACGATGGAGCACGCTTGCTTAGAAGCAACCTATTCACTCCAAACTTAAAGACTCCCAGGTTATAGCTTTCCGGAAACACAGACTCAGGCAGGGCATTCCACTCCTTAGCTGTACGCATAATGAACGTATTGCTGAAGCGATTCGTGCGTATGAGCAGAATGTCCACCAGAATAACGATGGCGCATTTTAAAATAATGGACAAATGCTACTTTCTACTAAATCCGACTACATTTTTATATGGAGGTAGGACACGACGGTATCTCCCGTCCGAAATGAGCTGTCCGACTGGGGAAGTACCTCCAACCTACAGAAGACCGCGGCCATAATAACCTTGAGTTGTGCCGCAGGTAAGTAGGGTAGCCAGAGCTCACTGTACCCCTCCTCTCCCCACCCCTACCTAGCCTCCCTACCCATTTCTAGCCCTCCTCCCTTCCCTTTAGGGTAGGCAGCGCGTGTGTGACACCTTTAGTGTTGCACACTTCCATATGCCACGGTGACCGCTTCCCATCAGGTGGGCCGTGTGCTTGTCTGCCACCTATGTAGTATAAAAAAAATACATCAAAGTTACAGCTTGAAAGGGATTTGGTAAGTTACATGAACTGCAGTTCTTAGTTTCCTGCGTTCTTCGCGAGTACCTTAAGATGTCCTCAATAAACTCTTATATCTATTTCCCTTGCAGGCATCAAGTATGTGGATCCCGAGCACGCCGGTGACGATCATCTCCACACTCGCCGCCTCTGCTGGTGCTATTTGCATATTTAAGTGAGTATGATCTTTGAATTTTAGTGAGTAGGTACACCTAAGTACAGTTAACGACAAAAGTAGGTTAACAGATTCTAATTTATTTATCAACTTACCTCGTAAACCTTTTATAAAATTATAAACAGAATTTATCAGTCTATGCTGTATCTGTAAATTAAAAATTTATTCTGAACACAAAAAACATTTTATGTAGAAATTCTTGTCGTGAAGGATGCAAAACCTACTGAATTGATTTGGATGCGTTCTTTTTTGTTTGAAAGATCTTTGTCAGACCTTCGCATCTTTCTTCGAATCTTACGCATGTTTGATCACAATCGGTTGAGTAGAACCGGAGATATACCTAAACAAAAACGCAAATACCGACGTCCACGCGGGCAAAGCCGCGGGCATAGGCTTATACCATTATAAAATTGTAAATTAGGTACTTAATTGTGTCTGTACTTTATATATATAAAAAAAAACTTTTGCTATGTTAAATGAACGATCCTGAAGACAAAAATATTTTCTTGGATTTCTTGTCTATTTTTGTAAAGACTACTAAACTGATTTTGTCGTTGACTGTATACGTTCGGTCACATTACAATGAGTTTTTACCAAGTTCATTTGTTTACAAGTTCAAGCTGTTATGACGTTATCAATGTAACTGCACGACCTGAATAATATTAATGAAAAGGAACGGAAAATCACCGCGCTGTTGTTTTATAGCTCAACTGCACGCCAACATTACCCACGCATGTTTTACTACAACGTAAAAACTTTTAATCAATATTATATAACTAGCATCGCCACGCAATTTCCCACGCGTTAATCCTGATCCCGTGGGAATATCGGGATAAAAGTAACCTATGTTATTCAGGGATAATGTAGCATTCTAATGGTGAAAGATATTTTGAAATCGATTCAATAGTTTCTGAGTTTATCGATTATAAACAAACAAATGTTTCCTCTTTAAACTATTTGTATAGATATAGATGTATTAACTGCCCCGTTCATACATTTCGTAAAAAGTAGTGAGCCCGATTGCAGTGCCACCTAACGGCAAGTGCTAACTGTAAGTTGATAAAGCTTTTATCGCAATCGTATTAATGAATGGTACCTACTCCTCCGCTTACTCGTTCCTATATTTTTAATTTGGCGTTTATGGGAGCGACTGCCGTTCTAAATATAACGAAAGAAAAACCTGCGCCAGAGGTTCACCCGTGATTAACGATTGGTTGCCCCCAAGGGTCTTAGTGGAACCCCATATATCGAAAATCCAAACTTTTCAGCTATATTATTAGAGTAGGTATTACATTACATTCCCCATCCCCCTAAACTCCCCAACCCCTCCCCTCCAAGGTCGGCAGCGCGAGTGTGACACCCCTAGTGCTGTACACGTCCACAGACCACGGTAACCGCTTTCAGGTGGGCCGTGTACTTGTATGCCACCACAGTAGTATAAAAAAAAATCAATTTACTAATGATTTAGATAGGAAAAAGTGAACTTCCAGGACAGGACTTGAACCCAAGCCCGGGGTGGGGCATACTCTGATCAACTACTGCTCTGACCTCTCTTTCTGACCAACAAATGGTTTTGACATGTTCCAGAGATTTCTACAACGGCAGTCCGTATGACCGTGATGTGAAGGCCGAAGGGAAGACTGTCATAGTGACTGGAGCCACCAGCGGCATCGGCAAGGAAGTGGCCTGGGACTTCGCTGTTAGAGGCGCCAAGGTATCATTCATCTGTCTACCTCCATGTTTTTTTATTATGATTTTTTTTATTTCTCTTTGCTCAACTCTGATATAGTGCACGGCATCTAACTTGGCAAGATTTTGGAGTAGTACGGGCCCCACGGGTCGTTCCTCTTCCACACCAAGAAATATTCGGACCATGGTGTGAATCGCGGAATGGCCTCTTTTGAACTGGCTGTTTGACACCAAGATCTAAACATGGTCCGAATCAGGACTTCAAAAAGGGACGTCTGTGATTCACACCGCATACTATGTAACAAGTAGCTACTATAAAAATATTTGTACATATTGTGTACTATCGCGTAGCACTACTCCAAAACCTTGCCAAGTTAGATGTCGTACACTATTGGTTTTTTAATGTTCTGTGTACACTATACTTGTTTGTGGCAAAATGCGTCGCATAGAAACAAGTATAGTGTACGGCATCATGCGTGCGTTCAGGGTTTAGCAGGTGTATAGCCGGGCTTTATATTTTTATTAGGTGATGGTTGTCGCAGCACTTGTGGGACCAGTGGGTATTGGCGTAGTCTAAACCAATATCTGCGCTTTGTCACGCAGTGCTGCGACGACAATCACCTCTTTTTTCATGAGGCCGTCGAGTTGAGGGCCCCCATTATGTCAGTGTATGGGACCCCCTTCCTGAGACTTTGCCTTTAGCTTGCCATCAGGCGAGGTAAAGTCATTAACGTGACCGATATAAAAAAAGATTCAATAAAAGAAGAAGACCTTCTAATACCCTTCTTGAAGAACCCTAATGTTCTTCAAGAAGGGCATTAGAAGGTTTTTGTGAGGTCGGCAGCGCGAGTGTGATGCCCCTGGTGTTGCACGCGTCCCTAAGCCACGGTGACCGCTTCCCATCAGGTGGGCCGTGTGCTTGTCTGCCACCTAAGTGGTATAAAAAAAAATTGGAAGTCTATACCTCGTAAACCTTTACAGCTGATCAGGACTAAAGTACTTGACCCTTCAATAATTTCTCCAGGTGTTCATGGCCTGCCGTAACATGGAGAAATGCGAGGCAGTTCGCAAGGAGATCGTCCTGGAGTCTTACAACAAGTACGTGTACTGCCGGCCCTGCGACCTCAGCAGTATGGAGTCCATCAGACAGTTTGTTGATCGGTAAGTATTTCTATGATCTACCTACATGTATATTTTTTACGAGCACACGGTCCACTTGATGGGAAGCTGTCACCGTGGCCTATGGACATGTGCAACACCAGGGGTGTCACACTCGCATCGCTGACCCTGGAGCGGGGGGAGGAATGGGGGATGTTAGGAGGTTGACAAATTTTCTGTGCTGACAACCTTACTTATCGCCAGGAGTACAATGGTTATTATGGCCGCAGTGTTCTGAAGGGCGGAGGTACTATCCCAGTGGGACTGCTAAGTTCGAATGGGAGATACCCAAGATAACGTTTTATCCTACCTCCATTAAATTCCATTTTTTTTATAATCGATAGGCCCGCATTTGATTTGACCACTATCTCACATGATGGTTTTTGGAAGATTATTTAGCAGACTTATTTTTTTTTATTATCACTGCACAAGTTCAAAGTCAAAAAGTCAAAAATCGTTTATTCTTTACCTATAGACCATTAGACGGCACTTACAAAACGTCAAAAAAATATGTAAAACTAGACAAGCAAATGGAGAACCGGTCCGAAACGCGACCCAGACCGAAGACTCTAGCAAGAAACACAGCGGTCTGTTTTTTGTCTATTTACAATCATTGCCTTAATCCAAATACAGTTTGTTTGAATTCTTCTTCACCTCGCCTGATGGTAAGCTAAAGGTAAAGTCGCAGGACTGGGGTCCATACACCGGTTGAGTAAGTTGTACCGTCTTCCACCAGGTTCAAGGCTGAGGAGCCCCGTCTAGACGTGCTGGTGAACAACGCGGGCGTGATGGAGCCGCCCGCCAGCGTCACCCGGGACGGCTTCGAGACGCAGCTCGGAGTGAACCACCTGGGGCACTTCCTACTTACTGGGCTACTGCTGGACACGCTCAAGGTATTATTATTTATTTTTATTTATTTTTATTTATTTTTATTTATTTTTATTTATTTTTATTTATTTATATTTATTTTATTTATTGTTATTTATTTATATTTATTCTTATTTATTTTTATTTATTTTATTTATTTCTTTATTCACATAATTGCAAATACAGGTATATATAAGATGTTATGTTCTGACATTAGGGGAAACACTGTACTTAGCCTTACGGCGTGCAACGCATTTTAACATAAGTGTTATTAGATTATTTAGTTATTTATAAAAAACTAGCCTGTGTATGATGCCGGTTTTTGAGTTTTTTTGACAACCTGTTGAACTTAACCGATTGTGATCAAACATGCGTAGGATTTTAAGTCTGACTAAATACTTTTCAAACAAAAAAAATGCATCAAAATCCGTTCAATAGTTTCTGCGTTTGTTGCGAACAAACAGACAAGAATTACAAAAAAAAAAATGTGTTAAGAATCATACATTGATACAACATACCTACTTAACCTGAGTATTTTTTTAAATATTTCCAATGTGCAATGTGCAGATACAGCATACATAATTTACAATATTGAGTAATAAATAAAGGAATATTGGGATAGGTATAAATAGTTCCATCCGGGTCCTTTAAGCGGGCCGTGAAAAAGCATTTGATGAGGCTGTCAAGCTGAGGGCCACCACTGTAGCATTATCCGTGTGTGTAGTGGTGACCACCGGTCCTGAGACTTTACCTCACCATCAGGCGAAGTATAATCATGTTGACTTGTCTAACATAGAAAAGGAAGACATTTTTTTACGAAATATGTAATTTTACCTAATGTGTTGTCAGGCGTCAGCTCCTAGCCGCGTGATAGTAGTATCAGCCTCCGCCCACTACCGCGGCAATATTCACAAGGAGGACCTCAACTTCACCAAGAAGTACGACGCGGCCGCCGCCTACGCGCAGAGCAAGCTCGCCAACATGCTGTTCGCGAGGGAGCTGGGGAAAAACTTACTAAGTATGTAGAAAGCCTCCAATTTTAGTACTAGACGGAACCAAACACTTGGTTGTTTGTGTTCGAATTACTTGATTTTATACAACTTAGATGGCAGACAAGCACGCGACTCACCTGATGGTAAGCGGTCACCGTGGCCAAAAAACAAGCCCGCTGAGTTTCTTGCCGGAGTCTTCTCAGGTCTGGGCCGCGTTTCGAAGCAGTGGTCCATTTGCTTCTAGTTTTAAATAATTTTGATGTTAACGTTTTGTAAGTGCCGTTTAAAATGGTCTATACAGAATAAATGATTTCTGGAGGGGGTGGTTTAGGGGAGGGGTTGAAGATAGCGGATGAGGGGTGATTGTTAGCTCTGGCTACCCTACTTACCGGCGGGAACACAACACGATGGTTATTATGGCCGTGGTCTTCTGTAGGGCGGAGGTACTACCACAGACTGCTAAGTTCGGAAGGATGATACCGTTGTGTCCTACCTCCGTAAAGGTAAAGTCATGATGACGTGTCTAGTATTAAAAAAAATTTACAGACTCGGGAGTGTCAGTGATCGCGGTAGACCCGGGCCTGACAGACACAGAGCTAACGCGCCACATGTCAATGATGAAGAGCTTCACCAAGTTCATCGTGTACCCGCTGTTCTGGCCCTTCATGAAGTCGCCCAAGATCGGAAGCCAGACGATCCTCCATGCTGCACTGGATCCCGCGCTCGACAAGTGTGCTGGGGACTATTATGTGTAAGCAATATTCATATTATATCTTCTGCACGGCAAGTTGAACGGCGAAAAGGAATTGACTTTACGATCGAGATGTCCTGGGTTTGAATCCTGGTCATTAGGATACTGACTTGAGTCCACTCCTTATATAAAGAATTTAGTGGAAGGGTTTAGTTGGAATTTTAATTTTTGTTACAATTCGGTTCTCTTTTGAAAAATTACAATATTTTTTGGTTCGGAAAAATTACAATATTTTTAACCAACTTCTGTATATCGGCGACCCGTACAGCTATATAACGTTCGACAGCTAAGACAGATGTCACAGGTTCAATTCCCACTGAGTGCAAACGCATGATTGTATAATGGCATTGCTCTGGGTGTTTCTAATGTTTCTATGTATAATATATGTACCTTTTTTTTATCGTGCGGAAACCCCCATGGATGCCACCCCCGTCGGCCATCGGTGGCGGTTATGTCGGGATCCAACCAACTAAAACCGCACGCCGTCTCGGGTCTTAATTACCGGGGTGTAAAGTTACCCAATAGGCATATCCCTCGCACCCCAGCTGACACCGGGCCATCTACAGTTTTAAGATGGCTCCCTGATACATTCGCTCGCGTCAATGTACCCGGAACTGGCTTACATTTGACGCGATAAAAACAAAAGATAAATTATTTTTGCAGTGATATGAGAAAGAAGGAACCATCTAAATTGGCCCAGGACTACGAACTAGCTCTATGGCTGTGGAAGGTCAGCGAAAAGTGGACCAGACTCGACGAGGGTAAACCTTCTGTAAAACAGGCCGGAGCGGCGTGACAGCTACAATAGTTTTAGATAATAATACGTACTAACTAATGATGTACAAAACAAACTAAAATATCTGTAAAAAAGACAAGTTTTTGGTTGGAGAGCCGTGCCTTTTAAGGCTAACTCGGGCTCGACTGGAGAAGTCTAAGTTAGACTTCCACGATATATCCATTCTACTTGCTGGATCTGGTCCGGTACTTTTTGTTTTTTTTATTTGAATCTTCCCCAAACTTCCCCCGTTTATAGGGCAACATACAATTCAATCATATAATTTCCGGTTTGTGACAACGCCGAATGTTGATGTTCAAGGCACAAGCTTGCTTTGTAATTCACCATTTGTATCTTCCCCAAACTTCCCCTGGTCATGGGGCAACACACAGTTCTATTAGTTTAAAGTTTTACTTAAAGTGTCAGTATTTCTGTCCAGCTGTGAAGCACTATAGTTGATATTAAAGTAATCCAACAATTTCTAACTCAGCATACTTTATAATTGAGCCTAATTTATAGTTAACATGAAACAAAAAACGTATTCGTGTCGATAAAGCGGTTGTTTATTGCATTTGTATTGTTATTTAGTTATTAGTTTACTAGTTAATAAATTGTAAAAAATTTCGGATGAATGTGTTTTATTCAATTACTAGTTTAGCCCGCGGCTTCGCACGCGTGGAAGTCGGTATCGCCACAATTCACTCTACTTCACTCTACTCTCCACTCCACTTCACTCTCCACTCCTATGCACTCCACTCCCCACTTCAAAAAATGGATAAAAAGTATCATATGTACATCTCATCATCAGCTGTACCTCGTGGCAGGATAAAAAGTATCCTATGTCCGTCTCCTAGTTCTAAGCTACCCCTCTACCAATTTTCAGCCAAATCGGTTCAGCCGTTCTTGAGTTATAAATAGTGTAACCAACACGACTTTCTTTTATATATGGACGGAGCTGCACGCATAGGCCAGTTCAACTATATTATTATAGAGAATTACCAAGAATTACCTATACTGATATTGGGGTAAGGACAGAAATAAAAAATACCAATTATTATATCTTAAATTTATTTATATTACATTATCACAATAGACATGGTCTATTTCTCTCTATATAGACCTCCATATTCATACAAAAGTATTTGTCAGATGCAACTCCAAACGTCTGCATAGCCACCATAGTCACCTTCCACTTCTAAACAAAATCTCCTCTTATCTCCTATCTCACTCTCTCTTTTTATGACAAGAGAAGGTCAGGAAATCGAGACCCTATAGGGTCTGTATCAGTCTTTTCGTCTAATCCCATATCGAGTCGTGGTACTCTGGTCTGTCGAATACTAGTTCTCTTTTTACTAGAGGTTCGGGTCTTGGATGGTCATGCATGAGCTGCAGGACTCCGGTGCCGACGGCAGCCGGGACGCCGAGTATGATAGACTCGGAGACACCTTCGATGCAATCTCGCTGGCCGTAGTAAGCTGCGTCGAATAAGTGATCCGCGGTTTTCTCGAACTGGAAGGGAAATAAGAGTTTGAATTTGGGCAAACTAACTTACACAAGATGTTTTTGAGATCTTTCAGTTAACTTAATATTCTTCAAATAAAAACTAATAATCAAAATATAATAAATCAAAAAACCTCAAAAACATCTTAGTGTTTGTTTTTTTTCTTCGTCGGAACGCATTATTCGACAGCCGATATTTTTTTTTAATAGATCCCAACTGTTACGTTATTATGTTTCTAGATCACAGTGCTTTAGCATTTCACGCAGTCGGGTTTTTTGATATTTTTCAATTTAATTCCTTTTAGTTATGAGTACCTAGCTAGCTATTTACCAGATTGGACTTTCTACTGTGTAAATATTTTCAAGATTTTCATTTTGGCGCCAAAAACTCCAAACTTCACAACCCTCCCCTCCAGGGTCGGCAGCGCGAATGTGTCACCCTGGTGTTGCACACGTCCATATATCACGGTGACCAGTTCTCATCAGGTGGGCCGTGTGCTTGTCTGCCACCCAAGTAGTATAAAAAAGTAGTGACGTAGTAGTAGTATCGAAGTAGTTCAACGTGGTGTTGCTAGATGTCGCTGGGTATATGTGGGGTGAGTACTCACGCTAGCAAGGTTGAGCACCGACTCCTTCATGCGCGCGAGGCCGTAGCGCGTGATGCCGAGCACCTCCCCGCGCGCCGTCATCTGCCCCGCCAGCAGCTCCACGTGGCGCCGGTCCACGCTCATGCCGTGTCCCTCCATCACCGCCTGGATCTCGCTGATGATCGTCGACTTGGCTGCCTCGATACCGAGGGTGTGGTACACCTGCGAAGTACGATTATATCGTCAAGCCGATTAAAGAACCCTGTTTGCATGGAAGGTTTAATAACAGTAGAAGAAGCGTGTAAAGTATGTGTAAGGATAAAAGCAGATGGTGGTATGTTGTCTCTGCCTACCCCGGAGGGAAAAAGGCGTGAGCATGTTATGTACGATATGGTTCCTGTGGAGTCAGTATGGCGTCCGAAGATATATCGTAGTGCTACGACGACAATCACCTCTTTTTTAAAGAGGCCATCAAGTCGAGGGCCACCATTATGTCACTGTTTATGTGTGTAATAGCGACCCCATTCCTGAGACTTTACCTTTAGCTTACCATCAGGCGAGGTGTAGTCATATTAACGTGAGTGATGTATAAAAAAATTATTCGTTTCTCTCGACCAATGAAATCGCAGAAAACATATTGAAATGAGATTTAGGTGACGACGTTTTGATCACGTGACGACTTTTTCTGCGATTTCATTGGTTGAGTAAAAAGAAGATATGGCTCGCATACCATGCTGAAAGGGCTGGTTGCTGTGAAAATGAGTTGCGAATTCGGAACGAGACGCTGAAACTATTTTCTTGTACAAAAATTGTAAACGGTTCCTGGGTGAGGCGGGAATTGTTTTTGAATTTGGAATGGGACGCAGAATCTAGATAAATGAATAAATTTTGACCCTTATCTGTATAGGCGCAGGGTACATTTTTGAATGACATCTTTATGATAAAGTGATGACCTTATTATGTTAACTTTACCTCTAGAATGTTGTTCGACGTCGTCTTAGAGCCGTTCACTCCAAACGTCGCTATGACGTCACGAAGCCCGTCTCCTTCCACGCACAGTTTGTACCTTAAAATAAAATTCACATTTAAAATTTAATACCTAACATACTGAAAAGAGCATTCAGTAACTCCAAGTTTTCAAAACACGTTATGTCAATTTGATTAGACGGAAAAGGTGCGCTACCTCGCCCCCTCCTCTCCTATTTACCGAGGGTAAGATGGGGACATCGTGGGTCCCAAACCCGAGGAGGTCATCTCGAAACTGGAGATGGCCTTCAGTCTGCCGGGGCAAGGGAAATATTTTTTGCGTCACTTTCAGAGTTTGAAGACCCACGGAGGGAATTCCGCACGAAAAAAAGCGGCGGAAAAGGCTGTGAAAGTCCATATAATCAGACATCCACTTACTTGGGTGGGACGACGGTGTCGTCGCAGGCGATGACAGCCCGGGCCACCTGGGGGAGCCCCTTGACGACGACTGCAGGCAGCCCCCTCGCGAGCTGCTGCAGCGTCATGTTGAGCCAGGCGCCTCCCCCTCCGCGCGCCTCACACGTCACCTTGATGGCCCAGTCCGACACCACCTGCACGTTCGCTGGCTTGAGCTTCAACTTAGATGTGCAGATCCTGGAAGAGCATATACTATTAGAATTTTTGACAAACTATATAATGGTACCTACCAGTAGGGCTAGCACGTAATTACATTCGAATAGGTAGCAGACAAGAAACCGCGGTAGCCTAGTGGTTTGGGTAATGGACTGCTGAGACGAGGTCTCGGGTTCGATCCCAGGTTCACCATGGCACACACCAATGACTTTTCGATGCTTTTCGAAGTTATGTGTGTATTTATCGCAGGTTTATTAGTGCCTCGGAGAGCACGTTAAGCCGTCGGTCCAGGTTGCCATAAAAACATCTATGGCAGTCGTTACGGGTAGTTGGAGCCCACAAAAGTCCAACCAGTCTAACTTGGAATTTCGATATCGCCATTGGTTGTGGAGGTCAGATGGCAGTCGCTCCACGGAAAATATCAAAGTTCAGCCGCATCACAGTTAGACTGGAAAGCCGACCCAAACAGAGTTGAGAAAAAGGTTCAGAGAATGATGAGGTAGCAGACAAGCACACGGCCCAACTGATGGGAAACGGTCATCGCCTATGGACGTGTGCAACATCAATGGCGTCACACTCGCACTGCCGACGCTGGAGGTAGGGGGGAGTGGAGGTGGGGATTGAGGAGATAAGAGGGTACTGGTGGGCCTACTTACCGGCGGGAACGACAACACAACACGATAGTTACTATGGGGCGGTGTTCTGTATGGCGGCAGTACTACCCCAGTCGGACTGCTCAGTTCAGACGGTCTCCAATACCAAGTCATTATCTATCCTAATATTATAAAGAAGTAAAGTTTGTGTGTTTGTATATTTGTTAAATTGTAAGGGGTAATCTCGGGATCTACTGAACCGATTTTAAAAATTCTTTCACCAATAGAAAGCCACATTATCCGTGAATGTCATAGGCTGAATATCATCACGCTACTGCCCAAGGGAGCGGAGCAATAATCATAAATGTGAACAATTCCGGTAGATTCCCATACATTTTAGGAAAACTGATAAATTATGAGCATATTATGTGAGTTAAAAAGGGTGCATCGGGGTTCGAAATACGCCACGGGCGAAGCCGGGGTGGGTCAGCTAGTATGCGATATGATACTTACGAATACACGATGGACTGTACGTTAACTTCGAGACAGAGAAGTCTTATCCTCTCAGCGTCCAGGCGGATCAGCAGGAAGCACTCGGTAGGGAGGTACACCTCCTCTATGTATGTAGTTATCTGAAACATTTAGTTTTGGTTACATTTTGTCCTCTATAAATCATTCCGCGGTTTGACAGTGTGCACAGTGGGGAGCGAGCGGTGGGCGAGCTGGGCCTCGATTCTGCTACAGGCAAACCACTGTAATACCACTGACACTCTAAAAATGCTATTTAATTGTAGACTTTACCGTTAGAGTATATTAGAGGCAGTTTGAAAGTTGCACCAGTAAATGAAAAATTGAGAAGCGAGCGACTGTCGAGGTATGGACATGTTATGAGAAGAGATGAAAGTAATGTTGTTAAAAAGGTTCAAAGTATGAATGTGGAGGGCTTCAGGGGCAGAGGTAGGCCTAAGAAAAGATGGATGGAATGCGTGAAAGACGATATGGAAAGGAAGGGAGTGACTGAGGAGATGACATCGGACAGGAATGTACTCAATACTCAATACATTTATTGCATTCCATGTATGGCGGAGAATGACATGTTGCGCCGACCCCAAATAAATGGGACAAGGGCAGGAAGATGATGATGATGATGATGATGACTTTACCGTTATACAGTTAAAGTCTAAAATCAAATGACAAGAATTCATTTACCTTTTTCATTCGGTCTATAAAATATCATTTGACTTTAGACTTTAACCTGATAACAATAAAGTCTACAATTAAATGGCATTTTTTAAAGTGTCAGTGGTTTATCAGTGGTTTGTCTTTAGCAGAATCTAGGCCCTGATTGGCCGCGCGCCGACGATTGGGTGACACGACGGCCGCCTGTCACCCTACACCCCACCGTCGGCGAAGTGGCGCTTCGATCCCGACATAACCACCCCCGATGGCTGACAGGGGTGGTATCCATGCGAATTTCCGCACGATGAAAAAAATGAGGCATCACACTCGCGCTGCTGACCCTGAAGGGGGGAAGCTAAATCCTGCGAAACCTTACCTCTCCTAAGGTAGTCTTCTCGATCCTGCCTTTCACTCTCCTGGCAAACTCTTGGTCCAGAGGCTGCATAAGCTCCGCGGTGATGATGGGCGTGGAGATGTTCCTGGACGCGTTGATGATCTCCTTGACGCGAGGCACTCCCTGCGTGATGTTCATGGACGCTACTCCGGCGAAGTGGAAGGTTTTCAAGGTCATCTGGGTACCGGGCTCACCGATACTCTGTGTGCGAGGGAGTTAGGAGTTGTAAATTGCGGTTCTTTTTATTTATGATAGATTTGTACATTTAGGGTAGGTTTGTACATTTATGATAGATTTGTACATTTAGGGTGAGTTTGTACATTCAGGATGAGTTTGTACATTTAGAGTGCGTTTGTAAATTTATGGTAGATTTGTACATTAAGGGTGAGTTTGTACATTTAGGGCGGGTTTGTACAATAGGGTGGATTTCTACATTTAGGTCGGAATTTAACATTTAGAGTGGGTTTGTACATTCAGGGTGAGTTTGTACATTTAGGGTGGGTTTCCAAATTTAGGATGATATATCACATTATGAATGTATTTTCACACTAAGACTAGGTTTCCACAATCCCTCCAGGTGTGTACCTGTGCAGCCAGGGCTCCGACGGCGGTACCAGGCTCGATGACGCTGCGCTGGTACTTGTGGTGGCACACTCGCAGGAACTGCACCAGCTGCGTCAGCGTCAGGCGCTCCAGCTGCTTTATGATGTCTCCGCACGCCGCGTAGCGCACGCGCAGCGCCGTCACCTTCTTCGCCACGCCCTTCAGGAACGTTCTGCAACAAGATAATACGTTTATTTTTCCGTGAAGTGAGTCACAGCGCAGCGCAAGTGCTCTGGCTACCCTAGTCACCGCCGGGAACACAACACGATGGTTATTAGGGCCGTAGTGTTCTGTAGGGCGGATGTACTACCCCAGTCGGACAGCTCAATTAGGAAATACCGTCATGTCCTACCTCCATACTCTAACTTCAAAGCGGTAGTCAAAAATGTTTTTTTTAATTTTGATCACGTCGATACGACTTCACCTCGCCTGATGGTAAGCTAAAGGCAAAGTCTAAGGACCCATTACATACACAAACAGTGATATAATGGTTACCCTCAACTTGACAGCCTCATGAAAGAAGAGGTGATTGTCGTCGCAGCACTGCGTGACAAAGCGTAGATATTGGTTTACACTACGCCAATACCCACTAGTCCCACAAGTGCTGCGACAACCATCACCTCAAGCTCCGGCTATGCACCTGCTGAACCCTGAACACAATCCAACCGAGGTTGGTTTACTATGGAGGGTTATTCGCAAGATGCACGGTGGTACCTACCAAGCCCAATTTGAGGAAATTTGTGCCATGAAATTGTGCCAATTGTATTCTGTTTTTGCGATATATTTACAAACATTATAGATATAAGTACTTACAGTAATTCATTCTTGAACTCTTGAGTGCACGTCTTGAAGTCATCCAGGGCTAAAGTCGCCTCCGCAGCCAGGATTATGCCATCACCATCGAGAGGATCCTCTTCCCTAAATAGAAAAGCAAAAACAACATAAATTGGGTACTTTTTACACAGTTTTATTTAACTTGACCTGTTTGTTTGGGTAAATCTAGTAATTGAAATTTGACCCTCTTTCAGTTGTCTGATTGGTCTGATATTTGGCAGAAGTCTTTAGTTCCGATGACAATACAATTTATAATTTTTAAACAATATTTTTCATAATTTATTATATCACTAAGGCAGACAAACACACGGCTCGGGGCCGTGTGTTTGTTCACCGTGGCCTATGAACGTGTACAACACTAAGGGTGTCACACACGCGCTGCCTACCCTGAAGGGAAGGGGGGAGGACTGGGAAGGCGTGGGGAGGCTAGGAAGGGATGGGAGGAGGGGTACAGTAAGCTCTGGCTACCCTACTTACCGGCGGGAACACAACACGATGGTTATTATGGCCGCGGTGTTCCGTAGGGCGGAGTTACTTCCCCAGTCGGACAGCTCATTTCGGACGGGAGATACCGTCGTGTCACTGTGGTCACTGTGTTCTATAGGGCGGAGTTACTACCCCAGTCGGACAGCTCAATTTGGGCGTGTTCTACCTCCAGGAGGCCTACCCTCCTACCTTCAGACCTTGAACTCACCTAGACAAGTACTTGGCGCGAACGTCGGCCAGCACCCTGGCCAGGTCGACGGGGCGGTCCTTGCCCTCCATGTAGCTGGGGTCGAGACCGTCACTTCCATAGCGGAACTCCACTACCTCGCCCGTCGCGTTGCGGACCGTCATGTCGTAGTGGAGCACCAGGTCTTCTAGAGACTGTGGAATAAGTAAAAAATTAAATATTTGAAAATGTTGCAGGGTCTCATGCTTGCGTGAAATCGTGGGATGTAATTAACTTAGAGGGGGGGGGGGGGGAGGAATTGTTTATAAAGAGAATTGATGCTCGATGTGCGAGACGGGTAGAGCCGCCTTTTACCCTAGCAGAAGCAGGCCGAAGCGACGGCACGCGAAAGCGCGCTCCCCCCCCCCCCTTTTAAACGGTTTTATTTAAATTGACCTGTTTATTTGGGTCAAATCTAGTAATTGAAATTCTACCACCTTTCAGTTGTCTGATTTGTCTGATATTTGGCAGAAGTCTTTAGTTCTGATGACAATACAACTTAAAACCGTTTAACTTGAAAAATATTTATTCCCAGGGCAAAATGGAGACACCGTGGTTCCCAAACCCGAGGAAATTTCGAAGCCGGAGATGGCCCTGGATCAGCTGAGGTACGAGGGGAATGTCTTTTGGGTCACTTGCCAGCCCACGTTCGAGGACTCAAAACCGCATGCGATTTTAGTCGGTCCGACATTATCACTCTCTTTGATGACCTGGGATTTCCGCACGAAAAAAGCGCTACCGGACACAACGCTTTAAGATGATTGAAGCGGATGAGGGTACCTTAACAAGTCGTCGCTGCAGGTATCCGGTCTCCGCAGTCTTCACGGCGGTGTCCACGAGACCCTCTCGCCCTCCCATCGTGTGGAAAAAGAACTCCGTTGGGGTCAAGCCCGAGTAAAAGCTGTTCTCCACGAAACCTCGGGCCGCTGGGATCTTGGCTGGAAGATATAACAATTTTTTTAAAACAAATTCATAATCGGCGTTCATTAAAAAAAATTGCGGCATATAAAAGACTAGTACGGCGCGTGGGTGCGCGGCCCGCTAAAGCGGACCACGTTCGTACGTTCACGTTCCGTATTACAGTCGTATTTTTTCGACATTTTGCACGATAATTCAAAAACTATGACGTATAAAAATAAACAAAAAGCTGTTTCAGAATGCACAGGTGAAGCCCTTTCATATGATACTCCACTTGATATAGTTATCTTACTTAAAATACTAATTATTAGTTCATGACCACAATTTAATTATTTTTGTGTAATGTAGCCACAAATTCACGGTTTTCAGATTTTCCCCCTAACCTACCTACCTGCCAAATTTCATGATTCTAGGTCTACGGGAAGTACCCTGTAGGTTTCTTGACAGACCGACAGACAGACAGACAACAAAGTGATCCTATAAGGGTTCCGTTTTAGGGTTTGAGGTATGGAACCCTAAAAAGGAACCTTTATAGGATCACATCGTTGTCTGTCTGTCTGTCTGTCGTGTCATGTCAAGAAATCCCGTTGAATTAAATCACTTTGGCATATCTACCTATCGGTATGCCTTATAGCAGACATAGGGGGAAAAATCTGAAAACCGTGAATTTGTGGTTAGATTGAAAAGTTGGGACTTGGAATTCAATACCTAACAAAAGTCTATGCTCGGTATTTACAATAGGTAGGTACCTATTATTTCACCAGGAACAGTTCCTTATTCTCTATGGTTTAGGAGTGTTGTACCCTGCATCATCAGGTTTGTGGAATTCAGACTTGAAGTGTAATCATGAAGCTGTTGCTTGATGCCTAAAATACTGTTATGTTATTCTCTATGCTATGTTATTCTCTACACCACCTATAAGGTTGACTGGTAGAGAATGCCTGTTGCATATGTGCATGAAGTTTTTATAAATAAATAAAAATATAAGAAATTCTCGAATCCCCATGGTTTAGGAGTTCAGCACCTTGCAGCATCAAGATTGCGGAGTCGGGATCCGAAGTTCAATTATGTAGTCTATGCTTGGTACTTAAAATATTATTGCATTGCACCATCCGCAGTTTCTGAATCACTATAGTTTGTGAGCGCAGCTGGACCCTGCATTATCAGGGTTGAGGGGTTGGGACTTGAAATCTAACCATGAAGTCGTTGCTTGGTACCTATAATATTAATTCACAATGAACACTTTCTGAATCTTGATAACCTAGGGCCTAGGCGGGCAGTAATCTTTCAGCATCAGGATTAAGAAGTTGGATCCAGATTTTTTTATGGGACCAAGACGAAAACTTCTACTGTTTTTTTGAAAAAAATCTTTGCAAAAACATGAAAATAAACGGGCCGTTTTGAGAACCACCTCTTTTTTGGAAGTCGGTTAAAAGCATATCAAAGTCTTGCACATTTGTCTCTTCAATATTCGCCTTATATTTTGTATGGAAAAATAAATTTCGCCATTTTGAATTTTTTCTCTATTCATCGAGTAGACCTCTAGGCTAGGTCCTTATCATCTTTTGCCAAAAAACCTCTCTTCTATCTTCTATTACCTATACTTTGTGAGATAGACGCTGTCGAAAATTGTATGGGCGCCATCTTGAATCTGCCATTTTGGTTATATTTTTAGCTCACTGACAATTGGATGAGATTCCGAGTGGTTTTTATTTGAGCACTCCCTACCTCTCTTCAATACCTTGGCCGTGCTCTTCACCCGTCTCCAAAATCTCCATATATTTCCTCCGAATGAATTTTCGTCCTTTATATGAAAGCATCAGGGAAAAAAAATACAGCAGAGGTGAACCGAAACACAATTCATCCATCTTTAATACTTTCTGAGAGAGACACCCATGACATTTGTGTTGCCGCCATCTTGAATCCGCCATTTTGGATTTATTTCCATCTCCCTGCCAATTGGATGAGGTTCCAAGTATTTTTTGTTTGAGCAGCCCTCACCTATGTCTAATACCTTGGCCGTGCTTCTCACCCATCTTCCAAACCCTCGATCATCATCTATCTACATATTTCTGACTAAGAGTTCTTCCACAAAAACATTTTAAAAAGAAACTATGTATAAATCAAAGTCTTGCATAGTTCAAAACTTGTAGTCTATTCAATGTTCGCCATACATTTTCTATAGAAAAATAAATTCCACCATCTTGAATTTTTTTTCTATTCATCGAGTAGACCTTTGGATCCTGATCATCTTTTGCGAAGAAACTACTCTTCCATCTTTTATACTCTCCGAGATGGACACCGAGGAAATTTCTATGGCGGCCATTTTTTTTTCGCCATTTTGAATTTATTTTCAGGTCACTGGCAATTGAATGACGTTTCGAGTGACATTTGCTCAAGCACCACCAACCTATCTTCAATACCTTAAGCGTGCTCTTCACCCGTCTCCGAAATCCTCCATCATCAGCTCTCTCCATATTTTTCCTCCGAACGAATTTCCATCCTCTATACGTAACCATCGGTGAAAAAAAAAATTTCATACAAAATTGTTCAGGAGAGGTGACCAATGAGTGAGTGAATCAGCACGAGCAGCTATATATATATTAATAATATATTCTTAAACTCATCACCCTGTATACTCATCCAAACCCCTCCTTCACCCCCTCTTACCCCCACCCTTTCTATCACCGCACGCCGTCTCGGTCTTCAGAGGTGGCCCATAAAAAAATTTCTTCACGCACCCTTAGTGTTGCACACGTTCATAGGCCACGGTGACCGCTTCCCATTAGGTGGGCCGTGTGCTTGTCTGCCACCTAAGTAGTATACAAAAAAAAGTACGCACGATGAATGTACTGCCAAAACGTTTTGTGCGTATGAGTGGGATATCCACCGGTGGTGCGTCGCCGTACGTCTGGTCGTTTGGTGATGAAAGGGGTGATGAAAGCCATTGTATTGCTATACTTACAATGCCTCTCGAAGTGCGGTAGCGACCTGTCCTCGAACCCGTTTGGCACGCGTTTGCCGTTCAACGCCTGCTGACCCACGCACGCGATCATCTGCGATATGTTGATGTTCGAACCTGTTAACAACAAATACATTGTCATCGTCATTCTTCTTCTTCAACCTAGCGTTAATCCCAGTCGCATCCAAAGCTTTCACCTCGGAGTCTGGGGTCCGCTTTACCAGTCTTAACTGCGGACCTCGATATTTTCCGTGAAGCGAATTCCGTGCCATCTGACCTTCACAACCCAATGGTGACATCGTCATTCTATACTAATATGAAAAAGCTGAAGAATTTTAACTTGAATTTAATTTTACCTTAAATTCTTTTTCAGGTAAAAACTAGCTTTATGCGACATTTTAACAAAATTGCTTCAGGGTTCTGTTATGTGTGTAACAGGTACCAGTAAACAGTCACTTTCATTACTATAATGGTGTAACCACACTTCGCTATTCGCCTTTATTCACATGTATAAATCGAAGTGAGGTTGTTGTGTTGCACACGTCCATAGGCCACGGTGACCGCTTCCCATCACCTGGGCCGTGTGCTTGTCTGCCACCTAAGTGGTATGAAAAAAAAACAACAGAAAAGTTACCTTTCGAACCGCTCTGAGCCATGATAAGAGGAGCATTAGTGGGGTGCAGCTCTCGGAAGCAGGCTTTCGCAGCTAACTCCCTAATGCTGCTCAACTCGCTCAACATCATCGCCTCCAGCGTCTCCTCCATGGTGCAGCCTGGCTGGCACTGCAGCGTACCTTTCTCCATCTCCAGGATATAGCCATCGCACTTTGAGTACCTGCAAGCACCAGTTACTTGGTCGTCTTGGATTGGAACTTTTGTGTAAGAGGATACATGTTCTTTTCGAGGATAAGTGATTTTCAGCTAGGCTCTATGAGCCACCTTACACCCTGGCGTCAGAAGACGACGCGCGGTTTTAGTCGGTTCGACTCCGTCATAACCTACCCCGCTCGCCGCGGGGTGGGTATCCATGAGGATTTCCGGAACGCATCGCACGAAAAAAAAGGGTAAGTGATATTCCGGGTCAGTTGGGGTGCGAGGGAAATACCCGGCGCTAGTGGACCATAGACGGCGTGCGGTTTTAGTCAGTTCGATTCCGATATAACCACCACAACCGCCGTGTACATATGAAAACAGTTATGAAAGTTGAAGAAGTGAAAGGAGTATGCCAAAATAATAGTAGCAAGTGGAAAGATGTTGTCTCTGCCTACCCCAATGGGAAAGGCGTGATTTTAGGTGTGTATGTATGTAAGAAAGTTCCTTGTCTTCAGTGGCCTTATACTTGTATCAATCAATAGGTCTAAAGTGAAATCAATGGCTAAAAATAGCCAGAGCTTACTATACCCCCCCTGCCCTTCCTAGCCCTCCCCCCTTCCCTTCAGGGTAGGCAGCGCGTGTATGACACCCTTAGTGTTGCACACGTCCATAGGCCACGGTGACCGCTTCTCATCAGGTGGGCCGTGTGCTTGTCTGCCACCTACTATACTAATATTATATAGAAGTAAAGTTTGTGTGTTTGTATATTTGTTAAATTGTAAGGGGTAATCTCGGGTTTCACTGAACCGATTTTTAAATTCTGTCACCAATAGAAAGCCACATTATCCATGAAAGTTATAGGCTGAATATCATCACGCTACTGCCCAAGGGAGCGGAGCAATAATCATAAATGTGAACAATTCCGGTAGATTCCCATACATTTTAGGAAAACTGATAAATTATGAGCATATTATGCAAGTTAAAAAGGGTGCATCGGGGTTCGAAATACATCACGAGCGAAGCCGGGGTGGGTCAGCTAGTAGTATATAAAAAAAAAATTTAAGGATCACAAATGAGTGGAGGTACTTACCCAGTTTCAAGCAGTTTGTTCTTGGCTTCTATAAGTTTCTTGCCGGGGGTCACGTCTATGATACCGAAACTGAACCCCGTTGTCATCATGTAGTACGACGCCATGCGGGCTAATCTAAAAATGAGAACAGAAATTTAAAATAATTAATATCAGTAGTAGTAATGTTTCAATAACTTTTTTGAACGGGTCTAGTTGCAAACAAAATTTCATATGCCATCGGCACGAGAGAAATCGTCGGGATCTTGTATATAATGTCTTACCACCTTGCAAATTTCTCTATCGCGATTCAGGATCGTAATGACGTAGTAGTAGTATCGAAGTAGTTCAACGTGTTATCGCTACATGGCGCTGGGCACATATGGTCAAGTAATTTTAGGTACTTAACTAGAGGTAAACAATCTTGTAGCGAATTTTTATAAAAACATATCAAACAAATAAATTAGGCTAGCTGACTAACTAGTGGTTTAATTTCGGTTTTTTTGTCTTCAAAATGAGTTTCTAAACACAAAAATATTAATAAACTAAGTTTTTAATTAAAACAGATTATACTCAACACAAAATAAAAGGCCCGTTTTGACGTTTGTCCTCGTGACGTAACTAGTTATGTACCTATACGATTCGGTATTCGATACTCAGGATGAATCGAATCCAGTTTGCATGGGGATTTAATCGATTTGAATATGTATGTAAACTGTATTGGATTAAAGTTCTGTTTAGAAAAATTAGCTTAACCTTTGATTTTGTAGGTATTTTAAAACAATACAATGTTATTAAAGGTCAATTTACTTATATTTAATATATTTTTTACAATAACATTCACTCAATCACAAAAACAACAAGAATAATTAAATGAGTCTTCAGAATCTAAACACAAGTATTAAAATAAATAAAAATAAAAGTGCGCGTCGGGCTTGAAAAAAAATATCTGACTCGATATTTTCTTTCCTTAACTGATTATTAATAGTCTATGGACAACATGAAAAATCGTTATGTACAGCACTTAGCCGAGTGGGCGGTACCTGTCAATGAAAAATGTAATGACCTTTAGAACATTTCAATTGATAAAAAATTAAGAACTTCATGGGCACGAACTGTCAAAGTGGGCCTTTTATTTTGTGACAACTATAGACACATCAAAATTGTTTAAGTTAGTTAAGTCCTTAACCGAATGGAGTATAGTTTAGCATTGGTATCGCCTCAGGAGGATTGCTAGAGCGTGTGGTACCTCCACATGGCGCGCACGGCGTACTCCTCGCCCCAGTCGCGCAGCAGGATGTAGAAGATGCTGCTCTTGGTGCCGGAGCCCAGCGTGCTCTTGTCCATCGAGCCGCACAGCAGCTCCGAGTTCCTTATTATTACATCTGCAACCAACAAACACATTACACATTTATCTATATATAAAGAACTTGTTTTAGTTACAATATTCATAACTCAACGGCTGAACCGATTTGGTAGAAAATTAGTGGGGAGGTTTAGACCTTGAAGACAGGCATAGGATACTTATTATCTTGCCACGGGGACTCTTATTGGAACTGTGGGGCGAGCAAGAATTTTCTTTCGTATCGAGTTCGTAACGTGTGCGACAAAAATTGTATGAAATTTGTAATTTCTATTACGAACTCGATTCGAAAGAAAATTCGTGCTCGCCCCACTGGACTCTTTTGGAACTCTTATCTTCTTGGTTGTTCGCGATGGACGCAGAAACTATTGAACGGATTTTGATGCTATTTTTTTAGAAAGTTCTGGGCAGGACTTAAAATCTACCATATATTTCATTGCAATCGGTTGAGTATAACCGGATATATAATTAAGTCGTAATAACATAAATAGTGTGTAGTAGGCATAAATTAGTGAAATTACAAATATATTAAAAACATGGTCCACTTACACGAGTCCTGGACGCACATGTCCTTGTTGCCGGTGTAGTTCTTGCCCTTCGTCTCCAAGTTCGCCTTCACTTCGCATTTCTTGTTAGGTTTCATTATAAGACTGTAACAATTACAAGTATAAAATCATCCACCTCCTCGTGAGTACATACAGACACGTGCACGTATACGTGCACGAGGTCGCGTATACTCTTGTGTTCGGAGTGAACGCAAGTGCGTGTACGTATACGTGCGCGTATACGTAACAAATAATGTCGTGCAAATAATTTAAGAAAAATGCACCTATGGTAGAAACGATTGGAAAACCGTCTTCAGATTTCGGAAAACATAGGGATGGCCGTAAAAAAAAGGTGCCTACCTGAAGATCTGCTTGCCGGTCCACAGCTTCCTGGGCTTGAGGATAGCGGGCGGGGGCAGGTCCAGGCGCATGGTGGAGTCGGGCCCGGCCAGCAGGCAGGCGGCCAGCTGGTGCGCCTTGTCGCGCTCCAGGAAGGTGTCCCGCTGCGTCAGCAGGTAGCCGCCCGTGATGAAGTCCTGCGTCGCCGCGATCAGCAGCTCGCCGTTACGGGGAGTCACCAGGTTTGACTTGTTCTGGGGGATGGGGGGGGGACATTTCATTAGTAGATTTAGGGATAGCGAATGAATGAGTGCTACCATAGGAGTAGCAGGCGGGGGGCGAGCTGTTTCTCCGAACGCGGATGGAGGGGTGACGGGATGGCCGCCTTGCTCGCCTCACCACCTTTTACCCTAGGCGCACACTTTACGACAGGCGAAAGAGACAGCTCGGCGTCTAGACGCGACGACAAACTGCGGCTGACAATTTCAAAGCGCCACGAGACGCGGCGACTCCCCTAGCGTGACGTCGCGACTCCGCGTCTCTGACGCCAAGTGTGCGGAGCTTAGAACAAAATATATGAAATTCTCGGCCGAAGCCTGTCAGCGCGTCTAGTCGCCCAGTGTGCGCCTAGTGTTTGGGGTGAAGTGAACCCTTAACCATCGTTTTGGGGCTTCCTCTATTATAAAGGTCATGTCATTTCATGGGTGTATCCAAGCGGCTCAGTTGATCAGACTACTTCCTGTCGCAGGTTCAAGTCCCGTCCTAGATGTTGACTTTTCCCATATTTGTACTTACCCCCATAAGTATAAGCGCTTCAGCTCTGGCCTCCTCAGTCTGAGGCAAATGCATGTTCATCTCGTCGCCATCGAAATCGGCGTTATACGGAGTACACACGCACTCATTGAACCTGTAAGAATAATATATTAATTTCGAAAACCTATATACATAATAATAAATCTGTAACTGATCGGTGTCTGTACATGGAAGATATATGAGAAAAAAAATTATTAGGGGACTTTATGAATATAATAGATGCCAAAACAATGATTTTTTGATATTTAGAATTTTTGTCTGTTTGACGGTTTGTCTGTTTGTCTGCAAATTTTTGTGCGCGCAAAAATAAAAAAACTACAGGAGGGATTTTGATCAAACTTGGTACGATTATAGTTCATAGTCCTGGGCAACATATAGGCTACTTTTTATACAAGCTGATACCCGTGGCTTCGCCCGCGCTTCGTTTTTGGGTCATTTTTGGTCATATCTCTAGTTATAAGAACAGCAGAACCGATTTGGCTGAAAATTGGTAGGGAGGTATCTTGAAGAGTATAAGCTCAACCCCCCCTCCCCCTCCCCTTGAATGCTTAATTGCGAATCAACACTTTGTATATGTGGGGTATGTTCACTTACCTGAAGGTCCTCTGTGGTTGAACCTTGGCTCTGTGACACATGATGGAGAGCTTATGAAGAGATGGCTGCCGATTGAACAGCACCACGTCGCCGTCCACTAGATGGCGCTCTACTATGTCACCACACTGCGTCAAATACATCGTGATTAGAAGACTGAATAGACTCGATAAAAATTTTGAACCTCCTCCCTTTTTTGAAATCGGTTAAAAAATTTCAATGATACAATAATCACCACATTGAAGCTGAATGGATAAGGACGCGGCCTCTACTCAGAGGTATCGAGTTCGAATCCGGCCGGACAGCACCAATGTGAATTTCACTTTGTGGAATTTATATGTGCTAATCACATGATTTACCATCTGCTGACGGTGAACGAAAAACATCGTGAGGAAACCCACATGTTCTAGAAGAAATTCTAAGGATATGTCCGATCCACCAACCCGCATTAGGCCAGCGTGTGTGGATTAAGGTTTAAACCCTCTTAGCTCTCTCGTTGGAGAAGAGGAGACGCGTGCCCAGCAGTGGGACATGAATGGGTTGCTATTATTATTTACATTAGTTGATATGAGTTCAACAAAATGTCTAACGTTAAATAAGTTACTTAAGTAAGATATTTATTATACAACTTAGGTGGCATACAAGACAAGATTCCTTAAATTAATACATCTTTTTTTTATACCACTTAGGTGGCAGACAAGCACACGGCCCACCTGATGGAAAGCGGTCACCGTGGCCTACTGACGCGTGCAACACCAGGGGCGTCACACTCGCGCTGCCGACCTTGTAAAAACCTTCTAATGCCCTTCTTGAAGAACCCCATATTGTCTCTCCGTACTGTATCTCACCTTCAACTCCTGCGCAATCTTCTCTTTGTTGCCATATTTGAGGTACTTCTTGTTTTTCACATCCCTCTGCTGTACATAATTAGCCCCAGGGTGGACGTCGGGTCCGTTGCAGACCAGCTTCCGCAGCCACATCAGATTGGCAGGGAACACGCGCTCAGGGTACGTGAGGATCTTCGCTACATGAACTGGGACTCCAACCTGTGACAGGACATTAAAAAGGTCAATTAAAGCAATTTATTCATCTATCCAAATCACTACATTAAGGAGACGCTGCTGCCTGCGGCAAATCTGGCCGGTGTGGGGGTGGCCCTCTAGAGGGCTGCTCCGAGGCTCTCCATGTGTCCCTCTGACTAGCAGAGCGCAAAGTGGGGAGCAGGCGGGGGGCGAGCTGATTCTCCGCGCGCGCAAGGTTAGGTGACAGGACCACCGCCTGTGACCCTAAACCCCACTGTCAGCAAAGTAAGCGATGCTCGCCCCAACCCCTTTCGGCGGATCAAGGGGGCCATCTTAAAACTGTAGATGGCCCAGACTCAGCTATGGTGCGAGGAATATGCCTACCAGGTAACCTTACACCCCGGTAATTAAGAACCGAGACGGCGTGCGGGGTTAGCCGGTTTGATCCCGACATAACTAACCCCGATGGCCGACGGGGGTGGTATCCATAGAGATTTCCGCACGATAAAATAAAATAAATTGTGAAAAAAAAATTTTTTCAAGTTAAACGGTTTTAAATTGTATTGTCATCAGAACTAAAGACCTCTGCCAAATATCAGATCAATCAGACAACTGAAAGGGGTTCAAATTTCAATTACTAGATTTGACCCAAACAAACAGGTCAAGTTAAATAAAACCGTTTAATAAAAAGGGTACTACCACTGGAATACTACTAGGATACGGGCAGGATCTACGTTAGACTAATAAGGACGACCGGGCTCATAACATCGTTTCACCAAAAATGTTTACCTCTTGAATCTGCAGGTTGGGGTCTGGAGATATGACGGTTCTGCTGGAGAAGTCCACTCGCTTGCCGGAGAGGTTTCCTCGGAAGCGGCCCTGCTTCCCCTTCAGTCGCTGTACTAGACCACGCCCTGGTTTCTTCGGCTGGAGGGAAAGACATAATATATTATGCATTTATTTACAAATAAGTGTTTACTATAGCCATGACTATAACATAAGGGTATAATAGAAACGCCACCAAAAGCGAACACAAGCTATATTACTGAAAATAAATAAATAAAAATACAATAAAAAATATAGGTATATTTTAGGCATTTACTCATAATGTGTTAGTAAAAAAAGGACTTTAAAACAATATTAGTAAACTAAAAACTAAAATTAAAACTTGAGCTATTTTCAATCGGCTTAAATAAAAAAAAAAACATTTTTTTTTTAATTCTTTATAGCGTTATTTACGCTCCATCGTGTTACTAAAGCTAAATGATAATTTCAAGAAATATGTATCACTGCCTAAATATATGAATGCCTCAACACAATTATAGTTTGGCCGCTGAGACTATGCGTTCCTGACACATGTCAATTCGTCATGACTAGTTATGTACAATAAATAACTTGTACCTAGAACCGTTCTCTAAACCTGTTCCCAACTTACAATAACATAATAATAATCACAGTCAGCAATTGTGACAACTTGATTTCATTTTAATTTTAATTTTATTTTAATTTGGCTATCTATCTGCCCTATTTGATTTTCCAATTTTTAATTTTTAATTTTGTTTCTTTCTTATTTAATTTTATGTGATTATTAATTGTAATGATAGGTTATTACCTGAAATAATAAAAAAAATCATATTCATTTCATTCATAATAAAAATATGATTCATTCTTTCTATTAGCTTGGGTAGGGGCTTATTACAAAATTACATATTATAAAATTATAATGTTCTATTTTATATTTTTCAACCAACAGATTATTATTATTAAGATTACTAAAATATGCGGTTACAATTGCCTTGTTATTTTGTCTCATCACTATGAAAGCGAAAATTTGACATAACCTTGAAACAGCGCAGTTTGACGTGGTATGACTTTTAAAAACTATTGATTTTATATTTTTAATTAATTAATTGTTAATTATTTTAGCCCAAAATTAATCTGTGTATTGTAAATTGGCACAGTAATTAAATTTTTAATGTTATCACTCGTTAATAAGGTCAATAAACGATATTTAAAAATTTGCCGTAAATTAAACACCAGTTCAAAGTTACATTGCCCGTTCGCTCACAACCTGTCAGGAACGCATTCTTTCAGCGATTCTATAATAAGCGTGAATACCGCAAATAAATCTATTTTTTTTTTTAATAAGCAATCGACAAAACAAACACTCAAAGTTTTTTTTTCTTGAGTCTCCCCACAAGGACTAAGGGAAATGGGTGAAATGGCAAACTCAAGAATGGTTGATCACCTGTAATGATGACAATAATCGCCTGCCTTCGCTTTAGGTAGCGATAATTTCCCTTTCCCTTAAACCCAGTATAAAAAATATATTTCTTACTGACCTGCATGGACAGCGGTATGCCGGACATCTCGCTATTAATGTACAAAGACGCGTGTAGCTGCAGGTAGTCCCAGTCTTCCTGCACCAGCTCGCTCTTGCCCCCGCTGGCGATGTGGCGCGAGATGACGTCATTGATCAGGAGGATCTCCGACTGTTTCATTGTTAGATCATCTTCGTTCCTAAAATACCAAAGTATATTAAAATGAGAGAAAACCACGGAATTGTACTTTTGTAAGGACATAATCACGCAAAGGGTCGTTTAGGAAGGACTTTTTTGCAATGGTTTATTTTTATACTACTTAGGTAGCAGACAAGCTCACGGCCCACCTGATGGGAAGCGGTCACCGTGGCCTATGGACGTGTGCGGGAGAGGGCTAGGAAGCTAGATTAGTTTAAAGTACCTACAGATAGACGAGGCTAGGCTCTGAAAGCCTGGAACATCGGCGCAGTGTTGCTAGCCTTTCGGTTTTTCATCAGATGAATTTCGGGGAATGTGCGCAAGAGTTCCGTAACCTGATTCTTCCAAGCCCTTTCCCTGACTTAACGACCAGACGTACAGCGATGCGCCATCGATATGTGCTGGATATTACGCTCATACGCATGGACCGCTTCAGCAATTATATTCTTGCTTACTGCTAAGGAACGCAATGCCCTGCCAGAGGAAATGGTGAGGTGAGGTGTTCTCCTGTGATATCATATCTCACGATGGCATCCTTTCAACGCGACCCTATCAACTATAAAAAAAGGACATTGCATGGGTGCAAAACCAAATGTGTTCAACTCACGTGCCAGCCTTGATCTCGGAGACAACACTTGGCCTGATGCAGAGTGGTGGAACTGGCAGCCGCGTGAGGATCAGGTCTTCAGGCCTCGAGAGCTTTGCGGTCATACCTAGCAGCGGAATATCTTCTTCTGGGATGCGCCGGAACAGGTTCAATACCTAAATTAGCAACAATAATAGGATTAGATTCTGTTAATTAGACATTCTGCATGTATATCAATCGTGAATGTTTTTTTTTATTTAACGGACAAGTCAAAATGACTTCAACTCGCCTGTTGGTAAGCTAAAGGTAAAGTCTCAGGACTGGGGTCACTACATGCACCGGTAGTGCTACAGTGGCGGCCCTGGAAGGCCTCATCAAATGCTTTTTCACGCCCCGCTTAAAGGCCCCGGGACTATAGGAGGAAGGAAACACATGCGCTGGTAAAGAATTCAATGTTGCAAACTCTATGGGGCATTTAATCATGATGTTAGATCCTTTTACACCCGGCAATTGAGGCCCGAAACGGCATGCGGTTTTAGTCGGTTGAAATCCGACATAACCAACCTCTATTGCAAACGAGGATGGTATCCGAAAAGATTTGAACACGAAAAAAAAAAAATAAGTTTCTTATCCTGGTCTTTTAAGCGAGGCGTGAAAAACCATTTGATGAGGCCATCAAGCTAATGGTGATTACCATTTCTGCGACTCTACCTTTAGCTTACCATCTAGCGAGGTGAAGTCATATTGACATGAGGAACCAATTCACAAATGACACCTTTTTTTTACAGAAATCCCCATGGATACCACCCCCGTCGGCCATCGGGGGTGGTTATATCGGGATCGAACCGACTTAAACCGAACGCCGTCTAGGGTCTTCTGACGCCAGGGTGTAAGGTGGCCCAAAGAGTTGTTTGTGTTGTTTTGGGAACCACGGGGTTCCCGTCATGCCCCTGGAATAGGGGAGGGGGGGGGGGGGGGGGGGCGGAATAGCGGAGGGGGTTACAAATGACACCTGGCGTTTTACAGTGCAGTAAAGTATTAAAAACTGTCCCAACTTACCTCCAACGGGCTCAACTCAATAATGAGTCCACTATTTAACATAGTAGCTAACTCTTTATTAGACTCTACGGCTTCGTGGAAATCTTTCAACACTCGTCTCACTATCGGATCCGTTGGTTTCTTATTCCGATACTTATCGTGTATAATCTTCAGTATACCAGCTGGGTTTTTCTTCACCATGCCGTTCAAAGCATCACAGTACATGCATTTTGTGCAGGTCTTTGCTTTCTTAAGGACTGCTGCACGTAAGTTCTTCTTTTGGAGATACATGATCTCGGGGTGTAGAAATTTTCTACGGTAGGATTTTTTGAGTGCTTCGGGTAGCATTACCCTTGCACATTGCTGTGAAACGGAAGTTTATGTTAAAAATCAAATCATTTATTGGCTCACAAAAAAATTGCATCCTCTTAATCACTATTGCTGGTATGTGAGACTACGTGCAGGCACAAATATATGTGTGCCATTGCTAATTGGGTCCATCGCTAATTGGGGCTATATCCAAATGATATAGCCCAGGATGCAAACGGGATGAATTGGTGCTCCGATGACGCTCGCTGATAATATTCTATTTTATAAATAGGTACTCGTAATATTCTACGACATTCTATACATAGCTCCCTAGACCCAAAGTAAGCTTAGTTTAACTAGCTTGTGTTATGGGTTCTAGAATGCGGATAAACATACTTATATACGCTTTTTTTGTAAATAAATACTTATTATACATAGAAACATCCAGACCAATGCAAATAGACATATTCATGCATACAAATATTTGCACTGAGCGGGAATCGAACCCGCGCCACCTCCGTAGCAGTCGCATGCAGTCAAAAGCATTTCGTACAGTAATTATGGTGCTTACCTTACAAATGGTCTGTAATATAGTGATAATGGATCTGAAGTATCCAACATGAAATACTGGCAGTGCTAATTCTATGTACCCATAGTGGCCCACACATTCAGCCAACCCGAGACCACACGTGTCACAGTTGGCATCTTTCTGATTTGTACCCTGTGTGAAAAAAAATAAAAAAACAAAATTAGCATGTATTTTATAAGTATTGTACAGATACCGGCACGTGAATTAGCCAGACGCGTCATATGCGCAAAGGTCGATTTTTAGGTCCCCTTTGAGGTATGAGCGGGTCGCGGGAGACGCGGTTGCGCCGTCGCGGACATATGATTGGTCCGTCACTTGACGGACCAATCAGATGTCTCCGAGACACGTCTTGTAGCGAATCAATGTTCCGTTCGTTCGTACTTTGAATCATTTGATTGGCTCAAAGTGCACGATGCGCGAACTTACCCCAAACCTGCCAGGTTACGTGCCTGTCTCTGTATCTAGCTTTTGTTTTGGCATGCATCCTTAGCTTATTGGTTAGGGAGTCAACCTTACAATAGAGAGGTACCAGGTTCAAAACCTGTCCATCGCACTACTGATGTAAACACAAGTACTACTCGTTCGCGCTAAGTTTGCCGCTATCGACTGTCACGCGATTAGCGTTGTCTCACTCACTCAGTTCTAGTTCCAGTGAGAAAACGCTATATTGACTTCATTTGACAGCGGCAAAGTTAGCGCGAACGGGTAGTAATTAAGTCTACTTTAGCTGTAGGAATTAGCGGGAATATAAAAATTTGGTTGATAATATTCTTTGAAAAAGGATTCAAAAATTATCAAACTACATATCAATCGCACAACATTTATAAACCCCTTTCCTGAGACTTTACTTTTAGTTTACCATCAGGCGAGGTGAAGTCATATTGACATGACCGATACATAAAAAAAAACTATAAAATATGTGAAATATACACACCATTCTCCTGTCAAGCACTCCATATGCTGCTGGCACTCTCTGACCATCCTGAGCGTATAGATTCTTGGTGATAACCTGAATATGCGCAGCCTGCTGGATGGCAGAGGCGCTGTCCACATTGAATGTGACATGAGAACTGAAAATTAAATACGAGAATCATACAATTGTTTGTCTTATTTTAACAGGATATTCACCATTTATGTAACAGTGTTGAAGTATCGGCAACACAACACTCTCGAACTCAACTCATAACACATGGTAAATACCCCATTCGCTCTATTGCTAATGATGATGACCATTAATTGACTAAATACTACACGAGCGCTATAAGTTGAGACCTGACCGCTATGACGTCGCCGGCGCGTGTTTTTACAGCGCACAAAAAAATATCGTAAACAAGCTTCCGCCCGAGACGTTACCTACCTGTCTACCTATTATTTTGCGAACAGTACGTCACGGACGACTGAGGGGCGGTGCAGGAGGAAGTCGGCAGAGAGCCCAAGTCTCAACTTATAGCGCACGTGTAGTACTTATAAAATTATTTATTGCAAAATGTAACTATACATCCCGTTGCTCCCCAAGCAAAAATCACCAACTGATTTATGGTGTTATCGGGTTTTTTATGCAGTTTTGATATTTACTTCAATATGCACATATTGTAAGATAGTCTTCTAGTATCCTAGTAGATTTCTTAATTTGACCGATAGCCCACTCACAATGTAAGTGATACATAAATGATAATCAGAGGGAAATAACATTACTGTAATACACTGAAAATATAACATAAGTAAAACAATTGAGTACCTAAAAATATAAATAAAAAATAAGAACTCCTCCTCTCTCCAAATACTATGTTGTGCCCGACAGGGCCCATAATTGTAACCTTTTCATACTGAACAACTGTATATAATTATATTGTATCACATTATGGAACGCAATGAATAAATAAATAAATAAATAAATAGTTATGTGGTAAAAACAAGTCTTCAAGAGTTATAGACTATATCTATATGACATTATGTTTAAGCTTTGTTCTGACTATTTAGTAGATGGTTTTTGTGAAGTTTGCACAAAATCGGTCAAGCGGTTTTTCAATTATTTCATTTTTCAATTATTTCAATTATCAAATTTTTGTAATACCAACGTCCACGCGGGCAGGGCCCGTACTATAAAAGTATGTGTATATTGAAATGATGATTGAACTGTATAAAACTAAATAGTAACTTATGTATATTATTATGCAACAATGATTGATGTTTGCAACGATTAGTAAGAGTGGTTGTTGTGTGTGATTACATGCTTGAAGATTATGAATCAATCAAGCATAGGCGTATTTAGAGGTGGGCCGTGGGGGCCAGGCCCACCACAGAATATCCCAGTGCCCACCCCAGGATGTTGGTTTACCGATTCAAAATACTAGGGTGGTCACCTAAACAGCTTTATAAAAAATCACCACCCACCCCTGGAAAATAACTCTAGATACGCCAATGCAATCAAGCTTCCCTAATGCACCATTTATTATTCCATTTATTGTTGACTGTTACCCTAATTATATTTACAGTGCTGACCAGCATATAACATCTCATGTGGTGTTTCCTAGTGAGAGATTATATTTAGAGAACTGTTGTTTTCCTATGGCTGGCTGTTGGGCTTAGCGTGCTGACTAACATATAAGCTAGGGTTATATCGGTTTAAAGACTATAGATCAATTTATTGAAAATCTTTCTCCAACACCTATGTTCAGCAGTTGCCGTTACATAGCTGAGTAGATCGTGGCGACATATGCTATATATGGGTGTGACATATCGAAACAATTTAATGATTATAAAATTAAATACAGAAAACAATCCAAAATACCATATGATATAGTAAACATAACCTAACTTACATTTTTCTCCCGACGTATGTTTCACGATACTGCTCTTTCGGCATCTTGAACTGTACTAATTAAACTCGTTTCATATAAATTCGTAGCTTCTTTCCATGGGAACCGTAAACAAATGTTTGTTTCACCGCAGCATTTCAAAAATGATTGCCAATAATACCATTCGCCGCTTGCATTGTTTTTTGGTTTTTGACAGTTTTTGACGTTTTCGATGTTTCTCTCTGTCCACAGACTATATCTGTCTCTGTTACTTTTTTATTTATATACACTTTATACAATGCGTTTGGTAGTCGATTTCGAGTCGATTTTAAGTCAAGTTCAAGACAAAACTAAAGCATGAACCTTTGCAATTTCTGAACGCAACTAAAATAAATGATACCATATTAAAAGTTTATAAGCTACTATATCACTTTATTAGAAGCATGGTGATTATTATATTTTATCGTAGCAGTAGTAGTAGAACCTGCTGGATAAAATACAGGAGCTCTCTCAACCACCCTCTCACCCATCCTACTCCTATTTGCCTCTCAACTTTCTCTCCAGGGCAGGCAGTGCGAGTGTGATGTGCCTCAGGCACTATGGGCATTAATCGGGCATTTATTATTATCTGGCCAAAATGCCAGGGAATAAACCCATCTAATTAAATTAAATAAACATCCGATTAATGCCTGAAATATCAGGGCAGAAACCTATTACCTGAAGCTTCGGGTATTTATCAACCCACCCGGTAACCAAAAGCTTCAGGGTATAAACCTATTACTAGAGATGGATTTATGCCCTGTCCCTTTGGGCATAAGCCGGGCATTTTTAAATCCATCCCATTAATGGCATGCATTTTGGACATAAACCATAAATGCCCGAAGTGATAAACCCATCACTTCACGGATCAAATATATTCTAATTTTCTACCAATTTAGTAGAATTGAATAATCGACCCTAACCCAGTTCATATGTTTCTGGCGTAAAAAGAAGCGCCTCAGCGCGCCGTTTTTTGGCTTGTCAACCGAAACCACGCAACATTTTTCGCTCGAAATATTTTACAAAACGTTTCAATTTCCTAATGTGCTATTCAAAGGAACATAGATTTAGATGCGCCATACGAAGTTAAGTGGTATACAACACAAGTGTTAATGTTTTAACGGACTTTTTAGCGTTTTCCCACCGTTGTGACCCGCGAACTCTCAACATGCCTCTGTTGAAAAGGAAAGCATTTGAGAAATCCACGGCGTCGGAGTACCTTCGCGATGATGACGAGGTCTTTCATTGCGAGATCACCGACGAGATATTCAAAGATTATGAGTAAGTACACTAATAAACATTGTAACCGCCGAAATTCGCAAATTTCTCATGTTTTATGTAGTTATCAGTTGTACGGGGACCGTTGGCATTGTGAGTGCGCGGCGGGTCGCGCAACAACGCGAGCGTGACACGATATTTCGCTATTTCTGTCATTCGCGTCACAATTTTATCATAGTTATATGATAATTAAATAATATTTTTTTCAGGGAGTACTGTGAGAGAATCATTTTGGTTAATTCAATGGTGTGGACATGTGAGATGACTGGAAAGAATAATTTGACATACTCAGAAGCTTTAGCCAGTGAGAAAGCAGCAAGGAGGGCTTTGAAGGATTTTCCAATGGAGCTACGTATCCCGATATTGTTTCTGGCTGTGAGAACAAAGCGATGTTCTTTTGCTGAAATGTCAGAAGACGTGTTCAACTTTGTCAGGGATAGGTACTTTGTTGGGGAGACAGTTGAGGCATGCCTGGAAGGGGACCTGTGGAGTGAGGCTCACATCCTGTCGGTCACAGCACAGAAACAGCATCCAGACAGGTTGGTTGATACATTTGTTATCATTATATTGCTTATTATCAATAACAAAAATATATTGTAATAGAAATCTTATATAAAATGCCTTATTGCACTTTATCATGCCATAATCTAGGTGAACTGATTACAAATGTTTATCAAACATGCATCATCAGCACAGTTTTGATGAAATTTGGACATGTTTTTAACATTTTAGATGTTATTATATGCCTGTGTTTAAAACATCTGAAGTGTTTAAAAACATAGGTATTAGGTTTATTGCTTGCATGGATGGTTATACTATTAAACTGCCCATATAAGCAATAATTTCAATAGTTATACTTCAGTTATCATGGCACAGTAGAATAAGGTTGCTTACCCTGATAAATACATTATGGTTACACAGACATTAAAAAGATAATATAAAGACACATAGAGGCTGTCTCTATACAAAAATAAAAAAAAAGCTTTTAAGTCTTATTTGAATATTATTTTCACTTTTTATATTTTGTATTTATTTTAAAAAAAATCTTATTTATTTTCATAATATTATATACCTAATTATTCTTCAGTTAGATATTCAGTTATGCTATGATAACATTATATTAAAAAAAAAAGATTTTGATTTCTAATTTGAATTTACTTTAATAAACTATTTATTTTTTCACTATTTATGATTTGTAAATGTACTTAGGTATAATACCTATTTGAGTTCTGTATCTCTCTCGAGTAGAATTTAGGTAAAATATAACTTAGAATTTAGGAAAAATATAACTTGGTATTGCAATTTTCAAACCCTTCTTTAATCAATATTTAAAAAACCTAGGGTTTATAACATACAACAATAATTACTTGTGATAATTCATGTTAACGCATGAAATAACAAAAACTCAACAAGCTTTCTGTATGAAGACAATGTAAATACTGCATAGCATGCATAGAAATTAAAACCTTATTAACAATAGATACAACAGCTGTGCATCTTATAATTTTTTTTTTACTAAAAAGTATGTTAATTAAAAAAATAAGCATGTATTAATCTAGAACGTAAGTTATCTCAAATGCGAATATTTCTGAAACTAATGATATTTTGTAGTGTTAAGAAGTCACAAAACATACACTCACTTATAACCCTTCTTATCCAAAGCCCTCCATTTTTTTACATTGCGTAAACCCCCCTCCCTCCCCCCTCCTCCAGGCTTTAACCCACCGCAGTTAACGGTGTGGTGGGTATAAGCTGCCCCATGTGATTTTTCCAGCTGTTTATTATTTCAAATTAAAAGTCAGCTTCTTCTAAACTGGGATATAAACTAACGCCATCTTGAACTCCAATGGGAAGAAGTTACATATAAGACAGTGGGCAGAATGACCTATTTTTATTTTTCCTGCGGAAATCCCTCGGTTTCTCCCCTTCCCCCTTGACTAGAGAGGTCTTTCTGATTGGATATGTATTGACCAACTAATTAGACAATCAAATTCTGATCAGACTTAACATTCTAAGGGCATCCCTTGGGAATGGTGACCACTACTTTTTGGACTCCACCTCAGCTTACATCAGGCTGGGTGCAGTCAATCTGACGGATTAAATATAAAAAAAAACACATCAAAATTTTGTTAAATGTTAGTTAGGCCCTTTCGATCTCTGTAGTTAACAAAATTATAATATAAGTATCATGACCATAATAATTGCCGTAATAAATGTATTTATAACTCGGAATATGAAACTTCCATTTTTCTACATCACACTGAAACACTGTAAAACCACTCCTAACAACACCTTTTTTTTTTCATTAAAATGTGTGAGTTAATGTGTAAAGGAAAATCCAATGTCAAAATGAGTTATTGTACTTATTGTTAATTTATAATTTGTTATAAGGTAATTTTTTTAAATTATTTAGGATACACTACACAGCTCTATTTAAATCAAAATTATTTATCGCTTAATTAGCTTATAATATGTGATTTAGAATGCGGATAAACTACTACTATCTCACCTGAGCCCTTCCTCCTTCGGAGTCCATGGGCCCGACTATCATTGATCCCTGTACCTTCAGCCAGATCCAGTCCCGTCATTACAGCGTGATTTAGTACCAGATATCCAAATATCTTCACATACTTAATATTAGCAGGAAGTAGGGTTTAAAATTTTGCTATTTTAAATTTGTATAAACCATTCTTTAAATCGGAAAAAGAGAACATCCAGGACGGGACTTGAACCCACAACCAGTCCCTTACAAGGGATTTTTTTTTTTTTATGTCGGTCTCGTCAACATGACTTCACCTCGCCTGATGGTAAGCGGAGGCGAATACTTTGATCAACTGCGCTTAGCATGCTCAACCCTCTCTCCATCTCCACAGCAAAGCCTCGCTGCCCTCCTCAGCATACTGCTACGAGGTGGAGCAGTATGATCAAGAAGACCCCGCCGCCTCGGGCCAGATCGGCACGGCGCCGTTCGACCGCGTGCGCCGGCGCAAGGGCGTGTACACACGCGACAAAAATCGACTCTTCCTCAAACAGTTCGTCGAGATTGGACCGGAAGGCGTTATCTGTATAAAGGTAAAAAGAACTTACACATTTTTTTAAGTTTTAACTTTAAGAATATGCGATTTCTTAAAATTGAAACTGAAAAGACAGTTTTAATTGCATATTCTCTTATCAATCTCTCTATATCTTAATGGCCGAAAAATGCAACACTCGTTTTTTTTTAAAAAATATGTCGGATACTACTAGGTTTTAAATTGGACGGCCGAGCAACACACACGTATGCTCCCATTGCATACGCGTACTGTAGCTACGGGCCAGTCGTTTCAATGTACGCGTAATCGACTACGCGTATATTGCCACGCTTATGCTGTACAAGACTTGAGACTGATTCTTTTTACAGTTTCCTGCTTGATTTTTGTTACAGAAAACAGCATTAGAAAAATACAGCATCAGCAAAGTGAGCTTCAGTCAAATTTTCACTGGCAACCCACCAGATTTTGCCCTGTCCAAGAAACTCCTCAAATCTCCACCATCATCCAAGCCTCAGTCCAAACCCGGGTCGGCCACCAAATTGAACAAATCCTTGAAGAAACCCAGCCCGGACAAGAAAGGCCAGCAGTCTATGGATAAGTTTTTGAAGAAGACTGACAAAGCTGAAGGTATGATTCAAATTTTAATCATCATAGTCTCCCTACCCATTTAATTGAATGATTATATGCTCTTGTTATACACAAAAATACCAGATAAGACCAGGAAATGACTCAAGTGCACTCCTGGGGACACTGATTAAGTTCCCATTCTCATTTCCCCTATGGGATAAGGGATTGTCCGGCAATCACGATCAGATCTTCTAAGTCATCTATTTCCAGTGTCTGTCCCCATAGTCTCCTATCGTAACAAGTCTGCATGATACTAATATGCTAATTAAATATCTTTTCAATCCAGTTCAAAAGACTAAACCTGCAGTAGACCCAGCGGCCAAGAAGAGTGCTCAAGAGCTAGCAGAGAAGATGCGCAAGGCCGAAGATCAGTTGAGACAGCGAAAGGAAGAGGAAAAACTAAAAAAGAAAGAGAAGACCGCCCGACTGCAGGCTTATATGAAAGAGTGGCAGAAGGTCAAGGATGATATGGAGTTAGAAGACCAAAGGGTGAGTGGTTTACAATATCTTATATCCAACCAGTTAACCAAACCTGACTCTGGACTCTGAGGTGAATACCTCAGATGCAACCGGGATAGTTGTTAGATTGCTGATGTTAAGGGTTAAATACTGAATAGATGCCACAGCGGTAAAGTTACCATTGAATCTACTGGTGTGTTAGAACTTGACTTATACGAGAGGCAGTTATGACGCCTCTTGTCGGACCACAGGAATATTTACCTTATCTGCAGAGTATACTAATTCTGTTATTAAAATAGTTTTTACAGGAGCTAGTCCCTCTCACAGGTCTCAGAATTGGAATCCTGGAGGGTCACCAGGATCAACTGCACTTTTTATTTAACTGTCATTTCAAAAATAGCTTGGGCTGGCTATGGACAAACAAAATTGCCTTGTTTAAAATTCAATAATGTGATATAGGCACGTAATAAAAGGCGTTAGCGACAATTTACAAGAATCCCCCCATTCCTTCAGGGTAGGCAACCCTTAGTGTTGCACACGTCTATATGCCACGGTGACCACTTCCCCTCAGGTGGAACGTGTGCTTGTCTGCTAAAATCGCTTTTCAGTAAATTGTTTATAATGTCATTTGGGATGTATTACCTTTGAAAATTCGATGTCGCTTGCACCATCTCATTTCAACTGTCGAATCGTCTGCTGATTAAATGTCATTACAAAATGTATCTTCCTCTAACAGATGATACCAAAAGGAACACCAATAGATGTGGAAGGCATCCCACACCAGCATTTCGGGGACTTCCTCTCAGTATTGGAATTTGTGCACATGTACTCGGAAGTCCTGAAAGTCAAGGACGTGTTCCACAACCAGCTGGACCTGGAGACGTTTCGCAAGGCCTTGACAGTGAAGGAGCATGCTGGAGTGTTCAGTGATCTGATACAAATGATGCTGACTACCTTGTTCTCCCTGCAAGAGGACGAGGCTGAGGAATATAATGAGACTGGTGGCATCCTACTATCTACGGGTAAGTCTTATTCTATATTAGCTGTCCCGTGAGGCTTCACCCGTGACTCAATTTATTAGTTCTGCAATGTTTTAAAAATATCGAGGTCCAGCTAAATCCGCAGTTAAGACTGGTAAAGCGGACCCCAGACTCCGAGTTTTGGATACGACTGGGATTAACGCTAGGTGGAAGACGAAGCAATAATGTTTTGAAATTTTCCTGATTTTTTGACATATTACTGCTCCGCTGCACTTGGTAGTAGTGTCATGATAAACCTTTACCTTCCTCGATAGACAGGTTATCCAAAACAAAAATTCAATTCAAACCAGTAGTCAAACGAAATCTTCAATTTTATAATATTAATATAGAAATAGATAGATGATATTAGATAAACGTTTCTGAAACCAATAAAATAAATTACGATATTTGCAGAGGATAAAGAGGTGGACAGTGAAGTAGGTGTCACAAAAGCAATGGAATTGGCAACAAAAGCCAGTAAATGGTCACAAACGTACCTGGGGACACCACTCAGCAAACTGCCCTTAGACCCGACCACAGTCAGTGAAGTTTTGAGGTTTGTAATTCAAATTATTACATGTATGTTAAGGTTTATGAGCACACCTACTGTTTTTGCATCGACGAAACGTGAATTAGTTGTTGTAGTAGCTTTACTTGAATTATGACTTGCATAACACATTAAAATATGATAAAAAAAATAGGACCCAGGACTGATCCCTGGGGCACTCCTCACGTTATCGTTGTTAATTTGGAGTTTGTAATAGTATGTTGGGCTTCTATGACTGTTGTGTATTAGAAAACGATATGTTTTTATGTAAATAAGATTATGTTAGCAGTACAACCAAAGTTTTGATCAACTACACAGGTGATCAATAGTGTCAAATGCTGAAGTCAGATCGAAAAATAGTTAAATAAAAAAACGGGTAAAATTTCTTGCTAAAAGTGGTTGCGAGAAAGTTCATACAGTCTCGCAGCGCCGCGCTGCTCTTCCTTTATCTATGAATGACTATGAACTTTAACTCGCGTAACTAAGATTCAAAATGCTTTGTAATATTTTGCTTCAAAAAGCCACTGCTCTTTCGTTCAAAATTGCCCCTTAGAGTAGAGTGATGTGTAGTAAGGTGTGTATGTGTGTGTGGGCAGGCTGCACCTGCTGTCGTCGGGCGGCGCGGCGGGCGGGCGCTGCGCCACGTGGCGCTACCACCAGCGCGGCGGCTACACCAGCGCCGACGACGCCGGCCTGCGCCTGCGCGTCACGCACCCGCGCCTGCTGCGCGCCCTCGCCGCCAGGCACGTGGCCGACCTGCCGCTCGGTGAGTCACCTCAGTCACCTCACACAGAACATTACAGGACAGTTAGATGTAGATCTAAGTGAAAATACAAAGAAATCGTTGTCGCCTAAAATACACTCACATAGGCTTCCAGTACTCCTTATCGGCAACCGCGGATGGAAAATAGTATCTAATGATACTAGCATTATTTCAATTATTTTTGTTAAAATCTAAAAACACAAATGAAAAATATTAACTAACTATAATCTATCTAATAATAAAAATAAAAATCAGGGTTTTAACGGCGAAAAAAAATCGAATAATTGCCGGGAAAACCCTAAATATAGCCACTTACTTTTTCCTATAACAAACATTTTCTAACTAAAATGTATATTCAATTTAAACCTTATTGCCATTCAATAAAGTTCATATTACATTACATACACTTACTGTTATCTAAACACACCTGAGAAGAGGTGATATCTTAAAACTAATAGATACAGCATATCCTGCTCCATAGAGCGTGCAAATTTTAAACAGTATGATGATGATCAACCATCATTAAAAATAACAACACCATGTTTCCACAGAGGATAAATTCCTGATCCTGCAGTGCCTGATGAACCAGATACTCAGCTACGCGACAGTCCGCGACGTCGTGGAGGAGAAACTGGACGAGCAGAAAAACGCCAAACAAGCACTCCGAATGCATCAGGTGAATTTATCGACGCACACGCATAATTGATACCTCCTCCGACTAGTAATGACAATTACACTTTTAGTACATTTACGCATGATAATTCTCCAAAAACTGATGTTTTTCGCTTCCCAGTCAAATCTACTAGATGCTCTATTAAAAAATTACTTAAACCTGATATATTATAAGCTATATAGACCAAAAGACACTGTCTATGACAAGCAAAATAAATTCGAAATAATAAAGTTAAAACTTGCAGCATTGCAAGCCATGAAATTTAATGGGATCATTACTAAAAGATACATACACGCCGCGTGGCCTAAGACACTAAATATCTCTGGGCCCTAAAATACTTCCTTGCGGGATTCCATTAAATATATTTCTATTAACACGTAAATGATTTGTCTATTTTCATTAACTTATTCTTTATATTTTTACAGATAAATGAGCGTAAACGTGAAGTTCAAGTACAAGCTGCAAAACAAGAGTTACGCAAAGAGGCTGCTCTTAAAAAAGAAGAGAACAAACTCGTCGGAGAGAAAGCTAGAGTCGTAGACGAAGAAACCAAAGTCGCTATAGACAAACTAACCGCAGAGAGTGAGGAGAAGAGAAAGGAGTATGAGAAGAAGTTGAAGGAGTTGCAAATGGAGCTGTTTGATTTCACTTGTTATATTGGTAAGTTAAAATTAAATTATTGTTTATAAACCGGCTATACTCAACACAAAATAAAAGGCCCGTTTTGACGTTTGTTCTCGTGGCGTAACTAGTTATGTACCTATACGATTCGGTATTCGATACTCAGGATGAATCGAATCCAGTTTGCATGGGGATTTAATCGATTTGAATATGTATGTAAACTGCATTGGATTAAAGTTCTGATTATAAAAAATTGCTTAACCTTTGATTTTGTAGGTATTTTAAAACAATACAAATTTCATTAAAGGTCAATTTACTTATATTTAATATTTTTTTTACAATAACATTCACTCAATCACAAAAACAACAAGAATAATTAAATCAGTCTTCAGAATCTAAACACAAGTATTAAAATAAATAAAAATAAAAGTGCGCGTCGGGCTTGAAAAAAAATATCTCACTCGATATTTTCTTTCCTTAACTGATTATTAATAGTCTGTGGACTACATGAAAAAATCGTTATGCACAGCACTTAGCCGAGTGGGCGGTACCTGTCAATGAAAAATGTAATTATCTTTAGAACATTTCAATTGATAAAAAATTAAGAACTTCATGGGCACGAACTGTCAAAGTGGGCCTTTTATTTTGTGACAACTATAGTGAATGAAAATAAACAATGTCTCGTAACATATTTTTTCAGCTGAATCCCATTTTCATTAGAGATTCCTAATTTGAAATCCGATCATTCTGCAAGGTATGTCTATAGACAATTTCGTAACAACCAAATATGAAAAAGGACAATATTGTTTGAAAGAAAAAAAACGGATTCTATTGCGTTGGACAAGCACACGGCTCACCTGATAGGACTTTTTTTTTTCAATATACTGATATCTATGACTCAGTTGCTTTTTAGCTGTCATGATTATGGTGAGGGAGGCTAAAGATGGTGATTGTCTCATAATTTGAACTTTGCAATAGTTGGTAAATGTAGACATTTGATGTCAGGGTCGGACCGCGCGTTCCGGCGCTACTGGGTGCAGCGCGGCGTGGCGGGGCTGTTCGCGGAAGCGTGCGCGGAGCCCCGCGGCGCGTGCCAGAAGCCCGTGACTCCCGTGGCGCCTGCCGCCAACTCGCAGTTCCAGGCCGGAGCACCCGACACACTCGCACACGTCGCTAAGCTGTTCGAGGCGCAGAGGGAACGAGGTATGCACTAATTACTGACGTATTTCCTTCTAACTGCTATGCCCCAAAATCTGCACAGTCGGAGACCTGACCGGAACAATCAAGTAAGCGGTCAAAGTCCAATCTATTGACCATCTAAAAAGATATTGCCATCAACACGAAGAATAAAGCCAAAGAATACTACTACATACTCAGTAATGGGAAAATAACTATTTTTATATTCAACGATTTATCAAAAGCATTTGATACCGTTGAGCATAATAATATTTAAAATTATCTTGATTCATACCAAATTATGTTTGAAATAATCTTTATTCAATAAATATGAACTGTTAAGCAAGTGATTTAGATAGCTGACTTTTATTTATGTTAAAATATACAGTTTTGGAATAGTACTTATCAGTTAAGGTGTTCCACAGGGATGTGTTTTAGGTTCCTCTTCTTAACACTTGAAGGTTTTCCAAGTTTTGTAGGAAAAATACTTTAAACTTTTTATGCTACTAAGGTAAAAAGGATAAGTTTTTGGACAATATAGACGTTTAAACGTTCTTTTTCAGCTGGAAGTGACAAAGAAAACGAGTCAGGCGCCAATTCTCGCGGCGGCTCTCCTAAAAAGCCTCTCACGAACCTGAATGGCCTGTCACACAAACTGAACGGCTTGGAGTCAACCACACAGCAACTGAGAGATCTATTTATGTGTACAGGCGATATTAACTCTTGTTACGTACACGGCAAGGTTTGTAATCCTTTCGAACTTTAATCAGATTATCAGGGTTCTATTCAACCAATTGAAATAAAAAATACAGCAGATTTTTATTCTGACCAAGACCTTTCTAATAAGAAATACCGCATCAAAATCCATTCAGTAATTTTTGCATCCATCACGAACAAACCGACAAACAGACAATGATGCCACAAAACATATATTAGTGTTCAGAATAGTTTGTTTAACATAATTAATTAAATTTACAAACAAAGCTAATTTACAATTTCCTATTAGTATAGATGTTGATGTGTGTGTTGCAGGCGGAGCGCCCTCGTTGGACGGTGTACCACACGGAGGAACAGCTGGAAGCCCTAATCCAATCCCTCAACAAACGCGGCCTGCGTGAGAGTGAGCTGCGTCATAACCTGGAAAACGACCGCGTACACCTGCTAGCGCACTTGAACCGCTGCCCCGTGCACCTGCTCAACCCCGCTGCCGCACAGGTACGGAGGGGAAAGAGGGGGGTTAAAATGGTGACTCCGTGGCGTAACGGCAGAGCGTTCGATTTCTAGGTTGGAGATCGGGGGTTCGATTCCCGCTTAGTGCAAATATATGTGTGTGTATGGTATGTATTTGCAAAAAAAAATAAGCATGTATATACATAATATATTCTAGAACCCATAAAACGAGTCGGTTAAGCTATACTAGCTTTGAGTTTGAGATAGCGCTGTGTAGAATACCGTAGAGTATTTATTTATTCTAAACCCTACAAGAATAGCATGATTATAATAAAGAACTTGTATGTTTCCAGTCTCCACCTCCGCCGTCACACCACTACACCCGCCACAAGAAGTTCCAGCCCTCACTGAACGTGCCTCCCGACAGTTCCCTCTCGGAGGCGTTAGAACTGTCCCTCAGAGATCACATACTGGAGTTGGAAGAGAAGATTTTCCATGGATGTCTGGGCTCGCTCAAAGTCAAGGTAAGTCTGAGTATTTCTTGCTACGTAATTTCTTTTTACCCCTTCTCCCCCCTTTCCGGGGCACGACGGAAACACCGTGGTTTGATAATTCAATGATACAGTTGTAGTTTTTATCAAAATCGGTCCCGAGACTCTTGATAATTTTTCAATATCCATCATAGTTTCTGTTTTGGCCATCCGTCCATGCCTAGTTGGAGAATTCACCCTGTATACTAGACTTAGCTTTTACCTTCGCCCGTACCCGCTTCTCATGGCAACCTATTCTCAGGATAAAAGTAACCTATGCATTATTCCCGACTGAATATAATCTATCTCTGTACCAAATTAAACCCAGATCCATTCTTTTTTGCGCGAAAGAGTATCTCAAATCCATACGTAAAAACTCACGTCTATAATGTTAGTAGGATTTGTAATATATATTCGTCCATATTGTGCCATAAGGACCGAGAGGCGTGGCGGGGCACGATAATGCTGCGAGGGTACGACAAGCAGGCCGACTACCTCACATGGGGGCCGGACAAGCAATACAGGGACGACTACCACCTGCCTAATGGAGTACTCAAAATGCCCAGCGGTGAGTAATCTAATAATTAGACGGAATGTAAGTGTGTTCTGTGTGTGTTCTATACTTATTAAGTCAAATTCATTAGTTTATTCACGTAATACGGGTGTAACAATAGATGGAGTGAATATAAAGTTTCACCATATTCAGCTGAACGTACAGAATTCAAAAAAAAAAATGATGTCGAAGAAATAAACGTACACGATCAATCAATCAATCAATATAGAATAGGATCTAGAGTTAGTATGGCGATACCATACCACATTGAGCCAGCGCCATCTAGCGACAACAAGTTGAACTATTTCAATACCACTTCTACGTCACTACGATCGTGAATCGCGAAAGTGAAATTTGCGCGCTGGTATCTTTAGGTATTATTATAAAATAGGTAAGGAGTTTTATCTGTGCATTGAAGATATTTAAAAAAATACACTTGGATTATGCTATATGAACGATTCGTGTCTGTTTGTTCGCGATGGACGCAAAAACTACAGCACGGATTTTGATACAGTTTTTTTTTGGTTGAAAAATCTTGATCAGATTCGAAATCTTACGCATATTTTGGTCACAATCGGTTGAGTAGCACCGGAGATATAGTCAAAAAACGCGAAAACCTACGTCTACGCGAGCAGAACCGCCAGCATAAGTTATCAACTTATTCCTTTCTCATTAAATTCACAGATATAGACGAAGACGACAAAAAATCAATAGCTATAAACAAATACCGCGACCCTGGCCACTACCTTGAAGTGCCGAAAGTCAACGGCGTGAAGGCAGAGCCCGAGGCGGCCGACACAAGGGCCAAGCCCGAAGTGGTACGCGGCCTGGCCTCCGCCCTGCTGCAGGTCAGCCAGGCCATACACCAGAAGTACCTCAAGAGACCACTAGGTAAGTTCTTTTTACTTCTGGACCATTCAAGTATTATGTTAGCAGATTTTTTTAAATCTATGACTTTGTTTTTTTTTTAAGAATTTCGGAGTTAAAACTAACCTTATTTGCTGATTAATGAACAAGCTTTTAGCACTCGGTACACCTGGGCCTCGATTCTGCTAAAGACAAACCACTGATATACCACCGACACTCTTAAAAATGCCATTTAGTGGTAGAGTTTATTGTTATCAGGTTAAAGTTTCAAGTCAAATGATATTTTGTAGAGCGAATGAAAAAGTTAAATGAATTCTTTTCATTCGATTTTAGGCCCTGATTAACGGGTGTAACTCCGGCGCAGGCTTTCCTTTCGGTGTAGGTTCACTCCCACAAAAGCTAATATAAGCCAAATCAAAGTGGAGAAGATTTATGAGCTCCCATAGTAGTTATATGTGCATGTATACCTAACAGGAAAAAAATAATTAAAAGTTATAGTCATGTTAGTAATTCGGAAAACTTATCGGACGGACGGATTGGAGGAACGGAATGAATACGGAAAACATCGAGGTCCACCCAAATCCGCAGTTAAGACTGGTAAAGCGGATCCCAGACTCCGAGGTGAAAGCTTTGGATGTGACTGGGATTAACGCTAGGTTGTTGTATTATGTTAGCTTAATGTGTAGAATTGAATATTCAGTAATTGAAATTAATTCGCATTATATTCGTATACAACCAATATGTCTGCGTCAAACCAAGGTGTCTGTCTGCAAAATATGGGTCTTTGTACCCGAGAATGCAAGCTTTGATTGCAACTGGGACTAACCTAACCTATATCCAATAGATAGAGAGGGGGAGTCGTTCGGGAGTAAGAGAAAGAGTGAGAGGAATAAAAAGATATTGAGTCTTAAATTTCTTCACTAACTACCTATTTTTGACAGGTCTCGACGACAAAGAACGCAAAGACCGCGAAGCTCGCAACAAGCCTATAGAGTTCGACGCCCTCTCGCGATGGGAGGTGTCCCTCATGGAGTGCCGCAGCTTCGCGCAGATCGTCCTCCACCTGTTCACCCTGGACTCCAGCGTCACCTGGTCGGCCAGTATCCTCAACGCCAGCTGTCGCCTGTGCCGCCGGAAGACCGACCCTGACAACATGCTGTTGTGTGACGGCTGCAATAAAGGACATCACTTGTATTGTTTGAAACCTAAGTTAACTGTAAGTATAAAATGATATTTTTTGTCTATACTGGGTGTATGCTAGCGAAAACAAAGGTGTTAGTACTGAAGAAAAAATTTAAAAAAAATTCCGGTCGTTGACCTCGCGCGATACGCGGAGTTAACGACCGGAGACGTCATACTAATATTCATTGCAATATTATTTTTTTAGGTAAAGTGATGCATTTTTTTTATAAAATTTGGTAGTCCAGCCAAATTTTATAGCATAAAAAATTTGAAAAATATTTAAACCCCTTTGGGAAAATAGTTGCAATTTTTTTTTTATTTTATGGGTTTAATTTTTTAGTAGGCACATCACTAGTCGGTAGCACCAGTGTGGTTAAAAATAATTTATTTATGTATTTCATTTCATGCTATCAGTCAGGTCCAACAAGAAAGGTAAAATACTGTTTAAATTATCTATTGTACCCGCTGTTTGTTAAGTGTTATTTTTGTACATATATCCATACCCAATTCCGATATATTGAATACTAGTCAGCTAGGGGCTTCGCCCGCGCGGAATTTGTGTTCCTGTTGCTCATTGGAACCTATTCCAGAGATAAAAAGCTAAAATTCCAGACTATAATATTATTAACTTTAAACTTTCGCGTTCCATAATTATTATACGTAAACGGGAATTAACGCGTCAGGCATTCCAAAGGTATGTATATACCTATACCATGATCGCGTTAATTCCCGTTTACGTATTATAATATTATTGTATCAAATTTCAGCTAGATTAGTTACATCTTTACATGTGAACTTTTGGTGATATAAAATTTAATGTTACAATTTTTTATTATACGCAGAAAGTACCTGACGGAGACTGGTTCTGTGAGCAGTGTAAGCCCAAAGAACGGACACCTAGGAAAAGAAGGAAGGTGTTCTCTGAAGAGGAAGTGGAAGATGAAGAACTGGAAGAAGACAGGTATGTGTAGCCTATGTCCACGGCTTCGCCCGCGTGAAAGTCGGTTTTTGCATTTTATACTTTTATATTTGTTTCTACTCAACCGATCATGATCAAATATGATCAAGAACTTTCAAACAAAGAATACTGCATCGAAATCCGTTCAATAGTTTTTGCGTCCATCGCCAAGAAAAAGATGAATAGACAAAAATTTTAAAAAAATTCTTCATCGTTAAATTACATGACCAAATCTTTTTTTTATGTCTCGAATGTACAGATATAGCTATTTTATAAGGTTATAATACGTGTAGATAGGTAAAAAGCTTAAATTTTGTAAATGTATATAGTTCACGGCATCTAACGTGGCAAGATTTTGGAGTAGTGTGGGCTCCACTACTCCAAAACCTTGCCAAGTTAAATGCTGTACACTATACTTGTTTATATGCGACGCATTTTGCCACAAACAAGTATAGTGTACGGCATTTAACTTGACAAGGTTTTGGAGTAGTGGGGCCCACACTACTCAAAAATGTTGCCAAGTTAGATGCCATGAACAATGCATTATAATTTGCACAAAATAGTACGAAGTGCGGGAATGGTGGGAGTTCTCATGCGTGTGTATAAGGCAAGCGGGCGGCCTTATAATATTTATAGGTACAATTTACAATAGAACTCCCACTACTCCAAAATATTGCTAAGTTAGATGCCGTGAACTGTAATCAACACTTATGTGCGTGTAATATTGTGTCAGCTCGTGCCTGGTGGCGGTGTGTGCGGTGTGCGGGTCGGGCGGGCGCCTGCGCGTGGAGTGCGCCGCGTGCAACGCGCGCCTGCACGCCGAGTGCGCGCCGAGAAATGCGCGGGCGGCGCGCAAGTTCCTGTGCCAAGCCTGCACGCAGCCCACACGAGGTAACTCATACATATTTGCAACGTAGTTCAAGTAAGCCAATCAGTATCAGATCGAACTACTGCAATTCTTCACTTAGCAAGCATCATCAGTCCGGTCAAAAATTTGATAGGCCCATCTAACCAGTGGACTCACCACAAACCAATATGTTTACAATTTATACATAACAATTGGAAACTTTGCACATTATATCTGTGTATCGCTAGTGCCTTTGATAGGTAAAAAAAATTAGTATTTATTAATGCTATAAAAGCAGTAGCAATAGTTCGGTGTTTTTGAGTACCGAAGAACTGTCTGCAACTTAAGAATTGCAATAGTTGCAACTAAAGAGTTGCAGTAGTTTGATTACTCCCATAAAAGCGTATAAGGCAAACCAAAAGAAAGAATAAACAGAGCTCCGAGGTGAACCAATCAGATGAAATGGGATACAACACTGGGATGTTAAGATGGCATATAGAGATTGGTGTCCACTATCAAACGTACCTGACATGGCCTTATTGTACTGTTTGCATTTGTCTCATACACAACACTTTTAGCACCAGTGTCCCTAAAACTAATAATACTTTTGATTTGTTATATTTGTAGGAAGCCCATTCTCTATACCAACCTTTTATATTAGACGCGCTTTAATTGTTTAATGTTTCAATTTTTCAAACCATACATATGATTCAACCGTATGAGTCATAGACGTTCAATGGGGTATTCGATCCTTGAATGATCTTGATTTTTCTATACTTTTTTTATGTAATGGCTCAGTGAAATATCAACTTAAAGCATTTGAGTTATTGAGAAACGGGCCAAGAGGCTCATCAATAGCAATATCTAGCATATTGAGATTAAAGAGATTGAGATTAAACTTCAGTAGCTTAGAGCTTGGAAAATTGCCGTATAATTACTAGCCTTTTTGTTTTATTATCGGGTGCCCTTCGGGAAGTGTGTGCTGGAGTTGCATAACCTAATTCCCTGTATCTCCTTCCATCACCAAATAGAAAATATTTTCATTAAAAATAAAATAGATAAAGTGGTACTGTGGTTTTCCCTAGCATCTATAATATGGGGTTATTTTCTTCAAGAAGAGCATTAGAAGGTTTTTACAAGGTCGACAGCGCGAGTGTGACGCCCCTGGTGTCGCACACGTCCATAGGCCACGGTGACCGCTTCCCATCAGTGGGTCGTGTGCTTGTCTGCCACCTAAATGATAAAAAAAAATAGTTTAAGATAAGTTAGTAAGATAAGCTATGCTAAGCGATCGGTAGTAGTTCTAATGTTACGGTGTGGTACAAAGAGACGTCGGGGCGGCGCTGTGCTGCGGCCGCCATGTCCAACATCCACCAGTACGCGCGTGCGCTCGACTCGCGGCGGAACTCCTCCGGTTCGTGAACTTGCTACGTCACACGTCACACGTGCTACGCGCTACGGGCTACGAGTGTGGCTACGGAATTGCTTACTAACATCTCTAAATAACAAAAGTGTCTTTAGACTAAAACTGACTGTTCTGCTATTCTGTCTTGGGCCTAAGAAAGAAAGAAACAAGTTTATTGCTAAGCACAGCGCACATACAATAATATTGAATAAGTAAGCAAGCACAAATGCTTCGCATCATATGCGTCATTATGTTGCATAAATTGAGTTATGCTTATTCACTTATACACACCAATGACTTTTCGATGCTTTCCGAAGTTATGTGTGTATTTATCGCAGGTTTATAAGTGCCCGGTTAATGGCAATAGGCTCGCCACCTATTACATTGGGACCTAAACATAAACTGGCGAAATGTGGGTGCTAGCACCTCTGCCTACCCCTTCGGGGATATAGGCGTGAGTTTATGTTATGTTATTCACTGCCAAGTTACAACTAAGATGCAAAACTCCAGCTATATTATAATGGTGACCTCCATTCCTGAGAGCTTACCATCAGGCGAGGTGAAGTCATATTGACGTGGCCGATATAAAAAAAAATTGTTTGGGGCTTGACAAAAAAGATATACACAAAAATTTGATACTGCAAAAATCATCGCGGTTTCTGTTCTTTACGCTATCCAATATTTAAGGGTCCGTTCACACAGACCGGCTCGGAGAGGAGAGCAGATTTTTAATCACGTTGAAAACAGAGTTTTTAGTATTTGTAGTACCTAAGGTTTATTTTTGCATCTGCACTGCTTTTGTCATTATGAAAATCATTTGTCAGTGTGAAAAGAAAAATGCGCGCCGATGCTCTCCGAACCGGTCTGTGTGAACGGACCCTAAAAAAGCAATTCCGTAGTCAACACGTGCTCGTATCCGTCGTCTCAAACCTGCTTCCTCATTACATAGGTGGACTGCTCAATAATCCATTGAATGCATATTCTCGACTGCATTGTCTTGCACTAACATACTACGCCTGTCATTAGCTTCCTATAAACCTTTTTACTTTGCACTTTTTTTGATACATTATTCTTGTTAGCTATAAATCATTTTTTTTTCTGAAAATGAGTTAAATGTTCCTTGAACCACTTTAATACCGTACTGGACGTGTATAACATTCTTCAATCTGTTTTCCAAATGTTAAATAAATTACACCTTTAATGTACTGTCAGCAGTCAGCATAAGATCGGTTTTGGTTTGCAATACTCAAAATAATATTTGAATTCATGGGTGTGCATACCATTTTGAGTGTGAGATGATTGATCTATATGACCGAATTTGGTTTCAATTTCAGTCAAATACTTCCTAGAGTTAAACATTAGTAACCCCCTCCATTGTATGATACATGTCTGTTTCATTAGGTTGGGGTGTTTCACTATCAAATTATAACACACTTTTTATTTAAAAGTACTAGTTACAAGACTTATTTTACTAGTATTATCAACAACCCCTTACTTTGTGTTGATTATAGATACGAGTGCCTACTCGTTAGTAATTAGTACCTATTGGTTATACCTAGTGCCTACTAGGTATGCCAATAGGTACTAATAAACGGCCTAACTAAACAAAGCCGTCTGTTAAGCGCATGCGAGTCTCTGTTCCATGCAAATAAAATTGTGTGAATTTCGTACAAAAAATATATACGCTGTATGTATTTGCACAAAATGCACACACGGGCGCTCGCATGCATAAATATGCATGGACAGCATATAAAATTTAACTAACTTCTGTGTTTCTGTTGACAAAATACCTAGTTAAAAAAAATAGGTATGCCAAAATGTTTTTTACAAAAATGAAGCAATGGTTCATCCTACAGTTTCCTTCTATATACTTTGGTCTTCCCATACTGTACATAAAAAAGACATGAAAAATAAATTATAGTATATGCATCATGATATTCATGCATGCTACATTTAAACGATACAATATGTGGAATGTATTTCTCAAAACAGAATAATCATTACTCCATCTTGTGTGTGCTTTGGAATGGGTTTTCAATCTAACTTTCGTATCTTCACGACTAACACACCCTTGTTGTTGGGGACTGGCAGTATAAATTGTGTACGGTTACAGAGTCAGACGACAGCGAGTACAACACGGCGCTGGTCAAGTTTAAGACTCGGAAGTCGAGGAGTAGTAAGGAATCTTCACCGGTACAGAATGGCACAGCCAAGCGAGGGAGGAAGTGAGTATTTTTATTTATTTATTTCATACATTATACCATCATCACAGTCGAGACCAATACAACAGTGTAGGATTATATTCAACTAAATAAAAAAAAACAATTCAAATTAAAGCAATAAAATAATAATCCAAATAAAATAATAATAACGATACAATATGTACTCAATTACTAAAATCAAAATATCCACCAATAAACCAATTAATAATGTCAATAAATAATAATCAAACAATCCATTAATCAATCAAATAATAAGTCATCCTTGCGCATCCAGTCTATCCCAGCTACCCTTTTCAGGTCCACCTGCAATAGGCTGATTGATTGATTGATTGATAGATTCAGTAGTTTTTGAGTTCAAGTTTTTCTTTTAATATCAATGTTATATCGCGCTTAATGAAATTGTCTTCTTTCAGATCAAAAAATGATGAAATAAACACAAGTACAGGTAGAAGATCACAGAAGAACTCACTCACAAATGGGCATCATGGTATGTTATCATATTTTGCATTTAATTAACATAAACTATATTACATAACATAACATAAACTCACGCCTATATCCCCGAAGGGATAGGCAGAGGTGCTAGCACCCACATTTCGCCAGTTTATGTTTAGGTCCCAATGTAATAGGTGGCGAGCCTATTGCCATTAACCGGGCGCTTATAAACCCGCGATAAATACACACATAACTTCGAAAAGCATCGAAAAGTTATTGGTGTGTGCCATGGTGAAACCTGGGATCGAACCCGAGACCTCGTCTCAGCAGTCCATTACCCAGACCACTAGGCTACTATATTATGTGTGTGAATAGGATCCTTCTAGGCAAGCGCGATATATCGTAGACCACATCATCACTTACCATCAGGTGAGATAGTGGTTAAACGTAAGCCTATCTTGAATAAAAAAAATAACTTTTAAATTTGGGGTAGCGAGTCCTAGGTCAAGTCACCGGCCAACCGGCACACGAGCTGATTAGAGTTAGACTAGTGTAGGTATTACTCTAGCTGGGTTGGGAGGGCAGACGGACGGGCAAGCTTTTAGATTTCGAACCATTTTGAATCTTATTTCCATGAGCAAAAAGTTCATAGTCTAAGACTGTACGGACCTTCAACTACTTTTAGTAGGTAACAAATCCCGGCCGCTTCTTTTTTAGCGGGAATATAATCTGATAGCAACCCATTTATGTCCCACTGTTGGGCACGGGTCTCCTCTCCTCTAACGAGAAAGCTGAGAGGGTTTAGACTTTAATCCACACACGCTGGCCTAATGCGGGTTGGTGGATCAGTAGTTGTGTTGTTCAATTACCATAAGTAGGCCATTATCTGGTCGTTGTCCACCTCCCGCTGTGCATGCAGTGATTTTTTTTCTTAACATCGCCTGATGGTAAGCTGATGATATTGTTCCGTTACAGAGGAGCCAAAGAGCAGTCGCAAGCGCAGCAGCAGGCTCGAGGTGGCGCTACACACCGAGCTGCTGCAGCAACTGTTGCAGGACGTCATGAAGCACAAAGACTGCTGGCCGTTCTACGAGCCCGTCTCTACGCAAGATGTGAGGCCCGCTTTCAAGTTTTATGAATCTTTTTCTTATCGTCGTCCATCGGGGGTGGTTATGTCGAAATCGAACCGACTAAAACTGCAGGCCGTCTCGGATTTCAATTGCCAGGGTGTAAGGTTAACCAATAGGCATATCTAGTGAGACTCGATTTGTATTCCAAGACACTCTGTTATGTTGTTATGCTAACTATTGAGAGAGATCTTAAGTAGGACCAGATAGTAAGACTTTGCAACGAAACAGGTAGGTTCAGGAAGACTCCGGTATTGCCGGATAGTCCCACATCCCAAGGGAAATGGGTGAAATGGCCTTCGTGGAAATTCACTTTTTCTGATCAAAAATAATTAAATAACGAACTGTTTAAACCTGTTTCCCTCAGGTGCCAGATTACTTGGATGTGATCGACGAGCCTATGGACTTCAGCACCATTAAAAGCAAGCTGGAGAACGCGGAGTACAGCTCGGACGAGGCGTTCAACCAGGACGCGGTGCAGGTGTTCATCAACTGCTACACATACAACAAGGACACGCATCCTGTCGCCAGGTGCGTTGGACTCCCTACTTCATACATACAACATACATACATGCATATATTCAAGACTTCCCTCTGGAGTCTTCACGCTTAGGCTGTGGAACGATCTCCCTGCAGTGGTTTTCCCTGGCGGCTACAATATGGGGTTCTTCAAGAAGGGCATTAGAAGGTTTTTGCAGGGTCGGCAGCGCGAGTGTGACGCCCCTGGTGTTGCACGCGTCCATAGGCCACGGTAACCGCTTTCCATCAGTGTGGGCCGTGTGCTTGTCTGCCACCTAAGTGGTATAAAAAAAAAAGGATTAGGCAGAGATGACAGCCATTTGCTTCTGTCCTTGCATACTTTTGGGGCTTCCTCTTAACTAAAACCTTTCATGCTTCGAGTGCTTTTGACCTGGCTTTTCTTTAGTACCCTATTAAAATTAATAGGGTACTAAAGAAAAGCCAGGTCAAAAGCCTCGCAGGACCAGGAAGCAGGACCTTTCCTTTCCTTTTTGAATTGCCTGCCTACTTGCTCATGTAAGTGGGTAGGCAAGTCGGGGTCGACCTCGTCACTGAGCGAATGACACGCCAAGTAAATAAGGCATATGCCTTACGTACTTGGCACATGTCTTACTTACTTGGCGTATGATTGATTTCTTGATATTGCCTTAATCATAGGTTCAATATGCGAATTGATGATTGATAAATCGTTTATTTATAGCAAGATAGTTTCTAAATTCTTACATAAAATAAAGTTTTTGATGCCGGAAATATTTAATTAAAAACAATGGTTAACTTTTCCTGGTCACAGTTTAATTCTTCAGTGTCACCTCGCACGTATTCCCTTCTTGTTATAGTCCCGGGTTCTTTAAGCGGGTCGTGAAAAAGCATCTGTCAAGGTCTGGGTAGAGATCACCATTCTAAGGGCATCCCTTAGGAATGGTGACCACTACTTTTTGGACTCCACTTCAGCTTACTCAGGCGGGGTGCAGTCAATCCGGCGAACTAAATATTAAAAAAAGTCATTAATGGAAATCTGTATTATTATGTTTCAGAGCCGGCAACCGCCTAGAAAAATATTTCAACAAGAGATGCGGTGACTTAGAACTCCAGCCTTTACCATCGATCGAGCTGGAGTTTGAGGAAGCGACGAAGCGCCCCAGTCCGTCGTCAGACGAAGACGCGCCGAGAGCCAAGCGCGCCAAGCTCAAGTGACCGCGTCGTCTCGCCGACTACCTGTGCTATTGAGGTGGTACTAGCCCGTACTAGCCTGTACTAGCCTGTACCAGCCTGTACCAGCCTGTACCAGCCCGTACCAGCCAGTGAAGTGCAGTGTAGTGATAATATCTATGTGCCTGGACCGCGTCACAAATGCATTCAGAACATAAACGCTACATTTGAATTTCAAAAAAGGAAAGCAATATTAAAAAATATGAACCCACACTGAAACAGTCAATTTACCAGTGTACGTATAACCTGTATAGTGCGCGACCTGCCATCACCAAATAATGTCGTTGATCGACTTGTTAAAGTAAACCAAATATTACGATCCCACTGAGTGAGAACGAAGTTATTATCAAATCTAATCTCAATCTTATTTGATCTCAGGATTCAAGAAACCTTTCAATCTAAAGGTCCTACAAACAATATTCTATACCTTATTCAAAAAACTGTAAACATGAACAAAGATTTAAATATTTGTTTAAAATCTATTCACCACACTGCTACTGGTAGTTAGATAATGTTGTATGTCTGTTAACTAAAACATAGCATTTCAATGTATTAAATATATATCACAGTTTCTAGCTAGGCTTTTAAAATATGGACAGATTCACCGTGAAAAAAAATGGTATTAGATCTTTCAATAAGATTTGTTATATGAATATTATAGTTACTACATAAAGTTCATAATCTAAATTGTAAAGCACCGTCAATTGTAAACTAAGGAATCATTACATAAGCATAGATTTGTATAAGTATTAAATCAATAAAATATTGAGACATTTTCGTACTTTGGTAAATGCATGCAAGACATTAAATTATTAAAAAATAAGGTATACTTATCATCTATATACAGTGTATATTTGTGAGACAAATTTAGTAGAAACAAAATAAGGTGGCATGTCAGATCAGGGCCCCTTGACAAGTGTCAAAAGTCTAAATCGCTAAGGAAACGAATAGATTAGGTCGACCAATCAGCACTCGTGACTCTGCTGCGGCGCGCGCATTGTACGCTGGTGACGAGCTTGGATGTGATTGGTGTATCGTTTCCTTAGCGATCGTTAGCGATTTAGACTTTTGACACTTGTCTGCGGGGGCAGATCACACTACTAAAATATATATTCATTGCATACTATTTATTCGTAGGATATATAGTATGCATATAATGGTGAATATAATATTCTCAAAGTTATATTGTCTCCAGAATGTGTGGCTATTATAATAAATAATATTATACTACATAATTGTACCATATAATATGCCTTGCATGATGTACAAAGATTTTGAATTAGCTGTAAATATTGATAACAATTTAGATTCGCAAGTGTTGAGGTTTCACAGTATGGAGTGCTTTACTATGAATGAATTTTAACACCTATCTATAAAGGCTTAGAGCGCCTTTTCGTAATTTCATCTACAGCTACAAAAAGTTGACGATTGGTTTAAGACCTTTCGCTGTACCAAATTTTCTTTCATACAGCCAGTCCAAAAGTATTATCTACAGTCGCACTCAGAATTAACTTAACACCTCTCAGCTCAAAAACATGAAATGAGAATTATAAAATGTATGCTAGGATGTTTGATCATTTTTATGTAATAATTATTTTAAAATTGCTTAGTGTTTAGCTACTTCTGAAGGCGACTGTAGAACTCGTTAGATGGAACAAAAGAATGTGATTATTTCTTTATGATTTTACAGTATTGCTATTATAGTATTGAATATAAATTTGTCATACAGATATAAGATGGATTACGGTAGCCCGACGTACGTGGAATGTTACGGTATGTTTAAATTGAAGGTCATGAGAATGCCTGGTGCCTATTGTCATAGAATAAGATGTATAAGTAATGTAGTCGCTTTTTCATATACATTTTGCACGTGAAAGCTGTTTATATACATATATATTACAGAAACAAATAGTTATACAAGTAGATTGAATTCATCATTGTTTCTATTAACCTTTTAAATGTATGAAGAAATGTTGAATACTGTTGTTATCCTATAACAGATTGTGGTCTAAAGTAATCCTACAAATTCAAAGTAGTGTTGCCAGTTTATCGTTATATGTTGAGAATATCAATACTACCGATACTTTAATTTGACATGACTTTTGATAATATGGACCGAGTTAAACTTGTAACTAAAATAGGTAAGATTGATTTGTTTTAGAAAACTATCCTATCAATAATTTGTTAGTTCTACGTCAGTCAGATCAGTATATAAATTTATCGATATTCTTCAATTGTCAAGTATTACTATTCATTTTCAAAGTATTTATACGTGAATAGTTTTCTGAAAGTTGCCGAAAACATCATAAAACCTAATATGAACCAAGAATTCTCTTGAAATACCATTCCATCTGGCAACAAGATCACAATAAGTCAAATATTGAGTTCCTAAAAATATCTATGACCCGTGGTCTTTATAAATTAATTACCACCGCACGTTTGACATTGATAGAGTCAACGAACATACACATATTCAACATGTTGCTATATGGAAAAATAGATTAGACTCGAGTGATTATTATTTAAATATATATCTATTGCGTTTTGATTACTATGATTCTGTCTTGCACGAAATAAATGAAACAGTTATATGAATTGATTACGAATTATGGGCAAAAAATTGATTATGATTAATACTGTATTGTGTATAAAAAGATTTGAATAAGAATTATGTTAGAAACATCAATGTTTAATCGTTATTACAAATAAAATGGGATTAGGTTATCAATAAAATGTAAAAAATTTATAAATTATTAAGAGTGACGTAATTATTTCTTACTAATGTCTAATCAATCAATAACCATAGTCCATAATATATAACACACATATAAACATAACATAATAACAATCTATAAAAATATAATAACAGCCAAAGTCATGTATGAATAACGATTTGTATCCATTGCGAGAATAAGGCCTGATCCAACGTCCTGGTAAAATCAACGTCCATAGGCCATGTTGACTGCTTCCCATCGAATGGGCTGTGTGCTTGTCTACCACCTAAGTTGTATAAAAAAAACTCACTATTACCACGCTGGCTGGCCAGACGAATAGGTGATCGGATTCATATTGAGCTCTGAGGCTGGAAGATGGGTACTATGCCGCACACTTTGAGAGATACTGCCATTGATACATTGATGGTTATACAGCTGACTGTTAAACATACCAGAACAAAAATACAGTATGTTTTATTTATCACTAAGAAATGAATTATTGATAATTTTCTTCTAAATTGTTTAAAGGCTTAAGATTTGATTTACTATAACTATCGTATGTAAGGTCGCCCTGCACTATAAGTTCTTGCATTTAGTTAATAACCTCATTAGTGACATTAGAATGTTCTAGAAATTGAAAGTGACGATTAAAGGCTTGTGTTGTCGTTATTGTACATTGTTAGCTGGTGTGTGACATTTTGTGATAAGTTTTTTATAACTACCCACAAATTTCTAAAAACGAAATTGTAAGTTATATTTTCTTGTTATTTTGTATCGTTAATTTGTAAAGTGATTCTTAAATCCCTCTTCTGATATTAAGAGATTTAGGGATTATTTACCGGCAAAATGATTTTTTTTGAAACACCACCTAAAGTTAACTGTATTGACTTGCACCTATACCCGACGCCCAACAATTCAAGATTAATCTACAGCTGAGAAAGGGAGATGGAGTTATACAAGGTGTATAGCCCCGTCTCTTTCCCTCAATTAAACTGTATTGGTATTAAGAGCGTCGTCATTAGGCCCAATTTGTGAAAGCTCAACTAAATATAAATGTATTACTACCCGTTCGCGCTAAGTTTGCCGCTCGCAACTGTCGCACGTTTAGCGTTGTCTCCCTCACATACTTCTAGTTCCAGTGAGATAACGCTATACCGACGTCATTTGACAGCGGCAAAGTTAGCGCGAACGGGTAGTAATGTAACTTTATTTCTAATCAAAGTATCAATTTACATCTCAGTATTCTTTTATTGTTAGATTTCCAAAGACAAGGTGATGAAAATCGTGTTAAAAAGACCCGCCTTTTTTTACAAATGTCACACACCAGCGCCCTCTAGATGTAAGTTTTAGTTTTAAATTGTTTAGAGTGTAAGTCGTGATTGTATTTTTATTTTGTACAACTCAAAATCTCGTCCCGTTTTAGGATTCGTTCGTTCGAACGCAACGTTGTGTTTTAGTTTGCTAAATTTTATCTGTTTTTTTTTTATTTCTTATTTAACAGGCGTTGTATCATTGAGGCATGGCCTTTTTATTTTAATATTTTTTTTGTGATTGGGATCGTAAAATTATATAATGATCATCTCGGGAATCAGTTGTGTTACAAGTTGCTTTTTGAAACTACTTATAGTTACCCGAAAAATTACCAATTTTAGCACTTCGGTATCATGGACGATTGTACAATTGGTCATTATGATATTGGTCATTTCAGCACTATAGTCATTTTAACACCATGGTCATTTTAGCACTTTGGTCATTACACCCCGAAGCCTCCTTTTTCAAGTTTTTTAATCAATATTGCATCAAAATCGGTTCAAAAATATAGGCATGAAAGCATTTCTTTTTTAATATTTCAAACAATTTTTTTATACTGGAAAGAGGTTTCGCCGCGGGCAGCAGGCCGTTTAAAAAGCCTATTATGTTAATCCAGACTATAATCTATCCTTGTACAAACTTTCATCCAGATACGTTCAGCCATTAGAGCGCGTTTTTATAACAAACATCCAAAAATGCACAAACTTATACATATATTATTAGATAGCTTTCTCCCGCGGCTTCGCCCGCGTGGACGTCGGTATCGCCACCAATAAAAAGACTCCACTCAACTCTCTACTCCACTCTCCACTCCACAATTCACTTCACTCCACTCTCCACTCCCGCCACTAAAAAAGGATATCAGTATCCTATGTCCGTCTCCTGGTTCTAAGCTACCTCCCTACCAATTTTCAGCCTAATCGGTTCAGCGGTTTTTGAGTTATAAATAGTGTAACTAACACTTCACTCTCTACTCTCCACTACTTCTCTCTCAACTCTCCACTACTTCTCTCTCTACTCTCCACTACTTCTCTCTCTACTCTCCACTACTTCACTCTCTACTCTCCACTCCCGCCGCTAAAAAAGGATAAAAAGTATCCTATGTCCGTCTCCTGGTTCTAAGCTACCTCCCTACCAATTTTCAGCCTAATCGGTTCAGCGGTTTTTGAGTTATAAATAGTGTAACTAACACTTCACTCTCTACTCTCCACTACTTCTCTCTCTACTCTCCACTACTTCTCTCTCTACTCTCCACTACTTCTCTCTCTACTCTCCACTACTTCACTCTCTACTCTCCACTCCCGCCGCTAAAAAAGGATAAAAAGTATCCTATGTCCGTCTCCTGGTTCTAAGCTACCTCCCTACCAATTTTCAGCCTAATCGGTTCAGCGGTTTTTGAGTTATAAATAGTGTAACTAACACTTCACTCTCTACTCTCCACTACTTCTCTCTCTACTCTCCACTACTTCTCTCTCTACTCTCCACTACTTCTCTCTCTACTCTCCACTACTTCACTCTCTACTCTCCACTCCCGCCGCTAAAAAAGGATAAAAAGTATCCTATGACCGTCTCCTGGTTCTAAGCTACCTCCCTATTAATTTTCAGCCCAATCAGTTCCGCAGTTCTTGAGTTATAAATAGTGTAACTAACACGACTTTTATAATCTTAATATATATAAATCTCGTGTCACAATGTTTGTCCTCAATGGACTCCTAAACCACTTAACCGATTATAATAAAATTCGCACACCATGTGCAGTTCGATCCAACTTGAGAGATAGGATAGTTTTTGAAACGGATTTCGACATCCACGCGGGCGGAGCCGCGGGCAACAGCTAGTATTATATAGATTTTAAATTGGACTGCCATACTCTTGCATGTTTCATAACAATGTATACAACTGATTCTTGTAGCTCAGATCCGACGTGGTCGTTGTATTGATTTGTTGATTAAATAAATGATTAATACTCAAATCTATGTTCACAAGGCGCTTGTTTTTGTTTTGTTATTTTAGCGACCATGTTACTGGTACAGTCACCCACGAATTTTAATACGAATATCTTGTTTAGTTTCAGTTAGATTGTTGATTATTGTCTGACTATTTCTAATATCTACAAGTTTTCTTTATGAATAAAGAGTAACAGAGCATTCCTTATAATACAATATAGTTCTCGGTGACTCGATTTCCCTGTAATAATAATGATCATTCTGTCTGCGATTATTTATTTATGTAACTTATAAGTTTTATATTAATTTATATTTTAGTGAATAAAGCACCCACGTACAGTTGCTGTTTTCTTTTTATTTCGCCTCACTTTGGAACAATTTTCAATCAAAGAAATACGGAACCTTATCCGCTCAAATCATACAATAGAGAAATACTCAAATATTCATTCATCAGTCAAATCAATTTTGCGTGAAGTTCCACTATTTGATGAAATCTGTCAATAAATTGCTGTCTTTCAGCAATTAGGTGCATGCCGATGCTATGTTTGACAAACACCCTGGCCTAGGCGTTCAATTAACTGGCTTATCTCTTATCTCAACAGATGCTAAAGACCAGAATACAGAATCTTGTCTTCTAACTTTGATATTTTATTTCTTGTCTTTTTGAAAAGATAAGTGGAATCTGAAAAGTTACGGTCACCTTCCGGATTTTAAGAATCCTATGTGAAGACTGAGGATTATAGGGGAAGGAAAATGTGTGTAGCTGTACCTCAAAAATGATACAATTAATAAAACATACTTTACAACTATTACATGATTTAATGTTTCGCTTACAACATAAATAAATCACACAAAAATTACTTTAACTTAAGCCCAGCAGTGTTGCTCTACAACTGAATCAGTGGTGTTCAGCCGCCTCCTTCCTCCTGATCTCAGCCCATTTGCTGACATTCTCGGGAGAGTTTGCTGGAAGACAAATTAATGAAATTAGTAAGACTCATGAGCGCCTCTGTGAAATGAGATATACTGCACTTTGCAAAAAAATCCATTGATTCTGCATAGACTATAAAATCGCTACTTCACGTCAAAAAAAAAACTTATTGCTTAACAAATGAAGAGAGATGAGAAGATTCTGAGGTTTTTTTTGTTTATTTACAAACATGTTTTCTAATTAGTGTTTTGAGTGAGTAGCATGATACAAGGGCAAACAGTTCATGGCCAAATTTGATTGTTGTCCAAATACTCTTGAAGTTATAGCATTTTTTGGCAAAGTTAAGTTTTTAGGTTACAATTTATGGTCACAGCCACAGCCAATAAAATAGAATCTACTCTTTCACATGAATTAGCAATATTAATGAGAGTATCACATCCTCGTAAATGGCATTAATATTTATGAATGCAGAATATTGAGTATGCTAGATGGATTTTAGTGAAAATATGAATATAACTTATAACACACTTATAGTCTAACAAAATATCACTGGGGCATCAATTGTTTGGTAAATTCCAATAAATGTAATTCATACTGTTGCTTATACTGATGGCTGATTGATATCAATGAAATAAAATGTTAGAATACAATAAAAAATAAAATAGTACTCATAGTTCTGTTGTAATTAGGTTAGATGCACTTATTAGAAATATGTCCAATGAATTATAAGTGTTTAATTATTCTGATAGATGATATATTTCTTGCGGTTTAATCAGGGAATTCAGTTAAAAACCATTCTCACTATTATCCAATAAGAGACTGTCAACAGTTCCAGTAAAATAATATTTTAAATGTTTCAAATGCATGACATGATCAGTGAGATAGAGAAGTTTAATTAATAAAAAGAAAGCATTGAAAAATACTCTAAAGGTAGTCTACAAAAATTACCCAATTTGTGAATCTTGTAGAACACAGGTGTGGAGACAACGATAGCAATAGCCCAATATTTCCAAATCCACTGGTTCTGGAGATGGAACTTCAGAGGGAACTGGGCTATCTTAGCACTCAAGGTGTAAGGGAACTTCATTGGGCGGCTCGGTGCGGATTCCGACATCGTGATGAATGATTACCTGCGGAATGGTCAACACAAATTATTATGTAATATTCTGATTTTTACTCCCTTCAATGTCAATGAATTAACATGTGAATTTCAAGATGATGTTTGTATTATGGTTTATAAGAAAATTCCTGTTCTGTGTTATGAAAAAATTTGTGGGGTTTGATCATATTTACCGTAAAATTTAAAGAAAAACTGAAAAAGTAAGAAAAATTTCCTAACCTTAACGCAGACAGATAATAGACAACTCCAGACTGACACTAATGACACTTGGGCAGACACTAGAGAGAGAGATGCAATCTTAAAATTGCTTGACATTCGTCTTTGATTATTGTATTAATCGACTAAACAATCTAGACGGATACTGTAGTAAGCATAAAATTACACCAAGGTCAGCACTAACTATCAAATAAAAAAAAGTCTTTTAAAGATTGAAAATGAGAATATGGAATTATTTGAAAACAGCTTTAAAGCATATCTAAAAAAATAAAAGAAATATTTATCTTCAAAACATAAAATTCCGTTTTGTTTTTACCACGGAATAAAACTCAAGACATGAAGTATTTTTTTTAATTGCAACTTCCAACAGTGAGCTGTCAAGCAAACAAAAATGTCAACTCGCTTTGTGGTGTCGTATTTGTGTGATTAAATGTATTTTAAAATAAAATATAAACTATTGATAATATAATGTGTGACAATGGCTTCGGTGAAAGTGGCTGTAAGGGTTCGCCCATTCAATCAAAGGTTAGTTTATATTAAGCTCAGGAAAATCTAAATTTTCTTCAATGTTTTGGGGGTGTTAACGTATTGTGTGAAACAAGGATGTTTCGCGAGTTCCAACGTCTATTATCTAGATAATTGACTGTATCATGTTATTTTGTATAGTTAGTACGAGTTTACTACAGAATAACAATGGATAAATTAAGGTTTTATGTCAGTGAGACGCACAAGTTTTTCATGGCATTTGAAAGTGCAAAAAAGCAATGATGTCATGTTAAATGACAATGACTTTCACGGTTCAGTTGCATTTGGAGCACAAACTGTACCTCGGGCATGCCGTTTAGATGAAAGTTGTCGAAAACATGTAAAAAAGCGAGCGACCTTATTGTTGAGATAAAATTGCAATGTGTGTTTTGATAATGGCTGTATGGAATGTTATTTTGTCTGTTTATCAACCGCATTGTAAACAACAACACATGTGTATCACTTACAGCTAACTGTGGAATATTTTTAGACATTCATTTGAGCCTTTGCAATTCTTTTTAAAATGCCTTTTAAAAAACTGATAATTTTGTAGTTCATACTAGAATCATCTACAGTTTTTTACGTATTTTTTTAAATTTATTTCTAATCGGAAGTACTTCCTGAAATTTAAAAAAAGAATCCATAGTGCAAAGACTTCAAGCCTCAGTAATTAATTAGATTCTAATTTCTAAATTGTACCTATAACAAAACTTAAGATTGTCTTGTGTAACAACTGTTACCTGCTAAACAGAGTAGAAAATCAAGATGTCAACCTCTAAAAAAAATATAGCTGATATCTGTAGAGACTTTTCATAATAATAATTTGTCAATCTGCTTATAGGCAATCTGTTTGCAAAATACCTTAAATGACTGCCGGATTGACTGCCCCCGCCTGATGGTAAGCCGAGGTGAAGTTCATATAGTAGTGGTCACCATTTTCAGGGGAGATAAACATGCATAAAGTCATTAAGTCCGCCCTTATACAATATTTTACCATCGTGCATAAAGTTTAAATAAATAAAATTAATATTATTATGTCATTATAACTGTTTCTTATCTGAAGGGCTTAGTACAAAGAAAGGTATCAATATGGATGTTGATAAGATAATTATTTGAATACATAATGGCTTACATGAAATGCAAAATCATGCAATTCAATATCTAATGTGAATGTATACTTGAGATTGAAGTAGAGATATCAATATTAATCTTTCAGTTAGTAGATGACTTTAATATAATGTTGACATTCATTTGAATATTTTTTTTTTTTATATATTTGGTCACGTCAATATGACTTCACCTCGCCTGATAGTAAGCTGAAGGTAAAGTCTCAGGAAGGGGGCCCCCATTACATACACCAACAGATTGACGGATTAAAATGGTTCATAGTCTTCTTCTACTTCTACTTCATATCAACAGCTAGATCCACATTATATTCAAATTTTGTCCACCCGAAATCTGGCCACAGCTACGGCGTTTTCCGTTGCCCCATACAGATCCTCAGTTTTCATAGTTATGCCAACATATTGTTCCCATGGAAATAAAAACACAATGGACAGAAAGGTTTCTACAGGTACTTACTAATTATTTGAAAAAAAAATTTTTTTTTTGATAAACCGTACATTCTTTAACTACTTAGCCCTTTTTTTTCATGTGGCAATACCCATGATTATTATTCCCCATTGGCCATCAGGGGTGATTATGTCGGATACGGAACAACTGAAACGGCACGCTGTCTCGGGTCTTCAGACGGCGGAGTTTAAGGTGACCCCTAGAGGTTTTTGGGGTCATGTCAAATCAAGAAACAACAATCTATACATATAACATAAACTCACGCCTATATCCCCGAAGGGGTAGGCAGAGGTGCTAGCACCCACATTTCGCCAGTTTATGTTTAGGTCCCAATGTAATAGGTGGCGAGCCTATTGCCATTAACCGGGCACTTATAAACCTGCGATAAATACACACATAACTTCGAAAAGCATCGACAATCGAAAAACAATCTATACTATTATAAAATTGTAAAGTAACTGTGTCATTAGAGATATTTTGAAAAAAAAAACGTGGGTTATGTTATATTGATCGATTCCGAACCCGAAAATATTTATTTTTGAAATTCTTGTCTGTTTGTGCGCGATGGACGCAAAAACTACTGAACGGATCTTGACGCGGTATTTTTTGTTTGAAAAGTCTTGGTCAGGCTTAGAATCTTACGCACGTTTGATCACAATCGGTTGAGTAGAACCGGAGATATAGTAAAAACGTGACAACCGACATTCACGCGGGCGGAGCCGCGAGCATAGGCTAGTTAAGAATTATAATTTAAACATAGTTTATAATTAACATAAGGTGGGCAGAGATTATATTAAGTAATCCAATTTAGCCAATAACTCACTGTACAGTAAACTGTTTTTACGAACTACAAAAGTACAATAAACAGTTCACTTAATTGTACTTGAGTGGTTCTTTATAACTGTAAACACAAACGAATTAATTAAAAATTTAACTGTTTTAAGAACTTTTGTAAGGCGGATATGCTACACTATGGTTTTGTACTTTTTACATGTTTCGAATTTTGTGTTCTAACAGCGTGCCCATATGTAGGGTTGTCACCTTTTCACAAAAAACCCAAGTCATTGCAGATGATCGGCGTTCAGTCCAATTATTAGGAAAACTCTACAAATTATAAATGTGAAAGTTTGTGATTATGGATGGATGTTTATTACTCTTTCTCGCAAAAACAGCTGAACGGATTAGGCTGAAATTTGGCACAGGGATAGATTATAAAATAGGTTCCTGTCGGTCATGGACGCGGGATCAGAATTACACGCGGGCAGCAGCCCTTATGGCATATTCTAATGAATAAAGATAAATGAATGTCTTCATTAACAGCTGAGCAATTAGAGTGAGCCATCAGATATTATCAAAAATCAGAACAAAATTAAAACTCAGAAGATTATTATCTTATTTGGGACGAGTTTACTAGTTGCTACTAGCGTCTCTCACTTAACATAAATAAAGAAGTTATAGGTACTTCTGTGTGCATGAAATCACTTTAATTAATATCATTTTCAAGGTCTTTACAAATTATAATTTGTTATTTCCATGTATACTAATTAACTGATTATAAATTCGCGCCAAAAATAGATAAAAGTAAAAAAGACAGCATTTAAAATATTTTTTCTGTGGTTCAAACTTTTGAACTAAAAATATTTTTAATTTTTTTAATTTTACATTTTAGAAGAATGGAACAGGAAGTTCGCAATTTAAATTACTAACTCGATTGTATTGTTACATCAGCGCGCATGACTTCCGTTTTGCTGAATATACGCTCAGTTTCTCCTTTTGCGCTGAGAAGTGCAATTTGTAAAAGAATTTTGTAATACTATTTACCTGTTGCTTGATAAAACTTGAAAGAGATCCTTGAAACTTTTCCCCAATATTTTTTAAATTTAACCTGATCGATCTCGCCTCACGGCATTTTCAAAGTTCCTGGATGACAGTTATTATTCAGACTTCAAAATAATAATATTCATAATGTGGATATATCAAAAGATTGTGGAATACCAGCTCTAAATTTTAGCCTAAAAATTTGGGAGACCTAAATTTATAGCTTTGCTTGTGTCGCTCCTCGCTTCCATAACAACTCTTCGCAGCCGGGTAAACGTACAGGTTTATGATGGTTTAATAGACCTGTCCCTTCAACGTAACCTAAAACTGAGTTCTATACCTATATCTGGGATAACGTAGTTCCATTTCAAATGATTTCGGTTCGTATCATTGGTGAAATACGCTCTTACTCTACTTATATAGGGACAGTAGAGATAAGAATCCTCACGTGCCCACGCGATGCCGCGATGGCTACAATGCTTCCGGTAAGTTAGAACTTGGACTCCAAATAGCCGATAATGTGATTAAACATCAAATTGTAAATATATAAAAATCACTAAAATACAAAATATGGGCTTGCGGATTTGAACCCTAACTAATTATGTGAGTAGTCGTTAAAAAGAAATAAAAAAGACCTACACAGTTCACTGATACGATACGTCTAAAAATTACCAAAATGTACCCTTTTGCTTTTGCTACTTAGAATTTTATTTAAATGTAATTTAATGACATTCCACATTAACTTACAATGAAGAAGCGTCTGGACTTTAACCATAAATTAATATCTTCTATCTTGTAACTGACAATAATATTGACTATGACTCACAAAGAGTCGTAATAAACACAATACCATATTAAGTAAACGGTCCGTCTATAAACGAAATAGTCAAACATAATATATTTCTTCCGATGAAACGTTTTTCGTAAAGGCGTAGGACCTATAAAAATGCCGGCTCATAAAATGCCACCTAACTTCGGACCTTTTAAAATTAGTGGCATGCGATAGTGGCCATTACTTTTTGGACTTCATCCAAGCTTACCATTAATCTTTACAACGCCAGAGATCTCTGGGAGTCTTCAAGTCTAGAGTGAACAGGTTACTTCTAGGCAAGCGTGCTTCACCGTCGACCATATCATCTCTTACGAACAGGTGAGATTGTGGTCAAACGCGAGCCTATTACCAATAAAAAAAAGAGATGTTGACTAAAAATACCGACTTGACTGTAATGACTTGCCTAGGAAACGACAACGAACAACGCTACGTCTAGAAAATTTGAACTCTTAGTGAGCCGATAAGCGTCGATTGAGTGTTGCTATCAGGCTAGCCATGTTCGCCATGGTGCAGTCAAATTGTTGGGTTAAACATGAACCTCTGTGTCGCAGGGGATGACACTAGTTTGTAAGATATAAATTTAGCAGCAGGTGACTTCCACAAATCTTACTGTTTGGTTGGCTCCAGTTTAATTTGAGGGGCCAAACTTAAAACCTCAAGTGGGATTCGTTACAGGGATGGCAGTAGTTTATTGTACCTTTGACTGCACATGACTCAACTATAAATAAATTACGAAAAATGTATTCTTAGTTAAACGGTTTTGAATTGTATTGTCATCCGAACTAAAGATTTCTGCCAAATATCAGACCAACCAGACTACTGAAAGGGGGTAAATTTTCAATTACTAAATTTGACTCAAACAAACAGGTCAAGTTAATTTATGGTTACCTTCACCCATTTTTGCCATCAGACGATGTAGTCAAATTAACTGGGCCTCGATTCTGCTGAAGCAAGCCACTGTCTTGCCACTGACACTTCAAATAAATGCCATTTAATTTTGTACTTCATTATCGTGCTCTTACAGTCTAATATTAAACGATTTTTGTAGAGCCAATGAAAGACTTTAATGAATTCTTTTTATTTGACTTTAGACTTTAACTGTATCATGGTAAAGTTTACAATTAAATAGCATTTTTAGAGTGTCAGTAGCATGACAGTGTCATGCTTTAGCAGAATCGAGGCCCTGATCAAATATTAAAATAGAACCCAAAGTGTGATTCGTCACTGGTGTGGCGTCCATATGTCTATTAAACAGCAGGTAGCAATTAATTTCGCCCAAGCTTCGGTGAATTCAGACGGGATCCCGTGGAGTGCAGTCTAATGAACCGATCGTTAACCTAAAGTGGAATGCGTCACAGGCGTGGCCTCAGTTCACTTATCTATCAGCTGCTGGTAGTTCCCTCTATACACGAGGTATACGAACAATGCACAGTGACCTATAAATTAAACCGCCGACCTTGTCCTACACTCGGTGATTGACATTCGTGTGGGAAGATAAGCGACTGATATATTCCACTGTCACCTGTCTCGTTGAACGACTGTGAAGCTCATTTACACGTATTTTGTTGTTATTATAAGATTTAGCTGTCGTCTGTCGTTATATTTGTCGGGTTTCTTTGTCACACGCACAGTCTGTTTTTAACGTAGTTCTCTGCTATATGTATCTACAGTTGCTGTTCGCAAGAATTGTCTGCTAAAATAAAAAGCATCATTTGTAAATTTTGACAATGTTGAAGTCTGTATACGTTGCTTTAACGCACATTGTATGGAATCTAAGTTCTGCATGTATAAAAATAGAATGGCAAAGCAGAGGTGTTACTCGGTTAGTAACACCTCTGCTTTTAGGAGCGTTTATAAGCTTTGATAACTACTTACCATCAGAGTCAAAGTCAAAAATCATATATTCTGTATAGACCATTACATGCGGCACTTACAAAACGTCAAAATCATAACCATCTAAAAACTAGAAGCAAACTGATCACCGGTTCAAAACGCGGCCCAGACCTGAGAAGACTCCGGCAAGAATCTCAGCGGGCTGTTTTTTTTGGTGTATCCAGATAGGTATATTTTCGGGTATGAAGCTCTAGAAAAGAACCGGGACAGTGTCTGTGAAAGCACACAGTCCTCTACAAATCTTCAGAGGCATATCTAATGAAAATTAATGTCAAATGAGTCAATTCCTTTATTGAGGAAAGATGTAGACAATTACATAAATGAAACAAAGGTGGGCTGAACCAGCCGCAACTATAATAGTTCATTCTGACTCAGCTAATAAAAAATAAATTTTTATCGACATAGATTTATGATTGTCACTGTGGCGACATTTAAAACTTTACTCAGCGCCATCTAGTTAAATCAAGCCCAAACACTTCGTAATAACTGATTCTGTATCGCGCTATTAAAATTTTCGCACTGATGAAGTGCGGATTTCACCAATGATTACCGGGACGATCGGATATTCGATGATTGTAAACGAAATAAGGGTTATAAGGTACCTAAGGTCCTAGAATGGTTAGTCAGTTTGCTGTTATGCCCATGCATCTGAAAAAAATATTCTCCTTCTTCTTCTTCTTCTTCCTAAATTCGAAATTCAAAAACGAAAACCAACCAATTTTTTTTTTGTTCCAGAGAAAAGGACATGGGCGCCAAATTGATTGTCCAGATGGAGGCCAAGAAAACAAGACTGCTGACTGTGAAAGTAAGTTTTTTTTATCGATCACGTCGATATGACTTCTCCTCGCCTGATGGTAAGCTAAAGGCAAAGACTCAGGAAGGGGGTCCCCATTCATACACCGATAGTGCAATAATGATTTTTCACGCCCCGCTTATAGGACCCGAGACTCTAGGAAAAGTTAGGAAAATGTTTTAGTATTGTAATGCAGTTATGTTGTTACACACATATACACAACCCAGGCGAATATTACTTAATTCAAAACAGTTTTAAGTTGTCTTATTACGTTAATTATTTCATAATCTTACGCGTCGTTCGTGCCTCGGAGAGCACGAAGTTCAATGACCTTGTACATCATATTATTGATGAGATTTTAGTCTGGTAAAAAAATATTACGGGCATTATGGCCTGTTTAACTATAGGCACCTATCTACACTCTTTTACTAATTAATATTATAAAAATGTTTGATTTACATTGTATGAAACAATGTGAAGTATAAAATCTGTGTTTGTTTGTGTATCCTTTAAACCCTCGTAAAAGACGCAACAGATTTTGATGCTCTTTGATGTCTATTACCGCTTCACAGAACGCTGAACAGTGTTAGAGCATCAGTTTCTCGTAAAGTTTGTCATTTGTGGGATCAAGATTGGATCGAAACTAAATTTTGAATACATTTTTTTACAAGAATTTACCCTCTGATGAGGCCCTCAAGCTGAAGACTACCATTTTATTGTAATGGCAACCCTCATCCCTGATACTCTGCCTTTAGCTCATATTGACGTGGCAGTTATTATAAAGAAACAAGTACTACTGGGTTGATTTAAACAATCTGTCATCTATAGAAAGCTACATACTTTTAATCCCAAGGGCTCATACGGGTGAAACCACGTGGCGATGCTAGCAGAATACATTATTCAAATTATTTTATCTGTGCTATAGTATAATATAATCTCGAGCTTGGTTCCACGACATGATTTTAATGTCTTATTGTTTTTTTTTAAATGAAAGACGTCATATACTTAATAATTATAATAATTCGTAGAGTTGTTGTGTGTAGAAACAGCTAATATAACAACGAATGAGTATAGTTTTTGAGTTTTGAAATACTGTGTGTTGTGTATAGGAAAGGTGGATGCACTCTATACTAACCCTGGTTCTAATACCAGACCTGGTTCTAATACCAGCCTTGGTTCTAATACCAGCCCTTGTTCCAATATTAGCCCTGATTCTAATAGCAGCCCTTGTTCCAATATCAGCCCTGATTCTAATACCAGCCCTTGTTCCAATAGCAGTCCTGATTCTAATACCAGCCCTAGTTCTAATACTAGCCCTTGTTTTAATAACAGCCTTTAACACCATCAACCATCATGATCAACTTGGTGTTATTCACGGTTGCATCCGAGGCTTTAAATCGGAGCCCAGGTTCCGCTTTCTCGTTCTCTTTGGTTGGGCTAATACGACTTTTATGGGAGCGATTGGCGTCTTATGTTCCACGTCCGTCAATCAGCTTGTATACCGGCTTGCAGGTGAGGTTGGTTCAATCCATCCAACACCCAACTCTACCCGTGTGCAAAATTTCAACCAAATGCATCCAACCATTTTCGTGCGATTGAGTAACGAATAAACGAACTCACGTTCACATATATTATTATAAGTATAGGTATTGTAGTAATTATTTGCTTTCGAAATTGTACAAATATTAATTTATTGTTCTAGCATTGATGTAGCAATTAGTGTGGGCTAATAAATAGTTTATAACGTTTAACAGTTTATTTAAATACGAGTACTTTTATTATTTTCAACAATTTCATTCATAAACACAAACGTACATGCTTGTGTTTGGTATAGAGGGGCCTACCAATATCGTGAGGTCCAACCCAACCTCGCTCTTGGTGTTGCACTCGTCCATAGGCCACGGTGACCGCTTCCCATGCAGGTTAGCCGTGTGCTTGTCTGCCTAGTGGCATAAAAAATCCTACAAGTCCGTGCCTCGGTTAAATAACAGATCAGGCTTTCCTTTCGAGGATAGCAAGTCACTATCGGAAAAGTTGATTATCTTAATATATATAAATCTCGTGTCACAATGTTTGTCCTCAATGGACTCCTAAACCACTTAACCGATTATAATAAAATTCGCACACCATGTGCAGTTCGATCCAACTTGAGAGATAGGATAGTTTTTGAAACGGATTTCGACATCCACGCGGGCGGAGCCGCGGGCAACAGCTAGTATTTCTATAATCCACAAAGAGGTTTTACTACCTACTCAAATTCGTACGGTCTTTGGTATTCCTAGCAGTAAGATCATTGACACGCGGTGATTTCTTTCACTTCACACAGTCTTTGACATCCATAGTGTAAGAGTAAGACCCAAGAACATTAGAAATTTCCTTGTACTTAGCTGGACGTTTCATTTCGAACGAGCGGTTGTCTCCAGGATTTTTGAATCTCGGCCGGCGGTCATCTCTCTCGCACACTGCCTAAAATTGCCATGATACGTTAAAATTTCCCAATCCAAACCTGTCAAAGTCAAATTTACGCAAAGGCTGAGTTCTTCGGAGCTTCATTTTGATTCTAGTTGAGCTTTATGAAAATTCACAGAACACCGTACATATCAATTATTATTAATTGAGTAATATTTATAGAAATTAATAAAAAAATTGACACATATTCGCTTCTTAGATTGTGGGTGACAGCCATTTTAATAAAGAAGCAACACTGTTTACCAAAAATTCGTAAGGTGACCAACCATCCGTATTTTGCGGGATAGTCTCCTACTAGAAGCTCCTGCATTGCAATAAATACATAGCATAGTCCCACAAAACGTCAAATGCTTTCCGCACGTTTACAATATCCATCATAATATATTACAATATTAACTGTAGAGAGGTCAATTCTATACATCCATACTAAATTATTATAAATGCGAAAGTAACTCGGTCTGTCTGTCTGTTACGCTTTCACGCCTGAACCGCTAAACTGATTTTGATGAAACTTGGTATAGGAGTAGATTAGACCTAGATAATGAACATAGGCTATGTTTGGTTGCGATAACCGACATCCACGTGGGCGGAGCCGCGGGCAGCAGCTAGTTGAATATATTTAAAAAATAACTACATATTGGGAAATAATTAGTGATCGATACTAATGCAAAAAATGCAATCAGTATTTTTTTGTCTTTCTGTCTGTCTATCTGTATGTGCACGCATGGATGAAAAACTACTGGAGGGATTTTGATCAAACTTGATACGATTATAGTTCATACTTCTGGGCAACATATAGGCTACTTTTTATACAAGCTGATATACCCATGGCTTCACCCGCGCTTCGTTTTTAGGTCGTTTTTGGTCATATCTCCGGTTGTACTTAACCAATTGCAAGCAAACATACGATAAATTTTGAGTCTAAGTAAGACCTTTCTAATAAAAATTCGTTCAGTACTTTTTACGTCCATTGCTAGGAAGCTGGTCATATTAAGTATATAATTTCAACTTTGACGCTTATTATTTATTGCTTTCTAGACATAACCTATACCTACTCGAGTAGGTATTAAGTTATCGTTTCTAAAAACCACTACACTTTTTTATTTGTTCACGACTGTACATACTTAGACCACGGTAGTATAAACTTACTGTATACAGGTTGACTCAAAATATTATTATATATTTATTATTCTTCACATACAGACAGATAGAAAGACAAAAAATTTACTGTTTGCATTTTTTGCATTAGTATCGATCACCAATCATCCCCCAATAGCTATTTTGTAAATTTATATATGCAAAGAACAGAATTGACCTCTCTACAGTTTTATTATAAGTATAGATCATGTATTTGTCTTATTTTGTTCCTTAAATTTACGAAAGAAAGTATAATAATGGGACAGGGATTCACCTGACGATTTTTAAAATTCACATTATCTTTCAAGTCCGTATCGATTCATTCGTTTTAATCGACCTTTTTTAACAGGTCACCTCATTATGAATATAAAACTGACAAACGTCAAATGTTACCTATTAATGTGACGCTACTATAGGAAACACCCTTTTGTTGCTACTCTGTCGCATTGGGTTTGCCTGTAATGACACTGTATGTATAAAATAAATAAATACATAATCCTTCATTTAATGTCAATAATTTATTTTGTTATTACATGCTTACATAAGTAAGTCTCAATTAATAAATAAATAAGTTACAAAATTACTGTTACAAAATACCATTTATTTTCATGAGCATAGACGTAAACTACATCATATATCCCAACCTTGCAATTAAACATGGTCACCGCAAAGAAAGGTACGCAACCCAACCAACTAGATGGAGACACTGCAATGTATGGCCTTGCAGTATCCATTACTTTTAATATTCTTGGTAAGACCATTGATTGACACAGGCGTTTCCAGCCGGTATTTCTTTGGTTTTCACCTCCCAACTGTAGCCCGGCGGTACTCTCCTTTTTTTCCGTGCGGAAATCCTCATGGATACCCCCTCCACGGGGCAGATTATATCGGACTGCTACCGACTAAAACCGTACGCAGTCTAGAGTCTTCTGACGCCGGGGTGTAAGGTGGCCCATAGGGTATTTCCCTCGCAACCCGGCGGCGGTCTCTCTTTACTAAGTAACTAATAAGAGTAGAAATAAAACTATTCGATCGTCAGCATCTTACCTGGCAACGTTATCAAGTCTAGCCGTATGAAACAAAACATCTGTGTAAGTTTACAAATAGCTGAAAACTCAAGGAAATCTATATTTGAAACAATTATTTTTACTTTAAGATGTTTTTTTTAAATACTAGTTTGTTAGTATCTGCGTTATATCAGTTATATAGATGTTGTTAATACTTTCAATGGTTCCTAAATTTTAGCCCACACTACGTTTCTGAGAACTGAACACTAGAATATTTTTAAAAACCAGTAGGCGGCACGGCAGAACCAAATGTGGTAAATTTCCGTGCGTCCAAGTGTTTCGGCCATAGGGTACATGTTATTGGAATCAAATATAGCTCACTTAGGACCAGCGAAACGGGGTCGAATTTCAATTACTATTGTAGATTTGTCCCAAACAAACAGGTCAAGTTAAATAAAACAGTTTAATAAAAATGATAGCGACATTCATTAAACTAGAATTAATAATATAAATAATAAATAAATATTCTACGACATTTCTACACAGCGCTTCCTAGACCCAAAGTAAGCTTAGTTTAACTAGCTTGTGTTATGGGTTCTAGAATACTGATAAAAATACTTATATACGTTTTTTTGTAAATACATACTTATACATAGAAACATCCAGACCAATGCAAATAGACATATTCATGCATACAAATATTTGCACTGAGCGAGAATCGAACCCGCGCCCCCTGCGTAGCTGCAGTCGCATGCTCTACCGCTACGTCACAGAGGCTGTCGAATTAGAACTCTCAGAGATCTATTTCGTGTCGACAAAACAGTCAACGATATTCTAAATCTCAATACATACTACTAATCAAAATCAACAAAAACTGGTTTCAATTATCTTTTCATCAATCCCGGTGCTTATATAGCTTCATGCACTATAAAACCAAACACTTATACTAAACGCCATAAATCATATTACTTGAACAGCTGTTTCCACCAATGAAACATGACGTATTAATATGTGTTATGTAACTTTCACGGCACACGCAACAATATATTGAAGGTCAGTCACTAGTGTGTCGTGTCGTGTAGTTTGCAGGTGCTTTATTACTTGTTGCAGGTGAATTCATTAATTATCCCACCAAGATCTTAAGGTGGGTCTACGCTAGACGTTCAGGGGTCAGCAAGTGCATAGCCAGGCAGGGGGGATTGTGGTCGCAGCACTAGTGGGACCGGTGGGTGTCACGCGGTGCTGCGACGACAATCCTCTTTTGATGAGGCCGTCAAGCTGAGTGCCACCATTGTTAACATGGTACGTGTATGTAATGGTGACCCTCTTTCCTGAGACTACCTTCAGCTTACCATCTGGCGAGGTGAAGTCAAATTGACGTGTCCTATTATATATATAAAAAAAAGGCGAGGCAAGCACGAGCGAAGCACAAGTGGAGCGAATTTTTAATTGAAATTAAACCTCGTTCGAGGCTTGTAAGTCGGTCCACACTAGACGAATTTGTGTTCGGCTCGTACTCAGCTTAGACCCACCTTTAGGCTCGTATAAATAGATGACACTTACCTCTTATATATGTCTCAAGCGTGCACTTGAGATTTTCTGCGAATTGTGCCATTGGTGCAGAGCATCTCAAGGGCACGGCCTCAGAAGTAAGTGTCATCTATCAATATGGGCCTTGGCCCAAGTGGTACACGTGCTAATACAAGACTCTGACGCTAACTCTCCTTTCGGGATTGGGGGATCAGACAGACTGGCGCTAACATGAAAAGAAAAGATCGATTTATTACGACTACTATCGTTTCAGCTAATAGCCAACGCGGTCGCAGAGTAAAATCGAGTCGGTACATAGGTACGATTTTGTCTTACGTCGTATGCCTCTTAGATTTTCTATGTAATTGACGCCTAACGTAGCGTTACTCATTTGCTGCTCGTTGGGTATAGATTCAATCCGCCCGATTAGACGCTTTACAGACAGCGGGGCGAGCGGGGCCCGGTCAATAGAAACCATTTTCAACGTAGGTAATCGCTTACGACATTATTAATTGTAACCGTTAAACAGTAAAATTTTAATCAGTTGGACCGTGGGTCAAAGATAACGTGCCATAGTCCAACTATTTTTTTCGTTGGACCACCACCCCTATTGGAGGCCCGTGGTCCAACTGATTGGACAAAGTAGTTGGACCTCCACCCCGAAAGGAATTTCACGGCGGACGATAGCGCAAGGGGAATCCTATATCATCTGCGGCGCGGTCTTTTTGCCCTTCGTGTGCATTGGTAGTATAGGATACCTTTTGCGCTATCGTTCGCCGTGAAAGTGACCTGCCCGGCTCGCCCTGCCGTCTGCAAAGCGCCTTAATGCCCAAAGTGACCGGGCATAAACCCATCACGGCGTGTTACTATGGTTTTGTGTCACACAGTCTAGTAGCAGTCATTGTAGATTGAAGTAGAATACAAGTAATAACTGTTGGACAATGTACTACATAGTACATACTAAACTATTGCTTATCTCGTCACGGATCATAAACCTAACGTTATCGCCAACAGACATTTGTTACTTGTTTCTAAATTATGTACCTCCATGTAGGATATTCTCACGATTCTCGCGAGAATACGGAAACTAGATAGGTAACAAGTTTAGTATTTAAAAAAAAAAATTATACTACTTAGGTGGCAGACAAGGGTGTCACACTGCGCTGCCCACCCTGTTGGGAAGGGGGGAGGACTAGGAAGAGGCGGGGAGGCTAGGAAGGGGTAGAGGGAGGAGGGGTACAGTGAGCTCTGGCTACTCTAGTTACCGGCAACACAACACAACACGATGGTTATTATGGCCGCGGGCTTCTGTAGGGTGGAGGTACTACCCCAGTCGAACAGTTCATTTCGGACGGGAGATACCATCGTGTCCTACCTCCTACCTCCTTAATCTGTATCTACATCTCTGTAATGCCATCCTCTCACGTTGTTTTTTAAAAATAATACAAAAAACTAAGACAATAACCATTGCACTGCTAAGGATATTAGATAAGCAGCTTAATTAGTCATTATTACATAGTCCGCACTAGCTTCACTTTCTTTTATTTTTTTAAAAGACTACCTATTATAAAGAATAAATGATCTACTATAATTTGCAAACGCGTGTTCTCCGCGACAGAGCCTCGTCCGTCTAACAGCAGATGTAGCTTGACCTTGAAGGTCTTGGTGAGGCCCCATAAACCCGTGCATCATTATTATTGTTCATACAACAATAAGGACCATGTTGTTCAAAAATGAGCAATATAAAAGCAGAAAAGAGACAATTAACCCTTACTCTTATGGGACAAAGACTCATTTTATTATAGAAATCAATTCTTGTACTATCGGGCGAGGGAAATGCTCTATGGACCATCTTACACTCTGGCGTCAGAGGACCCTAGCTAGATAAGAGTCCGACATGACGTGCCCCGCTGGCCGCGGGGGTGGGTATCCAATCCATGAGGATGTCCGCACGTAAAAAAGGGTGTACTATCGAAAATTGTTATTTTTGATTTTGTGACATCAATATTTTAATTTTGACTATTTGGTGAGTTGGCTCATTTCTGCACGGTGCACACGGTCCATTATACCAGCTTGCCTTTACAATAAGTTCAAAATCTTTCACAGCAACAAATTATCCATATGAGAATGTTATGAATAACTTTAGAAAACATCACAAAATCCGGTCCGCCGAATCCGGTATGATGTGAAAAAAATCATTAACCTTAATAGAATTAAATATATACACAAAACAACGTTTGTTGGCGGTACTCTGCGCACTGATTACCGTGGATGAAGTAATGTGCGTGACGTCACCACCGTCTGCTAACGACCTAGCATTGTTGCAGATAGAGTAGATACAGAGATTACACTACACGGACTAGATAATGTGAGTGTGATTATTTTTGTGTTTGATTATCATTTGGGGAATGTATGTAGATATTACTGGTGTACAATAAGTGTATTTTATTGTAATTTGAAATTATCTTTGTAATTGAAGAACTCTAAGTGCTTACCGATGTTATGTAACACGTTACAAAGCATTTATTAATATTCATACGGATAGACGGAGTTTTCCGTATTATGGTCTAGCTTAGTGAAAGAGGATATTATGGCAAGAAAAGTTATTTTTCCAATTTCAATTTCAATTTCTTTATTCCTCAAAATAGTGCAACGTAATTACATCTTTTTGACGTCAAAAACTACTTAATACTAAGTTTACTACCGCTTCCTAAGCGCTAGTGGAGAAGAAACGGCGCAACAAACTCCACTGCTGCATATATTGAGGAGATGATAATATATCTGACATTTGTTGCGCCGACCACTAATAATTGCGATTATTGTCTTTCTTAGTGTAAATAGATAAAATAATATCGAAATGTATTTTTAGAACCATGTTGATAATATGAAAATATCTATTATTCTAAATTTGTCGCGTTGATGTTCATATTGGGTTTTTTTTAGCAAAGAGTTCTATAGTTCCTAGTTCCTACTGCCACTTAGTTCTGTATCTGGGTCACCAAATAGCGTTAACCATTGAACTATTATTGTAATTATCTTTAATTAATGTTAAACATGCCAAAGGTCAATAGAGATAGCTAAATGACTTGACGTATTTTTGTACTCGAACAGTGTTTCGTTATCGAGAACCTATCCGGCCGTTAGGCCCTGTGAACGATGTAAACAAGAAACATTCCGGCCAAAACGAATGGACGCCTCGTATCAACTCGTATCTTTACTAATATAAAATTGTAAAGTAGCATTAGAAACATAAAAAATAACCTAGGTTGTGTTATATCTACGATTATGCCAGACTATAATCTATCCACGTAACAAATTTTAGCCAAATCCATTCAGCCCTTAGAACGTCTTTCAATCACAAACATCCGCACATTTTCACAAACTTTCGAATAGTTGGAAAAGGATACAGCCTTCTCTATTCCTTTATATCCAATTATTTATTAATTGAACTATATGCACAAGTACACAGGCGGACTTAATGCCACAGGCATTCTCTACCAGTCTACAAAAAGGTGGTGCAGAGAGAAACTCAGTAGGTGCATTATTATTGCATTAATTATCCTTCTGCTCTATCAGTATTATGTCTATGGCTAATGTTCGCATGACATTAAGATTAGACTTTAAAACTGGTGTACCTACATATATTTTATTACGCTACAATGTCGGAAGATAATGTTACATCCGAGTGACGCTGCGGGCAAAAGCTAGTTAATATCTTATCTAGTTATCTGATAAGTTTGATTGTACTGATAAGTTTGATAAATCGCTTAATGTAAAGAAATGTACAGGTACCTATATGGAGGGAAATGGTGCATACCTACCTACTCACTTTTAACTGCCTAAATACAGTAAAATGACGTTTTTTAAAATGATACCCCTAATCCCCCCTAAACTCCCCCCCCCCCCTTTCAGGGTCGGCAGCACGATTGTGACGCCCCTGGTGTCGCACACGTCCACAGGCCACAGTGACTGCTTCCCATCAGGTGGGCCGTGTGCTTGTCTGCAAACTAAATAGTATAAAAAAAAGAAACTCGTGTATCGTACATACACTCATATTTGATTAAAAGCCTGTTATTTTAATTCACAAACAAACACTTAATTTTTTTGTCTATAGATTTTATATTTTGATGTCGTAACGTAGCTAGATTTCTTCTGTAAAAAATCGCCTTTGAGTAGTTATTATTTTTAATAGCCCTGTTTTCCTGGCTTATTTGCAGGTGAGCCTCGAGTTTGTTTGCTACCTTAGTAGTATAAACAATAAGTTATTGCGTACATTATGTGTTAGTACGCATGTGATGTGTTACACACTGCTATGATAATGACGACTTGTTAGAACCTCAATGTTACCGCATGCACACGGTTTGCTGTAAATACTTCCTTCATTGCACTTTGTATTGTGCTCGGTACACACCAACCGAATGAATGCAAAGTGAAGAAAAATTAAAAATAGAATATAATAACCGTTTTTTGACTATGCCTCTGGTTCTACTCAACCGATTGTGATGAAACATGTGTGAGATTTTAAATCTAACCAAGACTTTTCAAACAAAAAAAATCTGCATCGAAATCAGTTCAGTAGTTTTTGCGTCCATCGCGCACAAACAGACAAGAATTCCAAACAAAATATTTTTATATTCAGGATCATTCATATTTGTTGAAAGTATTCTTTTTTAATATCTCCCATGTACAGACACAGCTAATTTACAATTTTATAATAGTACTATAGATAGATGCAGCTGCACATCTCATGCCATTGATAGAATGTCCAGCACTAGTTTTCTGATAAATTGACTGCATGCACGCTTTTGACTGTCTCATTATCGAGTAGAGGACGAATCTCACTCGTTTATGTTCACCGTGACGTTGATACTGGTTCAGTCTCGTTCGTTGACTATCGTTTACCTTCGTCCACTTGGTGTGTACCGGACATTAGGATTAGAACGTATATGTGATTTTACATACTGCTGCAATACTTAATGTCTTTTTAAGAAATGTAACGATCGAAGTTATCTCACTCGTATTGAGACACGTGTTATTAGAACATTTTGTGTTATGGAATTTATGTGATCTAACACATCATTGACCGAATGACCGACTAACATATTGTTATCACCCAAGCGGTTATCCAGATTACATCCAAAACTTTCACTTTGGAGCCCGGGGTCCGCTCTCCTGAGTGCGGGTCGGAACCGCCACGCGGTGCCTCTCACTCACACGGGAGCTGCTGCCTGCGGGTAATACCGGCCGAGGCGGGAGTGGCCCTCTAGAGGGCAGCTCGAAGGCTCTCCACATGTCTATCTGACTAGCAGAGGACACAGTGAGGAGCAGATGGGGCTGAGCTGCTTCTCCGAACGCAGGCAGGGGTTGACAGGACGGCCTGTCACCCAATACTCCACCGTCGGCAAGGCAATTCATTTCTAGAGTTATATAAAAAACTGTTAAAGACTATTGAAGTAATAAAAGTTTTTTTAATAATATTCCAATTTTTTTCTGAGTCTTAATTAGCCGTTCCCAGCCCTCACCCCTTCCCGTAGGTTGGCAGCGCGGGTGTGACACCTTTAGTGTTGCACACGTCCATAGGCCACGGTGACCGCTTCCCATCAGGTGGGCCGTGTGCTTGTCTGCCACCTACGTGGTATAAAAAAAGCTGTAAAAAATAATACGTTATTACAAGATACGTATGGCCAATGAAGGCGATTAAAAATATCATAGGACTATAATGAATCCAATTTTTTTTTGCAGAATAGCAAAGAACAAAATGACGGCAGCCGGGAGAAGTACAAAGACTTCACGTTCGACCACTCGTACTGGTCTTTCGCGCAAGAGGACAAGAATTATGCGCCACAGGAACAGGTCAGTTCACTCAGTGCTTTCATACATCACCTCTGTGTTCATCATCTAAGGCGTTAAGCGCAGGGCGATCAAAATGCCCGCGATGCACTCTTATTATTACTAACATTAGATCGCATTTAGCCCGCGTATGTCTGACAAGCGACATGAGCTATTGCTCGGACAAATGCAACCTTATAATCGTACAAATAAGAATGCGTCGCGATCAATTTGACCGCCCCGCCCCGCCGTCGTCGGTTTATCGCCTTAGCGTTGCCATCCGAGGCATTCAACTCAGAGTCTGAGTCCGCTTACTCCTTCTCTTCCTGTTGATATGGCTTTTATGATGACTGCCGTCTGGTCTCCCGATTCTGAGCAGAAAGTTCGCACAGGAAACCCGGAGTCCGCTGTCCCGTTTTCTTATTCATTTATTTTGCCTTTTATAGGAGTGAGTACCGTCTGTGTGTCTGACCTCTCAACCCTCGACAGTAAACCCTGCACCAGTGCTTCGTTTGTCAATTTGCAAGTGAGGTTGTATTGACTTTGAAGGTCTTGGCACAGTCCCATACACCCTATTATTTCTATAATAAAGTAACATTGTTGTTTTGCATCACATTCAAATAAATTTCTTTCTATCTTCAGGTATTTGCAGACCTGGGACTGGACGTGATAGACAGCGCCTTCGAGGGGTACAATGCCTGTGTCTTCGCCTACGGACAGACCGGCTCCGGGAAGACCTTCACAATGATGGGATCTTCGGTAAGTGAAGTATACCCTTCAGACGTTCAACATTCCACCCAAACTGTATCTCCTCTACGCCAGATTTACGCCTATTTTACCCCTTTAGTAGTAAAATTTCAAAATGCTGATACACGTGTACATTTAATTCTAACCAGACGACACAGCCACATATATGTCCATGCTTCTGTCCTCACAAACTTCCTATATAAACTTTCCATCCCTTTTCATCCTCTTAGGGGTGAAATTTTGAAACACGCTGATATACGGGTACATTTATTTCTAATCTGATGTAGGTGTATGAAATTACATGTTTCTAACTTTGAAAGTGACGGACTTCCATACAAAATGTTCATCCCTTATTTTGCCACCTTAGGAATGAGCTCAATCCCGCACCTTCATATGCATTTTTCGTCCATCTTTATTATCTTTAAAACTAGCCTCCACATTTCCTCTTTACTTCTTATAATTCTGAGAAAAAGATGCGTTTGGTATATAAATAGGAAACTGGATATCATAAAGGATGTCGAGTTGAATTAATAGCGCCATCTGGTTATCGCATTGTTACTAATATTGGACTTAAAATAGATAGCTTATCTAATCGTTATGGAACTGGTTTCGTGTTATCGAAGTTCGACCGAGGTCAGTGTTTGGATTATGACGCTGTGATAATCCTCTGAGCTGTATCAATATTTAATCTAACCTTTAGCTTACCATCAGGCGATGTGAAGTCATATTGTCGTGTCCGATTAAAAAAAACTACTATTTTGTCATTGTGTATGCGGTAGGGGGGGGGGGAGAGATTATGTTTTTTTTTTCAATTTACTTGTGTTCCAATCTAAGGCATGGGTTCCCATACCAGTTTGAGTTTTTTTGGAGGAATGGAGATTTCCTAAAATCTAGAACATCTAAGTAGCGCGGTTGGTCAGAATATTCTCCTAGAAAAAAATTGGCCGAGGTTCAAATCCTGTCCAAACCGACTAAAACCTCACGGTTTTAGTCGGTTCAATTCAAAATAACCAACTGCGCTGTGGGTGGTATCGGTGGGAATTGCCGCACGGTAAAAAAAGTTGTCTATTATGCCCGGGAATGGGATCCCGTGATCGCGGGAATGGCATCAGTAATCTACGTGGATGAAGCCGCGTACAATAGCCAGTATTTACTGTATAGTTAATACCTAGAATGTTTTGCAATAGCTGTTTTCAAACTTGGACCTTCACGGTCATGTGCACAGGCATACCTAAGTGTTATTGCAATCGGATGAATGACATGGAATGTATAGAGGACAAACATACAAAAGAGCATTCATTTATATACATACTAACAGTTACCCGCTGCTCCGTCCGCGTCTAGTACTGAAATAATCGTTTACTGTTCAGAAATTTTCTAATATCTTGCATATTCTTCTATTCAGACAATTTTTTAAGGCAGATAAACACATGACCCGCCTGATGCGAAGCGGTTACCGTGGCACATGGACGTGTGCAATGTCAAGGGCATTATTCGTCTATTCAGCCAATTTTTGAGGCAGATAAGCTCACGACCCACCTGATGCGAAGTGGTCGTGGCCCGTGGCCTATGGACATGTAAAACACTAAGGGTGACACACAGGCGTTGCCTACTCTGAAGGGAAGGGGGAGGGCTAGAAAGAGGCGGGGAGGTTAGGTTAGGGTGGGGAAAGGAGGGATACAGTGAGCTCTGGCTACCCTACTTACCAGCGGGAACACAATTCGATGGTTATTATGGGGCGGTGTTCTGTAGGGCGGAGGTACTACCCCAGTCGGACAGCTCATTTTGGATGGGAGATACCGTCGTGTCCTACCTCCACTAAAAATGTTTTATGTGAGACACGTCGACATGACTTTACCTCGCCGGATGGTAAGCTAACGATAAAGTCTCAGAACCGGGGTCACCACTACATACACCGATAGTGCCACAATGGCGGCCCTCAACTTGACGGCCTCATCAAATGATTTTTCATGCCCTGCTAAAAATATCTTTATAATTACAGGAGTGCCAAGGCCTAATCCCTCGCATCTGTCGGCAACTGTTCTCCCGGGTGGCCGCGGGCAAGGAGTCCGGTGCCTCCTACCGCACGGAGGTCAGCTACCTGGAGATCTACAACGAGCGCGTGAAGGACCTGCTCGCCACCGACGCGGGCCACTCGCTGAGGGTCCGGGAGCACCCTAAGCTGGGGCCATACGTCCAGGACCTGTCGAAGCACCTGGTGTCGGACTATGATGATATACAGGTTTGTGGCTGTTTACTCTGTTATACCCTTTTTTTATCGTGCGGAAATTCCCATGGCTACCATCCCCGTCGATCATCGGGGGTGGTTATGTCGGGATCGAACCGACTAAAACCGCAAGCCGCCTAGAGTCTTCTGACGCCAAGGTGTAAGGTGGCCCAAAGAGCATTTCCCTCGCACCCCGGCTTGACCCGGGCCATCTCCGGATTCGACGGGACTCTATGTTCTCGGGGACTCTATGTTATACCCTCGCACGTGTTCCCTTCCTCTTATAATCCCGGGTTCTTTAAGCGGGACGTGAAAAAGAATCTGTCAAGGCCGTCTGGGTAGAGGTCACGATTCTAGGGGCATCCCTTGGGAATGGTGACCACACTTATTTTGGACTCCACCTCAGCTTACCATCCTGATTAATATTTGTCATTGTATGTCCGGGTTCAAATTTGGCACGAATATTATTAAGAAGTCGGGTCAACACATAGGCTACATATTATCACGCTATCACCTACGGGGAACGAGCAGTGAACCTTTATTTCTTCAACGCATTCTGTAACAACTTGTAATCTAACGAGGCATATTTGAATGTTGGTAGGTATTATGTTAAAACCATGCTATAAGCTATAGAGCAAGAGCCCATGACTGCCAGACATTCGTAATTTTATAAAAGCTGATAGTTCTTCTATGTGTGTCCCTAGTACAGGTAAGAATGATCCCCACCCATGAAGCTAAGGCAGCGGTGGCTTTGGCAGATAACGGATGACAAAGGTGTGTAAAATTCCATCTCAAATTCGTCATAGTATAAAACTTAATTTTTTTATATTTTGATTCATATTAATATCAAAACTCGCGTTGCTCATTGCCAGACAGTTAGTATGGTTCCAACCCTCTGCCAGACACCCCTAAACTTTTATAATTTATAATTATACTTACGTTATATTATAACATCTAAATTTTATATATAATTTTTTGGGAGCCTATTAAACTATGTTTACATAGTAGCCGGACAGTTTCGAAGGTTCTATCATCTTGCCAGACGCATTCAAAGTGAGCAGTAGTCGGGAGAGCAAGGAGCGTATGAGTAACTATAGTCAAATTTTTAATTAAACGATATCAATTGACTGTACCTAGCTAATGTCACTTCGTCAAACAATGTTGCTATATTCAGTAATAGTGATGCAACTGATGCATTCAGTTCCCGTTCGACCTTATGAAATGAATGATGAGGGATCGTTAATCTTTACTTACTATACTTTTCTTACTTAAAAAGAACTGCTACTACTACTTTACAATACCTACGTATAATTACTGTCTTCTATACTTATAATAAATCTGTAGAAGTGAAAATTCTGTACATTGAAAATATCAAAAAAAATAATAGCAGGTGGTGTTACTAGACCGACACCGACCCAAATATGTGATTAAAAAAAATTTTGTCTGTCTGTCTGTCTGTTTGTTCAGGCATCACGCAAAAACTACCGGTTCGATTACGATAAAACTTGGTATAATTATTCTTCAATATCCTGGGCAGCACACTGGATACTTTTTATTCCGGAAAAGTACATACAATAAAAGACAAATTTAATTTTGCGGTCCAATTCCTAGATTCGATTACTGTACCAACCGCAAATAATAAGTTTGTCATAGGTTACGTCATCCGCAGTAGTGTTCAAGATTAGTGGATAGCTGTGGTGTTATTAGTTTTAGGGATTTTGAGTTTTTTTTTGTATTTATGAACATAATTATTACATTTTGAGTTTAGATTAGTTATCATCAGGAATAGGTTTATGGAAGTGGGAGTGGGAGTGTGCGTGGGAGTGGGAGTGGGCGTGGGAGTGGGAGTGGAAGTGGGAGTGGGAGTGGGAGTAGTAAAGTGTAGTAAGAAAAGATTAACGATCCCTCATCATTCATTTCATAAGGTCGAACGGGAACTGAATGCATCAGTTGCATCACTATTACTGAATATAGCAACATTGTTTGACGAAGTGACATTAGCTAGGTACAGTCAATTGATATCGTTTAATTAAAAATTCGACTATAGTTACTCATACGCTCCTTGCTCTCCCGACTACTGCTCACTTTGAATGCGTCTGGCAAGATGATAGAACCTTCGAAACTGTCCGGCTACTATGTAAACATAGTTTAATAGGCTCCCAAAAAATTATATATAAAATTTAGATGTTATAATATAACGTAAGTATAATTATAAATTATAAAAGTTTAGGGGTGTCTGGCAGAGGGTTGGAACCATACTAACTGTCTGGCAATGAGCAACGCGAGTTTTGATATTAATATGAATCAAAATATAAAAAAATTAAGTTTTATACTATGACGAATTTGAGATGGAATTTTACACACCTTTGTCACCCGTTATCTGCCAAAGCCACCGCTGCCTTAGCTTCATGGGTGGGGATCATTCTTACCTGTACTAGGGACACACATAGAAGAACTATCAGCTTTTATAAAATTACGAATGTCTGGCAGTCATGGGCTCTTGGTCCACTAGCTTCACGCTATAAGTAAACTTGGTGGCGATACCGACCTCCACGCGGGCGAAGTCGCGGGCGGGAGCTAGTAATATATATACAGGGTGATTTTTAATTAACTGGCATCCTCCCAGGGGTAGGTAGCAGACATCATAAGTAACAACCTTTGTTCTACGACTTTCAATAAAACTGAACACATTACTCAAAGTTTTCAAGTTTTTATTATAAGAACGCGATACTATTAAGTCTATCTTTCATTCATAAAACAAACATTGGTATGTACGAGTAGGTAGATATAAAGATCCGTTTTTTTATTTTTTAATGCAGGGTATTTGAAAACTGGAATCAGCATATTTACAACAATTGAACTACTAGTTAATTTATTTTTGTATGAAAGTAAAATTTAACGATTTATAAAATGTCGTAGAACAAACATTGTTAGTTATGATGTCAGCTATCTACCCCTGCGAGGATGCTAGTTAATTACAAATAACCCTGTATATATTTGTACGATCTGTTACCAGGAGTGCATGCACCGCGGCAACCTGCAGCGCACCACGGCGTGCACGCAGATGAACGACGTGTCGTCCCGCTCGCACGCCATCTTCACCATCACGTTCGTGCAGGCGAGCTACCTGCGACACAACAACATGCCCAGCGAGACCGTCTCCAAGGTGCACCTCGTCGACCTGGCCGGCAGGTCTGTATGTCTCTATACTACTGACTAACCACAAAACGTTTTTTTTTATATACTACGTAGGTGGCAGACAAGCACACGGCCCACCTGATGGGAAGCGGTCACCGTGGCTTATGAACGTGTGCAACACTAAGGTGTCACACACACGCTAAGCTGGGAAGGGGTGGGGGAGGAGGGGTACAGTGAAATCTGGCTACCCTACTTGTGGTGATTCCACATATACCCAGCGCCATCTAGTGACAGCACGACGAACTACTTCGATACTACAACTACGTCACTACGATCCTGAATCGCGAAAGTGTACACCACATCCCGTACTGTACGTCACATCCCGTTCCTCCACAGTGGTGACCCCGACGTGATATGAACACGCAACCTTCGCTGCGCTTATCAGCAGCATTCCTATCGCCACCATACCTTTCACTTCTCCCGCATGAGCGGTAATCAAGTCTTCGCCATCCAGTACCTTCGGCCTCAACAGGATACCACCTCCTGGAGCGATCGCTCCAGACTGGTTACCCTACGGCCACACACACTGCCTTGTAATAAATGGCACAGTACACTGCACGTACTATATATGGTCAGCAAGAAGAGCACATCTCTCCCGTCTACGTAGCAGTCATTGCCTACTGCACCTACGGTCCATGTAAGAAGAGCATATCTCTCCCGTCTACGCAGCATTCGCCCCGCTTCATAGAGGGCTTATCGAGGGCTCGCCGAGGCAACTCAACTCGACGCTTCGAGCTCCGCTCACTTGGCACTTCACCGCAGCACCGCTTCACCGCACTCGTCCCTGCATCAACGGGACCAGCGGAGTCCCGACTCACTGGGACTAGCGAGGAAGACTGTTTCACAATGGAATCAGCGGCGTCCAGTTCCGACGCAATGGAACACAAGACTGGCACTGGCACGCTCCACAAGAGAGCTAAGACAGCTGTCTCATCGCAATCAACCTCCGGTCTTGGAGGGGAGTGATGTGGTGATTCCACATATACCCAGCGCCATCTAGTGACAGCACGACGAACTACTTCGATACTACAACTACGTCACTACGATCCTGAATCGCGAAATTGAAGTTCGCGCGCTGGTATAGCATATATACAAGATCCCAACGATAACCGTTGGGCCGCGGCCCGCCAGGCGCGATCACCTTGCCTGGTCGGAGGATCCTCCCTTTGTGTTGGAGGGACGTCACATCCCGTTCCTCCACATACTTACCGGCGGGAACACAACATTGACATAAAGACATAACAAATATTGACATAAACATAACATAAACTCACGCTTATATCCCCGAAGGGGTAGGCAGAGGTGCTAGCACCCACATTTCGCCAGTTTATGTTTAGGTCCCAATGTAATAGGTGGCGAGTGTAACGTATAAAAAATAAGATGACTGGTATAAATGGTATAAAAGGATGTGATAATAGGATATGTGCGTTACAATGTTAAAATATGGAAAATTGTACAAATAGTGCTTCCGGATCAGTCTCTCGGCAGTTTACATCAAACTATTGTTTCAAGGACCTCTTGTGAATAGTACCTGGAAGATATTTATTTACCTTGATGAACCATTGGGGCACCTCGGGAGAGTAAATGAAATTGCAGTTGATGACATTCAAAGTACAATTTATATATTAAAGTTTAGATATACATTAAGTTATCAGGACTATAGGTTGCAAAATATACAGGATTAGAGCAATGTCCAGTTCGAAGAAAAGGTTGATATCGGATCAACTTACCACGCGGCACACGCGACACGTTTTGCGTTTTGCGATCGAAAGTTCGCGAACACGAGCACTAGATCAATGGCCATTGAAATAAAGTAGATGGGTACCTTATTGGATCTAACGTCCGTCAGATCTCACCACAGTGATGACACGATGCAGCTCGATGCCATTCGGCCTCCGTCTCTTCAACGGCTATCCACAGCCGGCAGCATGTGGATGTGAAGGGCTGGTGCTCCTTAGCATCGCTGCATCTGGCCGTCAGATGCAGCATAGACCTCGCCACAGGTCTAGCCTACGGAGAAATCCCGTAGACACGAGGTAGCGGCAAAAATATAACGTGTCGCTGACACGCCAACACTCGCCTTCGGTGTACGCCACAATCTTATCTTCTCATTGGACAGGATGGATGAAGTACTCAACGATACATCGTCTTCGGAGTCTTCATCGGCTTCCAATTACACTTTCTAATATGTTTATATGATGAACTCAAAGAGATTATGTGCAATCGCCGACCGCCATATCGGAAGTGAATATCTGAATAATTTCTATCGATGACATATATTGACATTGACAACCGTCAGCATAGGAACCGAGTCCTTTAAGTTCAATCTTATAAATTACATCGATAAATAACTGTTGTACATAATTATCAATTACGACACCAGGAACGCAACCAGAATCGAAAATAGAATATATTTAAGTATTCAAATGCAATCAAACTAATGTAAACCTAAGCAACGATGAGTTGATTTATATTTGCTAACAAAACGCGTCCCTACAGTTATTATAAAAGAGGTTATCTAATAACCATAGATAAAAAATGTTAGTAGTAGTTTTGGACTACTACAATACCCCCCTTCGGAGCAAAGAGGATAACCCCTTATCCGAAGCAGCCGGGGTAACCGGAAAAAACTTTGAATGTCAATGAAAAGTTTTTTCTGCTTACCAAGCAATGAGATTTTGCATGCTCATGAAAAAGAAAAAAAAAACTAAGCTAAGATGTATAAAAGACTAGCTTAACAAATTAACTTAACTAAGGATTTAACACAATCCAATTGTTAAATACTAAACAACAGCAGCAACACTGCTTACCCAAGCCGGTGAGTGTTGTGTGTACTATGCTAGAACTATACTAATACAAGTCCACAACAGGTCTAGAAACTGTTGGGATGCATGATATATACATAAGTTAATCATATCCACTGCGCAGTTAGATATGAAAAACAAGGAAACCAATTTCTATAGACTAGGTCTAAGAAATGGTATCAGAAAAAAAAAAAACAACTTATTATGAATTATTTTCAAACCTGAGATGGTTGAAGAACTATCAAATAAGTGTTATTAGATTAGTCATAAGCCGTGAGTACAACATCAATTAAGAAATTGTGAGGAATAAATAAAGTGATGAAAAATCACAAAGAGAATTTTTAAGACAAAGTCGAAAAAATTTCAAGCAAGAAAACTTGTTTTTCATTGTTTTGAAACCTAGAATGGTAGAAAAACTGTGAAACAAGTAATTCCTGAATAGTCATAATATGTGGATATCCATAAAATAAGAATCCTATACAAGGAGTATAGATAAGTGTGATCACAAATAAATTGAAACTTAGTTTCAATTAGTTTGGCAAAAGTACTGATCAAAAAATGATCAGAAAAGCAGATCTAGGATCTGTGAAATGTGTATATACACTAGCCAAAACAAAAAAGTCAAAACAGAAAATAAAAAATTTTCATGTCTGAAAAAGAGTGTGATCACAAGGAAATTGAAACTTAGTTTCAATTGGTTTGGCAAAAGTACTGATCAAAAAGTGATCAGTAAAGCAGATCTAGGATCTGTGAAATGTGTATTTACACTTGCCAATACCAAAAAGTCAAAACAGAAAATAAAAAATTTTCATGTCTGAAAAAAATTCTATCTTTGAAACTTAATTTTCATTACTGAGAAAAAAGTTGAAGACAGACTAACAAAAATACATTGCTCATGCGAATCTATACATATGCAGGTACTAAAAGTAACTTGACATTGACCAAAAAGTCAACATCAGTTAGACAAAAATAGGTACAAACATACATACACCTGTAGGTACAGACTCACACTAGCGTTATACACCTCCTGGCGTTTTAATTATGTCCTTGACATGATATTTCCCCATAATGCCTGTATTGAGGTCTTCTAAATGGTAAACCACATCGAATGGTTTGCCAACAATTTTATATTTGACAAACCTCGGTGCGAGCTTAGCCGAGAAGAACTTACCTGCATTACACATTGGAAAATATCCGCAAGATCATTAAGGCTTCAGCTTTAGAATGCCTACTAGAGAGTTGAAGATTGTCTAACGAATCAGGTGTATTGCCATGCAATGTATGCAGTGCACCATCCGCGACTATCTCACGACCTTTAGCCAAAAAGTATGGTGTATAACTAGTAGCAATGTTAACAGAAGTATTTAAAAAGAGCTGTATTTGAGGTATATAATTATAATTAATTTACAGCTAGTACTATCGTCGGGTTCTGGTGGCGTTCGGTACACATCTTGGTGTTGATTCCTAAGAGTGACGTTACGATGCTGATCAACAACAGCTAAAGGCTTTGAAATAATAGGTTCGTCAGCCATAGTGACCAAAAAAACAAGAAAAAATTTATATTTGGTATAAATTTCAAACAAAATAAGAAAATTATTGCAGAATCACCCAACAAACAGTAAACAAGTTTATAATATATTTCTCAGTATAGTGAGAACCAATATGACTATTTCGTCAGTAAACAATAAAATATTAAAATTCTTTGTTGGTGTGATCCAAACTATATTGCAAAAAGTTTCAGAATAACCCAATGTAAACAAATGTTATCATAAAAGTTAACCTAACTTTTAAGTATGTTCATAATATGAACTTATGCAAATAATAACCAATAATATCTGTATTTAAAGTAAATATAATATGTTGTTAATCTACATATAGATAGAATAAACTAAGTTATTCATAATTATTGATACAGATAGTTAAGCAACCTGTTTGATTTTATCAAAATAAAGTGTTCATCATACAAAAAAAATTTCTCCGAGGCATACCAATGGTTAAATAGGTTTAAATTAAAGGTAATTATTATTATTCGGGCGCCAATTGTAACGTATAAAAATAAGATGACTGGTATAAATGGTATAAAAGGATGTGATAATAGGATATGTGCGTTACAATGTTAAAATATGGAAAATTGTACAAATAGTGCTTCCGGATCAGTCTCTCGGCAGTTTACATCAAACTATTGTTTCAAGGACCTCTTGTGAATAGTACCTGGAAGATATTTATTTACCTTGATGAACCATTGGGGCACCTCGGGAGAGTAAATGAAATTGCAGTTGATGACATTCAAAGTACAATTTATATATTAAAGTTTAGATATACATTAAGTTATCAGGACTATAGGTTGCAAAATATACAGGATTAGAGCAATGTCCAGTTCGAAGAAAAGGTTGATATCGGATCAACTTACCACGCGGCACACGCGACACGTTTTGCGTTTTGCGATCGAAAGTTCGCGAACACGAGCACTAGATCAATGGCCATTGAAATAAAGTAGATGGGTACCTTATTGGATCTAACGTCCGTCAGATCTCACCACAGTGATGACACGATGCAGCTCGATGCCATTCGGCCTCCGTCTCTTCAACGGCTATCCACAGCCGGCAGCATGTGGATGTGAAGGGCTGGTGCTCCTTAGCATCGCTGCATCTGGCCGTCAGATGCAGCATAGACCTCGCCACAGGTCTAGCCTACGGAGAAATCCCGTAGACACGAGGTAGCGGCAAAAATATAACGTGTCGCTGACACGCCAACACTCGCCTTCGGTGTACGCCACAATCTTATCTTCTCATTGGACAGGATGGATGAAGTACTCAACGATACATCGTCTTCGGAGTCTTCATCGGCTTCCAATTACACTTTCTAATATGTTTATATGATGAACTCAAAGAGATTATGTGCAATCGCCGACCGCCATATCGGAAGTGAATATCTGAATAATTTCTATCGATGACATATATTGACATTGACAACCGTCAGCATAGGAACCGAGTCCTTTAAGTTCAATCTTATAAATTACATCGATAAATAACTGTTGTACATAATTATCAATTACGACACCAGGAACGCAACCAGAATCGAAAATAGAATATATTTAAGTATTCAAATGCAATCAAACTAATGTAAACCTAAGCAACGATGAGTTGATTTATATTTGCTAACAAAACGCGTCCCTACAGTTATTATAAAAGAGGTTATCTAATAACCATAGATAAAAAATGTTAGTAGTAGTTTTGGACTACTACACGAGCCTATTGCCATTAACCGGGCACTTATAAACCTGCGATAAATACACACATAACTTCGAAAAGCATCGAAAAGTCATTGGTGTGTGCCATGGTGAACCTGGGATCGAACCCGAGACCTCGTCTCAGCAGTCCATTACCCAGGCCACTAGGCTACCCTTGATTTTAATTGACCAACCGAACCGTAGCTGTGCGCGTTCGTATGATAGCAACCCATTGATGTCCCACTGCTGTGCACGGGTCTCCTCTCCTCTAACGATCCACACACGCTGGCCTAATGCGGGTTGGTGGATCGGCCATGTTCTTAGAATTTCATCCAGGACATGTGGGTTTCCTCACGATGTTTTTCCTTCACCGTCAACAGATGGTAAATCATGTGATTAGCTCATATAATTTCCACAAAGTGAAATTCACATTGGTACTGTCCGGTCGGATTCGAACTCGATACCTCTGGACCGCGTCCTTATCCATTCAGCTACCATCGCTTTCGCATAAACCGACATATTTAAGCTGGTATAGTTATACACTGTTTCTTTCTTCTATGTTGTATTTATATGTATGTATATTGTTGTTGGCAGCGAGCGCGCGGACGCGACCGGCGCCACGGGACAGCGGCTAGTCGAGGGCGCTCACATCAACAAGTCACTCGTGACGCTCGGCTCCGTCATCTCGGCCCTCGCAGAGTCCAGCCAACCTGTTGAAGGTCAGTACCAACGGTTCTTCGGGGGGTAGTGGTGGAATCCGCAACATCTATCTATATATATAAAAGAAAGTCGTGTTAGTTACAACATATATTCAAGAACGGCTGAACCGATTTGGCTTAAAATTGGTAGGGAGGTAGGTTAGAACCAGGAGACGGACATAGGATACATTTTATCTTTTTTTTTTAGTGAAAGTGTAGTGTAAGAGTGGAGTAGAGATGGGAGTGGAAAGTGAAGTAGAGATTGGAGTGGAGAGCGGGGTGGAGAGTGGAGTGAAGAGTGGAGTAGAGAGTAGCTTTATTGGTCTTTATTGGAGCTAGTAATGTTATATAATGAACTATGTACCTAGTGTGTCCAGTTTAGTGAACCTATTAAAACAAATAAAGGAGAGCCTTTAATATTACGACGACTTAACGTGCTCTACGAGCCACGGAAATATCAATATCAATGCATACCTACAATGTTTTTTATATCAAGTCTACCGGATTGACTGCGCCTCAGCTTACCATCAGGCGGGATGCAGTCAATCTGGTGGACTAAATGTAATTTTGAGCTCATTTGCACTGAGTGGGAATCGAACTCGCGACTTTCGACGTAGTAGTCAAGTGCTCTCCTCCATCTGTTTTCTTATCATCTTGTTTGTTTGTGTTGCAGCTCGTATACAGAAGGGCACCAAGAAGGTGTTCATACCGTACCGCGACTCGGTGCTGACGTGGCTACTCAAGGACTCGCTCGGCGGGAACTCCAAAACCATCATGATTGCAGCTGTGAGTTATACTAGCTGCCTCTAAGTTTGCACCTTTCGATACAGATGTATGGTCAGCCGCGGTAGCCTAGTGGTCTGAGTAATTGCTGAGACGAGGTCTCGTGTTCGATCCCAGGTTCACCATGGCACACACCAATGACTTTCCGATGCTTTTCGAAGTTATGTGCGTATTTATCGCAGGTTTATAAGTGCCCGGTTAATGGCAATAGGCTCGCCACCTATTACATTGGGACCTAAAATATAGAACTGGCGAAATGTGGGTGCTAGCACCTCTGCCTACCCCTTCGGGGATATATACGTGAGTTTATGAGTTTATGTATGTATGGTCAGCGTCAAAAGTAGATAAACATTTTACAGATTTTATAAATCCGTTTTTGTGCTCAGTAAATTATGTTTCTTAGTGTTAATCTTAATATATATAAATCTCGTGTCACAATGTTTGTCCTCAATGGACTCCTAAACCACTTAACCGATTATAATAAAATTCGCACACCATGTGCAGTTCGATCCAACTTGAGAGATAGGATAGTTTTTGAAACGGATTTCGACATCCACGCGGGCGGAGCCGCGGGCAACAGCTAGTTTGACTATATGAACTTATATTATTTAAGTAACGGTTACATGACGGTAGTTTTAAAATTCTTATTCTCTCACATCGACAGATATCACCCGCCGATTGCAATTATGGCGAGACTTTATCCACACTGCGGTACGCGAACAGAGCCAAGAACATCATCAACAAGCCGACCATCAACGAGGACCCCAACGTCAAGCTCATCAGAGAACTGCGCGAGGAGATCGAGAAACTCAGGGCGCAGATATCGCATAACACGGTAAGAGATTGAACAGTGTCTGTCGAGGTAGGACACGATGGTATCTCCCGTCCGAACTGAGCAGTCCGACTGGGGTAGCACCTCCGCCCTACAGCACACCGCGGTCATAATAACCATCGTGTTGTGTTTCCGCCGATAAGTAGGGTAGCCAGAGCTCACTGTACCCCTCCTCCTCCCATCCCTTCCTAGCCTCCCCACCCCTTCTCAGTTCCCTTCAGGGTAGGCAGCGCGTGTGTGACACCCTTAGTGATGCACACGTTCATAGGCCACGGTGACCGCTTACCATCAGGTGGGCCGTGTGCTTGTCTGCCACCTAAGTAGTATAAAAAAAGAGGTCGGCGTCACTCCCTTAATCTTGGACGAAAATATTTTGTAGATCATTATGTTTATTTGTTTGTTTATTTTTCACTAGCGACCCGGGACCCGGTTTTGCCCGGGTAAAAATTCCAGTTTTCCAATAAAATATAGCCTATGACACTCACGAATGACGTGGTTTTCTATTGGTAAAAGAATTTTTAAAATCGGTTCATTAGATCCCGAGATTACCCCTAACAATTTAACAAACACACAAACTTTACCTCTTTATAATATTAGTATAGATTAACAATTTACGTTGTATATAGGTATCTTTTTTTTTTATTAAAAAGGTCTTGTTTAGACTCAAAATCTTACGCATATTTGATCACAATCGGCTGAGTTTAATAATATAAATCTTATCTCAATATTGTCATCCAGGATCCAATAGAGACGGAACCGGGCGTGCTGGCGACCCTACAACGGAAGGAGGCGCAAGAGAAGGTGCTCACAGAGAAGTGGACGGAGAAGTGGCGCGAGACGCAGCAGATCCTGCAGGAGCAGAAGGCGCTGGGCCTGAGGAAGAGCGGCCTGGGCGTCGTGCTGGACTCCGACATGCCCCACCTCGTGGGCATCGACGACAACCTGCTGTCTACTGGAGTCACCCTCTATCATCTCAAAGTGAGTATGAGTGGACGGTGAAGTGGTAGAAGCAGCAGATCCTGTAGGACCAGACAGCACTATTATATTAGTATCTATAGATGTGTCATTTCAAAGTGAGTAGACTCTATGTCCAATGATGAATTTAGAGGCCTTAATTTTTTTGTGTGGAAGTCTCCATGGATAACACCCCCACTGATAGCCCGTGGGTGCGGTTATGGCGGATTTGAACCGACTGAAACCGCACGCCGTCTCAAGTCTTCAAGCGTGGGAGTGTAAGGTGGCCCAAGCATATAAATAATTGATTAATTAAAACTTGCTTGTGGGTGCTAGCACCTCTGTCTACCCCTTCGGGGATATAGGCGTGAGTTTATGTTATGTTATGTTATGTTGTGTTATTAATTAAAACTAATAAAAATTGTTTTGCATAAAAATTTAAAAAGCATCATGTGTGATTAATCTGGCAGTAGTCACACGAAGAGTCTTACTGGAATATTAAGTTCAGTGGGACTTCAATTAAAAAAGGTAGCCCAAAAGACAGTTGTGAGAGGTTGGAGGTGGGGGTTTGGGGGGATGGGATTTAGCTCTGACTACCCTACTTATCTTGGGGAACACAACACGATGATTATTATGAGCGTGATCTTCTGTAGGGCGGAGGTAGTACTCCAGTGGGACTAATGTGAGGTGTGTTGGGCAGGAAGGCGAGACGGTGATTGGCAGTGAGGAGTACAGCCCGACGCCGGACATCGTGCTGAGCGGCGCGGGCGTGCTGCCGCTCCACTGCAAGGTGACGCTGCACGCTGGGACCGCCACCATCCACCCGTGCGCCGGCGCACAGTGCTGGCTCAACACCGTGCTCATCGACAAGCCCGCCAAGCTTAGCCAAGGTACGTCTCATCGCAGACCACATGCAGAGAGGGTGCTTAATAGATGACGTCATGGTAGTCAGATTCTTGCCAGTACTGCTTAACGTCTCAATTTTTTTGGCAAAAATATGCATTGTAAAATTAGATATTGCCTAACTAAACGATTATGATTTTTCATTGTTTTTAGTTCACAAAATAGGTCCAAAAATAAACAATCAAATTAAGTCAAAATATATCCTATTAAATTCCTTATTACATTTTAATTGAATTCTATTATGCACTGTACAGATGCCGGCACGTAAATTGGCCACACGCGTCATATGCGCAAAGGTCGATTTGTAGATCCCCTTTGAGGTATGAGCGGGTCGCGGGAGACGCGGTTGCGCCATCGCGGACATATGATTGGTCCGTCACTTGATGTTCCGTTCGTTCGTAGTTTGAATCATTTGATTGGCTCAAAGTGCACAATGCGCGAACTTACCCCCACTACTCCAAAACCTGGCCAAGTTACGTGCCGGCATCTGTACACAACATGAAAACGCGACGTAGACTGAAATAAATATGATATTCTTTTGTACTTCATACATTTTCATAATATGTAGTATTTTACTAAATGTAACAGTGACGTAATCAGATAAGACCATGCCTTCTGTAAATTGAAGATGTATTTGCATTGTATCCCCCCCCCCTCCCCCCTCAGGCTGCATCCTGCTGCTGGGGCGCACCAACATGTTCCGCTACAACGACCCGGCGGAGGCGGCCAAGCTGCGCCAGGAGGGCTCCGCGTCCGTCATGAACCTGTCGCGCCTCTCGCTGCTCTCCTGGTCCACCACCGACCTGGCCGCCAGCACCGAGAACCTCAACACCACCCTCTCGTGAGTACTATTGTTGACGAAATATCGATAGTTTTCATCTGTAAAACCTAAACTATCGATACTATCGATAGCTCAGAACGAGCCAATATTAATATTGATTGAGTGTAATACTATCGATATTATATAATATTGTTACTCCCGAAGAATAAACTATCGATAGTTTTGTTGCTCGTAAATAATAAACTATCGATAGTCTGCGAGCAACAATACTATTGTTGTATTGCAGTCATTTAATAGTATTGCCTCGTTCTAAGCTATCGATAGGTCTATCAATATTTGAGTGATTTGTGGCTATCGATAGCCGACTATCGATCGGCAACACTAGTGAGTACCTCCCAGTAATGAAGCCAAGCTGTGTTTGTTCCCGGCGGTAAGTAGGGTAGCCAGAGCTCACTGGAGGGATTCTGTACTGTTAGCGGGGAGACCAGTCTCCTGCGTTGTCAACACAGAAACTCTCAACTACCTTCCAACCCACCCCTCTCCCAATACCGACCTCCCCCCCCCCCTGAACCCAACCCTCCCGTGCTTTAGTGCGCGAGTGTGACTCCCACGGCATTGCACTCGTCTATAATAGACCACAGTGCCCACTTCACATCAAGTGGGCCATGTGCTAGTCTGCCACCTAAGTTGTATAAAAACGTCTATCAGAAAAGAAAAAGGCCTTTTATAAAAGAATCTATCACCAAAATCTATATATTTTCTACTCTTTTCAGAGACTTGGAAAGTGAGATCAGATGCGAACGTATTGAGGCTCAGCGGGCAGAGTTAGAGAGAGAAAGACAACAGTTCCTACTGCAGCAGGAGGAGAGGCAGAGGAGATGGCACGCCGAGCGAGAGGAACTACTGCAGGCGCAGAAGAAACTTGATGAGGTAAGAACAGAACAGAATACAGGGACTCAATTCTGCTAAACGCAAACCTAAAAAAAAAAACTGACACTCTAAAAATGCCATTTAATTGTAGACTTTATTGTTATCAGGTTAAAGTCTAAAATTAAATTAAATTTTGTAGGGTGAATGAAAATTTTTTATGAATTATTTTCATTTGATATTAGACTTTAACTGTATAAAGGTAAAGTTTACAATTCAATAGCATTTTTTAGAGTGTCAATGGCATGATAGTGGTTTGACTTTAGCAGAATCGAGGCCCAGAAAGTCGATCATTATTTTTCATCGGATTACTTTTTCAAATTAATGGCGTAATAGAAGTATCGCGTGTGATTATAGAGCAAACACAGAGAGGTGTTGTAATATTAATAGTTCGATTCCTGGCTATGCAGTTTTAGTTTTAATGGCTAACAATTGTTTAGATTTTTACCCTGTATACTATTAAAGAGAAATTCGCCATTTTTTTATGTCGGTATATGACTTCATCTTGCCTGATGGTGAATTAAAGGTTTCGTTTTTAAGAAAAGCATTTTTTATCACGCTCTAGCGTGTTAATACCGCCGCGCGCTGCACGAGGTCAACAACCGGTGAAGTCATACCATCATTGCGGTATCGAGGGGTCGGCAGTGCGAGTGTGATGCCCCTGGTGTTGCACGCGTCCCTAGACCACGGTGACCGCTTCCCATCAGGTGGGCTGTGTGCTTGTCTGCCACCTAAGTGGTATAAAAAAAATCGAACCCGCGTCACCGAATGCACTACTGTTACCCCCACAGAAGCCGTCACAGGAGTTACAGTAGCGGGACCCTTATGGGTGGGATATAAAATCGGTATCGCTTATGTTCAGGAGCGGTCGGCCATGGAGCGCGAATACGCGGCGGCGTGCCGGCGGTTGTCGGGCGATTGGCGCGCGTTAGAACGCGGCTGGACGCAACGCAGACGCGCGTTACGCTGTCGACAACGCGAGCTCGCACAACGCGGCGCGCGCCTTACCGCGCTTAGCGATACGCACGCGCGATGTGTGAGTATACCATCCATTACTTTATGGGTTCAATTTTAGATGAGAGAGGAGCCACATTGAAGGTCAAACCAACCCTTTACGTACAAGCTGATACATCTGCTGATTGATGGACGATACTCTGATGTAAGCTTTCCTCTCAGACCGAACAGCAGCCGCTCCCATAAAAGTCGTTTAAGCAAAATCAAATTTGAGTAGACAGGCTTTAAGTTAAAAACTGGGTACAACGCTAAGTAAGTAGGAGCCGTATTGGTGTCCCAACTGTTTAGTTAGCAAAAGGTTAAGTTATCTATGTGTAAGGAGACTTTGCCTTTCGCTTACCATCAGGCGAGGTGGAGTCATTTTGACGTGTCCTATATAAAAAAAAAGTCAAAGAGTCTATGGCTTAGAAAAGGACCTTGCTGGTCGAAGATGTCCATCGTGGTAAGTGCACATGGAAGGCGGCCCTACAAAATGTGGAACCCTCAGGAGCACCGTTCCATTAGTGCTGTAAAACGGGGTGAATAGGGATTAAGGGGTATAACGAAATGTAACGCAAAAAAAAACAGCCCGCTGAGTTTCTTGCCGGAGTCTTCTCAGGTCTGGGCCGCGTTTCGAACCGGTGGACCATTTGCTTATAGTTTAACTAACTATTTTTGATTTTGACGTTTTGTAAGTGCCGCATATGATGGTCTATACAGAATAAATGATTTTTGACTTTGACTTTTCTAACAGGGACAAAATAATAATTTTTTTTTGATTTTTTTGACTTTTGTAACAGGATCAAAATGGTCAGTTAAATTTTGCAGTAATCTAAGCGCACGGTGTGTGCAGGCCAAGTTCCAGCAACAGGCCGCGCGCATGCCGTGCACTATTTACACGCACCGTTTCGACCTACTTTTGACTCCCCTGTAGCTCAGTCCCTATTGTTATCTTATATGCGAAACTATAAACCACTTCCATGTCACATCTGATAACCCTACGTTCACACAGAGCCACGTTTTGCCGGATCTTGTTTTCATCGGATCGGTTTTTTGCAGGATTCGGTTTAGTGGCAACAGTATTTCAATGAATGAGTTTACACATGCATTCGGTTTCAAAACACGGCAAAAAAAACCGAATCTTGCTGAAGTTGACTGTTTCCAGATCCGATAAAAATCAGATCCGGCAAAATGTGGCTCCGTGTGAACCTAGGGTTACTAGAAATTTTCTAAAAGAAATTATTAAACAAATTCTTATGACAATTTTATCCCTATTCACCCCGTTTCACCCGGTAATTATAACGCTACTGCTAAGTTAACTCAACATTAGTTCAATAATCTCTTCGTCGAAATGAAATCGTAAGTAATTACTATTAGATAATAGTATTGATTTTACAGACTGGTTAAAAAAAATGGTCACTGAATCGCGTGATTCTAAGCGCGAGAGTATTAAATGATGGCACGCAATCTTTAAAGACTAATAAAGAAAAAAATAATGAAAGTTTATAGGTATTATTTTCTAGCCTACGCACGCGGTTCCGCCGGTGTGGATGTCGGTTTTCACGTTTTTTAACTATATCTGCGATTCTACTCAACCGATTTTGATCAAATATGCCTAAGATTCTGAGTCTGACCAAGACCTTTGAAAAGAAAAAAAAAATCCGTTTGGTAGTTTTTGCGTCCATCGGGCACAAACAGACAAGAATTCCACAAAAAAATATTTTCGTGTTCAGAATCGCTCATATAATACAAGTATTTTTTTCTAAATATTACCAATATGTACAAACAGCTACTTTATAATTATAATATAGTATTTATGGTTCGCTAAGGTGCGTAGACTATAAAACCATACTCCGTGAATATTGCATTTGCAATGATCAATAAAAGCCTCCATTCATTACAATATAAGAAATAAAGAAAAATAATTCTAGTACACGCACAAAGACAAAAACAGCTTACATGTATACTATTATAAAAATGAAAAGTACCTGTACATTGAAGATATTTAAAAAAAAATTTTGGAATTCTTGTCTGTTTGTGCACGATGGACGCAAAATTTACTGAACGGATTCTGATGTTTGATCACAATCGGTTCAGTAGAACCAGCGATATAGTCAAAAAGCGTGAAAACCGACTGCTGCGCGGACGGTGCCGCGTGCGTAGGCTAGTTTAACTTAATTCTATATACACACCCTGAATGTGGTCCATACGTTTTTATTCAGTCTGTAATATCCCCAATATATTTTAGAAGTCCATACTCGGGATCCAGCGATATGAAACCTTTTTCTAATTCCACGTTTAAAAAACAACAAGTGCCTTCAATATTTTGATGGGGAATTAACAAAATGCTTCTTTTTTAAATCGACGTAGGAATCACGTAGTCGGATCTCGGGCTATATGTATCGCACATCAATATTATTATGATATAAAAAGCCTTTTAATATTTTAAAAAAGTGGTGTAATTATACATAATATATATAATTTGACAGTTATTTAACACATTCAAGGTATTCATAAATACCTCTGAATTTTACTACCCCGCCTAAGGTAAACTAGGGTATACCTCAAAAAGTATTGACAGTCGTTTCCAATGCTACTAATTCTAAAACGGCAGTCCATCGTTTAAGAAACACAGTTACAGTGGTTATTTATGAAGGCACTGCCTTCTGACCTCCGAACTTCATAAGGAAATCCATTTATTTTTGTTCGTCAGGGGGCTACGGCTTACCACACGAGGCCTTAATTTTGTGTGGCTCTCACACACCAAAACCCCGTCGGTGTGCAATACTCTGCGCGTTGGCATGAGGGCCTGAAACTATACAAAAATATTTCAATGGCGAAACCCCCCTCCCCTCTCTATAGAAAGAAAGAAGGGAAGAAAAACGTTTATTGACACTCTAACATTACTCGCACACATTTAAATATCTAAATAGTTACAGAGAGTGCCAAAGGGACACAACTCAACATGATGTTGGGTTGCACCCAACGCTGATTTTCAGTTGCGACCCAAACCTAAAATGGCAACATGAAAAAAACAGTATAACTATAATGTATTCGTAGTATGTAACGGACATATACACCATAAAAATCCTGTGCCAGAGCCTCGTCCGTCGTTCGGCAGATGGTAAGGCCAACTGTACGACAAACCATCATCCCAGTATATGTTTTATTCACATCCACACAAGAGTGCATTTCCTATATTTCAGATGAAAATCTTTCATATTGAGATCTAATTACGATTTGCGTCACAACTCTGTATGCAATCAAGTGTCATTGTCCTAAAAACCATAATAACTTCACCCCTACTACTGTTTCTCGAAGTGTTTTCTCTTTAACAAGGCATCGACTTTGCAATGCCTATTCATTTATTAGAAAAATTGTGAATGAACTTAGATGGCGTGTTATGTAATGAAAAAAAATCTTGATAATTTTAATTTAACTAAAGTAAAATATTAACTATATGATAAAATATTAAAAGGTTACTTTATATTATTATACATGAATATGAATATTTTAACATGCCTTTAAAATCTTTATTGAGATGTTAACGGTATGTTATAAAAAAGTGCTCTAACATAAAATTTTGCTTTACCTTTTCAAATGTAAAATACAATGAAGAGGTCTATACATACTTTAGTTAAAGCACACTTAAAATGTTTAGTAATAATTTTAATTGCATGTTCTGTTCTCACAAAAGAATCACTTATCACAAATTATCGTCGAGAATCATCAGTAGTGTCTAGTGTTCGACACAAACAATGAAATTATTGTTTTTTAAATTCCCACTATTGCTCACTTTTAGTGTTAGCGCACTCACGCGCAGACGTATATGTTGTAATCTTTTTTTTTGTGGCCGTTTCATGTATCTTTGGGTAGGTGGCGCTATTTTATATTTTATTTTAATGAAGCTCTGGATTTTTAAACTAATCTTGTTATGCAAATGATTATGTAAATTGCACAATATATTTTTTTTTATCTATGGCACATATTTTTCTAAATACATTATGTATGAAACACATCTCATTTCTTTAAATATTTATTTATTACAACTGCATTTGAACGGATTATCTAAAAATTTGATTTGTAAATATTTATCATAAAAATCTTTAAAATTATTTATGTATCACCAAGTGACGAACAAGTACAGGGCTTCCCCGTATAAATAAGAATACCTTATTTCGGGAGTTCCCCATGCATAGTGGTCGTAAAGACGTCACGCTTCAGATGAGTTTGAGTCGCGCGCGCGCATCCCTCCGTTACCGCTACCATACAGCATTCAGTGTGGGAAGAACCTTACTGAAGACAATAATTTTGTCTATGGTCACATTCGTAAAAAGTTATTAAACGGGCCGAGTAATAAGCAACCTTAGCATAAAAAAGCAATTAAACATCAGCATTCTATAAAAGAACATTGTTATTATATAAAAAGTAATTATTACTCTCTCCTAAATGTAAATCTAAAATTAATTTATTCAAAGAAATTACATTATGAATGCCTACATAACTTCACAATTTTTACTTTTTTTTGTAATTCCATTTAAGTACATTCTATTGGGACTTCTCATATTAAATTTCCTTGATACACCGAATATCTACAACTTGTTGTGCATTATAAAAAGGTTCTCTATGTCTATGCAAATAGGTATCAAAATCTATTAACTAGCTTTCATCATTTATCTAGCTTCTGGGTCCCGTTCCAAATTCAAAATTAATTCCCGTCTCACCCAGGAACCACGTCACAATTTTTGTTCTAAAAGGCGCGCTATGTCTATGCGCATAGGTATCAAAATCTATTAACTCATTTATCTATTTTTCTGCGTCCGGTTCCAAATTCAAAATTAATTCCTCCCTCACCCAGGAACTGCGATACAATTTTTTTTTGTTCTAAACAGCTTACAGTAGTATACATAGAGGTCATTGACCTGCACTGCAATGATATATTTCTTCGACCCTATATAACACTCTCAGTAGGTGAAATATTGCAAGTAACATTTACATAAAGTGACAGTAAATATTCCAAATTTAAAAATGTAAAATCCAGAGCTTCGCGTTAAATTTTGGTTGCGTTATCTAATATAGGCAGAGAACGAGGCGAACCACGTGGGGGCGCTGCGCACGCGCATCGGCGATAAGCGAACCGCTTTGGACGAGTATGTCAACAACAGTATCAAGGAGCTGCTGGCGAAGGGCTGTAGGCTTGACCAGGTAAGGCTTTTAGTTTCTTGTATAGTTGGTAACATAAATACTCACAAGATTTGCCCTCAGAAGTAGAAAAAGAGAGTGATAAAACAGATATTTACTCGATAAGAAAACAAAAAACATAACCCTTCTTGGTAGTCGGGTAAAAAAAAGTGCAGGCTAAAAGCACTCGAAACCGGCGGCGGGTTTGCATGAAAGGTTTAATGACAGTAGAGGAAGCGCGAGAAGTATGGAAAGACAAAGGCAGATAGCGGTCTGAATTCGAATATGTCCATTTCCAAGTAACTCATCTGGGCCCGTAGACAAGTGGCACAAGCGTAAATCGCTAACGAAAGGAATAGAATAGGTCGACCAATCACACCCAAGCTCGTGATTGAATGTGATTGGTAGACCTATTCTATTCCTTTCGTTAGCGATTTACGCTTGTGCCACTTGTCTACGGGGGCTGGTCAGAGTATTGCCCTTGTAAGGGATTGGTCGGTGGTTCAAGTCCCGTCCTCGATGTTGTCTGCCACCTCGTAGTATAAAAAAAAGTTTCATTTTGTGTACTAGAATCCTCATTGTGTTAATTTTAATTTATACTCCGTGTAATGTTTTTGTAAGCAAATGCTATAAAAAGTGAAATGCAAGGTTATAATTAAAATACAATTTTTATTAACTTTATTATGACTGGTACCAACAGTATATCTATTGTGTGCAAACGACGATGTTCTGAAAAATTAACAGTGACACTATTCAGTAACGTTTTCAATACGTGTGGTTTCAAATCGATTAGAAAGAAAAAAGTAAAAAGGATTTTGGTATTCCGTATGGGCGCGTATAGATTGTCAATATAATAAAGTGTGGACAGCGACAAGGTCTTTTGTCTTTCTTAAATCTGGAGATAGAAAAAAAATGTATGAGTACGTATGGTTTTATTATAGTTACTATATTCTCTTATTATCGAAGAAGCGAAAGGAGTACGCCAAAATCGTAGCAAGTGGAAATATGTTGTCTCTGTCTACCCCAATGGGAAAAAGAACATTTTTATGTATGTATATTATCTATATTCGAAAGAAAGAAAGTAACACACCCTTTTTTCTGTGCGCAATTATTTATTTTAAAATCCTCATGGATACCCACTCCGCGGCCAGCGGGGCAGGTTATGTCAGACTCTTACCGGCTAAAACCGCACGCCGTCTAGGGTCGTGACACCACGGTGTAAGGTGGCCCATAGAGCATTTCCCTCGCACCCCGGCTTGTCCCGGGCCATATCCGGATTCGAGATGGCCCTCTCACACACACACGCATGCTCTCTCTTACACACACAGTAGGGTGGTTATAGAGTCTCTCTATAAATCAATAAATATATTCTACACAGGTTAGGTATTAAAAATCAGTCTTTGGTTACCTATTCATTTTATTTGCTAAAGTATTTAAGATGCATTTTTTTGTAACAAAAACGAATATTTGACTTCATTATGTTACAGGGAAATCATTGTATTCACCTTCAAAATGTAAATGTTATTGTTGTTAGTTTTTATGTTACCAACTATACTAGGATTGCATGGTTTATCCTTTTTTGTTTTAGTATACAGACACATAAACAGTGCATGATAGTTTAATTATTTAGACTCATAAACTAAGCCGCAAACACACACATAAAGCCGTTTTCGATCATATACGGAGAGCTACAGATATGATCGGAAACGGAGGTGAATGTCAAATCGAAACTAGCCCGATCCGCGCCCGCTTTCTGTGTGTTTCGCGCCTAAATGAATCAAATATGGACCGCCGCCGACGTGAGTTGATCACCTGGTTCTATGTAAACCAGTCAGCCAGTAAAACTAAAAGAATGTCTAATTCCTCAGAGCTCCACGCCGAGTCCAGACAGCCCGGTCTCGGAGACCAGCACTGAGAGTCTGATGCACTTACTGAACCAGTGTGAACCGAAGGTCGCTACCAGCATCAAGGAAACCGTTGAGAGACATGTAAGTATTACGCTCATATTGAAGATTCGAAAAGCTGTTATTTTTTAATAATTCAGATGAAGCGGTCAACTTAATTATTAAAGAAATCTATATTATTTTTTCCTGTTAAAATTGGCAAATAAACACAAGAGTTGCTTGATAGGAAGTGGCCCCTATGTCTCTTTCTCTCTCAATCACTCACTCGCCCACTCACTCACTCACTCACTCACTCACCCACTCACTCACTTACACACAATAGTTATTCATGAGCCGTTTCTTTTGTATTCATTGAAACTTATACTGCTATTCTGTCCATTTGTTTGTCATCGTAGAGATAATTATATAAATAAACTAAATCTTATCTGTCTTATTTTATAGAAAAAAGAGTTAGTGGAGTTGGAGGAAGAGCTACAAAGTAGAGTAGCGTCCGTAGCCTCTCACCGAGTGAAGATTGAAAGGCTGCAAGCGGAGCTTGCACTCCTAGGCACTCAGGAGTTGGGGCTGAAGCATGCGCTCGCTTCCGACCTAGGCCCTGGAGCTGTTCGAGGTGAGAACCAGCAATCGTTGTACACTTTATTGAATTCTTATAGTTATAATCAACGCTGTTTTTAGCTCAAATGAAGTAGAATATTTATGTATATCATCAGTCCTGACTGATACGATGAACATAAAACTCAGCGCCATCTAGCGAAATCAAGCCGAACTACATCAGAACACAACTGATCGTGTATGGTTTATTTTGGGACCCTGTATAAATTATGTTAGATATCAGTATGAGATATTTGTCTGCCATCTAAGAAGTGGAATAATCTACTAGTCAACCATAGGGTGGTGGTTATGTTAGTGTGGTATGCGCTATGCAGAATCAATAACTTTGAAGTAGTTCAACTCGATTTCGCTAGATGGCGTTACATAGGTACGGTGGAGGTCTTACATACAAAGTTTGGTTAACAACACAATTTTCGTCAGAAGACAACGGCGACACTTCCCCCGTGGACGGCGTGAAGCGCAGCAAGTCGGAGCTAGTGTTGCGAACTCCTCGCGAGGACGTCCTGGAGCCGCTGTCGGCCGACGAGAGGGAAGAGTACAGGAACAAGCGGATCAAGTAAGCCTCTTATATTCTATAGTACCATAGGTACATACAAATTCATGCATCTGTCAAGGCCGTCTGGGTAGAGGTCACTATTCTAGGGGCAACCCCTGGAAATGGTGACCATTACTTTTTGAACTTCACTTCAGCTTACCATCAGACGGGATGCAGTCAATCCGACGGACTAAATATAAAAAGTATTAAAATAAATTAAGTGTACGAATTCTACCAAGATCTTCGGAGCCCAAATCTTGCTCATCTGCTAGCCGGTATGAGGCCATCTGCTGCTAAACAGGCAATCAAGGTTACTGGGGTTCTTGGAGATTCCCCGGTCGACTCTGTCCATTTGTGCTGAAAGGACTCCTCGACACTATCATCCATTATACTAATGACTTATATTTGTATTACAGCCTTAGTCTAAGCCTCGACCCCCTAACCTCCCCAAACTCCACGTTGAACACGGAGGAGACGTTCCACACCGCCTCCTCCACGCCCAAGCGCTTCCCGGAGTGGGCGGCGCCCTCCCCATCCACGGCCGACAGCTCCGCCGTGCCCAAGACTGAGGACTCGGAGCCGCCGCCGCCGCCGCTGCAGTTCCGCCTCGGCCCCGTGCCGGCTGACGACAGTGACGATATGTCTAGCACTGAAGATTATCATAAGGTGCGTGTGCGTGTGCGCATACATACATTCATACATAATACTCCCGCCTTTTGTCTTCCGGGGTAGGCATAAACATCAGCTATACTAGTATTATTCCCCAATAGTCGAATTTTGAAATAGATTACCTTGAAGACAAAAATGTCTGGCTTGAGCATGGTGCAGGCCCCTCCTAGAATGCTAAAGTGCTACAACTACATAATGCTGTAGTTGTGGCATTTGCCTACTACAATATATTGATATTGTGGTAGGCACGCGACCTTTTTTGCTATTTTTTTTGACATTAGTATATTTTTGACATTTTCAATTATTTTATTGTTTAACTTCGGTTAAAATTTATTATATTTTTTTTTATATACCTTTATATTGACACGAGACAAAATGTACATTCGTCCATATTTAGTCTTAAGATAACTATGTATAACCTGACGTCTTAAAATGCAGCAGTGGAGTTTGTTGCGCCGTTTCTTCTCCACTAGCGCCTAGGAAGCGGTGGTAAACTTAGTATTAAGTAGTTTTTGACGTCAAAAAGATGTAATTACGTTACACTATTTTGAAAAATAAAGAAATTGAAATTGAAATAAAGATCATCGATGAAAAAGTATAGCCATTGTCTTTTTCTGCGCAATTTTCTATTGGGGTAGGCAGAGACAACATCTTTCCACTTGGTACGATCTTGATATACGCCTTTCGCTTCTTCAATTTTCATAATCCAGTTCTCATACGATATAATAAAAAAAAATGTAGTAATAACTCTTTGTCTCCGTAGCCAAGAATAGTGGAGGGGCAATCCTCAAGTTCTGTGGAGAGATCGCCAGAAGAACGCCATCAAAGAACCAAGTACAAAAGAAGGTTACCAGGTAAGCATTTTGATCACAGCACAAAACGCATGTGTGTGGGTGTGCCTTTGGCTACAGGCGCGCGAGTGTTAATAAGTAGAACAATGGTGAATAGTCCGTTTGTATCACAGATAGAGTTGGAGTGAGTAACGAAGTGAGTGTGTGAGCAAGAGGGTGAGTGAGTGAGAAACAGAGTGAGTGAGTGAGTGAGCAAGAGAGTGAGTGAGTGAGTGAGTGAGTGAGCAAGAGTGTGAGTGTTTGAGCAAGAGAGTTAGTGAGTGAGCAAGAGAGTGAGTGAGTGAGTGAGCAACAGAGTGAATGAGTGAGTGAGTGAGCAAGAGAGTGAGTGAGTGAGTGAGCAACAGAGTGAGTGAGTGAGTGAGCAACAGAGTGAGTGAGTGAGTGAGCAAGAGAGTGAGTGAGTGAGTGAGCAAGAGAGTGAATGAGTGAGCAAGAGTGTGAGTGTTTGAGCGAGAGAGTTAGTGAGTGAGCAAGAAATTGCGCAAGAGAGTGAGTGAGCAAGAGTGAGAGAGTGAGTGAGAAAGAGAGTAAGTGTGTACAATATACACGAGTGTCTACTAGACCCTCAATTTTTTGAGTTCAATATCACATTTGGTAACACTTGATTGCTACATGCTTTGTGTGCTAGGTGAAGGCAAGCCGGGCCGTCGCCAAGTGACAGAGGTGGAAGCGCTGAGAGCGATGCAGCGGCTGTGTTCGCGGATAGCCTCGCAGAAGATGCTGGTCATCTCATCTCTAGAGAACGACTGCTCGAAAGAGGAACTCAATAGGCAGATCGCGGTAAGTAGCTTCTAGCTTAAGATCAGGGATGTTGCGGATGCTGATTTTTTCACATCCGCGGATGCGAATGCGGATGCGGAGTTTTGAAAGCTCACATCCGCGGATGCGGATGTGGATGTTTAAGATATTATGTAAATAAAGTCTATTAATGAAGAATTCAAACAATGATAACTGAATTATTAACATTTTTAGCTTTAGGATAAATCCCAGTCCTCTTTATTTGCTTTAAAATAATTCCATATATTCCATTACAACCCCTCTTCTTTGTGGCAACCCTAATTTTCTACTACGTTACGGAATATCATAAACCGTTGTAACTTCTTCTAGGTGCTTCAAGAACTCCAAAAGAAGTATGTGAGACTAGAAATGGCACTCCAGTACTCGTTTTTCGACAACCAGTCCCGGAGGCCTATGATGGTGACCCCCATACAGGAGACTCCGTCTCTGACGCTGTCCGAGAGTGACATGCAGGTCGCAGAGGAGAACGAGGAGCCTACCGAGAATGGACATGTTGTGGACCCTCTACTGCACAGGTACTTTTTTATACTACTAAGGTGGCAAACAAGCACATGGCCGTGTGCAACATCAGAGGTGTCACACTCGCGTTAGTGACCCTTGAGGAGGAGGGGGGCTTAGGAGTTTAGGGTTGGAGTGGAGTATTAGGGAAATGGGGGGGGGGGGGGGGCTCATGTTTGACTACTATTTCACCTGATGGTGAGTGACGATGTGGTACAGGTGTTACCTTTTTTGGATTTCAACAGGTTCGATTACTGAGTGTGGCCAGTAAGCTATTGAAAATCTTTTTTTTTAATACCACTTAGGTGGCAATCAAGCGCACGGTCGGCCTGATGGGACGCGGTCACTATGGCTTATGAACGTCTGCAACACCTGGAGCATCACAGTCGCGCTATCGACCTGTAATAAGCTTCTAATGTCATATACCCTGCTTCTAATTTATTTCTTTTAAAAAATAATGAAAATGTTTCCTTTGAGTAAAATTTGCTATCTCCAGTATTTAGAGTACTTTAGAGTGCCCTCTAAGATATTCACCCTGTATAATTTGATGAGACTGTTGTGTATGATGTGTTTGGTGTGTAAGGTTGAAGGAGCAGGAGATGGAGGGCTCGGACAACGTGTCGACGTCCAACGACGAGCAGCACGAGCCCTCGCCCTGGGACGAGCCGCGCTCGCGCCGGCCCTCCTCGGACAGGCGCCTCACACCACTCACCATACCTGTAAGTTCACAGCTCCTCCACACACGGAGAAACACACGCACACACACGCACAAAAGTACACACCCACACATATATACACACACCCTTACATATATATATGAAAATGTTGTTTTGGCACCCAGTGTTAACAGTTTCAAAAACAGACTAGACAAAATCTCCGGATCATGAGACACACACGCATCAGCCTAATGGCTGCTAGTGTGTTCAACATAAATAAATAACAATAATAATAATATACGCACGTGCACGCACAGACACGTACGTGTGTACGTACATACTACGTACACGAGCACACTTACATAATGTATACATTGAATGAAATTTCGAAGCTATTTCTGTAATAAATTTTCTTATAAATTTAATTCGGAAAACATCATTATTCAGGACGGAACTTGAGCCCGCAGCAGTCTCTTTTCAGGGGTAAAAATCTGACTAACTAAACTACCTGGACACTTCTTAAATATTTGAAATTCTCTTATACTTATTTTAAACCTCAACCTTAAAGTTGGCGTACTAATTGTCAAAACTCATTATGCTTTGTTTTGTGATTGCAGCAAGAGGACCCGACGATATGTCGCGGTTTGCTGCACCCTATAGACTTCAGTAAGTATAGACCTTAACTACGTTTTTGTTCCTTCCGGTAGATGGCCTTTAGTGTCGCAAGTCTAATATATGAACAGTGTATGTGCATTGTTTACAAATAAACAATGCACATACAGAGCAATAGATTTTTTTTTTATACTACGTAGGTGGCAGACAAACACACAGCCCACCTGATGGGAAGCGGTCACCGTGGCCTATGAACGTGTGCAACACTAAGGGTTTCACACACGCGCTGCCTACCCTGAAGGGAAGGGGGAAGGGCTGGGAAGGGAATTACAACACCTCCTGTGTTATAATTCTATTGCTCCATCGTGTGATGCTGAAGGTTTGGTAAAGAAGGGTTAGACCCTGAATACTTCATCTTTATTCTATTGCTGAGTAGCAGTTACAGAGAGGAGGTTACCTGTATTTGTCTACAAGTAGTATTAACTGTAGACTCGAACCAATTTTTTATATTTGACCCACTGCTTGTTCTTCTCCCAAATATTTCCATTTCCCTGTCCTATTACTTTCTAATTATCATTATTCACTACCTTTCCACACAATAACAGAGACCTCCTAATCCTCAGGTACGGTGGTTAGCATCCCGGGTTGGGTAACTCGCGGCGCGGGCGCATCTACACACCACGAGTATGAAGTTCGCATCGAACTGGGTGAGCATGCGCGCTGGCTGCTGCTGAGACGGTACCGGCGGTTCCGCGAGCTGTACCTCACCATGCGCCGCCTCTACGGACCAAAGGTATGTGCTACGTCATACTTGCTACGTCGTAGCACCGGTGGTACTACGTGCTACGCTCGCATACTCTGCTACGATCTTTTTTTTTGATATCACCTTTTTTTTTTTATTCATGATAGGCTTTATGTTTGACCTCAATCTCACCTGATGGTAAGTGACGATGTGGTCTACGATGAATCACGCTTGCCTAGAAGGAACCTATTCACTCGTGACTTGAAAACTCCTAGTACTAGTTCACCTAGGTGGCATATAAAAACACGGTCCACCTGATTGGAAGCTGTCACCGTGGCCTATAGACGTGCGCAACATGAGCGTTGCTGACCCTGGAGGGGAGGGGTGTTGAGGAGTTTGAAGGGGGGGGGGGTAGAACGGGGGAACGGGGAGTTGTGAGCTCTGGCTACCCTACTTACCGCTGGGAACACGATGGTTATTATGGGGCGGTGTTCTGTAGTGTGGAGGTACTACCCCAGTCGGACAGCTCCTACCTCCATCAATCATATCAGAATAATAATATCACTTTACTTGAGGTGGTAGTGCTTTCTGAGGGGGTCCTCTCGAACCCGGAGATGGCTCGGGTCAAGCCGGGGTACAAGGAAAATGACCTTTGGGCTACCTTACACCTAGCGCTAGAAGACCCTAGACGGCGTGTGGTTTTAGTCGGTTTGACACCGACATAATCACCACCTCTGGCTGCAGTATGGTATCCATGGAGATTACCGCACGAAAAAAAAGATAGTTATGCTTCAATATACCCCCAAGATCTTCATAGTTCCTACGGCAGTTTCACAGATGGACCTTCTAAGTCTCGTATTACCGACAGGTGGCGTCGATCCCATTCCCGGCTCGCCAGTTATGGTCATCGGAGGCGGTGGCGCGGGCCCGGCGGGGAGCCCTGGAGGCGTTCCTGCGGCGCCTGCTGACGGTGGCGTCGGCCGACCGGCGCTGTCCCTTCTACGACAAGCCGCTCACCCGGGACGCGCTCGTCAGCTTCTCACCTTTTTTTAGAAAGGTAGGTACATAGGTAGGTACTACCTTTTCAGGTTAGTTATACTCGATTGTTTGATTTTAAATGGTGCTTCTGGTATACAAGCCCGCCGGTTTCGAGTGTTTTGACCTGCCTTTTTGCAATAAGTCATTAATTTGGTCAGTGTAAACTCTGCGAAGTCGACCCTGACCTGCCTGTTCACCTACACGTGCCTTACATATTTGGTGCGTCATTCGCTCAGTATTCATTCGCTCTACTTACTCGGACCACCTTAGCATACCCTTTTTAGTTCTTGTTACAACATTCTGTTTTAGTTTGTGTAACTTATTCCAAATTCGAAATACTTGCCCGCCTCGGCCTCGCCCAGGAACTGTGTTCCAATTTTTGTTTATAACAGTATGTCTAACCTCTGTGGCGTATCGGTAGTGAACGCGGCCGCTGCGCAGTAGGCGCGGATTCGATCCCCGCTCAGTGCAAATATTTGTACTACACACGTATAAGTTGAGAGCTGACCGCTAGACGTCACCGGCGCGTATTTGTACACTAGACTTATAGTGTACAGCATCTAACGTGGCCACATTTTGGAGTAGTGTGGACCCCACTACTCCAAAACCTTGCCACGTTAAATGCTGTACACTATATTTGTTTGTGGCAAAATGCGTCGCATATAAACAAGTATAGTGCACAGCATCTAACTTGGCAAGGTTTTGGAGTAGTGGGGCCCACACTACTCCAAAATGTGGCCACGTTAGATGCCGTGCACTATATACGTATGGGTGTATTGCGCAGGGCGTGTTCGAGAGCGGCAAGTGCGGCACGGGATGATGGCGCGCCGAGCTCGCCACTGCGCGCGCGCTGGGCCGGTCGGCGCTGGCGCTGCTCCGCCTGCTGGGCGCCGCCGCCCTGCTGCTGTACCACTGCCTCGCGCTCGCGCTGCTGCTGCTCTACCTGCTGTGCGCCCGGGGCCGCCGGTCTACTGCCAGGTAGCGGGGACTGACTCGGGGCTGGCTGTGAACTACACTGATAAGGAGTTTCACGTTTCCATCACAATTTGACAGTAAGGTAGACTGTAAACCAAAAAGAAGAATAATTTTATCGTAGGCTGTTATACCTCGAGACAAAAATCTTGGACAAATGTCATTTTGCGCGTTATACACTTAACTTTAAGAGGGACGTGAAAAAGCATTTGATGAAGCCGTCAAGATGAGGTCCACTATTGTGGTACTGTAGGTTTTTGTAATGGGGACCTCTACCTAACTTCCTTTAGCTTACTATCAGGCAAGGTGAAGTAATATTGACGTGACTGATATAAAAAAAAACAACAAAAGAACTAATCAAACAATGACGTAAGCCTATTGAGCCTTAAATTTCAAATATCAATGATTGGTTGATAGACACCTTCATCGCGCTTATCACCAAAGAAGTCGAAAACTCGTTCTGCGCATCCAGAAAATTTTGTCTAGATTTTTGTCTAAAACTAGCTTTTAACAGTTACCTACATACATAAAATCGTAGCTATATTTAAGAACAATCGCGTACACAAAGTCACTTATTACAAAACACTCACCTAATTACAGATTACCTCATTGTCAAATTGTCGAACATGTACCCGTTAAAATGATAATAAAAACATCATGTATTGTAAACAAACAGCCAGTTACGAAGTATTTGACTAACGATGTCACTCCAAAAGGTAACAAGAACCAAACCGGCAGCCCCAACAGTAGCAAGCAGCGAGCCCGCGTCGCGCAACCACGGGTGCCTTTCTATAAACTTTATTGTGCGTACGTACGTACGTACGTACGTAATATAGGGATGTCCTTGATGATTTTGTATGGCTTTTGTTAAACGGCTCGCAGGTGTCTTTATAAAATAATTCTATGCCCTATACTCTACTCATAAACTTAAAAATCGTACAAGGGATATTGTAAAACGTTAGGTTTCGCTGAGAAAACATGTATTATAGAGATGATGCTATTAATTATTATTTGTCAATTGTTATGAAATTATTTTTGGATATGTTGATTATTAATTAAATTACATAATTATTATTTTATTTACAATGTAAAATGCAATGCAATTGATTTTGGATATAGTTAGTTGGCACTCCCCTGAGGAGGTAAGTATAGGGCATAGATGTTATATGGATACCATAGTTCTGTGAGTGAGCCGTTTCAGTACAATGTTGAGTTTGATCCGTTTGACTGACTCAGTTCTTTGCCTACGAATACTCATACATTAGTTTATATCTGTGTTTCCTTTATAAAAGACAATATTTGTAAATCTTATGTTTTATTGTTAGTCCTGCCCCCGTAGACAAATGGAAAACGTCTAAATCGCTATCGAATCGTATCGAATAGAAACGATTAGGTCGACCAATCACATCCAAGCTCGTCGCCGGCGTACGATGCGCGCGCCGCGGCGGAATCACGAGCTGGAGTGTGATTGGTCGACCTAAGCTATTCTATTCGATACGATTCGATAGCGATTTAGACTTTTTCCATTGTATACGGGGGCTGGTGTTTTATCGACAATGTTCTCAAAGAAATTTTTGACAAAAGTTTTAACGAGGATTTGGTTTTGACAGTGGTGCCATCTATGAGAGAGAAGAAATCTATATTGTAATTTTTTGGCATTAAGTACAGCCTGTGGTGTCATAGATGGCGCTACTGTCGATATCAAGTCCTCTTCAACTTTTGTGGCTTGAGAACATTTTCGATATTATATGGATAGTATTTCCTCAATTGCGTAAAGCATGTTTTTTAATTATATATATTTGTATATTTGCAATGTTGTCTGTATATTGTGCAATGATTAATTGTTAAGTATTTTCATTTTCTTTTCTGTCATTAGAGGACATACCCCCATTTTACGGATAGAGACACTAGCTCCCTCTAGCGGGCGCGAGGCGCATGGATGTAGTTTTGGGCATAAAATGTCTATACTACCGGTTCGCGCTAAGTTTGCCGCTGTCAAATGACGTCAGTATAGCGTCGTCTCACTGGAACTAGAACTGAGTGAGTGAGACAAGGCTAAACGCGTGAAAATTGGCAGCGGCAGACTTAGCGTGAACGAGTAGTATATCTATGTGCCTGTCACAATGTAATGAAACAAGGCAGTAGATATATTCGGTATAGTGTTATTATGAAGTGTATCAGTGTGTTTTTATACTTTCGAACAGAAACTTGATTCAAAAACATATACTAACACACTTTTATATGTATATATTACAGCTAAATGTATTTTAAATTAAATAATGTTACAAGTTTGTCGAATAAAGCGTTATATATTTACCGAAACATTGCACGTTTTCGCTGTAACCAACATATTTAATACAACATACATATAATTCGTCAATCACACTTTTTTTTTTAATTTTAATCAAGCATATTATGTTTTTCGAAACATACAGTGGTGTAACGTCACATATTTGACGAAACAGTTAAGTTTTTCGAAAATAAAGTTATATTTTTACCGAAACTTTTATACTTTGTCCGAAAATTATATTATTGTGCTTCTGTTCGGCAGTATAATACACAGAATGATAAATAATATCCCTGCTGTCATAAATAGGTGAAAAACTGACCGACCGACAGCTAGACATAGTAGCGCAGTGTACCATAGTGTCTCTATACGTAAGACCATCTTGTACAAAGCACCCAAATGTGTATAGTATATTTTTCCACGTGGCGAGTTCGAAAGTGAATAACCCTTCGTATACCGAAGGCTAGTTAATGTTAGTGTTATAATATAAAATTGTACTGAACGTGTGGTTTTTAAATTTACATTAGTTCAATATTAATATGCACAATTTAGTTATTTGTTTGCAAATATTATTAAGTTTTTTTTTAAAGCCAAGAGCCTAGCGGTTCTACACTATTACATAAGATGCCTCTTTGAACTAAACTACTCGTGACGCATGCACAAAAAAAAATTACTACAATTTTTGTATTGATATTGGCCGATTCTAATATTATAATATAAATGAATCTTGTAAATATTAATTCCGTTATAAAATTAAATTAATATTTGCAAAATACGTTTAATTTTTAAATGTCCGCTAAAATTACTCATAAACTGTAAAGAGTAAATGTATTCTCAAGGACGTTTTGTTGAGAAGTGCTTTAATTACAAGAGGTAGCATATTTTCCATTTTACTGCAAACTGGTATTTCTATAATAGATTCTATTTATATATAGGTATAAGACCTATTGTCGAACGCCTCTACCGAAGCAGGCTTTTGGCTAGAATACAAATCCACACACATTGTCTCTAACGTTTAAAATTAATGTTTAGGTTACGATTAAATGTGATATTTTAACCATCGCATGTCTATCTAAAGGACAATATTATTAAAATAGTAGTTTATTGAAATAAATTATACTGTGCGCCCGAATAATGAGGTCTAAAATGAATTTCTTGTAAATGAACTCATAATTATAAAAATCTACTATAGGGACGATTAAATTTTAATCTTGTAACCCCATAGGATATTTAAAAAGCGAAGGCCTAAACGGGCCTGTCATTGTTGAAACTTGTCAGTTCGGAAACTAGAACTGTCATGTTATCACTCCATTTAAAACGGATAACTTTGACCTTAGATTTTATGAACTTTATCTTTTTGTATTACTTCATTAAGCGTTCTTTGTTCCGTTAGTATCTATAGACATATTTTATTGAGCTATAGTTTTTTTTAGTATATTGACTCCAAAAGACAATTTAGTTAATTTTCAAATGTACTTGGTTGTGATTATAGTTTACTTTGACTAACATTTTCTAAGTATTGGTTGTTTGGATTTTTTGACATATTTGATTATAAAATATAGTATTGGGCGGGATTTTTAAACACCGGGCCGGAAAATCAACTGATTTGAGACGGTATCGACAATCGACTAATCTTTATGTGATTAGTCGCTTTCGGAACGTCTCTTATAATTCCACTCATCTACGCTTCAATAGAATCATCCTGTAATACGATTATGAACACAGTTATAGCTCGGTGTTATTAAAAATCTTCACCTATACTATGTTGATAAGATATTATTAATACTACTAACAGTTTAAAATAATTATTGATTTTTTAAATTTTGACTAAAAAAATTTCTTTTTTGAAATTATATCACAAATATATGCACGAGCTTTCATAATAGGTGTCTTAGTAACTAATAATAATGTAACATTTATAATCTATGTACTAAGTACAGGGTGTTCTAATTCTCTCACAAAGATATTATTTTTTAAATCTTTAAAATGTTTATTCATTTTAGAGAATGAACATTTTTTTTGTTATTTTGTTTTTAAATTCATAATAACTGATTTCGGACTGTCGTATAAAAAAGTAGTCTGTGAATTGTCCTCGAGGGTTGTCTTATGCCAAGTACAGACCAAACGATAACTAACGAACAACCGCGAAAGAACGACGAAAGTGAGAGTTTCGTTCAGTCAGTGTGTACCAGGCATAAGATTCACATATTCTTATCATCTACAAGTACCACTTCTCACGAGTGTACCGCTTCTGTTAGCTTTCATGTTATAATAGAAAGCCATTACGCATGCGTACTAGATCGTGAGTCCTTATACCCACTTCCGTGACGTCAACCATACTATAGTACGGCCGTAAGCAATTAATCCTCCGCGCTATATGCCTCACATTATTATGGTGCTACCTAGAACCAATGAGAGTGAGCGAGACAGATAATAAAAGTTTTGCTTAGACGATTTGAGATGGAAGAGAGAGAGATATTAAAAGATTTTGTAAGGCGACTCGCATGATAACGGCTGTACTATAATTCCATAGATGATACTAAAATTTTAATACTAAGATATTACACTACTGAAAAAGGTCTAAGTTCTGGAATAAATTATACTCCCAACTTGCATATTTAAAAAACCATTTGAATAAATAGTTTGAATAAAATTATATAGACATACTTTTTTTAGGTTATTCTTTTTTATTGCAGAGTATAAAATTCATAGAAAACTAGATAAATTATTGTAGGTAGAAAATTTCAACTTTTTAAGTAGTGTATATTATTAAGGTATGGCGTTTTATTTTTAATATTTGTTACTAAATATTTCATTTAGACTACTTAGTCTTGGGGACGATAGTCGATTCGAAATCAGTTCTGTTCATGCGATCACCTCTATTATTCTTACTTACCGTTTTTTGTGAAGAGAAAAAACTATATCGGGTAAACTAAACCCCAAAGTAGATTATGGCCTTGTAGATAGACCCAAATAATTATCTAAATCATTTATACTTAAGTAGTGTTACGATATAGACGTATGAAATGTAGTGCGTTGTAAACAAAATATATTTTAGTACAAATTATTATTTTTTCGCGACAAATATAGTAGCTCTCCTACTGCTAACAAAACGCATTATTAAAAAAATATGCGTTTTGTTTCACGATATAATAAAAATATTGATAAGTCCAATATTCAATTGTCTATTCCTTATTTATTAATAAATGACAAACTTTATGATTTCTTTAAATTTATTTACTATGCACATTTAATATTTAAACAATAGGTATTACACACCAAAACAGCTGTTTTCTCTCAATTAATCAGTAAGTTACAGTTATAATGTATAAATGAATTTAATTTATTTCGATAGTGATAAGTGAAGAATTTATTAATTAATAATAAATGAGTGTCCATTGATATTTATTACATCACCAAGTTGTAAGACCCATTAGCTAGCGAAACAAAAGATAAACCATTAATTTACTTAATAAAAAAATGCAATGACAAACCGTAGATTTTTAAACTTGACAACATAATGTCTACTTTCGATTACCCTGGGGCTACACTGACGGGTAACGTCAAAGCGCAATCGCGATAGAAATTGCCTTAAATATTAACGTGAATTAGGTTTGTCAGACTAATGTCTATTCTTCTTGCCTAACGTCAAACGGCAATGTGAACGCTGTTGTCAAATTATCGCGTTAATTCATGGCTACACTTAAGCTGACGAGGGTGAGCGCGTGTCGGTTTTCCACCCTCCATCTCCCATCTCGTAGGTCGGCAGCGCGAGGGTGACGCAGCGTGATGTTGCACACGTCCATAGGCCACGGTGACCACTTTGCGCCTAACGTCCCCTATCGCAATAATTAACCGCATGTTCCGTTAGTGTGGCCCCAGCATTAGCGATATAGCAAGATGATTTTATTTCTCGATTTCATAACCACGTTAATCGAATAAAGTGTACTCGATTAATGCGAATACGAAGTAAGATTCTGAAACCGTCTCTTGCGCATAAATAAACTACATTATAAATCTTATGCAAGTTTCAATAATATGAATGTGTATAGATCTATTGTTATTGTAATGAACAAATATGATGGCTTACTTCAATATGGTTTTAACATCTGGGTAACTTTTTTTAGAAGGAAGTGCTTAGCACGACTGGCGAAGTACCACTCTGTCACTTAATAACGACTTAAGTAGAAGTGTGTTGTCTTCGAACGGCTGGTGAGACTCATCTCAAGCTGAACAGTGGGGCGAGCACGAATTTTCTTTTGAATCGAGTTCGTAACGTGTGCGATAGAAATTATGAGTTTTGTACAGTTCCTTTTACATATTCATACAATTTTTGTCGCACACGTTACGAACTCGATACGTTCTTTCGTATCGAGTGCTCGCCCCACTGAACTTTCTTCCGAATACCAATGGGCCTACCATGATGTGAGTTTTTGTTTTGCGCTGCGATTCAGAGGAAGACGGACGGAGCTATATAGTATGTATAGTTTCATCACTCCCTCTGGATCGTGGCCCAAAACAAAATAGCTTATAGCACGTCATGGTAGGTCTACTGAACCACGTCGGTTATCGGTCTGTCACGCCCGGGTCGAAGTAAGCCATCATATTTATAAAATTATCATATTGTTGCATATGTGCGAATGTTTATACGTTAGAAATGAATGCCAGTTATTAAGTGGCGAGGACCTAAACGGGATGTTAACCAGCATAATGTAACGTAACAAATAATTTAGTTTTGTTAAGAATGAACAATAAAACGATGAAATGTTTTTAAATTTTGTTTTATTTTTATTCAAATATTAATAAGTATAATACAATATTTACTATTAGGAGGTATATAATGGAGTTCTATATCATATCTGCAGCTGGTACACTTATGGATTGATTGACGAGGCTTGGCGTCGGTTGAGGAGAAATCGAACCAAAGCCAAAACAAAAGGCAGAGCAGGAGATTAGGGCCGGCAGTCTCGACATTTATCGCAATGACTTAGCTACCGACTTCGTTCGCTAACTCAACTCGTAGTGTCGCAAACTTAACGATATTTGGCCGTCTCTACTTTCCAAGTTAACGATTTTTGTCGGTGTCTTAACGAATATTATCGCAAACTTAACGATTTATCGGTATTTTGCCGACCATTCCAAATGTACAGACTAGTGACAACCGTTTGACGCAAGAATCATTACTGCAACCGATGTTTGTCCCTATCTTAGCTTGCGATTTCGGTAGCAAAGTCTTAGCGATAAATGTCGAGACTGCAGCCCCAGAACTTTATCTCGAAAGTGCGAGATTAGGATTACCGTTTTCTAGAACCCATATTACAAGCTATACTTAGTTTGGGTCTAGATGGTGCCATATGGAAGCCAGCAGGAATGGTGTTATTATGGAATTTTCACCAGTTATCACATAATGTCTTAATTCAAATAATAATCACCAAAAACCTATCAGCTAAGAATATCATCTAATTCAAAATTAGCGTAACATGAAAATTCGTTAGCGAGGTTATTTCTATGGTGAGGCTGGAATTGGCACAAATTCAAATTCAACAGCTTTTTGACATTATCTTTCATGACGCTCCCTGTGCATACAACTATCTTGTCTTTAGCCAACAGTCTGATGGTCTCCGAAGTCTTAGTGATGCACTCTTCAGCGAGGAACGGAGGGTCAGCCACCACTAGGTCATAGGACTTAAGGGTCTCCGGAGGCAGTTTCTGGGGGTTATTGTAGTCATAGAAAATGAAGTCGGGAGCGTGCACCTCGAAGCGTCGATCGTACTCCAGTAGAGTTACTGAAAGATAAGTATTGTGTTATAAAAAATATGACGAGTTTTGAACTCTCATAAATCTTCTAAGGCCATCCTCTGTATTCAAAGTCATAGTCAAAGTCAAAAATTGATCTGTATATAGACTATTAAACGGTACTTACTAAACGTCAAAATTATTGACAAATCTTGTGACGAGCGACCTGTCTTAGGCGTAAATTGTCTAAAATTTAATTATAGGGAGAGATTTCCAGAAGAAAAAAAAGTCAGTTTTTCATTGTTTTTAATTTTACATGTGACCAATATTACTTGTCATTGGTCTTGTGTATGAAGTGTGTCACGAGGCTGTATGAAGGTATCATAAACCATATTTAAAAGTATGTCACCTGTTGCTCTATGTCCAATCTGTCTCTTGACGGGCACAAACAGTGTCGGACAAGATATGAGAGCCACTCGGCCGCCATCCTGAACGGTTTTGTCCACCACCTTCACTAGAGACTGCACTGTGGACTCATCATACCAGAACTGACTCAATTGCTGGAAGTACAAACAAAAAAGGGGTAAAATATTTTTAGAAGTTCTAATCCAGTATTCGGTAACTTTCATAAAAGCTTTGAGCTTGCTGAGAGGTGAAACTGGTCAGGTTTAAGTGAGCCAAAATAAGCATAGCTTAACAACTAAATGGGTTCTTGACTGTACATAATAAAAGCTTAATTTTTTAATTTTGTAAATAGATCTGCACCATGGAGGTTGTTATCACTGATAATTAAATATTGTGGAAAAGTGAATTAATTCAACAATAAGTCAGCTTTGAAGAGAATATTATATTTGTCATGTTACTACTTAATATTAGAATATATCATACCCAATTCTCATCAAATAATATATTCTCTTTCAGTTTATCATCTGCCTCCAATTTATTGAGTATCTCTTGCCTCTTCTGCTGCTCCAAGTAGAACTCTTGGAGTGCGGAAAATGTCTCCGCAGAGAGTGTAGGAATGTCATCATCGTCCTCCATGACTTGTGTTAACTACGGTATAAATGCTAAAATAAACTTATTATTATAAGTAATTCTAACTTAATAAATTTGTGTGATCCTAATGAGTTTATAGTTTAAGTTAAGTGTTGAGAGTACTTCAGTTATATTCTTAGTTCTAACTACCAACTTAGAATCCAATAATAAATTGTGTAAAGAACTGAAGAATAATACTTATAGAGTTTTCTATTTATTGCATCTAAGAGAAATCACACTTCAGAATTTTAAAAAGTAATTTCAGTTGTTAACAGAAAAACAATATTCTTTATAAATAATGATTTTAACTCCCTTGAATCTCCCTTTAACAGTTGGATAAATATGTAACCAGTTATAACAACTTTATAACTGTAATCATTTCATAATATCGAATAGTTAAGCCCGCATTTGCATAACAATTGGGATTTGAAAGACTCGTGCCATTCTCTTGCGTGAAATTGTTATTATCTATGCATCGTAATGTCGTAACATGTTAGATCACACGCAAACAACTTGAAACGTACATTATTATAAGCTGCTTTTAAATGTGACAGCTAAAAATAGGTTAGTTTGTGGCTGTATTCAAAGTGCACAATATGTATCGAAACATGGCAAGATAAAAATCAAATACTGCGTGCCGGAGCAAATTTTAGTTATAGAAATGGACATATTTTGAATCGTGAGTAACGTGGGCTGCTATATTCATATTTACAACTAACTTTTCGTAGTGTTTATTGAAAAAAAAACAAGAAATCTAACCTTTATCTCACAACTGAAACTATTATTTTTGACAGGTGCAGGGTGACCATACTAAAGTTTTGATATCTACCAAGAATTTTTTTGTCTATAATAATTTACTACGTTTATTTACAGAAATCAAAAATGGATCCGGAAACCTTAAAAGTATTAAGACTACATGAACATCCACAGTATTTAAAGCCATGTTGTGAACTAATAAATGACGAATGGCCTCGCAGCGAAACTGCGAGGATGAAGTCATTACAGGCTTCCCGCAACCACCTGCCTACCAGTCTAATTCTTGTTAATGATAAAAAATATCTTTTAGGACACTGTAAGTTAACTGCTATACCAAGTATACCTGAGAGTTGTTTTATAGAAACCGTAGTTATTAATAAGCTAATGCGTGGACAGAAACTTGGAAGTTACCTGATGAGACAAGTGGAACAATATTGCATAGAAGTGCTGAATTTGAAAATGCTACATTTATCGACAAAAGGACAAGAAAATTTCTATAAGAAATTAGGGTATGAAGTTTGTGAACCAGTATCAATTTATGGCACGCATTTGGTAAATAATGTACCGATATCAGTAACTAATACAATTCAAAATGAAGTGCCAGTAAATAATAATATTCAAGCAGATGGGCCACGCCCGCCGCCGCCCCCACCCCCACCGATGCCCAAGCCGAGTTTGGTGCCTACCAATACAGTTAAATCATCGAAAACTTACATGTTTAAGTATTTGTAAATGCTATAATAATTAAAGTTTGTTAAATTAATTAACATTTGTTTAATTAACGAATTTGCCGTTTTTATTCTTAGTATGGTAACATAACATGTCATGTAGATAGATAATTAAAACCTAAAAACCTGTAGGGTAATAAAGAATGCAATAATAATTAACAATTTTCTTTATTAATTTGTTAAAACTTGGCTTTTTCTATATACTGCATTGCTTTCTGTTTTAGTTTGTCCACTTCTTCTGGTGTTCCAATCTTCTCCTCAACTTCAATCCACTTTTTGTAAAGAATTTTCATTTTTCGGGCTGGCAACTTTTGTGACGTCATGCGCTCCATTACTTGTCTATAATAAAATATGTATGATTTTAAGAAAAAATATGAATCTGCGCAAGAAAACTAAAGGCTATTTAGGATACACAAAAGAGGACTAGTAAGTTAATACAGCATTGGCAGTAGCGCCTCGCTATATTATGTACTTTCATTAACATAATTATAGTGAAAATTACTAAAAACTTCCTTTTTCCCATCCCATAAATCGTTCAGAGTTCAACTTCTTAACTCCTTTAAAACCTTGTTCATGAGAGTGATAGTGGAGAAAGGAAGGCTCCAGTATCTTCTATAATCTTTTGTTAGTAATTCCTCACCTCACGTGATCCACATCGCCACCCTTGAGCAGCATATCGACGTAGGTAGAAGCCACGTCGACCCTCTGCGGGTACACCGCCAGTACTTGCTCGAACAGCGCCTCCGCACGCTCGCGCGCACCATGCGTTCGTTCTAGAAGTGCGAACTGGACTAGCACCTTGACGTCTGTTGAGAAAACATTATACATAATATTGAGAAGAGTGAAAATTAAGATATCAAAAGATTTAAAAAAATATTTGTATTATGTTAAATGAACGATTCTGAACACAATTTTTCGCAGTGGACGCAAACCCACTGATCGGTTATTGATTTGATTTTTTCCTAAAAGAAAACTTGGTCCGACTTTAAATCTTACGCGTTTGATCACAATCGGTTGAGTATATAGTCAAAAACACAAAAACCAAAATCCACGCAGGCGGAGCCGCGGAGAAGCCGAAAAATATTAGAGACTTTATTATACTTACGTTCTTTCTTTTCGAGTATGGAAATCGCTCTTTGCATGACCTGTGTAAAAAAAAAGCTAATTAAATATCGTTATTTTCCAAGTAATATAAAGTAGATATTTCGGAAGGTTGTACAGTAATCCGACTTTTGAAAGAGAAAGAATGAACAAAAAAAGAAAGGATTTATTCAGAATTTCTTTTTTTGTCTTCCATTTGTATATATTGTCTCCCGTTTTGCTAACGAGTAAAGTGAATTTATTATATTTGTAACTTCTCTAATTTACTCCTGATTAATTTCAAATATTTCGATGCAGGTTCCAACACTTTTTCTGGAACTTCCCGACTACTCGGTGTGTTCCTGGGTCCGTTGATCTTAGTGTACAACAGTTACAGTAGTGGGAATGAGTGGGATTAGCCCCTTTGAAAAATACCACTATTATAAAAAAGTTACCTGTCGGGCTTTATCTACTAGTCCAAGTTTGAAGCAAGCAGCTCCGCACATTATGTAGTTTTCAGGATCGCGTCTATATTTCCTCATCATCAGATCGACTAGCGCCGATAGCTCCTGATGCTTACTGGTCTCCACGTAGATGTCCAGCACCTTGGAGTGGACTTTAAAGGGCTCGTTTATTTGGAGAGCTTCCTCTAACACCTGTTGTTGAGATTCCTGTCAACAGTAAAAAAGTGTTAAAATATCTTTACATTTGGAGGAGACCAGTATAATCGGTCAAAGTTTAAAATTATTCATGGCAATAGAATGACGGAGGTATTACTCTTATCTATTAAACAGTTTAGATTAAATTCACATGGCGTGGATGTCGCCTGGAATTACGATTGTAGGTACTAAAAATGTATTTTCATTTCAAGCATGTATTTTTGTTGTTACGGTCTATTGAGATGCCAGTGTTGTTCCGAGTAGAATTACTACCAATTTGGTAGTTTTTAGTAAGTGATGAAAAAAGTATGACTATAAAACATTTCATTCGTTACTATAATGCATGTTTTATAGTGATATAACCCAGTGGTGTTGATGAAATAATAAGGATTTTTTTTAAATAATAACTAACTAAGGGGTTAAACTATAACCAAATATGACGTGCGAGATCTTACCTTGGTTCCGAACCTGTTCTCGAAGTTAATCATGCTGAGACAGACGTTCAGTTTTTCCTCCTCCTCGCGGAACGAGATCACCTTCAGCGCCTTGCGTCCCACCGCGCGGGCCTTGTCTAACTCCGTGGCCTACGAAAATGGTACGAATTTCATTACTATAAATAAAATTTGAATAAGCGAAAGATAGAAGATTAAGAGGGGCTCTGTGAAAATGGATTGGGCCTGTAGAAGTTAATTAAAAATTATATATGAAATATATCTAATATATCTATAATGAAATAAATGATACTCTTTTTTTATACATCGGTCACATCAATATGATTTCACCTCGCCTGATGGTAAGCTAAAGGTGAAGTCTCAGGAAGTATAAGTATAGTATGTAATGGGGACCTCCCCATTACATACACCGACAATGACATAATGGTGCCCCTCAACTCGACGGCCTCATGAAAGAAGAGGTGATTGTCGTCGCAGCGTGACAAAGCACAGATATTGGTGTAGACTACGCCAATACCAACTGGTCCCCCAAGTCCCACTGGTGCGACAACCATCACCTCAAGCCCCGGCTATGTTCCTGCTGAAACCTGAACGCAATCCAACCGAGGTTGGATTGCTATGGAGGGTTTTTCGCAAGGTGCACAGTGGTACCTACCCGGCAAATTTGAGGTAAATTTGTGCCATCATAATTATCAAATGAAATTTTCACCATTATTTTGTATTGCTTATGTTTCTAAGTGTAATGCAAAATAGTAATATGGTAATAAAGAATTATTATTAACTAGCTTTCACCCGCGGCTTCGCCCGCGTGGAAGTCGGTATCGCCACCAATTAAACGACTCTCCACTACACTCCACTCTCCACTCCATTCTACACTTCACTCGCCACTCCACTCCACTCTCCACTACAAAAATAAAGGATAAAAGTTTCCTATGTCCGTCTCCTGGTTCTAAGCTACCTCCCTACCAATTTTCAGCCAAATCGGTTCAGCCGTTATTGAGTTATAAATAGTGTAAGTAACACGACTTTCTTTTATATATATATAAATATAAATATATATAGATATAGATGTAAATAGTATAGTACCTGTAAGTGGAAGGCCATGTACGCGATCCACAGCTGGCTACAGTTGGGGTTGGCGAGCAGCGCCCTCTCGAACTGCTCGCTGGAGCGCGGCTGCGACTCGCTCTCGATGGCTCTCCGCTCCATCTCCCGCACTCTCTCCTCTTCCTCTCTCACTTTCGCCAGCTTCTCCGCCACTGTTAACTTCTTCCGTTTCTTTTTTGGTTGTTCTTTTTCCTATAAAATAATAATAATTAATAAATCTATACAAAAAAAATTGATAATTTATAATACCAAATACCATATAGATACTATCATAAAATAGTAAAGTGGCTGTATCTGGGCCCGTAGACAAGTGTCACAAGTCTGAATCGCTAAGGAATAGGATATATTAGGTCGAACAATCACACTCCAGCTCGTGATCCCACCGCGGCGCGCGTATCGTACGCCGGCAAAGAGCTTGGATGTGATTGGTCGACCTAATCTATTCGATTCTTTAGCGATTTACGCTGTGACACTTGTCTACGTGGGCTGTACAGTGTAGATCTGTGAACTTGGGTTTTATTGGGCGCAAAAACTTTTTGATGCGATTGAACTGAGAGTTAGTACTATTTTTAAAACAAAAGTAACATAACATAATATAAACTCACGCCTATACCCCCGAAGGGGTAGGCAGAGGTGCTAGCACCCACATTTCGCCAGTTTATGTTTAGGTCCCAATGTAATAGGTGGCGAGCCTATTGCCATTAACCGGGCACTTATAGACCTGCGATAAATACACACATAGCCTATGAAAATGAAAAATGAAAAAATATTTATTGTCAATAAGAGTACAGTTTTTTAACAAAATGTCCGTTGGCCCCACACTAGGCAAGCCTGTCCTGTGGGTACCTCTTACGATTACACAAGTTACATTTACTTGGTCGACATTGTTACTCTTATAAAGTTACCTATCTTAAATTTTTTTTTTCTTTACATAAATGCGTGTGTGTGTACCTATGTGTGCATGTGTATCTGTGTGCCCATATGTGTGTATTCGTGTGTGTGTGTGTGTGTGTGTGTGTGTGTGTGTGTGTGTGTGTGTGTGTGTGTGTGTGTGTGTGTGTGTGTGTGTGTGTGTGTGTGTGTGTGTGTGTGTGTGTGTGCGTGGATGTGTGTATATGCGTGTGTTGTGTGTTGTGATCTTAACATACGTATATATATGTTATTAAACAATACGTTTTAATGCAAGTCATAACAAATTAATTTAGTAAAAGTGTTTCAGTGGCTTCATATGTCATTGTGGTAAGCCATTTTGTTACCTCTTTTTTTGCTTGTCTAACCGAGCACTTTTTAATGTTGCAGCGTCTTGCAACTTGATTGTAGACGTGATGGTCGATATACGGGGCAAAGCCAGGCCAGGCACTTTAGTGATTAGCCAAGTCAAACATACAGAGAGAAAATCAAATAACAGAATAAAAATTCCTCGCGGGCAAAACCGCAGACAAATACTGGTACTATATATTCACTTACCTCGTTCTCACTGCTACTACTATCTTCTTCTTCTTGTACATTCTTCGTACTGCTATCACTCACAGCCCAGAAGTCTTTGATACTAGCCGCTTCTATAGCCGGCTCTAACGTTTCCACCACTTTAATATCTATTTTCTTTTCTACACTCTTATTTTCTACTTCTTTCTTCTCAACTTTAACTGTTTCTGCTTCTTCATTCTCTTTTTTCTTTTCCTTTTTCTTCTTATAATCAACTTTATCAACTATATCAAATTCTTTAAACTTCTCTTGAGCTATACTTAAAGCTTCAAACAATTTCTTTATTCTCTCCTGTAATACTATTTTTTCTTTATGCATTGCTGTATGAAAGTGTTTGTTCTCCGATGTCAAGCCATTGTTTTCGAACCTAGTTAGTTTTTTATCAACCTTCTCTATTCTTCTAGTTCTATTCTTTATGGATTTAATTAATGATGCTACACGTTTTTTATATTGTTTAGCTGTGGTACAATCTGAAAAGTCAACTAGACCTAGTTCTTGTGGACTTAATACTTGGTCACTATCTTCGTATATATCTGTTTCTATGGCATCACTCTCATCTGAAGTTTTAATTTCTTTCTTATCTTTTTTCTTCTTTTTATCTTTTTTTGTAACTTCCACGTCAGATGCTGTATTTGATTCGGCGATATCATCAGATTCTAATTTGCGTTTTTTATTTTTCTTTTCTTTTTTGCTTATATCTGTGACGTCATCTGTTGTTTCAGACTCTGATTTCTTCTTCTTCTTTTTTACAGTTTTTTCTTTCACTTCATCATCTGTTGTATGTATTTCTGGTTCCTTTTTCTTTCCTTTTTGCTTTTTCTTTTTATGTTCTTCAACTTCTTCGTCCACAGAGTCTACTTGTGTTTCCTTTTTCCCTTTTTTCTTTTTAATTTTTTGTTCTTTAACTTCGTCGTCTGAGTCCGATTGTGGTTCAACTTTCTGATCTTTTTTATTTTTATTTTTTGCTTTACTTTCTTCATCTAATTTGGGTTTTTTAGTAGGAACATCATCAGCTGATGTTTGCTTGCGTTTTGTAGGTAGTTCTCTTTTTTTCTATAACATATACAAAATGGAGATAGGTATTAGGAATAATGACAGTTTTTTTTTAATTTCAGAAGAAAATAATGGTTTTTTTTTCAATACTCACAGCTGGCCAAAAAGGTGCGGTAGTTAGACTGCCCGTCATTTTCTTAGCTTCGGGGTCCACTCTTAATATTGTGCAGTTTACCTAAAAAAATATATTCCATGAATAATTACAATAATTTATTTAATCATTATACCCACAATTGTTCAACTACAATAAGAGTATCATCACTGCTTTTTTTTTACTACTTAGGTCACTTAGATGATAGACAACCCCCCCTCCCCTTTTGCCGGGGGCATGATGGGGACACCGTGGTTCCCAAGCCCGAGGGGGGTCATCTCGAAGCCGGAGATGGCCCGGGTCAGCCGGGGTGCGAGATAAATGCCTTTTGGTTCAATATACAAACCACGCTATGATGTTGATAACTATAGTAGGAATATACTTACAATCTGTCCAATGTGGAAGGCTTCAGCGATGTTGTCAAGTGGCTCCTTGGTCACATAATTCCTGGGCACGTACGCCGTCACGTTGTTGAAGAATGAAACCACCACAAAGTCGCGAATAGTCTGACAACAATACATACAAAATTATTCGTACAGCAAAGGTCAAATACAGCAAAGAGGATTTTTTTTGTTAATCAGTCAGACCCATTCAGTCGTTTTTTCGAGCTTTTATTAACCATTCAGACCCATTCAGTCGTTCTGAGAAGATTTTATTAATCATTCAGACCCATTCAGTCGTTCTGAGAAGATTTTATTAATCATTCAGACCCATTCAGTCGTTCTGAGAAGATTTTATTAATCATTCAGACCCATTCAGTCGTTCTGAGAAGATTTTATTAATCATTCAGACCCATTCAGTCGTTCTGAGAAGATTTTATTAACCATTCAGACCCATTCAGTCGTTCTGAGATTTTATTAATAATTCAGACCCATTCAGTCGTTCTGAGAAGATTTTATTAATCATTCAGACCCATTCAGTCGTTCTGAGAAGATTTTATTAATCATTCAGACCCATTCAGTCGTTCTGAGAAGATTTTATTAACCATTCAGACCCATTCAGTCGTTCTGAGAAGATTTTATTAATCATTCAGACCCCTCAGTCGTTCTGAGAAGATTTTATTAATCATTCAGACCCATTCAGTCGTTCTGAGAAGATTTTATTAATCATTCAGACCCATTCAGTCGTTCTGAGAAGATTTTATTATTCATTCAGACCCATTCAGTCGGTCCGACGAGATTTTTTGCTAACCATTCAAAACCATTCGGTCATTCTGACGAGATTTTTTTAATCATTCAAACCCATTCAGTCGTTCTGACGAGATTTTATTAATCGTTCAGACCCATTTACTCGATAAAACTATATAAACTTACCTTGATAACGCCAGTATACGCTTTCCCGATATCCACATGGTCGTAACTGCTCAATTGCTCGAGGTCTGGAGTCAGGAGTGATGGCTTCAGAGTAAGGAATAGGGTCTGCTTGACTGGATCCACGGCCAACACGCGGGCAGTCACAGCCTGACCAACCTGGGGAAGATAATAAACATGAAGCGCTGGTAACTTAGCGGTTAAAAAGTCGAGCTTACAATCGAGAGGTCCAGGGTTCGGATCCTGGCTATTACAAAACCGACTCCTGACACAAGCAATTTAACTTAGCTAGAGGGATTGATGGTTTTGTAGGAAAATGATTACATACCTTATATTTCTTCTTGGGTAGTTTGGAGGTCGACGACCTCTTGGGGTCGATGAAAATGCCTGAATCAGACAGGTGCGCCTGCGACACGTAACCTGAATAAAGGAGATAGAATTGGATTAATCAGTTTAAAATTTTATATTTTCTACCACCTTAAAAAAAATGAAGTGTGAACAAACCAATATTTTTATATACAGGATGTTTTTTTTTAAATCGGTACAGTATGGAGAGACTCGAAACCACAGTAGATACCAGGAAACTGTACGAAGGACCATTAACTATTTTGGCATACAAAATTTTTTTGGTCAAACAGTTCCCTTGAAACTGCTATGGTTTCGGGTCTTCTCATACTGTATAGTATAAGTATAATATATACAGTATTTGGAGCCCTAAAAGTCCGACAATTGGTTTAACTACAGAATTTGAATGTAGCAGTGTGGTACATACCTGAGACCCTACCCACATTGAGGAGCACGTGGTTTTCGGCTACTGCCTTGACGGTCCCCTCCACCAGCTCGCCCGCGCTGAGCTGCGCGAGGCTGAAGTAGCGCTCGGCCACCAGGGCCGGCTGGTCCGACACGGAGTACACGTAGTCCGACAGATTGTAGCACAGCACGCGGACTTTGTGCTTACTACCTGTTGGTAACAAAGATTATATTCAATTAAATAAGCAATACTAATTTTAAAAAAAAACTAGGCGAAGTTGCGGGCACAGCTAGTATAGATGGTCTATTTCACGAAGGCGGTTTAACTGTCATTGTAGTAAATATATATAATATAAATATAAATATAAATATTCAACGACATTCTACACAGCGCACCCTAGACCCAAAGTAAGCTTAGTTTAACTAGCTTGTGTTATGGGTTCTAGAATGCTGATAAACATACGTATATACTTTTTTTTTGTAAATACATACTTATTATACATAGAAACACCCAGACCAATGCAAATAGACATATTCATGCATACAAATATTTGCACTGAGCGGGAATCGAACCCGCGCCCCCTACGTAGCAGTCGCATGCACTACCGCTATAAACATTATATACACAATGCTTTTAAAAATCAATTAGTAGAACAATAATTGCAATGCAATAATTGTTCTACTAACTGCTACATGAATTTCTTTTGACGTGACATGAACTTTCGCACACACATGGACGCGTATTTACAAGACACAGGTATTACTATTTAATTGTTCGTGAGATAGAATACCTATATCAATAATAAATTAAACAACCTCACGGCAAGTGTCCCTCACGAGCTCTTAATTGAAAAAATTATGTATTTTATTCAACTGTTGCTTAACTTGACCTAAAGGTGTTAGTTAACTATACTTCATTTGGTTGTACTTAACTAAAAGTAAACAGTCTTGTAGCGACTTTTTATAAAAACAAATAAACTAGGCTCGTAACTGACTAACCAGTGGTTCAATTTCGGTTTTTTGTCTTCAAAATGAGTTTCTAAACTCAAAAATATTAATAAACTAAGTTTTTAAATAAAACAGATTAAATAGACACATGAAGATTGTTTACGTTTAGTTAAGTACCTAATTATGAGGCCAGGCCTGGCCCTTTTAAAGTTGATACTTCTCTTGAAGGTTTACGTTTCAGTACGGGTTACGAATTATTTAGCGCTTTGAAGAGATTTAAAATAAAATCACTGATTACTTATTCAGTATGGATATATTAGTTAAAAATATACGATAAACGATAACAAGCATATAATTAAATTTATAAAAGTTTATAATAGTATAATATTATTAAAAACATTGTTATGTTACTATGTTGCGATTTCTTATGAAAGTCGTAAAATATTAAATGAGGAGAAATTATTGAAGTGGCACTAATCCTCATGTAATTTAGATTAGGCTGGTGCAAACCATGTATTATTTATGATTATTGCTTTGCGTTTAAAACACTTGTCAACCTCATAACTACCTACCTAACCGAATGGAGTAGGAGAGAGTATTAGGAAGAATTGTAAAAAAAACCAACTGTTATTCTCAACCAGTGACCGATTCTAAGGTTCCCTCCGAATCTTTTTCTTCGTTTAACAGGACATCAATATTGTAAATACTCTACTATGATTACTTACCTACGGGGTAAGATTTGGCCACCACCTCCTCATCGGTCAGTTCCTCATCCACTTGGATGCGCTTCAGGCTCATGGTACCGAAGCAGTCGTCTCCCAACCGGAAGTGGATGGACCTTCCCGTTATCTTCAATACCTAGAAATATACCATTCGTATAGCGCACGGCATCTAACTTGGCAAGATTTTGGAGTAGTGTGGACCCCGCTACTCCAAAACCTTGCCAAGTTAGATGTCGTACACTATAATTGTGTCTATGCGACGCATTTTGCCACAAACAAGTATAGTGCACGGCATCTAACTTGGCAAGGTTATGGAGTAGTGCCGCCTACACTACTCCAAAATCTTGCCAAGTTAGATGCCGTGCACCATATTAGAGGATACAGTGTGCGGCGTATTGGAACATGCACGAGGTACTCCCGTGCAACAGGGGCGACAGCGCTTCCCACTCGCACGGGAGACGCTGCTGCCAAAGAGGAAGTTGCTAGGAGAGGGAGGGCTACTTGGATGCTCTCCACGAGTCCCTCTAATGAGTAGAGGGCACTGTGGGGAGCAGGCAAGGGGCGGAATGGTTCTCTGGGGGGTTGGGGGTGGACCTGTCACCTTACTGGCCAATCCAGTACAGCGGTGAGATGCTCACCCCGCTTTTCCAGGGCTAAAACCAGGACACACCAGGATTAGAAGGTTTTTGCAGGGTCGGCAGCGCGAGTATGACGCCCCTGGTGTTGCACGCGTCCATAGGCCACGGTAACCGCTTTCCATCAGTGTGGGCCGTGTGCTTGTCTGCCACCTAAGTGGTATAAAAAAAAACACTGTGGTGCCCAAACTAACTTACATTTTCTTCGAACCCTGGAGGAAGTGAACCTTCCACTTAGAGGTAAGCTAAGATTACAATGAGTTCATTAACCCCATACTAATCTGAGGTGAATATAATGCCTAGCAGTGAGCCATGTACCTTAGCGTCTTCGACCACGGTGCCATCCTTGAGCTTCTGTTCTTGGTCCAGGTCGGGGTATGTGGTCTCGAAGATGTTCCTCATAGTCAGGAACGGAGTGTTGCGCGTCGGCATCACGTACAGGAGGCGAGCGCGGACCTGTTGAGTTGCAAATAGTTGTACGATATAGTACAGAATTGCAAAATAGTGGTATGATATACTACAAAACTGGAAAATAGTGGTATGATATAGTACAAAATTGCAAAATAATGGTACGATATAGTACAAAATTGCAAAATAGTGGTATGATATAGAACACAATTGCGAAATAGTGGTATGATATAGAACACAATTGCGAAATAGTGGTATGATATAGAATACAATTGCAAAATAGTGGTACGATATAGTAGAAAATTGCAAAATAGTGGTACGATATGCTACAAAATTGCAATATAGTGGTACTATAGAAAAACATAACCCAAATACATTCCTGGCTTTTTCACGATCAACATATTCCTACCTCTACAGTTACGTAGGGGTAGGAATATGTAGATGATTGAGGAGGTGGCTCATGTATTCTACGTCTCCAAGAAGCATGGGGTACCCAGTATTCATATATATCTGGTAAATAGATAGTTACCTTCTGTCCGAGAGCTGGTTTCTTGCCCTTGACGGAGTCGGCGTGCTGTCTCTGTATGTAGGCCGTAGTGTTACCGAACACACTGCCCTCGATACCGTTGTCTAGTGGCTGCAATCATTCAATTTAAATTAACATTCAATAATTTTTTTTTATTCTTTAGAAGTAATGATTTATTCTTTATTACAATATTTTTTTTTTACACATAGTCAAACCATAAACCCGTCAAGGGTTTGAGTCGCCCCCGTCTCAATAAATTTATATGTTTAGTATAGCATGAATTTGTCTATGAGTATTTGTCACACTCTGTTTAAAACTAATTTAATTTTTGTTGCTGGTATGTGCATACATAACATAAACTCACGCCTATATCCCCGAAGGGGTAGGCAGAGGTGCTAGCACCTACATTTCGCCAGTTTATGTTTAGGTCCCAATGTAATAGGTGGCGAGTCTATTGCCATTAACCGGGCACTTATAAACCTGCGATAAATACACACATAACTTCGATAAGCGAATAGCGAATGCTTGTAACAATGTAAAAAATGTTACATGAAAATGTTTTTTGGAGGGCTTTCCTATCTTTCAAATGTTTACCCGTGCATTATAAATCGTAACTACCGTAAAACTTACCGTATCGACATGAAACTCGAGGTTTGATCCCGGCAACAATGGCGAGCTGGTCTTCTGGCCCTGGAAGCTGTTCTGCAACGTTGCCAGCTCATTCGACAACGTCACCACACCGCCGTCCGATAGCGACTTGACAACGCACCACGTTGTAACCCCCACATCTAGACATGAAGAATGGAATTGGTTATGAGCGTTTTTGATACCACTTAGGTGGCAAACAAGCACACAGTTCACTTGATGCGGTCAGCTGCCTATGGACGCGTGTAACACCAAGGACGTCAAGGGGGGAGGGGGGGGAGGGGGTGGAAATTAATTATTCTGTATGTTATTAAAACGTCAAAAATAAACTTGTCTTATATTTAGCAAATGGACGGGAGGGGTAGGGTTAGGTAGGGTTAGGGTGGTAGGTTTTTTTTTAATATTATGTAGGTGGCAGACAAGCACACCTGATGGGAAGCGGTCACCGTGGTCTATGGACGTGTGCAACACTAAGGGTGACACACACACGCGCTGCCTACTCTGAAGGGAAGGGGGAGGGTTGGGAAGAGGTGAGGAGGCTAGGAAGGGGTGGGGAGAGGTGGGATACAGTGAGCTCTGGTAAAGCATATACTCGTAATAATGGTAAGAAATTACCTAAATCCACTTCAGGGTTTGTGTTCTTCTTAGGCAGGAATGCCCTTGTATCCGGTACACCAATATCCATGACGTAGCCGTGGTCTTCTACTGACAATACTGCCGCTTGCAATAGGGTACCTGCGACAAAAAAAGTACAAAAATTCTTCATATTTATTCATCAATCGAGGAACAAGGGCACATTGGGGAAATAAATATTTGTAACAATTAAATGATAAATGTAATAAAAAAAATTCAGCTATTAAATGATTTACAATAAAAAAAATATATTTATGATAATTAAATGGTATGTACCTATGTAAATAATTTTTTTTAGTTTTTAACAAATAAATTTAAAACATTTTTTCGTAAAATTAAACCATTTCATTGAAAAAAAAATTTGAATAACTTTTCTTTACAATTTATGTTGTATAAATACATGGTTTGCTATGCAATGCAAAAAATAATGTTTCTAACAATGAAATGGTATACAAACCTTTACGTAGTTCTTCTTGTTTCTTCTGACCGTTGACATGTTGTGGCATCATGGAAAGCATGATGCTGAGCTCCTTGACTTCTAGCACTTTGACGGCTACGTACTGACCCGGACGGAACATCTGCCACAGTTCCGTCACACTGTCAACCTATTGAATAAAATGTTTGTAAAGTATACATGAGTTCTGTTAAATAACCCACTCTTAATGTCCTGATACCGATGACCACTTAGTTTTGTAGGTGGCGGACACACGGTGATATATTTTCTGGCGATCCTTTTGTAGCATTGTAACACCTTATTTGTACCATATCTCTTGCGAATGAAATTAATTTCAATTTCAATTAGCACTGATGAACAACTGGATAGGCAATCCCCTTTTTTGTATGGGATGTGATCATCGTTGTACCCAAAACTGTTGATTAGTGCGTTGGTTTAGAAGAAACTGTTGTCCGACTTTTTAAGCCCTAGAGGAAAGGATGCGCTAGAACCTCATCAGCCATTTTGTAGGTCCACAAACATCTACAAAATGGCTGACCAACCTCCAACCTCAACTCACTAGGATGAGGTTGGTTTTTGATACAACCCTGAACCCCTAACTTACAGCCTAAACCCAATTTTGTATAGGATATGATGTTTTTATCCTTTCATAAATTGAATTTACTAACCTTATCGTTCACATATGCTTCTAGCTGCTTGTTATACGGTTCACTTATATGGCAAGCCATCACGGACCCAATCATGCGGCACGGTAGACCGATCACTACCTTTGTTTCTAACACATTTTTCACTCGGCCAAGGATTAAGACCCCTTCTTTGATTGTCTAGAAAACGAGAAATAATAATTTATTAACACCCTACTGCTACTATATTATAATGTGATAATTTGAGAAAATGTTTAGATATTTGTTACTCTACCACGTTCAAATGGGTGTACATGTTTTTGGCACGTTTAAAATACTATAGTCTGGAATGTCTGCCCTACTTCTTATCCCCGGAATAAGTTCCCATAGGTAGTGCAGCGGGTAACACTAGCAGTTGCCTATAAACTAGTCAGCCTAGTATAGTCAACCTAGTTCACATATTGTAACAAGAGTTGACTAGTCAAATGAGCTCCTGTGAACTTTTTAACACCCAGACTAATATTTCTGTCCATCAAATATTTGACAGGCATAACTTTTTTTTGAATGTAGCGACTAATTAATAATTTTATAAAAATATGAGAATTATGAAAAAAGAATTAACTGAAACTGCTAATACGTTTAATAATAATGCGTCAAAGTTCTTCCTAGAGTGTTAATAAGATTTCTTGATAATGGACATAAAAAATAACACACCTTATAACTCAAACCGTAGGCGCAATTCTTAAAAGATTCACTCGCTTCTTTCGTGCCCTCGTCCGATAAATAGCCATCATCGCCTTCAGACTTCTTTTTCGGCTTCTTTTTCTTCTTCTCTCGTTTTTCGGGAGCACCTAAAAACTATAAAACCGAGTCAAAATAGATACACCATGTTATATTTACTTCATATGTGTATAGTTAGGTACGAACATTGGCACTTTGTTTAAAATATGTTGTTGTTGGTTTCTTTCCTCCACGAGGAAAATACTCTTCTGTATCTTCCATAATTACTTTGTTAAAGAACTGTAATTAACTTAAAAAGTAACACGACCGATACAGCTGTTTACGCATGAGAATATGAGATTTTGAGGTTATATACGTTTCGTTACTGCGCCGATTGCATGGACTTTTGACACATTATTAAAACTGACATAAAATAGATACATAATATTGCAAGATTGTTTTTCAACAGGATGATTACAATTTTCGTAGCCAATCATTAACAGTTTATGTGATAGCTAATTTAAAATTTTTAAATTACGTCTAAATTATATTTTAGCAATATAATAATAGGTAATAAACGAAACGTAACGCAGTAGTCATGGAAATGCCTAGCATTTTTTATGAAATACTACTATTTTAAGGTAGAAACGAATTTGAAGTATCAACTTCATGCTAACGCAAAACCGGGTTTTGCATGATCAAATCATTTATAAGTATATAAATGATTGAATAGGCGATGAAAACAGAATTTCCAAAACATAAAAAAGAATAGCACTCCGGGAGTGCCGGCAGAAGTGAAAACTTCAATATTAACGTTGTGTTTAATTTATAAGTATAAAAGTAGGTACTATCATTTATGAGGTAGAATACAATGTTTATTTATTGCGCTATCGTACACAAATATGACAATTTATATGTTGTTATTTATTCACATTTACGAATACACAACAGTGTATTTACTATACAACAGTCAAGCAATCAGCTGTCACCATCCTTGGATACGCGTGGGACGCTGTACATAAACACACACGGTCATTCGCGCAAGCGCCCTGTGCCGCCTAAACAGAGCAGCACACTCAGGCACGGTAGAAAGAGTGGGAGATACTAGTTCCTCTCCCTTCCCCTCGATCTTACGCTTTTTCGATCAGCATCACGTGACCCTGACGCGAGTTTGAAAGTTTTTACCCATACAAAAAAAAGTGCTCAGCGCCGCTAAAGAAGTTTTCACTTCAAAAAAACTAGACTATAATCAACTATTATAATGTTTAGCAAAATGGATCATCACGACATGCACGGCAGCAAGTTCGTAACAATCTCAAACAGCGATAGCGTGATAGCCTGATAGCTTTATGCCCATGGCATTTTGGGCATTATGGTGAGGATCCTTCAAGGATGTTTTTAGATACAGATTTCTCAAAAATGAGAAATTCTTGTGTTCTGTTCTGAATAATAAATGGGACACCCGGATGAAACGAACCGCACCGCGTGGAAGTTCCGGCCCGCACCCAGTGCAACACCACCTTGAGTTAACATTTTGTTGTTTTTCTATATGTTGATGCACTGCCAGCGTATCGCTGTGGCGCAAAGTGGCAACTTTGCTATGCAAAATATACCTAAAGTTGCTAATACCCATGAAGCTATAGATAAACATGGAGGCCTCACTTCCAATACCTACTTGATGCTCAGTCTGTATTTACTATCTTGCTCTCTGTGGGCCGACTTCTCTTTCTAAGTATGATAACCTTCTAAGCAAGAAATCACCATTTAAACAAGTTTAAACACTTACGCGTGGAATTTTATATCACATCCTTGACGCCACTTAATACCGCAACCACGCACTATACAATTTTGCACCATTTTTTGAGTTTATACTTATAATTAACTTTAAATATGTTAAAAACCAAAACAATAATAAACAACCGCCATATTGTTTATTGATAGTTGACATGTAGTACCAATGTTGCCACATTACGTACTGAATCCATAGACAATGGGAATTTAATTCACTGATTTCCTGATTCAACAACCCAATCATGCATAATAAATGGCATATAATTTTTCAATTTCCACATTAATAATCGTAGTCGAACTATAGAGTTATTTATAAATCATTTTACTTGCATTTTTGGTTAGTATGGTCTATTTCTATAATTAACTAGGAGATACTAATAAGAAGATAGCAACATTGTACAAATACACGAAAGAGAAGTCGGCCCACAGAGAGTGAGATACAGACATGTAGGTATTTGGATCAAGCTGTTCTTCCCGGTTTGGCCTCCATGTTTATCTATAGCTTCATGCTAATACCCTCGCCTCGCCTAATCAGGAGACCAATGCCAGGGAATAAACCCATCACTTTTCGCCAGTGATAACTGTGATAAGATAAGAAACTACCATTTTCTAATCTATGTCACTTGTTGCAACATTGTTAGCCTACTTATTTAAGAAGGTAGTTCTTCCAGCAATAATTTTTGTTGTTTGGCATGAATAGCCAAGTTTTAAAGACGAAATTGGCAAGGAAGTCTATCTGACAGATTCATTTAAAATTAGGTGATTTGTTTGCTCGTCAGCTCGCAGCTCCTCCTGTTTATTCATCACGCGGCGGCGAGTCAAGTGAAATAGGTGAAATAGGTACCCACCACGAAATCCACGAATACAAATTATTGTAATCGCATTGTAATTTTTACCCCCGAACACAGTGAACGCTGAATAAGGTATTAATTATTTTGTATTGTTTCTATTCATTGTTATTGAAATTGTGAAGTTTACTTCGTAATCCTAACAAAACTTCAGGAATATTTTTGTTATCGGTGAGTTAATACCTGTTTCAATTCGGCAATAAAATTATCTGATTATTAAATATATTTTTCTTTTAAATTTATGACCGTATGAGTCGATTATTTTTTGGTGGAGAATATCTTAACTGCATTAGTGTGACTTCAAAAGTTTAATTTACATAATATCGTCGTACCGGCTAATAGCGAAGTGTAAATTGTTCTGTATTTAGTTTTTCTTCGACAGAAAATGAAGAAAATTGTGATTTTCGGCTCCACTGGCATGACAGGCCTGTGCGCTTTAGAGGCCGCTGTGAAAAAAGGTATCGTTATTGAGTTTTTACAATGTTATTTCTTGTCAAACTAGTCTGAGGTTATGTAAACTTTTCCAATTAGATTCTTGTTAGAAACTTGTTTAAGTTAAGTACCATAATGCTATCCTTATTGCTTTTTTGTTTATTGTTTACCTGCCATTTTTTGTGTTTGTTGTTGTGTTGTATACTTACTTTATACCGCCGCTTTACCTGCGTGTAATTCTGTTCACGTTTCCCATGGGAACATATTCCAGGGATAAAAAGCCTTGTGGTATTCTGGATTATAATCTATCCCTGTACCTACCAAATTTTATCTAACCATGTTTAGCCATTGGATGGTATTCTAACATCCCCACAAACTTTCACAGCTATAGTAGGTTTAAAAAAATAACAATATTGCACTTTTTTAATTTGCCTTCACAATCCACATTCACCTGTGTATTACAGATGTAATAAATAAAAAATAAAAAACTTCATACATTATTTTTATCTTAAGATGAATGTAAGTAGATAAAAAACAACAACATTATTTTTTTATGCAAATATTCTAGTCATATCTTAAGTAGAAGTACTTTAACATAGCATTGTTAAATTCTGAATAATTACGTACAACAATGCTATTTAGATTAATAAATTTGGATTTTAAGCGGGCTAACTGTGCATAACTTTTCATTAAGTAGATAATTATGTTTAGTCCACACTAAAACTGAGTATAAAATGGCTGTTCGTTTTTTTTAATCGTGTTTTTTGTTTATGGTTTTAATCTTGATAAGACGTGCCAGCCCCATCTTACCTTATAGCAATATACTTACCTATCTTCAAATTATTTACATATAAAGAATGTTTAATCACAAGTATCTTCTGGTGACTTTTGGCTGATGTGACATAACAAAACAAAAAATTTTTCATCCAGACAGTTTGACTTTAAATCACTCATTAGTGACTCTCTTTCAACTCCGTTCTGTACCGTCCATCAGCAAATGTTGCATCCTGAACGCTATTAACGTTGGCAATTTGAAGTAACAATACAGTACACACTTTAGTACCATAAATGGGCCAGATTGACCCAGGACCACAGATTGAGTGTTATTATTAGTCATAACACAAATGTCATGATTTTGGTTTTTTCCTATTTGACCCCACCAACTTGGTCCCCACAGGTGACAACTAGGATTCCAGGATCCAAATAAATTGGATAAAATATCCCGATTTTCCCAGTGGGTGATAACAGGAGTGGGTGATTTGGAAAAAAGTTATGATTCAGGCATCTTCATGGACTGGTCCTAACCCCCTTTTTTTTTTCCGTGCGGAAATCCTCATGGATACCCACGAGGATAATAGGTCCTAACCCTAGGCGCAAACTTGGCGACAGCGGCAGTTCGGCGTCTCTAGACGCGACGACAGTTTGCGGCTGACATAGCGCCACTAGACGCGACGACTTCCCTAGCTTGTTGTCGTCGAGACTCCGCGTCATGACGCCAAGTGTGCGAAGCTTAGAACAAAATATATGAAATTCTCGGCCGCAGCCTGTCGTCGCGTCTAGTCGCTGTCGCGTGTCGCCCAGTGTGCGCTAGTGACAAACTAAAACTGTATCTATAACATAAGAACCGACTTATATGGTAAAGGTATGTCGCCAACCTTAACTGCGTCAACACCATTTGACCGAGGTTATATTATAATTGCGACTGGCGACTCGACTACTCAAGGTACACTGGGTTCAAAGTAGCAAAGTATTATACTATTCAGAATTAACATAGGTATTTTTTTTTATGAATACAACAATACTTTGTTTACACAGGTATATTATATTGAAAGTATTATCACCGATTACCTACTACCTTTTTTATATAGGACACGTCAAAATGACCACCTCGCCTGATGGTAAGCTAAAGGTAAAGTCTCAGGACTGGGGTCACCACACTCACCACTACATACAACGGTAGTGCTATAATGGCGGCCCTCAGCTTGACGGCCTCAACAAATACTTTTTCACGCCCCGCTTAAAGGCCCCAGGACTATAGGAGTAAGGAAACTCGGACATGTGGGTTTCCTCACGATGTTTTTCCTTCACCATCAGCAGATGCTAAATCATGTGATTAGCAATATAAATTCCACAAAGTGAAATTCACATTGGTACTGTCCGGCCGGATTCGAACTCGATACCTCTGAGTAAAGGCCGCGTCTTTATCCATTCTGCTACCATCGCTTATTAGTCCTAAGATGGGTAACCATACGAACATCTATAGCAGTCGTTACGGATAGTTGAAGACCTAAAAACTTGACAATATTTTTTTGTTTCGTAAGGGGAAATGGCAAATGGCATACCGCGTGGTTGTAGCTACTAAAACCCCTACGTTGTGCCATACTCAGCGCCTTTTTGAAAGGGCCTGAAACCGTAAAAGAATACTTCTATGGCGACCTACCAAGCGTATGGCCGCAGTGTGTCGCGGTCCCCTCGACAACTGGTCTAACTACAGAAATTGGATATCGCAAATAGGTTGTGGAGGTTAGATACCAGTCGAAAAAAAATCTAAGTTCGGTCAGCGTAGTTCGAAAAACTGTGTTGCGTAAAAGATTCCGAATATGATTGGCAGTACTATACTATCTCTAGTGTCACCCTAAAACGTATATATAGGAGAACTAGCTTTTGCCCGCGGCTTCGCCCGCGTGGATGTTGGTTATCGCGACCAAACATAGCCTATGTTCATTCTTGAGGTCTAATCTACTCCTATATCGAATTTCATCAAAATCGGTTCAGCGGTTCAGGCGTGAAAGCGTAACAGACAGACAGACAGAGTTTCGCATTTATAATAGTATGGATTAGTATGGATTTCAAATACCTATCCAAGGCGTGTTCTCCTTTCGTGTCGATGTTACCATCGTGGTGTAGTAATTGGTTTGGCAGTGCCGCTACTTACGGAGAGGGCTTGAGTATCCAGGGCGTTTAGGTAGCTTAGTTGGTCACAGTATTTTCCCTAGAAAGGGAATAGTCACAGGTTCAAATCCTGTCTTGTGGCACATATGTTCATAATTCAGTCTTGGTCTAGCCTAGATTTCATGTCGATCTCCTAAAGGTTGAAAAAGGTACCTATTCTTGTAACCAAAAGAATACCTTTTTAAAATTTAGGAGATCGACATGAGATCGAGACTGCACCGAGACTGAATTCTAAAGTGACAATGTACTTTAGCTGCGCAGAAAGTGTTTTTTAGACCTCTTCATAATCATAATCATTTTTATTCATGAAACATAGGTTAGTTAAAGGTCTCCTCTTTGGTGGTAAACGCGGGGCGTGATAGTATAGATGGCGCCACCCGAGAATATGCATAGTTAACGGTATGACAATGGACTCCTTTGCGTCGCGCAGTCGGGTAAAAAAAGATTAGATGTTGCACGCGGCTCCGCCCGCATGATACTCTAATCCCGCTCATGGGACCCACGGGAACCTATTTCCGGGATAAAAAGTAGCCTATGTGTTAGTCCAGACCATAATCTACCCTCGTACCAAATTTCAGCCAGATCCGTTCAGCCATTTTTGCGTGAAAGACATACTTATAAAACTTAGCGTTTAGAACATTAGAAGGAAATAGGATATAAAAACTACCAGACCAAAACTTATAATATAATAAATTCTTAATATGAAATTATACCTACTCAAAGAAATATTTCATGATAAAAGTTTCAGTAATGTAATTTAGTTTCGATGTTGATAATAGATGGCGCTTACCGATTTAAAAACAGGGTATGGTTTCGTTTCACTTTGCGACATAACGTGCACGTATTGATCCTGTACTTTGAATCGGTTCAGTAGTTTTTGATATTTTTGGTTAGTGCTGGTTTAGCCTTCGGGTTCAGCTGGGCACTTATAAATTCTTATCACGGTCTTGTATTGTAAGAAAGTCGTTGTTAATAATTATTAATTATTTAATTAACGTCAGTTTTGATTTTAGTCAATTACATTATTCGCTATTTTCGCTAATTAAATTAATTAGCACACATTAATTAAAATAATTATGAAAAATATTTTCTAAGTTATACAGTTTTAAATTGTATTGTCATTGTCATCAGAACTACGAGACTACGAGTAAAGACTTCTGCCAAATATCAGACCAATCAGGCTGATCTGAAAGGCAAACACTGAAAGGGGTTCAAATTTCAATTACTAGATTTGAACCAAACAAACAGATCGAGTTAAATAAAACTATTTAATAAAATAAACCTCGAGCTTCAAGCCTAGCTTTTAGCTTACTAGCTTGCAGCTAGTAGCTTAGCTTAGCTTTACTTTAACCAAGCAAACCAACTCAAATAATACACTCGAGAGCAATGAATCCGGGTCACTTAAAGAATCCTAAAAATCTCGGAAACTAAAAATGCTAGGTTAATGCAATAAATTGTATTTAATAGACAATGTAATACTCCTTAAATGAAGGTATTAAAACTTCTTAGTTATTGTAAAGTTATATCATAAAAAAATCAAATTTGAAAAAGGGCCACTTTCGAAGATGGAACTACGAAATTACAGCATTTGGTTTTGCTTTTGTTTGTAATCTGTCATTTATGTGGGTACATAAACCATGTTGATAGTGCTCTATATTCATTATTCAAGCTGAAATTATGTCGCTTACGCCTGAAGATTGCACCAGAATACTTACAATGCTGGAAACCGGCCGGAGTCAGCGCGATACAGCCAGGACTGTCGGTGTGTCGCTGTCAACAGTACAAAGAGTTCTCCGACGTTACGAAGAAACTGGTTCTAACCTACGCAGACCAGGAACGGGCAGAACCAGGTGTACCACAGCACGAGAAGACCGATACTTGGTGAACACCATGCTTCGAAATCGCTTTCTCACAGGAACTGAACTCACCAATCAGTTTCGACGCCTCGGAGGAAGTAACCCAAGTGCATGGACAGTAAGACGTCGGCTTGCTGAATCTAACTTAAAACCCCTTAGACCTGCAAACGGCCCTAAACTGGAGCGTGGGCATCGTATTTCGAGACTAAGATATGCCCAGAGCCACGTAAATTGGAGTATTGAAGATTGGTCAAAAGTTATGTTCTCCGACGAATCAAAATTTATGCTCTACAAGCACGATGGAAGACACAGAGTGTATCGAAGACCAGGGGAAAGATTCAAGCAAGCATGCATCGAAGAAAAAGTAGCCTACGGTGGTGGGTCTGTACTTGTGTGGGCCGGAATTTCTTCTGAAAGTCGCACAGAGCTGGTGATCATAGAAAACGGCTCTTTAACTAGCGTAAGATATGTGGAAGAAATCCTCAATGATCACGTTGGTCCATTTATGGTCAATTTAGGTGAGGATGCTATATTTATGCATGACAATGCCCGACCTCATACAGGTAGGATTGTGAATGACTACCTTCAAGAGATGAACATTACTCGTATGGAGTGGCCAGCGCGCAGCCCGGATATCAACCCGATCGAGCATGCTTGGGATGAGCTAGGCAGATGCGTAAAACAACGAAACCCTCCCCCAATCACGCTTCGTGAGCTCAAAATTGCTCTCACAGAGGAATGGGAGAATATTCCCCAAAATCGTATAAGGAACTTGGTGTACAGCATGCCAAACCGCGTAAACGCAGTAATGGAAGCACGAGGAGGCAATACGAAGTATTAAAATTCAAGAAAATCGTAATAAAGTTCAAAAATTTCATGTTTCCTATTTTTGTTTTAAGGAGAGATCAGCAGTTTTTTTCTTTATGTAATTTTGTGTTAATAAAATGTATGGTGACTCATATTTTTTTTACTTTCATTTAAGGAGTATTACATTGTCTATTAAATACAATTTATTGCATTAACCTATCATTTTTAGTTTCCGAGATTTTTAACATTCTTTAAGTGACCCGGATTCATTGCTCTCGAGTGTAGTTCTGAAAGATTTTGGGTGTACATTTGTAATTCAGTCACGCAGGTTCTAACCTCCAACGGCTGAAGCCGTTGAACTCATTAGGCTTAGGCTCAAATTTACTACAGGGAACCTATCCCCGAGCGTGCGGTTTTAGTCGGTTCGAATCCGATATAATCAGAGGGGATTTTCGTACGAAAAAAAGGGTCATTGAGCACCAGAGAGTAAGTATTTTCCTCGCACCCCCCGGGGTGCATTGGAGCCCTTCCTACACGTGTTTTTTTTTTATTCCACGTAGGTGGCAGACAAGCACGCGGCCCACCTGATGGGAAGCGGTCACCGTGGCCTATGGACGTGTGCAAGACTAGGGTATCCACACGTGCTGCCTACTTGATGGGAAGCAAAGGCACGGGGTGTAGATTATAAATAAATATTATACTTATGGATTCAACACACGTTGGCTTTGTTCTAATGTATTAAAATATGCGAGTACCTATCCACTTTACGTACCTAATGTATTTGTTTGTTTCCACGCGAAAATACTTATTATTACGTTAGGTAACAAAATTTAGTTGACGTATTTAATTATTATTTAATTTAGTTAGGAATTCTAAGTGCAACGCTCCAAACACAGTTCAAAGTTTATTCTAATCTACATCTATAGTCTATAAAAATAAATAAAATTGTTTCTGTTTGTAACAATTTTTGTATTTCTGTCTGTCTATTTGTGTCGACCTTCGTGGTTCGTTTTTATTTTTTTAAGTTTTTAATTTTTACTCTGCATTCTAATTTTTCTCTTTCAAAAATTAAGTGACTGCTTGTTACATCAGCTATCTGCCAGTAAAAGGCCCGTCAAAATAGGTCCAACCATTTCAGAGATAAGCCGGAATAGACAGACAACTTTTAGTCTGAGGCAGACAAATCAAATTTTTATAAATGTTGTTTTAGTATAATTATGTAGTATACGTACCGTGTATAACTACATCCAAATGCACCTAGTAAAAGTAGGTTATTTTGATATTACAAGCAGACACGCTAATTTTACTTATTAGTGTAGATATGAGTTATATTTCCTAGCTAATTGCAGAGCTATTGAGCTTTAACACGCCATGTCAAGGAGACTAAAACCTGCCTAATACGTAAATCGATTTTCTTATTCACTCAAGCATATAACATTGTACTTAAGTAGGTATATGTTTGTTTTGTATGTTTGTAAGTAGGTAAGCGGTGTGATCATTTACAAAGTAAATAGGCACACGAATAACTAGCTACGCCTTGCGGTTTTATCTGCTGTTAATTTTGAAAGATATTCTAAAAAAAATTCCAGAGACTTTGCTTTTAGCTTACCATCAGGCGAGGTGAAGTCATGTTGATGTGACCGGCATAAAAAAATGTAAATTAGCCGTGTGGACATAAATTCTTGTCTGTTTGTTTGTTCGCGATTGAAGCAAAAATTACTGAACGGATTTTGATGTGGTTATTTATTAGAAAGCTTTGGGCCAAACTTTAAAATCTGCTTTGTTTGATTGCAATGTTTGATTGCAATTGGTTAAGTAGAATTGAATATAAATACCAAAAAACGATAACCGACATACGCGCGGGTGGAGCCGCAGGCATCTACTAGTCTATAATATAAATTGTTAGAGCTGTTTAAGTGTTTACAACTGCAAGTAGCCACACTAAGTGGTATCGAATACGAAACCGGTTCGATTTCAATGTCTTGCATATTGCAGTGTAGTGCATAAAATTGCTTCATCATGACAATTAGGTAGGTATATAAAACTGGTGTAATTTTTATACACTAGTCTTTGCCCGCGGTTTCGCCCACGTGGAGATCGGTTTTCGCGTTTTTTGAGTATATCTCCGGGCGTCGGTTTTTGAGTATATCTTCGGTTCTAATCAACCGATTGTTATCAAATATGCGTAAGATTTCAGTAAGTCGGGCCAAGACATTTCAAACAAAAAAACAACATCAAAATCCCACTCTAGACCCAAGACAAGAATCGAAACCGCGCCCCCCAGTCGTAGCAGTCGAATGCACTACTGCTACGACACAGAGGCTGTCTTCTATATTTTTTTGAGATTCGTTTATTTTTTTGTCCAAAGTACCTAGGTACTTATATTTCACAATGTGCTTATTACTAACATGTGTATAAAATAATTTCGAATTAGTTATTATATATTAGTTAATACTGTTATATTATAAAGGAATATGTAAAGATGGTGTGATTTGATGAGGCCGTCAAGCTGAGTGCCACCATTGTTAACATGGTACGTGTATGTAATGGTGACCCCCTTTCCTGAGACTTTACCTTCAGCTTACCTTCAGGCGAGGTGAAGTCAAATTGACGTGTCCTATATATAAAACAATAAATTAAAAAAGTAAATAAATAAAACATTTTCAACAGGACTATCCGTTCGCGCGTTCGTCCGAGACCCTGCAAAGGTCCCTGAACACCTGAAAGACAAGGTTGAAGTTTTCCAAGGCAATGTCTTGGAGCCCGACTCAGTGAACGAAGCTGTTACAGGCGTGGACGGTGTGGTCATCTGTCTCGGCACCAACAACTGCTTGGACCCAACATCTGACATGTCTGAGGGTACGAAGAACATCATAGATGCCATGAGGGCGAATAACGTGAAGACTGTGTCTGCGTGTCTGTCTGCTTTCCTGTTCTACGAGCCTAGTAAGGTCCCTCCGAGGTTCGTGGATTTGAACGAAGACCACAAGAGGATGTATGAAGCTCTGAGCGAGAGTGCGCTGGATTATATAGCTGTGTACCCACCGCACATTGCTAGTAAGTGTATCTTTTTTTTATACATTGTAGGTGACAGACAAGCACACGGACCACCTGATGGGAAACGGTCACCGTGACCTATGGACGTGTGAGATACTAAGGGTGTCACACACGCGCTGCCTACCCTTAAGGGAAGGGGGTGTGGTACAGTGAGCTCTGCCTCACTGTATCCCCTCCTCTAATCGAGAGGTTCCGGGTTCGAATCCAGGGCGTTACACTACCAATGTGAGCCAACTTCTAACACCAGCTATTTAGCTTAGCTGGAGTGGGCTTAGTAATCGAATATCGAATGCTAATACTCTTTAGAAAAAATATAACAAGAATGTGTAGGTAATGTGCTATCTCCGGGGTGCAAGGAAATCGCCTTAGGGCCACCTTACACCTGTTTGAAGACCCGAGACGGTGTGTGGTTTTAGTCGGTTCGAATTCGACAACTGTCCTCACTGCCCGCGAGTTTGGTATCTTTTTGTACAGAAATTACAACAACCCCAGTCGGCCATTGGGGGTACTTGGAACTCGTACGGCATCTAGAATAGAATACGATCTAATTTATGTACCAAAAAAATAATTGGAACGAATGAGTACAGAATGAATTATAAACCAATTAACTATAACAAAGAAAATTGAAGTGGGTAAGTTGGCCGGGGTCGACTTCGGAAAACATGCGCCGACGCCGACCGAAATTTAACCTAATGGCGGAACCACACTTCGTTATTCGCCTTTATTCACGTGTATAAATTGAAGTGGGGAGGCCTTATTCGTGTATATTTGCTTTATTCGCATGAATATTCGCTTTAGTCACTCTTCTATTTATACATATTCGACATGGTTGCCATATGGAAACAAACTGTCACTCTTCTATGACGAATTGTGGAGGTTTTATTCATCTATAAGAATTTCCTCGACTACAAAATAGGCGAATAGCGAAGTGTGATTCCGCCATAACATTTTTTTTTCAATACATCATTATGTTTGTGTGTTTTGTAAGGTCGACCGCGGCGTGCCTACCCATTTACATGGACCTCCAAAATCTTAAAAAAGAAAATCTTGAAAAAAAAAATTGTGGCTAAACGTATAGATTAAAAATTAATAGCACAGAATACCTATTATATACATGTATACAGTTTAGAAGCTAACAAAATAATTAACATACAATGCTATTTTATATAGTTACGTTAGCCTTGACTTAAGGACCTATGGCCCCAGCGATGGTGTCTCTTGGGTCACTTTATATTCCTGCTCTTGAAGACACGAGACGGCGTGCGGTTTTAGTCGGTTCAATTTCGAAATTAACACAACCGCGGCCAGCAAGGGCGGTTACGTCGGATTTATTGTTTAAAAAACATTCTGGCTTAATGTGGGTTGGTGGATCGGATTATGTCCTTAGAATGTCTCCTAGGACCTTTTTCCTTCACCGTCAGAAGATGGTAAATCATGTGATTAGCACAAATAAATTCCACAAAGTGAAATTCACATCGGTACTGTCCGGCCGGATTCGAACTCGATACCTCTGAGTAGAGGGCGCATCCTAATACATTCAGCTACCATCGCTTACCAAGTAAAATAAATATTCTACGATATTCTATACAGCGCTCTCTAGACCCAAGCCTAGTTTAACTTGCTTGTCTTATGGGTACGACAAAAAACAATTTATCATGAACTCATCATCATCTTCCTGCCCTTGTCCCAATTATTTGGGGTCGGCGCAACATGTCATTCTCCGCCATACATTCCTGTCCGATGTCATCTCCTCAGTCACTCCCTTCCTTTCCATATCGTCTTTCACGCATTCCATCCATCTTTTCTTAGGCCTACCTCTGCCCCTGTAGCCCTCCACATTCATACTTTGAACCTTTTTAACAACATTACTTTCATCTCTTACATCTTTCGTTCTTTCTCCTCTAGCTTTTGCCAAGCGGTAAATATCTTATTTATCATGAACTCCATTTTGTATTTGGTTAACAGTGTTGTATGTTCGTTGAATTCAGGGAAACAGTGGCGGCAGTGATTCACAGAAACCGACGATGTATCAACTGACTTGTTGTCAACTTGAAGACATGAGCTTATTAGGAAATACCGGTTTTAATTACAGATATTAAGTGTATGAAACAGGGCCGAAATAAGCTAATTAAATTTATTACTAGCCGTGCCCGCGACGCGTAGTTTTGGATTTTTAGTTTTTTTTTTTGCATGTAACCCTATTTTTTTTTCTTAATAAAAGTACCCTAGTAGTTATGCCTATATGCCAATGAAAGTCTTATCAAAATCGACTTACTCGTTCCACAGATTGTCCAATTCAAAATTCAATACCTACAATTAAAAGAAAAAAAGAACAGCAATTAAAAAAAGACGAGAAAACAATTAGATTTTTTTTATAATTATGTTTCGTACTCATACGCATTTATTTGAAACCTGTTATTTTAATCAATATTACACACAGAAAAGAGAAGTAAGTAGAAGTGGTAAGTGGGCGTGGCACGCGTGTCACTTGTACGCGTTGTTTCGCAAGGTTTGCATAGTGAGATAGAGCGAGAGAGAGAGATTATCTGAAGTTTTTCTTATGTCAAAGTTTGTTTGATTCAAAATACGAATCGTCGTAAATATTTTTTTTATCTATAGCAAATAAATCTCTAACACGAACTAGTAAGGTGTATTTTCGTTTTGCAGTATGCATAATTTAGGCTAATTTGGTATGGAAGATATGCGACTGGTTGTATGTGTGAGTTTGGCGACAGCGGTTCCCCTTATGAATAAGTAGTATCACACTTCCATCGTAGTTGGTATTCTTTATTCCGTGATATTACCATGTAGACACTTCAATTTCGTTTATTTGTAGAGATAATAATATATAGATGTATATTATCCCGTAGGTACATGCATTGTCTCTTGAGTCTATATTCCGTTTTGAAAATATTGTACCAACTTTATTTATTTTGCAAATGTAGGCAGGGGGCTACTACAAGCTCACAAGGTATCTCTACACTTGGCCTTACGGCATGCAACAATATCAAACGAAGTAGACATGTATAACACACTAACTTTATTTATTTTGCAAATGTAGGCAGGGGGCTACTACAAGCTCACAAGGTATCTCTACACTTGGCCTTACGGCATGCAACAATATCAAACGAAGTAGACATGTATAACACACTAACTTTATTTATTTTGCAAATGTAGGCAGGGGGCTACTACAAGCTCACAAGGTATCTCTACACTTGGCCTTACGGCATGCAACAATATCAAACGAAGTAGACATGTATAACACACTAACTTTATTTATTTTGCAAATGTAGGCAGGGGGCTACTACAAGCTCACAAGGTATCTCTACACTTGGCCTTACGGCATGCAACAATATCAAACGAAGTAGACATGTATAACACACTAACTTTATTTATTTTGCAAATGTAGGCAGGGGGCTACTACAAGCTCACAAGGTATCTCTACACTTGGCCTTACGGCATGCAACAATATCAAACGAAGTAGACATGTATAACACACTAACTTTATTTATTTTGCAAATGTAGGCAGGGGGTTACTACAAGTTCACGAAGTATCTCTATACTTGGTCTTACGGCATGCAACAATATCAAACGAAGTAGACATGTATAACACACTAACTTTCATTCACTTGTTCTAGATGAGCCAAGCGGCGAGTTCACAGTGGAGGTTAATCCGAAGAGCTCCCCAGGGCGCGCGATCTCCAAGTGGGACCTTGGCGCCTTCCTCGTAGACTCGCTCAGCGAACCTAAGTTTTATAAAACCATCGTCGGCCTTGCGCAGAAACCCGCTTAAACGTTACCGTGGTAGCTGCCGAACTGAGAGCGTTTGTAAGATGACCTTGAATGTATGATGTAGTGCACTTGATATCATGTTTAAGGTACTTTGACTGTAGCTTGTAGTTTGATGCCTGTAGCACACCTCCACGGCGAAACCGCTGTTGTAGTTTCGCTACGCAACAGTAGTATATTATACTGTATGGCGAAATAGAGGCGAAGATGTAGATAGCCGTTGCAGCTATTAATGGGTTTATGTCATATTGGGCATTTATCGGGTGTTTACTATTTATGCCCAAAATGCCCGGGCATAAACTCATATTACCTATATACCTATTTGGGTTTACGCCCGACGTAAATCGGGCGGATTGAATAAATGCCCAAAGTTTTGCAGCGCCTGAGCGGGCGAAATCATGTTAAAAAGATTGTCATAGTCAGTTTTATAAGAGTTGAGAATTTCGCTTCTCTTTCACATAATGTTCACGCCTTTTCCCCTTTGGGGTAGGCAGTGACAACAACCCGCCATTCGCTTCTTTCTTTACATACTTCACGCGCTCCCTCTACTGTCATTAAACCTTTCACGCAAGCTCGCCGGTTTCGAGTGCTTTTCGCATACCAAAAAATTGACAAATCGCGGCGAAATTGTTTCGCCGTTTTGGTTTCGCAACGGAGGTGTAATACTGGCATGAATGTAGTTAGTTAGTTCAGGGCCTTAACGTTTTGTCAAATTTGCTTCTCTCGTAAAGAAAAAGCCAGTCTCGAAATATTTGTAGTGTAGGGACTAGCACTCGGTCGTGTCTGCGCTTGATAGATACTTAAATGATGTACATTCGCGATCGGAAACATTAAACAATTTAACCAAGATGTATAATGTTTTGGACAATTTCAAATATCTAGGGCGTGTCTGGTAGCTCTTTTGGTCAGAGTATTCCCTCTGTAAGGGACTAGTTGTGGGTTCAAGTCCCGTCCTTCACTTTTCTAAACTAAACCTAGACCTTTAGGGTCCGCAGCGTGTGGGTGACGCCCTTGGTGTTGCACACGTCCATAGGCCACGGTGACCGCTTACCATCAGGTGGGCCATGTGCTTGTCTGCCACCTACGTGATATAAAAATCTAGGAAAAGTTAAAATTTGATTGAATTTACAAATGAACATTACATTGAAATAATGAACTGCTTGAGTTTTAAAGTGTATTTAAGGCAGACGGAGGCGCGAGGCGGTCAAAATGCCCGCGACGCACTCTTATTATTACTGTCATTAGATCGCATTTAGCCCGCGTATGTCTGACAAGGGACATGAGCTATTGCGCGGACAAATGCAACCTTATTGTCGTACAAATAAGAGTGCGTCGCGGTCATTTTGACCGCCCCGCACCTCTGTCTGCTTATCGGCTCACGGGTACGAAAGCGGAGGTTTTTAAAAGGTGTATCTACAAGGGAAGAATTCTACGTAGATACTTCTATCTACGTAGAATAAACATTCACAATTATTTTGATTTTTATAATGAACTTAAATGAATAAATTATGTATGTATATATACAAAATGTGAATAAGGAAGTATTAACACTTGACCTGCGCTCTTAGTTCGGCTGAGTACAATGTACAGTAGATACGTAAATTATAGAATAAATAGGTAATACTTGATGTAACTACACGTGTTGTGTCTTATGTCGCACTCAGGAATGTGATACCTAATGTATTGTTATGCACATCTATAGAACAAATATACATTGGTACTGCAAAATTTGTTTTTTATTACCCTACAGTTCCGAATTTCAGACATACTGAATAGGACAGGAAATTTTCACAATTATTTCTTCAATTCTTTGATTTCGTAAAAATATAATATACTAGTTAATGCCCACGGCTTCTTCCAAATGGATGTCGATACAGGCTCCGAGGTGAAGTCTCCGAGGTTTTAGTCGATTCGATTCCGACAACCACCCCATAGTACGGTGCGTTGTGCTTACCGGACTACTGCGACTAAAAAGTAGCATTAGTTCGGTATCCCGGACTAATCACTGAACTACTGCGAATAGGGGCAATTTCCGTACGATAAAAAAGGGTATGATAACGAAACCTACAAATCGCGTAGGTACCTACCACTTTATCCTACGTTCACACGGAGCCACGTTTATCCATATATTTAAGCCATCGGATCGGTTTTTTGCAGGATTCCGTTTAGCTGCAATAGGATTTCAATGAATTAGTTCACACCTGCATTGGGTTTCAAGACACGGCAGAAAAAACCGAATCTTGCTGAAGTTGACTGTTTCCAGATCCGGCAAAACGTGGCTCCGTATGAACGTTTAGGGTTAGGTGATTATAGGTACTTAAGGACTGTCAAGCTTGTCGAAATTAAGGCATAGTGACATACTCTGCGTAAAAAAAACAAATGTATTATGTTGTTAATAAATTTTAATCATTTTTACTATTTTTTTTAACCACAACATCACAATATGCGACAACCTGTTTAGCCAGAACACCATTCACAGTAGAACTGTTCTCTTCTCTATTTTCTTCGCCAATTGCCTTTGAATTAGGAGGGTCATTTGTTTGATCATGGCTCAAATTCTGTGAATGATAAGGAGTCGATGGATCCTGGCTAGGAATCGTTGGACCATTGCTAGGTGTCAAAGGTCCATGGCTTGGTACGGAAAGATCATGATTTGGTATCAAACAACAATAGCAAGGTTTCGAAGGACCATTTCTTGGTTTGGAAGGATCATGGCTGGGTGGCAGAGGACCATGGTTCGGTGTCAAAGGACCATGTATGAGTGTCAAAGAACCATAAGTTAGAATGGAAGGACGGCTTGGTGTTGAAGGAACGTGACTCGGTGATGAGAAAGGATCATGGTTTGGTGTTGAGACACTGTGGCTTGGTATCGACGGACCTTGGCTTGGTGTCAAAGGTTCATGGTGTGGTGTTGAAAGATCCTCGTTTGGAATCGAGGCACCATGACTTGGACTGGAAGCACCATGACTAGGTGTCGTAGGACCATGGCTTGGGGTTGAAGGACCATGGCTGGGTGTTAAAGGATCATGGCTAGGTTTAGATGGACCATGGTTAGGTATCGATTGATCATGTGCTATATTCGTTAGACCATGAATTGAATTTGTATTCTCTGAAGATAGAGTCGACTTGCTTGCTTTACCAGAAGCCAGGGTCGTCAAACTGCTTGGATAGATGTCTGTGCCGCTAAGTGAGCTGGCGGGGCTCCATGGATACTTCACTTTGATCTTAATGGCCTTTGACCTATTGCTCTGTAGTGCACTACTATTGAAACGATCTAAATGCCAAGAACTCGAGGTGTGTGATCTGCTCTGCGCCGGCGGTTCAACCACCCTTCTCCTGTTCGTCTTCTTCACAATACTTATTGTCGTTTTACTGAAACTGCTCATGCTAGGAATGTCCAAAGTTGTAGTAGACTTCGGATTGACCGTGTCTCTCGTAGACGAAGCAAGGGAGGTAAACGAAAACATCTTATTAAATAGAGGTTTGACTTTCAAGACGGAGTACCAGCTTTCAGTACTCCATGGCGAAGTAATCATACTTAGGGTATTCGTGCGACACATAATGGGTGAGGTTAGAGATAGTGGATATTCTGCACTCCTTAGTATATTCGCCAAAGAAACTGCGCGTCTCCTCGGTACTCTAAAATCCATTCGGGTGATCGGTATATCGCTCATGCTCAGAGCCAATGGGATTGGCTTCCATTTTGAAGTTCTCAGATCCATAGTTGGTAAGTCACAAATGTTGATGTACATGTCTGGTCCGGTTGGACGTTACGCAGTATGGATTTTCGACATCGTAGCGATGGGGTAGCAAGCGTTGGCTACATCTATGAGCCACTGATATTCTTGCACACAACCACTCACAACAGATAGTATGTACTGTATTGGATCCATTTGGTTGCAGATGAGGCCTGCCTGCCCTAGTAGTACAGTGGTAATCAAATTTTTTGCCTATGGCCGAAGACCTTAACTCTATAATCTACCTTGCTAAAATTCTAACACTGGTTATCACAAATGCGATATGGTTTATGTTACAAGAGTTTATTGTTACGCATAATCACGCTTTTTTGCCCGTCAGAGTAGGCAGAGAGAACAGCCGTTACTTTTGTTCTTACTTATCTTATCAGACTCGTCGTCATTTAAATGTTAGAGTGTTAGGGAAAATTAAATTAAGAGAAGACTGCGAATTTAAGGAATTGAAATTACAGAAATGAAAACTGGCAATACTAATCAGCTTTTTTAGGAAGTTAAATTTAAACAGATTGGAAATGTGGATCTACCATTGGATATCAGAACTTCGTGAGAAAGCACTAGGTATATAGTAAGGTAGGTACGTAACTGTTCGTCAAAGTTATAAGTATATCAAACTCGCTATGCAAAATTCATCTCACGCTTATCTATGAAATAAAACGTAAGTATCTCCGCAAGTAGGTACAGCGTACTAAGTAGATAACTACCTATAGATTGAGGATGAGGGCCGTGGGTCGAACGGACGTCTTGTCCAACGGGGTCGCCGGCCGCAGGCAGGTCAATTTGACGACCACTGCACTAACTTGAACACAAACTAAACATACTCTTGCATTGATTATTTATTATATTTAATTTAATGTAATGCTTTGAAAATTATAGTTTTTTAAATATTGTTGCAATTTTGCGAGATTTATTTCATTATTTTTACTAATCTGTGCCAATTTGACACTAGACTTGTGACGGGTGTCGGTTTAATTTTTTTTAATGTCCATGACACACGTATGTAGGTACAAAGCGTTTTAATTTAAATAGTTTTGGAGCCATTTGAGCAAAGCATCATACATTATGCATTGCATACATTTATCAATGTCTACCTATCTTTTTTTAGATGCTAGTTCTAGTTCAGTTTTATAAGAAGGTTTAGGTATCTTTCCTTTACCTTCTTAACCAGGAAAAATACATAGGTGGTCGCCTGATGGGAAGCGGTCACCGTGGCCTATAGACGTTTGCAACAGCAGGGGCGTCACACTTAAGGTGAGAGGTGATTGCGAGCTCTGGCTACCCTACTTACCGCTGGGAACACAGCACGATGGTTATTATGGCCGCGGTCTTCTGTAGGGCGTAGACTGTACTATATTTTAGTGCGAAAGTGGTACCTAGTAGTTGAAATAGCTCATCGGAACACTCGCCATGACAGAGGCGATATAATACCTACCTACTGCCTATGAGGCTATGGTTCAGAAATGAAACTACTTAAATAAACTCAGAACTATATTTTTACAGGTAACCATTACTGATACTATACAATCTTATTAATAAAACAATATTAACACTATTTAACTCTATAACAATATTGCTATCTATAACAAATATTTACACGTTGAGGGCTTGCGCAGACGAGGGTGACGAACTGAATGACCGTAGCACGTTCTTATTATTATTAGTATAAGATTACATTTTGCTTGGCCGGCGACACGAGGTATTGCGCGGACAAAATGCAACCTTATCGTAGTACAAATAAGTGCGTCGGGGATATTTTGTCCACCATTGCACCTCGTCTGCGCACGCCTTTACAGTAGGCATCACATCTTGAGTTGATACCTGGGAGACAATTACTGATAAGTAATTAAAGTATAAATAAGCGATAACTTCAGATAAACAACTTTCGCAAAATAATATTAATAGCATGTCATTGTACTCATTGTATATATTTTAATGAGTCGTGATACCTACTGAACATAGGAATTTCAAAACTGAACAATATAAACCCGCCATGTTTGGACTCATTCGATTTGTCTGGTTATTACACTTACTAGAAAGTACGTAGTAATACGTTATAAAAAACATTTTTAAAACATTAAAATGTCTTTTGACCAAACCCCCCCACACAGTCAGACGGCAGTCGCGCCCGTAAAAGTCAAGTTATATCCCCATTCTAGAACCCATAATACAAGCTAGTTGAGTTACCTAACTTACTTCGAGTCTAGATAGCGTTGTGTAGAATGGCGTAGATTTTTTTATACTTGACAAGCACACGGCCCACCTGATGGGAAGTGGTCACCGTGGCCTATGGATGTAAGCAACACGAGGGACTTCACACTCGCGTTGCCGACCCTGAGGGGTTAGGAAGGGGTCCGTAGGCTAGGAAGGGTTGGCGGAGGGGAGGGGTCTAGTAAGCTCTTATTAAGTTTCAGGAGATATACAATATCAAGCTAACATTTAGGCAGCTTTCGCCTCAGTCTTCTGACCCTTGTACCTCTCATCCAGCCGTTCCGCGTCCAGCAACAACTTGCCCAGTTCCCCCGTCCTGAAGGCCTTGATCATAGTCCGGGCGACTTCGATCAGATCTGGTACATCGCGGAAGGTGTTGTCATAGTCCCGGATCTTTCGTATTCGATTGAATTTCAAGGCACCGGCGATGAGTACCTGTAAGAATAGGAATACTTGAATGTCAGGATCAGTAAAACACGCCTCCCACTCGCCACGGTGGACGCTGCTGCCTGCGGCCAATCCGGCCGGGGTGGGAGTGGCCCTCTAGAGGGCTGCTCCACGCTCTCCACGTGTCCCCCTGACTAGCAGAGGGGCGAGCTGATTGTCCGCCGCCTGTCACCCTATACCCCACCGTCGGCGAAGTGGCGCGATGCTCGCCTCAACCCTCCTTCGGGGGGAGGGTCGAGGGGGCCGTCTTAAAACCGTAGATGGCCCGGGATCAGCTGGGGTGCGAGGGATATGCCTATTGAGTAACCTTACACCCCGGTAATTAGATCCGAGACGGCGCGGCGTGCGGTTTTAGTCAATTCGATCCCGACATAACCACCCCCGATGGCCGATGGAGGTGGTATCCATGGGGATTTCCGCACGATAAAAAAAAAGGATCAGTAAAACAGAGGTGAACAAACAACCACATTTCACTATTTCACTGGCGGGCTTGCATGAAAGGCTTAACGACAGTAGAGGAAGCGCGTGAAGTATTTAAGGACAGCCTGATGGCGGGCCGTTGTCTCTGCCTACCCTAAAGGGAAAGGCGTGAGCATATGTATGTATTTCACCAATTTCAGGTTTTTGTATTAAACAATAGTGTTTTTTATTTTTCATACCACACAGGTGGGAGACAAGCACACGGCCCATCTGATGGGAAGCGGGCACCGTGGCATATGGACGTTTGTAACATCAGGGGCATCACACTCGCGGTTCCGGGAGGGAGGGGGGGAAGTTCAGGGGATAAGGGGGGGGGGGTTCCGTAAATCCCGGTGGGGCCCCAACAAACCCAATAATTTAATAGTTTATTTTAATTAGTGTGTGTTGTCTATTGTTCGAAAATTTACGTATAGATCAAAAGGTATTCGCGTATTTAGATCATTCACCTAAATATTGGTAGTTGCAGCAATTTCAAAAAAAAACGTTGAAGTTGCGTAGGTACAGTTGTCGCCAAAAGTTGCTAAACAGTTTTTGAATTATTCTGAATGTATGGAAGTCTGGATGTATGTTTGTTACTCTTTCACGCAAAAACGGCTGAATGGATCCGGCTGAAATCTGGTGTGGAGATAGATTATAGTCTTGAATAACATATAGGCTACTTTTTATCCTGGAAACAGGTTCCCGTAGGTCACGGTAGCGGGAACAGAATTTCAAGCAAGCGGAGTCGTGGGCAACAGCTAGTATTTCATGTTTTGTTTAACTTTTTACATCACTTAGGTGGCATACAAACACACAGCCCACCTGATGGGAAGCGGTCACCGTAGTCTATGGACGTGTGCAACACCAGGAGCGTCACACGCGCTGCTGATCCTCATCATTTTATGAAAGATTTAAGAACTAAGGTGATCAGTAAAATGGGATATGCTAAGCTATTTTTGCTGCTGTCTGTACCTACTGTGCTGTGGTTGACTGTTTGCATGTGGTCGTGCCATTTAAATATAATTTGTATAGTCTGTATACTGGGTAGTGACTTTCTCAACTTTATGCATACATTAACTTCTTAACCTACCCATTTCTTAACAAAAAAAACAATGCCAGTGAGGAATATGCCAATAAGGAATATGCATTAATTACAAGCTTATAATTTTATTTGCACTGTTCGTCTGTCAGTAAGTTGTCTATCAAAATTGCATCTGATTGAGCTGAAATTTTGCATATCCATTCAGTTTTTACACACATACAACATAAATAATAATAATAATGTACCATGTATTATTACAAACAACAATATTTATGAATGTTACAAACAGACACTTTTTGTAAATATTGAACTGTCAACCAACCTGGAGGGGGGGAGGTGTCACCATTATATTTATACACCATATTTTTAATCAATAATCAATCTACGACATTGTTAAAGAACATAAAAAATTATCCTATTATTAAAAACTTGAATTAGGTAAGTACATAAAATAATGTTTTGGCCACAAGTCTCCACTGCGAGCTGGAGTGGTAATGTATTTAAAAAAATGCTACCTTATTAATATCATCGCAGGGCTCTTTCAACCCCATGTAGTCCACATATTTGAACTTGCCGTTCTTGTTCAGCCAGTATAGCAAGTAGTCTGCGATGGCCTCCTCGCCCACCAAGTGGTCTTGCAGGGCTGCACACAGAGCCAGTTTTAGACCCATCTCTACATTTGTTACTGATGGTTCTAGGATACCTGTGGAGTGATATAAAAGAGTTAATTATTGGTCTAGACTAGAATGAATATTGCAAATTATTTCTTATTTTCCCAATTTTTTCACTACTAAGGTTACACAAGCGTACAGCAAAGTAGTTAAAATAATAGTGGTACTATTATAAAGGGCAAATGGTGGATGAACAGATAGATGGATGTTTGTTATTAATTTATGCTAAAACCGTTGAACCAATCTGAATCAAATTTTGGATAGATATAGATTATGATTATAGTCAGGAATAGCTGCTGCTGTTCATACTGAAAATAGGTGTTTTTTTAATGTTTTGTCTGTCGGACTGACTGCACCCCGCCTGGTGATAAGCTGAGGTGAAGTCCATAAATAGTAGCCACCATTTTCAGGTTGTTACACCTAGAATAGTGGCGCCTACCCAAAAGTCTTGACAGATGCTTTTTCAAGCCCCGCTTAAAGATTTATGAACATTGATCCATCTGACCTAAGATGACAGCCTACAGTCTGTGTACCAGTAGGCACTTGGACCCCAAGTTGTCCATAGGACCCTCCAGGTACACATACATTTTCAAATTGCTTGCTTTCTACCTAAATAGTCAAAAAAATGCTTACCAGGTGTATCTAACATAAAAATAAGTGGATCATTGTTGATCCTGATCTTCATCATAACACTTCTAGTTACACCTGCGACTGCGCCTGTAGGCAACGCGTGCTTTATACCTATATTATTAGACCTCAGCATATTAATGAGGGACGATTTGCCAACGTTTGGGACCCCCATGATCATCACATTGTAATCCAGCTCTTCACTTCTATTGTACCTGTTAGAGTCTTTAATTAAGTCCACCATGAGAGGCTTTAGCGTTTTAAGCCCCCGGCAGTTTTGGTCTTTACTATTCGTGAATACTACATGACTAATTTTTTGTTCTGCTAATAACTGTTCCTTTATTCTAGGTATTAACGATGTTATCGTCAAGTCTCTCTTGTTTAGCACTAGTATGTGAGGTTTTGTGCCTATTAGTGTGGAGGTAAAGATAGGGTTTCGACCTGTGAAGGGTATTCTTGCGTCATGTACTTCAATTACGCAGTCCACGCTTTTTAACTTCCGTTGCATTTGTTTTAGGCCCTTGTTCATGTGGCCGGGGAACCAGTGAAGGTAGTCTTTGCTTATAAATGGGCATTTTTTGCGGAAATTGTACGCCGCTGCATCGAATTTTGTTGCCATTACTCTTTGTTTTGGTTTCAAAATGTAAGGTTATGTTGGTTTATGTTTATGTGAAATGAATATTATGTTTAGAACGTCAATTATGTATCAAATTATTCATGAAATATGGGTTTAACATGGGAGTATTGGTTAAAATAACCAGTAAATTAGATACACAATGAAAACTGAAAATTAAAATAAAATAACTTGACAAGACAACAATGAAGTTAATGACGTTATGTAATAATGTTCAGAAACCTTGAAAGCTGAAAATAAAATAAAGTTTAGAAATTAGAATTTTATCACCCAGAAAAAGATTTATATCAAATAAAAACAAACATAAAATCGTATATAAGTTTTAGAATTTAGCGTTGATTACATTAAAGTTTGATTATTTACTGATCTTGAATATAGCCTGGATTTTATAATATACGACCTTTTTGTCTTCTAAATCAAAATGCAGTCTAGATTTAGCTGTGTCAATAATGCGTGTCAATGAAAGCAAAAAAATATTGACTTCGTTTTAAAAAATAGATATTGTTTATATTATTAAATTATATTTACTTAGATTAAATAATTTATTGGCGACAAAATGTCGCAAACTTTTTTATTAGAACCAGATGTAATAGCGGCCACTGAAAATGTTATGCCAGATCTCAATACCGATTTGATTCTTGCCAAGAACTTTTTGAAACAACAAAGCGCCGCCTCTGGAGACTCAGTGTAAGAAGCAGTTACTTCTTAGTCCTATTTAATTTATATCTACCTACAATGCACCATGTTTCACTGTCTCCAGTCTCTACAGAGCTTAAACCCCAATAAAAATACCCTGGTTGTTTTTTTATACAACTTAGGTGGGAGACAAGCACATGGCCCACCTGATGGGAACCGGTCACCGAGGCCTATGGACGTGTGCAGCACCAGGGGCGTCACACTCGTTACCAACCCTGGAGGTGAGGGTTGGGGGGAGGGGGGGGAGGGGGTGGGGGATTGTAGCGGAAGTGGTAAAGCCTCTCTTACCTTCTTTGTGACAAACACGCTGCTTAGGTTGGCCCACGTTTCGCGCGTAGCCAGCCTAGCCAGGGTGCTCTTTGGGGTGTTCCCCCACAAATTAAAAATTACTTTAAATTATGGTAGGTATTTTATTTTTTCTCCCCCTCTACAGATATGACCACTTAGTGGATGTCGTACAGAAGTTACTGTCTCAGAAGCCACCCGATGTGGTGGATAACTTCGAGCAATACAGCTGGGAGGTGAAGCAGGATAAGTTCAAACCCAACTTCGACCTCCTCCATGATTTGTACACGTCTCCTCCTCAGCTGAACCTCATTAGGAGTATGGACCAAATGTTTAGGGTATGTCCTCTATTCACCCTGCTGACATGAATATTTATACAACCGACTGGACGTATGGAGTAGGTACTTGCCTAGGTATATATGGGCCCCATCAAAAACGATGAGGGCTCTTGTTTTTCATACGGTAGTCACCTCGGAGACCCCATCGATGGCCAGTCGGGTCTTCAGATGCCAAGGTGGGCTGTAAGACACAAGGTGACCCGTAAGGTATTTCCTTCGCGCCTAGGAGGTTCGAAGGAACCACTGTGCAGTTCAGATTTGGTCCCAAATTGGTGAAGTAGACAAATTACATAATTTATCTACGTAATTGTGGGGATCTTTCTGCCGTTGTTAAGACACCTCCGCGGTGTAAAATCAAAACCCAGTATCTGTATGAAACTTTATAAAGAGAGCTAAATATATTTTCGTATCTTTGACAGCATGTCATTTTAAAAATACTATAACAATTTTGGGAGTAGGTAATGACTAGTAGTATCATATTGACATAATATTGGATAGTCTTTTTAAGTGGAGACACTCGTTTTTTACAATGTATCAGATAAGTACAAGGTTTTTAAATTAAATAACCGACTTTTCAATGAATCTTGTAACAATTCAGCTGGTAGCCAGTAAAGCCGAAAAGTTGGAGGACATGGGCGAGGAGGAACAGGAACTAGACTTGGAGGAGGACAATTTCAAGCCGAGGATATCTGATCTACTTGAGAACAACCACTTCTTCAAAGAGGTTATTAAATCATCCATAATATTATGGGGTTCTTCAAGAAGGGCATTAGAAGGTTTTTACAGGGTCGGGAGCGGGAGTGTGACGCCCCTGGTGTCCACAGGCTACGGTGACCTCTTACCATCAGTGTGCCATTTGCCTGACTGCCACCTAAGTGGTATAAAAAATACGACGAATACACGGACTTCGGGTTCTTAGGTGAAAGTCGATGCAACAGGAACCTGCGCTAAGATGATGATGAGAAAACGAAGAAAGAGTAGTATTAACACGATAACACCCCATTAAACCTATAAACAATAAGTCTGCCTGGGTCATTTCCCATTTAAATATCTAATAGGGGCTCTGTCAATCGCTATTTGCTGGCTACTGGTCACGCATCGGAAGTCTGCTGAACTGCTGCGCTGTTTTTGAAGAGTTTGTCTACAATACCTATGTACGTAGAGTTTTTATTGGTCTACAAAAAAGTTGCAATATGGACTTCTTGCAGGGCGGTTACGGTCTCCCAGACAGCGAATGTTACGCAGTTTACATATCCCTCATCATGCTCGGCATCAAGGAACCAGTTGCTGCTATAAGGTAGTTCTCCTATCTTAATCCATTTTAGGAGAACCAAAGCAATTACTTCTCTTCAATACATGCATACCTTCAGTGCTACCCTTCATCCATCACATTTCCTATCCATCATCATCCTTGCGTTAATTGCGGTCGGACTCCGAGGACCTCGGAGTCCGGGGTCTCCTTTCCGACTTTTACTTTTCCACTCGCACGATTTTCGGCATCCATGGTAATGAGTGAGACCATTGGCATGAATATCATCTTCTACGATGTCCAGCCAACACTTCTTTGGTCTACCCCTTTTACCGGAGCCCAGCCTAAAATTCTATGGTCTAACTACAATAAAGAGTTACCTATCTATCTATCTATCTACAGTATTCGATAGGTACCGCCAATGAATTGTAGAGTAGAGATCGCAGTCGCTTCACAGAAAATATCCAAAATTGTCTTTTTCGTAATTAAGTTGACCAACAAAAGTATGTGGTAATAAGTTTGTGTAAGTAAAGAGACATTAGTTAAGTAGGTAGGTACCTACCCTTTTTGTCATTTTCCATCAATTGAGTCTTAGATCTTAAGTTGAACCAGGATTTGTTCGCACAGGTTTTTCGGGAAGATCTTCGGCACGAAGGCAAACTACTACGTTGCTGAAACAGATCTTACCATAGAAGAACTTGACAGAAGAATTAGGGTAAGTCACTGAACGTTTATAAATAAGGATTGAAAGCAGTGACAGGTATGAGAGTCACCTTTTAAATCTTAGAACCTTAAAACAATCTTTGTTTCAGGAATTTGATTTAAAAGACATGCCTGGTGAGGGTGAGGGCGAGGGGGAAAGCCACCACAGTGAGGAGGAGCAAGAAGTGGGTCAGTTTGTGTATCTTTTCAATTAGGCCAGGTACCTTTTTGTTAAGTCCCTCAGGGTCAAGCCAACCTAGCCTGCATGTAAGCCGGTACACCTACTGATTGACGGGCGAGGAGGACTTCACCTCGCCTGATGGTAAGCTAAAAGCAAAGTCTCAGGAAGAGGGTCCCCATTACATACACCGACACTGCCATAATGGTAGCCCTCAACTTGACGGCCTTATCAAATGCTTTTCACGCCCCGCTTAAAGGACCCGGGACTGTAGGAGGAAGGGAACACGTGGGTTGGTAAAGAATTCCAGGTATTTGTAGTTCTTGATGGAATTGTTTGCACTGTATGTAGGTGATATCTCAGCCTTGCACGTGTTGTTCTGTATTGGAAAGGAGAGGGTGGAATTAGTTCGTGGAGCCATACCTACTCTATTTGAATAGCTCATGGTAAGGTCTCTGGTACAATAGTATACTTAGGTGTTCTGACACGGAATATCCGCGATGGTATTTATCCGACTGCGCCAGCGAGGGTAATGTTCTTGTTCAGTGTATCGTAGGCCTATATGTATAACGCTGGTAGTCATTTTCAGGTATGGAGGGAGAGATGCGCGAGCCGATATCGAAGGAACCCGTTCGTCCCAAGATGCCTCCGGAGCCGGTGATAACGTGGGCCCCACCCGCTCCTATACCGGTTGAAAGACCAGGTCAAGGGGTCAATAGGAAGGTATAATTACTTACTTTTTTTTAACTGTTATATAGTTCACGGCATCTAACTTGGTAAGGTTTTGGAGTAGTGGAGCCCACACTACTCCAAAATCTTGGTAAGTTAGATGCCGTGTATTATACCATCTACTGGGTTTATGCCCGGCATTAATCGGATGCTGCATTGAATAAATGCCCGAGAAATGCCCATAGTGACAGGGCATAAACTCATTACTGGTCGTGAACAGTGACGTTACTGTCCTGGCATTTTGACCATTTAATAAGGCGTAAGTAATAAACAACCGATTAATGTCCAAAATTCCAGGGCATATACCCATCGCTGGCCAGGACCCATCATAGCCCCCACCTGTTATGGTCGACATTGGACCTGGACTTGCTTTGGGCATTATGGCCCAAAATAGATAATTTGATTCAAGCAGGTCACTAAATAGTTTTATGCTCACCTGTACTTAAGTTACGATGTGTTTATCATGCAGGTATACTACGTGTGCAATAACCCCGGGGAGCCATGGATCTGCCTCCCGGACCTGACGCCAAGTCACATCCGTGTCGCCAGGCACACTGTACGCTGCATGACTGGGGATTTAGATGCCGAGGTAGCTCAACATCAATAGAAGATTCATTTATTATCGCGATCTCTATGCCGACCGTAGCGGTAGACGATGAGACGATGCGGATTCGATTCCTGCTCCGTGTAAATATTTATATGCATGAATATGAATATATTTGCTTTGGAGTCTTTCTATGTATACCTAAAATGTATGTATTTACAAAAATATGTTTACCCGTATTTAACGTCACGCTACACTCTACAGGATCTATAGTGACATATAAGTATTCAAATAAGTTAAACTTGCCGCGCTAGATGGCGCTGGACATAAAAATGTATCTTGTGTTTACCCGCATTTTAGAACGTCACAATGCAGGATCAATAAAATAGTGACGTGGTTCAACTTGTTATCGTTAGATGGCACTATGTATATACGATATCGCCACATTTTCATCCAGGTGTTGACATTCCCTCCATTCGAGGGCACCGAGCGCCACTACCTTCACGCGCAGATAGTCCGCATTGCTGCTGCCACATCTGTATCCCCGCAGGGTTTCTACACCTTTGGCTCCGGTGAGGAGGAAGAGGATCTCGATATGGAGGAGGGAGCTGGTAGGTTAATTCTTCCGTATTTGCTTCTCTTATCGCATAGGTTCGTAACGGCACACCACCAACTTTAGGACCCACGCTAACGTTAACCACACCTGCAAGCTGGCATACCTGGCTTGACGCCCTCATCAAATTCACGCCTGGTTTTAAACGACCCGGGACTGTAGTAGGAAGGAAACACATGCGCTGATAAAAGATTCCAAGTCTTTATGGTGCAGCAAAAACAAGAGGAACCGAACTGCTTGGTCCTTGATGGAATTGTTTGCACCGTGTGATGGTGATAGGCACCTCAGCCTTGCACGCGTAGTTCTGTATAGGAAAGGAGAGGGTGGGACTAATTGGAAGAGCTCATCGGAATACTCGCCATAGTGATTGACGAACGAGGCGACACATAAACGTGTCACAAAATTGAAGCAATGCCGATCTCAATTTGTATTCTCATTCCTTTCCTGGTGACGCGACGCGACGTGTCAAAACTCAAAGCTGGGAACTCTATTGTATGTTGACTAATCATTGATATTCCAGGTGATATGGCGTTCAATCTAAACCCGTTTTATCATGGCCACTCGTTGAAGGACCTATTAGACACCAACCTGACGTACTGGGTACATCACGGAAGACATATCCTCAAACAGGGCAGAACCATTTGGTGGAACCCTAATGTTCCGATGGTTTGTTGCTCAAACATGCCTATATAGTTAGTCAGTTATATTGCTCAAACTTGCATAGTTAGTGGGTTATATTGTTAAAATATATGTTCAGTTAGTTGGTTATGTTGCTAAAACGTGCCTATTTAGTCAGTTTTATTGCTCAGACATGTCTAGTTAGTCAGTTATATTGCTCAGACATATCTAGTTAGTCAGTTATATTACTCAAACATGCCTAGTTGGTTATATTGCTCAAACATGCTTAGTTAGTCGGTTATAATGCTTAAAATGATTATATATATTTGGTTCACAATGCTGGTAGGTCATCTAGTAACAGATTTGAGTACTGTTCGAGGCTAATCTTTTAGAAATTTAAAATAGCTGTTTCTATTTAAACTATAGTTGATGTTCAAACTAATAGGAAGAAGGTTTGGAAGAAGAGGAAGATGTAGATGCTCCCCCTCCTGTACCACCAGAGACGGGTCCTCCGCTTTTCACAACGCTCGCCGAGGACGATCGAATCGAGGGTCTTAAGCCCTGGAGCACCCGCATCAGCTCATTTCTTGTCCCTGAGAGAGCAGTCGTTACAATCAGAAGCAACATCTGGCCTGGAGCTGTGGCCTATGCTACAACTGGCAAGTAAGTAAGACTTATAAGAAGTGGATATAAACTCATCTTTAATCTGGTACATATTCTCTTTAACCTGGCAAATGTCCTCTTTAACCTGGAAAGTCGTGACTGAGTATGATCTCCCAATTAACAAAATATCAACGAATCCAAGGTTATGGGCACTATAATTAATAGCTCAGGATAATCTAGGGAGTACCATATTAAGAAGTACTTACTACGAAGTTTTTAGAGTTGGGAGGCATTATGTGATATGATACATTACACCGCGGTAGCCTAGTGGTTTGGGTAATGGACTGCTAAGACGAGGTCTCGGGTTCGATCCCAGGTTCACCATGGCACACCCCAATGACTTTTCGATGCTTTTCGAAGTTATGTATGTATTATCGCAGGTTTATAAGTGCCCGGTTAATGGCAATAGGCTCGCCACCATTGGGACCTAAACATAAACTGACGAAATGTGGGTGCTAGCACCTCTGCCTACCCCTTCGGGGATATAGGCGTGAGTTTATATATATATATATATATGTTTATATAGGTATTACACACCTGTTTTTTTCGGGAGTAGGCAGAGATAACATTCCACTATCAGCTTCTGTCCTTATATACTTCATCATCTGTATGTATAAAGTCTTCCAATTCGCAGTAGTGGTGTTTACGACCCTATTTTTTGAGAAGCCAGATATTATGTTGGTAAAATATTTTTTGAATTCTTTTTTTTTTGCCTCTCTTGAAACATCAAGCTTACACTCTTTGAGCCACGACATATCTGGCATTGTAAACGTTTCCAGGAAATCGGAGTGCTTATACGTCGGCTGGGGCTTGAAGTTCCAACCTCCTAACTTCACACCGCTCCAGTTACCGAAGCCGCAAGACGAGTACCCCATTGGACCCGAGATCCTGGAGATGGGCGATCCAACGTTCGCTGATGAAGAGGTAAGAATCTCCGAACTATTATTATGCCTACTAATATTACACTATGTAAAAAGTCCTTAAATTTAAGGTCTCTTTAACCTTCTACAATCTCTTTTTCCTGTCCCAGGCATACCGCATCGCTCACTTACCACCTCCGCCGCCACCGGAGCTGCCGGGCGAGGGAGAAGGCTTCGGCGAGGAGCTGGAGGATGAATAGTGTCCTATAGCTGCATATTTGTAACATGTAGGGAACTACTGAGATGGCATGATTTGATCAAGGTTGTGTTGAAGTTGGATGTGGGTTTATTTTATACTAGTTGTACCACGCGGCTTCACTCTTGACATAATTCGATCCCCCATGGCACTTATTTAATCCATACATGCCTATAGTCGCTCCACGGAAAATATCGAAGTTCAGCCGCATCACAGTTAGACTGGAAAGCCGACCCCAACTGAATTGGGAAAAAGGTTCAGAGAATGATGATGATGACGTATGGAAATTTGGTCGAATTGTTGACATTATATGATTACTGCTCCGCTGCCCTGACATTCAATACAAAAAGATTTTTTCAATTCAAACCCGTAGTTTCTGAGATTAGCGCATCAACCAAACAAACTCTAGCTTTATAATTTGGTATAAATTTATTCTAGTGGTAGAGAACGCTTACAACCGAAGCAAACCGATCGTAGCCATACTTATACACTTCCCGACGGACGCGAACGTGCCTAATTTTATTCAAAGCCGTGTACCTACCTTATTCAAGACGACTGTGAGCGACTTTTCTGCAGACCGTACCGTCGCATGCACCGAATTATTTTAACTTTATTTATTGTAATGATAATTATAATTATGATGGAAATATATATACTTTGTTACTTTTTATGAGAATGTTTTAATTTTATGTGCTAGAAGTTGTAGTAGTTACCTATATTCTATTCATTTGGGGTGTGTGGGCCGGAACCTCCATGTGGTGCACCCGGGTAACGGAGGCAGTACCTCACAATCGCAGGGGACACGCTGCTGCCTGCGGAAAGCACTGCCCTACCAAAGTCTTCGAATTTGGCAGGTATACCGGCTTACCTCACCTGCAAGCCGGTATACCTGCTGAACCATCGATAGTATTGATCGTTTTTTTATTTAGGAGCAACAATATAATCGATAGTATTGCACTCAATCAATAGTATTGCCTCATTTGAGCTATCGATAGGCGTATCGATAGTTTAGCTTTTTCAGATGAAAACTATCGATAGTTCGGCAACAATGGTATAAACCAAACTGTAAGGAGGAGGAGGTGCAAGCGGTCTCCTGGCTCCGAGGAGAAAGTCTCGGGTGCAACCAGAAACAACGCTAAGATCATCGCAGGCGACAGTTAAATAATTAAAACACGATTTTCCAAGAATGTAAAATTTATTGATAAGTATAACGAAGTCTCTATTTACCACCCAATCGGTAAGAGCCGTGATCATATCCAAAATGGTATCATACTATCACATTAATTATCGTAATATTATCACAAAATGGTACAACCATTATTCGTACGAACCTAATATTTCTTATACATCAAAACGTCTTATAAAATGTATTGGTTAAAAACCGAAAAGAGAAGTAGAAATGGTAAGTGGGCGGGCACGCGTGTCACTGGTATGCGTTGGTTCGCAAGGTTTGCATAGTTAGTATAGAAAGAGAGAGAGATTATCTGAAGTTTTTCTTAAGTCAAAGTTTGTTTGATTCAAAATACGATAATCACCGTAATTTTTTTTTTCTATAGCAAAGAAATCTCTAACACGAACTAGTAAGGTGTATTTTCATTTTGCAGTATGCATAATTTAGGCTAATTTGGTATGGCAGATATGCAATGTATTATTAACTGGTTGTATGTGTGAGTTTGGCGACAGCGGTTCCCCTTATGAATAAGTAGTATCACACTTCCATTATAGTAGGTATTCTTTATTCCGTGGTTAAGAAAGTGTGAAAACTACCTACTAAACAGCTGAACCGATTTTGATTAATGATAGATTCGTCATTACCGGTAGTGTATTAGGTATATTGTGAAATTTCAAAAAGTTGTATAGTATGTATTTATGTTTTCCCGGGTATTTTAGTCGAAAGTACTATTTATGACACATATATACATACACGCGTACTTTTTAAAACTAAATTAATTATTGCATTTATCACACGTGCCATAACTATACTTCAAGAAAAAAACAACTACTGTATATTTTTATAACATATTCGTTTAATATCATATTCTCCGGTGGCGCTTACATCAAAAAAGACGTAAGCGCCACCGCACACCGCCTTTTTTGAACGTATGTAAGGTCACCCTTATGTAGTTTATTTCTTATGCTTGTGTAGTTGGGGGGCGGACAGTTTGACCTTTCCGGGGAAGTTCCTGGCGATGTTCTCTTCCTTGACTGCCTTGAGGAGGTCTTTCTCTCGAGACGAGCTGGTCTTGTCTCGTAAGAACACTTGCACGGCTGTTTTAGCGGCCTTGCCTCGCTTACTGCCGCCCGGTGTGAGCTTGACCTTATATCTGAAAAGTACGGTTCATTTTAGTTACATGTTGCACACATTCATTGGCCACGGTGACCGCTTTCCATCACGTGGGTCGTGTGCTTGTCTACCACCTGAGTGGTATAAAAAATATTGCTTGGAATTTTGAGCCTGTTTGCCGCAACCCATAGGAAAATATTCCAGAGATAAAAGGGGTAGCTTATGTGTTATTTTAGATCATTAATCTATCCCTGTAACAAATTTCACCCAGATCTATTTAGCTGCTTAACCGTCATCGAGTAACAAACATCCAAATATCACAAAATTACACATTCATAATAATTAAGTAGATTGTGGCGGATGAACGAAGAAGATGAAAATAGAGCGCACTGAGTAATCTAAGAGCATTTCACTGAAAAATATAAATTACTTTGCTCAAAGACTAATCTTGAAAATATAAATTACTTTGCTCAAAAACGAATGTTGAAAATATAAATTACTTTGCACAAAAACGAATCTTGAAAATATAAATTACTTTGCACAAAAACTAATCTTGAAAATATAAATTACTTTGCTCAAAAACTAATCTTGAAAATATAAATTACTTTGCTCAAAAACGAATGTTGAAAATATAAATTACTTTGCTCAAAAACGAATCTTGAAAATATAAATTACTTTGCACAAAAACGAATCTCGAGCATCTATTTTTGATGCTGACTGTAACTAACATATGGAGGGTCATTTAAGTAGACTTACTTGTAGTTGTGCAGCGCCGAGTAGGGCGCCACGATGGGCACAGCGAACAGCAGCTCGTCCTCCGCGAAGGGACTGCCCGTCAGCTGGCACAGCATCTCCGTGTCTGCGTCCGGACCTTGCTGATCAGCCTGAGATGGACATACACCCTGTCTTAGTATTAACGTATTAATTATACAGCTCATAACCCCCTCCTCATCCCCCAATCCCCATCCCTAACCCTCCCTCCAACCCTGTAGGGGGGACCCTTCAGGTTCGGCAGCGCAAGTGTGACGCTCCTGATGTTGCACGGTGACCACTTCCCATCAGGTGGGCCGTGTGCTTGTCTGTTTTAGTTTATCGGCGCGTATATGTTACGGGCGCGGGCTTGTTAAAAATATCAAGGTCCAGCCAAATCCGCAGTTAAGACTGGTAAAGCGAACCCCAGATTCCGAGGTGAAAGCTTTGGATGCAACTGGGATTAACGCTAGGTTGAAGAATCAAGATTCTTGTTGTTACGGGCGCGACTGCCATCTGACTCCCCCCCCCTCCCCCCACCTCAACACAAAGATACAGTCTCCACAGTATACCTTACATGGACCATACTCTCACCTCTGGATCTAATTCCGGCTCCTCAGGATCTGACTCCGCCTCTAGCAGGAGGGGTGCAGGTTGGGGTATCTTCGGAGCACCCTTACCACCCTTGCTCTTGCCAGATTTCGCTGCAGCTGCCTTCTTCAGCGCTTTCTTGGATTCTTTGCCTGTTTTTCCTGACTGGAAAGTTAAAAATACAGATTACATAGGTGCCCTTTAGGCATCGAGCAAACGGAGGCGCGGGCAGGGACGGTTTTCTTATCGTGCGGAAATCCCCATGGATACTACCCCCTTCGGCCATCGGGGGTGGTTATGTCAGGATCAAACCGACTAAAACCGCATGCCATCTCGGGTCTTAATTACCGGGGTTTAAGGTTACCTGGTCTGTCAACAGGTAACCTTTGGCCGTCCTGTCACCCAACCGTCGTCGGCGCGCGGACAATCAGTCGCCCCTGCTCGCTCCCCACTGTGCCCTTTGCTAGTCAGAGGGACACGTAGAGAGCCTCGGAGCAGCCCTCTAGAGGGCCACTCTCACCCCGGCCGGGTTGGCCGCAGGCAGCAGCGTCTCCCGTGGCGAGTGGGGGGCGCTGCTCGCCTCCGTTGCTGGTATAGCCACTTACCTGGAGCAGTTCCATCATGTAAGTCCTGTCGTCCTCGTCCTGATCCTTGTACTTCTCCTTGATCTTCTTGAGCTTGCTCTTCTGGCCGCGCTTCACGCTCTTCTCGGCGGTCTTCTCTTCTTTCTTCCTTTCATCTTTATTCTCTTTCTGTGTTTTCTTGCCACCTTTCTTAGGTAGGGACGGGAATGTTGGCATTTTGTCATCAGCTGTTCGAAAATAGGAAATGTTTATTTAAAAATTTGCACATAACATTTTATAATTTGGCTAAGGGCTAATTTTTACGATGCAATTTCGGAGCAAAATACTATATAAAACTATTTCTAATGATTAATAATAATAATCGTTATTTATGAATATATGGTTGTTACGCAATTACGTGGTAGACACATAGTAGATGGGTTTAGATCAAGATTATTTTTGTCTCTTGACTTGACCTATCTGGTATTTGAAGATGCAATATTTTGTTAAAGTAGTTTAAACATGAGTTTTATATAACTTGCGTGCGTTTCAGTGCGTGCGTGCGTGCGTGCGTGCGTGCGTGCGTGTGTGTGTGTAATTCAACTCACTTGAAGTTTCCGACAATGTTCTCGAAATCTGGTTCTGCAGGGTCACTTGTCCCGTACCGTGGTCGACCTGGATATAATAAGCATAAATTTTAATACATTTAGGCCATATCTATATTCAATCCAATTTCCCTATTCCACTCTTACGTCTCTACAAGCTGTCTCCCGCTTTATAAGAATTTATCAGATTGGTTAACATACGTGATTACTGCTCCGCTCATATGGGTAATATCGTAATGATATATATAGCTAACCTTCATCGATACACAGGCTATTAAACACAAAAAGAATTTTCCAATTCAAACCAGTAGTTTCTGAGATAAGCGCGTTTAACAAACAAACTCTTCAGCTTCAAAATACCAGAATTTTTTTCTCACCTTGATATGAGTATCAGGTACATCATCGTCCGACGACTCCGGCTCTTCATCCGAGTCCTCTTCTCCCTTCTCCTGGCTCTCACTCTCTTGTTCTGTTCTCTCTTCTTCTACATCCAACTCTTCAACTGCTGTTCTGTTCTCTTCTGCTATCGAATCCAGTTTGGTTGCGTCTGGTTTTGCATCCTCTTTATCTGATGGTTCATCTGCAATGGGATATAAAGTTTTTTTTTTTGGACACGTCAACATGACTTCAGCTCGCCTGATGGTAAGCCAAAGGTAAAGTCTCGTGTCACCACTAAATACACATTCTACAGTTAACATCATAACTAAACTAGCTATTTTAACTGGCTTTGTCCGCGTGAATTTCTGGTACGATCCCGACATAACCACCCTTGATGGCCGACGGGGGTAATATCCATGAGGATTTCCCCACGATAAAAAAAAGGGTCGGCAGTGCGAGTGTGACGCCCCTGGTGTTGCGCACATCATTAGGCCACGGTAACCGCTTCCCATTAGGTGGGCCGTGTGCTTGTCTGCCACCAAGTAGTATACAAAAAAAAGGAGGAGTAAACGGACTCCATGGTCCACCATATAAACTTGATGCGATCAGGGCCTCGAATCTGCTAAAGGCAAACCACTGTAATACTACTGACACTCTAAAAAATGCCATTTAATTGTAGACTTTATTATTATCAAGTTAAAGTCTAAAATCAAATGATATTTTGTAGAGCGAATGAAAAAGTTAAATTCTTTTCATTTGATTTTAGACTTTAACTGTATAACGGTAAAGTCTACAATTAAATAGCTTTTAACAGTTTGCCTATAGCAGAATCGAGGCCCAGGAACTGCGCTAAGGTGCTTATGATAATGACTTACCATCATCAGACACGACGATCTCCACGTCTTCCTGCTCCTGCACGGATGTGACGTCAGACGTGTCTTCGACTGCTATCGCTTTCCTCTCGTCTTTATGGGCTTCAATACAGCTGTCTTCTAGCTATGGACGAAAGACCGTGCGTGTGAACATAGTGTCATATGTGTAGGTTTAAAGGTAAGACACGAAGGCATCTCCCGACCGAACTGAGCTGTCCGACTGGGGTAGTACCTCCGCCCTACAGAAAACCGCGGCCATAATAACCATAGTGTTGTGTTCCCGCCGGTAAGTAGGGTAGCCAGAGCTCACTGGAGGGATTCTGTGCTGTCAGCCTGGAGACCAAAGGCTTGAGTTATCGTCCCTGACTTGTGTGGACGTGAAAGGTTGGTGTCCCATTGTGGTGGGAGGGGAGGGGGGGGATACTTACGCCTACCGCACTAGCCAGTCACATAACCCATACTTGTCAATGGTGCCATGAATTATTCTTGCATTGTCTCCTGCATGCCTGTCCCCCCTCTTCAAGGCCAGTAGCACGAGTGTGACGCCCCTGGTGTTGCACACGTCCTTGGGTCACGATGACCGCTCCCCATCAGGATGGATCTTGTGCTCGTCTGCCACCTACGTAGTAAAAAACGATAGACGTTATGTCGGGCTTGAACCGAGTAAGACTGTACGCCGGGGACCCAAGGGCCATTTCCCTTAGGTTGGCTAGAAGGGTGACGGATGGCCGTCTTTTTACCTCCCCCCTCTGCGCTCGAAGAACCAACCCACCCTTTGCCTGCTCTCCACTGTATCCTCCGCTTGCCAAAGGGACACGAGGAGAGCCTCCAGCCCTATGCAAGACCTCTCCCACCTCTGTTGTAATAAACTTCATACGTAGGTACCCTGAACATGAAGCTGAACCCGAACTGCAGATGCTCCGGTAGCAGGTAGTTCTTCTTGCCGCGGATCATGAAGGAGCCGGTCGTGAGGTACTCGCCCGTGGGGGCCGATTTTGACACCTGGTGGGCATGGACCCACCACGCGCGGGTCAGCACCTTGGCCTCCCACGCGACGCTGGGGAGAGGGGGAGGGGGGTTAGCTGAGACCAGTGTCTTACATCTATATTAACTAGTCTGTGTTTGCGCCTCTGCGTTTTCGACTATATTAGATTGTGATAAAATATGCGTAGGATTTTAAATCTGATCAAAAAATTTTTAAATAGAAAAATACCATTTACAAATTCGTTCAGTACCTAGTTTTTGTTTCAACAGACAAACAGGCAAGAATTCCAAAAAAAATATTTTTGTATTCAGCTCCATATAAGATAACTCAAATATTTTTTTAAGATAAGATAAGATAAGATTCATTTATTTGTAAGTTTTTTAGTAATTTTTATTTCTCTGTGGGGGCAATGGCACCTTGAGTCGTGAAGGCAATGGGCTTCTTTCGGTGGATGGTTAGTTTGACGCAGCTACTTGACAATTTTATAATAATACTAGCGGACCCCACAGACGTTGTCCTACTCGACTGCAGCGCCATCTGCCGGGCTGATTTGTGAATCTAAGCCATTCAAGGCGCCACCCAAACGCATACAAAAAAATTCATTCAAAGCAGTCCAGCTGTTTAGGGGGAGTTCACTCTCAACACACGTACAGAAGAGATAGAAGAAATTGCCGTAAAATTTTCGCAGATATCCATTGAGTATGAGTTAAAAAGCTGCCATGGGGACGAAGTATATCACGGACAAAACCGCGTGGATCAACTAGTAAGATATAAACATACAAAAAACCATCCCCCTTTTTTTTTTTTTTATCGTGCGGAAATCCCCATGGATACCACCCCCGTCGGCCATCGGGGGTGGTTATGGCGGGATCGAACCGACTAAAACCGCACGTCGTCTCGGGCCTTAGTAACCGGGGTGTAAGGTTACCCAATGGGCATATCCCTCGCACCCCAGCTGACTCCGGGCCATCTACGGTTTTAAGATGGCCCCCTCGACCCCCCGAAAGGGGGGGTGGGGCGAACATCGCGCCACTTCGCCGACGGTGGGGTGTAGGGTGACAGGAGGCCGTCTTGTCACCCAACCGTCGGCGCGCAGACAGTCAGGTCGCCCCCCGCTCGCTCCCCACTGTGCCATCTGCTAGTCAGAGGGACACGTGGAGAGCCTCGGAGCAGCCCTCTAGAGGGCCACTCCCACCCCGGCCATCCCCCTCTTTATTTGTCTCATAAAACTGAAGCACTTATACCTGTAAGCGACAGCAGCCTGGCCAGCTTCAGCGAGCGTCTTGGGAGGCACCTCCCCCCCTCCAGGGTTCTTGATGATGACGGAGGAGGCGCCCGACAGCTCGGCGTGGACGTACAGGTCGGTGGCTCGCATGTAGCGCTTCACTAGCAGTTCGTTCTGTTGTTGGTCTCGCCCCGCGATTATCTGTTGAAAAATAAAGATTTAGAAAGAAAGAAAGATAGATTTGATTTTTTTTATACTACTTACATAAGTGGCAGACAAGCACACGGCCCACCTGATGGGAAGCGGTCACCGTGGCCTATGGACGTGTGCAACGCTAAGGGTCTTACACACGTGCTGCCTACTCTGAAGGGAAAGGTGGAGGGCTAGGAAGGGGTGGCGGAGGAGGGGTACAGTGAGCTCTGGCTACAAATAATGTTAATGCATCAAAAATCAGAAAGGAGGTAGGACACGACGGTAGCTTCCGTCCGAACTGAGCTGTCCGACTGGGGTAGTACCTCCGTCCTACAGAACACCGCGGCCATAATAACCATCGTGTCGTGTTCCCGCCTGTAAGTAGGGTAGCCAGAGCTCACTGTACCCCTCCTCCTCCTCCGAAGTGGGGAGGGCTTATTAGTGTATATTTGCTTTATTCGCACGAATATTCGCCTTATTCACTCTTCTATGACGAATTGTGGAGGGTTTAGTCGTGTATAAGAATTTCCTCGAATACAATATAGGCGAATAGCGAAGTATGGTTCCGCCATTATAGACAAATGCAAATAGACATAATACATACAAATACTTACACTGAGCGGGAATCGAACCCACTACCGCTACACCACAGAGGCTGTCAATCTATCATGATCATAAGTATATCAGCTCTGTGGGAGCACCTTCTCCTGGCGAACAGCTGTATATACTTACAAGATAATTATCAGAAGAGATGAACCAGAAGAACTTCTCGAACCAGTACGTCTTCCGCGCCTTGATGATGTTGCTGACGGTGTGGGCTTCCTTCAGCGTCTGCTTCGTCTTACGTTCAGCGCTCTTCAGCGCTTTACCAGCTGATTCTAACGTCTTTTGCTGCTTTTTGGCGGCATTGCGTTTTTGGTCGTAATATCTATAGCAATAATGAATAAATCAAAATATAATATGTTTCAGTTTTAAGGTATTCTTTTATTCCAACATTCTGGACGCCAGAAGATGGGAGGCGAAACACTCTGGTAAACCTAATTACAACGATAGAACCACCAACATCTCAGAAACCCTTAATAGCTCCCTCAGAATGTCAAAACCCCACGACAAACTTAAGAACCCTCAAGACCCCCTCAAAATATCAAGAACACACAATAAACCCTTCCAATATCAAGAAACCTCAATAACCCTCTTAAAATGTCAAGAACGCTCAATAATCCCTTTAAAATGTCAAGAACCCTCAATAACCATCTTAAAATGTCAAGAACGCTCAATAATCCCTTTAAAATGTCAAGAACCCTCAATAACCCTCTTAAAATGTCAAGAACGCTCAATAATCCCTTTACAATTTCAAGAACCCTCAATAAAGCCTTAAAATATCACGATCCCTCATAACCCCCTCAGAATATCAAGAACCCGCAATAGCCCCCTTAAAATGGCAAAAACTTTCAATAACCCCCTTTAAAATATCAAGAACCCTTAATAACCCCCTCAAAATGTCAATAACTCCCAATAACCCCCTTAAAATGTCAAGAACCCTTAAGAATACAGCAGTGTCGCGATATCAAATATTTTTCCCCATGACAAATATGCCTAACATGTCTATAGAAATTTTCACTTCAAAATATCCTCCCAAACCTCCTAGCATACATACCTCCTAGCGTTAGCGTAGGCGGTGAGCGAGAGGTCGATGTCCACACACATGGGGTCCAGCTCCTCATCGTAAGGGTCCGACAGGAGCACCGTGATGTGGTTGCTGTTCAGCTTCAGATGCTTGATGCAGGACGCCACAGGGTCTTTGTTATCCTGGGCAGCTTTCACTAGGAGCTTGATATCATCCCAGGACATCTGGAGACAATCATGATCCTTTAAGTTCAAGGTCCTTTAAGCGGGGCGTGAAAAAGCATTTGATGAGGCCGTCGAGCTGAGGGCCACCATTGTAGCACTATCAGTGTATGTAGTGGTGACCCCCGGTCATGAGGCTTCGCCTTTAGCTTTTCATCAGGCGAGGTGAAGTCATGTTAACGGGTCTAATATAAAATGCCAATCTGCAATTTTCTTGATTATTTGGAATTAAGGGCTGTATGGACCCATCGAGGTCTCTCAAGTTCGCCTTTGTCAACTAGCTCGCCTCCCACCTGCTCTCCACTGTGCCCTCTGCTAGTCAGAGGGACCAGCGGACTGCCTCTAAGCAGCCCTATGTAGGGCCACTACCACCTCGGCTGTATTTAGACATTCAATCTCTAGTAGTTTCCATCTCCCCCCCCCCCTCTCCTGTAACCCTCCCCCCGTACTCGAAGAACCAGCCCACCTCCCACCCGCTCTCCGCTGTGCCCTCTGCTAGTCAGAGGGACCGCCTCTGAGCAGCTCTATGTAGGACCATACCTCGGCTGTATTTAGACATTCAACCTCTAGTAAGGTTTCCATCCCCCCCCCCGCACCTACCTGCTTAGCCAGAGCAGCTTGTATAGCCAGCCGGGCCTGTTCCACGAGCGTCTCGTTCCTGGCGATCAGGTCGGCGGCGTGCTTGTCCACGGCCTGCACTTGCACCAGCTCCGTGACGCGCTTCTCGTGGTCATTGCGAACGTTCTGGAGTTTCTTCATGGCTTCGCGTTCTACTTGCACTGTCTGGGAAGTTTATAAGTTAATATAAAGGACTTAGAAACAGTTGGTCTGTTAAATGGAAGGTAACATCTTCGGCAAGGGAGGGGGAGAGGGAGGCTTACGAAGAGATATAAGAAGGTAAATAGGATTTATTAAAAATCTTTATATAAGATTGGTGGGAGGGGGTTATCTGTTGATAGTGAGAATCACAATTAGTTGAAAACCTAATAACAACCTCTTCTTTCGAATGGAAATTTTTGTCCTTTTGCTAAACGTTTACCAGAAGGGGTACGCAGATTCGTATAACACGCCCTCATAGCTAGCAAACTTTTGGTTTCTCTCTCTAATAAGGAGCAAGCCTATTGCCGTTAACTGGTCATTATGTGATCAAAAGGTGGAAAAATTAACGTCTGCTACCTAAGTTGTATAAAAAAATGGAGTTCTTTGTTTGTTTATTTTTCATTAAAAATGTACATTGTATTTGAATACCATGCGTGGAAATTGAATAACAAAAATTAAAAATGTTATTGTATGCCTAGAGGCGGAGAATGGGGAAACTATATCTAATTACTACTTCATATTGTAACCCATTTTCACAATAAAATTATTAGATTTGATTTAATAAAATTAAAATTATAAAAAAAATTAAAGTAATTAAAAGTGAATAGGAAAGGCAGGAAAGGGACACCCCTTATACGAAAAAATAGGCTCTTGTACCTGTAGACTGTAAATTGAACTGTCTCACGCCGGTAAGTCTAAACCCTCTACTTCTTATTAAAATCTAGCTTCAAACCCAAAAGGAGCTTTTAAGGGGCAGTACAGTAACTCACCTTTAAATCAATCTTCTGTCCTTCAAGAGTAGAGAAGAATTCATCCACAGCTCTGTCGAAGGTCTCGTACTCCGCGTGAGGCATACCCTGGTGCTGAGCAAACAGCTTCGGGTGGAACTCCACGTTGGTGAGCAGGAAGGCACTCTCCTCACCCTCAGGGTTGGGACGCTCTTGCTTCTTCTGGGTTATGTAGCCCTGGTAGAGGAAATATATATGTTTCAAGGTCAGGGTGTGCAAGATTTTATTTATTTATTTTATTTATTTATTTATTTAACCAACTTATACTTACAGCTAGCTAGTCATATAAGTTATAGGTCACATACATAGGGTGCGGGGCGGAACCTCCACGTGGTGCACCTGGGCAACGGAGGCAAGCAGCGCCTCCCACTCGCCACGGGAGACGCTGTTGCCTGCGGCCAATCCGGCCGGGGTGGGAGTGGCCCTCTAGAGGGCTGCTCCGAGGCTCTCCACGTGTCCCTCTGACTAGCAGATGGCACAGTGGGGAGCGAGCGGGGGGCGAGCTGATTGTCTGCGCGCCGACGGTTGGGTGACAGAACGGCCTCCTGTCACCCTACACCCCACCGTCGGCGAAGTGGCGCGATTCTCGCCCCACCCCCTTCGGGGGGTCGAGGGGGCCATCTTGAAGCCGTGGATGGCCCGGGGTCGGCTGGGGTGCGAGGGATATGCCCATTGGGTAACCTTACACCCCGGTTACAAGGCCCGAGACGGCGTGCGGTTTTGGTCGGTTCGATCCCGACATAGCCGCCCCCGATGGCCGACGGGGGTGGTATCCATGGGGATTTCCGCACGATAAAAAAAAAAAAGGTCACATACATAATTTCTCATTAGACTCATTGATCACAACCGTAATTATAATAATAACAATATTTCAATTATATTATAGAAGCAAAATGACGTGAGATTTGCATAACAGGAAGCAATACAGAAGACCGCGGCCATAATAATAATAGTGTTGTATTACCGGCGGCGCGGCGGTAAGTAGGGTAGTCAGAGCTCACTGTACCCCTCCTCTCCCCACCTCTTCCTAGCCTCCCCACCCTTTCATACTCCCACCCCTTCCTAGCCTCCCCACCGTTTCCTACCCCCGCCCCTTCCTTTCAGGGTAGGCAGCGCGTGACACCCTTAGTGTTGCACACGTTCATAGGCCACGGTGACCGCTTCCCATCAGGTGGGCCGTGTGGTTGACTACCTACACGGTATAAAAGAATACACGGTACCTACTTATAACAAAACAACAATTTTTACAATTTTTGTCTTTCTGTTTGTTCATCTCTGGAACGGCTGGGCCGATTTTGATGGGCATTTTACTGGCAGATAGCTAATGTAACAGGGAGTAACTTAGGCTACTTTAATTTTGGTAAAGAAATAGGGTTCCACACAAAATAGTCTTAAAATCTCAATGTGTGAACGACCAGACGTACGGCAACGCGCCACCGGTACATGGTGGATATCCCACTCATACGCACGAAACGTTTTGGCAGCACGTTCATCGTGCGTACTGCTAAAGAGTGGAATGCCCTGCCTGAGTCTGTATTTCCGGCAAGCTACAAACTGGGAGTCTACAAGTCTAGAGTAAATAGGTTACTACTAGGCAAGCGTGCTCCACCGTCGACCACATCATCATTTACCAACAGGTGAGATCTTGGTCAAACGCGAGCCTATCACCAATAAAAAAAAATAAAAAAAATGTGTGTTTTTAAAATATTTTTGTGTTCAGAATCACTCATAATTTTTTTTTTCTAAATATTCAATGTACTATTTTACAATTTCTTATAGTATAAAATCTCAACATACCTTCGCTATCTCATTCCTAGCCGCATCCAACAGCTGTTCGGCTTGCTTCAGGGCTGTCTCCAGCTTCTCACGGTCATTCTCCACGTGGAAGCCCTTGCCCACTTCTTGGGTGATCTTCATGGTGCCAGAGAGACCGTTCTCTAGCAGTACATGGTCAATGATTGCTGCACCATATTCTGTGAAGAATAAGTAATGCATTATTTTTGAAGTTATTGTGAAGTATTCACGATTAGAAGATTTTAACAGGGTCGGCAGCGCGAGTGTGACGCTCCTGGTGTTGCACACGTCCATAGGCCACGGTGACCGCACTCATCAGGTGGGCCTTGTGCTTCTCTGATACCTAAGCGGCATAAGGAAAAGTATACTGTAAAGTACATACTTTGACAATCTACGTGGTGTGGGGCCAGAGCTTTCAACGTTAAATTCCTGGGTCGATTCCTGCTCAGTGTAATTGCCTCATTTATGTATAACTAGCTTTCGCCCGCGTGGAAGTCGGTACCGCCACCAATAAAACGACTCTCCATTCGAGTTTCAACTCCAATCTCCACTTCCACTCCACTCTCCACTCTACTTCACTCCATTCTCCACTCCTCCCCACTCCACAAAATAGGATTAAAATATATCCTATGTCCGTCTGCTGGTTCTAAGCTACCTCCCTACAAATTTTCAGCCAAATCGGTTCAGCCATTCTTGAGTTATAAATAGTGTAACTAACACGACTTTCTTTTATATAATCATATAGAAGATTATCATGCCTATTTGCTTTGTTCTGGTTTTTTATGTTTTATAATAAGAAATGAAAAAGAAAATGTATAGCCTATATACATTATAATTTTTTTTACACATTGTATGTAGACTGGCATCCTAGAACCCATATTATTTAGTTCATTAAGGTTATTTTTTATTTCACCATAGAAAACTTACCTAGATTAGGATTCAGTACTTTCTTAAGATTATCCCCTGGTTTGCACTTGGCCAGTATTGCCTGCAATTCGTCAGCAGATGGCGCTTGGTAGCTGGTCTTCGCACGGTCTAGCGGATACTTCTCTTTAACTGCAAACCTGAAAATCATCCGATACAATAATTACACATGTCCATACGCCACGGTAACTCCTTCCCATCAGGTGGACCATGTGCTTATCTATTAGGTAAGCTATTTTCAAGCAAAAGCAACGCGTAACGCGAGTTGTCATTGAAGATTGCGCAATGATTGCATACAGTTTGAGAAAGTTCAATTTTTATTGCTCTGTGTAGGATTAATATTGTGCAATTTATATTGATCGAGCGATTTCGGAACGAACCGACAAAAACTGCACGCCGTCTCGGGTCTCAATTACCGGGGCGTAAGGTTACCATCGCTCGTAGAGCCGACGGCCGATGGGGCAAAAAGGTTCTCGAGTGGCGACCACCAACCGGAAGAGTGGTGTGGGCAGGCCTCCGACAAGGTGGATCGACGACCTGGTAAAGGTCGCGGGAAACCGCTGGATGCGAGAGGCGCAGAACCGGTCGTCGTGGAGATCCTTGGGGGAGGCCTTTGTCCAGCAGTGGAGGTCTTTCGGCTGATATGATGATGAAGATTACCCAGTTATCAAGTTAACCTCACCTTATTTTATCACCTTCCACATGAGGCCGCAGTACATTGAGTATTGTCCACTCACAGTCAGTAAAGACAATGTTGCCTCTGTCATACAGCTCCAGTATTACATGGTACGCTGCTTCGCCGCTACCAAACTGCAAGTCCACAATACGATCTATGCCGAGTTGTGAGAGTTTCTCTAAACGTTTGTTTTTGAGATGTTTGCGGAGCTGGAAGGGAAGAGATTATGATTATATTGACTTCTTGGTTGTTAAGAGGTAATAGTGTTTAGCTTATGCAATCACAATATGGTGAAATAAGGAAGGATCCGTTTATCAGAGTCTCAAATCTGCTGTTGTATTAAACCAACTCTGTCTGTCATTCCACTGATGTTGAAAAATTGCCATTCAATTTTGGTATTCCTGTCTTATTTTTAAGGTTTTATTTTCATGCAGTGAGTTGGTGTTTTGAAACAAAATAGGAACCTAGGTGTTCAATATAATAACTATTCTTCAATACTTGAAAAGCACCATATTTCTTACCTTCATTGTAAACCCTGAAGGTGCAACATTCTTAGGCCATTCAAACTGAGTTGTGTGGAACCGGTAGCCGGACTCCAGAAGCAGCACGCTTTTCTCCTCGGACCGCTGTAGTCGGATCACATAAGTCTTAGTGTCTATGTCATATACTTGGTTAACTCGCATTCCAATTAACCTGTAAAAGGAAGAGGCAGTTATGTATGAAGTAGGCAAATTTGGAGTTATGACATGAGAGAAAAAGATGAAAGGGTTATATATATATATATATATATATATATATATATATATATGGCCTGGAAGGCCCAAGACCGACAAAATTGGCAAAATCTGGAAGAGGCCTATACCTCCTCATGAGGGTTCTGGTGTGTTAACGTTAGATATTAACTTTAATCATTTTGTAAATATCCAGAAATAAAAGGCTTTTTTATTTTTATTTTTATTTTATTTATTTTATTATATATATATATAACGGTAAGGTAAGTACTACCCGTTTTCACTAAGTTTGCCGCTCTCAACTGTCACTCGTTTAGCGTTGTCTCACTCATATACTTCTATTTCCAGTGAGAAAACGCTATACCGACGTCATTTGAGAGCGGCAAAGTTAGCGCGAACGGCTAGTATACATAGATAGCAGGTGAAGTTGGTTTAGGCCCATAAGATTTTAATGAGTTCTAAATTGTTGTATATAAGATTGCATATAGGTTACGAAATCTTAGCCATTAGTCATGATTACTATAAATGTTTACTTTAGATATCTGCAGTTACTTTACAATCTGTTATCAATCTAGAGATTGTAGGAAATTTAGTTTTGTTTATCAAAATTTTACAGAAAAAAGGTAAGAAATTCAAATGGATGGATTTAGTTTTCAGCATTTTTTTCCTATTAGGTAAATTGGGTGGCTAGTTTTTTAATCTGAAATATCTAACTACACAACAAAATTGATTGTGATGCAAAAAAATGTTCATGTTACTGTACCTTTGTAATTCTGTGACCATGCACATTATATCATAAGTGTTAAATCGGTTCTTCATTTTTGCGAATGCTCTAGTCCAGTAGCACAATAGTTAATTACGATATTAAAGAAAATAACCAAATAAATTTGTAAATACACGACACCAACATAAAATAAGATTGACAGATTAATTCACTCAAGATTGGTCCAGATTTAATTGTACTTTTTTCTTCTCGTTCTAATTAATTTGTTACGTGTTTGTACCGAAAGAGAAGCAAGATGAATTATTAAGTTCAAATTGGAATCCGGAATCGTGTCAAATTTTGAGTCTACTGTCATTTTTACTTGACGTCAAATCAATCAATAATACGTTTTATTAACGGAGATAATTAATTTTAGTATTGAGATTCAGAAATTAGTTTGATAAATTATAAATAAAATGATTCTTTTTTTATTCATGCCAATTAAATTAAATGTATTAACAAATGGCAGTTCGCATAAAACTAATAGAAAATAGCAAAACGTTTAATTAGACCATGAGCACTCTGTTCGGAAATATAATGGTATGCGCATTTTTGTATTGTAAATAAAATTATAAATAAATCACATCTATTATATGTACTTTTACAAACTAAATAAAGATTTCATACAAAATAATTCAGGCTAGTTATGTTATGATTTACTTCATTATTATTTATCAGTTGTTCTGATAATTTCAGAACTAATAAACTGCTTTCAAAGTTGAGACATGCTTTCTGTCATTTCTTGTAGGTTTTCCATTCAAAATATTCGTAAATAAATTAAAGTTTCTAGAAAATTAATTGAAAAATAAGCAACTGCTTTGCAAAAATGGTCCATGATAATGTAGATATGAAAGACTTCAAGCTGAGAACAATGAATTGCGAATGTAGTTATCTCAGTAAATCAGACGGATCCGCAATTTTATCACAAGGTTTGAGTTTGATGAATAATCTTTTTTAAAACTGTATATAAGTACCTACCTCTCATTGAATATCAGAACAAAATGTGTAGACATTCAATGAGTCATTCATTTCGTTTGCTAGTTCAGAAATTATTAATGTATCGAAATATTACGTGCTAATAATATTTACTAACTATACCTTGTCTAATTTAGGATGATAATAATGACAGTTCATGTCTATGAAGTATCGTATTTTTTTATACAAAATTAAACCCATAAAATTATTGTAATTCATAGACAAGCCCCGCCCACTTGTCATAGTGAAGCGTCTTGCAAGAATATAGCACAATTGACTTTACACAAATGAATCGAATGAATCGAATTTAAAATAATTTAATTGAAATTATTAAGTTCTTATACTACTAAAATTTTTGTGATATAATTAGCTAAATATGATACGAAACATAAATACTATACCATAAAACTTCTCTTTTGTCATCCTGAAGTAAGTTACCTAAAATAATAAAAAATAAATGTTTTTGTATTTTTGTAACTATCGATTCCATATTCTATGGGAACGATAATCGAAAATCGAAAGAACCATTTTCGATTATACTATATGGGGTACCCTACTTGGAGCTGTCAAAATTATCATCCTAGATTAGACAAGGTATAGTACTACTATTACTTACTTGTACTGAAATTTCTTTACAGGACAAACAGTGGCTATAGTTAGTGTAAATGGACCTCTAGACATCAAGATGCAGAGTCAGAGCATAGAGAAAACCACATTGGAGCTTTTGTTCAGCAGCAAAGGCGGGAAACCTGCTGTCGAAGACAGGTAACTCATGCACTATGATTAAATAATAAATATACAGTAATTAAGAACTCTATAGGTTGTGTCCAGTGATGGGTGTATGCCTTGACACTTCCGGCATTAATTATTTACTAGCTGCTGTCCACGACTCCACTTGCGTGTAATTCTTTTAATGCAACCAATGGGATCCTGTTCCCGGGATAAAAAGTAGCCTAAATGTTATTTCAGACTATAATCTATCTGTGCATCAACTAATAAATAAAATATCTAATGGTTTTTTAACACTCAGCAACGCCTACAGTAAAGCTACCAAACCAATACACCTGGTGAAAAGACTAGGTATTTGTGTCAGAGGGCCTTTAAACATATTAAAAAAAATATTTGATATACTTATTTCAGATACAAGGAGCATGTAATCAGACAGACCTGTGAATCTGCCATCTTGGGCTGCTTGTATCCTCGAACTGGAGTGACAGTCACTATACAGGAGTTAGAAGATTATGGAGGAGTAAGTGAACTTGAAACTAATGTATAATTAATTTGAGGCAAACACTCTCTGACCTTTCAAATTGAGAGGAAAGCCAACTCAACAGTGCTCATAATAGTGTCCTCCCCTTTGTTCTTATGCCGAAATGCCCATAAATTCCACCCCCATCACCAACAGGTGGTTAAGTCGGCCTAGAACCAACCGCAGGCAATCTCGTGTCTTCAAGCGCTAGGGTGTAAGGTTAAATGTTGAAAGAAATAATGTTTGATTGAAAAACAGTTAACACACTAACAGACTAAATAAAGAATATTTTATTGAATGACATTTTATTTTGAATGTTGTTATTAATATTGTAATTATGGCTGAAAACTATCTAGGGTTAGGTTAGGTTAGTTAAAACAGTGACCAGTAATGCGCGAAGGCGAGCGTGCCGCGGTAGCGGCCGCCGAGCGGTAGATTCCCCCTATTTTCATGTTACACAATCCAAATGATTTCTAAAAATCAATTGTTTTTCGACCCATTAAAAACTCTTTTGGTCAATTGTTCATTCGATCAGTAGTAGAATGGCCTAATGTTTTATCAGACACACGTCAAAATGATCAAATGAATTTCGGTCACCAGTGGTAAACCTATATTTTTTTCCAGTTCCTAGCCTGCAGCCTCAACGCGTGTTGCCTGGCGCTGCTGAACGCGGGACTGCCCATGAGGCACACGTTCGCGGCCGTCAACTGCGCCATCGACGAGAGCGGCAACATCGAGCTCGACCCGGCGCGGGCGCAGCTCGACACGGCGCGTGCCACTATGACCTTCGTGTTTGAGAGCCGGGAGAAGAGTTTGGTTACTGGTTAGTTGTATACTTACCAGCTGCTGTGATGAAATTCTGAACCATGTTCTGCCATCCATGGGAATTTACTACAGGGATAAAAAGTACTCTGTGTTACTCCAAAGTATAATCTATCCGTGTACCAAATTTCAGCGAGATCTGTTTAGTCGTTTGAGCGTGATTGCATAACAAACATTTAAAACTTTCACATTTATAATATTACTAGCTGTTACCTGCGACTTCACCTGTGTGAAATTCTGATCCCGGTCCCATGAACCACAGGAATGAGATGAAAATAGCCTGTGCGCTATTCCATACTATAGTCTATCTCTGTGTCTAATTTCATCCAGATCCATTCAACTGTTAGAGAGTGATTGTCTTACAAACATCTAAACATCATCACATTTTATAATATTTGTTGGGTTACATTGAGTAATACGTCAAAAATAAAAGTTTAGTTATTTTTTAATACAACATATTTTATTACGCTTATGTTCGGAACAGACGTGTTATCGGTTGTAAATCTATTTTTAATAAAGTGATAAGCAAAATAAGTGCGTAACTGGTGTAGTTTAAGAGTGTAATTTGTACGATACACTTAATTGCCATCTGATAATTCGTCTCTTTTCTAAGTGCCTGCGGTCCTTTTCTCACCTCGCTGCTTGTTTCCGTGAACTGTCATTTTTGCTTAGTGGTTAATACCTCGGAATAAAAAAGCAATGGATTCGGCCGGTACTTCGTGCCTTGATGTCATCCCCACTGCCGACGATGACTTACCTATTGCGAAAGCAAATACGAATACGAGACAGCGACAGAAGAGAAAGGCAATAGAAGATGACCTCTTGATGTTATTCGAACAATTTAAGAAGGAAATTTCTTCAAAATTGTCATCATTCAACTCTAATCTTTACAGTAAAATTACTGAAATAAAGGAAGATATAAATAATGTCATAAAAAAAGACCTTGAATGCATAAAGTCAGACATCCAAACCATCCACGCTAGGCAGACTGAGTTCTACCAGGATATTAATGACCTAAAAAATTCTTTGACCTTCCTCGACGGGGAGCATAAAGAATTACAGAAAAAAGTACATACAGAATATTTGCTCTTAAAGGAGGAGAATGTCAAACTACAATCTGAATTAAATTATATACAACAACGTGAACGTTCGGATAATTTGGAAATAACGGGTTTGCCTGACAGATCAAACGAAAATTTATGTGCACGGATGACTGCCATTGCTCAATATGCGGGTGTGCAACTAGCACCAGAGGACATAATTCATGCTACTCGAGTACAACCTCGCACAAAAATACCCGGTCGTCCTAAAACTATAGTGGTCAAGCTTAGATCCAGATACTTACGAGACACTATTCTGTCAGGAATACGTTCTAAAAAAGGCATCACTACAACGGATATCGGAGAACCCGGCGAGTCTGGTGGGATTAAGATATATGTAAATGAACACCTGACACCTACAAATAAATTGCTGTTTAAAAATACTCGTGAAAAATCTAAGTTAAAAAACTATCAGTATACTTGGGTACGCGACGGGAGGATTTTTGTAAGGAAGGACGCCTCGTCACCCAAAATTTTAGTAAAATGTTTGGACGATTTACAAAGAATTATCTGATCATTATCTTATTTTATAGTGGTTGTTGTTTTATGGATAAGTTTGCACGGCTGTTTATCTACTTGCCAAAATATGCTGTACAAGTTAATATTTGTAAAAGTATCAATGAACTACCCTTGGAATTTTGCATGTTTTGTTATTTGTGCGGGTATAAATTGCCTCATATTGCATGTGTATTGTGTGTTATTTTAGCTTTATTTTATTATTGTGGCATACTTAAAATCAATATAAGATATAGGAGCACACTCGCATTAATGTCTGATGGTGACAGCACGCGGCGTATAACATCATTTATATCAATTCATTGGCATTTCTTTTCCTTAATAATATCAGTAAGTAATGGTGGGTACATATTCCTAATATATCAATATAAAAAATTGCAGCGTCAATTGTTATTGGCTATTCACTGGCTAATTTCTATTAATTTATACAATTCGTACCGTTCGCATCTAAACTAAGCATTTACTATCAGAATGTACGGGGTCTACGCACTAAATGCACAGCAATATATAATAACATTCTATCACAAGATTTCGATATTATACTTCTGACTGAAACTTGGTTGCAGAGCGACATTTGCGACTCGGAAGTATGTGACCATAGATATGACAAATTTCGATGCGACCGTAATCTCGACTCCACAGGTAAACAGACTGGTGGTGGTGTAATGGTATGTATCCGTCGTGAACTCGCTGCGGAAATTAATAGTCAGTGGTCATGTGAGTTTACGGAATCGCTCTGCATAACCATAGCGTCTCGAAAATTGCACTCAATTGCTGACTTGCAGATAGTACTAGTATACGTACCCCCAGACAATAGTCCTACACTTTCCCGAAATATTTTAAACATCTCCAGTGCTTATAACCAATTCTTTAATTTGCACAGTAATGATTATCATTTACTGGTAGGAGACTTTAATCTGCCGTGCTTATGGTGGACTGACAGAGGATACACGTTAAGACATGTTAATACAACAGAAGTACAAGAAGTGGCGCAATCACTTGCCAACGATCTGCAGTTTTTAGGTCTTAGTCAGTATTCTTTTATCGTTAATAATCACGGAAATATTCTTGACCTCTGCTTCTGTAACCTACCGGTAATGGTTACCTTAACCCAACCTATAGCAAAAGTTGATCCTCTTCACCCACCAATGAAGCTCGATATAACAGATCTTCAAATGAAAAGGTTTGAAGAAAACAAAGTGCCTATCTATAACTTTTATAAATGTAACTACGAATTAATAAATAATTATTTACAAACGCTTAACTGGGAGGAAATTCTAGATGCAGTGAATATTGATGCTGCCCTTGAAAATTTTTACACTGAATTAAATAAATGTTTCGCTTTGTACGTACCACTGTCTCACAAGAATAATCTCTCCTATCCTGTGTGGTACAGTCCCGCCCTAATTAAAATAATCAAAGAAAAATCTAAAGCACACAAAAAATGGAAAAGACATAATAATCCCAGGGATTACGACGAATTTACTTTACTCAGAAACCGTCAACATAAAGTACAAAGTTTGTGTTTTAAGCATTTTACAGTAAACGCTGAACACTATATAAGAAGGTCACCCAAACACTTCTGGAAATACGTTAAATCAAAACGAGGCGGCTCAAGTTACCCTCAGCGATTCACATTCAATGATCAAACGTTCGATGATGCTAACTCTATATGTTCTGCATTTAATAATTTTTTTGAAAGCGTGTTCGCAGCTAGTAGTTTATCGGGCATCTCCACTAATGTTGAAATTATTTACACAAATAATGAAGCACTATCAAGTATTCAAGTTACAGAGGATCAAGTCTTCGGATTATTGCGCTCTTTAGATGCATCAAAGGGCTCAGGTTGTGACGGTATACCCCCCATATTTTTAAAATCATGTGCAAGCAGCTTAGTATATCCAATTACGGTACTCTTTAAACGGTCGTTCGAGGAATGCACTTTTCCTATACTTTGGAAAAAAGCCCATATTGTGCCAATACACAAAAAAGGACCCAGAGCTAAGATAGAAAATTATCGCCCTATCTCGATCTTGAGCGTACTTGGGAAAATGCTTGAAAAGATAGTATATAAAAATATCTATCACATAATTTCAAAGGGTATTTCTGAGTCGCAGCATGGATTTCTTCGAGGGCGCTCAACATTGACCAATTTGGCGGTTTATTCTGACTTTGTTCTTGAACACATGGAAGAGGGGGGGCAGGTGGACGTGGTCTATACTGATTTTGAAAAAGCTTTTGATCGCGTGGACCACGTCATCCTTTTGCAAAAATTACAGGCCCTGGGCATCCACGGAGATTTATTACGATGGATAACATCGTATCTATTAAATCGTTCACAGGCAGTTGTTCTGGGAGGTTTTAAATCTGATTATATCCAGATACCATCGGGCGTTCCCCAGGGCTCACATCTAGGACCGCTCTTCTATAATTCATACATTTATGACATTTATCGATGTATTCACCATACTAATCACTTACTATATGCTGATGATAAAAAAATATTTTTAAAAGTTAAGGATATATCGGACTGTATAAATCTGCAAAAGGACTTAGATAACCTATATAACTACTATACAAAAAATAAAATATCAGTAAATATATCTAAATGTCAGTGTATAAGTTTTAGCCGTAAAAGCAATATTATCACTCATAGTTATAACTTCAATGGCATTGCGATAGAAAGGGTTAATAACGTGCGCGATCTAGGGATAACTTTTGACTCAAAAATGAACATGGTCACTCATATCGATAACATAGTAAATAAGGCTTATAGAAATCTAGGTTTTGTAATGCGTACTTGTCAACCTTTTGATAGTTTAATTTCTCTAAAATTAGTATATTACGCTTATGTAAGAAGCATTTTGGAATATGCTTGCCAGATTTGGTCACCATTTTATGCTATTCACGTCAAAAGAATAGAAAATATTCAAAAGAAATTTGTTCGTCATCTAAATTACAAATTTCGTAAGTGCGAGACGGATTACACTGATAATTGCCGAGTGTATAATTTGCTTACCTTGGAGGAGAGACGATCTGTGATGGACATGGGTTTCCTTTATGATATACTTCGTGGACGGTTGGATTGCCCCAACTTACTTGCTCGAATTAATTTCAAAGCTCCGAAGTATCGTACGCGGCACACCCAAATGCTAAGTGTACCAACGCATCCAACATCTTATGGACAAAATGCTGTAACTACTAGAATCGCGCGATCTTATAATACAACATTTAGTGATGTGGACCCATTTGTGACATCAAAGAATACGTTTTTGGTCAGAATTAGGGAGGTTTTAACGGATGCACAATAGTGTCTGTTTGAAGGAAGGGAAATTATTACATCTTTGTTTAAAAAAAAAAAAAAAAAAAAATTACTAGTGGCTGCTTCAAATTGTTCATTTTCCTTGAGGTTTTACGCTTGCGTGTTGTTATATCTCTTATTGTTATTGTTTTTTTTTTGTCTATTTCTATAAACCGTACTGGCAAAATGAATGTAATTGGGTTCACAGTAATTTTCTTACGAAGAAAAGTACTAGTGAACGAAGAAAGAAAGTATTTATCATGCTAACGTATAGCTTTTATAGGTAAATATTGTATTGCATAAATAAGAATAAATTGTAAAATCGGATAGTGTGGGGGAGTGTTGGTGGTGGCAGTAACATACATGTGTGCGGCCTGCAAACCGGTTCCAACTTCGCACTTTACCTACCGATACTGTTTGGTTGTCTATTTCGTGCATTAGACAACTGCAATTTATTTTTTATTGCCGCTACCGCCGTCTTCACATTTTCTGATTGACTAAATTATTTGGATATTGGTGTCGATTCTGTTGTGCGTTTTCGTTGGACTTGGCTAGGATAACCTATGATCTAAGAATTTAAAGCCAATTCAAACGTTGTTTTGTTTCCTAACTTGGCAAAAAAGGGTGCGGGCCGTAGTAATATTTAATGGGTTTTAAATAAATCTAAATATCTTTTAAATTTGGAGAATTTCGAAGGTTTTAGTGGGGTTGCGCGTCAGAACCGGCACCATGTTTTATGTTTTATTTGAATTTGCTAGTCTGTTCATGTACCATGTGGATAACTATAATTGGTCATAGTATAGTAATTGTTTATACTGGTATACCGACTTGTAAACGACTGTTGTTATCCCAAATAAAATAAAAAAAAAAAAAAAAAAAAACTTGGGTGGCGGACAAGCACACGGCCCACCTGATGGTAAGCGATCACCGTGCCTATGGACGTGTGCAACACTAAGGGCGTCATACTCGCGCTGCCGCACCTAGAGGAGGGGTGAAGGGGGGGAAACAGATTCCAATTATTTGCACCACGAAAACCAATCAAGTGTCACATGAATTACTGAAAAACATCTAAAATACATACATACATAATATATGCTCACGTCTTTTCTCCTCCGGGGTAGACAGAGATAACAGACCGTCAGGACAGCAGACATTTAAAATGTGTTATTTTCACTTCTCCAGCATTCACGGACGGCAGTTTCAGTGACGCGGCGTACAGCGAAGCCCTGGAGCGCTGCCGCTGCGCCAGCGAGCTCGTGTTCCGCTTCTACAAGCAGATCGTCTCCAAGTACTCCTACGTCATAGGATAGTACATGTCATACTACATACTTCACTCGTTTTATTTATATACCTTGAACCTTGGCAGTCGCTCGTGAACAGCCCTAAATAACTTTGGACACAATACGGAAATCGCTATGAGAATGATGGTTTCGAGGGGGTCATCTTAATTCGAGAGGGCCTTCTTAAAACCGTAGATGGCCCAGGGTCAGCTGGGGTACGAGGGATATGCCTATTAGGTAACCTTACCCGGTAATTAAGATCCGAGATGGCGTGCGGTTTTAGTCGGTTCGATCCCGACATAACCACCCCGATGGCCGACAGGGGTGGTATCCATGGGGATTTCCGCACGATAAAAAAATAGCGCCTGTCGTAATTATTTTAGTTATACCTGATTAGGAGATTTTAATGATTGTAATTTGTAGGTATATTTTTTTAGACGTTAAGTTATTTATTTCACGGAAAAATTGTTTTTTTTTTATGTCGGTCACATCATGACTTCACCTCACCTAATGGTAAGCTAACGGCAGTCACCATTACATACACTGATAGTGCTACAGTCCTACAGTGGTGACCCTCAGCTTGACGGCCTTATCAAATGCTTTGACTGTAGAAAACATGTGAGCTGGTAAAGAATTCCAGGTTTTAATGGTGTGGCAAAGAAAAGAGGCACCGAACCGTTTGGCTCTTGATGGAATTATTTGCACGGTATGAGGGTGACATCTCAGCTTTGCACGTGTTGTTCTGTATAGGAAAGGAGAGGGATTAGTTGGTAGAGCTCGGAACACTGACGCCGTTAGTGTTGCACACGTCCATAGGCCACAGTGTCCGCTTCCCATCAGGCCGTGTGCTTGTCTGCCACCTACGTAGTATAAAAAAATGAGAAAAAAAGTTTAACACAGAGTGAGCGTTAATCAAGATGTCGTTACGTGTGTTTTTTGTCGACGGGTTGCCATCAAATGTAACGTAGGCTCTTTATTATCGTGCGAAATCCCCACGGATACCATCCCTGTCGGCCATTGGGGGTGGTTATGTCGGAATCGAACAGACTAAAACCGCACGACGTCTCGAGTCTCAATTAGTAGGGTGTAAGGCATATGCCTCGCACCCTAGCTGACCTCGGGTCATCTACGGTTTTAAAATGGCCCTCCCGACGCTCTAAAGAGGGAGGGGGGGGAACACCACTGACACCACCAGCATCGATTCGCCGAATCGCAGACGGTGGGATGTAGGCCTTAGTCATCTTGCTTGTACGACATATGCAGGAGGAAATGAGAGGTGAATTAGGACTAGGACTTATATCAACTGACCCTATGAAACTGAGCTTTCGAAAAAAAAACATATTAAAATTTTGTCTTGTCTGCCACCTAAGTAGTATAAAAAAAACGATTTTACAGCGAAAAAAATTTCAGGGGATCCCTTCAACACTTACCTAAATTTATTTGTTGTTGGCCTTCATACCTTTAAATACGGCTCTGAGAATGACCACTTTTATCATTCTGTAAACCCTGTATCTATAGATACCTACACGTTCCTTTATAGGTATGTAGGTATATAGGTAGATCGGTATTCAGTAATTCTACTAGTTAAACGCCGCAACGTCGTCGTCTGCCCAATTAACTGAATGATACTCATCACACAACCTTCGCTACACGGGTTATAAAGAAAAATAATGCAAGTGAATAATTGAATGCGTCCCTTTGGTCCGCCGCTGGTGCCGCTACCGAATATAAAATAAGCAAGAGTAAAACGAAATGTGTTGCGTGCGGTAGGCGGGGGGCACACCGGGCTCTTGTAGGTAAACACGGAACGTAAATCAGGATATTACTTGCTTAATTATCTACTGTTTTTTATACGCATTAGTGGTGGTGAATTTATGCATTTGCTGTCAGAAGGCTATTATTAAACGGCTATTGTTTAACTTGACCTGTTTGTTTGGGTCAAATCTAGTAATTGAAATTTGACGCCCTTTCAGTTGTCTGATTGGCCCTCAGAGCAATAAACCAAAGCTGGTTTATTGCTCTGAGAATTGGTCTGATATTTGGCAGAAGTCTTTAGTTCTGATGGCAATACAATTTAAAACCGAAAAGAAAAAGATTGAAAAAGATTTTTCACAATTTATTTATTGCTGTAAAATAATAAAAAATATTGTCAACATATTTGTTATCTCTAAAATTTTAAGCCCAGGCTGCAGCTTCCTTAGCCTATTTTTTAAATTCGCACAGGTAAGACAGGTTCATTATTTGTGTAAAAATCACTATTGCAGAAGGTATCATTTCTAAAAAGGTGGTCCTTAGTTTGATGGCCTAAGGGCGTTGAAAATTATCATGCGATGAAGAGAAAAAAGGGATACAACATTCAGGAACTGTTGTGTATTATAGGTATAGGCCTGCACCAGTACAGCACAAAGAAAACTAGTAGGTACCTACGAAAAAAATCTCAGTGTGTACCAAACCTCTTCCATAGCATTGGCGGCAAAAAAACAACGACAAGATGGCCGATCGACGCGATCTCGAATGCAAATGGCGGGTCCAAAAGCGCCGCCGGCACATTTAAATGTCGCAAACTGATGCTGATTCTCCACCGACAATGATTTTTGCTCTATTTAGCAAGCCGGGACATTGTGCCGCTGTGAATCAAACAATTGTACTCAAATAGCGGAATGCCTGAATGGATGGTCGGATATGTTGATAAGAGAACTTATGTTTTCGGTTGTCAAGGTTTCCGAACGAATCTGGTCTTAAGTTCTAATTAGGGCTTGTTATGTCCCTTGTTGGAATGTCAAGCTTGCCTGCTATTCCGGAATACCAAGGAATACCTATTTAGGTAAAAAAGTGTGACAGGAACCAAGATTTCTTCAGCAAGATGTGTTCATTTGGATGTTTTGAATTAGACTACACTACATAAATAGACTACCTACGATAGGTGCCTATGTTCTAGGTACCTCATTTATTTTTACAACACGACCTTAGAAAGAATACAGAAAAATCTTCATCGGATTTGTGTTTGAAACTTGACAGGAAGCCGAAATTCTCAATTAAGTACCTAGGTCTGGAGCACCGGCGCAGAATTGCTAGCCTCTCGATTTTTTATCGGTTGCACTTCGGGGAATGTGCTCTGGTGTTGCATAACCTGATTCCTCCAAGCGCTTTTCATCACCGAACGACCAGACGTACGGCGATGCGCCATCGTTTTAAGGTGGACATTCCACTTATACGCACGAATCGCTTCGTTCATTATGCGTACAGCTAAGGAGTGGATTGCCCTGCTTGAGTCTGTGTTTTCGGAAAGCTATAACCTGGAGTCTTTAAGTCTCGAGTGAATAGGTTGCTTCTAGGCAAGCGTGCCAGCCCATTGCCACTTAAGCTTGCTTATTCTGCGAGCTATGTCGGTGTGTGAGTACCTAGCCGATTTTAGACAGCAACGGATGCGCGTTGCCACTAATCTTAGACATCACTTTACACTGTTCACTAAGTAAATCTATTTCCGAAAACCGTCAGTTATTGCGCGCTGAACCTTTATCAATGGCTAAACAAGCCATATATCTAATTCAATACGCGGACGCGACATAAATCGTGTGAAGAGAGGCAAGAGAGCGGCCGTAGCGAATAAAATATGGCCGACTCAGTGACATTCATCCTTTCGCGCGCAATTTACATACTTTAGCATTTTGCGTCCCCATGCGACATTCCCACGATCTGACACGTCTTAATTTAATGCCTGTAAATATATAATTTAATATTTTCATTGAATAAAGTCATATTTTTACGATGTCATACCTTTTCTCAACTCAATTGAGTCAGCTTAGAATCTGTCTAGCTTTTTTTATTTTTATGTCGGTCACGTCAACATGACTTCACCTCGCCTGATGGTAAGCTGAGGCAGTCTCTAGAATGGGAGTCACCATTGCAAACACCGATAGTGCCAAAATGGTGGCTCTTAGCTTGACGGCCTCATCAAATGCTTTTTCACGCCCCGCTTAAAGCTACCTATAACCTGGGAGTATTCAAGTCACGAGTGAATAGGTTCCTTCTAGGCAAGCGTGATTCACCGTAGACCACATCGTCCACTTACCATCAGGTGAGATAGTGGTCAAACGTAAGCCTATCTTGAATAAAAAGAATGGCGGCATTTCGATATTTTCCCACTGGGCGTAAACACACTAGGTATTAATTTTTCTTTATGCTTTATCTTTCCGGAAACACAGACTTGGATATGGTATTCCACTCCTTAGCAGTACCTACCTACGCATAATGAACGTACCTATTGCTAAAGCGGTTCATGCGTATGAGTGGAATTTCCATCATAATAATATTGATGGCGTACCACCGTTACGTCTGGTCGTTCGTTTATAGAAGGGCTTGGCGGAATAAGGTTATGTATCGCCAGCGTACACTCCAGTGCTTTCGAAAAATACACCCAATAGCAACCCATTTATGTCCCACTGCTGGGCAAGAGTTTCCTCTCCTCTAACGAGAGAGCTGAGAGGGTTTACACTTTAATCCACACACGCTGGCCTAATGCGGGTTGGTGGATTGGACATGTCCTTAGAATTTCTTCTAGGACATGTGGGTTTCCTCACGATGTTTCTCCTTCACCGTCAGCAGATGGTAAATCATGTGATTAGCACATATAACATCCACAAAGTGAAATTCACATTGGTACTGTCCGGCCGGATTCGAACTCGATATCTCTGAGAAGAGGCCGCGTCCTTATCCATTCAGCTACCATCTACCTACCTACCTTATAATCTATACATATATAATAATAAGTCAAAACTGTACATTGAATATTTTTTGAAATAATGGAGTGTGATGTACAATCGATACCGAAGTCAAAAATATAGTTTTTAGAATTTTTGTCTGTATGTCCGGGATAAACTCAAAAAGTACTGCATGGATTTACTTCAAATTTGGCACGAATACTATTTAAGAAGTCAGGTCAGCACATAAGCTACATATTATCACGCTATCACCTAAGGGGAACGAGCAGTGAACCTTTATTTCTTCAACGCATTCTGTAACAACATGTAATCTAATAGTCTAGTAAACGAATGATCCTAAAACGAATGATTGATGAATCCATCTAGACCCCCTTTTTGAGCATTCATTGACTGGACTATAACGACTTATTTGAATGTTGTTAAGTATTATCAAAATTATTCACCTGCTATAATGGTCTTTTGTATTAGTAACCATGCTATAAGCTAGCTTCACACTATAAGTAAACTTGGTGGCGATACCGACCTCCACGCAGGCGAAGACGCGGGCGGAAGCTAGTACCTACGGCAATAAGTGAGGCAAAGTTTCGTGTCGGAGGTAGTCAGCCAGTGATAGCTTGTAACACAACAGGTGGGTGGTGGTGCGATCGAGTTACGCTCATGTCGGCTTACTTGAGCACATTCATGTTGCTATTAATAGCCCGTGCAATAACAAGCCGTGTGCCGTATCGATGGCGTGCATGACTCAGAGTCAGGGGCAAAGAGATGTTTAATGACTACCACGGTGCCCGCTTCCCATCAGGTGGGCCGTATGCTTGTCTGCCACCTACGTAGTATAAAAAAAACTATGCTCGTGACTTCGTCTGCGTGAACATAGATCTTTTTTTAAAACATTCAGTTCATTTTTTTTATATCGGTCACATCAATAATGACTTCACCTCGCCTGATGGTTAGCTAAAGGTATAGTCTCTGGAATGGGGGTCACCATTACAAACACCTTATGCTCTTATGGTGGCCCTCAGCTTGATGGCCTCATCAAATGCTTTTTCACGCCCCGCTTGAAGGACCCGGGGCTATAGGAGGACGGAAACACGTGAGCTGGTAAAGAATTCCAGGTCTTTATGGTGCACTTCATCAAATGACTGCACTCAACAGAGTGCAGTCATTTGATGAAGTGCACCTTACAGTACAGTACATCTTAAAATCCAACAGGATTTTAAGAAGCTAGGGTGAAGTCCAGAAGATATACCCACCCACCTTCCCTCAAGCTGACGATCCTAAAATGATGGTTCCTACCTTGATGGCCTTAACAAATGCTTTTTCACGCACCTCATAAAAGACCCAGGATTATAGTTATAATTCTTTTCTGAAATAAAAGTAGCCTAAATTACAGATACCTTATAACATTAAGTAGTTATCCGCCAGTGAATTTTTTTTTATTATTATTCATGATAGGCTTACGTTTGACCTCAATCTCACCGTAAAAATTACGTAAAAATTGCCCCCGTCATTTCGGAGTTTATCCTGAACAAACAAACACATGGGCAGATAGGAGTTAACGATGAGGTGGGTATGTCGAATTCGACTAAAACCGCACGTCGCGTCGTTTTGTCATATTAACCTCCTGTGTGGCGAGGGAACCAGGTAGGTAGGTATTTGTTAGAACGGCCGCCAAAGACGGTCGGACGGAACCCTAAAATATAAAATACAATTCGCAAATAACGCTTGTGAATCGAGCTACCGGGTATGAGGCCTGTCGGGAGCACCCCACTCGCGCACATAGGTACCTACACGCTGCGCTGGTAGCCATGTTATTAACATGAGTAATTGTACGCTGGATGAAACAACCGTGGTCTCATTGTACCTACCGGTAACATGTTCGACCTACTTGTATGTAATGCGTAGGTATAAACACCGACAAACTTCTTGCTTTTGTAGGTAGGTAGGTACACAGCTCAGGATAGCTAGTTCAGTAATATGATGATAATTAGGTAATAATTATCTTTTTTTAATTAGAAACTCTTTGGTGGTCCACTGAGATACGCGGCAAAATTACTTTAAACATAGACAAAATAGAAAAAATCCAACGTAATTATGGTACTAATGCGACGTTATCAAAAAAACATAAGTATAAAATTGTTTATTTTTTAATTCACTAATGAAGCAACGGTTGCTGTCCGTACGTCCCGCGGGGTTGCCATAGCACGCTCGGAGTCTCGGAGTCCATCCATGGATGTGTTTGACGATTAATTATACAGCTTTTTAATAAGTAATTATTTTATGATATTTAAAAGACCTACTTGTATCAATCGATTATCAACTTTATGGCTTGTTGACACCCGTTTAACGTTTACTGATTTTTTTTCCATATATTTTGTAACTGAAAATTATTTTTTTTTAAGTAACTACCATCTGTCATGTCGTAAGTGACGGTTGGTAGGTACTAATTTGGCATTTTGGTTATAGGTATGGATTTCCATCAAGATCTGCGGATATGTGAGGTACGAGAGGAATTTTATTCCACGCACACTTTGGCTGTGGAATGATCTCCCTGCTGTAGTTTAGATTTCCCTGGCGTCTACAAACTCTACAATATGGGGTTCTTCAAGAAGGGCATTAGAAGGTTCTTACAGGGTCGGCAGCGCGAGTGTGGTGCCCCTAGGTGTTGCACACGTCCATAGGTCACGGTGACCGCTTCCCATCAGGTGGGCCGTGTGCTTGTCTGTCACCTAAGTGGTATAAAAATATCACAAGATATGCATACTTTTATTGTTACTTACAACTACAACGTGAGTTTGAATTACTATTGGACCTTTGTGTAAACTAAAAAACAAAGACCATCAAAATTTTGATTACTTATACAATAAACCTGACCATTAAAACAATACCTCCCATTGGCTGTCGTTTTGAAGAAAATTTTAACTGACCAATCAGCGTGCAAGGGATTGCGTTTTTGTTTAATTCCATCAAGGGTTCATTTTAAAACTTTATTACCACTTATAGTTGAATTAGACAACTTTAAACCTTAGTCCGTTGGCATAAGATGTTTCTGATTAGGTACATTATTAAGATATTTAACATTTAGGTACCCAGAGGTAACCTATGCATAAAAGTCGCCATTTTGTGCTATAGACTAAACTTATTATTTTTATCGATTGAGTAGTTGCATCTTACAAGTACAAGGAAATTTCTAATGTTCTTGCATCTTACTTATCTATGCAAATCTTTTTTTTTCGATAAAAACTCGAGCACCTGGTGTTGCACGCGTCCATAGGCCACGGTAACCGCTTTCCATCAGTGTGGGCCGTGTGCTTGTGTGGTATACCTAAGTGGTATAAAAAAAAAAAAAAAAAAAAAACCTGCTTCCATTGGAGAAAGGTATAATTAATCATTCGCTTTTTAGGAAACTATTATAACTAAGGTAGCAAACGAACTTACGATTCACCAGGGCCTCGATTCTGCTAAAGGCTGTGACACTGTTATATCATTGACACTCAAAAATTAAAAGTTAGTTAGTCTAAAATCAAATGAATGAACTTTTTCATTCGCTCTACAAAATAACATTTGACTTTAGACTTTAACCTGATAACAATAAAGTCTACAAGTCGCAACATTTGATACCATTAGTATTGCTCCGTAACCTGGCCTGTAGACTCGAGTCGTTAAGACGATTTTGGGCAGTGATTCAGAGGGAGGGAGATGCAGCTATACACGGAATTAATCAAAAATAATAAGTGGACCCTTGGCTTCAAACTATATATAAACTATGAACGTAACCGGGAAACCGCCGCAAGGATGATGACCCACTAAAAGGGGGTCATCTCGAAACCGGGGACGAGGGCCTTATGGACCACTTTTAACCCTGGTGTCTGAAGACCCTAGACGGCGTGCGGTTTTAGTCGGTCCGACATAATGATGGCCGACAGGAGTGATATCAGCCCATATTGATATTCCCCTTTCCCATAGGCCACGTTGACCGCTTCCCATCAGGTGGGCCGTGTGCTTTTTTGCCACCTAAGTGGTATAAAAAAAATATCTTTTGTCTCTTTGGTAGATTCCTAAACATAATCTACTAATACCTCCGTTCAGAAACCAAAAGCAACAATATGAAAAATTTGATTCGTAGACAGTAATAAAAATTTTAACAAGCTTTCGTTCAGGAATCGTATTCCATAGAGCAGTCAGGATTAATGAGACTGGCGGAGACGCCGTGGTAGGCAGGGCTCATGGCGCCCCATGCGGAGTTGCCCGCATCATACTCACACCGCAGTTTATGGCTGTTGTAAAATGAAACAATTTATTGTAGCGCATGTCCGTGCGTAATTATTCTCATCTGTACTTTACAGAGAAAACGTTTCCATATTATCTCGTTAAATGGCCAATTTTAATATGGCATAGTGATTTGAACTGCTAACTAAGGTACACAGGTAAGAATCTAATAGGTAGGTACTCTTGTATAAACGCCATCGGTATTGATTGGCATATTATTTTCAAGTTACTAATAACCACCTTAGCTCTATATTTATTCAAAGTCAAAGTCAAAGTCAAAAATCATTTATTCTGTATAGACCATTACTAGCGGCACTTACAAAACGTCAAAATTATAAATATTTAAAACTAGAATCAAATGGACCACACCGGTTCGAAACGCGGCCCAGACCTAAGAAGACTCCGGCAAGAAACTCAGCGGGCTGTTTTTTTTTGGTCTATTTACAACAATTGCCTTAGTCTAGATACAATGTTATTTCGAGTAACATTATTATGCCCTTTCTATACAGAAACTTAAATTATAAACCCGGCAATTTTATATCATTTTTTTTTATGTCGGACACGTCAACATGACTTTACCTCGCCTGATGGTAAGCTAAAGGCAAAATGGAATGGCAGTCACCTTTTGCAAACACCGATAGTGCCACAATGGTGGTTCTCAACTTTACGGCCTCATCAAATGCTTTTTCACGCTCCGCTTACAGGACCCGGGACTGTATGAGGAAGGAAACACATGAGCTGGTAAAGAATTCCAGGTTTTGATAGTGCGGCAAAGAAAAGAGGCACCGAACCGCTTGGTTCTTGATAATACTACCTACCTACCTATTACGCATAATATCCATTAAAAACGAAAAAAAACACAGGATCTCAATTTTTCTGTTAGCATTGATGTGCTCTGTAGTAATTATTACTAAACCTACTATTAAGCCTTTAACATAATGATAGCGTGCATTTTTTTAATTGCAGCAACATTGCGTTCTCGTTTTGAATTTAGAATCGAAAAGGATAACCGCGAGTCACTTCTTAACGGATGTGATGGTGGTTTAATTACTATTTTTAAATAATTAATATAATTTGGGTAAGCCAGCTGCTCTAATAAAAAGTTAAATATACGATTTGATATTGTATTTTTTCCTTTTTTGAAGAAAAGTAATCTTCGCCTCTTGGCCCATAATGTAGAAATGTATGTATGACTTCACCTCGCCTGATGGTAAGCTAAAGGTAAAGTCACAGGAAGGGGATCCCCATTAAATACACCGATAGAACCATAATGGTGGCCCTAATTTGACGACCTCCGGGTAGGTTAAATTAGCACATAATAATGTACTTAGGGCATCATTGTCACCTGAATAATGTGAGTGCAGCACGTGCGAATTTCGTGAAAAAATATAGTTCACGGCATCTAACTTGGTAAGACTTTGGAGTTGGGCCCCACTACTCCAAAACCTTGCCAAGTTAGATGCCGTACACTATACTTGTTTATATGCGACGCATTTTGCCACAAACAAGTATAGTGTACAGCATCTAACTTGGCAGGGTTTTGGAGTAGTGGGGCCCACACTACTCCAAAATCTTGCCAAATTAGATTCCATGAACAATACCTACATTATAATTTGCACAAAATAGTGCGAAGTGCGGGAATGGTGGCAACTCTTATGCGTGTGCATAAGGCAGGCGGGCGGCCTTGTTATAGGTATAGGTACAATTTACAATAGAACTTGGACCCTATAGGTGGCGCTGTAATCGAGTTATAGTATTTTTTCTTAACGAAACGTCAGCTATAGATAAATTCGTACTTAAATAACTATGTTTTTATTATTACACCACCGGTTTCAGAACAGTTGTCTTTTAAATTAAACTCAAAGTGTACTAGGTACATAATTATGTAGATATTATGGGACGATGTGTGAGGTCGTTACTTGTTATGTTGCAGGTACTTAACCTATCACGTAAATGTTAGAGACCATAACTAATCAACGCCCGCGGCTTCACCCGCTTCGATGTCGGTTTTCCCGTTTTTATTGACTAAGTACCTATTTACCCGGTTCTACTTAACTGATTGTTATTTTTTTATATAGGACACGTCAAAATGACTTCGCCTCGCCAGATGGTAAGCTAAAGGTAAAGTCTCAGGACTGGGGTCACTACTAAATACCTACACTGGTAGTGCTACAGTGGTGGCCCTCAGCTTGACGGCCACATCAAATGATTTTTCACGCCCCGGGACTATAGGCTTCGAGATTAAACATACTTACGTAAGATTTTAAGTCTAACCAAGACCTTTCATATAAAAAAACCGCATCAAAATCTGTTCAGTAGTAAATCTGTTTTGCGTCCATCACGCACAAACAGACAAACCGAAAAACAAACAAGAATTCCATAAAAATTATAGTATCGTTCATAAACCTACCTACCATACCATAACCCATTTTTTTTTAAATATCTCCAATGAACAGATGTAAAGTAGCTGTTATAAAAAATGTTTATCTAGAATTATTTATGAGTTTTGAAGTCACACGTTTGAAAAACGTACCTACTAATTTTACTGATAATGCGCGAACTTTAAAAAAAAGTTACAGTATGCATTCGAAATGTCAACGGATATTGGCGTGGACGCGAAAACTCCGGTACCTAATGGCGGGTGCGTGCGCGGGAAGTGATTCTCTCGGATACACGCTGCATTGGTTCCGTTAACAGTTTACTTGATATTTCATAACGGAATTTGTTCCTAACCTTGTGTTTAGTTTTTTAACCAACTTCGAAAAAGGAGAAGGTTCTAAATTCGACTGTATTTTTTATATTTGTTATCTCAGAACTTGGTGAACCGATTTTGATAATTCTTTTTTTATTTGATAGCTGGTGCCCGTGTTGATTTCTTATTGTAGTTCCGTTTCGTTGTAGGTTTTCTTACACACGAATATTTGCACTGATTGGGAATCGAATCCGCAACCTCTGACTTAAGGTAAGCGTCCATTATGTCCGCATCGTACGCAACGGACGCATCGCATCAATTGAATCTTACTATTTATGCGATACGTACCTACGTGCAATAGGTACGTATTGGTGGACGCTTGCCTTTAGCAGTTGAAAGCGCTACCGTGTAGGTACCTATAGTGTACACTACAGAGATTATCATAAAACCTTTTTGTTTCAAGATCTATTCAATCTTTTTAGCGAAAACTATGCGCTCACATGTGTCATTGTCAAAATCAGTTATCGTTACCTGTGACAATATTTAGCAATATTCTATATTTCTATATAAACAATAAAATTACCGGAAAGTCTGAAAATCTTTCGTGAAAATGTTTCGTTTGAATTTCACAAATTTTGGGAACGTTTACTGTTTAACAAGACTGAGCTGTTCTTCCTCTCGCAAGAGTTCCACTTTGAAGGACAGCGGCAAACGAGGCTCGTTGGAATGGAGGTCAGCTGCAAATAAACCAGTTGGAATGAGTCAAAGGTTTGTTATTCCCTATGGTGGAAGTTTCCTCGAGTATCATCCCAGGCTAAGTGAAGGCTAGGTGAAATGGAAATTTTCTCGAAACCCTGTGTATGACATGAGAAGGCTCTTCCCAAAACACAGTGGATGCACCCTTTGTAGTTTATCCTTCGAATACCTAGGATGGCATGGCTGATTCTGTATTGACCACAAAAATTATACCAAAAAGCGAAAAGTGGTTAGCTTAGAGATAAAAATTGAAACAATTTCGTTCAGAGGTTCACACCGTGAAGTATGGCAGTTTTTTACACCCAGATACCACTCCCACCACCAGCGGGGGTGGTTGACAGAATCGAACTGACAAAAATGGCATGCCGTCTTGGGTCTACTAGCACTGGGGCGGCCCAAAAGACATTTCCTTCGCACCCCGGCTCATCATTGACTTACTGATCTGGTTTCGCACGCAAAATCTCGTAATGATTAGAGGTAGGTACATCAAAATTGCTCACGCCTTTTTCCCTAAATCTTAATCAACTGTTGGACCATGGTCAGCGACTGGCGACATCTAGTCAGCTAGTTAGGTTGGAGCATCCTCCATATTGGTATAGGGATATTATCACCAACAAATGTCTTGTTCCTAGACCAGCTCGTGACATATCCAGTATAGGCCTGGGCCGCAAAGAAGAGATGGACTGGCGTGACGTCATCTCTGAGGCAGAACAAATCGTGGGCTACCCCACCTCTTTCCTCAACCTCCGATGGTTGTTTAACGACGAGATAGCAAATACAGCTGTGCATTTGAGGAAGCTGGTGAGGACTTTGAATCTGATAACTTCTACGGGTCTATGAATTACCTATTGAATATAAAACAAATGAGTAGGTAGGGGGAATGACATGCTAAGGAAGTAAGTGGACAAACCAGCCGGAGTGGAACTCGAAGAACAAATACTGGTCAAATTTACAATATACTTATTGACAAAAGCACTTGAAACTGTTGGGTTTTGCCGTCTAACCCTCTCCCTACTTCTTCTTCAACCTAGCGTTAATCCCAGTCGTATCAAAAGCTTTCACCTCGGAGTCTGGGGAGCTTTACCAGTCTTGAATCCGGATTTGGCTGGACCTCGATATTTTCCTTGAAGCGACTGCCATCTGACCTTCACAACCCAATGGTGACATTAGCCCATATCGAAGTTGTTGTTAAACTTTTTAGGGCTCCAACTACCCTCTACGTTAGAAAAGCCTCGTCAGTTAATCAGATCAGTTAACCAAAGATCTTGATACACACGTTTAGCAAAATTAGATAGTCCACCCCTAATTGCGTTCACGTAAGCAGCGCTTATTCTTGAAGTTTTTTCTCATCCCCAGGTCGGCACCAACCACAAGCTGCTAAAATCAGCGAAAAACCTCCTGTTAGGTTCAAAAAGCAATCTGCAGTCTGTCGGTTTGACAATACTTCTGGTCTCGAAGGCAGCTGGCTTCAACCCCAAGGATTTTACAGCTGATCATTACGACTGCGGGGTCCTGCACGCTCAGAGGGGCTTAGCAGAGATCGTGGAGATGAAGAGGACAGGTCACCTGATACACAAAGCTATGGAGAATCTCCAAAATAAGAATGAATATGGAGATAAATATAAGGATCTGTTGTATGGGAATAAGATTGTTTTGTTAACAGGTAAGGAACTCTTCTTTCCTTAATCCCAGTTCCATCAAAGCTTAATACTTTCTAGCCATGGGTCCACTTTTCTATGCTCTATCTGGTTTTTTTAGAGCATATTAATAACCGCGAGTCGGAAAAGGAAAGTGGGACGCCCTGCAGCCAGATGGAACGACCTGAAAAGGTAGCTGGGATGGACTGGATGCGGAAGGCAGAGAATCGGGTGGTATTTCGCACAGTGGGGGAGGCCTATGTCGATAGGCTAATTGATTGATTAGTAACTGAACTTACTAATATTCTCACTAAGTAACCCCTTCAGTTATGAGTGGGTTCACACCGGTGTTCAAACCCGGAACCTCTCGATCGTCAGGCCGACTCCTTATACGCCAAGCTACCCGAGCTTTTTTTTGTGTTCAGTCCGTCAAATGACTTAACCCCGCTGGATGGTAAGAAGCTAGGGCAAAGTCCAGAGGGCACGGGGCGCGGTTTTAGACACCATTCGTCCCAAAACCGCGGTCCCTACTACCTTGACGGCCTAGACAGAAGCTTCATTCATTTTGCTTATCATGGTTTAGGTATAAGGAAGCGAATGCTGTCTGACCTTCCGACTCCGAGAGGAAAGAATGGATCAGAGTCTTTTCCGCCAATCAGCTGGTGTACCAGCTGCCGAGTGGGGTTGACTTAAGTTCAGACAACCTTGGTGGGGTGCCAATACACCCCGATAGCTTTTTAAAAATGTGATTTTCGATTTAGGAGATTACCTTCTGGCCAATTGTCTAAGAAATCTTGGCGGTCTTCGCAACAACGAAGTAACGGAACTTATTTCAACTGGTCTTCGAGATCTGGTTGAAGGTGACTTCTTCGGAGAAAGGGATGGGGATAACAATCCAGTGCTTTCACAACCAAAAGGTAAGAAACAGAACAAGCATGTGTAATTTGATTGTAGCAACGTTCAAACTTATATAACGTTAATTATAACGGTTTCTTTCACCATTCTTTTTCTTCTCTCGTAGTAATACTTGATAGCATTTATCCAATTTAGTTTGCCCAGTGCATTCTTAGAGGCGTCCATGAGATCCTCCGGTGTATTACGAGTATTTCTATATACTCCTAAAGTTCCGGGGCGTTTAAGCGGGGCGTGAAAAAGCATTAAATGAGGCTATCAAGCTGTGGGCCGCTACTTAGCACTACCAGTGTATGTAGTGGTGACCCCAGTCCTGAGACTTTACCTTTAGCTTACCATCAGGCGAGGTGTAGTCATTTTGACGTGTGCTATATAAAAAAAAGTTTTCCAACGTTTAGGCTACCATTCAACAGTTTTTATAGCCACCCTTTTAATGACTGTTTTCAAGTCTGATGATAGAAATCATAGAACTAACAAATCAACCACGAAATAACTCATTGCCTTTTAATCTTTCAGGGGAGGATAATACGCCACATTACGATTGGGAGAACGAAGACAATCTAAAAAAGCTAGGCTCAAACGAGTATCTTGGTCGAGGCAAAGACGAGTTTGTTATGAGGACAATGCTGACAACTGGCAGCATGCTTGGCAAAGGCTGCCAAGCTGCCATGAAGCTGGCACTCCAAGGCCCAGAAATGGAAAAGAATGCTTATATCCTTGGCGGGCATTTGGCAATCATATGGCAATTATATCTCGATATAAAGGATTTCTTTACGCATCCCTATTCATACTCCTTAGCTGGAGCACCAGTTACCATTGCTGCGTGGGAGTACCCTCAGGTCTACGGCCATATTCTAGAGTCGAAATTAGAAAAGCAGCCTGTTCAATACAAAAACTTGTATTATGCTGTTCGAAGCACGAGGTGTATGGATTACCTCACGAAGTTCCTCGATGAGGAGCTAGCAGTCATTCTGCAGTATACGGAGAAGTTTCCTGTTGAAGATGCGAGGAGTGCGCTGCGGAAAATGGCGACGACTATACACAGTGAAACAATTCAATATATGGATGTGTGAATAAAGGTAATTTGTCGGTTAAATAGCAAAACTATCTAAGTGACATTGATAACTCAGTTTTGAAATATATTGCGGTCTTTTCAGTAGTCCCATTGACCCAGTGCCGTGATGGGGGCGGTGGGATAACTATGCTTCATTAGTCCCATGGCACTGGTATCGGTTGTCCCAGCCGTGTCAGTTGTCTCATCCCATTATCAGTTGTATCATCCCATTATCAGTTGTCCCATTCCATTGTCAGTTGTCCCAACCCAGTGTCAGTTGTCCCAACCCAGTGTCAGTTGTCCCAACCCAGTTTCAGTTGTCCCATCCCATTATTATTTGTCCCATGAGACATAATCATCACACCTGTCTCATTATGGGACTGGGTCAATGGGATATACTGATTAGTGATTAGTTTGTCTGTGGTTGATAGGAAAACCACGTCGTATTATGTTGTTTGGGATTTCTTTTTAATCGTCGCGCGTCGGTTTGTGGTAATAATTTCTTCTTTTAATCGGTTATATTTTTTTAATTTAATTGCTACAATACTCGTATAATGCGAGGGGATGTGTATATACTATGGTGTATCTTCAAAGATAAATCAGAAAAATTTTCAGTGGTGAAGAGGGCTTGAGAAAAATATATATTTAAAAGAGTAAAATATCTTTATTGTATATAAAACATAACAAATTAATTTAACAGGTAACACTTTATTTATTTTACCAAATTGACACTATAATAACACAGCATGATTTAAATAATAATGTTTTTAAATACAACTTAAAAATGTCCAGGGCTTATTGTACTTAGGGACATGGTCACTTAGGGACATGGTCACTTAGGGACATGGGCACTTAGGGACATGGTCACTTAGGGACATGGTCACTTAGGGACATGGTCACTTAGGGACCTGGTCACTTAGGGACATGGTCACTTAGGGACATGGTCACTTAGGGACATGGTCACTTAGGGACATGGTCACTTAGGGACATGGTCACTTAGGGACATGGTCACTTAGGGACATGGTCACTTAGGGACATGGTCACTTAAGGACATTGTCACTTAGGCGCATTTTAAGTACCTACATTTTCACTTAAGTATGGTCACTAACATTTGAACGTCAATAACTGACAATTATATACATTCTACAAAAATACATCAGGCGTTAGATGTTTTGTAAGTTCCATTTGCACGTGTAGCAATATGAAATAAAGAAATTAAAATTGTTGAAAGTTTTATTTAACAGAAATAAAGTAGGTACCTATATGAAGTATATCGGTAGGTACATATAGTACCTACTGTTTCTTTTTTAAAGATTTTTCTATGACACCATAAATATCGAATATAATAAATTAAAAGTTCACAGCCTTAAAATATTGCTGCTACTTATAATTTTCGTTCGTGAGTTTTTTCTTATATCTGATGAAGTATAGACTATTAGCAAGCATAAATTGCTAACTTAAAAACAATTACAGTAAAAAATTGTTTGACTAGTCTAACTCATATTATTAGTTGTGCTCATGGTATATTTAGGACATTCCATCTCATAGGATTATCACTTAAAACCAATAACGTACATTGTGCTTTTTGTTCTTCAATCTCCTGCTTTGCTAAGGAGAAGTGGATACAATTTTCTTTTGAATAATTTTTGTTGCATGGTACTAATAGCACTGGCACTTTCTCTTATATTATTTATAATCTATGTTTTAACGGACCCCGAACATCGGATGCGTTGAGACTTATGCAGAGATGATTATGATGATGAGACTTTACCTATTATCAGAAACACATCTCTAATAAACGGTAAGGTTTAACGAGATATGTATATACCGTTACCAGAAATGCAGGTACTACAACGTATAAATTAACCTTCTAATTGTATCTATTGATACAGAATCACCAAATATTTCTACGTAATTTCTAGCTTTGTTTGCATGTTCCCTGTACAACTCTTTAGTTTGTTCAACAGCATTCGTTTTCAATACTTCTTCTTTTAGTTCCTCAAAGTCCACATCGGTAATATTTCTTGCATGTATTCGGTCATATAAGTGTGGGCTATCGTTTAAAGCAAATAGGACAGGTGCACTTGCTATAGAATATGAATCTTTCTCTGATGTAATTTTTTGTATTTCTGATGCGGCTTGCCAAGCTAAACACAAATGACAACCAAATTTGTATGCGTTTTCTTGCTTTTCTAAATCATGTCCACCCAATAATAACGCACCTTGACAACCTCTACCTAATAATGTTCCACCGTTGTATAAAGAACGTAGTGTCCACTCTCTTATTGGTGAACCTAATACATCTTTCACTTCTAAGGGTAACGTATCACTACAGATTTCATAGAAATCTGTTTGTCTGTCGACTGGTTTGCCTGGTAATGGCATGTTTTGTGCGTCCCGTTGTCCAAAGAACTCGCCCTCGCTCAAGTCTCTTAACGCTGTTGATATAAGATACGATAAATCCTGGTTCTTTAATCTTGCAAGCATACCGTTAGCAGTAACAAGTAAATAGTCACCGATTAAAATGGCAATTTTGTTTGCGAATATTGCTGTATCTGCATTTTTATTGCGATCACGCAACGGTATGTTTAATAGTCCTCTGTGTACATAATGACCTGTTCTGATCATTTCGGTTAATTCTGCAAGTATTCGTTGGTTTTCAGTAACCGTGCTGGATAATAATGATGACTTAGATGGGTTGACAGCTTTTGACAGTAGCAAAATTACAAGGCCCCAGGGTTGAAGGTTGTTGTTTTCGTTGTATAAAAGCATTTTTGCTGTTTTAATGATCGGATGGTTCATACTAACCTGTTGAAAAGAAAATGTTGTTTTTTTAGACTTCTGATTTTAAGATGCATAAAGTTTCGTTTTAACTTGAACCTATTACACCAAGATCTTTGGAATTCAATCTGGTACATTATATTAATTTTAGTTTTTTTTCAGTTTAAAATTATGTATTGAAATTCGAATTTTAAAATTAAAGAAAATAATTGACTTATATTTAATATTATTACTTAACTATTTAACACTTTTTTCTAATAAAAGTTACATACAACTTTGGTATATTATTAAAAAAAAAATTTAGGAGAAACAAATTGAGGTGACCTTTAAGTATTATCTAACCTTAAATTTTATGACAACACTTCCTTAAATTTTTTATACATAAGAGGAAATAACCTTGCAACTTTTATAACCTTCTAGTAAATTACATAATTAAGTTAATTTCAAGTTGATGACATAGAAATGCATTTAAAACATAAATTATTATGCCTCACAACATTAAACCAGTCTGTAATACCCAAATTGTTTTAGAAAAATCATTATAACGTAATTTGAAAGCGAAAAATACAAATTTTATACTTACTACTGTACGTAAATGCATGGCCAAATTGGCGAATTCATCGCTTAACAACCATCGTAAATTCATAAAAGAGGTCGGATAACCCACTATCTTTTCAGCCTCCCTGATAACTTTGCCCCATTGTGGCAAAGGAGGCCGAAATATAAGGTCTTCTGAAGATAAGTTAGTCAAGGTAGATTCAGGACGAAATTGTTGCGATAATGCAACAGTTCGACGTAAATAACGCATCAGTGTATAAGACATGGTCACTTTATTTATTAATTAATACCCTTGTATCACTGTCACATTCAAATTATAACTAAATTTTAATTTAAAACACTTCGCTTCGCACCATGCACAGTGGTTGTCTGGTTATGTCATTCTTTGTTTTGACGTTTCTCTCCTTGAATAGTTTTCGTTCGGAAACCTTAGAACACACGTTCTGAAATTAGTTATTGGTCAACCTAACATAATGAGAAAAAACTATAAAAATTAATAGAAAAATAGCAGCAATACATACATAAATTGAATTAAGAGGGTGCTTTAGACTCTTCTGAAGAGATACGGGATATAATCTTTAGGTTAATTTTCTTTCGTATGTCTCACAAGGTTTTTACTACTAAACTCACACTCGATATTTATAGTTCTGTTACAATTTTGTATAGAAGGTGCTGTCATGACCTTAAGGAAGTTATGCCATCTATGTAGGTATACTATACTCAACACAAAATAAAAGGCCCGTTTTGACGTTTGTTCTCGTGGCGTAACTAGTTATGTACCTATACGATTCGGTATTCGATACTCAGGATGAATCGAATCCAGTTTGCATGGAGATTTAATCGATTTGAATATGTATGTAAACTGCATTGGATTGAAGTTCTGATTAGAAAAAATTGCTTAACCTTTGATTTTGTAGGTATTTTAAAACAATACAATTTTATTAAAGGTCAATTTACTTATATTTTATATTTTTTTTACAATAACTTCACTCAATCACAAAAACAACAAGAATAATTAAATCAGTCTTCAGAATCTAAACACAAGTATTAAAATAAATAAAAATAAAAGTGCGCGTCGGGCTTGAAAAAAAATATCTCACTCGATATTTTCTTTCCTTAGCTGATTATTAATAGTCTGTGGACTACATGAAAAAATCGTTATGCACAGCACTTAGCCGAGTGGGCGGTACCTGTCAATGAAAAATGTAATTATCTTTAGAACATTTCAATTGATAAAAAAATTAAGAACTTCATGGGCACGAACTGTCAAAGTGGGCCTTTTATTTTGTGACAACTATACTATAAAATAGTAAAGTGTAAATTGGAGATATTTAATTATTAAATTAATTGCAGATATTTAAATTTAAATAGTCAACTGTAAATTGGAGATATTAAAAAAAAGAACTGTATATCAGGTATATCTATGATAAATGAACGATACTGAACATGAAAATATATTTTTTTGGAATCCTTGTCTGCCAAAAACTACTGAATAGATTTTGATGCGGTTTTTTTATAGGTCGGTCAGACTTAAAATCTTACGTACCTATGTTTGATCAAAATCGGTTGAGAAGAACCGGAGATATTGTCCAAAAATCGCGAAAACCGACATCTACCGTCGTGTCCTTTACCACTATATTTTTTTACGGAGAACAAGCCTGAAACTAAACGTAAGCATTGTGGAGCATAAGCGAAAAAAATACTTTTTTCGTGCGCAAATCATTATAGACCAGTGCAGATAGACTTTGAGACAAAATAAATTTATAGTAGGATGAAACCTGTTGTAAAAGGAAGAGAATATAATAAAAATGATAGGAAAAATAAATTACGGGCGATCTGAGGTCGGGAAGTGGGGAGGGGGGTGAGTTTTAAGGGTAAAAACGGTTTATCTCGATTTCCGGCAAAACTACAAGTCCTATGGAAAAAAGTTAAATGACAAAGTTGTAGGTAATAAAGAGACCTACAACTTTTCATTTGTACTTTTTTCACATAACCTCAAAATGTATGTGAAAAATTCAAATAATCAAGTTTTTGGTTTTTTATTTTTATCTTAAGCAAAACAAATTTGTTTTCCACGAAATTTGGTGAAATGAAATTTTGAGGTTATGTGAAAAAAGTTAAATGACAAAGTTGTAGGTAATAAAGAGACCTACAACTTTTCATTTGTACTTTTTTCACATAACCTCAAAATGTATGTGAAAAATTCAAATAATCAAGTTTTTGGTTTTTTATTTTTATCTTAAGCAAAACAAATTTGTTTTCCACGAAATTTGGTGAAAACTTAGCTTTTTATGTCCCACATACACTGTAATTTTTTTTATTTGAAATACTCTTTTTTTCAGCTTATTTTGACTAAATATCGAAAAACCACCCTAATTTTCAATCGAAAATTCTCACGTCAAAATATCAGCTTTTTAAAAAAAGTCAAAAAGTTTTTTGTTCTTTGAAATCTCTTCTTTCTGATGATGTAAAAATATATATACATTGCTATGGTAAATGTTCTCAGAAAATGTAAAGAATAAAAACTCGAATTCGAAATTAATATTTTTGTATTTAGTCATTTCCTCGCTGAGGTGGGATGAGAAGTTACAAGTTGCACTATAACTACATGGTTGCACTCGAGTGCAAAGATTTTTCACCTTGTGCACTTTTGATACCGTCGCTAAAGCTCAGGATTCTATTTTGTGATTATTGTATTTAGTCATTTCCTCGCTGAGGTGGGATGAAAAGTTACGTGTTGCACTATAGCTTCACAGTTACACTCGAGTGCAAAGATTTTTCACCTTGCGCACTTTTGATTCCCTCGCTAAAGATCTGGGTTCAATTTTTAGAACCCTTCGCATGCTCAGTTTTGATGACCGAGCAAGCGAAGGGTTCTTAATTTGAATCATGAGCGCAGCGAGCGATTCACAAAATAGAACCCTGAGCTTTAGTGAGGGAATCACAAGTGCACAAGGTGAAAAATCTTTGCACTCGAGTGCAACCATGAAGTTATAGTGCAACATGTAACTTTTCATCCCACCTCAGCGAGGAAATGACTAAATACAAAAATATTAATTTCGAAATCGAGTTTTTCTTCTTTGCATTTTCTGATAACATTTACCATAGCAATGTATATATATTTTTACATTATCAGAAAGAAGAGATTTCAAAGAACAAAAAACTCTTTGACTTTTTTTAAAAAGCTGATATTTTGACGTGAGAATTTTCGATTGAAAATTAGGGTGGTTTTTCGATATTTAGTCAAAATAAGCTGAAAAAAAGAGTATTTCAAATAAAAAAAATTACAGTGTATGTGGGACATAAAAAGCTAAGTTTTCACCAAATTTCGTGGAAAACAAATTTGTTTTGCTTAAGATAAAAATAAAAAACCAAAAACTTGATTATTTGAATTTTTCACATACATTTTGAGGTTATGTGAAAAAAGTGTAAATGAAAAGTTGTAGGTCTCTTTATTACCTACAACTTTGTCATTTAACTTTTTTCCATAGGACTTGTAGTTTTGCCGGAAATCGAGATAAACCGTTTTTACCCTTAAAACTCACCCCCCTCCCCACTTCCCGACCTCAGATCGCCCGTAATTTATTTTTCCTATCATTTTTATTATATTCTCTTCCTTTTACAACAGGTTTCATCCTACTATAAATTTCTTTTACTTTTTACCATTTTCATAGCTATCGGCACTGGTCTATTACGGATACTGAATAAATGAATTTGAATATGAATTTGATACCACCCCCGCTGAAGCAACGTCGGATTCGAACCGACTAAAACCGCGCGCTGTCTTGGGTGTTTTTTATACTACGCAGGTGGCAGATAAGCACCAATCCACCTGATGTGAAGCGGTTACCGTGGCCTACGGACGAGTGCAACACCAACGGTATCACACACGTGCTACTTAATCTGAAGGCCTTTAGTTCCTTCACATTAAGTAGGGGGGGGGGGGACGACTAGGAAGGGGTGGGAAGGCTAGGAAAGGGTAGGAGGGGCACAGTGAGATCTGTAAGTAAGGTGGCCCTAAGCCGGGGTGCGAGGGAAATGCTCTTCGGGCTACCTTACACCCTGGCGTCAGAAGACCCTAGACGGCGTGCGGTTTTAGTCGGTAAGAGTCCGACATAACCTGCCCCATGGCGGATGGGTGGATATCCATGAGGATTTCCGCACGAAAAAAAAAAAAAGCATTTCCCTCGCAAAAGAACTCCATAATATAATTTTGTCGCCATTGTTGGTAGGGTCCTGTACATGTGCCTACACTTAATTTTTGACTCTGCGTTGCTAAAAAAATTCTTACAAAATACCCAAAACAGTTTGTCCGAAACAGGTATCGATACCAAGACCTCACAATCGTATGCAAACTAACCACGGCACCCACGAGGCAATGCACGCAATTACTTATTTCATTTTAGATGCTATCTCTACCCCATATAAAAGCATCGGTTATAAATTCAGGTTACTGAACGTAAACGCATCTACCGACCAATCACGTGTCTGCGCGCCATAATTCAAAAATAGAAGGGTCATGGCGGCCGCTGGCGAAGACGGTGGCTCGTCCGTACCAATTAAAAATAAAAGCAGTGTGTAATTTGTTGCCAGTTTATATGGTGGTCTACCTGCGTCCGCAAAAAAAAAAAAAGGGCGCCATTTGCATTTTGATCGGTGTATTGCTGATTGAGTGAGGCCTGTACACTCACGATGTTGGCTGTCGGCTGTTGTGTACTTACGTATTTATGCATATGTTGGTAGACATGCACATGAGCCTGTAAAATCAAGTGGGCCGACTCTAGTGTCGTTAGTTGTATTCTGCAACGCGTTCCATCCATAATGCTTTAATACCTTCATGTATAGTGTACGGCATCTACTTTGGCAAGATTTTGGAGTAGTGTGGGCCCCACTACCCCAAACCTTGCCAAGTTAGATGCCGTACACTATACTTGTTTGTGGCAAAATGCGTCGCATAGAAACAAGTATAGTGTACGGCATCTAACTTGGCAAGGTTTCGGAGTAGTGGGGCCCAAACATGAAGCTATAGATAAACCTATAGCTTCATGGGCCCAAACTACTCCAAAATCTTGCCAATATCTACCTATTAGTGTACGACATCTAACTTGGCAAGATTCACCTTCAAAGGTTGCTGAACACTAAAAAGACAAATGATCTTTTCATTGAAAAAAATCTTAATTGACTTAGGTGTACCTACCTAATTATTTTTGTATTCATCAAATGGGTGATGCGGGTTATGCCGTATCCCACGAAATAACATCCCATTTTGAAATTTCTTTACTCATCCCAGTTTTTATTCCACATGGAGCAAAATTATCATTTTTCGTTGTTTTTTTTCATCAATTTATATTGATTTATAATATCTAGTTACTGTTTTACTAATATCTCGCCAATCTTTTTTCCGCCAAATAAAAAAACTGGGTACTAAACAAAGCATAGGGATGCACGTAAGCAATTTCAAAATACCCAATTAAGATCCACCATCATTGACATCCCTCTTTGCGACCGCTCCAATAAACCATAAATAAATTTTCACACGTAGCAACCCAAATCACTACCTTACACTGTCCATCCTTTTCTCACACTTGTCTTTACATCTTCCGTCCCTTTCCTGCTATAATAAAACATAATTGGTTTTAAATGGATAGGATTGGTGATGGTGTGTAGTAATTTGAGTGCGCTTATACCGTGGTGCTATTAAAGCCTCACAAAAATTACTTTATGCATATTTATAACAACGCTGTGATGTAAATGAACTTATATATGAGCTGTACCTATATAGTTTTTTGTTGTAAATAACGATATTATAACCAACTGTTTTGTTTTTATATAGTAGGTATAATGAGGTGTTTAATTCGGTAGAACTAGTTATACCTCAGCGTGTTCTCGCATGAAATTTCGATTAAAACCGACATTGGTACACAAATTAAGTGAGATTTGTTTAAATGAGAATTGTAGGCGGTAATTGATTGTCGCATGGATATGAGTTTTTTTTAGTTACACGTTTATTGACGCTGAAGGTGTCTAAAAGTTTTAATAAAATACTAAAACATTGAATATATTAGCCTGGTTCTCCGAAGGCAAAAATACTAGTAAATTATTTATTGATAAGCATGCAGCTACGCCACGCAATCGTAGAGTATTAGTCTCAGCAACCCACCCACAGACTTGGATTTAATGAATGGCAAACGAAAATTGCCCATTGTGTATGTCTACTAACTATACCTGTGTCTAAACTTCAGATAAATCAATTTAGCCGTTATCATTTTGAAATGATTAATTCACTTTTGCATTCATAACTAATCGCTGCCCGCTGCCAGCTGTCGCGGAAAGTGCTAAGTAGGTATGTTCTTTTTCAGGTTATAAGATTTCACTGTGGCAAATTTTAACAGGATCTTTATAGGAGTGAAAAGGAACAGACAGTATACAGTGCCTGGCAGAGTAGAATACAAGGACTGATCCATATCTCCCGGCCATTCTATAATTTGACAAAAAAAAGTACAGCCCAGACTCAGCCTCAAAGTTCTTGGTATATGGCAATAGGCTCACCCCCCATCACGTGGGATCGGATACCGAGATTGGCGAAATATGGCCGAGGCGAAAAGTGTGGGAATTCACCTGAGATCAGAAACAAGTATAGTGTAAATTATATATACCTATCCTTTAAAAATCCCCAATTTTAGCGAAGTAATTTCTATATTGCAACACCGGTGAAACCATAAATGAGTTTTTTTTTATTGCACACTCAGGCATAGGCGTGCTGCTTAATGCCTGGTCATGAATGAAGGTGCAGTAATGGACGCCTCGAAAATATAAAATTAAAACACTTAATGAGTTACGTAGGTTATCTCGGACGGTCCGAAGGGATGTGAAGGCTTTTGTTCTCCGTGTTATTGACCCCTGGTTTTGTTGTGAGTAATTAAAATTGCATTTTTTTCTTTTGTTTCGACTTTTTAAGATGCTTAATGGACGAACCAATATTACTTTTAATGTATTATTCTTGAGGATATATTTTATTTGTGGCGTAGAGATACGACTGTTGTGTTAGAACTGCTAGGTTCAATTCCTTGGTTAAGTACCTAGTTTTGTTGGGTTTTTAACCGACTTCAAAAAAGGAGGAGATTCTCAATTCAACAGTTTTTTGTTTGTTATCTGAGAACTCAGACTAAAAGAATATTTCAGAACTTTCGACTGGGTGAACCGATTTTGATGATTCTTTTTTATTTGATAGCTGGCGCTTTCCTTGTGGTCCCATTTCAGTTTGGTCTGTTTAAGTCGTTTTTTTTGTCTTAAAAGTTTTTTTGTTAGGATATTTTCGGTGGCAGCTCGAAGTTAAGATAAGTGCTAGAACTTTAATTGGCTCGCCTTCTAATGTACCTCAAATTTAAGAAACTTGTTGTTCTGTGGATAATAATTATGTGTTAAGAAATATAAAAACTACATCTATCTCTTTTTACCATATGCAAAAAATATACAAATAATAATAAAGACGAATATATTTTTACGTTCCAACTTTAAACGTTTACGCTCTGTCAACGTTCGATACTATTTTTTTTAACTGGCACAGACAATACATTACAGAGCCTAATGCAAATAAGCACTCAGTAAAATTACCGCGTAGTTAGTGAGAATATAAACCCCCCTATCTACGAACGAAATCTATTAATTAATTATACTAATATAGCAGCACGGCCATCTTTTAGCGAGTTTAATGTAGTGTTAGATACTTAAACTTGGTATTTTAAAATCTGGCAAAAAAGTTTAATTACCTACTTAGGTAGGTAGGTATATTGTTTTTTATTTTTTTGTTTAGTGGTAACACAGTATTAATTGTAGTGTAAATGGTGTTTTTTCGACGTTTCGTAAAGAGAGACTGGAGAGATTTTTTCAGATTTCTTTTGAGCAAAGTAATTTATAATTCGAAAACATACATACATACAGATGCTCACGCCTTTTTCCCTCCGGGGTAGGCAGAGACAACAGTCCGCCATCTGCTTTCGTCCTTACATAGGTACTTCACGCGCTTCCTCCACTGTCATTAAACCTTTCATGCAAGCCCGCCGCGGAGTGCTTTTAACAATAAGTACCAGGCAATACTTTATTAAACTATTTTTAAGTTTTGATTAAAACAAAATCTGAATAATACTTATATGATCATCTTATGTTGATGCTAAATATAAGTAAGTACCAAGTATTTTTCTCTTTATTAATTAATGACTTCAGCAGAATAACTGCAATCTCAAAATTAGTAATTTACTCATAAAATTATTAATGGCGGAGACTCAATCAAGCCGGGGTATAACTTTGACATTTCGTGTCAAACTCATTAAAAAAATGATAGACAAGAGGTATTTTTATTAGCGGACGCGAATAATCATAAAGTAGGTAGCTAATAATATTAGGACATGACCCGCGGGCGAAATATAATCGACTGAAGCGCTGCGAGCGATGAAAATAATTAAAAATTATTATCTGCGAAGCTTCAACTGTTAGACTAGACTTAATTATAAGTGGAATGCTAGAATGCTTGCAGCTGAGCATAAAATATACTACGTCCTGGTGTAAATGAACGCGGCTGTCAATACCTAGAGGTGTATTTAACAAGTACCTATATTCCGCCAAGAACAATCCGTTGTCCAATTTAAAAAAAAGAGTGTTCTTGCATTTTTCGACCTTAGGTATAGACAGACCCCTAGCAGAAGCAGGCCGAGGCGGCGGTGCGCGACAGCGCGCCCCCCCCCCATTCCGGGGGCATGACGGGAACCACGTGGTTCCCAAACCCGAGGTGGCCATCTCGAATCCGGAGATGGCCCGGGTCAAGCCGGGGTGCGAGGGAAATGCTTTTTGGGCCACCTTACACCCTGGCGTCAGAAGACCCTAGACGGCGTGCGGTTTTAGTCGGTAAGAGTCCGTCATAACCTTTCATATAATTATTTTCCTATATCTCCTATGTACAGACACAAAATAATTTAATATATTATAATATTTATTATTAAATAGTTACGAACAATGGTATTTACTATGAAGGCGTACAGTCGGCCTCGTTCGTCGCTCGTCGGCTCTCGTTGTCAATGCGCCGCATTAGCGTACAATGTGGCCTGCGCGTGCGCATTGCTTTGATCGAGCCGACAGCAAGAATGAACCAACTTTTTTTGAGATGATAGTGTGTTTCATTGTGATGTGGTATAACTATAAGATAGGTTAGCAACGAAAGTTGATGAACACATCGGAAGCAAACAATTGGTTTATAAGCTCAATAATGATATTTTCTCCTTTTTCTCCTTTTTCTATTTGTGTCTATTGTCTATTTGCTGAGGATGGAAGTGAAGTGGGGGATTTAGGAGGAGCTAGGACACGACGGTATCTCCCGTCCGAATGAGCTGTCCGACTAGGGTAGTACCTCCGCCCTACAGAACACCGCGGCTATAATAACCATCGTGTTGTGTTCCCGCCGGTATGTAGGGTAGCCAGAGCTCACTGTACCCATCCTCCCTCCACCCCTTCCTAGCCCCTCCTTCCCTTCAGGGTAGGCAGCGCGTGTGTGACACCCTGTGTTGGACACGTCCATAGGCCACGGTGACCGTTTCCCATCAGGTGGGCCGTGTGATTGTCTGCCATCTAAGTACTATAAAAAGTGGATTTATTATATTTCGAACTGACAATTTTCTTCCGAATAGTTGTGCCCATAGTGTTAGATTTTTAAAGAAAGTTTTCCCTAAGAATATGCTTAGGGTTGGGTCCTAATTTCTGAGGGGGTCACCTCGAAGCTGAAGATGGCTCGGGCCAGCTGCAGTACGAGGGAAATATTGGGTCATCTTATAGCAAGTGCTCGAAGACCCCAGAAGGCGTGCGGTTTTAGTTGATGCGATACTGACATAACCGTCCCACTGGCCCGCAACCGACGTGCTTAATGGGAGCGACTGTCGTCTGAAGGAAAGCCTGCGCGTCTTGATGAGGCCCTGAGTTCCCTTGGTCGAAAAGTAACGATACGTATGGCATCAATCTAGGCCCTGTAGTAGCTTTAATGATTGTTGAAATTTTTATATTTATTTTTGGTGATAATTATTCTCCCTCTTGTTTATTTGCGCAAGCAAGTAAGACCGCGGTAGCCTAGTGGTCTGGGTAATGGACTGCTGAGACGAGGTCTCGGATTCGATCCCAGGTTCACCATGGCACACACCAATGACTTTTCGATGCTTTTCGATGTTATGTGTGTATTTATCGCAGGTTTATAAGTGCCCGGTTAATAGCAATAGGCTCGCCACCTATTACATTGGGACCTAAACATAAACTGGCGAAATGTGGGTGCTAGCACCTCTGCCTACCCCTTTGCGTATTTCTTTTTATTTTTGTCTTATTTTATGTCTTTTTTATTTTAGTTAATCTTGAATTTTAAATATAGATAATAATTCTAATGGGTAATAGCCTGAAAGAAAAATACTAATTAATTAATTAATTCAATGTATTTAATTAAACCATCCAAAGAATAAATCATGAAAAATTTTTTTATTCGGTACGCAGAATATGCAGGCAGCAAGCATTTATGGTTCTTACTTTGGTTCCATTTTGTGTAAAAGTGCCGCTATTGCATACTAGATGTCGCTGCGTGTATCGTTTGAACGCGTATTACAAATTGCTTGTATAGAGAAGTTTTAACATAAAGTTTGTTTTTATTATAATCTGAAACCGTTATCATATTCAAAAGCTATCGGTGTATGTAGTGGTGACCTCCTGAGACTTTGCCTTTAGCTTTCCATCAGGCGAGGTGAAGTCATGTTGATGTGTCCAATAAAAAAAGCAAATAAAAAAAAATTGAAAGGAAGTTGTATGTAAAAATATGAGCGAAAGTATAGCCATGTGTTTCGGTTCCTTTTCATTAGCTAGCCAAGAGTAGCGCTCGTCTTAGTACCAGGAAAGACTTAGAATACAAAAACCATCCTATCTCTTTTCTAGACCACTTAGTGGCAGACAAGCACAAGGCCCACCTAATGGGATACGGTCACCGTGGCCTATGGACGTGTGGAATAGCAGGGGCGTCACACTCGCGCTGCCGACCCTGTAGAGACCTTCTTATGCCCTTCTTGAAGAATTCATTGTTTTGTTACTTAAACTTCTTCTTCAACCTAGCTTTATTCCCAGTCGTATCCAAAGCTTTCACCACGGAGTCTAGGGTCCATTTTACCAGTCTTAACTGCGGATTTCGCTGAACCTCGATATTTTCCGTGAAGCGACTGCCATCTGACCTTCACAACCCAATGGTGACTTGTTACTTAAACATGGGATCGAAAAATATCGATACATAGGCATTCTAGTACACTAGAATGCCTATGTATCGATATTAATCTCTGAGGTACACTACAGTGTACCTCAGAGATTTATCTTGACTTACTGTACGACTGCCATTTTTTTAAATATTTTACGACATAAGTACTACACAGGCTCTCAAGACCCAAAGTAAGCATAGTTAAACCACATGAATAGCTATGGTACTTTTACTCATGTGGTTAAACTACCTTGTGTTATGGGTTATAGAAATACTTAATATACTTTTTTTGTGAATACACACACATTATACATATTATACCAACACCCAAACCAATGAAAATAAACATATTCATGTACACAAATATTTGCACTGGGAGAGAATCGAACCCGCACCCCATGTTGTAGCAGTCTCATGCACTACCGCTACGCCACAGAGGCCTTCAAACTAATTTGTTCTCCCAACCCACCAGCCTGCAATTCTACATTATCTGTGGTAATTAGTTATATAATCTGTACAAACTGTATTGAACTATTAAAAATGAAGTAATGCTAGTTTATAGCACAAGTTTTCTTATCTAAATGTATGTAATTAATGTGTAGTTAGAATAATATTACAATTATAGTTGATTTAATGTGTTAGCAATTATTTAATTATGAATTTTGTTTGAGGGTTTGACATTTAGAATGAATACTAAATTCGGAATTAATGTATTATTTAAATACAATATAAGCTAGGTACCTACCATAGATATATGTATTGTATTTACCGCCAAAATGTTTGAGTGTCAGTGTCACACACTCAATTAAAAAAAAACTATTATTCTCACAATTCAGTTTTGTAAGATGAAAGGAAATACGTTGAGTTTTTGGCGCCAACGCAGAACTAAAATGATATTCATCATCAGCTCAGAGGTGAGTTAGGTATTAGGTAATGTGGAAAAGGACATTTAAGGACATTCTTCGAGATGAATTGCAATTTACAATTAAAATTAATTACAATTTTACCTAATTAACCCAAGTAGGTATTTTTGTATCTCCGATTTACAAACTCAACTCAAATTAATTTACAATTTTATACCTAATAGTCCATGCCTAATAGTCTAATAATTCAGATTTTTTTAAAATGATTGTTTGACATTTACTGACATTACTTTTTGATTATAATTATTTAATTTAATTTAATTCATCCTTTTATTTGACATATTGTAAATTACTTCACAATAACATTTACTTACTTGACTTTACACATTCTTGACATTATTGACTCTTTGACATTAACTTTGCAGTAAATTTTGTATATTTATGTTGTATAGTATTCACAATAATTATATTGCATGTTTAAATAGATTAATGAATTTTATAACGTTCTCTAAATATTTGCACACCAGCGCACATCTATACCTACTATTAAAATTAGTAAATGAACTGTGTCTGTAAATTGCAGATATTAAAAAAAAAATAGGTTATGATAAATCAACGATTCAGAACACAATTTCGTTTTCGATTGACTGGATTTTCTCGATGTAATTTCCCTTTTTCTGTGGAGTAGGTATATAGTACATACAGGACTTTAGTTGGACTAACAAAGTCCGAAGAAAACTATAGTAGGTACCTACTAAACTACGCAGTAACGATACAAACTCAAACAGTTTTTACGAGCCAGTAAAACTTACTAGCGCTACATAAAACGCGACTGTTTGCCCGCGGCACCTGTTACGGGGGTGTAAATACACTGTTCCACGTATCCCTTCGGGCCAAACATCAAGCTTCGACGAATTGACGACCTAACTAAACGTCACTCCAATATACGACACTTACATACATGAGAACGCCTCTATTTATTGCCACAATAAATTGATTTTATAAAAAATACCTTTTTTATACCACTTAGATTGCAGACAAGTACACGGCCCACCTGATAGGAAGCGGTCACCGTGGCCTATGGACGTGTGCAATACCAGAGGTGTCACACTTGAACTGCGGACCCTGAACAAACCTTCTAATGCCCTTCTTGAAGAACCCCATATTGTAGTTTGTAGTACCTAACATATAACATTTGCAAATATGTTAAACTAGATATTTATAGGCAGTAATTAGCACAGTTTTCCCATATTCCACTGATAGGCATGCAATTTGACAAGATAAGGAACAAAGTAAATTTAGTTTGTCAAATTGTCAATGGAAATGAAAATGTCAAATTGTCAAATATTTTTTAATTTGGTTCAGAAAACGGAATAGAACCAGGGGCCTTACTCCGAAAAACGAAAATATTCGTATCCGTTGACGTTTTGACCATTTAGCTACCTCGAAAGTGTTTCGTTTCGGATTTCGGATCCGTCTTCGATCGTTTGACATTGAGGTTGTCGATCGTTATCAGTACACCTCCTACTCCCAAAATACATTTGACGTTTTCGCTGTCGTTGTTTGACAAATTGTCCGTTTTCGTTCGATCCGAAACGTTCATGTTCGATTTTCAGAGTAAGGCCCCAGAGCCTCAAATGTCTGTTATCTGATCTAACTATAGAACTTCGATATCACCAACGGGTTGTGGAGGTCAGATGGCAGTCGCTTCTCGGAAAATATCGAATTTTGCCGCTTCGTAGTTAGACCGAAAAGCCGACCACAACAGCTGACCTGGGCCTCGATTCTGCTAAAGGCAAATCACTGTCATACCACTGACACTCTAAAAATGGTATTTAATTGTGGACTTTACCGTTATACATTTGAAGTCTAAAATAAAATGTAAAGAATTTATTAAACTTTTCATTCGCTCTACAAAATATAATTTAATTTTGGACTATAAACTGATAGTTGAAGAATCGAAAGGAGTATGCCAAGATCGTAGCAAGTGGAAAGATGATGTCTCTGCCTACCCCAATGGGAAAAAGGCGTGATTTGTATGTACCTATGTATAAACTGACAACAGTAAAGCCCAAAATTAAATGGTATTTTTTTGAAGTGTCATGACAGTGGTTTGCCTTTAGCAGGCCATTCTCCACATCAATTAGTTAGTTAATCTACGATTTTTTTAAATGTTAAATATCTAACGATTATGGTCAAATATAGACCAATGGACCAACACCATCAAATATAGATCTGTCTTCTACGAAACTCTAGCACCATCACTTGTTGTTCAATACAAATTTTAAGCAGTTTAAATATTCAGCTGCTCCTTGACCGGCGCACGGCTGAGAAACGGTCTGTGAGAAATTTTAGTCAAATATACATGTACTAGAACGCTAAGTTATTTCACTCCTAAGGGGGCAAATAAGGGTAGAGTGATTTTATGGAAGTCCGTTATATGGAAAGTGCTTAATTCAATGTTAAAGGCCCGGGCCTCGATTCTGCTAAAGACAAACCACTGTAATACCACTGACACTCTAAAAATGCTATTTAATTGTAGACTTTACCGTTATACAGTTAAAGTCTAAAATCAAATGAAAAGAATTCATTTAACTTTTTCATTCGCTCTACAAAATATCATTTGACTTTAGACTTTAACCTGATAACAATAAAGTCTAAAATTAAATGGCAGTTTTTGGAGTGTCAGTGGTAAATCAGTGGTTTGTCTTTAGCAGAATCGAGGCCCCGGTGGGTGTTGGTGCAATCGGGTTTTAGGATTTTTTAAGAATTTATGCCCGGGTGAAGCCGGGTCACGGGCCGCTAGTACATTATATGCTAGAAGTTCTATTGTTGCCGTTTGCTTCTTTAAACGTTTTTTTATACCACTTAAGTGGCAAACAAGCTTCCTATCAGGTGGGCCGTGTGCTTGTTTGCACATAAGTATACCCTCCTCCTCCCACCCATTCCTAGCCTCCCCACGCCTTCCAAGCCCATCCTCCTTCCCTTCAGGGTAGGCAGCGCGTGTGTGATACCCTTAGTGTTGCACACGTCCATAGGTCACGGTGACTGCTACCCATCAGGTGGGCCGTGTGCTTGTCTGCCACCTACGTAGTACTGAAAAAAAGTAGTACCTACAAAAAAACGAAAAAAATTGCTGAAATCTCCTTAGATACGTTCAGACGAGCTCTATTCTTATTTAAACTTGATTTATGATAAAAATTACATCGATTACGGTTCTTCAGTTTACAAGATCACATCGACAGACAGACACGACTTCTAATTCGCGCTGTATGTATAATTAATAGATATTTAAGTCGCTGTCGCAGGTGAACGGGGCGGTAATGTGTTTCTGATGGCGACTCGTGTGACTTAGCAACGAGTACCCCTGATGGTATGCTCTCCTAATGGGCTTGCGATGTCTGGGTTTAAAATCTAGGAGTCTAGACTGAAATTGTTTGTTTATATTACAGATTTTTGAGGGCTTACAAAAATAAAGGAAAATTTGAAGATAAAACGAAAGTTGGATAAGGTTTGCCAACTTCTATACTATTGCAAAATTGCAGTCGAGATATTGCTTCATTGGAGGGAGTGTTCTGAAGAGCTCTACCAACTAGTTCTCCGCTCTCCTTCCCTATATAGAACAACACGAACAATTCTCTTTTCTTCGCCGCACCATAAAGACTTGGAATTCTTTACCAGCGCATGTGTTTCCTTCCTCCTACAGTCCCGGGGCCTTTAAGCGGGGCGTGAAAAAGCATTTGATGAGACCGTCAAGTTAAGGGCCACCAATATGGCACTGTGTGTAATGGGGATCCGCTGCCTGTGACTTTACCTTTAGTTTACCATCAGGCGAGGTGAAGTCATATTGACGCGACAGACATAAAACAAAAGATTTTGTACACCAAAATATTGGTGGAATAAAGAAATACCTCTCGAGGTTGGATAATTAGATGACAGTCCCTCCCGAAAAAGTCAAAATAAACCAAATTATGAAAGGGAAAAATGGGAGATTAGACTTTAGAAGCCATTGATAGTGGCGTTGGATGAAAGAAACTCTATATAATAACGAACCATAAAAAACATAACATTTCTCAAAATATAAGTAGGTAATTTACACGAATCTGAAAATATACAAAAAAAACAACATGGTACGTGTATGTTATGGTGACCCTCTTTCCTGAGACTTTACCTTCAGCTTACCATCAGGCAAGGTGAAGTCAAATTGACGTGTCCTAACAGTTTGATTTCAAACATATTCTTCATTTTTAATTCCCATAATAGCACGCTAACCCAAAAACGAGAACTACCAACTGTACTCCATCTCCTCCACTAATATGTAACTAAACGATATATATATAACACCCTGTATATAATATAATATACAGGACTGAAGGAATCCGCACACTAGGAGCGTTCAGAAACTAAAGTTAAATTTGCAAGTGATAGATATGCCAGGCGCTCTCGGAATGTAATTTTCACACGCTCAAGCGACGTCACTGCAACCTACCTCCCCTTGATGCCACCCTATAGCGGGGAACTCCCCCTTTGTAGTCTAGGAGACAGTTGTCTGCGTTGAAACAGAAAAAAAAAGAATTTAAATCACAAAATGTTGACGCGAAACCTTATTGCCAAAGCGAAAGAAAAGATTGTAACAAGTGGTAAAATGTTGTTCGATGAGGGCGGAGTGAGACTCTGCCCTCATCGAACAATATTTTTCCAAGTTACAAGGCATAGGCTAGCAATAATTATTTTGTAACATTCAGAGGACAAATTTAACAAATTAATGTATATTGTTTAACAATGTCCGTGTATAATGAATTTCATGAATCCTTTCGATGTAATATTGACATGCTTTACATAAATTGTAACTTTTTATTTTACTTCATACGATTAAAAATAACATAGATTGTTATTTTTAAATGTTTCAATTTTTTATATATTCAGTTGACTTTACCCCGCTGGATGGTAAGAAGTTAGGGTAAAGTCCAGAGGGAAGAGAAGTGAAATAAAAAAGGTACCATATTGAATAACACTTTATAATCAACTGTTAGATATCGGCCGTCAGCTCCCCGACTATCACCCCCGCGGCCTCTCACGACGGATGCCCCGGAAAATTGCTACAATCATTGTAAGAGAGAATTTCGAAATGAAGGAAACGTACTTAAAGCTGACTCGCGACTGTACCGGAGGAGGGAGCCGACTGTACTTATTCATAATTATTGTTACCTCCGGGATGTACAGGACTTATTGAGTGCGCTGGCTTACTTGTCCACCAGACTAAGTCGGATTTTTTACACCACCCAATGGCACCACCGGTAGTGTCAAGGGTATTATTCAATCCTCATGGCACCACCGGTAGTCTCGAAGGTACTATTCTTGAGCTTTTGGGTAGGGGTGGTGATTGCTTTACCAAGCCCGAGGGGGCCATCTTGAATCCGGCGATGGCTCGGGTCAAGCCGGGGTGCGAGGGAAATGCTCTATGGGCCGGGCCACCTTACAAACTGGCGTCAGAAGACCCTAGACGGCGTGCGGTTTTAGTCGGTAAGAGTCGGACATAACCTGCCCCGCTGGTCGCGGTAAGGGAAGGTGCCTGAGGATTTCAGCACAGAAAAAAAGGGAAGTGATTTCTAAACAGCAGCTTATAAATTTACAATTTCTTTTAAGGACCTAATACTGTAGAAAGATGGAAACCCAAGTAAGGTTTTATTGTAGGTAGAACTCAACGGTATCTACCGTCTGAAATGAGCAGTCCCACTGGGGTAGTACTTCCGCCCTACAGAACACCGCGGCCATAATAACCATCGTGTTGTGTTCCCAGCGGTAAGTAGGGTAGCCAGACCTCACTGGAGGGATTCTGTGCTCTCAGCGGGGAAACCGAAGTCTCCTGCATTTTCAGTAGGTACAGAAATTCTCCCAAACCCCCTTCACCAATCCCCCAACCTATCCCACGCGCTAGTTAAACTAGATGCTTACTTTGGATCTAGAGAACGCTGTGTAGAATATCGTAGAATATTTAATTATATCTGGAGTAACCAAATTTGCTATTTTTATCCCTAAAACATTACCCTCTTTTCTTTGTCAGTCGGGTAAAAAATAGGTTCCTTAGTATGTGTTCGCATTGAGAAACTTTGGCCAGTTACGGAAACTTAAGAAATGTCATGAAGCGAACATTTCGAAGATATAACGAGAACTTCATCACTTCAGAGAACTATCGCTAACGATGACAAAAGAGTTCGTATATAAGTATATTATATACATTTTTCTCTCGATAATAGGAGATGGCTTATAGATATTATGTTTTTTTTATATATTTTATATAGGACACGTCAATTTGACTTCACCTCGCCTGATGGTAAGCTGAAGGTAAAGTTTTATAGAGTGGAATAGTTATTAATTGGATACCAAAAATGTATGTAAATATAAATACTTGCTCATACCTTGCCATACTTCGCTTTGTCTGATATTAAAACTGTTACGGAAATGTGTACCTATGTAATGGTGACCCTCTTTCCTGAGACTTTGGCTTCAGCTTACCATCAGGCGAGGTGAAGTTAAATTGACGAGTCCTATATATAATATATATTAAAAAAATAGTTATACTTGTACGCATTTATGTCAATAAGTAGCACTGTTGCCAGCAGCTCCGCCCGCGTGGATGTCGGTTAACGCGACTCTACATAGCCTATGTTCATTCTCGAGGTCTAATCTACTCCAACTACCATCCACCAAATACCAAGTACTTACCAAATTTCATCAAAATCGGTTCAGCGGTTCAGGCGTGAAAGCGTAACAGACAGACAGACAGACAGACAGACATACAGAGTTACCTACTTTCGCATTTATAATATTAGTATGCATTGCTAGTTAAGTTGAAAATGCAACGACCTGTGAAAATTCCAAGTCAATTTCGACTACGTGCGCATATTTGTGGACGCAAGCTTTAAAAAAGATGTTTTTTTAACCAATTACTGTTTGACCTTAGTGCCTACGCACTGGCAATTTTTAAAAAAGTATTTTTTTATAATCTAGGGAAGGTGTACACTTAACCGACTTAAAAAAGGAGGTAAGTCTATCTCTTTTGAAAGAAGAAACCCTGTTAACAGGACTGACGTGTGTACATGGATTAGCCTCGTAGGCAATTTAGCTCAGTCAGTTTAAGTATGTAGGTAGACTATTAACAGGAATTCTAATAAAATGCACACCCATCAAATTGCACATATCATACGGTTAACAAAAGACCATTTATATCTGATGTACCAGGGCATCATAAATCACGGACATGTCGATATCTTTCAATAATCCAATCAAAGCGGCTCGTATCCGAACTAATGTTATTGTCAAACCTACTGAGCCATTATCTGGGCACAAGCGAACATCTGAATGTCCAGTCACGTATCCGAAGAAACGAGACGCCATTCGCGATTAGCACTAAGAGCGATAGAGACCGATGATCGATGTAAACAATCGGATGTTAGCCAGTTTGAAAATGTTCTAATTCGAATTGTGTTCCAAATAATTTTGAATTTTATCTCGTTGTGTTTAGATTGAAATTTAAATGTACGTTAATAATTTTAAATTTCGACTAAGTTGCTTAGGTTTTTTTATTAAATGTAACATTCAATTTTGATATCTAACACACATATGACATAGTTTATTATTGTGTGTAATTTTATGGTACTTACGTAATAAACAATTTACAAAATGGCATCTATCTTGTTTCTTATATTGACAACGCCGTCACTAGCATTGGAATGGGGTTATAAAGAAATTGCAAGCCTTTTACGTAGCTTTTTAACATTGCTGATGTGCACAATAATGAATGTGACTTAATTGAATAATCTTTGTGAAAGCGAGCCGCCCTGTTTGTGTGCCCGCATCGGCAATGAAGAAATATCGTGGGTAGTACGACATTTTGAATTTTGTTGATCTTGCGATGTTGTTTGGTTAGTTTTGGTTAAGTAATTGGGAGAATTGTTTGTAAAGAAAGCTGCAACTTCGATAATCATCAAAATTTGGGGATTCGAGGAGGAGGGGCAATGGGGGGGAGGAGAACTATTGAAGGATTGTTGGCATAATGAATGAATCTGATTGGAATAATAATAGATTTAGAAGTGCGATACGTGTTAATATTGTTTTAATAATGTGTTAATATTACAAGTTTAGACATATCTTATAATAGTCTGTGCGCCTAGTACCTACTCTAATATCTGGTGGTTCTACCTCTTACACATTTTTACGCCGCCGCCGGGTGCTTTTGATACACAATAAGTATTATTCTGTCTCATATGTCGACTTGATAGTTATGCTGCCCTGGTACTATTCAACTATACCTACCAAGTTAATAATATTTCCTTGAAGTACGCGTAAACCAAGGTTAGGTATATTTTTAGAGGTTTCACCTAGTCCTTCAAGGGCCAAGCGCTTTGTACCACCTGCTGTTGGACGGAAGAGCCCAAAAAGCATTTTCCTGGTATAGCGGCTGACCGCTTGACCGTCCATGGCCCCCTCGGGTTTGAGAACCACATTTTGCCTCCTCAGTTGATTCCCCTGGCACCCATTACTTTAAAGGTTTTTAACTAATAATAATTATCTATACTTATTTGTAAAAATCTTCAAATAATGGCCGCTCAGAGAGTCAAATCGCCAAATTAAAGATTCAACCCCATAACTCTTTTTACCCGGCCGAAGAAAGGAGGGTAATGTTTTTAATTTAAACGCAGCCGCGTAAATTGATAAAAGAATTTTTCATTAAAATCTAGATCAAGCTAGTAATATCAACATCGTTTACAATTTCTGTGCCGAATGTACAAGATATATGCGTGTACCGCGTCGCTGCTCGTTGAACAAATTTTTCAGTCGCCGCCAGTGCGGAAAGCGATCATTGCTGTTGCGTAATGATACTGTACAGACAGCAGAACAACTGTTTACGATGTAACTTTACAAATTTTTAGTTAACTCTCGAATATTTCTGCTTGCCTGGTACTTACGTTACTTGTGTTGTAATTTAAGTTATATTTTACAAGTATAATAATTATACTAGTTGTTTTAACAGTATAAAAACGTTAATACTAACGATATATAGCCAGAGCTCTCAACCCTCTCTCCCCATCTTCCCAATCCCCTCCCAACCCCTCCAAACTCCTCAACGCCCCTCCCTTCCAAGGTCAGCAGCGCGAGTGTGACACACCTGATGTTGAACACGTCTATAGGCCACAGTGACCGCTTCCCATCAGGTGGGCCGTGTGCTTGTTTGCCTAAGTAGTATAAAATGAAGCGCTATTACAAGGCGAAATAGGGGCGATACGAGCGATTTTCCTTTGACCTTATGTCTTTTCTGTATAATTCACGCCTGACCTGAATGTTTTTGCTGACCATACTTCAGCAGTCCGCGACGCACGAGCAACAAAGCGACACGGCTGTTAGTAGTCGCGGCGTGTCGCGCGACCGAACGTTTTTCATTGCGCGCCGGTGATGGATTCGATGTGGCGACTCTAGCCTATACCGCGCCGCCGCGCGGGCAAGCGATTTAGAACACGCACTGTAATAGATGTGGGACGTTTTAAAATTGTTGCTTAATTTGGGACTGTTTGTTAGAACTAAATGGGTTTCGTTCTGCTATGGATTCAGTGTAAATTAGTTTTGGTTAGTAGTTTAGAGAATATAGTACTAACTGTGCCTCGCGATATCAATGCCTTTTAATTTAAAAAAAAATAAGCCTGTCTCCAACGAAAAGTAATCTATCGCTTGAAAAAATCCTCATCCTACGACTCTTATTTCAACTCAGTTGGGGTCGGTTTTTCAGTCTACGAATCGGTTGTTCTTCGATATTTTCCGTGAAGCGACTGCTATCTGACCCATTGGCGATATCGAAGTTGTACCAACCAAATCAACTACCCGTAACTATCGGCGCCATAGATGATTCAAATATATTTCTGTAAATTCAAACGAATAAATAGAATAATTTTATACTCGTAGTTCTACGTGGTAAATAAAACATTGGACAATCTCAATTTAACTTCAAAGATTTGCTTGTAAATGAAAGTAAAGATAAATAATATAAATATAACTTATATTATAGTCCAAGATACCCCAATATCCTTTATGGATAAGGCTTCATACTTAAATAAAAAATAATAGAAACAATTTTGTCTTTAATAAAAGAAAATAGAAATAAAGACAGCTTGATTTTATTTAAATTAATTAAATTATTTATTACAGTAAGAGTAAACCTACATTTACTGTGAAACAAAGAAAGAATTTATTAACTAAAACAATTTTTTTATTGTTTAAATAAATCCATTCATTTATTTACAAAATTGTTAAGTAATAACAAAAATAAATAAAATATTTAATATTTAATTTATAAAATAAATACCCTGGTAAGTTGTACCACAAGTACTAGGAGAGCATCAAACATCGAATGTGTAACAGAGTAAACGGTAGAGCGCCTAGTATTTGTGTAAGAGGTTCTATCAGTCAACCGCACAGTACCAGGCAAGCAGAATGATTGAGGTGGCGATTTTATACTTCGAGACGTGTTGGTCTGTATCACTGATCTTGGTCTGTATTCAATTTTTCATGTTTTCGGGTGAAAACTCTCATCACGCTGTTTGCTTAGATTGTGTTTAACTTTCTGAAGATTTTGTGGTGATGGATTTTATTAATTTTATGTTTTATTTAAGTAAATACTATAAGTAATTATAGTATTCTGTTCCCAAACTGAGATTCTTTTCATAGGTTTTTTACAGCCATGTCACCATGAATGAAAACATGGGCAGTTGTGTAGAAATTTTGATCTTATGTTATTTGAATGGCCCCTAGGAAAAACTGAAGTATTTTAAATAATTTTTTCCTACGCCATTCGACCTTTAGTTTACCATCAGGCGAAGTGAAGTCATGTTGATGTGTCCAATTGTAAACAAAGTATATTTTATTTCCATAGAGGTAGCCAGAGTACCCAATGTTTCACCATGCCTTCTCAAAGTACTCAGAGGGTACTTTGGTAACAGTAGTCCTTAAAACAATAACAATATTTCTAGCTAAAAACGAAAATATTGAGGAAAAATGTTGAAATGAACGCCGGACGTTGCCCACTACTGGGCATAGTGGGCCATCATGCCAGTCATTTGGTCCATTAAACGTGAAATAGTTCGCGACGAGTACCAGGCTAGCAAAACAAGCGGAGAGGTTTTAAAATGCGATTTATAGCTGGCTTTTAATTTAGTTCTAATGAAATTAAATGGATTTCATGGTTTTCGATTACTACTGCTTAATATTTCTAATGTGTGTTATATTGTCAGGGATGTCGCAATAGAAAAATAATGCTTATTGTGTTATATTATGAATCCCCAGTTACAACCAAAGTTTTTGACACCTTTTCTTACTCGATCTTCGATTTACCTGCCTTGGTTTTTGCGGGAGCAACTGCCCCTCTTAATCTTGAGAACAAAGCTATCGTCAGGGGCACTGGCTAGCAGGTGAGTTTTGTATCAGACAGCAGTCGCTCTCGTTAAACCAAGATAAACCAACTATTTCATGGTAGAAGAGCGGATTCTAGGCTCCACGTACCTCCATAGTGTCTACACTTACTCTGCCTATCCTTCAGCAAGAAAGTCATGATATTCAGTACCTGCTCTCGTCCTCGGTCAGTACCAGGGCATCATAATGTGGTGAAGGCATCTAGCAATTTCCGCTTTACTATTAATTTTTAGGACGGAACCGCGGACTTCACATACTCGTAGCTTGCTATACTTGTGATATAACACAACACTATATAGTGCCTCCACCTCTGTCTACCCTTCAGCAAGAAAGTCGTGATTCTATATCTCTTCAAACTTCCAAGCACTTGTACCTGCCCTAAATTCAAATGACAATACCAGCTAATTTACTAGCAATTACGAGCAGAGTTTCATTACGTCCTCTGTCGGTACCAGGGCGTCATGACTGTTGTGAAGGCATCGAGCAATTTCCACTCACTGCTAATTTAAGACGGGACCGCGGTCGACATGTTTATTGGTTAATTAAAGTTTTACTCAGAAACAAACAGTACTAGGGGTGCAGATACGGACAGCAAACAAAGGCGGATTAGTTGGGGAAAAATAAACAAGTAAATAATAAATAAATAAATACTCTACGACATTCTACACATCGCTCCCTAGACCCAAAGTAAGCTTAGTTTCACTAGCTTGTGTTATGGGTTCTAGAATGCTGATAAACATACTTATATACTTTTTTATATACATAGAAACATACATAAATTACGTTATTATAAATATTATACATACAGTTTCACTTTTCTACTTTCCTAGTAAATAGTATTTAAAAACTCATCATCATCTTAGCCGTCAATGATTTTTATCCAAAGCTTGCACTTTAGATTTTCATTTATATCGTATGATTTCATCTGACCCGATGGTAGGTAAGCTAGTAAAGTCTCAGGACTGGGGGTCACCATTACATACACTGATAATGCTTTAATGGTGGCCCTCAGCATTCGAAGTACGCTCGCCTTCTTCCTCAGATTATGGTTAGTCTTGGATTTTACGGGAGTGCCTGCTATCTGACCCCAAACTTCGAGACGAGAGCCTACGCCAGAGTCAATCACGAGTTCACAGGTAAAGTTTGGCGTTCCTTTATATGGGACTCGTTTGCCTTAAAGGAGTCCAAATACTAATAAAAAAGCTGGTAGTGGCCTAGCCACAATAAGCCACACAATTCCTTTTACAAAAATCTAACAATAATTTGATACGAATTTCAATATTTAAAGGATTTTCCCATCTTATTAGATAAATAGCTTGTATTGCTTATATGCAATCTATCATCAACTTACATATCTATACTATAAAAAAATCCGCCAAATTGTCATCTATTTTGCTGTCTCTACGATATCAAAAACACCTGAACAGGCTACGGTCGGCAAAACAATAATCCAAGTTCGGAATTTATTCGCGATCCCGATTATTCTACGCGCCTACCGCTCGCGGCAGCCACCGGCGCAAGTACGCCAGGCACAATTAACGGGCGGACAACTAATGAGTTCTACCAGGGTAACATAAATACATTGATTATGTTAATCTAAACATTATCATGTTATTATTGTGCCCTGGTAGTTTAGTGTTTTTTGTGTCGTTTCGTAGTGAAATATACCTAAATGTGTTATGTGGCTCCATCAAGATCATCTGCGACCTGACGCACCATGCTGATTGACAGACAAGACTCTGTAGGATTTCCTCTTGGGGTTAGGGGTCCAGGTGTGAGTCGCTCCCGTAAAAGTCTATTTGGAAATTAAATGGTCACTTTGTGGAATCTATATGTGCTAATCATATGATTTACCATCTGCTGATGGTGAAGGAGAAACATCGTGAGGAAACCCACATGTCCTAGAAGAAATTCTAAGAACATGTCCGATCCACCAACCCGCATTTGGCCAGCGTGTGTGGATTAAGGTCTAAACCCTATCAGCTCTCTCATTAGAGGTGAGGAGACTCGTGCCCAGCTGCAGTGGGACATAAATGGGTTGCTATCAATAAATCAGACAATTAATTATAATATGTAAAAAATTTTGTCTACAAAAGCCAAAAAAATTCTCTATATACAAACAAACCAAAAACACTTTTCTTAAATTGGGTAAGCTGGGACTGTTACGGTCAGTTGACATTTGATAGATAGACCCAGGTAAAATAGGCATTACTTACGATTATACCAGGAGCATTCGGACCTCACATACCAGGGCAACATAAATTGATATAGTTTCAGTGTTCATCTGAAGCTTTTCTTTTGTCGCCGGCGGGGTGCGGGGGTATTACCCGGGTGTAGGGGGCTGGAGGGGGGAGCTAAGGTTGACAAATGGGCCGCTCTGAGCATCCGCGAGCGATACAATCGGTGCGTTGCTTACTGTGCTCCCCGTTCTAGGAAAAAAAGTAGGGTTGGCGCTACACTTGGAAATCATTGTGAAGATTTTAATGAATATAATATTCTGAATATCGAGACTAAGTTATAGCTGGTGTTTTAAAATGCAGCTAAAAATAAAATATGGTGGATAAATGGAAATTTGTTACTCAATCATGCTAGAACGGCTGTACGGATCTGGATTGAAGTACTGATCTTTGAACTAAATTTCATTCTGATGCATTCAGCTATTCTGGTGTGATTGATTAACAAATATCCATCCATTTATATTAGTTCATCCAGTCTAGCTCTTTTGCCGAACTTCTTGCTGATATTGAGATTTTCCAACTCACAGTTCGTTTTGACACACATCATACTCTCGTGCCTTTGTCCTTTCAACGAAGATTAACAGCCCTTGGCTGACTTCTTATTAGTTATGAGTAATAATTTAAATTAAAGGCATTTTTTTATTATTAAGCATAAGTTTAATTACAATAAAAAATATAGTATTTTCCAGTATCATGGCAACCCTGGAGCACGCGTCACTGGACTCGTCCCAGCGTGCCATTACTCACTGTCGGCCGCCATTTTCGAACCGCCACGCCCGCTACGCCGGTCGCTACGAAGCTCTACGCCGTAGCGTACCGTTACGTAGCAACCGACTTGAGATTCTTGTTGTCCTAGTATATCTTTAATTATTAGTTTAATTTGCTTCAGTTGTTTGTGTGATTAAATTTCATTATGTACGTTAGATTATTAAATTGCTTACCAAAATAACTTTTGTAGTTATCTTAATAGGCAGCAATCGTATCTTTTAAGCGCAGTTAAAACCAAAGATAGCTATTTTCAAATTGCATCCATCCAAGTCTTATGCACTGTGAAGCCCTCGGTCCAGTTATTGTTTTCGATTGGTATTTCGGCTTTTTCGGGAGTGACTGGTATTTGACCTTCCAACCCCGACAGAAAGTCTACGCGAGGGTTTCGTCCGTTGTTTAGCAGGTGCACCGACTCGCAGTAGAGGTTGGTTTGTGATGAAAGATGTTGGTAGGGCCTTTTTGCGTTTTCAACTACTCTATAAAGATATCAAATTGCCAGTCTGATGAACGGAGTTATAAGTCGCAGTCGCTTCCGTAAAGGCCTTGCTGATTCAAATCAGGATTCGAACCCGAGATCTCTGTGTACATCATAATGACGGGTCATTATGACGGTACCTCATACACACGAAAGCAATGTTCTAGCAATGTGAGGAATGTGCGTAAAAATTGAAGTGAAAAAGCATTTGATGAGGCCGTCAAGCTGAGGGCCGCCACTGTAGCACTACCGGTGTATGTGGTGGTGGCCCCAGTCCTGAGACTTTGACTTTCGCTTACCATCAGGCGAGGTGGAGTCATTTTGACGTGTTCAATATAAAAAAAAAAGAAGCAATATGCTTTTAAAAAACCAGAGTTATTTCAAAAAGTTAGTGAGCCGCCAGCCTGATAGAACTTTGATATCGCCAGTGGCTTGTGGAGGTCAGATGTGGTAGTCGCTTCACGGAAAATTTCCGGTTGTTTTGTGATAGCAACCCATTTATGTCCCACTGCTGAACACGGGTCTCCTCCTCTAACGAGAGAGCTGAGAGAGTTTAGACCTTAATCCACACACGCTGGCCTAATGCGGGTTGGTGCATCGGACATGTCCTTAGAAATTCTTCTAGGACATGTGGGTTTCCTCACGATGTTTTTCCTTCACTGTCAGCAGATGGTAAATCATGTGTCACACATAAATTCCAGTAGTTAGACTGAAAGCCGAATCTAACCGAGTTGTGAAAAGGATTGATGATGGCAGTCTAGATACATAGAATTAATTGGGTAGGTACATTTTTTTTTGTCTCATACAGATATTGGTCTTTGATAAACTCTCGTAGCAAGATTCGTTCGTCAACGATAATTTCAAGTAAAATACTTTTAAGATAGATTTAGGTAATCCCTAATCCCACCCACATTCCCACTGCTGTATCTCCTGTACATTAGGGCCAACAGAACCACGAACACACCGAGTAAGGGCACTCGCGAAGTCCCAGGGAACGTTAAACTTACTGTCTTAGAATCCGCATCGAAATTAATCAGAATTAAATTGGTGGAGTTACAAAATATAGATTTAGGTAAATAAATATGGTTCTATATTTGCCATTTTTATATTCTTGAAAGATAACGACGTTAAGTAATGGCGGGAAAAGGTGAAAAGCTGTGAACCATAGAGAACATAGTAAGTTTGGAAACTAAAGCAGTTTGTTGAAAACACCTTGTTCCACTAGCTGTCGCAGAACTCGTGGAACAATATTTATGGACATTTTAGCTTATTCATGATAGTTGGAAAGGTTTTTTTTCCTTAGTTTTATGTTTTTCGTTGACGTTTGTAGTAAATTTTGTTGCTTTTGGTAGAGTTCTTCGGGCTAGTGGAAAGTGTTTTGTTTGATTACACAAAATCTTATCTTAATTTTCTGTGTTTAATATAGCTGAATTGCTATTTGATTTACTTTTATTATTGTAATATTTAATGTATAAATATATACTTACCTAGATTTGCGATTAGGAGTTTTTTCAATTGTTTTTTTTTTAATTTATATTTTTCATCCAATGATAGTAGAGGAAGCTCGTGAGGTGTGTAGGTACCTAAAGACAAAAATCGATGCTGCTATGTCTTTACTTACCCCGGAGATTTATGAAGGTGAGAGTATATGTAGGTATGTATGTTAATAATTTTTGTATGTGCTTGAAAGTAAGGATTATGTGAAAATGAAACAAAACATATTTTTTTTAGGTTTTAATATTTTTTACACAATTCGTAGCATTCATAATGCCGACACATTTCGTCAGATTTCTCCATATGCCCGTCAGCGATCGCTGTTACTATCATTTATTAAACCCAGTTCACTATTTTTAATCGTATATTTTTATTTATAATATGTACCTTGCCGAAATTATACAATACAAATATATAATTAACCTTTCTTTAAATTTGAAATGTTTTCGCTGACTGACGCATAATGTTCATCATTTTTAGTAGCTATATTTACAGTAACTTGATGACTTTCAAATCATTATATATAATGTACATATACATATATAATAAAGAGAAAAATCAAAATAAAATTCTTCAATTAATACATTAATGCCTAACAACTACTATTTAAGATTTTTCTCTTAATAAAAATATATTACACGCAATGCAAATAACAATAATAATTGTGTAGTATCAACAAAGTCTGGTGTTGCTAAAGAAAATAAATCGTCCGAATTATTTTTAATACTGAGACTTCATTGAGGAAAAAAATGTATTTATACAAAGTAAGAGTGACGTACGTATGTATATTCATGATTAATTATTTACAAAAGTTAACAAACCTTTAAAATGAAACTTTTAAATTACCACACGATTATTTTAGTGAAAATTTCAACACCATTTTTTTTCAAATTTCGTAATTAAAATTTGAAACGTGTCATTCTAAATTATTTTTAAAAATCTTCTTGTAGCATTAAGTTCGTTCAGAAACTCACCTACTTAACCGTGTAGAAATTTAAAAGATAATAATATGGTGGTCTTAATTAGCCTAGAATAAAGCTTGTTCTCAGATAACTTATCTTCCGCTATCGAAGTACCATAGCTAGGACCAATTATGACATTAAATCTCCCGTTCGTATACATGACATAAGGCTGTAATGCGATGCATTACTATAAAGTGGTTCGCGTGATTATTAAGTTCAAATTCAACTCTGCTGTGAGGGTTAACACTGATTTTTTAATCCCTAGTTCAGCTTTTTTTGGTAATTATTATTTTAGTAAGTGTATTTTGTTTGATAAGTGAATTTTTGATAAAATTCCCACAAGTTTATAAGGCTATTTTTTATTTTAACACTCACAGCAAAGTTGTTCCGTGGCCATACTAATTAGTAATTTTTTTCATTCGTTTCAATTTACGCAAAAAAGTTTAATTTAGCCACGGATTTTTATATTCTAGGAGAAGCTCACAGATTCTCATCAGTCGTGAAAATCACACAATTATAAAATATTATATGTGTGAATGGTCTACAGATTAAAAAATAAACAACACTGACTGGTTCCCTCGCGCCGAACACGGCCTATACTTTTAAAACGTATTTTTTAATCTGCACATCTTCTAGTTTATGGTCTCCTGGTAACATAGAAGGCAATCAATATCAGGTATCATCCACAAAGACAAAAAATAGACCTAAAAATCTCATTTTTTAACATTGTAAAATATCATTTTGTGTTTCGTATACATCGGTTACAAATTGTGCTACATTATCAACACCAAGGCAAGGTGAGAAACGATATTCGATATACAATATCATTATAATAAATATATATAATTCAAAGATATGTATTCAAAATGTTTTCTGTAAATTATACGCGGACAATTAATATTCAAGAAATTGACATACGGTATAGATGTACAATTTGAGCTTGACAATTACATTTAATAAATTAGTTGATAGGTAACAGACGCAGCACTTAAACGCAATTTACAGTTATACAATTGAAAATCGTGTGTTTTATGAAGTGAGCGTCCGGGGCGAGCGGCTGCCCTCCCTCTGCCTCGTGGCCGCGCCTCGATCTGCCCCGCTTCGGCCCGATTAGCCCCGCGCTCACTGCCCCGTGAGGCCAAAACAACTTGCTTTGAAAAACCTAAACTCTATTAATACAACTCCTTTACAAAAGTGTCCCATATCTATTACCTTTCTGTCGACAGCGACCAAGTACTGTAATAGTTACAACTTACACAACTATTCAATTATTTATTTATATTTACGTAATAACAATACACAATTAGCTATAAATATTTATAAGATAACTATCAAACCACATTTTATTGTTACATTCATCAACTTTGCTCCTATTGTTCCGACTGTTTAAACCGTTTCATTATTTATAAGGTGATTTTGCACCAGTTACTCAGTGTCCTTGTCACTTTTTAACATTTACATTTTTTTAAACATTAAAGTTGACTTCAAAACTTAATTTTAGGAGATCGTATACTGTTTCAAATATTACAAAAGTGTCGCGTTTTTTTTATTTTAGTATTTTATGTACATGTAGCATCGTTCTCCTGTTGTGTATCACGTGCCAGGGTATCACATGAGGCCGGCATGGGCTGCCTCGGGGTGCCTTGCGGAGCTGCCTCGCGGAGCGCCGCTCGCCCGAGCTCTGTCAACGTTATTCATATCTGAAAATAAAGTCATCGTTTTATTGAGCGCTCCACAAAAACTGTATAATTTAAGCATTCGTTACACATTTTATGCGTTACTTTTTAAATCGTAGTATTTTTCTTCCGTATATTACGATTTATACTTGTAAATTTTCATTTAGTAATACTTATTACACTAAATTTGAATTGATTTTGAATTTCGAGCATAAAAATTAGTTTACATCGTATTTTGGTAATACATAAACTAATTCGAAATACATTTAATTTATACTTATGTAAATATTAAATGGTTAATTTATTTTTTTACAACGGGATTTAACCCGTTAAATAGTGGTCAGAGTAAGAATATGAAAATTCTAAGATATATGGAATGAATGAATGATAATTTATTTGCACTCATTCGTTCAGAAATAATTACTAAAATGCAGTCAATAGCATTTTGGAATTGGGTCTTTCTCAGGCGGCTCATTATTTGGTTGACTTCGGTGTCCAATTTTTTTCTTTCAATTAAGGTTTTACTTACATGAAATATCAAATCTAGTGTTAATTTAAAACATTTCAGTAGTTGAGGGAACTTTATAGACTGAATGGTTATGAAGATATTTCACTTTTTTTTATTAGTGTCCACCGAAATCAACATTTTTATCACCGAAATCAAATATATAAAATCCTATCCTGTTCTACTTCCTACTTGATATTATAAACGCAAAAGTTTGTAAGAATGTATGTCTGGATGTATGTTTGTTACTCTGCCACATAAAAACGGCTTATGTCGGTCGTCGGGATTTCTAGATATATATTTGTTTCTCTTTCACGTAAAAACGGCTGAGATATAGATCTGACTGAAATTTGGTAACGAGATAGATTAAAGTATGAAATCAAAGAATCAAAGAATCAAAGAATCAAAGAATCAATTTCATTTATTCAATTTAGGCACACAAGGAGCACATATGAACGTCAAAAATTTACAGTAAGAAAAAATAATATATGTCAAGAAATATAAATACAATAAATAATAATCATTAGAAAATGATTCTTTCGCTGGTTCAGTATGTTGGTTCTACTGAGAAGATACCAGCAAGAAACTCAGTGAACACGATTATCCATTATTTATTTTTATATTTTTTTTATGTTTTTATTTAATACAATTTTTAAAGTGCGAGCGAGCAAGAGATTAGGATGACCATGCATTTTTATCATCAAAATATTCATTTAATTTATAATAACCTTTTTTCATTAAACAATTTTTTACTTCAATTTTAAACTTATTAAGTGGCATGTCAACTAGATCCTGAGGAATTTTATTGAACATTTTTATCCAGTTACCTACAAACGAATTACCAACCTTATGAAGCCTTAGCATTGGCACTACAAGTTTATTCTTATTTCTCGTATTATAATTGTGAACGTCCGATTTTTTTTGGAAGAGATCTAGATTTTTGCGTACATATAAGATATTATCGTAAATGTATTGAGAAGCAACTGTTAAAATATTAATTTCTTTAAATAGTTCTCTCAGCGAGTCAAGGGGTCTGAGGCCATAGATAGCTCGTATCGCTCGTTTTTGTAATATGAAAATGGTCTCAATATCTGCAGCTGAGCCCCACAGCATCAGACCATACGACATTACGCTATGAAAGTAGCTAAAATAAACTAATCGTGCCGTTTCCTCATCAGTTAGTGATCTTATTTTTCTAACCGCATAGGCTGCTGAGCTGAGTCTTCCTGCTAAGGCTGTGATATGAGAACCCCATTGCAGTTTACTATCTAGAGTGATTCCAAGAAAAACTGTGGTATCGACTATTTGAACAGTTTCATCGTTCATTACAATATGAGTATCTACCTGTTTTACATTAGGCATCGTAAACTTTACACATTTTGTTTTCTTAGCATTGAGTAGCAGGTTATTACTTGTGAACCAATACAATATTTCAGAGAGAATATTATTTACATCGTCAAATACTAGCTTTTGCCTGTTAGTTTTAAAAATTAATGATGTGTCATCAGCAAATAATACTATTTCACAAAGATTTTCAGTGAAGTAAGGAAGATCATTTACATATATCAAGAATAAAAGGGGTCCTAGTATCGAGCCCTGGGGTACTCCCATGACTAATGGGGCACCAGATGAATTGGTGCCATTAATGTTGACTTTTTGTACTCTGCCAGTGAGGTAAGACTCAAGCAAGCTAAGTGAACCGTTCGAAACACCATAGTGACCTAATTTTAATAACAAAGTCTCGTGATCAACACAATCAAAAGCTTTCGAAAGATCACAGAAGATACCGATGGCATCCTGCTTCTCCTCCCAAGCATCAAATATATGTTTAATGAGTGCAACGCCTGCATCCGTTGTGTTTCTACCTTTAGTGAAACCAAATTGTTTATCATGAAGTAACTTATTGCACGTAAAATGTGAAAGCAGTTGGTTAAATATTATTTTTTCAAAAATTTTACTGAGGACTGGGAGTATGGAGATAGGCCGAAAATTTGATGGATCACTTTTTTCCCCTGCTTTGAATAACGGAATGATTTTACTGTACTTCATGAGAGTAGGAAACTGTTTATCATCTATACATTGATTAAATATAAATGCAAGATAAGGCGCAATAGTGGGCATTACTGGTTTTATTATATTGGTTGAAATGCCCCAAAGATCTTCAGTTTTTTTAATATTTAGTTCTTTAAAAGTTTTAAGAATGGTTACAGGGTCAATGTACTGAAAATCAAAATTAACATTACATTTTTCAACACTAGTTTCAAGAAGAGACGCGGCTACATTTTTTGAAGAATTCAATTTACTTGTAGTGGTAATAGGAATATTTGTGAAAAAGGATTCAAAGGCATTGGCCACTGCGGCATCAGTATTAATGTGTTTATCATCTATTTTTAATTCGAAGGATCGATCACGTGACCTTGCTTTACAGGTTTCTTTGTTAATAACATTCCAGGTTGCCTTAATTTTATTATCAGATTTTTGTATTTTGGCTCGAATATAGTTAGATTTGGCTATTGAACAGACTTTTTTGAACATTTTTGAGTACTTTTTAGTATGTTCAATAACTTGTGGATTGCTTGTACATGCCTTTGTTTCGTATAACTCATACAATTTCTTTCTACTTTTATGGATTCCAGGCGTAGCCCAATCACTAAATTTAATTTTGAATGGGTTAATATTTATTGTTTTTTTAGTGAAAATATTATCAAATTCGTATTGGATCACTCCGAACAGATCTTTGTAAAGATCATTCGGGTTCACATCATTACGCGGCTCCAAAAGAGGCACTTTATTGTCAATATTTTCTTTAAATTTTTCTAATCGATAATTTGTGATTGGTCTACATACAATATTTTTGGATAATGGAGCATGTTGGTGCTCAAATCTAGCTAACTGACCTTCATGATCTGATTTTATGAAGTTTATTTTAGACTTCTCACTTACATGGCCGTCAGTAAAAATATTGTCCAAGCAGGTAGCTGTTGTGGATGTAGTGCGAGTTGGTTCACAAAAGAGATTTTGTAAGTTAAAGGATTTAAAAAGATTGAGGAACCTTACCGCGTTCTGAGTGTTTTCTAAAATATCAATATTAAAATCGCCACATACAACTACCGACTTCCTACATTTACATATTTTTTTTAAGATATCTTCCATAATAGATAAGAACAGGTGGCAATCTCCAGAGGGAGGTCTATAGACGCTAACAATAATGAATTGCTCGAGCTCTGCACATGATATTTCAATATTACGCTCACTTGAGAGTGCTACTATATCTTTTCTTTCTTTAGATTTTAAATTGTCATTAATCAAAATTAATGATCCACCTCTTATAGCGGAATCTCTAGTAAACGAACTAATGATTTTAAAATTATCAATATTAACTAACAGTTCATGTTCTTCTAACCAGTGTTCAGTTAAGCAAAGTACATGAATATGCATTTCATTTAAAAATAATTCCAGTTCTAACTCTTTGCCAGAAAAGCCAGCAATATTTTGGTGAATAATATTCATGTACATAGATTTATTCTTTGGCGCTAAAATTAAATTGCTAGAGATTTCTTCTCTTGTCCTAGAATTAAGTTTAAATGATTGTCATTGTCACTCTTATTTGGAACAGATTCCAAGGTCGCAAGACAAACATTGTCATTTTTATGCTCAATAAAAGCAGGTTGGTTAGCCAAGTTCTTGGCTGAATATTTAATATAATATGATAGCGAAGATGCTATCTGTCTCTTAAAAGAACTATTCAAATAGAATTTATTTTTTGTCAATAATAATTTATTTTCTAAATATAAATTTATATCAATCAAGTGGAATTTATTTGGGTTATGATATGACAATGTATGCAGTGTTTGATTGAGCTTATATCTAATATTGTTTTCTACCTGTGACAAGCTACGGCTATATGGAAGCGTGAATAAAATTATATTTTCAACATTTAATAAGCTCAGTGATTCAAAACAATTAATAAGCTCATTTCTGTTTGCATTTCCCCTGTCTCCCACTAGAATTAAAAGTGTATTGTGGCTGTTTAAACGGTAATTCTTAATTTTTTCAATAATGGTACAATAAGTTAAACCCGGCATACAATGGTTAATTATCTTTTGTTCTAAATATGAACTTAGTACCTGACCCATTGATTTCCCCATTTCATCACAAAACATCACTATTTCAGATGGTACATTATTTAGTTCCGCATAGGAGCTACTGGGCTTTTTATTTGGCTCAAGTGAAGAGCTTTTGGGTGAAGTCAGAGAGGACATACAGGCTGGATGAGGACTGAGTAAATTATCTTTTGATGGTAATGTGGAATTAGGAGTCATCAGATCCTTCATGGCCAGAATGTATTCCTGATACTCACTTTTAACATTACAATACTTGACAGTCATTAGGTCTAGTGTTTTTTTTAAATTACTAATTTCTGTTTCTAACTTTAATATGTTATTATTATAATCTGAAATATTATTTTCTATTAATAAGGAATACATATCAAGCTCATCGCCGAGCTGCCTTCTTTCTTTAATATACTTGACTTTTTTGTACATACATTTTTGTCTTTTGATAAGTTTCTGTGTTTTTCTTATATATTTATTAATTTTCACATATTTCTTAAGTTTGTTCCTACTGCACTCAACTATGCCCATCTTGGGGTTAGAAGTATAATCTATTAAGGTATCATCCTTTGTTAAGTCAATAGTAATTGTGGGATCTAAGTTAGGTTCAGTTGAAACAAGGCTGGGCACACTACCGACTAACTCATGGAACAAATTGTGGGTATGGGATACTACGGTGTCACGTTTCTCAGCCTCAAGGTGGGTAATGTGGCCGTGGGCTTCTTGCAGTTCCTGCTCTAAGACCGACATGCGCTTGAGGCCGAGCTCGTACTCGTCGCTGCACTCCCTAAACCCATCCACAATATTGTGCAATCTGTCCCGCTCATCTAACACTAACCTATGCTCAGTGTGCAGCTCAGTCAACTGCTTTTTTACCAAGTCGTATTTATTTAAACTATCCAGTAGCTCCTTTTCATTGTCATCTCTTTCTTTGTACAACTGTTCAACCAGCGCTTTGGATACTTCTAATTCCTTCAAAGTCAGCTCAAGTTTTTTAAGAATATTATCTAGTTTAGCCTCATCACGGCGTGCAGAAGTCATGCTACGCGTGACTGGCATTGTGATTTTATAAAATTAAAGCGTAATAAATACCAAAAGGCAGTTTGATCAGCAGGTACCCGACAAAATAAATATGTAACCTCAAAACGAAATTGATCGAGTACGCTGTAAATATAAACTAATATGATAATTTAGTAGTTATTGGTATATTACCTGTGTAAGAATCACTGAAAAACTGTAATAAAGAGATGACAAAGTTCACAAAATCAAAAACAAATAACTTCGAATATGCGGTGTCATTGACTTTAGCCGGTGAACAAAATCAGCTGAGCGCAATTTTCACTGATTTATATCACTTTTACACACACGTTTTAATCTAAATACACTTTTGTGATGGTATAATTGTGTTTTGTGATGAGTTTTAGCCTTAAATATAGAAATATTTAATTATAAATTAAAATAAATACGGGACGAAATGCAATCAGATGTTAGCCGTAGTGTTGCCACACCCATTCATTGAATTGCAAATAACAAAATAACATATAGGCTACTTTTTATACAAGCTAATACCCGCGACTCCGCTCACGAAGTCGATCACTCGACCCACGGAGTCGATCAGTCGGGATGTCTGGATGTATGTTTGTTACTCTTTTACGCAAAAACGGCTGAATAGATCGGATTGAAATTTGGTATAAAGATAGATTAGAATCTGAAATAACATATAGGCTACTACCCGTGGCTTTGCCCACGGAGTCAATCAGTCGGGATATCTGGATGTATGTTTGTTAGTCTTTCATGTAAAAACGGCTGAATGGATATGGCTGAAATTTGGTACAGAGATAGATTATAGTCTGGATTAGTACTACTAAGTAGTACTAGTATAGGCTACTTTTTATACAAGCTAATACCCGCGGCTCTGCCCGTGGGAGTCGATTGGTTCGTAATCGTTTATTGGTCAATTCCCCGGTTCTACTAAACCAAATGCAATCAAACAGACGGCAGATTTTATGTAAAACCAAGACCTTGCTAATGAAAAGGCAACATCAAAATTTGTTCAGCAGTTTTTGCGTCCATCACGAACAAACAGACAAGGATTCCAAAAAATACTTAGATATTTTTTGTGGTCAACATAACCAAGTCTTTTATATCTTTATATCTACACATATCGTCGTCTCCAACGATATGTGTAGTTGTATCGGGCCAAGTAATTTACAATTCTATAGTTAGTAGTAGTTACTAGCTGACGCCCGTAGCGCCGCCCGCGTGAATATTGATTATTACAACTAAAAGTACTGTTATATAGGGATATGATGTCCACACTGTCGCCTTAGGTGAACCCTGTAAAGATGGTGTAAGGTGAAACCAATGAATAAATTTAAAAAAAACTTATTGGTCATATCTCCAAATTTTAAGTCTGACTAAGAAAACCGTAAGTACTAAAATCTTTTTATCCGAAAGGTTTCGGCTAGACGAGTGGAAACCAGTGGAGTGGAGAGTGGAGCGTAGTGGGGAGTGGTGTGGAGAGTGGAGTGGGGAGTAGGGCGTGGTGTAGAGAGTGGAGTGGAGTGGATTGGATATTGAAGTGGAGAGTGGAGTCGGTAGAGAGGATTGGAAAGTAGAGTGGAGGTGGAGAGTGGAGTGAACAGTGGAGTGGAGTGTGGAGTGGAGAGTGGAGTGAACAGCGGAGTGGAAAGTCGAGTGGAGAGTCGTTTTATTAAAATAGACTTGGTGGCGATACTGAAAGCCACGCGGCAGTCATACATTTTGACTTCCAGACCCACCGAATACACCGGAATCAAGGGCACTGTAATCAAAATATTTAACAAAATCCTATATATTTTTAAAAGTAATCTGTATTATGAATGCTTATGTTTTTTATTGAAATCTAATACATAAAAGACACACTTTTATTATAGCTTTACATTATTAGTTCAAATAATTGAGGATAAAATGGATTCACCGAAATCAGTTTTAGGTGTATACCAAGCCACCGAAAATGCTTACATAACTTAATAAAACAGTGGGGCGATAACATACAGACGTCTTGTCCTTACCACCGGTGCGGTGTAACTGATAGTTTGCACTACTCGAACCTCTATTCTCGCAGTCGCTAGAGTACAGAGTAATTAATGAATCGGTGCGCGCCACTGAAGTCAACGCTGAACGTCGGACGTAAAGACAACCAGTTGTAACTTGTCTAGTAATGCCTATAATGGCTTAGTAATGTTATAAATTAAGTAAATAGTTATCAAGTTGTTTGTGAATATATGTACATATAACACCTTTATTGGAGAAAAAAAGATAAAAAATATTTTTTGCTGCAAGGACAGGACCGGACGCGACACCGAGGTCAATATTTTCGCAGTTTTAATTTTTTTAAACTAACTTCTACGTAATTTATCTAAAAAATACCACAGGCCCCCCCTACTATTTTTGACCGTACATTTTATAAAAAAAATAATCATATTGATAAGTAATCTCTAAGTATTGGTTTTCGACGCGGACTCGCCTATTTGAGCCGGCTGAGAATGACCCAATTGTTAGCCTTTGGCTTTTACTTTTTGGACTTCACCCAAGCTTACCAACTCAAGCCAAACGTGCAGTGGCTGCCAATGTAAATGCATTTTGAAGGTCTCTGATTTGATCCCCGTTTCATATAGAAAGTATTATTGGGGGTTTTCTGTAAGAAAATTATAATACAAAATTTTTCTATTTACAGCAACAGGCTTGAAAGGCAAACTGATACGTTGCACCTTCAAATTTGGCGATATGTGGTTCTTGGTATACCTCTGCCTCCTCCTTAAGAGATTAATAAGTGTAATAAGTAAAGTTTGTATACTTACATGTACAAATGTGCAGGTTGCATTAGAGATGGTGGCCGTAGTATTCAGCTGGGTAATGCGCGTATCCCTGGTGGAAGGCCGGGTCCGTGGGCGGCCTGTGCATCATTTGCTGGCCATCCATCATATAGCCCATAGTCGCCTCGGGGCTGTACGCGCCGCTGGGGCCGGCGTGCGGGAATACTGATGGGTAGAAAACTGAACGGTTAATCAGGTCGGCTGGGGACACCGGTCTCAGTGAGAGGTGGATTATAAAAAAGATATTGGTGCCGAATCTGTTGTTACAAAGCTGAATGAATGAACGATAAATTAATTTTCCAGTATTATCATTCATTCATACATTCGTTTAGGACCATAATCTATCCACATCTCTTCTGACAAAAACGTGACTAATGTTTGCCTAGAATTCATGAATGAATGATAATTTGCATGCATTCAATTCATTCATAGCATATATTAATTCATTCGTTCAGGGAAATGTATCCTCATCCATTTTTTACCGAAGGCCGGAGTAGTTTCTTAGCATTAGGTGTTTGTTTAGTATCGGTTCCTCCATTAGTGAAGATTTAAAAAAAAAAGTGGCTAACGACTAAAAAGAGTGGCCACAATTTTTTAGGCATTAGGCTTCGACGGTTGCCTCGTAAATATGGTTTTATGTAAATGTAGAACATGTATGCGTTATTTTTTGGCCTAAACGCATTTAGATATCATCATTACTAATTTTGCTAACACCAAGTCCAAAAAAATCTAATTTGACAGAAGTTGCTACCGTAAAAACTATAACTATATGTATAAAATATTACTTGGTAGTGGAAATGTGTGGTGCTCTCGAGGCGCAATGGTGCGTGCCCCCATAAAGACCCCACGAGATGTCGGAAATCGACGTCTATAATGGACGAACACCATTACATCACGATTGATAATCCCATGGATATATGGATCGCGGAAGCCATAACAGTTTTGTGGGAAAATTGAACGGATTTCTTGACTTTTACAATTGCTTTTGTCGTCAATGCGGGCGTTTTGAATGAGCCTCGAATTTGCGTAGTTTTCCATAATGATATATTATTTGAAGTTTAATATTTTCGAATCTTTAGTATGAGGGGAAACTTAAATTGTCTTTGATTTTGTTACTGTTAAAGGTTTACGTGATATTACACACATCCAGATAAAATTGAGTAACGAATAATATGGCTGTTTATCATAATGCTGTTTTAACTGATTTCAAAAAAGGAGTTGGTTTGACAGTTTTTTTATGTTTATTACCACAAAATATTCGACTAGTTTAACCAATTTTGATGATTCTGTTTTATTTGATAGCTGGCGATTATCGTGTGGTCCCATTTAAATTTTATGTCTACACTAAATTTAAAACGTTGTGGTTTTCCTAAACATTAAATTTTTCTTCTTGAACATTGAATTGAAACTTCAACTATGCATTTTTGTCCTTTACAAAATCCTATCTACCATATTTATTTTTGTTCGTTTCGATTAAGATTTTATTGCTTTTTTCGCAAACAATGCAAAAGTTGCTGATTGAGTAGGTCCAGTGACGCGTGTCTCCTACCAGGGCTGCAGGAAGTAATAACGGCCCCCAGAACGAGGGTGCAGGCCTCAAACTACTAGGCAAATATGATTTATTAGGAAATAATCTTGACGTTACGAAAATTCATTGTTTGAATGATACTTTTAATGCAGTTTTATACACTATGACAATCTATTTTTTAATTTGTTCTAAAGTTTAAATGCTTTTGGTACTAAGGTAAATATCGTTTAAATCGCCTACTGGTTTGAATATATAATTTAACATAACCTAAAAATGCAATGTCCGGCTAGTTTTCACGAAAAATATGAATATTAATTCGTTTATAATAAATGCTCTAGTGACGAGATCGGCTTTAATCCTCATGCTCAATAAACGATCGGTTGTGCTCGAAGCCGAACGAATTGTAATTTACAGTCAGGCTTGGTAATGGGACGCATCAGAGGGCAATTTATGCTCTTATAATAAATTCATTAGCACGACGTACACGCTCGTGTACACGTCGAACCGCAGATAGACAATGGTAATATATTTATTATGTACGTATTATTGAAACTGTAGTACCTAATATACCTCGTCCGGTATAAATTAAACGAGTGAACGAATGAATGAATGACTTTGTACATTTGACAGACACAGTTATGCCAAATTTAATTTTCGAATTCGTGCCTTTGTTCATACAATTTAAAAACAATTTCTAACTTTTTAACTTTCGCCTTCCATGATTACCTATACTAAAATGTTATCGGGAATTAACGTGATCAAAACAATCATTTGAAAAAAGAATCACTTGGAATAATGCTATTGTCGGGATTTAAGTTAAATAAGTACACTTAAATTTGGCTATTTAAATAGTCATTTGTTTAATTAAATAATTTATTTGATTTGTTAAATAGTACATACACTTTTTTACCTATATTATCGCTATTTATTTTTAGTTTTTTATTTATGATATTTGCTCTATTTCAATTTAATATTTTTACGTTATCAATCTGAACTACGTACGTACAAGTACTTAGATTAACAATAAACATTAAACCCGATAATATATCGAGTGTACCGCCTCGCAAAAGGAAAGGTTGGCAAACGTAACACGAAAACGCAGCACGCACCAGGAATATATAAACGAAAGGCAGCCACGACAAATAATATAGTGATTGGAAAAGCGCCTTTTGGCTTGACCGCAGGAAATGCGGTGGCCATTTTCTTTAGTCCATTGCCAAAACAATTTTCCATCTATCCTTCCACCCCTCCGGTTTTTCCATTTTCCGTCGTCGGCAAACTTGGCCGGGGCCACATCCGGACGTTTGGCTCGTGAGATTTAGAACTGTACTTGTTTTATGCGAGCCTGGTAGTGTCGCGATATTTGAGTGTTGACATTACTTACTTTAATGCGATAAAAGTTTTGGAATGTATTCGTTTTCCATTTTCAGGATATATTTTGTAAGTCTTGATTGAAAGGTCAGCTTTAAAAAACCAATTTATACTTTCTTTATCACCATAGATGTGTGTCTATAAGTCAAGAATATTAGAACCAATGGATACTGCAAGGACATACATTGCAGTGTCTCCATCTAGTTGGTTGGGTTGCGTACCTTTCTTTGCGGTGACCATGTTTAATTGCAAGGTTGGGATATATGATGTAGTTTACGTCTATGCTCATGAAAATAAATGGTATAGTCTACGTTTCCATATTTACTAATACTATAAAGAGAGGCCAAATTCATTGAAAAGGTTATTTTACTATAATATATTTAAAAGCTATTAAAGATGAAAACAGTAATTTTGTAACTTATTTATTTATTAATTAAGACTTACTTATGTAATAACAAAATAAATTATTTACATTAAATGAAGGATTATGTATTTATTTATTTTATACATACGGTGTCATTACAGGCAAACCCAATGCGATAGAGTAGCAACAAAAGGGTGTTTCCTATAGTAGCGTCACATTAATAGGTAACATTTGACGTTTGTCAGTTTTATATTCATAATGAGGTGACCTGTTAAAAAAGGTCGATTAAAACGAATGAATCGATACGGACTTGAAAGATAATGTGAATTTTAAAAATCGTCAGGTGAATCCCTGTCCCATTATTATACTTTCTTTCGTAAATTTAAGGAACAAAATAAGACAAATACATGATCTATACTTATAATAAAACTGTAGAGAGGTCAATTCTGTTCATTGCATATATTTACAAAATAACTATTGGGGGATGATTGGTGATCGATACTAATGCAAAAAATGCAAACAGTAAATTTTTTGTCTTTCAATCTGTCTGTATGTGAAGAATAATAAATATATAATAATATTTTGAGTCAACCTGTATACAGTAAGTTTATACTACCGTGGTCTAAGTATGTACAGTCGTGAACAAATAAAAAAGTGTAGTGGTTTTTAGAAACGATAACTTAATACCTACTTGAGTAGGTATAGGTTATGTCTAGAAAGCAATAAATAATAAGCGTCAAAGTTGAAATTATATACTTATTATGACCAGCTTCCTAGCAATGGACATAAAAAGTACTGAACGAATTTTGATGCGGCTTTTTTATTAGAAAGGTCTTACTTAGACTCAAAATTTATCGTATGTTTGCTTGCAATTGGTTAAGTACAACCGGAGATATGACCAAAAGCGACCTAAAAACGAAGCGCGGGTAAAGCCATGGGTATATCAGCTTGTATAAAAAGTAGCCTATATGTTGCCCAGAAGTATGAACTATAATCGTATCAAGTTTGATCAAAATCCCTCCAGTAGTTTTGATCCATGCGTGCACATACAGATAGACAGACAGAAAGACAAAAAAAATACTGATTGCATTTTTTGCATTAGTATCGATCACTAATTATTTCCCAATATGTAGTTATTTTTTAAATATATTCAACTAGCTGTTGCCCGCGGCTCCACCCACGTGGATGTCGGTTATCGCAACCAAACATAGCCTATGTTCATTATCTAGGTCTAATCTACTCCTATACCAAGTTTCATCAAAATCAGTTTAGCGGTTCAGGCGTGAAAGCGTAACAGACAGACAGACCGAGTTACTTTCGCATTTATAATAATTTAGTATGGATGTATAGAATTGACCTCTCTACAGTTAATATTGTAATATATTATGATGGATATTGTAAACGTGCAGAAAGCATTTGACGTTTTGTGGGACTATGCTATGTATTTATTGCAATGCAGGAGCTTCTAGTAGGAGACTATCCCGCAAAATACGGATGGTTGGTCACCTTACGAATTTTTGGTAAACAGTGTTGCTTCTTTATTAAAATGGCTGTCACCCACAATCTAAGAAGCGAATATGTGTCAATTTTTTTATTAATTTCTATAAATATTACTCAATTAATAATAATTGATATGTACGGTGTTCTGCGAATTTTCATAAAGCTCAACTAGAATCAAAATGAAGCTCCGAAGAACTCAGCCTTTGCGTAAATTTGACTTTGACAGGTTTGGATTGGGAAATTTTAACGTATCATGGCAATTTTAGGCAGTGTGCGAGAGAGATGACCTCCGGCCGAGATTCAAAAATCCTGGAGACAACCGCTCGTTCGAAATGAATCGTCCAGCTAAGTACAAGGAAATTTCTAATGTTCTTGCTATAAGTTATTTTAACACTTTACTGGCCATAAAGAATTAAAAAAAAATGTCTTTGTTCATAAATGTTACTTTGTGCCGTTAGTCAAAATTTGATTCGCAGTTTAGGGTTAAACTATAACTGCGAATAGAGTAACTCGCAAAGTAACAAAAATGATACGAAAAATATCATGACACATGATGTGTGTTATCGGCTGTTATGTCTCAAGAAATTTAATCAATAAAAAGCGTCTCCTCGGACAGGCTTCGATTAAAACAAGTGATATATGTCCTTCTTTCTCATAAACGAAATTAACAAGAAATGAAGAAAATACCCGACTCGTAATCTTGGAATAGGAAAGGGGGCAACATCCACACATCTAGATAAAGGCACCAGGGTAGCATACATCGGCGATAGTCGACGGAGGGGCGAGTGATGGATCGTTCGGGACGGGTCAACGAATTCGGACATTATTCTTTTTTACCCTTCTTGCGTTCGCAGGAGTAAGCCCTTTTTCTGCGACGTCCTTTTTTTCCCCGGACGGAATTTTTGTTGGCTACGTACGTCCCCTGAACGTTTTATGGACTGTGCTACAATTACAAAGTAAAAATAGAATTGGTCGTTTGTAATTCTATTCCATATTGTCGGTGGGATGCGAATAAAAAGGCTGTCGACGGATATTTTTGCTGGTTTCGTGATTCGCGATGAGGTTTTTAGCTGTAGACTTTTGATTCCATTTTCATATTAAAACTTTACTCGTTGTATAAGATAGTAAGCTGGTTTAAACTTGTTGATATTTTTCATTATAGAGGAAAAAATTTATATTATAAATCCTTGACAGATTATTCACTTAAATATAATATTTAGCTACATTAAATTTATCGGTTTCACAGAAAGATGACGTGGTAGTTTTGATGATATTATTGACTACTCATACTTTGTGTATGTAAAGTATGAGTAGTCGAAAATGATAACAATTTAGACTAATTACTTTACAAAATAGTAAATCTATAAATAAAAATGAATCACCGAAATGTATGTTCACACGTTAGAACGACGGCACCAAATTGGATAATTTAATTATTTTTATTATATGTTTGGTACTGTCGGAACAAGGTTTGTATAAAAAAAAATTTGAGAAGTCCACGGATATGGTGCTATAAACCGGGGTGTGCAGCTAGTTATTTTATCAAATAGGTATTATTTTAAACGTGTATTGGCAATAATTCCCAAAATACCTGTATCATTAATATTTAACAACAAAATACACTCTATTTTCAGAGTAATTCTGTCTAATCTACTTTCTAAGCGCAGCTGGGATACCAGGCAGCCATAAGTCGGCGAGCGGTCAGCGCTAAAAGCTAGAACATTCTCATGGGACGTTACTCGTCGCATGCGACGGCCTGCATACTGTATGAACCACTCGGTACTTTGTGGCACTTTGTGGTCAGCAAACTCGATTTTAGACTTCAAAGTCGTTGGGGGCGCGCTCGTGAATTTGAAGTGGCCTGGCGATACGTGATGTGGTAAAGACGCATTATAGGTGTGCAATATGATCTTGAATTTAGAATAGATCATTTTGCTTTAGGTGCGTTTATAGCGAAAGTTATTTTTTTAAATTAACAATGGATGTATAAGATTAATGTTACCTGCTCTATTTGACTGGTCTATCATGGGCTGTACTATCCTACGTCTCGCGTTGATAAACCTGGAACAAAACAAACAATTATTAGAAATATAATTTAAGACACTGAAAGACACAAAAAATCAGTTTAGCTAAATAGACTTTCAGTCCGAAAGCTGTATAAACATAAACACGTCATGGTATCACTTCATAATTGACAAACACTTGACCATACCGAATAAAACTTCCAAGGACCAACAAACAAATAGATTGCCAGGATTAATTCCCACACATTTATCTATGTACCATACGTATAGCCCTATTCAATTATATTATCAAAGAATATCTGGGCATAATCTTAGCTGGGCCACGAAACTTCGCCGAAAAACATGTTAGTGATAATGAATTATGCCGAATTCGGCCTGAGCAGTGTTTGGTCGCTTGTAGGGTTAAATCCGTGCGAGTGTTTACCGATGTCAGCAGTAAACATGCCCGTTACACCATGTTTGTTTTCACTCCATCTTCGTTTGTATTTATTGTGATTATCAATAAATTCACAGCGGAATTCTGCTCTGTTTGGACTCCTGGTTATGGCACGCCTATTGTTTATATATTTGAATGGGTTTAAGGAGTTACATAGCGTCTACTTGTAGTAACAAGTCCATCGTCAATACAAGTACTATGAAATATCGTATGACGTCATAGTTCGTTATAGTCAAATTAATTCATTCGGTTACATTGGGTGGTTGATAAAACAGACTTAATATTTTCTACTTCTTTATCATTCTTTATATAAGAAGCTTAATTATAAGAAACTACTCAATTATGAATATGCTTGCGATTTATTTTTAAATTTAATGTCGGCTTCGGACAATATTAATGTCACACAATTAAAGCTTTTCAAATATCATTAGATAATATATCAGGTATCTGTATCAGGAGAGCATCCCTCAGTGGAAGGGCGACTGACCGGGGGCTATCTCGGGCGGCTTTATGAAAACTAATGCCTTCATTTGGCGTCGGCTCGGCCACCGGCGATAAGCTATGTCGCCCTGGTACCTCGGGATTACGATTTTGGGATTTGCCCCGGACTAGAGGGGTGTCCGATAAAACTTTTGTGGAAATTTCAGTTCGTGTTTGTAATTTAAATGTTTTGAAACTGTGCCTTTGCTTATAAGTTGTTGTGGCTCGAAAATGTGATAGGAATAAATAATTATTTGCTATATTTAATGGTACATAACGTATAGTTTGGATAGGCGTAATGTTTATAACTGAAAGGGAATCTTGACCGAAAACTAGACTATAATTTTTGGCTCTCCATTTCTTATAAACCAAACACTAAGTATGCCATATCGCACTCTTCTATACTATCCAACTGGTTGTACTAAAGGGATTTTTCCCCATGGACCAACCGTTAAGTTGGACAAAATAAATGACTTAAATACATTCCCCATGGATGCAAGCTATGCATGGACGTTTATAAATTGCTATTTTAGACTCCTTAAAAGAGACGTACAATTTTTGTTTGTTCTAGATCAATTCATAGATCGATGCAAATCTTCATAACGTGCCTTCCTATTTGCAAATATGTCAAGTCAAATTAAAAGTCGTTAATTTTGCCTATTATTCTCTTTTTTGTTATTTTGATATTAAACAAACTAACATGGTGAACGGACATTACAATTGGCTCTCGATATAATATTCTTAACTCAGACTCTAAAAGCTTTTAATAGCCACACATCAAAATACTCACAAACAATGGCAGTCCCTTTAAAACAAATCATTAGTCAAACAAATCTAACAAGGAAATAAGTAAAGCAATTGAAGAAGAAAATACCTACAAAACAACCGCTTTTACCGATAAAAGTACGGAACGGAACAGCCAAGAAGTTTTTCTCCACGTTTAACAACACAAACAGGCGAACAGCAGGTGGTGTAGAGAGAGGTATTGCCAGGGGGTCATAAATACTGTTTTTCCCTAATTAACGCTTAATTCCGACCAGGGTTGGACGCACCCAGGAGGTTTGAGACCGAACTACCAATTTTTGGAGCTTGTGACAAAGTAAATATACCTTTTGTGGTTCATTTTCAATATACATGTGGTTTGTGAAAGATTTATGGAGAAATCTTTTTCTTTTTTATACGATAATTATGAGAACTGAAGGGTTAGTTGGTTAGTAGTAGCACCGATTAGTAGTAGGTTAGGTTAGTTGTCAATATATTTCTTTATTGTTTTATTTATGTAGACCTACCAACGTTTCTTATTGAAAAATCTACTTATTCAAACATGCAAATGAATTCTTATGATTATATAATTGTGAATCATATAACGATGAATTATAAATTTCGCCAACCCCTCTGCTTCGCAAATTCGCTAAATTCTCACCGAAGTGAAGGAATTTGAGTCAGCCGCGCATTCTCATTATTTAATTTGCTTTCAGGTAATTAAAATCCAAAAACTTGGAAGTCGAAATTAAATTTTATACTCTGTAGGTACTTTTACATCCCTACTTTTACTCCGGGGGGCGTGGGACGTGCTTCCCGGATCAAATCACCTTTTTAACTTTCCCTATTTAGGGAAAAGCCGGGAAATCTAGCAATTGCAATAATAAGTGGTACCAGGACATCATGAGATCGAGTGGGTCGCCTCTATTATCGTTACGTAACGTGATTCCCTTTGGTGAACGTGTGCCTACTAATTTATAATATGTAATTTCGTGGTAGTGGAGTTTTATACTGTTTATTTGGTACGGTGTACGATCATATCGAATATTTGCGAGAAGAGTGATGTTTCAAAAATATTTTTTTATATCTGTCTAGCAATTCTGACATCCTTTGCTCGCATATATACGCCATTAAACCTATATGGATATTACAATAGAAAGCCAAGTAATATCTGATTCAGTAATAAAATTGTGTATGTAACTGAGAATTGCCGATCTACAATAAGAAAGAAAAAAAAAACATGTCAGATGCTATTTTGTTGAAGAACACAGCTATAATGAGGCACGACAGTAATGGAATTAATCAAATAGTAGCACAAATGCGTCACCTAAGACTCTCAAACACAATTATCCTAAAGTAACAAGTAATAAAATAAAAACACAACACATTCCCACCCTACGAGTATCAGATGACGCGGTAATGTTCCAAATCTTATTACAATTAGCCTCATTTGCATTTAGAACACATATATCATGTGCATGTGCAATGTGCATCAAACAATGCACTCACAACCCTTCTGTACATCTCTTTATGATTTATGTGACCCTGGTACGGCCGGCCGTTGTCACAAATAAAATAAACACATTATTTTCATACAAATGCAAATTTTTGTATGTTTGATTGTACGTGTGACTATTGTTATTGAATCATTTTTATGAATTAAGTGATTTATTGCACGAAGTAATAATTTTATTATAAAATTGTGTATTGTAAGATTCAAATATGCACAATATTTTTTCTTTCATTTCTCAATTTGAAAGATAATGAAAGTTAAAAAGGTAAGACATGGTATTTTAGTGTTAGAAAGCTGAAAACTTTTCATTTGGACAATAATGAGACAAAATTACAATACAACAATGAAAATAAACCTTTAAAAGCTTTTGTAATCTTAAAACCTCACAAGTTAATTGCAGCTAAAACATCAAAATAACGGCTGCAGCCGCCGTCAAAATTAATACAAAGCGCGATTTAACAGATACCCTCTTAAGAGTCGTAAAATTTGCCGTTTTTGCGCCGGGGAGGGGTCCCTACGGACACGGGGTGTTATGGACCCCGGGCCGGCGGATGAAGAGTTAATGAACTAATCTTGATATTAACAACACATTAGTCGCATCGGACGCATAGCCATGTTTCGCTCCAAGTAATTATTGAGACCCTTGCAAGGGATAGTTGGGCCCTAACCCTCTCACACGGTATGTTCAACGTCAATTTCGCATGTACTACGTTTTAGGGTTAATTTATGATAATTTTAATGTTTGTTAAAATAGTTGGTGACCCAGGGTAACAATTTTTGTTTTCAGTTCTGGCAAATACTAAAATAAAAATAATTTTAACGGATTTTATCGACATTTTTATTTTTGTTTCTACAATATTTTCCGACATTTCCGTTGTTTGAGCAGCCATAGATACAGGGAGATGAGGGAGGGTTGTCTCTTGTCAACTAAATCATAATATAGTCGTTAAATTACTTATATTTCAATGAGTAATATTCGGCAATATTTTCAGGAAAATATTTTTACAATTGTTGGGCCCAGAGTCACTACGTTTGATATGGTTGTACGTTGAAAATGGTAATTACGTACGATAATTGCAAAAACTAATCGAATCACAAAGCAATCGGAAGAATATCCGCGCTCTCGTACAAAATTCATGGTGACAGTTAATTTGGAAGTGCACCGGCGCATCGGGTCCCACTCGCGAGCAGTTACTTATTCAGCAGATGGATAACATATTGCGCAAGTAATTGGTTGAAAATATACTTGCGCTATTAGATATGAGCGCCTGGTACATTATAATTTATGATGGGAAAAATATGACTAAAATATTGTTTTATCGTGAAAAAGAAAAAGTTGATACATACATTATACAATAGCTCACGCCTTTTTCCCTCCGGGGTAGGCAGAGACAACAGCCCGCTATCAGCTTCTTTCCTAACACCCAATGTAAACTCATTATTTATTTTCTTTTAGCAGTTTCAACCATCAATATTTCAAAAGTTACCATCTCTTATCACTGTGGTGCGTTTTTTGCTGTAGCAAGCAGGATTTGAAGATCTTTACCTATGTAAGTACTATCAATCACCAGGGAAGCATAGCCGTGCCTGATATCTTAGACATCAAAACGCGATCCATCTGTCGGACGGTATCCGCACTGGATTTGTCGGATTCCACCGGCATTTGTTGCGAAATCCCGTGTATTATTCACCCTTTTGAGGCTCTGTATCGTCTCAAACTGTTTTGTTAAGTTTCAAAATATCCATCTACACTATTATAACATTCTATTTAAAGAAACTGTGCTTGTACATGAACTGAACATTAAAATGTATTTTTTTTTGGAAATCTTTATCTGTTTGATATGTCAGGTTGTTATGATTTTGATACTGTTTTTTTGTTTGAAAGGTTATCTGACTTAAAATCCTATGCATATTTTGATCACAGTCAGTTGTATCGGAACGGCGATATAGTCTAAAACGCGAAAACTGATTGGCCATAAGCTAGTTATGAAACAAGTCCTGATAGAAAATTAACAAATTGTTTAATAGAAAAAGAAAATTCGCGATTTTTATGCACATCGAGACAAGATTTGAAAAAAAAAACACCTACAGGAAATTAGTTTTATCATCGTAGACTTGGAATTCTTTACTAGCGCATGTGTTTCCTTTACCTTTAGCTTACCATCAGGCGAGGTAAAGTCATTTTGACGTGTCCTATATAAAAAAAGTGAATAACTGAAAAAAACTCAGTCCGTTTCGAGTGAGCTAAAACGTAACAATATTATGCAAAGATTGGTAAAAACATAGTAAAAACAACATAGAAAAATGTACCTATCATCCCTCGAAAACAAAGGACCAGCCAACTTCGTCACGTACAAATAAGTCTAATCCACGCAGTCCGGGCGGACAATAAATATTTTTCATGAAATCCACGGCCATGGCCGGCGCATACAAACTGCGTTAAATCAGGCAATTATAGGTGTGACCAGTAAATATTATAACCAGGGGATCAGAGGGCAGAGACGTTGTTAAGGATATTGGCTATGTTGTTTTCGTGATGGACTCTTATGCCAGCTGAATTCCTGGTTGTTAGAGAGAATTAACGGGATGTGTGTAGTGGAAATGTTTATTTTTCTTTACCTAAAGCTATTTTAAGACAAAATAAAACTTGAAATATCTTTAAAATGAAGCTTACGACAATCTCAGTGTACATTTGATATTAAAATATAACAAGTAAGGAAATCGGTTTAAAATCCAGATGAATCAAGATCTCGAATAATTTAGATAAAACAAACCAAATAAGAAACTTTGGATGAGATTTTTTTGCGTTTCCGTATTCCGATTATTTGAGTCGGAAATTGGAAAAGGTAAAGTAGGTTAGATGGAGCAAGTAGATTGGTTTTAAACTTTATTTAGTGATTACCAAAATGTGAAAATGCTCATTCTGCATACATAGTTAACAAAAATAATAATTTAAAAAAATTTGAAATCAAACATCCACCATCTTCGTTTGCCTGTAAGTCCTGTAACTGCTGAAAAAGTTCAAAATCGTTTATGTAATACATAGTTTAAATCTCAGGTTTAAATGCACATTATAAATTGCGATATAATCCGACAAAAGCTTATATTTCAAACTGAAAACCTCCCTTTTTAAGTCGGTTAAGGATACTACGCGTGACAACACTGCGAACATGACACTCTTTTTAAAGTCAGTTAAACATACTTTCATTTAATAAATGAAGTTACATTTAGAACAATGTGGCGAAGTAAATAAAAGTGTTAATCACAAACAATAAATTTCAGAAGTATTAATTTACCAGGGTAACATAAAGTGTAGAAGCAAAAATCGCCATACTCGCCACTAATAAATTACGTTCGCTAAAATGCTTCATTTTAAGGCGTACAGCTCCTTAATCCTATGGCAGCCTGGTAGCCGCTGGCTGTAATTACTGGCGCAATATATCGCCAGTTCGACCTCCCGACCCCCCGAAGGTCCTCATCACGAGAATGAGTAACACATGGTACTGCGTTAATTGTCGGGGCATAGGGATTTGTTTTTATTCTACGATTGTCGAGGGGGACCCGGCGTTGTCGCGTCATCGATTTTATTTCGTGTTTCTGTAGACGGCTTTGGTTGTTATGATTTATTTGGTGAAAATAAACATGATTTCGCTCTTAGATTTTTCAAATTCTGAGTCATTTGTGGTAGGTATAGCCGTATAGGTTAAGTTTTACGCTATTTTTGACTCGGCCATTGTCTATGATGGGGTCAAACGAAGGCATTCTATGTTAGTATATTGTTGGATTAATTGCATATTATTATTATTATTAGGTGTATCAAGCCCAAAACTGGGACAATCTTGCCCAGCTTTAGAAATATTAATTCTATACAAAAGCATTACTTTATTTGGTTATTAGGTAATTCAGCAAAAGAAATGTGTGTCTAAAAATAGGTGAATGAATACATGATGAAATGGACCAAAACTGGCAATTTTACGTCAAAAATAAAGTTTCGTTTAGTTCCTCTAATTTACAATGTAAAAAATAGCATTTTAAATTGTAGCAGTTGTTAGCAACTGGCGTATTAAGTATGTGATGTATAATTAAATGTTAATTAGGCCGAATGCATTTGTAGTTAATATCATAGTGTGACAATGTAATTAACAATGGCCATGAAAAGCGAGAATCATTTTATCAATATGGTCTAAAACTGGCCTATGTCTCATTCTCGGTTGCACTTTATACACATGTAAAATTTTGGCCGAATCCAGTTGTTTTGTAACAAACAAACGAACTGACTTTCGAATTTATAATATAGCTGTTGAATAGTGTTGACAGGGATAAAATTTTGCCTATAAGCTATTGCACTACAATTTATTATCTCTGTGCCAAATTTCGTCCACATTATTTTAGCGGATACCTTAGTGTGTTACCTCTGTTGTGTCAGATTTCGCCTGATACGTTTTAGAGCTTCAAATAGTCACAATAGAGGTAGAATCAAATCGCCCCGCTAATCCACCCTCGGTTTTTATAGCCACATCCTAAGACAGGGTCGCGGATAACATGCAATTGCGATAATAGGCCGACCCGGCGCCATATTGCGTTGATTAGTGACGTGTGCGCCGAATTTATTTTGTATTACGAACTCGAAGGGTTGAGGTGCGAACGAAGTTATTTATGGTCAACATCTGGCGCAGAATTTGAATTCGGAACAGGTAGGGTGTGACCTGGATGTTACAAATTAAGATTAAGTTTCTGGAGAAATTAGATTAGAAATGGGAATTTATCTTTCTTAGGAAATTTGAATTTTGGAATTATAAATTAATTTGTATTCAGTTATAGATAGGGTGTATGGGGCATAAGCTAACCTCACCTGCGAGCCGGTACACCTGTTGGTTAGTGGAGGTTCGGGTGCAGAGTTTTCTCTTGAGGTTGGTTATTAGACACTAGTCACTCCCATAGAAGTCAAATGGAAAAGAGTTGAAAGAGTAAGCGGACCCCTGGACAACGTAAAGATCGCAATGATCCCTAATCTGTAGTTAAAAAAAGTAAGTTATAAAAAAATTGAGTTTGAAGTCGTTCCAAATTTGAAATTCAAAATTCTTTCCCGCCAAACCCAAAAACCTTGAGTTTAATGACCCTATCTTATAACACGAATTTCTTCCTAATTTTTTATTTCTTTCGGGATGATATTTCATCAAACTGATAAAACCACTTAATGATATCACTAATAAAATATGACCAATATTTTAATCATAATAACAATTAAACATCAGAAGTGTTGGGTTGGAGGCGACCGCTAATGAGCGCGCCAGCAGTGCCGTGCGGCCGATGCGGTTGGCGCGCGAACTAATTTGGTGCAGTGATGGATTGCGTACGACTATGCGGTACTGCATACTCTTGTCTTGTCTACTCGCCTGGTACTTGCACTTTACTAACGAGTTAGATTAATTATTTCTAACAGTTATTTTCATTTATTAATTATTTTATTACAATGACTAAACTGTCAGCCTCATTATCGATAAGTTCCGGGTTCAAATTCTAGCCATTAAACTACCGACTTGAATCTACTGCAATATGTATGGTATGTGCCCCCGCCAAGATCTTTGTAGCCCGGCACTGGCAAACCAAGAGTTTGTTCTTCTTGATTTAATATTGCAATATTCCTTTACGAATAAAAATCTGAATACAAATTGACGACAATGCGTACCAAAATATAGATATTAAAAATACGATCCATAAATAACTGTTATTTTCATACGACCTACATGAAACTCAGAGAACTGATATAAAGTAAACAATCTCGGCCATCACACATTTCATGGCATGAAAAATAAAATACGTTTAACAACGCGGATATCACAATAAATATAACAAAAAGCTTTATAATTTTGTTTACATTTACGTCAAAATTCAATGACGAAGCGTCAAATAACAGGTATAAATAATCGATAAAAATAATAGATTTAAATAATAGTTATAAATAATATAGAACGCGCGGGATCAACAGCTCAAGTAATATTTAAGGGTGGGTTTCTAAACTCATTTCGTTCAACATGTCTAAATAAATAATAGGTGAATCCTTTCAACGGTTATTTCTAAAAACCTAATTGGATATTAGGCGAGTAATCGCAAAAACACAAATTCTAAATTCAAATAAATTGAAGGAGCGATCGCGCGTCCGCCATCACTTCGTAAGCCCATTTGTCAAATTAATGATGGACGCATCAGAATTCTAAGTGGCCACCTGACGCGACGATGACGTCACACGAAAATATCTTCATTCCAATAGTTTTATATTGCTATATTATGGGTGTTAAAAACCAGTAAGATCTTTGCAAAGCAAAATAACCGTTAACATTATGTGTCAAAGTGATAGATAGTTATATAAATGTCCAGTAGTATCGTTTAAGTGCTTGGTTGTTGATTGTGCAGTTAATATCTAAATTTATGATCACATAGTGATATTTTAATATTAAGTTTAAGACTGGTTAAATATCCTTCGGCAATTAGCTAGCTTATGCCTTGAAGTAATGACATGTTAGTCTAATTTCAAGACAGACTTATTTTCATTACTCGATGCGCTCGTTGGTCACTGTTATGGACAGGAGTTACAGTAATGGGCGTATGAAAGAGATTCAGTCTTAGCCTATTACAATCCATGCTGGACACAGGTTTCTTCCTATTTGCTCCATCTTATCTTATCTTATCTTAATCTTAATAATATATATAAATCTCGTGTCACAATGTTTGTCCTTAATGGACTCCTAAACCACTTAACCGATTATAATAAAATTCGCACACCATGTGCAGTTCGATCCAACTTGAGAGATAGAATAGTTTTTGAAACGGATTTCGACATCCACGCGGGCGGAGCCGCGGGCAACAGCTAGTAGTATATAATATGCTCGCTCGCTCCATGGAAAGGATTAGACACGCGAAAAGTTGTAATAGAACAGCAACTTATAATTAGCCTGCAAGCTAATTCCAAACATCTCCATTGCGATCACATTCGGTGTAAAGGCTGTGATGGTCTGTTTGCGTGTCGATCCATTCGAATTAGCCGTGCACGTTGGTTAATCGTGCCGTCGCAATCGTACGCTAACAATGGCCAGGCTTTTTGCCCTTTTTAACTTCAGATAAGGCTTTGATTGTCCTACGGCTTCTACCGTGCATCAGTCTTTAATCAAGTTAACGACACAACGCAAATGGTTGCATTTTGATGGCATTTTTGTTTAAAGTTTCGTGACTTTTTGTTTTTTCTGACAATTTAATGATAGCGGAACGAAAATAAACTATTTATTTAAGAAACGAATGCACTTACCTATTAAAACTGCTTTCAACAATGATAGAAAGTGAGCTGAATAGAAAGGTAACTGCGTTATCGCGTTTTACTCATTAGATTTAATTTATTAAAATCATGAAAATCTAGTTTAGTTAAACGAGTTCTTGCCTAATTCATTCAATTTTGCTTATTTTCCCTTGTAAGTTAACACATCTTTTTTGCATGTGTGATCATTATGGTCAAAGGTTTGATCCTCAGGTTGAACTAATTCTTATCAAGTACCAAACGTACGCAAATCACTTGGAATAAACTATGTAGTAAAATATCTGAAATACAAATAAATAAAATAATACATCTGCAATGTATTACTAATTTATTCATTACCTCTCAAATAAATCAATTTCAAAGCTTGCCAATTAAAATAATTAAAACTGAGATTACCAGAGTAAAAAGCAAACAAAAAATAAAGTGTGTTGATTGTCAATTGGCAACCCTGCAGATGTAGGTGGTTATAAATTACGTCCGAGAGAATGTTCTAGATAAACATTTTGATCGAGAAGCCTCTCACAGCGTATCGTTTCCGATGTTTTAAAAGTATTTTGTTTGATACATTATGGTGGTATTAATGGACGCGGCGATGGAGCGCTGCTTCTATGGCAGCCATGAGTTTCTGGACATTCGGTTTTAGTTAACTGTTATTTATTAGATGGATGATAGTAGACCAAGGTTTGACGCTGTACCGAGAGAGTGACTTTACTTCAAGTATCAGTTTCTTTTGAGATAATTTATAAGTGTGCGTGTGTGATTAGTGTAGATTCTGGGGTCAATTTCTGGGTCATGCATAGTTTTTTGTTACAAACTTTCTCGCATAGAACACAAACGCCTATAACTTGTCATAATAAAGTTGCTGAATTTACGAATGCTTGCTTTCTATGCATTATGCAAACACATGTACGCATTTTCATATGAAAACTAGCTCTTGCCCGTGATTTAAAATATAGCTTATGACCTATTCTTAAACTTAAGAATCGGAGCAGTTTCAGAGGAGTTCGATAACAAACACTGTAAAACAAGATTTTACATAAAAATCTCGTTTCACATTAATGTAAAATGTGCAGTGAAAACAGCCTCTAATGTGAAGACGAACGGACTGTTGCGTGCAGTTAATAACTTGAAACTATGTAACATCTAATTATTCACTGTAAATGTCACAACACTATAGTTTTTACAGGTTAAAATTATCTACACAAATATATAAAACTGGGGCAGTAATATTAAAATAACCGCTTTTCACTAAGTGCATTTACCACATACGTACCTATACCAAAACAACATTTTTTTCAATTTTTCTCTGTGTTTGTTTCGGCTAATCTCAAAAACGGCTGGCTCGATTTTGACGGGACTTTCACTGGTAGATAGCTGATGTAACAAGGAGTAACTTAGGCTACTATAATTTTAGAAAAAGAATTAAGATTCCGAGTAAAAAATTAGAATGTCAAAAATCGCAGTCTGCAATAAATTCATTATTTTATATTTGAGTGCAGACTCAATCGGTTCTTGTTATAAGGGGAGTCAGCTGTCAAGAGAAATCACTTGCTTTTTTATTAAAGGACAGGCAACTTGTATGACGTAATGAGTTATGACGTCATCCCTTTTTATTTTTAAACCATAAACAAAAAAATATAATATAGCGAATTAAAAATTCAAACTTCGTTCATTTTTCACCGACTTCAAAAAAAGAGGCGTGTCTCAATTCGACTGGATTTTTTTTCATGTTTGTTGCCTCAGAAGTACTCAGAATTTTCGACTGGGTGAACCGATTTTGATGCTTCCTTTTTAACTTGATAGCTGGCGCTTTCCATGTAGTCCCATTGCTATTGGTCTAATTGGTATGTTTTTGTAAGAATTATTTAATTTCCAGTAGATCATTCTTACAAAAAAAATTGGGAGGGGGGGGGGTTCTTATTTGGGGAAGGGAAAATCAATCTTGATTTTTACGGGGGCGACTGCCATCTGACGCCTATTCTGCGCCTGAGCGTCGTCTATCAACCACCACGTATACTGGCTTACAGGTGACGGATAGGAGCTCAGATACTAATGATGATGATTTTATAAATCGCAGTATTAATATATTTCTGCTTACCCTAATACTTACATTATGTATGTAAATATGTCACAAAATAATAATTAATAGTTTCCATAATTTCCTAAAATATAAAATCTGGTACCAGGCGCTCATAAATTCGTAGTAGTAATATAAAATGGTTAATTGCCGTGTGATTTATGTATGTAGTGTCTTATCGGAGCATCTGTCGTGTCGTTAGCTGGCCAGCTATTCCGTCAATGTGCTTCTAATTGCGATGCATGTTCTGTTAGGCGAGGTTAAGTGCTTACCGTAGCACGTGTGAGATAGATTTATACATCTACATATACTGTACATTCATGTACCTATGTAGATTCTTAAAGGGATATTGCGAAGATTCGACAACAATGCGCATTTTTTTGGAAAATTTCATATTGATGATATATCCCAAAAAGACCCGCTATTTTTATACCGATTTATGATGGGAAGCGATCACCATGGTCTATGGACGTATGCAATACCAGTCATAATCGCAGTGCTGTTCCTGGAGGTATAGGTATAAGTATATTTAAAGTAAGTATATTTCTATAAAGATAGGTGTCAAAATTCATTAACCAATTTATCTAGTTTAGCTGCGTCGCGTTCCAAAATCGAAATTCGAAATTCATTCCCGCCTCACCCAGGAACTGTGACACAATTTTTTTTCTTAATAGTTTGCCATTGTAAATGACTAAATGTTGCCAGATTCGTAGGCACAGAGAAAAAAATACTGTCAATAAAAACTTATAGGAACTCTTTTCTAATCACCAGTATTCGCCAGATCCTGACTTACGAGTCCACAATCGAATCATAACGAATAGATCCTTCCACTCGATACCTGATACCTCTATAAATAAAAGTATGTTTAAAATTTTAAGGGTCTCGAGCCCATTACAGGCCCTTATTTCGTAACAGGCGACTTCCCAGAAGCAAGGTACAAAACAATTGTTCCACGCGTGAAATTCGACCTGATAATAAGGTTAGCAAGTCGATAATTTTTTTTTCGAATTTTTAAGTAGGTATATTGACACCAAGACCTTTGCCTGTTAAAAGTATATTACTATTGTTTATGACACCCGATAACTGTGTGCTGCATTACCTACTGTGTTTTTTATTTTTAAAATAGCTTTAATTAATAGTGTGCGAGGATAAAAGACTTATTGACATGGTTTTAAATTGTCAATTACAAAGTATTCGTTCACGTCAATAGGGAGTTCCCCTTTAATAGGTGTTTTATGCAATATTGACATGTGTGGCATGGCAGTCGTTAGCACAGTTCTTACGTTAGTGATCGTTCGGTGCCCGCTTTCATTTGTAATTCTACAAAAAAACCGTTGAGTTTCTTGCCGGAGCTTTCTCAGGGTAGTGCTGTGTTGTGAACAGGTGGTCTGATTAGTACCTGTTTAGTTTTTTTTATACCACTTAGGTAGACAAGCACACGGCACACTTGATGGGAAACGGTCACCATGGTCTATGGATGTGTGCAACTATGCAACACCAAGAGCGTTACACCATCGTCACACAGTTACTTTTGAGTTTTACAAGTAGTGTGAAAATGGATTATATTATCTATACCTACATATAAAATGCTTTGTCCTGAATGACTGACAAATCAACATAGGTTCATAATTTTGAACATATTTTATTACGAGATCTGACCCTCACAGACATTCTATTTTTAAAATTTTCACCCGCGAGCCTCATTCACATGCAGCGCCATTCCTACGGATTATGATGATTTTATCGCTTCGTATATAATTAAATGTAATACTTGACACTTATTAATTGTCGCCGAGTTTATAAGGTTTTATAACGATGGAAATAATCAGTCAGATCACGATTACGTCGATGGCGACCGGTTCTGTGACATATCATAGTATTTTAAGTAATCGTTAACGATTTATCATGTGAACTCGGCATACGAAATTTTCGAATATCTAGTTTTAGATACGCCCACACCTTTTTTTCATGGCTCATCAACACAAAAATGATTGTGTAGTGATTTATAAGTCTTAATTACAAAAAATCTTTGTTAAAACAAATTCGAGAATTTGGCTGGTGTACATAAATTAGTATATTTCCGTACCACGTTTGCGGAATGTCTCGTAAACACATTAAAGCGACATAAAATCGAATTCGCTTTCCATAGTACGAGCTCAGCAGACTATTATGACGCGGCTGAATATTTTTATTGTACGGGTAACACTGGCCGATAATTCAATGCGTATAACGGAACGCGGCCGGATGTGACCGCCGCGTCTTCCTGTCACAATTAATTTCCGGGCGCGTTGAAATTGGCGCGAAAACTGTCGCGAGGGGCGGGGGCGGTGTGCGGGGGTGAGCGGGGTGCGGGCGTGCCACCGCCGCGGGAATTTTAATTACGCACTCGTATACCGAATACCAATGTCGTCTTGTTTAAATTAAATATAAATTATTCGCCTCCTAGGCCCCACTGCTCGCCTGGTATTGCGAACTGCGAAACGTTGAATAAACAACTGTTGGGTTTTAATTAGTAAAGATTTTGTTGGTATTTTGTCTAACGCTTTAGTTGTTTCGGAGCGTGTAAGTTATATTTTGTTAATACAACATCGGTTGGGAGACAAGTTTGGGAGGCGAGGCTAATATATTATTACTGGATGTTTGTTTGACAGTCCATTATGTGAACAAAATTTATTGGATAGAAGAGGCTCCTTCAAATTTATTGGATAGAAGAGGCTCCTTCAAATATTTGTAAGCAGTGTAAGCACCTGAAAATTAAATCTGAAATTGACTCCAATTTCATATCAGCACCTATTTTTATTTTTCCGACTTAAATTCATAAGCAATTAGCATACTAAATGCTTCAACATTTTATTTAGTAGGTACCTGTTGTTTTAGTTACTGATCGATCTATATAATTATGCGAATTTATACGGTATACGTAACAGTATTAAATTTTAAAACCATGTTTATTTATCAATGGTTCTCGAAAGTCAGTAAGTTGAAGTTTTTACATTTATTATACATATTTGTAATATGTATTATAAATGTGAAATTAATTCCGTCTGTTAATTTTATTCCTGACACTTAGCAGTACTTTTCTGCAATCTTTCAAGCAGGTGAAACCACAAGTTGTGTATACTGCTAAATTTATTTTAAAATATAATGCTGTACCTACTACATATAATTCACACTGCAGCTGCTGCTCTCCAATAGAACAAGTGTCATTATAATACGGATCATGACAATCAATCAATCAATTAGCGTTATTGACTATTATATGCGCATCGAAGCTGATATATGCGCTATTAAGAAACTGCCATTTACCAAGTTTATCATTTATCCAATAACATTAAAACTCCAAGATGGAGACACCTAAGCCATCTAAATCCTAAAGACTTTAATCATATTTAACTTCTGCACACGCAACTAAAGCGGCACCAAAACTACTTTAATTTCATAACAAAAGTTGGCAAACAAACTCCAAATGCAATTAGAAGCAGATGAGAAGCTCACGGCAGACGGGTGCACTCCTTATGGCATTTAACTAACTTTGATAAAAAGATTAAGTATGACAGTTTGAAATATAGCCACCGCAGTCGGTGGAGAGAAAAAAAAAACAGCGCAAAACTTGGCCGTAGCCAGCCCTCTCGGCTCCATTGTTGTGAGCTCCGAGTTAATTTTGTAGGAAAGAAACAAGGAGACGCAGGTGTTCCAGCGGCCCGTTGTATTAATTTGAGTCCCGTCTAATACCTACGTATGACTGCGTTGGAAACAGACGCGCCTGAATTTACAAGCGAAGTTGAACGCGTCCGAGCGCCGGCGCCGGGGATTTGTGTACAATATGAACGCGCCAGATTATGACGTCCCACTCTCTGACAATCCGAACGCGCCCATTACGCTCCGTTTCACGCGCGAGCTTTTAATTGTGAGTTATTACACACTGGACGCAACATATATTAACATAATTGTTTATAAAGAAAGTCGTGTAAACGATCTAGATAGAATAATTCATTCACGTACAATTATGTATCTTTTGTATAATGTCGGTGACATTTCTTCGCCATTTTAGGTTTTTATTCTGTTTTAACTTGTCTCCTTTCTCGGAAAACATCGGGCGCCCATTAACTAAGATGTAATGGTATCTCATGTTTTTATTACTCTTCTGGTTACACCGGTTCTGCCTGTACTTTATTAAAACATGAAAACACTCTAGCAAGCATTTTGATGCGTTCAAACGATCTTAATTATCATTTTAGATGTAGTAATTTTTCGTTTATTACTTGTCTTACACGTAATAGACGACGTACTATATAATAAAAGTCTATTTTAATTGGATCATTTTCTGTTTATGATGTAGTTTAAATAATATCTCACTCAATAAGGAATTATAACGCCAGTTACTGGATTAATGTGCTGTCGTAACACTATTCTCGACTAATTAGTAAATTGTGAGGCGTATTGTATCAGTTTAGATATCAGATATCAGATTGTCTATCTTAAAATACGATATTTAGTTTCCTAAAAAGCTGTTTTGATTCAACAAATAATAAAATTAATTACTAGTCAAAAATACATCGATTTATACAGATAAAATATACCATTTGGAAAAAGAACAACGTAAAAATATCTGACATCATAGAATGACGTAATTTATTCTTATTTTGAAAAGAGCGAGGCGCCAAATAGCTAACCATAGATTACAAGTAAAGTTGCCCGATGAGGCAGAGACAATGGGCGAGTTACACACGGGTGGCTTCCGCTCGCACTTCGCCGAGGGCCCTCTTTGACAGACGGGAGTACGGGACGAGTGATGAACCGCCCTAACGCTGGTTGTATTATTGCACCTGCTGCCAATTGGATTTTGCATTTATTTAAATGGTATTAGCAGTAGATTATGGGGTAGTAGAGAACCCCATAAATGTTATTAGCATTTGAAATTGCGTGTATATATTTGTTATAACAAACAAAACTCTCATTTCACTCATTAAAGATCATCAATTTGAAATTTTATTAACAAAATAATTGCTCAGGAAATAGAAAGTGAGTTTACTTCGTATTTTGTAATAAAAGTCAAAAACAAGTGAAACGATAATCCTAAATCTACGTAATATTGCTTACACCTAATCGTAATTATAAAAACATAACATAATTAAGCCTCTGAGCTGGATATCAAAAGTAATACTTCGCTCCGGGAATTGTAAACAAGCGGCCATAACTCACACCGGAGTTACCGATAAGAAACTTTCATTATGAACCCGAAAATGTTGAATTTAAAACGAGGCTTAATCAAGCAACGCTGGGTAACCCTTCTAGTGAGGTACCTGTGTGTTTAGGTCGGGATTACTTTGCGAAAATTACGTTAGTATCGGTTGTTTGAGATTAATTCTGTGTTGTGGCCCGAATTATGGTCATATTAAGAACCTTTCTTGGCGGTTCTGTTTTGTCGACGAAGACCACGTCAGCAGATGTGCGTCTACATCAATGAATTTGCTTTTAAAGTATGTTTTATTGATAAAAATATATTTGATAGTAATGAAGCTAGAGTAGATGTGATCTATAGATAATTATAATCAATCTGTAACTGATCGGTGTCATGGAAGATATTATGAGAAAAAAAATTATTATGGGACTCTATGAATGTAATAGATGCGAAAACAATGATTTTAAGAATTTATATTTTATTGATCAAAATATATTTTGATAGTAATGATGCTAGATGTGATTTCTAATATATTTTTATACTGAAATTACAAATAAAAGGATTGCTCATTTCATGGGTAGGAATAGTAATAAAAATAAGAGTAAATGGCTGAAAGAGGAAAAGATAGTTTGCCATTAGGAGTACAATATATCTTTTGGATAATACATTATTGAAATAGGTCAGAGCTTGGCTAATTGTTAAGAGAATATTTATGATTTTTTTTGGATGACGTTTAGGCAGTTTGCCTAAAATATAATGCACTATGACAAAGTGTGAAGATAGCTATAATTCTTAGACTAGAACCGTGAAAATCTTTAGTACTTATGAAGCAGTTTTTCATATTATTCATTAAAATATTTCAGAATCAGGTAACAGATAGAATTTGTTAGCCGAAAATTGTAACAAAATTTATTTATTTTTCACCAATCTAATCTGTAGCTTTAAACAAAATTTCAAAATATATATTCGTAAAGCAAACAAAAATTAATATGTATTCGCAACAAACAAAATCTGTTTGTTTGTTTGTCATTTAAGCAGTTAGTATCAGCGCTCCCGGCCGCGTGTACCAGGGCGGCAGAGTCAGGCCGGAGCATTCCCTAACCCCTTCGCAGTTTGATAAATGGCCAATTACTGCGCCCGCCCCGTCCCTTCTGTTAGCTTGTTGCCTATTTTGAATTGCTTTTGCTTTTTCGTTTAGATTAATATCTAAATAGGATAGATACGGATCCCGCTTTAGGTATTTTACGTTGTTTTTAAACGTAAATTTCGGGTTGGAGCGCTTCTCGCTCCTTTGTTCGACCGTTTTTCGCTGCCCACCATTGTTTTCGTCTCTTAATACCACCGAATCTTTGTTCTGTCTCGTTGTGTAATACGTTCTTTTGTTTTAATGGAATTTCCCTTCGATATACGTGTTTTGATTTTGATCTAAGAAAATTGGTTCATATTGTGTAGAAGCTTTAGAAAAGGTTTCTTCACGCCCTTGTGTAGTTTATGTGTATACTAGAGCCATGTATGTTAATCTCTTATTATCTTAGTTGCATTTAGTCGATTGTAGTAAGCGTTTTACTATCCTCATTGGCTAACCATCAATTAAAGCATCTATAGACGTTATCAAAGCATAGTTCACTATTTAACTTTAGACTTCACATAGGTACACCTTATCATCAGGTATGGTGAAGTCATATATTTACGTAATATTTCATTGATTATAAAAAAGTAATATTTTATATTACAATAATAAACTAAAAAGTAACGATGATGCTTTTTGTGAAAAAAGCTTGGGCTAAAGTTAGCCTCCAACTGACCATACCATCCTAGTCTATGGCCATGCTCAATGTTATCCTTTAAACCATTTGTTCCCACAATAAAACAAACAGTGTTGCGTGGGCTCAGGTGGAGGACTCCCATTCTTAAATTCGCGTCATTACTTGATAAGGGACGGCCAGAGGGGGTTGTGCCCCTGTTTATTTTTCCCGTATTCAAAGTGCCCATAATTGCCAACGGACTTAAGCTCGTTTAAAATTTTAACTCTCAAAACAAATGAGATTTTTACGGAACAGTTAGTTGGGCGCTTCTGGACGGTGTATGTTCGTTTGATTGAATTTTTATTTGTCCATGGAGTTTTAAAATGGACTAAAGTTACCCTTATGTGTTTATCTATACCTAGATTTATGATAAAGGATAAATAAACTAAGTTAATTATATAATACTATAGATACAAATAAAAATAACAAAATAAACAAAAAATTAAATACAATATTTTTACTAATAAATTAAATTAATAATTTAACTAGCTTGTCTTATGGGTTCTAGAATGCGGATAAAAATACGTTTATAAATTTTTTTGTAAATACATACGTATTATACATAGAAACACCCAAACCAATGCAAATAGACAAATTCATGCATACAAATATTTGCACTGAGCGGACACCAAACCCACACTCCCTATCGTAGCAGTTGAAAACACTACCGCTACGCCACAGACGCTGTCAACAATCTCTTCTCTTAACATGTCAAAAACTCAAAACAACATACAATAACGGTACAGTAATTCGTAGATATACAATCTTACTAAGTGTGTTAAGTGAACGTACATTTACCTAATTATATTACAAAACATAGCCCGAAGGTATAACCATAATTGCAGTCGACCTGTCGCTATTGGACGAAAGCTGAATATGAAACATGAACGTTTAAAATACACGGACAGAAGACGATAGTTACTGTGTCACAAAAATGTCGGCAGCTAACCATGTATAAGTTTTTATTCTTTATTTTTTTATATTTAGTCCGCCGGATAAAACTACCCAATCTCCCCTCCAACCCCGCCCAAACTCCTCAACCCCCCTCCCCGTTGAAGCTCGGCAGCGCGAGTGTAGGCCATGGTGACCGCTTTTCATCAAGTGGGTAGTGCGCTTGTATACCAACTAAGTAGTATATAAAAAAATGAGATTTGCCGCGTAGTGGCTGACTAGCTTACCGAATAAGCAAATGGGCCGAATCTAGTGTCGTCAGTTGTATTCTTTATCGCGTTCCGTCCGTATGGTTTTATAGGTGGTTCCTTACATAGGTTTCATTTATGTTTGTATGAAATCATATGAATGACCTTTGAGTCACGCAATGGGACCCATCCGACCTGTGATTATAAATGACATGCCTAAGCTTAACAATAATACTGTTTTTACTCTAGTAATAACCGACATTACCGGTGATTACCGTAATTGTACCGTAACGCTACAGCGGTAATAATATCTCTTACAATTTGACGCGGAACCAATCGTAGAGGTGCTGTAAAACAACGAATCATAGACAATAAAAAAGCAAATGTTGGTTTTGGACAATTACTGTCTATGGTTGACAGTTTTTTTTTAGGAGTGGTATTAAGGAAATATAGTTTTTTTGTTTGAAAAGAAATTAGGTACAGAACAATAATATACTGCACTTCGCCCGTGGCTCCGTCCGCCCCTGTTTACACAAATTATTTATTTTATAATATTTGAATTTAGAACATAAACATTAGAATTTGAAAACCTCATATAGTATTACACTATTAAACGACATTTGACATAGGTAATTATATCCTAAATACAAATATACCTACATATTTTTCTGATAATCTTTCTTAGAAAACATAAGCTTGCAAAGGTGTTTCGATTTTTCTGATGAGAAGTGTATAATGATGTCATCAGCTAATTTCCTCATTTTCTGAAGACAATACAATACTATATCAGACGTCTGTCAAAACAATCGTATGTTTATAAATGTAGGTATCCGAACGGATTTGTATAGTGACATGCCCGTCTGTCTGTCATCGGACGTGATGGATGGTGCCCCGATTAGGAAAAATGTTAATTACAACTCGCCCATTATATCAACAATTAGATACGATTTTACTGTTGTTTTTACTTTTATTTTAAATTACAAGCCACATTATTACTGCTTTCTGATGTAATATCTGTCTTTTTTATTTTGACATGTCAACATGACTTCACCTCGCCTGATGGTAAGCTAAAGGTAAAGTCTCAGGATCGGGGATCACCAATACATACACTGATAGTTTTATTTGAAAAAGAAAATGTTTGTACATTTGTACAGATAAAAAATAACGTAATTTTAATCCCTTCAACACTAATAGGCTTTTATAAATTGATGAAACATGGCGTGGGCATAGAGATCAATGGCCAGTCAGTGCGTGTACACGCAGAATGGATGGCGAAGAACAAAGATAATAAGTGAAATACCGTTAAACACCATATTTCAACGTTAAAAACAAGAAAGAAATTCAATAAACTCGACAAAAAGTAAAAATACAGATAACGTCAGTGGGAGAAACGAAACGTCACTTTTATTTTTTTGTAATTTAATTGGAGTATTAACGGGGCATAGATAAAGTCACTCTGCCTCTCTAACTTTTTTCTCGTTTTTTCGACTTTATCAGATGGCTTACCGTTTGAATTTAAAGGTGCGTCAAGTTTGTACGAAGTTTTAATAGACTCTGCCCGATCTGATCTTGGGGAAATACATTAAAATAAATTGTTCTATTTGCTTACCCTCGGAAAAAATATGTAAATACAAGCGATTGGTTAGGGATGTGTGTCCGAATTAATTCAAACTGCATGTGACATTTGTTATAATATATTTTCAACCTTTTCATAGATACATAAGTTGCATATCTTAGTGTACCTATATGCAAACATAAAGAATATTTTCAAATTCCTTATTTATTTAAGTATAAAAGTATTGAGGATTGGTGAAAAGTGTTAAGAATTAATGAAAAGATTCTTTGTAGGCACAATTACTAGTTTTTTGTTATAAATGTTAATGTTTTTACGTTCCTCCAAATTTCAGTTCACAACAAACTATGTTTTTTTTTTTTGTGGGTAGGTGGAGATTAGTACTCTTTTGTTTTAATGTTTTCAAAGTTCTAGTTCCTACATAGGTATATCTTAACGACTGTTATAGTTAGGTATAGCACAGGACCTGTGCTAGTATAAACCTTCTTAATGTTTGGCAAAGGCAATATATTACCTGCCTACATCAATTAAACTAACTGATGAAGTACCTAGATACTGTAGTAGTTGTATAAGGAAAAATGCGATATTTTTTGCGATTCACCGTTAGTATCGCGTGTTGCAGGTGTATAAACACATGTATGATAACCATTCACAATCAGTTAGACCGTCATTTTGTCATGCTTATTGAAATTAATCTTGCGTTATAATAAAATGTATTACAAACGGTGACATTTAACCAAAATTCCTAACGCATATTTATAAATTAGCATATATTGGATTATTCGGCGAAGGGTAGGCCGGTAAACATCCGTTTGTAATGTCAGGGCTTGCCACTAGCGTGCATAATTCTAAGGTTTTATTACATAATGTGACTCAAAGCTTCCTTGTACGTAACAACGGAATAACATTACAACATTTTCCCGTCTTCCGGGCCAAAATACACGGGTTATAGGGTCGAAGAAAAAAAAAAGAAAATTTGGTCTCTGCGACCGTCCATAAATTCGCGTAGAGTTGCGCGCACAGCTCTAATTCCTTTGTTTGCTAAAACCGAAAACTGCCGTGGACATCCCAACGATGCCAATACGATATTTCACTCACTCCCACTTGACTGATTTCTCTGCGTTAGAGAGTGACAGATGTATTTGTCGCGTTTCGTTTCGGAAACTTATTGGCGAGTCTCAAAGGCGGTAATCGTTTTGTCTCGTATGCCAATCTAGTGATATATATATATGGAGTGGATTTATTAGGCGTAGGTTAGCTTGTACGACCGTCATATCGTCACTTAGCATACAACACCGCCTAAGTCATTTTTACCAACTTTATAGGGGACGAAAAAACCGTCTATTTTTAAAAATCGGTGTTTTTTTTCTGTTATCTATCTATGTTATTATAAAATTGTGAAGTAGCTGTGCCTGTACATTGAAGTTATTTGAAAAAAATACTTGAGTTATGTTATATGAAGGATTTTGGACACAATTTTTTTAAAAGAGTAACCGACTTACGCGCTGTCACTATTTTTAACCGAGTTCAAAAAAGGAGGAGGTTCTCCATTCGACTATTTTTTAATGTTTGTTACCTCAGAACTTCCGACTGGGTTAACCAATTTTGACGATCCTTTTCTTATTTGATAGCGGCGCTTCTCGTGTAACCATTTCAATTTGATCCGTTGATTTTTTCGAATTACGGCTTCTATTTGGCTGAAATCTATATTATGTGACTCATGGTTAGATGCGCAATGAGCAGCTCTATCTTATGGCATTAAATATCAAAACCGCTAATTTTCGACTTAAGCAGTGTTGTACGTTAAGCAACGATATGTAGTGGATTTATTAGCCGTAGGTTAACTTGTACGAACGTAATATTTGGTGGTTTTTTTTTCTTAGTCGCATCTAGCGGCCGGGGGCGACATGTCAATTTTATTGGCTTCCCGCCAAACGCTTTGTTGAAAGGTCTGGCATCGTGAAAGCTCTCGCTTATATGAAGCAAGCTTAATGTTGCCAGATTATAAATACAATTTGATGGTGAATGCAGTTTTAAATTTTACACTGCACTGCTAATGATTTAGGAATAATGCTTTCATATTTACGTTAGTACAGTTTTTAAATGACAATGCAATAGGGGGTATTTTCGGGTATATTATACAACTTAAGTGGCAGATAAGCACCTTACACCTTACACCCTGGCGTCAAAAGACCCTAGACGGCGTGCGGTTTTAGTTAGTAAGAGTCCGGCATAACCTGCCCCGCTGGCTACGGGGTGGGTATCCATCCAAAAAAGGTGGCACGTCCCACCTGATGGAAAGCGGTCATCGTGGCCTATGGAGGCAACATTTGGAGTTTGGGATCTTGGGGACAAACTACCCTTATCTGCAAGCGGGTACACTTGCTGATTGACGGACGAAACTCTAGTGGAGAATTTTCTCTTGGAGTTGGCGGTCAGACGACAGTCGCTCCCATAAAAGCCAAGACAAAAAAATCAAAATTAAGAATAGGATACATGGGCTCTAAGTACCTAGGATAGGACTCAAATGATGATGATGACGTGCAATTATCATGCGTTCCTGGTACCAAGCCCATGGTTGATACGAGCGAGGTACCAGGAACGCAGCAATTACTACCCCATAACGGTAGAAAATGTTTCCCGAATCGATCAAAAGTCCTAAATTTATTTCCATTGAAGTTTTCCCGACGAAAATCCTTTTTACATTGAAACGCCTTATCCTGCAGCTATAAATCAGTCCAGTCCATTGTCGTGGGTTCGACGCCGGGGTAATGTACACGGTATTACAGCGCCATCTCGTTATTGGGCGGGCAACAGGACGAATATGTGATATGAATTTTATGGAAATATGGAAAAGAAAAAACTTGAAACGTGCTAGGAGAAATTTGTTTTGACTGACTTTATGGTTGAGTGGTGGTTAGTGAAGCTGCTGTATGAGGTCTTGGATTCGATTCCCGGGTTAGGTAAAAAGCTGAAATGAGAGCTAGTTGGTGAGTTCTACACGTCAAGATCGTCCTTAAAAAAATGGTAGGTCCCGTTTTTAAACATACTATTTAGGTGGCAGATAAGCACACGGCCCACCTGATGGGAAGCGGTCACCGTGGCCTACTATACGTATACTATTCGAATGTTATTTTATTCTCGCCTTACAGTCCAATTTTTAAGTCGACTAACTGGAAGGAATTAGGTATCTTTTTCATTCCACTTTTGTTAGAACCCCGTCAAGAATTTAAACTCTCTAACAGAATCCTGCAAACTAGTTTATGCTCTCTGTCGGGCCCCTAGACAGTTTAGCGCAATGATTGCGTTAATTTTGATAAGGAAGCGTTATCTTAATGTTAATTTGAATTTTATTCAAATAAGAGCCGATGCTCGCAGATAAGTAAGAAAAACGGGGCGACTTGTTTTGTACTGATATGTAGTTACGTTCACAACTAAAAGATAATAATTATTGTATACTAGCTTTGTCCGTGGCTCCGCACGCGTGATATACAGAATCTATTACCACCAGAAAAGTTTATGTCCTATTCGGCCTAGGTCCTAGGATCGACAGCGCGAATGTGATGCCCCTAGTGTTGCACACGTCCATAGGTCACGGTGACCGCTTCTAGTCAGGTGGGCCGTGCGCTTTTACGCTTGTAATACCTTAAGTATAGCTATAGCCAATTGCAAAGAAAATAAGGAAGGAAAAGAAATAGAATAAGCAAAATTATATAAATATTCAGATACTATTCCAAGAATCATCATTCGAGCACCTTTTCCGGTTGTATACAAAGCATGCACTTTGGACCAATTTCTCTTCTCCATAATTTGGAGTATTAAGTATTCCAAGAACGAATCTACCTCTTAACTTATCAAGAAAATAATGAGTCATCAACAAACTATACAAAAGCCTCTTATTCAAATTCGCAGTTTGAAACAAATTAAAAGTATTAAAGAAAAATCTCACTAATACAAATTCGAAATTCAGACAGCGAACGACAATAAACTCAAAGGAATTAAATGTGCCGACGCAATAAAGTGTACGGACAAGGAAACCAGTTATTACTGGAGTGTGAAATTATATCCTTACTACCCGATGGGCTGTAGCATAATATTCACAATTATTCCAAACGGTATTTGAGCATACTGCAGTAAAAAAACGGATCATTGCCCACGCTGCTGCAGACGTTCCTACAACTATACTTGCCAACATTTTTAATTATTCAGAAACGAACACCAAAAGAGCACCGAGCAATAAAAATATAACGATCAAAGCATGTGCGCTCACCGGACGCCTGACATCTCGGAATGTACTCTATTACATTACAAAAGTCCCTTCTCACCTTCGCACTTTTTTATTCAATGTAACTCCTAAACAGAAAGGATACATTATAGATACGCGACGGAGCAGACACGTACAAAATGAAAATAGGGGAACGGGAGCCGGTGGGGGCGTATGGAAATGTTGGTCAAATATATCATCCGGCGTCTGACAGGCCAATTCTCTTATCTCACGCGCGCCGCACCAGCGCGATCTAAGCTAGCTTAGCTAATATAAAATGGTTTTAAATTCAAGTTTAATTCGGGCTATCTGCAGCTCTCCGCCGCCTCGTAAATACCGACCCCTATCCACATACAAAAGGCGGTGCGATTTACGGTTTTGACGGATTTCGAATATTTTAGCAGCAGGTCTCGGATTAGGCCGAGTTACGCGGCGACCCGTGCGTCGCAGGGTGGCCTTACATTTTAATAAGACGATGATAATTTAGACTAGAAGCTAGGGAACTCGGCAGCTGCGTGCTCCCGGGTTGATATTACTTCCTGGAGATGTACGGCCGGGTAAAGTGTTCCGCGATTCGTTCGCTTATATCATATTCCGAGGGAATTATTGTTTGTTTGCGCGGCGGGCGGGCGGCGAATCTGCATCGCATCAGTTTACAACACGAGGACATCATAAAGTGTAAACAATGACGGCGTTTTCCATTACAATATGTTTACCGATCCGTGGCGCGGCGCATTATGTATGTTATCCTGGTAGGACGCGCGGGGCGCCGCTGAATTTATGACGTTCGCGCAAATATTTGGCGCTCCGAGTTCGGACGCTCACTGTCGGCTGACAACGGGAAGATTGTCGGCAACTGTTTACACAACGGGATATGGTAATTTTTCAGTCTCCTTTCTCGCTGTAAGCGTATTCCGTTCACGGCTCCGTTCTTGTTCTCTTTACATTCAGTTTATTCGGAGCATCGGAAGCGTATCCGGACGACTCGGGGTGACGGACGACGTAAACAGAGTGGGCTGACGTTTAGTGTCATTAAATCTCGTAATAGGATATCATAAATCGCAGGAGGTCGGCGGTACCAGGCCGGCCGGGCGGCTGTCATCGTTTGTCAGAGCATTTCACGCATTGTTGGACAATAACGCAGGCAGGGGCGGGCAGCATTGTGCGCGGCCGGCCGCCTGGACGCGGACGTGACGCGTGCGCGGTGCGTCCTTACCGCACGACACATCACCACCCGCCACGGATTATGTCAAACGTACATCACGGCACACAGGATACTCCTCACTCCAGCTGACACATGGCCACGTAACTCGGCATTACCCACAAATTCCTTGTCCATTTCAGCTGACGTAGAGGCGCGGGCACCTTGTAATTCTCAATTACGCTGTCTTGTAGTAATTCACTTAAAGATATACATAAACCGGCACCCGTATATATACCACGATCAAATTTATATCGTCGGTCGACGGTAAAAAAGTGAAAAAATAAAGTAACATCAAATATGTTTGGTATGCATCGTCTCAGAGATTCACATCAGAAATTTAAGCTCTAAAGAACCGGGCGGGATAAAAAATATCGTGGAGTTTAAAAAAAGAATGAGGAGTTGACCCCTCGGCCGACCGCGTAAATTCGAATCAATAGGAATCAAATGTCATTTTACGAATGTATATTCTTTAACGATTAACAATTTATAACGTCATTGAGCGTTCGTTTTACATAAAAATGATTTATGTGGCCCTTGAATAGGCTTACAACAAGATAGCCACAACCTGAAATGAAACTTGGATTCATTTGTTACGGCACACCCAGCGACCTGCGGCTTGTATTTTGGGCATAAACACATTACCTATGCAAGAATATAACTACCTCCATTCTGAAGAAGAAATTATCACACAACTGTTTAGCCACTCACAGTTTTTAAGCATCTATAGTAGGACCTAAGTAAATTTTAAGACTTACCTATTGCAGAAAAGTGATCAATATGAGAAAACACTTCCTAAGGTCGTCTTACTCATCACTTACTAAACAATGAATTTCATTGAATAAAACGCAAGAACCCAATTTAAGTAGTCCGACTTGATCACAGTTAGACGAAATTCGACCTAAATAATAATGCTCAAAGTCTAAGTTTAAAGTTTATAATTCCCAAAAAAATTGTCTTCGTATCTTCGGTAACCATTTTGGGATTGCGCGGGAAACCATAACTAATATTATTTATTTTTTTTAGAGTGACTTAATATCTTGTCAGCGGGAGACCAAGGCAGCCAATCATTTTATTCCTCTTTATGGTTCGTTCATGCGAAACTTGAAATATGTACAGTCATTTTGGGTAACTTTGAACATTTTTAACGGATTATTAATGTATACTCTCTGATTATATTTATTATATCTTTATTTTATAGAATAAATAGTGTTCTTTTGAGTTGGTTTATGTTTCTAAACCCACAGATTTATTGAAAAAACAAAAAGACTGCCCAAAATTTGCCCCAAAACTCACATTCAAAGTTAACACGAGTTTTGGGTAACTTTGAATATGTATTTTTTTGGATTTTAAAACCTTTATTATCCAAACATTTTAAGATTTGGATAAAATTGAATGATGTATTCTTGTAAAAAAAATTCCAATCTATGAAAATCATGACTAACTTGACGTACCTAACTGTGAAAAATAGCGAGGTTTTGCCATATGAAACAAGGCGGACCAATTTGGTGGAAAAAAAAACATTGTTATTTTTATATTTTCTAAATAAGTAGGAACATAGTGCACAACATAATAAATTATATGTTTATTTGGTTATCAGATGAGATCAAAATCGTAATGACTGCTAATAATTTTTCTAGACATTTTATTTTTTAAAGAAAACTAATCACCTTTCCATGAACAAAATACCATCGTCAATACGAATTTTTCCACCTTTTTAGGGCCAAATGGCAAAAAACAGAACCCTTATAGATTCGTCATGTCTGTCTGTCTGTCTGTCCATCCGTCCGGCCATCCGTCCGTCCGTATGTTACACACCCACTTTTCTCCGAAACTATAAGGCCTATGCGATTGAAACTTGGTAAGTAGACGAATTCTGTGAACCACATTAAGCATTTCACACAAAAATAGAAAAAAGCAATCAATTTTAGGGGTCCTCATACTTAGAACTGAAACTTTTTATAAGACACGAATAACTTTGAACCATTCAATGTTACCCAAATCACTTCGATTTTGATCGTCGTTACAACTTTATCAGTTTTAGACAATTTATGTAACACCATGTACGGACAGCGATTTAAAAATAATATTTTTTTTAGTAGATTTTAAAGATAAACACCAAACATACCTGTTTACAGCAAGTTTTGTACAAATAATGCCGATATTAAATTCAACTAACAAAAACTGCTAAAAACTTCACTCGAAAAAGGCGGTTAAATTACAAAATTATGACTTTGAAAGCTTAATGTTTTACGTTACGTTTGTTAAAAAACATTATGGTGATCCGTTTAGGCAGTTATTATATTGAAACAATAAAACATTTGCATCAAATAAATTTTTAAATCTTTTTCACAACTTTATTCAAAGTTACACTGCGATTCAATGTTACCCAAAATGACCGTATTTCATATCTGTATATTAATAATTAAGTATATATTTGAAATTAACTAAAATAATGATGATGTATTGAGTCATGAGTGTTATGATTTTCATGACGTAAATGTTACTAAAATCGCATTTGATTGTACTTACAACATCGGAATAATAAATTCCTTGTGAGAAAACTTTAACTGAGTATTTGTAACATTAAACTTAACTCTAATTAAATGAAGTTCGAAATCGAATTAATTTACAGTAATATTAGCTAGGTACCTACATTTGCTCAAAAATCAAAATATCTGTAGGTATGTGTATCACAAAGTAGGTAACACTTATGAACGTCAAATTATTGCTTTTGGCAAATCACAAGGCCTAAATGAAAGATACAAGGCAATAAAATCTCACGGCCACTATACTAGGTATTTGAGATGAAAGTAAAAAAAAAGCAATACCTTATAAGTCCCTCAACATGACCAATTACTCCGGCCGACGTATCACGTATACTCTTAAGTCGAGTCGAGACAAATGCTTTCTCATATATCGAGATGTTATCACCACTATCGAGGCTGCCTCGATGCCTCTGTCCGTTAATCAGGCCACAATGGATTAAATAAAAAGGCTTGGTTTTAGAAAGAGTTTACTTATCTATGGTTAAAAATTTTTGTGTGAATAGGAAGAAAGGTTTTTATAGGGATGTCCGGCAGTGTTTGTAATGCAATGTATCGATAAAAGGAATATAGTTTTACTAATAAATGGGAAAGTTTAAATTGATGTTCGTTGCTGAATCACAGTTACAGTGCCAAGAAATTTATTCAAATATGGCAATAACGAAATGGGTTGACTGTTAAATAATCTAAATTATTTCATAAAAATGGGTATTCATCAGTAGTGCGCAGGGTGGAACTCCAATTCCTAACCTAAAGACACGAAGAGCTACTGCTTAACCACGGTTCTACTGCTATAGAATTTATACTTACCTTAGTTAAGGGTACCTTACCCTTCTTTAATTGCGAGTTTTGAAAATGAACAGCTTTACTTACCTGAAACAAATAAACAAAATTAAAAATAATCCTTAAAATCCTAAGTTCCATTCTGTCAATCTAAAAAAAACTTTCCAATGTAGCCATTTATTTTGTCTATGCTCGTTAACAAGTCCAATCGTCTAACACTTCTCAGATTCCAAATTCAAACTCCAAGAATTGTTCCGAGAACGGTTGCCATTTCCCCGTAACCTGTCATTCGGAGAAACCGGGGTGAGTAACCTCAGTTCGAAATTCAAAAATTGCTTAGTGATGTGAAAATTATAGACGCACATGCGATTCCTGATGCGATTCATGTAATTTTATAAAATAAGTGGTGACATGGAAGTAAATTAGCAATTTGATAGCAATTTAGGCTTGATACGACAATTATGGTATGATTACTGCGCGATTGCGATTCGCACGTGATGGTTCCCGTGCGGAAGCAAATTTTTTAAATTGCCTATTATTTATGCCTCGTAGCTGCGTAATTTTCTACCATTTATGATTTATAATCGAATTGGTAGCCAATTAAATTGGAATTGATTCAATTTGTAGTGAAATAAATCGTGATAGTATTTTTATAATAGGTAGCAGAACTGGTGTTGTGTGTGTTGAGCTATCTTCCTCGAACTTTGGCGAATCAGTTTTCTGTAGTTTGTAATTATTTCACCAGTTTCACATTCAAAATTATATTAATATTAATAGTGCTTAATCGAAAGCATATGATAAAAAAAATTTTTTCAAGATTATTGCTAAAAAGTATGATAGAGTTCATACAATAATTTCCAAAGATTTCGCAAATAGTTTTATTTCTCTCTATTCTTTTAACGATATCATGTTTTTTAACATTATGGTTTTCATCGATTCTATCAACTGCAGAACCTAATTCTCTTTATTAATCGATTACTGCCTCCGATTCTTCAATTATGTTTTCGATGACAAGACCCCTGTCCCCAGTTGTCACTTGTCACTCGTGTGTTGCCACTTACGCGCGACTGACAATTTGTAGTGTTGCATGTAAATTCAGGTATGAGGAACATCTCCCACAAAGATCTTCGAGTCAAAGCCAACGGATGTGGCTCTGACGGAGGTTGTTCTCTTGGGCTAAGGATTTCAGATACTCACTTCCACAAAAGTCAAGATAAACCAAATTACTTTTGGAAAGGAGGGAAAGAATGAGAGCGGCTTGAAAATTTTAAATGATGGTAGAGTTTTTAATCATTAATTTCATAAAGTTAGGCTGTCAGTAGTATCAATCGCAAAATGAATTTCGAAAACCTACTCCTATATTGCTTGCAATACCATAACAAAATGGCTACACCCTACAACATAAAAGGTTAAAAATAATCTCGGCGCAAGTAAGTTCCGTTGCGTGTTCCATCGTGATGTCCCGTCACTCGGCCCACGGATCCATGATACGTAAATTGCTCTTTAATTAACCAATTTGTTCCGTTTCAAGCAGATTCAATTCGTATTATGTATGTGACCAGCCATTGTTGTTGCTTATTTGTGTAATTTCTAAATTATACGTGTTTTATATCGTGTTGGTGGGCCTCGGCTTGAGAATAAACGCAACGTTGGGTACGATGATCATTCTCGTTCACATCACTGCTTGGGAATATGGCCAATAGCCCGCGTTTCATTATGTGAATCACTCTATGGTAGGTACTGCTTCTTAATTTGAATTAATTGTATACAAAATAAAATTTGTATAACACATTATTTACGAACCATTTAATAAGTTTTTATGACTTAATTGTTTTGTATAAAGTCTCTAGCATATCATTCGTAATATAAATAATCTTAATGGTTATTATAATTTGTTCAGATGTCGTGTTCACATTTATTACATTAAAATAACGTATAAATTAGCTTCAATAGTGCATTAACATAAAGCCAGCGTCCTAATTGCGCCGGTACATAAATAATAAAGTACTCCACATAATTAGCTAACTACAAACGAACGCGCTGCTATAGCGCCTTTTTCTTTAGATTTTCCGACCGCCTTAGTGTTTCCCATTAAAAAAAAATGTCTACCAATCCATCCCACTCTCTCTGCCTGCACCTTGCACCGAGCCATTATTTCCTTTTCACTCTTTTGTTTCTGCGATGTGGACGTCTCGCTCCGCGCTCCGCCCATTTATAAAATCGACTGGCCGCCGCGGCGTCCGTTCACCTGTCCCTTTCCCGGCCGACTGATTTATGTGAGAGTGAGCGGGTTTGATCGATGCTTTGTTTTCCCGCTTCAACTGTCACAGAGACGTTCGTTTTTCGAAAAAAAAAGGCGCGCACTGACCCGAGGATTAGGTTATACGTTATTACCTGGTGTAAATTCTGATAATGCACACAGATTGCGGCCGCGAATTCCTCCGTCTCGAGTGTCGCGCTGTGGGAAATGTGGTGGGTTTTTTTGTTTTGCGCGGTAGGTACCGCCGTTTTGTTAAACTATATTTACGATAATGTTATCTCACGCGGCGGTGTTACGTTACCTACCCACGGTGCGGCCGCGGGACGCGTGATTAATGATTAACTCAGTCGACGAGGAGCCTCTCTGCTCGATCGAGCCCTGAGAAAAAATCAGTAGGTACTAAGAAACTTCGTAATGCTTACACATCGATTGATCGCATAATGAAGCCGTTTACGATCAAATAAATAATTGTCAATAGTGTAAAACGATAAATCGAGCGTTGCATTTCTAAAAAGTTGCGAATTAAGATTTCAAGGCGGGCGCGCGTTTGCCTCGCAAAAAGTGCGGTCAGCCTATCAACTTGAGAAATGCCTCGGCGGCGGTTTTTGAGGTTATTTTCGCCAAGAATGCCATTCTAATCAAAATAGTTTACGCGTTGCCCGTACCTTGCTGATTATATTCGTTTGTTTTGGGCGATCGTGGGAACGCCTGGGCTTTTTACGAAGATCAGCCGAACCGTTTGAGACCTTCGTTCTTGATTGAAGTGAAAAAAATAATTTGTTTCGACAATGCCCAGCTAAACGGCAGAAGGCAAAAGTAAAGTGCTTTTTTTATTACAACTCTGAAAAATACTGTAAATTCAGAGGGAAAATATTCGTTTGGTATATGTTTCAAGTTTGCACGTTCCGCGAAACTCCGATATCACGTGTCGGAGCCCTACAAACTGCTATAAATCAAAATGCGAACAAATAAAAACGCGCGGAGGTGAAAACGTTATTATCTTTATAATTGCACGTCACGGCGGGAAAACTGGGGGCATTTGGCGCGCTTTCCTTGTCTCTGGTCTTTTTTTTTTAACACGCGGCTGGGCTATGATATATCGGCCCATGAATACGGGATGTATCGCGACACCTGCTCGCTTCCTTATGAATTCGAAATTGCGACTTTCTTGATGTCATTATATCCTGGTAGGTACCTAGCCGAGTTTGTTTGTTACGTATATATTTTATTTAGAATGAAATATTGTTATGTTTCCGTTTTAGAGATCCCTTGAGTAATAAATATAAGCGAAGATGATTGTTGTGTCTACTTGTTTCATATCGAGAGAAAAAGTAAATGTGAAATGTTTGACAGTTTAGGTAGGTGAGTGACGGGTAAGAAACTTATCATCTGCCGTTCCCGCGCTCTTGCTATTAGCGAAGCTTCCCCTGGGGTTATTTATCTAACGATACACGTTCATTTGGCATCAAATGATCCAATTCATGTCACGTCGATCGAACAAGAAGATTGAATACTTACAACTAAAGCTCTCAAAGCAGACATTATCAAATTATCACAAAAAGAAACGAAACATCGCATAACAATGAAGCTAAAAGAACATAAACCAACAGTGTAAGCGATAAGAGAGTGGCTCGCGCCCCGCCTCGCTTGTAACGAACCGCACTATCGATGTCTCAGTCAAAAAACTGTCAAAATCGTGACAGGCGCCGTGTCAGGCTAACGAGGCGCGCGCCGAGGACGACGTCACGTCAGCATGACTGGGCGTTTAATACCTTGCGATACTACCGCCATCTCTTATCAAGTAGACAAACTAAACAGTGTCCACAGACAAAAAAGGCTGTTATAATCTCGTCTGGACACAGAAATACATAAAGATGCAAATGAGGTGCGCCCCCGGGCGGCGGGCGGCCGAACAAATTTATAGCTGCGCGCGCACCTCATTATCGCTAACAAGCATTGGAACCCTTTCTTTACCCCATAAATATTATATTTTACACCTGCACTAAAAGGGGTACCGGGATGCGGAGCTGTCACTGCAAATGTTTCAGTACACCTTTCGGTATGCAGGTACATCAGGTTTCTAGATACAGATAATAGATGTCGCTTTATCGATTTATAATGGCGAGTTCATTAGCTGCCTACCCATTTTAACGGAGTGGTGATGAATAATGAAACACACGTGTGGTGTCTTATATCACTTTATGTTAAAGTGTATTGACCTTTGAACACGATAAGGAAGAAATTACGCAAAAAACTTATATTCATTAATGGAATAAAAATATTTCTTGTTACTAGGTAGGCACTTAGAAGCTTGAGTTGTATCAATAAGTGGTGTTACTCACGCAACTTTGCGAGTAGACATCTTGCTACAGTTTTTACATTGTTGGTTTGTAAGGTCAAGTCTTGCCAGCTGCGTTAGAACCACTTCATACCCAAGAAGTAGATTTTTTCCATATTGATTCTGTGTGAGTGGTGTAATGAAAATTTCTATGGTAGCTATTCCATCAAGAACTAAGCAGTTCGGTGCCTCTTTTCTTTGCCGCACTATCAAAACCTGGATGTCTTTACCAGCTCACGTGTTTCCTTCCTCCTTATAGTCCCGGGTCCTTTAAGCGGGGCGTGAAAAATCATTTGATGAGGCCGTCAAGCTGAGAAAACTATCGGTGTTTGTAATGGTGACTCCCATTCCAGAGACTTTACCTCTAGCTTACCAGCAGGCGAGGTGGAGTCATAGTGACGCGACCGACATAAAAAAAGGAACCTAAGCATGATTTGAATCGATATCCAGGTTTAGACACTGATAAAGAAATTTTTAGACGATAGTAAACTTAGCAAAACTGCCAATAATAAAACGCCAAATGTTTCATTACATTCAGTATTGTCTAGTTTTGATTCTTAGCATTCATAGCAAAGGATATTTTTTTAAATAGAATGTATTAACAATAAAAACTACCTACCATAAAGTTTCCAAAATTCTAAATATGGTTTAATCGCGACAAATTTAGCGCGAATTTAAGATATTACGAGATAAAATTATGTTATAAATGCCAATTTGGAAATGGTTTCTTAACCCTAAACTTGGCAGCGTATCTAATAATGCACATTTTATAAAAAAAAATATTGCGAGTAGTATCACTCATTTTCAACTGTTTGTTTTATTTGAAATGGTAGTATAACGTCCAAACTTTCTACCAAAAAATATATTTTACCATTCTGGCAACACTATTTGACAGTGGATCGCAAGATGTTGGGCCATACGAGGGCGATGCCGAGACTCAAGGTAATAACTTGTAATAATTCCTTAATTTACTTATTGGGCCCTAAGCTAGTAACTTCATTTTATAGTTGAATACCTGTACTTACGGTTTTAATTTCAATTTGAGAGAAAAAAACACATTTTGTACAACAATCGTGAGCGTTTTTATTGGTGTATCTATAAATGCACATTGCCAGGTTATGCATATAGCAACGTTTATTTGGTCGTGTGTATTTTAGGATACATTGACAAGGACTCGACAAAAAGTGTGAAATGGTTTTTTTGTTATAATTTGATATAAAAAACATGTTTAAATAAAATTTAGTTTTATTTTGTTGTTGTTCTTTTTTTAATGTGCAATAATTTCACGATTTGCAGCCAATCACAATGATCTCAGCGAATTTTGGCATAAATACCTAAGCCAGGAGCAGACTTAGACCAAGAAAAGACTGATTCCTGTGAAGGTGGACTGGATCTACCAAGGTGTTTACATAATTACAACAGCTCGTCAGCATTTTTGTGGTACTGCAAACCTTCTGATGCCAAGTCACCTTCAGAATACTTTTGCATGTTTTTGTCTGACAGGTAATCCAGCTTGATAGAAAAAATTGCGAGGAAGAAGTCGCCAGAATAATCCAGTTAGGTTGGGCAGCATTTGGCAAACTACGTCCGGTAACCTCCTCTCCCTCACCACAATGCCTCAAAACGAAGGTCTTCAACCAGTGCATCCTACCAATACCATCAATATCCACGTTTCGGCACCGTAAGTCATGACGACTTACGGTGCCGAAACGTGGATATTGACGTTGGGGTTAGTCCACAAATATAAAGTCGCGCAGTGGGCTATGGAGCGAGCTATGCTTGGAGTCTCTTTGAAGGATAAAATCTGGAGTGAGGTCATTCGACAAAGAACTAAAGTTACCGACATAGCTCGCAGAATAAGCAAGCTGAAGTGGCAATGGGCTGGCCACATCTGTAGAACGACCGATGGCGGTTGGGACAAACGAGTTCTAGAATGGAAACCGTGAGTCGGCAAAAGGAAAGTGGACCCCCCCTCCCCAGTCAGATGGACTGACGACCTGAAAAAGGTAGCTGGTATGGACTGGATGCGGAAGGTAGAGATTCGAGTGGTATGGCGCACATTGGGGGAGGCCTATGTCCTATGGCCTATGTATGGACGTCGATAGGCTAATTGATTGATTGTTCTTGCCTGACGATATACAAATCGGTATCATGTTCCATTAAAGGGCACTTCGCTGAATGTAACTACCGACGATATAAAAGAGTTCATTGCCATCAACCTTCTTATGGGTGTCGTTGATATGGCATCTTACACCGACTATTGTTCCATTTTTCGCAGGTTTCATAATCGGCGTTATTATTACAAGTAATTTTTACTAATTGCTGTGACTTAAGATAAATAATAAAATATTTTCCTTACCAAAATACTATGTTTTTTTTCTCTTACCAGCAGGCAATGTATCTCTAAAGATACGCAATTATTTTCTACTACAATTTAGAACTCTTGGCAATGTGTATTATAAGATACACGTCATAAATCCAAAAATATAAATAAGATATTTTTTTTTGTATTTTTTTCATGTATAATTATCACTTAGAAGCTAAGTTAACTAAAAAAGAAAAAGAAAAACGATCACTTTTTCCGCTGCCAAGTTTAGGGTTAAAATAAGTTTTCCTCAACACCTGAGGCAAATCTTTGAACATAATTAATTTATAATGGATAAGTTAAGATATTTTGTGTGACGATATTACATAACTTAACTTTTTGACTCTAGCTTTTGAATGAAACTTCACCATACTCGTATTCTTTAAAACTAAACGCAGTAAGTATTCACTTGTTCGGTGAATGAAGAAAAATGAACGTTTATCATACTACCAGGAGCAAACACACAAGGTAAACATAAATACGAAGAGGTGACCGCATCGCGTGGAACAGTGGTAAATGCAATTTGTGAATAATTTCAACGCCATCATGCGCTGCCTGTTAAGTGAACATTTCCAAGTTTTCTTTGACATGCAACATCGAATATGGTGTATTTAAAAAAAAAAGATTTACTAGATAAAATTTATAATGTTCGATTATTTTTATTATCTATACTAGGAGATCATGAATTTTCACTTGCAGTTAACGTAAATAACCCATCAACAATAAATAATATCTAGGTATATGGATCTAATTATTTCGTCAATGCAATAGCTACTTTATAAAAATACAAATGACTTTTCCTTATTAAGATAACATAACAAGAATGTAATTATTTCTTGACCTTTTCAAAGTCCAAGACTTATAAGAAATTATTTACTTCTACTACCAACACGATGGTTGGTAACTATCTCATGATTTATTCTCCACGCAACAATTACACCGCGTTGACTGTTGAATTATACAAAAAGAACCACAAGGAAACCGCATCCAAAAGAAAATTATTTGCCGGAACACAGCAATTAGAACACATTGTCGGGAGAATCAGCGCACCGCAAACTAGGAACACGTTAAAAGTATAACAACTTGACATTTGGCATCAAACCACCACGACAATAACATTTGTGGTCGAGCCCAGCACGCTTGGGCCCAATTTGCGGCGACGTCCACTCAAAACGGCCTCGACATTACGAAAACCCCTCACTGATTGGCCCAAATTGTTTTATATTGCGCACGAGCAGATTGTTACTAGATTTTTATTTCAAAAATCAGGTAATTGCGCACAATTTAACACGGTTTGTTACACAATGGTGGTTTCATTGTAATTATAATAATAGCCTCTATTATATGACGTAAATTGATTATCAGAATTGTCGAGACAAGTGGTTGATATTTTGTGATTCATCGATGTTTTATTTACAGCTGATATAACATTGTCGAGAAGTGTACCGTTCATGGCTTTGATTTGAAAAGTTAATACATAGACCTACGGCGTTGTTTTAACGTGTCACCAGACATGTTCTGAAACACCTGCAGGTGACAATTGGAGCAGTTTGTATAACAAAGATATCCCACCCACCTTGGTATGTTTGGCTACACCTCGTGTAATTTACAGCTGTATTTTGGATAAGTATACTTTGAGCCTATGAAATATGTCTTTAAAGAATTAGGACAACTATTCCACAAGAGCATTATAATCATAAGTTATTGGAGTACAATATCGTATACTATTTTCTTTTAATGATAGGTATTTGGTATAGCAGCAGAAATAGGATTTGCAAACGAATAGTATGTACCTAAAGTTATTTGAATACAAATCACGTTTTATTAAGAAAGGTATTAAATATAAATTGTTCATAAATAACTTTTGGTTTTCTCATTACCGGATGGGAGGCTTCGCAATGGCCCATCTCGCTGATTGGTTTCTCTAATATCGGGTAGTCTTAAGACTGAATGATTCTGGACAAATAAGGGATAAGCAGAATTGTGTTAGCACTTAAATTACGTAATTTCCTATCCTATGCAATATGATGCGAGCCTGTTGCGATCATTTTCACAGATGTTTAGGCGATAAGCAGATGGAGGCTCGAGGCGGTCAAAATGTCCGCGATGCACTCTTATTATTATTATCATTAGATCGCATTTAGCCCGCGTATGTCTGACTAGCGACATGAGCTATTGCGCGGACAAATGCAACCTTATAATCGTAAAGATTAGAGTGCGTCGCGGACATTTTGACCGCCCCGCCGTCTATCGCCTTACTGTCAGATAAAGAACAGAGAAACCAGCGGAAAGACAGAAGTTAGAATTGGTTTCAACGGAAATAATTATTTTTTAAATTGAAACAATAACAGCCAATCTTGAAAAGATAATCGATCATGTCAATACTACGAAAGTATAATACTAAGGTAGCAGGTGCAATGCTACATAATTTTAACGCCTGAAGCGTCTACCTCTCAAACCAGAACCCAAAACAGTTTACATTGAAGTAATTTGTATTATGGCTTGTGTACGAGCCAATAGGTTTTTGAATATTTATAAATGTGCCTCCTATTATAGTGTCGACATTTTGAATAATTAATCAGGGAGCCATTAGGCTTCGCCGGCGGTGTCCAGACGTACGGAACCCTTGCTCATGAATAATTTCAATATCAATCGATGGCTCCGTAATAGCCTTTGAGACGAGTAATGAGAAAATCAAAAATTCTGACTAACGCAGCGGAATAGACTAGCAAAGTATGTTTTGTGAAGTTGCTGTGTGGAATGTTGACTTGTATTTTGCAGAAGTTGTTTTGTAGATGATCTTAGTCTTTTATTATATAGTTTTCAAGGTTTATAAGAGGTCATATTCTTTCAATATACGTGCGGTCAGTGATAACATTCGTTTTAAAGCACAAAAGAACAACGTCAGCTATTACGGTGAAATGAATTTCTTGCTGACAACTCAAGAAGGGGCTATAACAGTGGGCTAGTTTAAATCTAGAAGATTATGGAATACAGTAAGTAATTATCAGCAACTCTTCGAGTCAGTTTCGCGTTTTATCGTTTGCATAACGTTATAATAACTCAAAACATTTTTACTCTGATAGTACCTAGAAATAAAAAGCCATATTTTTTCTGCCGATCTCTGTCCTATTATTTCAAGTTGACTTAGAATAGATCTATCTATTCAAATACTTTATTTAATTGATTTTTCATCACTCAGTACTCTTTCGTTCTTCGTACCATCGCACATAATCTCGTCTTTTGCACACTCATTCGCTCTCGTGTGTCCGCATTCCTTTTTCTTGCAACGAACCTTGCTTTACACAATGCTTTGTAGTTTAAATTACAGAGTTTGCTTCTAAGTAAAAGCGTAATGTACTCAATGAAAACTATAAAAGTTAAAACTCAATAAGAAAACAACAGTAGTGTATGAACAAGTAGGTCCCCCCGCAAAAAGCAATATCTACAAAATATATCACGTACTAGGTTCGCATAACCAAGAAGCAGGTGTGTTACGCCACATGAGCCGGAATGCGCGGTAAATTTTCCGGATGCCTTCCCAATGATTTCCTCGGAGACCACCGGCCCAGATACGGCGGATTTCGATACGATAACGCTTCTCAATTTCTGTTCGCCTAGTACTCGAGATATTGTGGCCACGCCCCGCACCATTAAATATGTATACCTAAGGGTGGATCGGTTATTTTTTCTCTCTATAAGGTCCCGGGGGATCTCATCCCGGGATATCAATCGGCAATATTCGGTGTATCGTATCTTGACAATAATCTCGAGGTTGCCCGCTTCGTTATAGAGTAACAACGTACGTATTGGTATTGGTTTGTTATAAATAATGTTGGGAACATGAAACGATTTTGGTTTCAAATATTCCGGTAATATTTTTAAGTAGACTGTTTTCTTTCTCATAAAGAAAAGTATAATTTCTGGTATCTGGTATTAACTTAGGTCGGGGTTGTACACATTTGCTACCTTGGAATTAAAAAAAAAGTAAGTTAATTATACAGTATGTATTTTTATTTATTCACATCTGGAAACATAAACGTTTAAACAGGCGTATGGTAATAATCTAATAAATCTACCAGCATTTATCTAAAGAAATAAAAGATCTCAAACTCCTTTAATTACAAAATCGGCATTTCCGAATCGCTATGTGTAGCGTCTCTAACTGCCGTAATCGCTATAATCTGCGTAATTCCTGTGTAATATCTGTAATTTGTGTAATACTTGTAATCGGGGCGTGGTGACCGCATCTTCGTAACTTTCGCACGGACGTGTTAATGACCGGTAGAGGGCGCCACTCGAAAAACGATCGGACCTTTCGAAACGTATTAAATAATTAAAAAAAAGGTCCATCTTTTAAAGGATTCGTTCATTCATTCCGAATTGGAGAGAATTTCCCGTTTGAATTTGGAGCCTACTAAGCTTGTATAGTTTAGACTTTTGATTTGTCACATCAACTAGAAGAAGAGTGAGTCTGGCTAAGCTTTGGTTTTACAGAGCATTCTCTTTCGATCGTGATCTTCCTAGAGCAGAATACCGAAACGGCAGTTTTATAATACAATAACAAGATTTCAAGTTCTCTATAAAGATAATTATCAAACTATCTATACGAAACCGAAGCAAGCTAATACTAAGTAGTTGAATCACTCAGCCGTGCTACATCAAAATCCGATGGGATGGGATGGGATACGATAGGATCGATAACAAGTAAGGAACGGACCGACAGTCTAGTGAATTATAAAAAAATAATCATCCACAGTCAACAAAACACATAAATACATTTTCTCAAAGCTTTATCTTGTTCAAAAGAGTCTCATATTAAAAATTCAAACGATCCTCTAATGTAAGCAGTTTACAGCAGCATTGCACAGCATCCTTCCTTACAAGGAACTCCTTTGCAAATTGCGACAACACATTGTTCCTATCTCCGAACTGGTATCCGTACCAGTACCGATACCGTGCATGGCCAAGATTACGATCTGTACACCACTAGCATCTAGATTCTATGTAAATTACGGTATGCGAATTTGTTTTTCGAATTTAGAACGGGAAATTAAACGTTCATTCTAATCTATGATCTTCTAAATTTAAAATTTTGTTTTCAACTCGACGATTGTAACATCATCAATGAATTTATTGTGTTTATGGTGCAAATAATATAAAACAAATTAATAGGCTCGCTACAATTTCAAAGGAATTCCATTTTGAAATTTATTAACAGAATGATATAGATAGACGTTAAATATTGAGAAAATAGTATAAAAGCGACTATAATACTATAAACTATCGGGTATCAAAAGAATTAAAGCTTTTAAATCACTAACAACGGTAGTTAATAAATATTTTCACAACTTGATTTCTGTCAAACGAAACGTCAACTTGACAGATAAAAAAGGAATAGAGAAAGAAGCTTTTTTTTATAACACTGGTAATAAATCAGTCGGTCTGTGAAAACAATGATCCTTTTGTAATAGTATAGGCTATTAAATTTAGGGATATAAAAGTGTCAAGTTTAAAGTATACGTCTGTTTTTCGGTGACGCATGCGCAGTGCGTCGTTGCGCAGGCGCCGGAGTCGCGTTTTGGTCATAATTTTTAGAATGATTTATCGCATTGATGTGATGTGTAAGACGTTTATTTGCGAGTATTTTTTGTACCATATCTAAATACAATTGTTTAGTTTATTGAGAAGCGTGCGTGTGGTGCTGGATTCTTGTAAACAATTTGAAGTTTCAGTTATTGAGTTCAAACTTTTTAATACCTATTCAAATCAAATTATAAATAAGTCGTTGAAAGATCTTTGTGGTTTTCATTGTAGTCTTTGATCAAAGTAAACTTATTAATAATTAGGATTTAGATGAAAATTAAACTGCCCACTCAAATCTGGGGACATCTGAGAAGTATATTAATAAAAAAGAAATAAATAAATAAAAATAATAAATATTCATCCTACAGAATAGCGATAATTAGGTAATTGCGATTACAAAAATAAATAGCGCATGTGCGTCCAGTTCAATTGCTAAAATGCATGTGATACCTCTACCCAAACAGCAGATGGAATATGTCCTCATTACCCTTTTTAAAGAACCTGTACTATAGTCACTTCGTAAAACGATTACAGGAATCCGATTCCACAATTTAAGCATCTATTCTAAGAAGTTCTGCGATAATTTTGGTTTTAAAGACTAAGACTGGACGGTGTTGCAACAGCACAGCTGACATTATTATCCTGGACTTCAGCGATACAATAGTGTACTTACCATATTAATTGACAGGCACTAACCTAGCCACCCAACACGGCAATGCACTCAGTAATCACCCAGGTCCCGTTAAAAGACAAATGGTTAGCAACCGTGGAACGGTACCTCTTGTAACTTATGCTTGCCTGGTGTCGGCTAATAGCTAATATCGCTGGCTAATGACCGTGCTCGTCTTGCGCTTAATGCGCCTCATGGGAGTTTTAGAACGCTTCGCGCTTATGTGCTCCTGGTAGAATAACTTCGTTGGTTATGTGTGTTCTTCATTTAGATGTTATTAACCGACTTCTAATAATGAGGGATTTTCAGTGGCGCAGCGGTAAGTTAGACTCCAGGGTTGAGCAAAGCAAAATTATAAAGAAATAAGAATATGTTTGACGGCATAGAGTGATTTCTATGTCTACCTACTTACTCAGGTAGGTAGACATAGCTACATATAAGATATATCAATTTCGTTGTAGACTTGAAAACTATTCCTTAATACTACCAAATCCATTTTTAGATTATTCACATTCATTTGAGTCACAAAACGTTCATTTATAATATATTCGCGCCTTTATCCGTTTAAGAGGCATAGACAACAAACATCCCGCCATTTGCATCTGTCATAAAATCATCCGCCATTTTGCAAACTTCCTATTGAATGTAACTTCTATATTATAGACATTCCCTATTTGACAAAGCCCTAAACCAAACAAGATAAACTTAACCATCACATCATTTACAGACGCCATCAATCCAACAGGTTTTTCATAAAGAAAAAGAGTAAACATAATTTTTACGGTTATTAACCCGTATAAAGTGTAGGAACCCCATAAACTTACATCTAAAGGGACAGAACATCTCGTCAAGGGATGTGACAGCTAGAGTCCCGACGATTCCCGTTTTTATGACGTATTAGTGAGATGTCAGTGACGACTTTTACGACGCTATAAACCAACCTATGTTCACTTGTTGAGTTTCTAAACGGGACAGCGGTATCGGTGCGAGAGGCACATCTCTAGTGCTGTGCAAGAAGGTTGATTGTGGTGGATACGGCCGCAAGGTGTCGCTAAGTGTGAACTTGAATACGAATGTTTGATTTCTCTGGATTTTGTTGCCATGATCATGGATTCTGTTACATTGTTGCCAGATTAGAAATTTAGTAAGTTAATGGTAGAATTATCTTCTGTGCTAAGTTCACGATGTCATATTTTATGTTCCATTAGTTTTAGACTCTTGCTTGTTTGCTTTTAGAATACATTGTAAATACTAGCGATTGGATATTAAAGGGCATGCAAGTATACATCTGATTGACCAACAATGCATTTCTTTCAGGGTTGGAAGGTCAGACGGCAGTCGCATCCATAGAAGCTGTATAAGTTAAACCAAAAGCAGGAGAAGGCGTAACCGGACCCCGGGCTCCAAGGCGAAGACTTTGCAATGCAACCGGGAATAACGCGAAGACGAAGATTTCAAAGTGGAAGCATTGGACGTTACCAGTATAGCAGTAGGAAGAAGTTGGTGAGGCTACAGGAGGCATATCCTCTTTTTTTTAAATAAATCACCTCTCATTGACATTTGGGAGATCGACATGAGATCGAGACTAGACTGAGACTGAAACTTTTTTACAAGAATTGCTCCCCTCTTGGTACTTGTTACAGTCGGGTAAAAAGTAGTATTCATAATATTAGCAGACATTACACAACTCCGGTATAGAGTCCCTGCGAAAACAGTATCTCCTGCTTCGGCACTGTGACAATACAGAATAGGGGGCGTGAGGGATGATTAATTGTCTGGCGGGGGGCGAGGGCCCGATAGACTCTTACTACTGATGGTATTTTTGTCATTAGCAGATACTGTTTAGAAGGAAATTTACGGTTTTTTATCTTATGGTATGGTATGGTAAGGCCTACTTTTACCTGCCCATTATTATTTGATTTGATAGACATATATTTTATTTTAAAGCAATAGGTTTGCTTATTTGGCCTATAAATTGAAATCGGAAAAAGTCAACATATAGGACGAGAGAATTTTTGTTTAGTCCAAGTTGCTCAGTTGGTGAGAGTATTCCCGCTAGAAAGTGATTGTTCGTGGGTACAAGTTCTGTCTTGGGTAGGTATCATACCACGGATATGTGGAGATGTCAAGCTATTGACACCGATAAGGTAAATAAAGAATAAAGAAGCCGATACAGAATCTTACAAACATACATACAATATACGCGCGAAAAAATTAACCCTTTTTGGCAGTCGGGTAAATATAAAGCATGTTCTACACTTATACCATATACAAATTATAATACTGTTCAAGTAGGAACAAAACTAAGACCGTTATTCAAATTCCGAACCGAACCAAACAAAACATTTACAACATCATTCTAAATTCAAATAAACATTCAAAATTGGAAGCTACGACGAACGATTCCGGAAACGCGCCGAGTGCGCCCGAGCGCCCCCGAAAGCTTCCGAAAATTGGCGCGAGGGCGACACAGGAAGATCTAATGATGTTTGTCAAATGGAAAATGAGATAGGGAAATGTAGAGAGAGGCTGAATTCGCGACCTTTTTGCTGATGCCAGCGCCCTAAGGGTTCGGAGCGAGCAAATGCTTTATTGCCGCGCCCATAAAAACGTTTTTAAATAAGTCTAAGATTAGTTTTATTTCAACGAAGATGGTTTACCGCCTTTAGATTGTTTTTTTTTGGCACAGATTATGTGTTTAGGCCTTGATAATGCTATGAGTTTAATGTAGGTAGGTATACTCATAGACAAACAGTTTAGAAAAAAAAATTATAGTATCTCGTGTGTGGTAAGACGGGAATGAATGAATGAATCAAATTTGTATCTACAGATGACAGGTGAATTTGCAATTATTTGTTACCATTACCAACTCTTCAAGAAAGGCATTACAAGATTTTTATAGAGTTGGCAGCGCGAGAGTGACACCCCTGGTGTCCATAGACCACGGTGAACGTTTCCCATCAGGTGGGCCGTGCGCTTATCTGCCCTCTAGTGGTATAAAAAATGAGCTGTTTTTTGGACATTAACGACCTCTGACATCAATGGCAGTAATTGATGTTAGAAGCAATTTAAAATGCGTAAGTTTGTTCTCAAATAAGGTGCTTATTAAAAACGATGTATTTTTATCTACATTGTCGTTTAAAACAGTTTCTGTTTACGTAGAATAAGTTGAATAGTCTAATAAATGTTGCCCTTTTGAAGGAATGTTGACATTTAATTAAAAACAGAACTTCAATGTTGCCATTACGCTAACATGATAAAATGTGAATATGTTATTATAAAGTAAAGTAACTAAGAAGTATTTATTATAGTAGCTAGTTAATTAGGTACCTGTTTAGTTCTGTGTTCAGGAGGGTTTCCGGGCAAAGTCTACTTCACCTGCAAGTCGCTACACCTGCAGGCTGATTAACGGACGAGGATCTGGCGCAGGCGCACCTCTCTGAGTTGGGAGGTCAGGGGCCTTACCAAAAACTCTTAGAGTAGTATTATTTCAATATTACTTAACTTTCATAGTGTGAATCGGACCATCGACGTCGACGGATACTAGTGTTATGTGGTCTAGCATTCTCTTACGTTTATGGTATGTTGTGGATATATTTAATTCATCAAATTTGTTAGTGGACAGACACAGAAAATTTAACGTTTGACCGAGTCCGATTCATAGGATAGCGGACTCTGCACTATCCTATTTTGTATTTACCAATATTCACTTTGCTTGTTTCTCCGTCCAAGTCAAACGTATAACGTTAAACATAATTATTTTTACTGGTAACTGTAATTTGTGCGACTAAAAGGATCTACATTCAAAATACCTACAGCCAATACCCAACGTTCCCTCGTATTTTTAAATAAGCATTCTAAATCCTTAAAAAAAGAAAAGTGAAACTCATTCGATATTTTGAATTTGGAACGCGCTCGAAAATACGAACGTTAGCAGAAAACGGTAAATTCTTCAAGCGAAGAAAAAAATACGTTCGAAATTCAAACATTCGGGGATTCTAGCTGAATGGGTGCGTTCATAAATCTCTTCGTCTCAGCAAGTGATGTTGGAAATACGAAACAGCGCTATCGGCCCCCGTTGGACAGAGCGTGTGGTGTGGAGATAAAATAAATGGAAGAAGCGTGAAAAATGATGACGCGCCCGCGCGGAAAGACGCCCCGAAAGGGCTCGCTTTACACTGGGTCATGGTTCACTCTGCTTTTTTTTAACGGCTTTCAATATTTGTGTACGGTACATATATTATCTGCTATTGTTTTTTATAGCTCATGTTCACATTCTACGTTTAAATCGAAGACTACCATTAAATTTGACGTTTAATAATAATCAATATTCGGCCTCAGTGGCGTAGCGGTAATGCATTAGACTGCTACGACAGGGGACGCGGGTTCGATTACCGCTCAGTGCAAATATTTGTATGCATGAATATGTCTATTTGTATTGGTGTGGGTGTTTCTATGTAAGTATGTTTATCTGTATTTTAGAACCCATAACACAAGCCTGCTAGTTAAACTATGTTTACTTTAGATTTAGAGAGCGCTGTTTAGAATGTCATAGAATATTTATTTATATTCTGGGAGATACTACATAGGTCTACATAGAGCCTAAAAAATTACTAAGTAGGTACCAAAAAAAAATATTTTAAACTATCAAAGCCGTTATAAATAGCATGCAGCAGATTATTGAAAACATAGTAACATAAACCAATCGCATGCTATTTTTATTCCACGAAACGGTTGGTATAATTATTTTTCTGGTGTGTAAACACTGGCTTAATTTAAACTGTGGTGCTGTCACACCTCCGTTTGATGTGCGAATGTTTTACTTCCCAGACTTTTTTTATTATTTACTAGATTTATGTTTTCGCCATATAAAATGACATGGCGCCCGAAAATTTCTAAGGAAACATAACATTCTGTTAGTTTAACGTATGTTTTAATTATGTAAACATTTTTAATAAGGTGGTGTGGTGAAATAAAATGTAATTAAACTCTTTATTTCGCGAATCTGCGGCCATTACTGTCACGTTTAGTTTTTGTTAACTTTTTCACAAGATGAATGGGTTAAGATGTTTGGTTGGCTATGGTATGTTTTGTTTTTTTAATTGTAACTAGTTCAAGGAACTCGGTTCCTGCTTTATTGGAGAGGATTGACCAGTTGCGGGCATTTTTTCTTCATATTGTGTGGGAAAAAATACAAATATTATGAATAGGCAGTGACCTTATACTTATTAGAGAATATTTATATATATACCGATTACAATACCAACTATCGGATCCAGTAATTTATTGAATATTGTAATTTTAGCATTACAAACAGACATTTTTAATTTATTTGTGTCTCTGAATAATAATGTGTAGTGATTCAAATTAGGTATAGCATCCCACGTTATTCGACGTGTGATAAAATGAACCAATATATTCAAGTAAGTAATCATATTAAACTAGATGGTACCTACAAAGAATAATTTTAGATCCAAATAATAATGACTAATTATAACCTATTCATTAAATTTTTTAAGTTAGCACCTCGAAAGAGAATAAACAACCTCTCCCCACAAACAGCGTCTTCACAAATGAGGAAAATTAAAATACATTGCCAGAATAAAAATTTCACCCATCTAGCGTCCAAATGTCGATACAAAGAAAAAACTCACCGCAAAGGCGTTATTAATTCTGTCTAAGAACACCAAAAGCCACTTACCTAAAACAAAGAAGAAGGAAAAATTTAATTAACATTACAAAGAGAACGTAAACGCCATTATTTATTTAAACAAAAGCACTTTTTTAATTATAATTAATATTACAAGACGAAAAAATTGCGGGTAGCGTCATAAGACGCCCTGAGATCTGTATACGGGGATGCCCGTACTAAGTTTTCGAGGAAATTCATATTTTACTCCAATACCATTTTTGAAGTTATAAGGGTTGAAATTTCGTTTGGTATTTTAGCTTATGAGCTATTTTAAGAATAACAAATATAGGGAAGATTCTGGATTAGTTAAAGGATTCTTGTGATAGTGTAGGGAAAAAATATGACGTCAGGAAAATTTAAGGTATACAGTTGGTCTTGAAAATACAGCATCCGTATGTTTGTGGTTTCCAAATTTGAAAAGAAATCGATGGATTGACTTCAAATTTTGACAGAATGTTGCATTTTTATCCAAAAGTGTTTATTTCCATATATTTCGACAGAAATGGGAAATATTACTATTAATATCAGACAAAGCCACAGAGCGAAGAATTGTTAAAATCTTGGCAAGATTTTGGAGTAGTGTGGGCCCCACTACTCCAAAACCTTGCCAAGTTAGATGCCGTACACTACACTTGTTTTTGGCAAAATGCGTCGCATATAAACAAGTATAGTTTTGGAGAAGTGGGCCCACACTACTCCAAAATCTTGCCAAGTTAGATGCCGTGCACTAAAATTAAAATTCGTCCACAAAAAACTACACCACGTATTTAGTTTAGCCTCATAAACCTAGGTAAATTTACAACAGCAAAAAGGTTCGTATATTTTAGGCGAAATTTCCTCGAATAGAACCTTCATACCTTGGGTACAGGGCGCGCCGTAACCCCGCAAAGATCTCCTAAGGGTCGACTTATCTCGGCTGAAGTCGTAAAATAAAGCTTTACTCCACCATAAAGAAAATTAAAATGAATTATTTTGACGACTGCACCTTTCCTCCCTCCTGATGGGGTGCACATAACTGGGAAACAATTACTGTTCCTTGTAATTGTTGTACAGTTAATTCTGTTGTTTAATCTTGGAGGAGTTGTTTGTGGTTATATTGATGCGTCTGGAGTTATTTGAATTTATGAATCTTTTTTTCCTTTTTTTGTTGCTATTTTACTTTTTGTTACCTTTTTTTTGTATACTACTTGGGTGGCAGACAAGCAGACAGCCTACCTGATGGAAAGCGGTCACCGTGGCTTACAGACGTGTGCAGTACTAAGGGCACATAAGGGCATCACACTCGCGCTGCCGACTGTGAAGTGGAAGGGGCTAGGAAAAGGTGGGGCATGGGAGCTAGGAAGGAGAGGAGTGGAGGGGAGGAGTGATGAGTGATGGAAGAAAATGAAGAGTTTGTTTGGTTGAACGCGCTAATCTAAGGATCTACAGGTTCAAATTGAAAATTATTTTTGTGTTATGTAGCCTATTTATCGAGAAGGCTATAAGCTATATATCATCACAGTACTGCTGAAGGGAGCAAAGCAGTAGTCATATATGTCAACAAATCGGGTAAACCATACATTGTTGTAAAACTTATAAATTACGGGCATATAACGGTTTAAATTAATAAGAACCACGAGAGAGAACTGACAAAATTTAAGATGTTTTATGAAGCTCAAAAAATAATACACGAACAGGAATCTAGAATTCAGTTTATCGTTAACCAAAACCCATCAATGATCGTGTCAAACAAGTACTCAGAGAATGCAAGTGGTTGTCGGAGAGCTACTTTACAAGCAAATATTGACAGTCTTCCCCTTCAGCTGCGGTACGGCCCCTTCCAGCAGATTTTTACGCATATTCTTAACAAACTCTATGTTTTACAAGAACAAGGCTATAACCCGTAAAACGACTCGTAAAAGTCGTCAGAATCAACTACCAGCCCCCTCTAGCGACACACGGCCAAACATTGCGCCAGCATTCGCGATACGCATCGACAGTAAAAATTCAGATTGCGATTACGGAAGGGAAATGGCTGTTTTATCACGAAACGAGGTCTCGCGGTGTGAAAACATACGGAAGGATATTGCAGACGCGACCGGCGATTCAAAGTTGCGGATTTTAGTGCGAAGTCACTTTTATGTGTATAAATTATAGGTTTTACTGTAAATTAGGTTTGTTTTTATGGTTTTTGTGGTACAAAAGGTGTGTAAAAAGTTAGTAGGTACCAAATCAAGTAGTAATTGAAAACATTAAAAATTCTGTAAGTAATTGAATAGTATAAAAAATATACGGTAATTAATACGATTTACCTTATGACGATAAGGTAATTGGTACTTTAATTACGATAACAGTATAATCCTACACATATATTTTAAAGTTACGAGTACAAATTTGTCAGAGTTAGATAACTTAAGGCATTAAGTTATAACCATATTAGCATAATCCTTATTCAAAGTATTATATATGAAACTGGGCGTCGCTTACTGGCAAATCTGTTTCTTTACAACGCACGTTGAAAATATTTAGGAAAGTGTTTGAAAATTAAATGATAGCATTATCTTTTATTTTTTGTTTTCGATGTGTAAGTGTACATAAAACATAGTTTATCTTCTTTCTTCGTTACGCGATGAAAAATGAAATGAAATGGACATGAACGTTTCTTCAACGTGAAGCTTGAAAAAGTACTATCATGTTAGAAATGTTTCCTAAGTGACTACAATTATGGGGTTCTTTAAGAGGGCTTTAGAAGGTTTTTAGAGCGGCAACAGCAAGAGTGTGACGCTCCTGCGATTACAGCCTCCGTATCCCTGTATATCACCTAAGTGGCATAAAAAAGATAGCATGGTGGTCTACTACGGTACCATCAGATTGAGCGATATAAATTAACGAACAACAAAATTTTTCAAAGAAAAAAATTGACTTCAACGGACCATATTAAAATGGGACCACACAGAAAGCTATCAAGTAAAATAAAATCATCAAAATCGGTTCACCCAGTCCAAGGTAACAAACATAAAAAAATACAGTCGAATTTTGAGAACCTCCTCCTTTTTTTTATTCGGTTAAAAATAGGTTAGAAAGAAATCTGAAATGATTCGTAGCTACCTATAGTAGCATAAAAACGGCACCGTCTACAATAATGTCATGTGTGTTTCCCCACCACAGGGAAGCAAGTCATTCAGCGTTACCCATAAGTGCACTAAACGGGGCGAGGAACAAAATAGAGATTCTTCACTCATGCAGATTGTAGGGAGGTGATGGGAATACGATGGGTCCGCAAGCCGCTGTAATGGTGATTCTTGGCTTTCGATTGTTAAGACACAAGAATATTTATTAAGGTTTGTTTATTTTAGACTTACAGCAAGGTAATCTGGCTTAGATTTTGCTAATTTGAGCATTGTGAAGACATAAGATTAGTCTATGTGATTGAAATAAAACTAATATTTCTTTTATCTAAGCAATTCCTGACGTTTCGGTTGCTTTTTATCAGCCTTAATTTAAGGATGCACTGGACCATGGTGCTTAAAAATAACTTGTCAATATTTGTCTTGAAGTAAATATGAAGTTAATATAATGAGACACTAAAAGCGTCAAAAGCACTCGAAACCGGCGGGCTTTGTATGAAAGGCTTAATGACAGGACTTATAGAGGAAGCGCGTGAAGTACTCGTATGTAAGGACAGAGGCAGATGGTGGTCTGTTGTCTCTGCCTACCCCGGAGGGGAAAAGGCGTGAGCATATGTATGTATATTATGACTAGATTTGTTTCAGCAATATCTATAGACACTTTTAGTTGTAATAGATAAAAATATTAGGCGACACAGAGTTATGGAGGATTGCAGTCAAGTAATAAAAACATTTAATGATATAAAGCATCTTAATTTTATTTATTTTTTGTTGAAAGACGCTTCACGAAGATAATATTAAACCGCCCCACATACCAGGCCATCATAACTTTACGAGCGGTAAAACAATCCCGACATAATTTACTACATTCAAAATTATAAAAAAAAATCTCCTCAAAAAATAACACGGAAACGTGGCTAAAGTAACCAAAGAAAAATCCAGGGGTATTAAACCTAAGTGTCGTTCTCAAGCTGTTTTATGCGGCCTTTCAGAGGCCGTAAACCGTTGGCGCGGTCCGTCAGTGATTCCTGATGGACAATTTGAGAGTTTGTACCACTTTGAAGGGCGGGAAAAGCCTTAGGGACCGTTATCAAGGTCGCCTGTGAGCACCGCGGATTTGTTTTACAGTTTTGAGTCGGGAAGACCTCATAAAAGGGATGAAGTGATGGCGAATTCGTAGATAAGGCATCTTGTAATATCGTTACGGGCTGTTTTTAAGGATAAGGTGGGAATTAGTTGGCACTGTTGTTTTATTGCTCGTACTGTTTTATCATCATTGTGGGTTTATTGGTAATGTAATCTGTGTGTAAATTAGTAAGCAAATTTTATGCTAATACAGTTTATAGTATACACCTAAATACTTTTAAGAAATTACATTCTTTGATCGGAAAAAGTAAACATCAAGAACGGAAACTTGAGTTCCTTACAGGGGGAATGCTGTGACCAACTGATGTCTCCTGCATGTTTACTTTTGCCGAAAACATTAAATAAATAAGCCAAAGAGAACATGGAAAGATATCTTTGAAATGAATTTTAGTGTCCACAAATTACTAGGAGAGTAGAAATATCAAAAAGCTTGCAGTGAAGGTAGCGCGGTGTCGGTGGTGCGGTGGCGTAGCGCCCTGATATTTTCATTTCGCGTCACAGGTGAGAGAAACGCGTAATTGCCGGAATAACGCCGGCTTTATTGCGTGCCGTACTGACGGAGGGTAGATAGTGCTGTGAAACACCGGGATAGTGTTGGGTTACGCTTGGATCATTGCCGATATGGAAGAAATATTTGACTTGCCACAACACTATATCGTGATTGCAAATTTCAAATAGTTTGATATTTCTCTTTAGTGTACTTATACTCTCTTCGAATCAAATTCTCTTGAATATCAGGTTCTCTATAAAGTGCCTTTACATAGTAGCTGTTTTTAAGACCAACTTTTAATGACATTTAACTGTTATTTTGTATGATAGAGGTACCTACTTTCATAACTCGACGATCTCTACCTCATATTATACAATGTATTCTTACTTACAAGGTATTTTAAAATACCCTAATAAGTGTACTTACTACTACATACAAACTAGTTAGGTCTGCCTTCCTCCAGGCAAGTAAAGTTTTAACAAGCCTCACGAGTTCCTACTATCATTAAACCTTTCAAATAAATGCACCGCTTTTAATACATTTTACCTGCCTTTTTTAAAATTTTCTTCTCACACAAACACTTTAAATAAGTCGATAATCACGTGAGAAATTCCCGGGTAAACTAAGCACAACCCTATCAAAGGTCGAGGACCCATCCACTTAGTGTTGAACCTGTTGTTGTTGCCGTAAATAGTGACGTACTTATGAAGGGTCGAGGCACTAATTCGGTAACGTTGCAGTAAACACATGTTACATGTTGTAACCGTTTAGCTTTATGTACCCCTGGTAGTTTTTCATTTAATATGATTACAATGTTGACGAAAATTATATTAAAAAAGCAAAAATATGGGTATTTTTTTCTATCGATCACACGTAATATTTATGATCCTATTGCCGTCAATTGGACAGTTTTCAATAGAACAAACGGTTCGGTACTTCTTTTCGCATCAGAAAGGTATTCTTTACCAACATTTCCTTCTTTTCACATCTCTTGTTTTCGTGTGGAAATCCCCCGTTGGCCATCAGGACCGACTAAAACCGCACGCCATTTCGTTTTTACTTAATTTATAAGCTCTGTATGCTACCTAAATATAATTGCTTGGTTTTCACATCGATAGTACCTACCTATTGTAGTATTTTAACTGGCAATTTTACTTGATTCTAAGTCAATCCTCCCTCGTTTCGAAGACTTGACAAGGTCTTCTATAATCCTAGGTATAAAAATATAGCTTTGTATGCCTTAAAGTGCCCAAAGCTGCACAAATGAAAGTCTTAGAAACAAAGGCCCGACATAAGCTCGTGACATAACGTTGAAGCCGTCATACAATTGACGGATTCGCGCGACAGACAGAAGGACGCATTCCCGTAGAAAATAACAATTTGCTACCATCTTGCAGGTTGTGGTCTTAGTTACAGTGGGGCGGATAGCGTAGCGAGAAGCGATAATTATTTTAAAGCATAATACAAGAAACCTCATTAATTCCATTGGTTACTTAGGATGTTAGGTTACGTAGTGACTTAAGGTGAGTATCTAATAGTGAACACTAAACCTAATACCAATTTTATGTGGTAATATGCTGCAAGTCTTACGATCTGTGAGGAGTTCCAATGGAATTTTCTTTTTTGTTACAATGTAAAGTTCAAATAATGATACCTCTCTAGTATAGCAAGCTAACATGGGAAGTGGTAACTGCTTACTACCAGATATGTATTATATTAAGTATATTTGTCTGCTATTGTATTTGCAGTAAAAACGAAATATAAATATCATTATTAGCTCAGTGATTGCATCTGAGGTTTGCATCTCAGGGCTGTACGCCCGACAGTCAATGTAAAGGTATGCTGTCATCGAGTACGACGTGTAGCAAGCATTCCTAAGGATGTGGACTTCATAAGAATAATTTGTCGCTCTCACTAGGACCATACCTCAAAAACATCAAGTCGTTCACATCTCTCATAACGTTACAATGAAGTGCGCGTTAACTGAGCTCGCCTCTTTATTGCCATATAAAGGTACGTGGGTTCAGTGCCGGGAGTCGTAGGTCGCTTATTTCATCATAAAGGACTATAGAGAGAGGTATAGGATAAATTTAAATGTAAATTCTTTTATAATACTTCGATACAAAATATGGACTTAATTTGAAAGCTAGCTTAAAGAAATTGGCAATGATAGTTGTCTCAAACTTCAAATGGAGATGTTTCACAAATGTATGGACCTTGGGCCCGATAATTGTACACTACTTAGAAAAATAGCTAGGCAATGTAGTTTTCATTATTCACTATTCATTTCTTATAATATTGCCTCGTATTATGGCCGGAATCTAAATAAATAAACACTTTCTTGCAACACAACAAATATGGCGGACTAAAATTATAAAAATGTACTTGTATTTTATTAATTTACGGCATTGAATTTCGGAGGCGAATAAATATAATTGTATTTTTGCCAATAACCGGTATTATTTCTCTTTTTTTCTGTATTGTGTACAATTAAGGGGCCCAAAAAAAACGCATGACAAAAAGTTGCGGACATAGGTAGTAATACTATTAAGAGGAAAGATTTGTTTTTTTATTGTGTACTTATACAGTTTGAAACTACTGAACCGTTCCTGAACATTCTTACACCTTTAAAATGTTATAGGTAATATCCCCGAGTAACATATCCAGATATTCCCACGAATTAATCATGTAAACTTCTTACAATATTATACAGAAAACAATACAGACTGCAAACAGCAAATTTAATTATTATAATATATTCAAAACGGCGCCATAACAATCACTCAACCGCACACTATCCGTACCAAGAAGTCCATCCATATTAGCTCTGCTAGACAATGCTTTGCATGGCATACATGCGCTACTTAACAATAATTATCGCGACAATTGCCTGTACCGCCATCTATTGACTACTAATCAAATTAATCCCGGTTCAAGTTGGTTAATCTAGTGTTATAACGTTGCACTGTCTCCTGTACTAGCTAGGGTTGTCACTTCGAGAATATGTAGTGTGTAATACGGGTCGGTTATCTGATAAATGGGTGCCTATTGTTGGCTTGTAGCAGTATTAGGTTACTGTGAGGGCTATGTATATTTAGTTTCACTTGTACTATTTTAATGCTGCCTAAAATTTATTTAGAATCTAAGTATTTTTTGATATTACTATTTTCTAATGCTAAAAAATAATAACCCTTTTTGGCAGTCGGGTAAAAACATACAGGTATATGGGGCTTCATTGCGACCGTTTAAGGTTCGAGCCAACTTTACTGCAGCTTTTGCTGATTGACAGACGAGACTCTGGTGCGGGTTTTCCTCTTGTGGATGGAGAGGAAAGGGAGAGGGGGGAGGGGGAGGGCTGCCTAGGTGAACTAACCAACAAGGTAATGAGGAGTAGGACCCGACGCCAGGCTTCAAGTGATTTTTTTAATGAAGCCAGTATTGGTGCCTTGTATGATTTACAAAATTTTACAAGTACCTAAAAATGGCGGTCCGTACCCTCACGACTTACTGAATATAAAAAAGTGCTTTATAACGGTTATACAATCATGACTAAAAATAACAGATTTAATTTAATAAATATGAAAATGAATACGTTCAACCCTACGTGTAACGGAGCTGGCTCATTGTACGGACAGTGTCCAATTTGGAGTGGTGGATCGCCTTTTGTTCGCAAAGCGAGCGAGGCAGCGATGTATCGCCATGGATACATTGATTGTGAATTGCTTAGTGTACCTACTACATACATACCTTCCTATGTATGGTCTCCTGGTAACTTTTATCAGGGCACAAGAGTCAACTTTACCTGCAAGCCGTTACCTGCAGATTGACGGATGTGACGCAGGCAGGTGGGAGGGAGCGAGGGAAGAGTTTATAATAGAAGTATTCTTGTGTAGTTTCAGGACCCCTTGACAAGGCCCAGAGCATGGCACACTACAGGGGTTTTATTATTTGAGAGTGACACATATTACAAGCCTGCCTGGTTCGTGTGGATATCACCACGGACATCACCGGACTACAACCGACTAGAAACGCATGCCGTAAAAACTATACTACCACAAAACCCCAATAGTTCCAACAATAATCGATATTCTAATCGATTTATCGATGATACATATTCGATATAGTTGACCACTGTTAACGTAGTTATTATATGATCGATACTAAAATAAGGGAATATAAATATATATTGGTTTCAGGAAATTGTTGACATCGGCGCACGCGCAGTCTTCCATCCAATTTTAACAGATTCAATAAGGACGTATTCCAAAACTAACTTTTTTATTTAAATTTCTGTGCTCATGTTGCAAGTCTGATATCCGTCTATGATTTGGTTTGGTTGGCATTTACGGGAACAATTGCACTCAGAACCCCACTGCCAATTTAAAACCTGTACCTACACTTATCAACCAATAGGTAAATCAAGTTTCAGCTAAATAGCTTCAGCCGTTTGAGCGTTAATAAGTAACAAACAACTTCACAAACTTTCACATTCTGTAATATTATTAGGATTTTACATTAGAAACTCTTTCTTACCTTAACTATCTTTTATTCCCAAGCACCCATTTGACGGTAATAGGGTCGAAAATTTGCATAGGCATATTGAAATCCAGGTGTTAGAAAACCTCTTTAAGAACATACACCTAATATTTGATCACAAATTATCCTAAACATTTTGTAAGTGGATGGTGCTCATATAGCGCCATACCATCATAGGCTGAAGCCATTACCTACGCCATAAAACAATAGGTACCCTTCTACACGACCCCTGGTTTACTCGCAAGAGATGTGTTTAGGCAGTAAACCCATTAGAAAGGGTTCTCCCGTTGTGTGAACAGGTGTGGACGACGCTTTATTGCTGGTTAGGAGCACCACAAAGTTGGAAGTGGGATAGGAGGTTTTGCAAAAACAGTTTGTATTTTTTTCGACCATGTACGAGTATAGTGTGAATAAATAAAAATATAAGAATCCAAATTCATTATTGTAAGTACACAGCAGTACTTTCTATTCTATACAGGGACTTCGGACTTTAAAGTGTAAACTTTGGACGAACTGGGCAATTAATATGAGGAAAATGCATAGTATTTACAGGAAAATTGTATTAAAAGATGTTCTTGCTAATATAAGTTTGATTATTCTCATGGACTTTGTCACCTATTCCCTGGAAGCTGTAATTTAAGTTATGATTTTTTTTTAAATAGAAAATTAGCCAAATTCATATAAGCCCAACCTGAGATACTTCTTTTCTAAAAAAAAACAATATAAGTCGGAAAAAATAGCCTACCACTAAAATAATATTACCTAAATATAAAAAATATGCGAACGAATCGCAAACCTTCATCACTTTTTGAAGCCGTGTAAAGTAAACTGTTATACTCCTTAATTTTTGAATGAAACTTAAAGTTTTATTACTGTCCTACATTTTAATTAATCATTGTCACCCTACACAATAGCTCTTGAGAGATTCCGTGTAAATATTATATTAGATCGTGTGTTCTCAATTTATGGGCCCGATTCAATGATCTATTTGCATTAAAAACAGTTAGGAGTGATACAGTTTCACCATCAAACGGACCACCTAGGTCTCTAAGTTGCATAGCATTTACTACTGACTAGCTATTGCCCGCAGCTCTGCCTGTCTGAAATATTGGTCCAGTTCTCGCAACCCATAGGAACCTTTGTGCTTTTCCAGACTATAATAGGATGTATTTTTCAACTGAGCGTGGTTGGCCAAATCTGAAACTACGAGGAGAAGTGAAAAGTACTCAAAGGAGCTTAGGTGCCGATTTTGATGAAAACTGAAACTACTTCATTGGATTTGAAAAATATCAACAGTCGTAGCCAAAAATCGAATTCATTGATTTTGAAAAAAAAACACATCCTGTATTTTATTACACTATTCGATAATGCTACTAATAAGGAACGAATTCTGGGAAGTAATATCATACGGCAAACTTAAGGAAATATCTCATTTTGATCAAAATAGTTTTTTTTTTCTTTACGAGTATTATTGTTACACTGATTCAAAGTCTGAATGTAGAAGGGTTTAGAAGCAGGCGTAATACAAGAATGGATTGTGTGAAAGAAGATACGGTTTAAAGAGGAGTGACTAAAGAAATTATGTCTAACAGAAAAGCATGGCACGTTGCACCGATTCCCAATAAATGGGACATGGGCGTGATAACAATGAGATTATTTTTGAATTTCAACTTATAATCACAACAATACAATACCTAATCTATCTCTTTTAAGATATATTATGCAAAAAAGCTAACACAGACCCACCTAAACGTTTTAAAAAGCGCAAATCCGATAATGAAATGAAAAACAGAAAGGGAATCCCATTCATCTCCGTGGAGATACGGGAGCGAATTTAAAATTCAAATACGTCGCACGCCTTATCAATTACAAGTACTAGGCGCGCAACAATACCGAGCGGTGACAATTCCGTTCTTAGAATTTGCATCTTCATACAATCGCAATTAGGGACCGCGCGCATTAATTCGCCGTTCCAACTCCCAAAGCACACCGTTTCAATTTGACGAAGCTGAATACAGCCTTGTAATGCTAAGCTAATGTAATTATGGGACATTTGCATCAATGTTATGGGCCCCTGGTGGTTCTCGCCGTTACTTTCAATATAGTATCGGAATAAATTTTGTCTGTTTGCTCATTAAGTGATAAAAGCTGGTTTTTCTTATCGCGAAATTCATATATGGCGTGGCTAAGTGAGATAGATATAAACGTTTTTAGCATTCGTTATTGCAAACTTACTATTATTGTAAATGAACTGAATCTGTAAAATGATAGTTAAAAAAAACTTAGGTTATATATTAAATGAACGATTCTGAATAAAAAATATTTCTTTTAGAACTCTTGAGTGTTGGTCGGTTTGTCTGTTTGTTCACGATGGACGCAAAAACTACTGAATTGATTTTTTTTCCTTTTTTTCTTTTAGAAAGTTCTTGGTCGATCTGGTTTAGTGATATTATCTTTTTTGGAATATATCTAATGCATTTCTTTACCTTTCTTAAACAATGTTTTAGCTGCTAACCATAATTAATTGTAATTCTTATTACCAATAAATATTTTTGGACATATTTTATACCTGTATGAACATATCTGAGTCATTTTTGTGTCCAAATTTAAGTCCTTTGCCAACAAACACCTATGTTATCAAGCTTATTATTCCAAACATCATTTTCGTGGTCGTATTTCTGCTAGTTCTCACGGGAGCAGCATGCATATATAAAGAAACACCAAGGCAATGTCTTCATGTATTATTCGAGCAGCCACGCCAGCGTTAGACTTCCAACTTGCTGAATTTCTTATCGCGTCTTAATATTTGTTCCGTGCTGGATAACTTTCTACGGAGTCCCCTGGCGAAGCTGGATTACACTTGTATGTTTATTTTTGGTATACAATGTCTCCAAAACGTTATGAATTTATATTTTGGCTTTAATAGAGTTGAGCTTTTTGCCGTATTTGAAGACTTGAGAGCGAAGGCAGTAACACTCAATTGAATATCTATTGTTTTTCTATAATTACACATATCATAATATGGATTTATTGTATTTCTAACTCCTCCAATAATTTACTTCTGATTAATTTCGATGTGGGTTCCATGTTCCCTGGGACTTCCGTGTGTCCGCGGGTCACTACTGTTGATCTTGGTGCACAGGAGTTATAGAGTAGGAATGTTTAGCTAAAGAAAAACTATCACATTTCGAAACTACTCAATCGATTTTGATGAAAATATTTGAGATCAAAGTTTACAGTTAGATTTAAAAGTAAGTTTATATTTCATTTCACCTCGGTAAGATCATCATCATTGTAAAGTTATTCTTTACAATGACTATGGTCAAAGATAAAAAAATATAGACACGCGGGTGTTTGCCTTTCCTAAAAGTATTCTTATTCTGGTTACGACTAAATTGCCTACAATTTTTTTACGTTATGAAGTTTAGATTTAACTAAAATTAACTCAAATTGGACCATAAAAAAATCAACAGTACATCCTAAGTATAGGACAATAGGGCACCATATTATGTCAATAACAAAAACGACAGTGTAATATAAACCCCATAATTACACGGTTTAATTGTATAGCGGTACCAGGCAGGCATAACGGGAGAGAGCCACAGTGATAGACAAAGGCACTTCAACGTCGACCTCTGACCTCGTCACTCAACAGTTCCGTATGTACCAGGAGGTTATAAGTTAATTGCAGAGTAGATGAGGTATTAGATAGGGATGTATTGAAAGATGAGGCGTCCGCGGTTTTTAATTGCTGTAAAGTCGTGGGAGCATTCTAATGTGTTTTAAAATTGAAAATCACTCTAATCCATTATCGAAAAGTTGAAGATAATGTTTGTATGTACGTTACTATTAAATTATTTGGTGCTATCTGTACTATCAATGGACACTTAGAATCAATTTAAATATTTAAAGATTAAAGATAAGGTAGGTTTTAATTTGGATGTAGAGTATTTTATGAATGTCGGCGTCTTAGATGGAGCGGTTTGACACCATTTTTGTACACTATAAAACGCACTTTATAGCGTGTATGGTACTTTAAGATATGCATCTAATGTGAATCTAGTGGTGCACTAAATAATTGAATGGATAACTTTGACTATTTGGTGCACCCAACCAAGAGATATCATTGTAATTATTTTCTTTCTTAAATTCTTAATTATTTCATCATTATCATTTTTAACCTAGTCGAATCCGGAGCTTCTGATTTCAAGATCTGCTTTTCTACTCCTCATTTTCATGATTATATTTGCTCAACTTTTACGAGAGCGACTGCCGTCTGACCTGCGGGAAGAAAACCTGCGCCAGAGAGCCTCATGTTTTAATCGGCAGGCGTGCCGGTTAGCAGGTAAAGTTGACTTATGACCCTTAACACATGTACACAGGACCCCATAAACACCTAGCATTTGTAATTGAAATTCTATATAATTCAAATTATTACCGCATCAATTTTCTCTAACTTCTTCGAAAAGATAATGCAATATTATTTTCAGATACAATACTGCCCTCAGGTGTTGTCCAACTCATTATAATAGTGCGTCGTGCTATTTGAATGCTAATCAACGTGTAGATATTTTATTGTTGGATATTTAAAAGTTGGATTTGGTCTTACTAGAAGCGTTTGGCGATTAGCGATTTAATCATCTTAACACATCCATCAGAATGTTAGTTCGAGTTTCTTTCAAAACCAGCACTTTGGAGCCCAGGATTTGCTCCCCTACTCTTGATACTGCTTTTATGAGAGCGACTGTCATCTTACCAATAAATTGACAATTCTTAAGAGGAAAACCTGCGACAGGGTTATATCTTGGTTGATTTTGGTCTCCTTCTCAATAACCTGGGAATCGAACCCGCGATCCTTGATCTAGACAGAAGCAGCACTTGCCAGACCACGGTCCGTAGACAAGTGTCACAAGACTAAATCGCTAAGGAATAAAAAAGATTAGATTGACCAAACATACTCCAGCTCGAGATCCCGCCGCGCGCCGCGGCGCGCGCATCGTACACCGGCGATGAGCTTGGATGTGATTGGTCGACCTTCTTCCTTTTTAGATTCCTTAGCAATTTATGCTGTGACACTTGCACCAGAATAACCATGTTTTTTTTTTCTTTTAACACTCTGAAATCGCTTTTAAAGAACGCTTGTACTAGGACTGCAGCATTCTCGTAAGTTCTCCAGTTAAGCAGAAATCATTATTATTGCACCATAACTTGAATCTAAAATTCATATAATATGCATGGTTGGCGTTTCTCGGGATATTTTATTGCGTATTGTACCGTTGGTTTTGACTGTTGCACATTCCTAGGGCAAAAAATGATTTAGCTAAACGTACCTATTTAGATAAAATTTGGCGTAAAGATAGATAAGTCTGGCTACGCTTTATCCCAGGAATAGATTTCTGTAGGGCTGAGGACGGATTCAGTCTTCATGCGAAATTTCGTTCGTCAATCCGCCAAGCTAAAGCTGACTTTAGCCCCGAAAATCTAGGTGGGGTAGGTACCAAAAATACCAGGACAACAACAAATTGTGTAGGTACAATTGACAAAATAATAACAATTCTGTTTGCAATAATATAAACCAATTAACATTCATCGGCCAACGCATTTTAACAACCATTCGCTAAGACCTCTACCATTTTAATTTTCGAACGTAAATATTCCAAATCGGTTTTATTTTAAGTCCAAGTTAAGCTGGTATTGTAGTTTGATAATTTAAGCTGGAATGGTCTAAATTATGTGTTTTTACGATCTGAATGCGATATCCACAGTTTTGTTTGCGATTTGATCGCATTATCCGATTATAGATAAGTTTTAAATTACGTACTTCTATTATTTTATAGTCTCCTAGTACTAGATTTAGGATAGACTAACCAAAATGGTTCAGTGCACGCTTTTCACATCTTTCCGATTTTCGTCTACATTCATTTACGGTGATCGTGTGACGTCATTACTTATTGTTAGTCAGAAATAATAAAATCTATTAAAAAAGGAATCCCTATTTCCCTTGGTCACGGTATCACGCGTGAACGGATGGACCAATTTGGCTGTAAATTGATGGTGAGGTAGCTTAGAACTAGGAGACGGACATAGGATACTTTTTATCCTGCCACATTTATACTCTGTATTAAAAAAAAAATAGTTGAACAAACTCTTTTCTACCAAATTTAACATCCAGAAACCTCAGTCCACGAGTTCTACTCACAATTACCCAGTTTTAATAAAGTACCAGCTGTTTCTACAAACGTGTATTATAATATCACAACAAGAATACACACATTTCAATTTACATTCGCAAGTGTGGGTGTATAGCTACGAATATCTTACGTACGTACATATTGTCGAACGGACAGACAGACAGCAATAAAATGTCAAATGAATAGTGCTAATATCCTGTCAAGACGAACCTAAAAAGGATTTGAACGTAATCCAACTGTTCCTTTTGTTGAGAACGTCGGCATATTGGTGGAGAATACCGACTTATTAACTAGGTTTTATTTTTCGGAGAATGAAAAAACGAAAAAAGGAGTTAGGTAGGTATCTTAGAAATTGAAATTAAGCTTGAGTAACTAGTTGATGTTTTTATGTTGCAAGTATTTACCTACTAATGATTTTTTTGGTAACATTTTCCCCTGGTGTAAAAAGTTGAATATTTCAAGTGTGAGGGACGTGCAGCTATTTTATTAACCGATTTATGTATAATGACGCACATTTACGTAAAAAACCAGTGATAACAATGACGCAAATATGCGTTATACGGGCGTTCCTATGACGCGTATTTGCGTCATGGTCTGGCTGAAGCTTTTACTTCTAATAAAAATGAAGGTGCTAATTTTATCAGTTAATAGAATTAATAGAGTAATAAATAGTTACCTATTTATTATTACTTACCAATTATTAACTTGTAGTATCGTTAACCCTGTGTCTTGTGCTAATTGTTTCTTTTGGTCTTCTGAAGGGTACGGGTGCTGGAACAAACATACGCAAAGTTAAAACAAAATGATACAAATGCAATTTGCAAGGAATCCATTGCGAAATACAAGTCTAAAGTGAGGCCAAAGTGGATCTAATTAAATCGAGTCGGCCCCATTCGATTGTTAAGTGACAAAATTAGATTTTGAACGGATTTCGGCTTTATTTTGAATTGACTTTTTTTCTTGTGAATTAGTGGAATGTGTTTTAATTTGATTTTCAATTGGATTCTGGTGTTTGGATAACGTTTTATAAGCAATTGTGTCTAAAGTTTTAAGGAAGGTTTTTTTAAAATTTCATTCTTTATAAACCAGTTATACTATATTTTTAGTTATCATTACGTGCCATAGAGAAAATGTTTGTCAAATGCAAACCTCAAAACATACGCGTAATTTGTGATAGTGGAACATAAAGTTTTTAATTTATATAGGTAGGTATCTATGGAGTCATTAATTAAGTTACCTACATATAACATGAACTAGAAGTTCGTTTTACTTAAATAGTACTTCTAAACACCTACATAAATATGTATTATAGTCTAATGCCTCCCAAAAACCGTTCTTAATCGTTAAAAGGAGCAAATGACATTATTTATTCATTCAACTCCTAGTAGTATCCCCAACAGATACTCATACAAAGCTACCAGGGCGACAGAAACACGCAACACGTACTGTCCTAATGTTATTGGTTTTTGGCGTGTAGCGTGCAACTAGAGAGCTCCGCGCCCCACGAGACTGCCTCGCATTTTATCCCATCCTGGTACCGCAGGTGAGATATGTGTGTGAATTATTAACATAAATATCACCGGTTTGTGTGTATGTGTATCCCCTGGTTGATTCTTGAACACGTCAAAAGATATTTCATGTTTAATATAATATTAATTTGGACTGGACTATCTCAAAAACATCTTACAAGTATCTAGTGAACATTAATATTCATATTTGCATCTAAAAGTTAAGTTTACATAATTTTAATTATTTTCTGAGTGTTATAAGATGGCTTCATAATTTATAAACAAACTGTCAATATGTGTGTGCGTTGGCTAAAGCTGAGGACACAATCCGAGCGATAATATATTTTTATTGATGAATCAATAAGTGAGTAACTTACATAAATATATACTTAAGCCTCTTTCTCATTAGGGTAGGCAGAGATAACATCATTATACTTGCACTGATCCTGTCTACGCCTTTCGTTTCTACTTTCTACCATCGCCAGTGAAGAGAGTAACAGTTAATTAAATATGAAAAGTAATTTCATAATTTGGTAAGCAAAGTTCAAAACAATAATCGAGGTGAAGTACTTAGCTGTTTAGTTAAGAAATATATCTTTGAGAGAATATTTTTTGTTATTTAAGTACCTAAGTAAGAATATGAAAATGAAAGTTGAATTTTTCTAGAAATCAATATAAAAACCCAGTTATGAAAAAAAAAGATTTCTGATAAATTAACATTTCATTTATTAAGGTACTTAATTTGCGATTCAGCAATTGATAATTTATAACTCCAGTATCTACCTACAATATCGATGTGAACTCAATTTAACAAAAGAATCGGATGAGTTGACTAGAATATTAGTAAGAAGGTGCAGTGTGCCACGAGCTTAATAAAGATGCAGCGCGGTGGGTCGACTCCTGCGCAGCGAAGCACAAGTTTATTATTACAATAACGTGTATTTGGCCATTGTCGAATTGCACTAATGCATCTCTAATGTACGCGCAGGATGTTAGCTTTATGCTCGCATTGTTTGTTTGTCCGTCGATCTGTTTATTTCCAAGATGGATACCGATAAATCGATATTACAAATTGTTAAACTTTACACAATAGAATCGATTATTTTAACTCAAATCTTCGTACCTAAGCCAATTTCACATGCTAGTCGAGATACCTCTCTTTTGTTCTGTTCTATGGGGGGGGGTATGGGATATGTATCAGATCTAAAATATATGAAATTCATAGCTATATTAGTCTGTTACAAAAACCGATATACATTGAATGGGGTTTAAAGGGACTTCTCTAGATATGGGAGTTTTTGCTACTTGTCAATGTTGCAGAGAAAAGTGGCCACAAACAAACGATTAAGATATAAATAAGGTTCTTGCTGTGACTTATTGATTAATTATGAGATACGTTACTTTGTTGGGACTATCCTGGGACTATCGCATCAACTGAGACATTCAAGTTTTTACGATTGTAGAAACCGGTAAACTTATCATATCGCAGTTATTGAATATAACTGCGTATGTTGCGCAACAAATTTTTGCTTCTATTAACAAGTTGCTATTTAAAAAAAAACTTATTAAAAACAAGCTTTTATTATTTACAATATTGCATTGTCAAGGATCTTACATAAGTATGCCAAATATTAGCTCAATCGGATAACCAGAAGTGGTCGAAAAATGACTTGCAAGATTTGATTACAGACAACAGGACAGGTGAAACTAAATAAAAGCTTGTAAAATTCAAATAAGCTTGCGGTATTAGTTGGGTCGAATCCGACATAGCCACCACCGGTGGCCGACAGGGGTGGTCCGCAGGAATTTTCGCACGAAAAGAATGTTAAATTGGCTATTATTAATATTATTGAACATGGTGGGTTTCCATACACCCGTTTGCTACCTTAGTAGTAGAAATAAAAAATGTAGTGGAATGTAGTTATTACAACGTAATAAACCAACCCGAATGTTCCAAATATATTGTTTTCCGAACTCTTATGCACCAGGGTCTCATAAACGAATAGAGATATCAAATTTCGCAAAAGCAATCCCGTTCATCTCATCCGCTGTCGGCCGCTGTAAATCATGTGGGGCCATTAAAATCACGATTATGCCCGACGTAAGTTCGCAATAAATCCGAAATCGAAAGAAAAAAATGTAGGGTCATGTTTTGGCTATGATGTTGCGTAATTTCAATCTATATTATACCTATAGTATCTCACTTATTTCATGAGGCCTTCAAGTTGAGGGCCAGCATTATGTCACTGTCGGTGTATGTAATGGTTACCCCCTTCCTAAGACTTTACCTTTAGATTACCATCAGGCGAGGTGAAGTCATACTGAGGTAACCGATATTAAAAAAAGTATGACTTAAAGTTGGATGTGTTTGAGACTCTAACAAAATTTCCGATGCGTGAAATTCAGTTCCCGTTTCCGCTTCCCATGGGAATCTAATCCAGGGATACAAAGCCTATGTATTATTCCCACTATAATCTATCCCTGTACAAAATTTCAGCTAGATCCGATCAGCCGTTAGGGAGTGACTGAGTAACAAATATCTATAATATATATAATATATAACATTTATAATATTAGTAGGAATTAGGATAGTAGAATTAAGTTTCATTACGATTACAAAAATTTATGCTATACAAAGATAAGATAAGTATTAAATATATTTCATTTTCACACATCGACAACCCTACAATTCGAAAAAGGGCTAGCAACGAAAAATCCGTTGGTAACTATAAATTTTGTTTCGCAATGTGGAGGAGAAACAATCCATTTGTTGGCACCTAAATCTATGGGGTGAGCGAATGAGAATATGTAAATACGCGTCGTGGGACCGAACGCGAAAAACGCGCAGAATAAGGCGACTTTTGGTGAAAAAAAATTAATTAACTCTTAGTAGGTACTGAAAGTTTTTATAAAGAAAATGGCTTGCTTATAACCTTTGTCAATAATAATCACAGACACAATAGATATAATATAATATAGAATAGGTTTGCTCACGATGTTTTTCCTTCAACGTCAGCAGATGGTAAATCATGTGATTAGCACATATAAATTCTAGTGAATTTCACATTGGTACTGTCCGGCCGGATTCGAACTCGAGTCTGAGTCCTAATTTTTTAATTAGTTCTGTGATAATAAAACTTTAGGACCCGTTTATTATTATAATTCGGTAGATAGAAAATTATCAACTTAACCTTCACGCCTACCTATATAAGATACATCGAAACAACAAAGAAACAAAAATCTTTCGAAGAAACACGAAATTCCCAAATGTCATGCGTCTGCCGACATAATTCTTAAAAGAGGGAAAGTGTATGGAGTATTTTACAATTTTCCCAGAGTTCGGTGTTACCATAACAATAATAATATATTCACGGGCCCCGGTGATTTTCGGAAATGTCGTAAAATAAAAATCATAGCGAACGTCTCCGAGGAGTGAAGAGTGAGTCTTGAGGGGGCTAACTGATGCGGGGCTTGATGGAGGTGTGAAAAGTTTAGTGTATTGTTTATCGGTGAAGTTCCACGTTGGAAATGTATTTAGTGCTTCCGACAACAAAACCTGAAGAAAATCGAATGGGTTCATTAGTTTTTGATGCGAATTGACTTGTTTTTGTCGGTGAATAGTAGTATTTTGGTATGTTTTCAAGCGTTTCTATATGGTAAAGTTATAGATAGTGTTATTTTTGAATAGCGTGTTAGTAGAAACTGATTTGTGTGTTTTCAATGAGAGGTAGTGTTGTAGGTATCTTTTATCGTTTTTGGTGCATTAGGAGAGATTGAAATTTTAACATGAGACGAAAGATGCAAAAATAGTAACACACAATCAAATTACTTTTATTTAGACACGTCGATATGACTTTACCACGCCTGATGGTAAGCTATAGGTGAAGTCTCAGGACCAGGATTCTAAAATAAAAACTTAAATCATTTTAATCGACCCCGCAACCTCGTTCATAACTGTCGAATGCACAAAGGTCGTGCATATAGTGTAAATATGGGCTGCAAAATGTAGCATACCGCTATTTAAAGTACCGCTTCATATTAAAAAGCATGTTGCTACATGTATCCACCTATCGATTCTACATCATGTTTAACCCTAAAACGCTAGGCGGTATTTTTTCGCCGCAAAAAGCGGGGCTTTCCGATCCACGAACTAGCAAGCTCCACTTTCCTTAGTTACCGACACAGAACGCTTCACACAGACTGAATGTGAAACATGTGATGGATTAAATTTTTCGGCAACACGACGTGACATCCTCGGATTGAGCTTTAAATTATGCACGTTCCGCTTCCGCGCGTCAAAAGACGGGGCTTTTTTTGCGCCACAATTTAGACTATGTAAAGTAGCTGGTGAAACGAGTTTGACAATTTCTGTCGGTGTATCTGTAGTTTTGCGCGGCAAAAGGCATTTAAAATTAATTTTAACGTATTTTATCGTGATTAATTTCTTGCGATTGTGATTTAAATGTATCTGAGTATGTTAATCAGCATTCTAGGCAATGACAGGCAAATTTGTAATAATGACAATATTAATGTTAAGTTATTAAATAGAAATAATTAGTCGAATGTTGTGGTAGCAGCCCCCTAATGTGGTGGTTTATAACACAATGTCCCAACAACTATCCTGAACCAAAAACATTCTAAAGAAAAACCCTTAAATAAATAAATTCCCACAACCCAAAACCTTCGCTTTCGTAACATTTTTAATACACACAACACTGAAAGCTATTTTAAGCGTAGTTTACAGGCAAAAGTCGTTAGAGGCCAGGAGCCGACCACAAATAGACGTCAAAAAACTATAGACCCCTAGTTCGGGGTCTTTATGTCCCACTGGGGACGCATAAAGGTGCGGAGGTGCCCTAACCCTATCGAAAAGATGTGACCATGTGATGGATGGCACTATCACAACCCTCGCAGTCCTTCTGTTTTCTGCTCGACGTGTCTTTTTGTTTATTTATGTTATGTTTTGTTTATGTGAACATGGCCGTACGATACATAGTTGTTTTAAATATAAAATATATTTTCTTGTTGCCCTTTTGATACTCAGTAATGGAATATAAGGTCAAGAAGAACCGTTAAACCTTGTTATAGTAACTTTAGTACCACTACATTCATATAATTATGAACAATTACATCACATGAAATAGTGATGTGAATGGTTATATAATATGTTTTATTAGAAAACAAGTCTAAGAGTCCAGTTTTTTCGAATATCTGTACCTATATCATTTTTGCATTCATACTGCGGGGCAACTAAATACATTTGAAATGACATCCGATAGCTTTTGAAAAAAAAAGTCCGGTTAATACTGTAAATTCAAGCTGCAATATCAAGCAGACTATTAAAATCGCCTAAAAACCATGTAAAACTAAAATAGTCGACTAATTCCCGGTATCCATGTTACAGTGCACACTAATTGAGAGACACCTGTCAATTTTTCTCGAATTAAAGTACCACATTTTTACGGTGAGCTCGTGTATAAAGTATTCAGATGTCCTATTCAGAGTTACCGCGACAGGATCGGGGCTAAATTATGCAAATGTATAATGGACAGCCAGCGGCCGAACGGTTAGACAGAAATAGTTTTTTGGTGACAATCGAAGAGGTTTTTTATTGGAAACCTTCATATGTTTTATGGTACCCTGGTGCTACCGTATTTGGTGTTATGTTATGACCAATGAATTTTGGATTTTACGAGAGAGAAAAAAATACATTTTTCCTTTAGTGGACAAAAATATCTTCTTATATTAACTTATAACATTATTATTGTAAATTAATATATTGGGTAAACATAAAGGAAAAGAGAGATTTTCAGTACTATAATACATATTTCTTATGATTCTTATGGCTTTCATCGCTTTTGTTTTTTTTATTTATGCACCAATAGACAGCAAAAATAACGTAGTAGATAATCATCCAACAGTAGGTAAATAATAAATTATGTAGGTAGGTATGGAATTATGACGTCATAACTCGTTATTTCATAGAGATTTCTATAACTTGGAAACTAATTTGACTTGACAGTGACTAATCATATTTACTGTTCAGAAAATATATTATTTTCCTTCTAGGCAAGCGTGATTCATCGTACACCACATCGTCACTTACCATCAGGTGAGATAGTGGTCAAACGTAAGCCTGTCTTGAATAAAAAAAAAGAAATCGTTCTATTTTACAGCCAGTAACTTCAAAAATCAAACTAGTTTAAAAACAGAACTTGCTATAAAAAACATTCACCCGAAATTCTAAAATTGAATTTCCAACATGGCCATTATTCTCTTGAATCGTGCAATGGCAACAATGCTCTAGTGAGACGGTAAATGGCATCGATACTAATCTGCGGAGCCGGAAGAGCCCGCGCTGACGGCCGTTCGGAAGCCGCAACTGGGCTAGGAAATGAGATAGGTGCGTTCTAACTCCTAACATGCTGTGTTAGCCTGGTACCTGTCGACTGTGATGGAATTGGGACATTGTGACGTACGCAGATACGTGCGAACACCTTACTGTTTATGTGATCCTGGTACTTATGGACAACAGTGTTGGGGAGACAGATTGGCCCACTATTGGACAACAAAGGCTTTATAAGGGCATCTTGTGGGTTCAGACAAGTTAAGTAGAAATATTGCGACTTAGCCATAATCAAAGGATTTCCTTTTGAAAAATGAAAGCAGTCTTTCGTTTAAGGAATCATAATATAAACAAATAAATTTAAATCTTTTACAATCACTGCTACATTTCGACACACCCTTACTTTAAAAGTAAAACAATAAGGCGTTTTGCATATCAATCGGGACATCAAAAGCGGCCGTATCATTAAAAATTAAGAAAAAAGGCCAAGTAAACGAGGTTGCTATTTCTTGACATTCAATTTACAATTTTATTGCATAGGAACAGAGTCGCGATTTGAATGTTTCAAGGGTTTTGTATGATAGCAACTGTAGGAAATAATAGTGCATGCGCCGGCACAGGCGGTAAGCTCAAACGGTTGCCAATAAATGTGAAGTAAAAAGAGGTAATATTCATGAGGTGCTTCAAAGAGATCTCACGAGGGCTGTCGAGGTACAGGATGTTTGAACTGTTATAATTTTTTTATTAAAAGTTTCTTAAAGAAAGTAGAGTACCTAATATTGTGTGCATTGAATATAGAAACAATAGCCCTTTAAGTTTTTAAACTGTAGTTATTCAGAAACAAATAACGCCTTTTGACAATAAAAACGAATAGAATACCTATACATTTCCAATCAAACTCAGAGACGAGAACGTTAATTTATTTATCCGTGTGCCAACCCTAGTGTGCGTCAATTCAGTCTGTTTTGCATGCGACTCGCGGCAATAAATAACAGTAGGGTTGGCAAAAAGTGGCACTGGAACCGGGCCATTGTGCCTCCGTCACAACCGATACCGCGCTTAGATTGTACACCGACAAAACCCGAGATTGACATTAATTTACTATTCTAAGATTTCATTTAATTACATCACGTCAATCCTTATTTTTCTGTCCACAATTTTATTTATTTGGAAGCAAAAGAATTGATTGAGCATCAATTTAAAATTAAATCGCCTAAATAAAAAGTGTAACTAAACGGTGCCAGTCAGAACGAATCGATTGCATAAATTAAACGTGTGTCGCGCATTGATTAGCGCCGCGAGCAAATAAATAATAATCGAGTCCATTCGATTCCGAATCGAATGAATCGAATCGAAAATATACCGGTCGTTGCATTTACACACTCGATGGCTCGGTAGGAGATAAAACAAGTATTATAGAGTATCAGTGTGAATATATGTATGTGAGTAGAAGTGTAGTATCGATTACACGAGCGTACACCGATGTATCGAATAAATTGTGGGCGACTTGATCAGTAGATTATGCGTGAATGAATTTTTATTACGGTCGGAAGGAGTAAATTATGTATAACTTTGGTTTACACTAGTCATGGCGACGGTAACATTCACCAGAATTAAAAATAGGTATAAATATTAAAATAAATTATTCAATGACCTCAAGTGTAAATAATTATTATCAACATCTGTTATCGAAGTAGATTTGATGATACCAGTGGCGGATTTACCAGTAGGCTGAGTAGGCTGGAGCCTAGGGCGGCAGATTTTAGGGGGCGGCAATTTTGAGCCAAATTTTTTTTCTTTCATAAATAAAAAAAATAACTTTATTATATACACAAACGAGTTTTGGGGAGCGTTTTCTTGGAGAGACATTATAATCCTAATCCACCTTCTAATTAGTACGCGCCGCTGTTTTTAGCTCTTCAATAGCAGGTATACTCTTCACTAGGGCACGTCACAATTACGCGTGGTCAGTCGCCGCCTCCTACTGCGACGCGTGGTCGGCCGCCACCTCATTCTGCGAGCAAGTGATGCTCGAGAAGGAGGCGGCGGAATGGGTTCGGGAGAGGCTGCTCGGTGACGTGCGCAGACGCCGCAGGTCTGATGACTTCCGTCCTCTATGAGCGCAGGCCTGGGGGTGACGGGTGGAGCCGTCTGTCACCCTAGCAGAAGCAGACCAAGGCGGCAGCGTGCACAAGCACGCCCCCCCCCCCCCCCCCCCCCGAATGCGAATACCGTGGTTCCCAAACCCGAGGGGGCCATCTCGAATCCGGAAATGGCCCGGGTCAAGCTGGGGTGCGAGGGAAATGCTCTATGGGCCACCTCACACCTTGGCGTCAGAAGACTCCTTCTTCCAATCCTTCGGCCAATCCGGCCGGGGTGGGAGTGGCTCTCTAGAGGGAAGTGGCACGATGCTTGCCCAACCCCCTATCGGGGGGTCGAGGGGGCCACCTTAAAACCGTAGATGGCCCAGGTTCAGCTGGGGTGCGAGGGATATGCCTATTAGGTAAGTTCGATCCCGACATAACCACCCCCGATGGCCGACGGGGGGGGGGGGGGGGTAGTCATGGAGAATTGTATAGCCTACTGGCGGCAAATTTGTAAATCCGCCACTGGATGATACGTAATAATAAAATTGGACATTTTTATTGATAAAGAAGTGTGAAAATAAAACTGGCATAAATTCTAAGTGACATTTTGTAGATCTTAATCAAATTCAAGTTTATTTATGAGGATCAGAAAGTAACAGGCATGAATGTCAAACCAAGTAACACATATATAAATGTCAAAAGTACCTAGTTTTCATTCATGTAGATCACAAAGTAACACGTATGAATGTCAACAAGTAACACATATGAATGTGAAGAGTGTTAAAAATGAGAAAATTAGAAGTACCTATTTTGAAAGGATAAAGATAAGTAGATATAAAGGGTAAAGAGTGATCTCTAATTTGCTATTTATTGATAATTCAATCATCAAAAAAACGTACCGTTTCAGCCAAATCCATGTAAATACTTATCTAATTTTCAAGATGGAAACTAATTTTTAAGGCTTCTGTTGTGATTTAGTTGGGGTTATTTTAAGATTTATACTGCACTACTGTCAATTTTTCAATATGTGATATTCGCGTACAAGTAAACTTCCAACAGTATCATTTATATTAATAGTTAAGATTTCCTTGTAACATAATATCATATCAGATAGATGAAAACAGTTCCATTTTGTAAATGAAATAGAACTAGAAACGGATTACGCACAATCCCCATATCTACACGGTACACCGGCGCGCATAAACAGGCCGATATCGGGCACGCAGCTTGACAAATTTCATATCTAACAGATATCGAAGCAGCGTAAATCATCGCGCGGTCGCACCGCCTTCATGTCGCCCGCCCGCTTGAGTTATAGTGTGGATGCAGCTTTATTTTACGACACTGGATGACGTGTGATGCGCGTAAGCGCATAGTTCACGCGCATTGTTGCACCGTTTGAGTGTCATTTGCGTGAATTATTGGATTGGTGGCAACCATAAATAGGAAATTGGCAGAAGTGTTTCACGGACCGATATGAAAAAGTAAGTAAAGTAACACTTATGAACGTCAAGATTAAGATCAACGCTGTCAAATTTAATTTACCCTTGCGACCAGATTTATTAACCTATGAGAAAATAAGCTGGTAATAAAAACTTACGACATTTTTTAAGGTGTCTACATTTAAGAAGATTTTAGTACACCCTCTATTTACGTTTCAAATAAGAAATTGTTGCGATACCAGGCGTATACCAGGAGAGCACGCAGCGTGCACAACATGATGCCTACCAGGATTACATAAGATATAACTAGTAGAACACTACACTAGAAGAGGCAGGGGCGCGCCCCGCGGCGCCGCAAATATTTGCACGCCGACGACGCCCTGTGTTTGCCTGGTACACAGCCGTTTTGTGCGCAACTCTTGTTGTTACTGAACTCCTGGTAACTTGCAGTAATGGCGTCAGTTTGTTAACGTTAAATGGAATGGGATAATCTAACAATTTTGAACTTATTATGCTTCAGTAACAATGGTTACAGGACTCAGACATCCTGGCAAGCTAGTTGGGAAACAGTTTGAGCCTGAGTTCTCGAGCTTTTTTCACTCCCAAATACTTCTTTAAAAGGGGTAGGTATGTTCTTTCAATATGCTTCCAATTTGCCGGCCAGATGCAGAGGACAATAATTGCACTGGTAATTAGTTGCCCATACTTAAGTTTTTTTATATCACGATTATTTGTTTTAGTGCGAGTAGCTGCTGCTGCCCGCAACCGAAACCCACTATCGCAGAAAAAATTATTTTCTTAAAAGTTATAAGCTATCATGCGAAATTTTAACTAAGTAGGTTCAGTGGTACAGGCATTAGAAAACAAACAGACAATTACTTCCATATTTATTCAAAGTAAGTATCTATACAATATCTATAATAAAATGGTAGGAAAGTCAAAACTGTGCATGATAAATAGAATGGTAATTCTTACAAGACCTTTCACGCCTGAATCCAAACTACAATTTCGTTTAACTAAACTTGTCGGGCGTGAGGATACAAGCCAGGAGGCACCTTCGACAAGTCGCACAGCCACGCCAATACTGTGTCGTCAGCGGAGCCCGAGGCTCGGGGCGGAGCGCCCGCCCACACACGCGACCCGAGCTTGTCGCCAAATTGGACCCGGAGACTCCTAATGGGTCTCCAGAGTAGAGATAAGGGTCAAAGGTAGAGCAAGTAATTGGTAGTTTAACGATTTGTTTATGGTAATTTGTCATTTGTCAAAGAATAAAAGAACTGAAAAGTTTTTTCGCTGTATTTTTTTTACATATTCAAACTTTTTTTATACTTATACTACTTAGGTGGCAGACAAACACACGACCCACCTGATGGGAAGCAGTCACCATGCTATTGCTAAAGAGTGAAATGCCCTGTCTGAGTCTTAGTTTAGCAAAAACTATAACCTCCAAGTCTTCAAGTCTAGAGTGAACAGGTTACTTCTAGGCAAGCGTGCTCCACCGTCGACCACATCATCAGATGGGCTTGGGGTCAAACGTATCACCAATAAAAAAATAAAACAATAAAAATATAATTTTTATTATCAATTAAGTTTGTAATTTGTTGCTAAGTGTAAAAGTATAGAAAAAAAATAAAAAAAATATTCAATAAAATATTAAAAGTTATTAACCATTTCACCTTCATTTCACGGAAACACTTATTTATATACCGTTTTTAATTAATTTTATTTCAAATTCCATTGTTCTAAAGATTTATGCTTACTTTAACTCAAGTTTCAAGTATATATGCTTCAAAACAATAGAAATTAGATAACTCAAGTGACTAATCTTCCATTCTAAGACAGCACGGCCTGTACCCGGAACATGTTGGCCGGTGAGCAAGCCTGACGTCCGATAAATCAGCCGGATTGCTCCCCAGATCAACCGGAGCAGCGGCCATCGCATCGGACCGGCTCTATAATAAATAATGACCATAGACGTACAAACTTGCGCGTGTTGTAATTATTTAATTAATAGAAATGGCCGGTTGGTCCTGCGTCTGAATTCGCAGGGTTAAGTTATAAGTTGTAGACTCGTATACTATTATAAAATTGATAATTATTTGTGTGTAAAATACTTATGTTAAGTACTAATATGAACAATATCTTTTGTTTGGAAATCTTATGTTGTAAAAATGGACTTTGATGTGTTTTTTTTTATTAGCAGTCTTGATTAGTCTTAAAATCTGTCGTATGTTTGATTGCAATTGGTAAAAATGGCAGTCGCTCCCGCTAAAACCAAGTTGAATCAAATTTTCATAGCGGGAAAGGAGAGCAAATTCTAGGTTTAAAAATACAAGCTTTGACTGCAATGATGATGATAACACATACCTAGTCCATAGACATGAGTTGATAGATCGTTTTTGTAATAGCCATTATACTTACCATGCCCAAATAAATCAAAATTGAGATTTCAATCGCAGTTTTAGTTAAAATAACAATAGCCATATCTATCAATAAACGAAACGTGTTATTATATGAACAAAACAAAAGCAGAAATGAGAAAACAATTCTCTTACAAAGTTGCTCTCGTGAATGGCCGAACACGATTACAGGGCACGAGTCACAGCGATTCCAAAGTTCTAAACATATTTTTTCTAATGCCTTCCCACGCGTAAAGCTTGAGAGTAATTATAGGTTAGGGTCAGTAATAACATATCGCATCAATAAAATTGTGTATCATTCAGTTCTGTTTCCCGCGAACGCGTCGGGTGATTAGCGCGGCCATCTTGTGGGCGGGCACACCCGAAGGCGACACGATCTTCGATTCCATTTTCAAAAATAACACTAATCGGCGAATCCAGCACGCGCGGCGACATCCGAACGTGTGTTTTTCAAATTTCGAACGCACCCAGCAGTCTAAGACGTTATTACCGCACTGGGATTTGACTACTGTCACTTTTGACAGATGTGATTGACATTTATAAATACCGCGAGTCAAGTACGAGCTTGTTATTTCGTTCGGAATTGTTAGACTTTTTGTAAATTTGGAGAGTATAATATTATAGATATTCACTAAAATACAAGTCTTTTCTTCTCAATCAACTTGAGATTTCAAAAAACTTCTGTACGTTTATGTTGAATTGTTGATTACCAGTGTAGTGGTAGCTCTCACATTTAAGAGTCCATATTGAAATGTCAAAAGTGTATATTTTCTTTTGCTTCTCATTTCAACGGCATCCAATATCGTCGCGTCATAAGCGAGACAGCCCGGCATCGACCGTCGGACATTGGTTTTTGAGAGATGGAATAGAAAACCGCCTGTTTTACCAGGAAATAGACGGAGAATTGGAAATTTCAATTTCATTTCACTTGGTTACTTCACCCAAATGGAAGAACGTTGCGTTGTTAGCAATTCGGTTATGAAACAAAAATGGACCACACATTCGGCATGACAGAATGACAGTTAATTTTCTTCAAAATTCGAATTCGTACTGGAGATTTTCAGTTGTTTCAAAACTTTGTGTTCCAAAGATGAATTCGACAGTCTGGAAGTGTCAAATTTAATCACCGAATTCCATTTTCAAAATGTAATGATTACTCGGCAAAATTTATAACGCTTTGTTTTAAGTATCTATCTTGAATCTGTAGGTAGATGTTAAATTTTTGAATAGTAATATCAATAATCAACCTTATACAAGTCAGAATAAGGTTGTGATAAGCGAAATTATTAATCAGACTAAGATATTATCCAAAAAGTTTAAACCAAGAAGCGAACAGAAATTCATTCATTCATATTCATAGTGGTAACACGGAGCGAAGCTTTCACGAAAATGGCTCTCTGTTCTAGGAAGAGTCGGTACGAGATGCATGAATATTAACACCGAGCCGGTACCAGGGCTCTATAACTATATTAGAGCTAGCGCACTGCATGCCAACGGTAGGGGCACGTTTGAAGTTGCGCCCGGCTACGTTCTGAAATTTGACATTTTGACAGCTCTCCGACGTCGGCTGCCTTGTCTCCCGTCCCCCTCCTTCGCCCACCGCTCACTGCAAGCTTTCTCCCTCGCACAATAATAACATTACGTGCACGGGATTCCTGTTTCTGCTACGTCTGACTTGTGATATGAATTGTTAATGCATTGGTAATTGATATTATAATTTTGATAGCCCATTTTGTTCTAATGGTTGTGCTTTTAGTGTAAGAGGTGGGTAGTTTTGTTGGTGCCGTTAAATATGTCATGTGATACAAGCTTTTACGTGTTCTGGTGGCGTCATCTAGCTTTGTTTAGTCATCTTTTGACAGTTCATTTGATGGAGTGTGGTTAGGTACTGTTTCAATTGCTCTTGGTTTAAAGCAAAGTAACAATGAATATTTTTATTGTAATGTTACCGTTTGTGGTATTCAGACGATATCTTTTAATTATATTTGAGATTGGTATCTTTATACATAGCGATAGTAAGTTGAGACCGAATTGAGGGGGATATCAGCTTTTTCACTTAATCTCGACATTAAATTGAAATATGTTGAATTTTATACAATTCTTTTTTTTCTTCTTTCGTTACTTTTTTTCTATTCTCTTCTTTAAGTGGCTATCACTTTGCTAATTGGAGTAAAAAACATTTTTACTAATAGCATGGTATAGCAATGGAACTATACTAATGAAAATCTGCCTAAATACCTGAAGAATTAAAATCAATAAAACTAAAATCCAGGTCTCTAAAATCATTAATTGTCTGATATTTATTGTCAAGTTGATGCACAAAACCTCGCCTCTGCGTTTAACAGCATCAAAAGCTTTCAATACCAACTTTTGTCACAAAACTACGGACAATAACACCGAATAATACAAAGCAAAAACCTCAATGTCACAAGTAAAAGTCATGCATCCATTCAAAAAGTTTGACGTAAAACTGTTCGTTCAAAAACTAAAATCATAGACAACGCACTTCAAAAATCTAGATAGGTATGCCATTGAATACAATTTCACACATCAAAGTCATGATTCAGGACAGAACATTAGATGTTTCAATAGGTTTTTAAAAGTTGAGAGACAGCCAAAGAATTAGTGTTAAACGAGACAGGAACAAAGAAAAAAACAACGTTCTAATTTCCAGACGCAGACATGTGCTCAGTAATGAAAGTCTGCATGAAAAACAGCATAGGAGGACGCTGCTGTCAATCGGCTGTCGATGGCCGAAAAAGGTGTATTTAAAGCTCAGAATACCTCGTCAGCTAAGAGTAAATTTGCACTATTCCGTAGGGAGATTTCGACGTTCGGAAATAGAAAAAAATAAGGCTGAACTCATTGCACACCGACGCGCGACGGTTTGGATTTTTAAAATACCGGTGCGGTTAGTCTGCAAAATGTAGATGTGTGGGGTAAAATATGAAGTTGGTTTTAACTCGCCGCGAATTGGAAGGTTTTGGGTAAATCGAAAAAGTGAAATTTAAATTAGCAGCATAAATATATTGCTGTTAAGGTAGGCAAGTGATAATAGAATCAGAAATGTTCCTTAAGTTGTTGGAATAACAATAATATTTATCCGTATTTGCCTGGGTCGCGTTTTGAACCGGTGTGGTCCATTTGCTAGTCTAGTTTTCAATATTTTTAATTTTGACGTTTTGTAAGTTCCGTCTAGAGTGGTCTATACCTACAGAATAAAATGATTTTTAACCTTGATTTGAATTCGACTTTGACATTTAAAAAACGTCTATTGGCGCCCCTAGGACAGGTATATAAGACACAAATCAATCTTATAGGTACCATCATATTCCCTAGCCGTGATTATAACTTCAATTTTTTAATTCGCAAGGCAATATTTAAAATCTGTGAGAAAAGAATTTGAGTCTGATAGTCTTATATCCCGTCATTAAGATAATCTCAACAAAAATTCTTGCAATAGCCTTGTATATTTAGATGTATTATCAACCAGTCATCCAGTAACAACCACATTTTTGTGTTCCAAGAAACTAGCCCAGAGTTAAGATAATTTTGACTGATCTTTGAAATAAAGTGCACGTTCTCTGGGCACCTGATATGTAAATTAAACGACATTAGGTTACACACAACATTTATCTTAATGGTTGCATTAATTGCCTACACATTTATTATGCATGAACCAATTAAAAAGCTGATGACACAAGTTTGTAAATAATGTAGCCATGTGATAATGTTTTTCCTTCTGTAAAATGAATGAATCTAATGGAACTAAATCTACCAAGAATCGTTTCAAATGTTACTCAAAATAAGATTAAATCAAACAGACAAAACTGTTTGACGCAAAGAAACAGTCACGGGCTACCAGGGCATCATATCAACGTAGAAACATCAAAGAAACTAAGAACAAAGTGAAAACAGAACTTGGGCCGTTTGATTAGGCGCGTTCTTAACATGAGACCGCCTCGAGCAACGCTTTGTTACAGCCATCCTTTGAGTTTGGATGTTACAATCAAAGCGCTACACTTACTTCTTGTCGATTTCTGAGCGCTTGGTACCTCCTGTGATCTGACAGCATGGTCAAAGCTACCGTAACTGTCAATTGTGACTGCCATTTTGAACGAATAGACAACTTTATATCGAAATACGTTTTTAGGTACCTATAGCTTCCAAATGTTGTATTGTAGTAGCAGATGAAACACAACACACCTTATTTGGCTTCACCGCAGTCAGATAATAAAGAGTTATGTGTTAAAAAACCAGTGCCAGAAAAAATAAAGAGGTTATCCAAAAATATCGGAATACCTACAATGCAGCGAAAAAAAATTGTCACATTCGGTGCGAATGTCAATAAAATTTGATGTTTACGCGTCGAACGATATCTCGCTGCAAATAAAACCGCATATACACTTTAAACTGTTCTCGTTCGTTCGGAAAAAATGATTTTTTATGCATTTTAGTTTCACTGGCCGTATTTTTAGTGAGTTAAATATCGCTTACTATTGAATTAAAAGTTGTATTAACTTTGTAAGTGAAGAAAGTAATTTTATGGCAATAAGCAGCCATTGCTGAATCATCATCATTCGATCGACAATCCAGTTACAGTTGCGTCCATATCTTGCACTTTAAAACTCTGGTCCGCTCTGCTTCGTTGTCACCTACATACATACATTATGCTCACGCCTTTTTCCCTCTGGGGTAGGCAGAAACAACAGACCGCCATCTGCCTCTGTCCTTACATACTTCACGCGCTTCCTCTACTGTCATTAAAAAACCTTTTATGCAAGGCCGCCGGTTTGGAGTGCTTTTGACCTGCCTCTTTTGCTTTTGACCTGCCCTTCTTGATTTTGACCTGCCCTTCTTGATTTTGACCAACCCTTTCTTTCTTTCTTTTCTATTTTGTTTGGTTTGTAGGAAAAACTCGGCCATCAATAATTTTTTCTTTTTTTTTAAATATTTATATTAGAAATCTACATTTTATTAGAGCCTTTACGAGAATAAAGTTGATATTTACTAATATTTCTTTAAATCTGATGCCACTTAGCCGTAGTATTGCAAAGAATGCTAGATCGAACGGATACATCTCTAGCTCAATAAGATAAGTAGCTCATTGGAATGTTCACAACAGGAGAGAATCGACGTTAGGCGGGCGACACACGATAAACCCAATCAGTTCACTAAACATAAAGAGACATACACACCGGCGGAATTCACGAGCACATTAACAATACACCACGGTTGCGTGTGGTACAAGTCACGCGATGTAGCGGAAATACATAATTGTAATTTTTTTTTGGAAAATATTTTCTATTTCACACTGCTAGGTGGAATAGTGGTACTATTTGAGACTTCTTTGTTCGATAGCAAAATTTTATATCAAAATAAGAAATTAATATTAAGTACTTGTTTTTGTTTAAGTAGTCAAGATAAAGTCCCTGGACTATGGAAATTGATGGACCATATTACGTGAGGCGAGTGGAATTAAACCCAGGACTTACTAGTGTTGTGCCGTCGAGGTACCGAAGCCTAGTACAGTTAAGAATATGTTTGTGTTTTATAAAAACAAGTATACCAGCTGAAATCGTCTGTACTGCTATTAAAAACTCTGTTAGACAAACGCTTTTGATGAGGCCGTCAAACTGAGTGCCACCATTGTTAATATGGTACGTGTATGTAATGGTGACCCTCTTTCCTGAGACTTTACATTCAGCTTACCATCATGCGAGGTGACGTCAAATTAACGTGTCATATACCTATATAAAAAAATGTATAAACCATCCTGTGTATAAAAGTAAAGACATAAAAATCTAATAATTTCCAAGTTTTGCGACCACAAACACACAAATACTATATCATTATTTAGTTAACTATTCCGACTGAAATTAAATTTATCTCTTACAGTAAATTCAAAATTGTACCGCTCGGCGATGCAACCCTCCACCGCTCGTGGCGCGGCCTTTGTCTCCCGATAACCCTGTCAGCGGCGTGACGGAGTGGCGCAGTTATCGGGCCTCATTGTCCACACTCGCCATTGTGGGCCACAACGTCTTCATGTGTACACCACGCTTTAGTTTTACTTTGATAGTTTTACAATAATATAGTGGGAAATATTGTACACTTCGGAATATCGTGGAAAACTGAGGGCCGCCACTGTAGCACTACCGGTGTATATAGGTAGTGGTGACCCCGGTCCTGAAACTTTTTTTTTTTTTTTTATGTCGGTCACATCAACATGACTTCACCTCGCCTGATGGTAAGCTGAGGCAAAGTCTCTAGAATGGGAGTCACCATTGCAAACACCCTATTTTATTCAAGACTAGCTGACCCACCCGGCTTCGCCCGTGGCGTATTTCGAACCCCGATGCAACCTTTTTAACTCACATAATATATGCTCATAATTTATCAGTTCTCCTAAAATGTATGGAAATCTACCGGTATTGTTCACATTTATGATTATTGCTCCGCTCCCTTTGGCAGTAGCGTGATGATATTCAGCCTATGACATTCACGGATTATGTGGCTTTCTATTGGTGAAAGAATTTTTAAAATCGGTTCAGTAAATCCCGAGATTACCCCTTACAATTTAACAAATATACAAACACACAAACTTTACTTTTTTATAATATTAGTATAGATAGGTTTACGTTTGACCACTATCTTACCTGATGGTAAGTGACGATGTGGTCTACGATGAATCACGCTTGCCTAGAAGGATCCTATTTACTCGTGACTTGAATATTCCCAGGTTATAGCTTTCCGGAAACACAGACTCGGGCAGGGAATTCCACTCCTTAGCTGTACGCATGATGAATGTATCCGCAAAGCGTTTCGTGCGTATGAGTGGAATATCGACCATAAAGCGGTGTCGCGTCGCTGTTCGTCTGGTCGTTCGTTGATGGGAAGACTTTACCTTTAGCTTACCATCAGGCGAGGTGTAGTCATTTTGACGTGTCCTATATATAAAAAAAAAACTTTTCTAAGATACCGTGTTCGAGATGTGTTTTCCACCAGCGCATTGTGTTTCCTTCCTCTAATAATCCTGGGTCCTTTAAGCGAGGCGTGAAAAAGCATTTGATGAGGCTGTCAAGCTAAGGGCCACCATTATGGCACTGTCGGTGTTGCAATGGAGACCTGAGACTTTAGCTTACTAGCTTTACTATCAGGCGAGGTGAAGTCAAGTTGACGTGAGCTATATACATTTTTTTAATAAATATTAGGTACAGAATCCACCCAAGGTTTTACAACTTTTATTGTAGGTATTTTATAAAATTAATAGAAGAAATGATTGCAAATTCTTGTGTTGCGCTTGCGTTTTGTGTTTGCATTGATAGATAAGCTGTCTGATTCAACCGCCATTAAACGAAAAAGAACGGTAAAGAAAAAAATTCTCCGCCTCCACACGAAATGGCGGCAAAAACGGCCATTGCATGTTGACTACACAGCAATGGGAAACAATTTATTAAATTGTTTTAATTGTAACATTCTCATGGATTTATCGCCATAATATTATTAGAAACACCTATTGTTATTAGAGAATCTAAGAGTCTTTCTTATTTTTGCTGAATTAAGCGTATTTTATTATACCTACTATCACAGATATTAACTTTTTTTTATATCGGTCACGTCAACATGACTTCACCTCGCCTGATGGTAAGCTAAAGGCAAAGTCTCTGGAATGGGAGTCACCATTGCAAACACCGATAGTGCCACAATGGCGGCCCTCAGCTTGACGGCTTCATCAAATGCTTTTTCACGGCCCGCTTAAAGGACCCGGGACTGTATGAGGAAGGAAACACGTGATAGATTTTTTTATACCACTTAGGTGGCAGACAAGCACACAGCCGACCTAATGGGAAGCGGTCACCGAGGCATATGGACGTGTGCAACCGTTGTAGGGCTGCCCCTGGCCCCTAGAGGGGACTTTGGTGGGGATTGGGGGAGGGGGGATTGTAGGAGGGGGATTGTGAGAGTTTCTGTGTTGACAACACAGGTAGCTCTGGTCTCCCCGCTGACAGAATCCCTCCAATGAGGTCTGACGTGAATTTAAAAATCGACCACCATACATCGCGAATTAAACCCATCACCAAACCATAATCACAGTCACTTATAACCCAGAAACCATTTCGCATACACCATACAACTACACACTCCAAACAAATTCCAATTTTAACGAATACACATAAAGTTTAAAATCGCATAACAGTTGCATGTTATCATCAATCGCCTAAACCACTTAATTCTGTAAAGGCGGGTTCACACGGCGCGATCGGACTTGCCGAGAAGCGACGAAAACCGAAAGGGCGTTCGTCGACGACTCAATCGCGATCGTATCGCGCATTTGCAAGTGTACTGCACGGTGCGATGCGACTACAGCATGCAATTGTTCAAACAATGGTGATTTTAACTACATTTTATTTCCGTATTATTTTATGTGAGTTTTGTTAAGTTGTGGTAGTTATAGAGGGAAAATAAGCAATGGAATTCTGATAGTGTGTTAAGTTTGAAGTTTTTTTTTGTTAAACTTGACACTTCTAAGAAATTTTTTTTCTGTCCATTAATTGACTTTACCCCACTGGATGGTAAATGGTAAAGTCCAGAGGATACGGGTTGCCATTTTAGATATACCTATCATTCGTCCCAAAATGGCGGTCCCTACCTTGACGACCTAGACAGATGCCTTTTCACGCTCCCTTTAATGAACTGTATATTATGTATATTGTACAATCTCGAGATATTATATGAGTGGTATAAAAATAACCATTTACTCTTTTTAATTTTATTCCCAGACAAAAAAATGCTTAAATAACATTTTTTGCTCTTTTGACTTCTAACTGACACACCTCTTTTTCTTTTACCTTTACAATTCACCTATAACCGAGTATGTAATAAAACTACTTAAAAAGAAATATTTTCTAACCTATCTAGCGATCAAGTTGAACAAAAAAACTATTCAAGTCTGCTAGACTTGGGAAAACAATTACTTAGTCTCACCGCCTCCCACCCTCACAATAGGGTGGGGGGCGGCACTTGAAGCTATTTTCATAATGTGCCTACCAGTTCACTTCTTCTCTTAAACTTAACACTTTAAATAATTGGCTGGAGAGTACATAGACGGGTCTATTGTACCCAGGTGTTGCTACGTTCGACGGTAGTCCGGCAGTAAAGGGTTGGGTCGTGATGACCAATTATTGAGATTGCAGTCTTGCTGTGTGTTTTTGTGAATAGAGTTTAAAGTGTTTAGTTAAATTTGAATTGTTATTGCTTATCTAATATATATTATAAAAAAAGAATGTCTGTTCATATTTTATGTGCTACCGATTGCATGAAACACTTCAACTTATAGCGAGATCATCGTCTATTCTCTATTCGATAATCTATTTTAATCATATTTTCGGTGTTACTTGATCAATTGCAAACAAAAATATTGCAGATTTTATAGCTGATAATACCTTTCCAATAGAAAATATCAAAAGTACCACTTCAAAAATCATTCATTAGCGTCCATCGCTATCAAACAGACAAAAATTCCAATTATTTTTTTCGGAATAACGAATTGTTAATTTAACAAAATATCTCCAATGTAGGTACAAACACAAATAATTAACAATTTTATAATAGTATAGACAAGATATTAAAATATCACCTATATACGACCACGTCTGCATCTGACTGCACTAATAACAGCTAACAACGAAAGCATTACAACGCAAAAATCTACATACTTAACGTTAAGTGAGTCACTTAAGTGTACTCATATCCTAGACTGAACTGCAAGCGCCTGAGTTTTAAGACTAGCCTAAGTTATGGGGGAAGGATAATGCACATATTATATATGACTTTAATGCGCCCATGGATTTTGTCGTACGGGGCAATTCCGTACTTGCCCCGTTCGCTTTGGGTGGGGTGATAATATTTTTATTAGAAATTTTTAACGGATTCTATCGCGATTTATTTCGCTTCTCTATTATAAAAAAATAGAGTCTTTTTCGTGCGGAAATTTTCACGGTTATGTCGTAGGTACTTCTAACGAATAAAACCGCACTCCATCTTGGTTCTTCGAACGCTAATGTGTAAGGTGATTTAAAAAGCATTTTAGCTCGCCCATAGCTATGGCCTGCTTCTGCTAGCGTGTAAGTTGGCTCCATCCGTCATCCCCAGGCCTACGCTCATGGAGGACGGAGGTTGTCGAGCGACCTCCGATGCCTGAGAAACCTGCGCTTGTTGTGGGTTTGTAGTGTTGGAGGCTGGTTCCGCCTCCTTTTACGAGCAAGTAATGCGAGAAGGAGGCGAAGGTAGCTCTGCAAAATCTTTGCGAGAACAGAACGAGCCTAGTTAACTAATTTGGCAGGGAAATCCCCAGAATTTCAATTCACTTCACATTATCGTTAACATAAATTTCAGCAATGAAAATAAAAATCCTTTTTCAGTAATGGCGACATTATAAAAATTGTCCAGTGGCAAATATTGTAAGTGTAATATCCTAAGCGATATATTCGTCGCTTCGCATCGTGCGCTCTAAATCCGCCATGACACCGTGACGTTGCCAATTTCACTAATGGCGCTTTAAAGTTTACTTTATCTGTGGAAAAGTTATCAATGGACTGTTCTTTTTTTAATTTCTTTAAGTGAATGTGTTGCATGATTGGAAAATATTAGCTACAACAGTGAGGTAATGAATAGGTTGCTTTAAGGCGGGTATGTAGACCACATGATTTAGTTTAGTGGTCAAACGTGGACCTATGTATACTAATTTATAAATACGAAAGTAATTTTAATTGTCTGTTACCTTATCATGTCTAGACACTTAACCGATGGCTACTACTAAACGTACATCCGAAACTTCAGGTCACCACGAAATATGCACGTAGCATGTAGGTATTTACCATGGGGTAATTGCGCCATTCTTTTGGCAGGGTTTAGGTGTCACGTTCAATCTTAAAGTCCGATAGCCGTGCGTTTCTAGGCACCAAGCAACTTTAGTTCTCCATCAATTTTTTTTTAATTTCACTTATGTATCTTCGGATGTACATTTCCTAGGAGGCCTCCCGCTTAGATTTGCGTTCTTGAAACTAAACTTTTGGCACTTAGGTACAACATTTTTAATTCATTATACTCTCGAAAATTCTAGAATATTCTTCCACTGAATCTTCATTTCGGAGATGGCAGAAATATAATCTAATACCTACTTACCTTAATTAGATCGAGCTGTGACGTCTTAAACTAATAATTATAAAACTCACCCTGATGTATTTACATTTGGACTCACCTGTAACAAAAATAAATATATATTAATATAATATACTATTCATACTGGTTATATTGGGTTAAATAGATGAAATTCACATCGTAAGTAAGGTAAAAAAGCATTTGACGAAGACGTCAAGCTGAGGGCCGCCACTGTAGCACTACCGGTGTATGTGGTGGTGACCCCAATCCTGAGACTTTACGTTTAGCTTACCATCAGGCGAGGTAAAGTCATTTTGACGTGTTATATATAGAATTTTATTGTTAGGTAGGTACTAGCAACTTCAGCCGCGAGGAGCTCGGTTACCGTTTTTTGGTCATATCGCCAGTTCTACTCAATCAATTTGCAATTAAATATACAAAAGATTTTAAGTCTGACCTTTCTAATTAAAGATCTACATCAAAATCCGTTCAGTAGTTTTTGCGTTCATCGCGAATAAATAGATAAGAATAAAATAAATTGTATTCAGAATCGTTGAACTTAACCCAAGTATTTTTTTAAATGTCTGCAATGTACAGATATAAATTAAGAATTTTATAATAGTATGGATATTACTTTCGCATTTCTTATTAAAGAATGAAACTAAATTAACCTTTTTTTCTAATTTGTTTACATTTTTTTCCACGCTTCGCTGAATAGCGTAAACATAATATTATTTTTTGTAATTAAATTGCCAGTCAACATTTACAATAACTATAAGCAATAAAACGAATCCTAGCCAGCGTATATCAACTTTATGACCAACTTTAAGGTCTGTACGACCCACCGTTTAATTACCTTCTTGATATACGAATGCGTCGTGGGGCCTGACAGACCCCCGTCGCTTTTCACTGTTAACGATTAGAAGGAGTATAATAATTTTACAAGTATTTTATAAGAGATGTAAACAAGTTAGTAAATATAATTATGCAATAAGTCGCTCGGTACAGAAGTATTTCTTTGATTTTTCAATTGTCTTTTCAGCAAAATAATTTTAAAATTAAGAGCCTCACCGAAATCGCCGCGGTCAAAGTCAACCTCACTTACAAGCACACTAATAGATATATACTTGCTGATTGAGATCTTACAGATTCATCAGCGTATAGCCTAAGGCGCTGGGGTTACAAACTTAAAATCTGAAATAAAAGATTTTTGGAAATTTCACCCCTAAGGAGGTAAATTACCTAACCGCATTTCTTATGAAACAAATATTTTTGTCACGGTAGCAAAAGTTGTTTATTTCTGTGTCATTTACTGGAAACCTGCCAAACTGACGGTAATAAGATTAAAGTAATATTGTTTCACGCGATAATTAAGTCCCTAAAAGCAAACTAATATCCATACTCACAAATTAGTAAGTAGCAATAATTATCAAATGGACCAAACGAAATCCTAGTATTATCGGAAAATCTCAAGGGTCAGTACTAGGAGGGTAGAAGTCCGAGGCGGTCAGCGTGGCTAATCGCCCGAGAGGCATTATCTCGCGGCCAGCGTCGAGTTAATCGCCCGGCGGTTCTGATTAGCTAAGCTCCCGGGTCTATCTGGCCCCCTGGTACGCGGAATTATGCAGGCACGACTTGCTGCCTGACCCCGAAAGAGATAGCGAGATAAAAACCCCATGGTCTGATGCTGGATGGTGGCCCATGGTTCGTTAGAATGATTTATTGTACTGTTTTATCTATGATCGGATTAATTTTAAATGCAAAAGTTTGTTTTCGTTTGGTAATGAAGGAAAATTCGTAATTATAGTTCTAGATAATAATTGATTATGATAATTTTATGATAGCCACAGTGGTGTGGGTCAAGAAAAAGTACCTGGGAGACGGCAATAGCTTCACTAACTTTTAGAAATTGGTGAAATGTGAATATTTATTTTATATGTTTGTATTTGTATAATAATACTTTTATTTACAAAAACTGTCAACAATAAAAACCACCAAATTTTTTCAAAACCACGAAAATCTAGCTACTAGTCTTTTGCCACCCGCTTACTGAGTAAAAATTATAATGTACACTACACTGTTTAACATAAAAAGGTTTCTTTACTTTTTAATCAGCAGTTTTACTAAAAATACACGTAGCCATTAAATCCGTTGATAAATAACGCGCTAAAACACAATGTCAAACAATAGCAGGTAGGGGATGATAACCTGAAAATATTTCAGGGTTGACAGTCTCAAAAAAGGAAAATTATAATAAAATTGTGTAATGAAAATTTTTGCAGGTAGCTTGCAAAAAGGTCACATAACTTTATGGATGGTAATATTTAAAAAAAAGTTATTTTAATACTACTTTTATTTGTACCTACAGTACTTGAAAATTAGTCTAATATTTGTTGTATACGGTTAAAATAACTTAATCTTCATTATAAGCTTCAATATCGTGGACTTATAAATGATTTCATTTCACGTATAATACGAATCTAGATGAATTAAACCACTATACCTAACTTATAATCGAAGTCAGTACGGTATTGTGGTACTGAATTCGATTATAAGTTAGGATTGGTTTAATTATTCTACTGTACTAACTTCGATTATAAGTTTTTGGTGGCTAGCTGATACCACGGACCAAGAGGTAATTATTTTAATTATATTAAAACAGAAAGTGTCCGTTCATCCCTAAGGTCATGTAGATAATTCATGCACGGGATGCAAATGTCCGCATTATCGGCATCACACAACGCTCGCCGGCTCCACTGTGCAAATGCTTGTTTATTAAAATTAAGTAAATACATACACTACGAGGGATATAGGTATCTATGGAATAAGGGATTTATTCACATAAGTCTCGTTCATTTTGAAAATAGAACGCTTTTTGATATGAACTGCAAACTTCTTGGATTGTTCTGAACTCCTGGTACCTGGTGCGAGGGAGTCATTTTTCACCCCGGCACGGCAGCACTCGACTCGATACAACATGCGGTTTTAGTCGGGTCAAGGCTGACATATCGGGGTTGGTTTCCGTGGGGATTTCTACATGAAAAAATCACTTGCTGGCCAGCACCTTGCTGATTAACAAATGAGGCTCTGGTGGGTCAGACGGCAGTCGCTTCCACAAATGCCAAGACAAGCCAAGCTTTGTATTTCATCATGATGTGGATTTCAAATCTTCCAGCACCAATGATCTATCCTGATCGCAATAATCCACGTTCTAGCTTTAAAGTAAATCTTAAGTAGCAGTATGCTGCATAGCTTAGGCTAGCAGTACCAAAATAGAAATAAAAAGGAGAAAAATAGGGAAAAGTAAATGAAGTCTGGCAAGGTGCAGTGCTTGAGATTGCATTCAGCAACGGAATTTAGTAGGTATACTAGCACTAAAAGTCCGATAAGTGGAGTAGAGTGAACCGATTCATTTGGACATAAATTAACAATTAGAAATATTACACAACCCCATAACTCTTAACCGTATCAAACCTAAAAATACTGAATTAAAACAACGGGAGCACTATCAGAATTAATACTAGAGTAGTAAACTATTCCCGTATTGTATACACTTGTTGCAAAACCAACCAAAATCGTTTAACAAAATATATGTTAGAAATAATGATCACAGCTCTATTCGCGTCGCGACACCGCCCAATGCAGCTATTCGGGATTACGCCGGCTTAATCCTACCAGCTCTTTGTTTAATTAAATCGATAGGATCGAAAATTGCCAAGTTCTAAGCTATCATTTAGGTTATATTCCCATCGGATTACATTCTAACGTCCGCACTTCCAATCTCGTTTTTCTAAAACAAGAAAAAGCGCAGTAAGGAAACACTCGGGCGAGTTCTCGGGCTCTGGGAGCGAAGTTCGCTCACAATCTAGATATATGGGCAAGTTAAGATGTGCATCTAAATAGCCTCTGCCGCCCTGGTACCTAACTTTAGATTACTTGCACCAAGTTTTGCCGACTTTTCCCCTGGAAATGGTAAGTTTTCTACGGTTGGGGAAAAATTTCCCGCATGTAACCCATTCGGTTTGACTCGAATTTACTGCGCAACTTAGACGCTCAGCGTGTGTTGGTTAATCATATGGTTTCGTGAAACAAACTGGGAAAGTGGGAAGTTAGATAAAAATTAAGATGAGCTGCGTTTTCTTTTAGAACTCCAGACATATTTTTTTATACAACTTAGGTGGCAGACAAGACCCACCTGATGGGAAGCGGTCACCGTGGCCTATGGACGTGTGCAACAAAGAATAATAATATTTCAGTATGCCGTACAGAAATGCGTACAGACAGATAGACAGATTGAAAATGTAGCACTGGAGACATCACTTCTATTTGATATTAATATGATATTTCTAAACGGATACCTCTAAAAATTCTACCAACATTTGTTAGCTAAACTGTGTAAAATACTACCAATATTCTTAAGAGTAGTAATAAATAGTAGTAATATGGGAGTAAAACGTTTTTTACTGACCAGCACACTTTACATGCGATGAATATACATGGGGTAACAAAACGCCAAACTCGTAAAAAACTAAAGGGTAATTCCTATAAAAGTTGACACCATGGAACGACCCCATGCGACCACGGCACACCATAACTCGAAGGGGTTCGAGGGTTGATGGTTCATTAAGAATTCATAAGCGAAAACACTTTGGCCGTCCGTCTATTACGAAGCTCCCGTAGGACGTACCGACCGAAACCAAATACATTTTTAAAGTGGTCACTTTCGATTGTAAGCTTCAGAAAATATGGGGTAACGTGCTTAAAAAGTAAATTTTATATTTCGAATTTGGGTTGCCATTTTAAAAATTAAAATGTCTGTTGGTATTTTTTTCTATTTGACTAAATTGAGCTGTAGAAAATTGAAACGATTTTCAAATTTGGAACGCGATTGGCTACTGAGTACTGACATTTACTTTTAGATTAGTTATTTAGTAACCAAACGCGTCATTTTTTATGTCTCCTAATATTATCGTCATCATTTTAACGTCATTCCTAGTCTCATCCAAGGCTTTTTCACTCACTCCTCATTTCGATTCGGTCTTTATGGGAGGAACTGCCGTCTGACTTGATGCATTGATTAGTAGGTGAGATTGGTTTGCGCTCTATAGAATATGGAGGTGCCTCAATACACCTCAAAAAGTTTGACCACAGATCACGTAATAAATTAACGACACTAATAGTTTGAATACTAATATTTGAATACTAATAAGTTCAAATATATAGACAAGCAAATCAAAATACACTGCGATTAATAACCAAGAAAAGATTTTAATATTACCTACCAACATTAAAAAGTAAATTATTTATAAATAAAGAATAAAAAGATGCCTGGTCAGTAAACTAAACGTTAATTTATGCAGCTGTCTGACATTTCGTTTAGTCATTGCTTCGCTACTAGTACATACATTGTATTACGTGTTACTTTAATTTTATTTGAATGCAAGCATGGTTGCATAAAAGTTGCTTTAATTGGTTATAAATGCCATTATTATGAATTATTCTTACACCTCTCTAGCGGGCAAAATGGTGGTTTAACTGCAATAAAAAGGGCGGCAAAAAACGTGAGTGAAAGTGATTCGAGTTTCAAATAATTTTGTAAGTAGGTAATTTTATTGTTATATTTTATGCTTTGGGCTGGCCACACCTGTCGAAGGACGTTGAATCCAAATGTCAAATTATACAAAATCCAAAAAAGTTAACAATAGTCCTATATACTCACAGTCTACAAACGAATACCGAAAAATATATACCAAATCCAAGTAATAAGAAGCATTACATAGGTACATGGGGAAAACAATATATTTCCCGCGTATCTTACTGTAACCCGGGAATCATATCTACATAGGGTTTTGGGACAGCGCAGGTGTGCGTCCCTGTCACATAAATAGGCATCCTCCACCCTTTTTAATATACCCTAGATTTGGTATAACACCTTCTGATATAGGGGCTAAGAATACAAGGGATTTTTCGCGCAATATAACTGTGACGTAAGAATACATTAATCAAAGTGGGACGAAGGATTGCCAGATATTGTGTCTGTAACTTATGGTGGGTTCTAATCTGGGCGGTGCATTTTCTGCGAAGAGATTTTGGTGTCACGGAAATTACTTTTAAGGGTTTTCCTGGAAAATATTAGTGAGAGTATCCTTATTAATGTTGTAAATAATGATAGTTTTGATGTTTGGATGTTTCTTGCCTGTGATATTAGGCTCCAAAAAATTAGTAAAATTTTCCGGGGTAACTGTATACGCTTTTTTAATAAACTCCCAAGTGAATATTCGAGATTTAGATGTAAGTAAATTTAAAAATGTAGTTAAAAAAACTCTCCCAAAAAGCATAATTTAAAATTCAAGATTATTTCGATAAACAAGCTTGGAAATGAGCTGTTCACTCAACTATGTTACTCAAATTAATACTGTATCTAGGCTAAGGGAATTATTGTAAATAGACCAAAAAGAAAACAACCCGCTGAGTTTCTTGCCGGAGTCTTCTCAGGTCTGGGTCACTTTGCTTCTGGCTTTAAATATTTTTAATTTTGAAGTTTTGTAAGTGCCGCATTGAATGGTCTATATAGAATAAATGCTTTCTGACTTTGACTTTGACTTTGCTTTTACAAAAAATCTACTGAACTTAGCATGACGTTCGTAGACATAATTATATAATGTCTTATTTTCTCTCGACCAATGAAATCGCAAGACTACGTTTGACGTGACAATTTTTTCCTGCGATTTCATTGGTCACAAGACACATTTCTACAGACGCAATGCTGAGGGGATCTGAATGAAATTTAGGACAAAGTTAGATTACCTGTACATAGGAGATATTTAAAAAAATGGAAGTTATGTACCCACTTGTGAGAAATTAAAAAAAAAATGGATTAGGTATCGTATGTTATTTTTTTATTGATAATAGACTCGCGTATGACCATAATATGAAAGATTCTGAGCACAACAATATAATTTTTGGAATCCTTATCTGCTTGTCTGTCTATTGGAACACAAAAATATATTTTTTGTAATCCTTATCTGTTTATTTATTAGCAATGAAAGCAAAGATTGCTGAATGGATTTTGATGCGATTTCTATTATACTTATTATCTTAGTCAGATTCAAAATCTGGCGTATGTTTGGTTGCAATTAGTTAAGTAGAAAAAAACAACATTCAATTTCCGAGCTAGTGTTCAAATAACTTTTATACAATTCACTTCCGTAGCTGGTATGGTCTCCTGGTACTTCCCACGTATAGCCGGACCCAAGATGACCGTACAAGCACGTTTGCTTGTTATTAGCGGCTGCAAAGGTACGCGTCGTAAGTCACTCCTGTAATAGACTCTACGTGCACAGTCTACACCGTTAACGCATAAGGGGGTAACAGAACTTCGTAGGTACATAGAAAATTGAACCTAATATTATGACAGAAAATGTGGATTAACAAAAGGAGATTAAAACTATTCTAAAACATTGAGAAATGATGGTATTTTACTGTGTCTACTAGTCAAACTACACCCCTGGTGTTGCACACATCCATAGGCCAAGGTGTACGCTTCCCATCATGTGGGCCGTGTGCTTGTCTACCACCTACGTAGTATAAAAAAAACAAGTGTGTATTTGCAGATTTCAACATCTAAAACTTTTCTAGATACGCCAATAACCAGATTTTATTGGACGACTGCTGTCTGACTCCTCAATTCGAAAGGGAAACCTGCATCAAATCCTCATACAGCAGCACTGTATATGGCTTGGGTGCGTATATTGCAAGAAAAACCCAAAAAGATACAATTTAACCTAAGAATCGAACTCAACACACTTAAACATAACCTCAAACTTGACCAAAATAATTCACAAAATATTTAAAGCTTATAATCGAAATATTCACTACCGGTATTCTGCAGTAACCTGAGACGCTATGTCCAGGAGATAGCCTGTTATCTTAACGACCCCCATCCCCCGGGCCCGCCCTCCCAGGGCACCCCACCGATCCGCCGGCAAGATATGCGCTGGCCAATTTTGGTCAACAGTACCTTTATTACGACTGTTCTTGTTCCGATCGGCCGATAAGTTGCCCGAGCTGTTTGATGGCCAAAGTTTTTGGTGATTATCGCGAAGTTAATTTCTAAGTTGAGAGAACATTGGTGACATGTTGTGTGGTATAGAAATCAGTGATTCTTATGTGTATCACAAGACTAGATTTTGCACATGTAAATAGGCCATAGTGACCGCTTTTTATCTGGTGGGCCGTGCACTTATCTGCCACCTAAGTAGTATAAATAAAAACATACACTAAATAACAATAATAATACTACAATAGAAACTACAGTCCCGGTTGCCTTTAAAGCGGGGCGTAAAAAAGCATTTGATGAGGCCGTAAAGCTGAGGGCCGCCACTGTAGCACTATCGGTGTAAGTAGTGGTGACTCCGGTCCCTACCTTTAGCTTACCATCAGGCGAGGTGAAGTCATTTTGTTAATGTCAATCACATTTTAAACCAAATTTGGGTTTTATACAGCCTCTTTGGCGTAAGTGCATTCGACTGCTACGAGAGGAGGCGCGGGTTCGATTCCCGCTCAGTGAAAATATTCGTATGCATGAATATGTCTATTTGCATTGGTCTGGGTGTTTCTATGTATAATATGTATTTATTTACAAAAAAAGTATATAGGTATATTTATCCGCATCTAGAACCGATAACACAAGTTAGTTAAACTATGCTTAGTTTGGGTCTAGAGAGCGATGTGTGTAAAATGTCATAAAATATTTATTATTAAACTCAGACACCGTCTCGTCTCCCACGCATTGCTTCCATACGTTTTATTCGTTTATGGACAAAATTGTACTTAACTTGAAAATATACCAAACTTGTCACATACAGCCATCATAAAACAACTTATATATGTGTTTACCCCTTACAGCACAAGCTTGAATATTCCAAATCCCGTCAAGTATCCTAAGCAAACTATCGTAGTTATAACTCGCATAATCTATTCCGGGCAGGAACCCAGGCCCTCGCAAACAACAACCCTTTCGAATATCACATTACTAAAAGTATTAATTATGATATTACGTGTCTCTGATAATGGACTGAGTGTTTGGGCGAGAAAAATATCAGAGATATTCTGACAGTAGCTTTTGTTAAGAATTCTCCTATAAACTAGCTATTGTCTGCGGCTTTGCTTGTGTGGATATCGGTCCTCGAGATTTTTGATTCCGCCGATTCTATTTGTCCAATTTTTTTTATAAGGACACGTCAATTTTGACTTCAACTCGCCTGATGGTAAGTTGAAGGTAGAGTCTCAGGAAAGAGGGTCACCTTTACATACACGTACCATGTTAACAATTGCAATGAAACATTGAGTCTGAGGAAAACTGCATCAAAATCCGTTCAGTGGTTTTTATATTCATTGCAAACAATCAAATAAGAATTAGAAACACCTGTAGGTACAGGCAAGTATGTACTTCGCAGGTGTGCTGAGTGTATTCCTGAGACTTTACCTTCAGCTTACTATCAGGCGAGGTGAAGTCAAATTAACGTGTCCTATATCTTCTTCAACCTAGCGTTAATCCCAGTCGCATCCAAAGCTTTCACCTCGGAGTCTGGGGTCCGTTTTACCAGTCATAACTGCGGATTTGGCTGGACCTCGATATTTTTCGTGAAGCGACTGCCATCTGATCTTCACAACCCAATGGTAACATTAGGCGATATCGAACGTGTCCTATATATATAAGAAAAATATGACCTGGTTCAGCATTTGCCAGACAGGTACAGGTATTTGAAATCAGACTCTTCGTAACCTATGGTCTCCCAAACATCAAAACCACCCGGCTCTATTATTCCCTTCCTAGCTTACCAACAATCGCAAAGCACAAATTATGGTGTCCATGGTAGCACTCCTCAATTTCTTTTTTTCGCAACCCTCTTATTTAAGAGGGTACCTCGTAAGTTTTACTTTTGGACACGAGGGCAAATTGCGAATGAATCCGGGCAATGAGAATTTATTAATATTGAAGCGAGCGGTGGACACAAAATTAAGTTATACCATGTTTATATTGTTGGTACGAGGGAAATTTATTAGATCTTATTGTACATGGATAAAAAGTCGGCAATTTAGAGGATGCAGCTGGTATTATTGATCTTATTTTACGAGAAAAATGTAGATTGTGTTGAAATACAATATGAAGTGAAAATTATAACTACGTTTAAAAACCGACTTCACAAACTAATATTTTATACCTGTACATAAATAGAAAAGTACCTATTTATGAGGTTTATTATGTATTTTTGCGTCAAATTTGATGATTTCCCCTCGATTTTCCCAAGATCCCAACATCAGATCCTAATACCCTGGATATGGGACCACCTCAGAAGTAGCCTCTTTCAAACAAAAGAAATGTCAAAATCCATTCATTAATTATCACGTAACATACATAAAAAATAAATAACATACGAATTGAGAACCTCCTCCTTTTTTGAACTCGGTTAACAATAATCTCAAATGAAATGAAATGAAATTTAATCTTTATTTGCGAGAAACAAGGTTCAACAATGGTAATAGGTTGACATAATTATGGTCAGTGCAGCTTGTTTCACCGTATTCGGTGTGCAAAAGTATAATAAGCTAAATTCGTGGTAGGTTTGCATACAATAATATTATGTTCTTTTCTTATAGTATATAACTAGTAGATAAGGTATAGATTTAGATGGCAAAAGAGAAGGACTTGAACACACGACCAGTCACAACGGGAGAATTCTCTGACCAACTGAGCTATCTGGACGCGTCCAGATATTCGAAATTCTTTAAGCTAAGCTTTATGCCCTGAGACATAAGGTACCTACCTACTTATTTACTGTAGAAAAAAAATCTTAAAAAAAATGACAGATGATATATTTATGATGATGCGGTTGACGTTCTCAGCCATTGGCCGTCACAGTATACGAGTTTTACTCTTAAGTTGCACCGATAGAAATCTCAACAAAAAAAAATGTCGCAGACGAGTTCAGAAATATCCATTAAACATTCTCAGACAGTCATACTGTCTAGTTAGACAAAATAATTGCTTGCATAACTTCAACCCTTCTTGCATTCCCGACCCACCCCCTGAGTCCTGAAGATACAAGTATTTTTAATCTCCAAACGATTGTCAGGACTGTCCACCTAAATCCATCCTTACATCCCCTGACTGACAGAAATCATTTCCGGACATTCGCGGAACAGATTTCCGAAAACTACCCACTTTTTAAGTCGCCGACGTTTAACGTCCCTCCCGGAAATAGAGTGAGCGACAGAGACGGCTGCATATACCTATATAGTGTGTTAAAAGAGGGTAGATATAAATTTGTGAGTGCGTCGTCGAATTCCGTTTCGAAATTTGAATCTTGCGAAATGGAATTTGCGATTGATGGGGTTTCTGGCGAAAAGGTCAAGATTTTGGTTTCTGAGTTTGAAATTTGTGTTTAGAAAGTAATAGCTGGTTCTTGGGTAGATATTAATTTCATTTTATGTATTCATACCTGTATAAATCTTCAAAGGGTAGGCAGAGGCATATTGAATTCTACATCCTCTAAATAACTAAATATATATATCCTCTAGCTAGTAAAACATGAAATTGGCTCTACACAACTGTGCATTTTTATAGACTTCATGCCTCTACTAAAATACTATCCTTTTCTAAGTAAAAAATGATCTATTCAACAGCTTTTTTCGGACGTATCAGCTCCAAAAAAATACTATCATTCAAATTAAAACCAACCTTCCATATTCACAACGTTTCATTGAAATCGGTTGCATTTTTGTGGAGATTAGTGTGTGTAAACACATTGATGGATTCAATAACTTCTGCGCTTACTATGTTTTTAAAACATGATGTCTATCTATCTGTATTCCCACTCCAAAAATTATTGCTAACGGCTGTTGCCAAAACGATTCTGATGAAGTGCTTTTTTTGGATTAGAAGTCAGCATTAAATTCAATGCCATTTCCATCCCCCATCCCTTACCTTACTACAAAACAAACTGTAGCATACCAGGCGCTAATAAAATGCAGGATGTTATCCTAGGTGTATAGTATTACCAAAGTATCAGGTTCCCTTTGCGAGCCACCGCGGTGGAATGAACTAAGATTATGTTATAAGACAACTACGATTACTTAGACGCACTCAACTGTAGTTTTCCTCATAGACTTACAAGATATATTTTGCCTCTTTGGCAGTATTTTACCATTTTACTTGGCAAGTGTGTGTAGTGACTCTTCAGCACTTCAATACGGGGTATTGCCATCTCAAACTAAACAATTCGGCAACTTTCTTATCTGCTGTGTCGCAAAGACTTGGACTTCTTTGCTTCTATAAGCGGGTCCTTTAAGCGGGGCGTGAAAAAGCATAAGGCCGTCAAGTTGAGGGCTACCATTATGGCACTGTCTGTAATGTGGGCCCCCTTCCTGAGACTTTACCTTTAGCTTACCATCAGGCGAGGTGAAGTCATATTAACGTGACAGACATAAAAAAAAGCTGTTTTCGCTACTTAAACGGACTGAATAAAATAACGTTTCCCGCTTTGTGGCTGACTAGTGTGTCATCAGTTGTAGTCTTCGACGCGTTTCTTCAGGTTTTATAAGTTTTTTTTGTATAATCATAATTATTTACACGATATAATATTCCTTAAACAATGTTAGCTGTCTCAAAATACTTTGTACCAAATCCGTTCACAAACACAATTATTCACGAGCATAATTATAAAAAACAAAATTAATAACACAATTAAAAATAATGTTAACAATCAAAACAATATCGTTACCGGTGCGACAGACGTCGTAAATTACCAGGAGATCACGAACATAAGCAAGTGGGCGAAACCAAAAACAATATAGAGTTATGTCGCGCGACGGGCGCCCTGTCGCGGGATTATTACAGACTTATAATTATTTTTAGCCCCCCAAAGGGCTTATGGCAGCCGGGTAGGATTTGTACTAAGACTGGCGTTATTCAATATTATTTTCTTTTGGGAAAATTTTCGGGCGCGTTCCAGGTGTTATGTGAGATTTGGAGCGTCGGTAAGGATTTGACGATTAACGGATAATGTAAGTCGAAGGTTCGCGTGCTCGGATTACGGATTTTAGTCTTGGTGTCACATTTGTATGAAATAAATGTATGTACACTGGTTATGTACATGAAAAGAATAAATGTAATTGGTAGATATAACTTATTCCAAAAACGTAAGCAAGAAAAAAACTTTTTCTGATTTTTGGCAGAAAAATCCAGTTAATACCTAAACCAAGCCATTATTATACACTCTTCTGTATATTTCATTAAGTAAGTAGAAATTATAATTTGAGATTGATTTTTTTAGTACTAGGTCTTTAACATAATATATCAAATCGGCATCTGTCGGCCGCCACGTAACCAACAGCTTTTTTTATTCAAGGATCACTTATTTTTTATCTGGCAACAAAGTACACTATAACCGTAAAAATCTATGAAATTCAAACGCGCCCGTTATTACAAGTACTGCGGGCAGTTTTAAAATTCAAAACGCTCGCAGTCACGGACATTCGGATTGTTACCAATATCGCATGCACTGCACTGAATTTAAATTCGCATACAATACTCACGACTCGCGTTACCACCAGATCATTTCACTTCCCTTTTTGGGCGAATCGCGCTTCGAGCAGCAGAATTAATTCAAACGCTTCATTCGATTCGATGCGATGTAACTGTGTAATCGCATATCAATCGTTCCATATTCGAACTTCGATCACTCGACCTTTGTGGTCAAGGATTCAAATGTTCGAACGTGGGACAAGCATTCATTTGTACAGGCTGCGACGCGGACCAATCAGCGCGCGGTACAGGTGGCGGCTGTCACCGCGCGGCGTTCCATTTCCCGCGGCGCGTAATCGAATGAATATTACAAACGTCAAAGTGACAGCTATGCAGTTTCACGCTCGATATGTAGGTCGAATGCTATTTTTGCACGAATTTCAAATATTTATTAACGAACAACCGCATTTCGTTCAAACACGTAAAGTTCGTGAACTATAAAAATATTTATGGATGATTTCGTCGCCGGTACAGCGTAACCGTTTTACAGGGAGCCCATAATGAAAGCACTTAGCGCTAAGCGAAGCAATTATAAGTAATTTGCAGAGCGGTAATGGGCGCGGACAAGCGATGCGCAAAAACACGCCAAAACGAAACGCGCTAAAAGCTCCCTAATTCGATTGTCGACGGATACTTTTTAAAGTTGAAGCTAGCCGTGGTTATGGCGAACAGATTTCCTCTTTGCCGTATCAGAGATGCAGATATTTCAGCGAGCGAGCTAATTGTGAAAGGCTCACCGAAGATTGTAATTAAAACTTGCTCGTGTAACTCAACAGGAGCGTACCGAAAATTCGCGGAATTCATAGTCATAAAGAAAGTGGGATTCGAGTCGGCTCGCTGCGAATGAAACAGAAATACCGGGGCTCAGGCGACTTTGCGAGCGTCACCTGAACAGCGCTGAGCGCCGAGCGCCTTCTTCGGCCCTGGTGATTTATAGCCGCGGATCCGGACCGGTAATGAAATTGCACCCTCTCACCCCCTCCCTACCCTCCCCGTCTACCCCTCTGTATCCATTCTAGAAATTACTACGCAACACTGAGTCGTGCACTCACGATTGTCTCGCCTCCCTGATGCCCTGGTCTTATGCTAATGTTTTTACTTCTTTTTGTAAAATTTTTCATCAATCAGTTTAGGGATTGCAGCTGTCATTCCAATCGATCGATTAACAGAACTTCATGTAATTTGGTACTTGATAAAATCATTAGATAAAAAAAGATTGAGAAGAATAACTATTTCATACACAGTGCTAGCAATTAGGACAAAATTTTTGTATAAAGATAGGCTTTTTTAAGTTTATTTTGTACAATAATATTTTTTTAGGTTGGTCAATATAGTCATACCTACTATTACCTATTTGGTAATAAATAAAAAAAGTGCCACAATAATTTTTTTCTCTACGTTCTAACAAAATTTTAAGTAGGCAACACAATTGTAAGTAGTTCTAACACAATGGCTGACTTCCCTAGCATTTTAATATGTTCTTATGTTAAATCAAAACAAATATCAAACTCATTTCACAATAATACCGTAAAAAATAATTGACCAAACTCAAAAACTGAAACGCAAAACAAAAAAAAAGTACGCAGAAACAGCGTAATTCCGGGCGCGGGAAATTGCGCTTTACGCAAAAAAAAACCACCATAAAACACATACCCACACACAGCCATTGTTGGATAACTTTTAAAAACGGATCACAATAGGGCATTGAGCGTGACGGGACCACAATCCTGGCTGCGGACGCAACGCTTTTCAATTAAAATTTTCCAGTACCAATAAATATTTTCATTGAGCGACAAAGGATTCGGTAGTTACTGCTAGGCCAGAGTTTACTCCCTGTAGGCACCGTTATACGGCTGGTGTACACATTTGCAGATACCTATCATCAATCTCTTGATCCTATTGACGGTTTTCTGGGCTCCCTTAGACTGAATTTCATCAATGAAACTCAATTCAACTTTACTCGATTTAATTTCAATTGTTTAGTTTTTTGGTTCCTAATGTGAGAGTTCTTATAAACATTTTATGTGACTCTAGTTATGCATGAAGACACTTGATTCCTTTTTCTGGATGTCTTAGAACTTGAGTCATTTCAAGTTGCTTGCATCTTTCATTAATAAGTTTTAGGTAGGTTATACCCAACTGAAGCTTTTTAATGAAAAATGTATCTTCTCTAACACAAATTTTGCTGTTTCATTTGAAATGTAATGAAATGAAAATCTATTCGCAAGAGACGGTGAAGATAGAGGTGATAGAAGTTAAACCTAATCCTACTTCTGGGCAGGATACTACCCGTGCTACAAGATATTTTCTGACAGAAGAATCTAGTTATGCTTTGCTCGACTCGGAAATAGAACCTAGACGGTGATAGGATTATGCAGAATATTAAATAATTATTCAATGATTTACAGCGAAAACTAATTATGTAAGCAATATAATCCAACTGTTTTAGATTCGTGCTATGGTCGTTAAAAATGTCATCGCATTCTGATTTATGTTTCAAATGTCAAAATCATTTGACACATGTAACACTTTTCGAATGTGACGTTTCATATACTCAAATGTCAAATTGATTGACAGATAGTACCTATTTAAAATATTACTCAAGGTAATGAAGCGTCAACAATTCACTTGTTGGTTTATTCTTAAGTTGGTATTGCCCCAAACCGGTGTTTTCAACATCATCTGTCCTAATTCTTAGTATCACAGCATTCTAATACTTATACTAACAGTATTTCTAGCTTATGAGTTAAATAAAGTCCTACCAAGATCTTCAAGCTCCATCCTCATCTACGAGTTGATATACCAGCTGATTTAGGGACGAAACTCTGACCTCTGCCCGAGGGCCTAATCTAAAAGAGGTTATACGTATACGTCCTTCAAATGATGAAATACCTACTTAGATTTATGAGGCGAGGGTCAATCTAAGTACAGGTACATTATGTCAATCAGATCAGGGACATTTTGAGGAAAGGTCAAGTCAAGAGTACCTGCAACCGACGTGCATTTATGAAAATAATTATAAAAGTATAAGAAGCGAAAGGCGGGATCCTTGCAAGTGGGAAGATGTTGTTCTTGTGTCTTTGCCTACCTCTAAAGAAAAAAGGCACGACTGTATAGTATGTATGTAAATACCTTACAATGAACTTGGGTTAACTCCAACGATAAATGCTGAATAGTTAATGCTTGCTCTCAATAACAGAGATCCGCTTGCGGTTTTCCCACTGGGAAGTTTTATGAGCTTGGACCAGTGCCTGGGAAATACCTTCTTACCATATTGGCGCCTGGACTACTAAACAACCACCTTCAATACATGTATAATATAATTTTCAAATTTCAGGAATTTGGAATGGCATGACTGTAATTAATTTTTTGAATACTATCTGGTATTTGCATTCTTTGAATAGAATTGATTTTCTACGTGCACCTATTTTTTTATTGTGTTTTTTTTTTTATGCTACTTTCTGAGTGTGTATATGTAATGGCGACCCTCTTTCCTGAGACTTTACCTTCATCGTGTTGTGTTCCCGAAGCACCGGTAAGTAGGGTAGCCAGAGCTCACTGTACCTCTCCTCTCCCCACCCCTTCCTAGCCCTGCTTCTCTTCAGGGTAGGCAGCGCGTGTGTGACATCCTTAGTGTTGCACACGTCCATAGGCCACGGTGACGCTTCCCATCAGGTGGGCCGCGTGCTTGTCTGCCACCTACATTGTATAAAAAAAAATATATAAAGAGTATGTACTAACCGTTAAATGCTGAAATAGCCACGCCCGCAGGATGTTGGTCGCGACCTTCGGGAAGATGCCTCTTTTCTTCTGGTTCTTCTTACCATTTGTGTCATCATCTTCTTCCCCGGTGCCCTCACCGGAGCCGATACTCGCGTTACTTGCGTCACCTGGGGGCAAAATTGACAGTGATTGCATTTTGTGTATTTTGTGATTTTTAGTAGTTTTCAAAGATATTCCTAGCGAAGGTATGATAAACACAATTGCGCCAGCTATTTCATTTCCTACGTTATAACAGATTAGACACAAATAAAACCTCTTTTCAATGATTTCGGGTTGTTATTGAGAAACATCAGTCGATGTTCATAAGTCTTCAGCCGACAGTAAAGATAAAAATTCATGAACAAGTCTATAGTTAATTGCAAAGGACCTGTTCAAATTATATTTGATTGTTAATGCCAAGATCGTAGCAAGTGGAAAGATGTTGTCGCTGCCTACCCCAATGGGAAAAAGGCGTGATTTGTATGTATGTATGTATGTATGTATGTATGTATGTATGTTAATGTCTAATATTATAATTCTCATTATAATCATTAAGTTAACCAAGATCTATTTTCTCTATTCTATCTTATTCCTACGCACGTAATTCGTAAGCTACCAAGATTAATACAAATGGCCGCAACTCTTCTACAAAAACATTTGTTTCGTCCGCTAATCATTTAGATATTGGACATGCAATGCTATATTTATGTCCTAAAACTTCTTGTCTTTTTTCTCTGCTTTGATAACTGACGAATTAGTCTTAGCAGGTCCTTTAAAGGTACTAAATGGAAATACTGAGACAAAAATACCAAAGAGTTCCTCCAAAGATTACTAATAATTAAATTTCGTCTTAACTAGGGAAACATCTGTTCTTAAGAATTTCAACCTGATATTGTTGAAGAATTTAAGAAATTATGTAATACGATGGCAAATATTAATGTTGAAATAAACTGTATAAGATTGTCAATAACATTCACGTTGCAGATATGAGAGACACGCACGAAGACAAATTTCACATAATTATAACAACGTGTTAATCGGGTACCAGGCAGTTAGCGAACGCAGGAGATGTCCTTTACGAACACGAGAGCGTCTTATCAAACTGCGTCTGGCATATTAATTAGAAATGCCAAGTTGTATTTATTTAATCACCTGACACACCACCGCTGATTCTTATCTCCTAGTACGTACGGTTAATTAATTCTAAGTGACTTTCTTATGCGCTCGACGTCATGATTTTCTCGATGATAATGGTGTTTAGACTGCAAATCATTTAGGATCACTTATTTATGCGTGTTATTATTCATATAATTAAAAAAGTTATAGACCACGCACAACATTTAATCCAGCAAATAGCAGATCAGAGGCACTTGAAAGCGACTGGCTTGCATGAAAAGTTCCATGAAATAAAGAAGCACGGCAGGTTGTATGTTTGTATGTATCCGATGAAAATGTACTTCATGACATGTACCAATTTAGATATGAAAATCATCCGAAAAGCTTTGTAGCTCCCAGACAGAACTGATATATTTCCAATTGCATTATATATGTGGATAATTTTGGATTCCATACTAAAGGTACCAGGAGAACAGAAACGGGGAACAGAATAAACAAATTAGCGTGCACTGAGCCGTATCAAATATTCAACGTTACAGGAACAAATCGAATCAGTAGGTACCGGGGTGAGCGTCTTATTTCCACTCCTGTTGCCGTTAATAATAAAAAGCCGAATTTCCCGTTTTTATTGTTCCCTTTAAGCGATACCTTGATGTAAAGCAAAAGTTTAAAAAAAGAAAACAGAGGTGAACAACTCTATGTAGTCCCGTTCGAGAATAGTGCTGTACCGTGTCACATTGTCGTGTTATCGATAAAAATGCGTGTAGCTGCGCAACGCGACAGTGTATCGAGTGTGCGTATCTCATTCGACCGGTGGCATGCACATTGTGATGGTAATAGGGGCAAAGTAATAAAATTACTCTTAGGCCATTACCCGCCGCCCCTCGACGTTGCAGGCCACCCCAGCGCGATATAGGGTGTAGAAGACACAATAAAACGTTACCATTTTGACAAAAACAACGGGATTATTGTCTGTGTAATTGTTTTATTCGTGTACAGAGATTTATATTTGCAAAAATTTTAAAATTTCCGATGAAACAACTTAAATTTTGTGACAAAAAAATATTTGAAAAATTTATACGCATTCCAATTACGAAATTTATCATTCTTTCAACCGTCGTCGAACTGCAAAAAAATTCTCAAAGTTTTCCTTAAAATTTGATTATTTCTTTTCGAACATCCTGTATATTGTATTAGCGTAGAAAATCAAAGTGCAGTTGCATGATGCAGTATTGTAATCCCCTAATTCATCTTGCGACGCACACATGGGCACTACCCCTAATGTCTCTAATACACCCCCGAATGGTGGAGCGCAAATATAAACAGATAGTCGTGCGAAAAGTCAAGAGTTGCGTACACTTCGACCAATTATATTGACGTTTTTAATTTCAAATTCATTATTCTCATTTGTTGGTTTTTTAACCGACTGCGCGGCGGTGAAGTCAAAGTGGAAGGTTATTCAGGTAAATATTTAAGAGTCGATGATGTATCGATGATGTGTTCTGTTGATAATTTTAAGATCAATACTTATTGTTGATTAGCTTATCAAAATTCAAAATGGCGATCGTCTTGCCATTATTAAAAATTACGTATATTTCACTTGACTTTGAAGAAATTGCAGCGATTTGAAAAATTTTGATAAGACCAACAAAATGTGAGTTACAGGCTTTTACAGGCAACGATGGTTAATATTTTAAGACATGTTTCATCCACAGCAAATAATAAAATTGGGACAAAATGGCACAAAGTGACATACTCTTTTCATAATATATTATTGTTATCAATTCTAGAGCTAATCAACAGATTCTAATAAAGTATAAAAAATCGTATAGAATTAAATTAAACTATCACCATTTTTATCTAAAAATGCAAATGAATCAATATCTATGCGATACACGGAATGCAGAAATCGAAACGACATGAATCTATCCGCACTAAAAAGTATTGTGAGTATTTCGATGCGTGCTGGATCGTAATCAAGACATCGAGACGAATCCAATCAATAAAAACGAGCTACCAATAACTTATGTCATCCTAGTATTTGAAAAGGTAACGTGAAGCGTTATATATCGTTTTATTGCTAATATCGTAAAATATAATCATGGGTTTGTAATAATTTGATAGTTAACACTTCATGGTTCAATTTTATGTATTTTTTACTCCCATATGAAAATTTTATAACCAACTAATTTTTATGTGTTGATGATTCAAAAAATCGTTGATGGTGATTTTGTAGTTCATAAAATAGATTTTGTGGATAGATTTGTTTTGCTGTTACGTTTTATCGCTAATTTGTTGTGGCTATTGTTTTTATTACGCCAAATATCTTACAGAAGTGTGATGAGTTAATAATAGGTATTTTATACCTATATCTTTCTATACCATTTCATAAGATTTTTGAAAAGAGAGATCTGATTCTCAGCATTCCATGGTTCGTGCGGTCACCGGGTCTATGGCGTGGTACAGAGAAGAACCCCGTGACGGTGGCTGGGACTTACGACCCAGAAGTAGGTTTAGGGTGGTCACCTTGCGTCTCGTCAGCGCTCACCTCCACCGTCAGTAGTGTTCCCCCCTCTACTTTTCCAGATACGATACGTTCCTATCAATGCCGTCTTGGATATTCCATTTAATAATTTATATACCTACTATAAATGTCGTAAAATCTTAAGTTTTTTATGACAACATCAGTTTTAACATGAAAATGAGGAGCTGAATACGTTTTTCAGGGCATCTAAAGTATTTATGTCGGTTTGGTGATCCCTAATCCTGAAATACGGTTGCTTTTCAGTAGCCATTATCAGTTGAGGAGTCCCTGTGGATAAATCCCTAAAATAGGTTTTTTTTGTGCCGTTTTAATGATATATTATTATATTGAAAATGATTTTTGACTTCGAAATAGTTTTGGTGAGAGAGAGGGAGACAGAAAATCTCCCACACTAGCGCCACATCGCGCTTAACAAGCGAAACTGCTCATTAGCGATAATCCGCCATGGTGTGGTGTTTGCTCCCATGGCGTCTGTAAGCCGATTGCCGCAACCCGACACCGAATCCGCGACCCTCGTGCTGGGGCACGCGCGCCGTGCGGTTTTACTAATGTAACTTTTTATTTTTTGCTTTTGAGAAGATTTTTCTAGTTTATTACACAGTTTATGACTATGCTTTATAGTAGTATTTTATTTACAAATTAGCTGTTTTCAGTCTGCGTGGAATTCTAATCCCATTCCTGCTTTTCTTAGGAACCTATTCAAGATATAAAAAGTGGCCTATATGTCCTTCCAGGCCATAACTTATACCTGTACCAAAGCTCAGCATTTCAGCCGTTTTAGCGTAAAATAGTAATCATCCATACATTCATACTCACAAACTTTTGCTTCTTATTATACTAGTAGGATTGTCTGAAATCAATTTAAATTTCATTGCAAAACGAGTGCTTTCACCATATTCCTCAACTTCCTTGTGGCAGGTTGTCCAAGAGTACGGAGTTAGCATCATTATTTCGATAATAATCTTTATATAAATAGCGGTGGGTCAGCACTTAGTCGCCTACGGGTATTAAATAACGGGTTCCGCGCAAGCACTCGTAACTCGTGTGGGCAGAAAGCTGTTAAGGCTGCTCTCTACGGTGCGCGATACTACGGATAAACGCACTAATCCGGTGACGCAACGCGGAAAGAGAATCGTCTAAGGAAACAATTCAGAAACGTCATAGCTGGTTGGTTGCAATGAGAAACCTAAATACATAAACAGTTGCGATGACGGCCAAAATAAAATTGTCCGTATTGATCTGGCGACGCACCATAGACAAGGTCATCATTGAAAGTACAAATGAGTCAGTAGCAATGTGTAGAATATCACCAAAGAGAAATGGGATAGACTATCGTAATTTGTTAATTTTATCGTGTTTGTACGTTTTGCAGCGTTGCTACTGATGCTTACTAGGTTATACAACTATAGAAGTCTTCTGATCTTTATAGATATTTTGTCAATGAGGATCGATGCTTAATGGTCGGTTTTTTCTAGCAGGTATGTCTTATTAGGTTTTGAAGTTGCACAGTCGTTGGAAAGTATTGAGGCGCGGTGTGTGGCACTGTTCGCGATAGTCTACAGTCTAAAATCAGCACAAAAAGGCAACTCTTCACACACTGTGAAGAGTTGCCTTTAAGAAACTCCGTAAGTACATTTTTCTTTATCACCGATGCCCAGATGAGCATAAAATTTCGTTTAAATATTGAGCTTAGTGCTTGAATGCATAATATTTCCTTGTAGTTAGCGTGCTTAGTGCCGACTGATTTTGGTAAATATAGTGTTTTATGCTATTTTTATTGCATTGAATTTTTCAATTCATCATACGACTTGTGTAGGCGAATATCATTCATACATACATACATAAATTTAAAACAATCTTGCCTAATCCTTTGAGAATATAGACATCATCAATCATTCTAATAGCGATTACCCAGTTACGTCCAAAGTTTACGCTTTGAATCTCGGCATCCTGTTATTGGTTTTGATTTGTATGTACCTACCTATATCGGCTTTTCCAGGTGCGACTGCCGTCTGACCACCTAACACCAAGAGGGAAGCCTGCCCCAGAGGCTAGTCTGTCCTTTAGCAGGTGCACCGATTAGCAAGTGAAGTTAGCTTGGGCCCCAAAATTATGTCCCACTGCTGGGCACGGATCTCCTCTCCTCTAACGAGAGAGCTGAGAGGGTATAGGCCTTAATCCACACACGCTGGCCTAATGCGGGTTGGTGGATCGGACATGCCTTAGAATTTCTTGTGGGTTTCCTCACGATGTTTTTCCTTCACCGTCAGCAGATGGTAAATCATGTGGCTAGCACATAATATAAATTCCACAAAGTGAAATTACCTTTTTTTTATATTCAGTCCGTCAATTGACTTAACCCCGCTGAATGGTAAGAAGCTAGGGTAAAGTCCAGAGGGTACGGGCCGCCATTCCAGACACCATTCGTCCCAAAACGGCGGTCCCTACCTTGACGGCCTAGACAGATGCCTTTTCACGCCCCGCTTAATGTAGGTATATGTATAGATATTTAAATAATAACGTCATGTTTTGTAAATGTAAAAAACAAACATGTAAACTTTCGTGTTTCGTGATGTACAATATGTTTACGGCAATTAACACGATAATATGAAACATCAGTTCAAAGATATGGATCTAAATTTCTAAATCACGATTGTGTTGATACACGTGAACATAATTTAATTGTGAACTTTTATGTTGTTAAAACATTAAAAGAACAAGTTTTTATACCAAATGGTAGAATTTGCAAGCTACTAAACTTGTTTTGTTGATTTGTTGCTAGAATTTGGATCTTTCATGATTAAATTGGTAGAATCTTCACCTTTCAAACTGAATGATTTTTCAAAATCTAACCGAATGTGTTTGTAGACACATTCGGTTTTCAAAGATCAAATCTCTGAAAACAGAATGTGTTGGTATACCTAATTAAATCTTAGAAAAACCAATGTGCTAGAAAAATTTATAAGTTTCAAAACCTAGGACTATCAGTGTATGTAGTGGTGACCCCCGGTCCTGAGACTTTACCTTTAGCTTACCATCAGGCGAGGTGAAGTCATGTTAATGTGTCTAACATAACAAAAAATAGTTTTGTCAGAATCTGAACCTTACAAAACTCAATGTGTTGATAGAATTTAAATCTTTCTCAACTCAAAGTGTTGATGAAATTTGAATCTTGCAAATAGTAACGACCTTTTCCACGAAAAAGCTGATTCATTGCCTCCTGAAATAGACAGCTTTTGTTACTTTTTCGGTTTTTAAAAGTAAATTTTTAATACAGATTTTAAAATATAAAACCGTCACACACTGGTTCGTTTCCGAACATCATTAGAGACAAAGGCATGGACCTCGAATTCTGTGGGTGACACTCCTCGGAGATTTATCGCGTTACCCGACATTAGTGCAGGGCGCAAATGAGTGCAGGGACTATCGAGTTACGCCAATCAAATGGAAGCACGCGCTACTTAGTGATGGGAAAGAATTATATCGATAAGTTAAAATATTCCACGGATATGCAAACGGTTGGTAAGTACGATCAGCTAACTTTTTCATGTCATTCAGGTCTTTAGTTTATCTGAACTAACGACCTGAAAAAGGCCATGGAAGATGGAGAATTGAGTACTCTTTGGGATATGTTTATTCGTGATGGTGATCTACTTATGGCTGATTTATTAATATTAATGAAAATAAATGCAAAATACACTAAATGACGATGTTAAAGTATTTATATATTTGCAAAAAAAAATATCTTTTCGTTTATAGCTAATAAAAAATAAAGAAAATCTGTTGTAGAAATAAATTGAGGATGCAAAAACAACAATTTGCAAAACATAACATTTTACATTTTGAAGTGATTAATGTGGTAGAATATTAAATAAATCAAGCTCAACGTACTTCTGTCTAAATTCCTGTACGTCAAATAAATTACTGTCCCAATTAAATTTACTCGGAATTTGTGCAATTTTCCACTTTACGAGTCGTAACATGTAAAATTGTCGACAACAAACTATCGATATTCCCGTCACTAGAGGGCGACAACCGCGGTGTCGTAATACGTTCACCGATTTGATGGATTGGCTTCTTTGCAGTCCCTCCTATTTGCAAACACCCTTATCTGAACTCTACGGGGTAGGCAGGGAGGGTAGCCGGGGGCTAATTAAAATTGGCACCCGAACTGCACTTTGCGATCACAAAACCTCTTATTATAAAGCTATAAAGCTTATTTTTGCTTGTTGCGACGTGTTTGTAATATGGTATAGTTGCATCAAGGATTGGCCGTTGACGCCATAACTGTGGGAATGCAATATTAGAAATGGAATTTTACTTAATAAGATTGATTGGAGATTTTGTCGACATAGCTAATGCGTAGATTGTGCCAACCGTCGGAGTTAAATTCCTTTATAGATCCGTTTCTAATATGGAAAGTGTTGGGTGCCAAAATTGCAACAGAGGTTAAGTAATTACTGTACCCTTAAGGGTTTGGGGACTAATAAATATTTTAGAAATGTTTAATTAACACGTTCGCTGCGAAGCCAAATCAAACGAATTTTTCAGCAGTGCGATAGGAGGCCTATATGCCTTAAATGTAACCTTTTACTGGTGCGATTAAGGTCTTTAAGCCTCTTACCGAATTTGATCATTTAAATGTCATTTTCCTTGTGATAAATCATAAAAAGTCTAAAAATAAATGACTGTCTTATAGGTAAAGAGCTACTCTGCTTATATTTACGTTCGCCTGAAGGTATGTGGTCAGGGAAGCCCAGAAAATGAGAAAATGTTTAGGAGGCACATCAGCCTCCCATCGCACTGAATTATATGTTCAAAATATGTTATAACTAGTGATGTGCACATTAGATCGTCCGTCCGGCTGCCGGCGTCCATGCGTGAAAAATAAAACTTATCATTACTTTTAAGAAATTCAATAAGTATCAAACATGTCTGTTATAAAAATATTGTAAACACATCGGTTGTTTGCAATCAACTCAAAAATACTTAATTTTTTAACTTTTTGTTTGTTTCGCGACTGTTCATAGTGGTACGTAGAATTTCGTAACATAACCGACACATTTTTTTCTTTGGTCACCATTTTTCTGAAACTTGTGATTTTTCTGTAGCTTTGCAACACGTGGGTTATCTATCACATTCCACTAATACACTCTGCAACGTCACTTGATACGGAAAAAAAGTGCATCACTAGTTCATAGGTCATTAAATTATAGATAATAACAGGTGCGGGAAGGGGCGGAATGACCTACTACGTTTTAAGAGGTCTACAGGCCTCTTACCCGCACCCTGAGATGATATTTCCCTTGTAGTGCGGTAAGGGGTCTTTAGACCTCTCACGTATTTTTTGAGTAATTCTAGTTACAAATGAATAGAACAATATAACCATATATTTATCTCTTTTTTATATTCAGAAACCTACTAGCTGTGACCTCCGCACTAGACGGAGATCACTGTATTTTTCCCCGCACCGAGCGATCGTACACGTAAGGGGTCTTTAGACCTCCTAACGCAGCGAACGTGTTAAAGCTTTGGATCCTTTGCGCTTGTGAGTTCCTGATTTTGATTTCCGGGTCAAGTAATATTTATCTGTGTTTTCAAGTCAGCTATACACTTGCCCCTATGTTTAAATAAGTAGGAATATTTTAAATAGTATTCGTTTTCAAAAGTATTTTAATCAATTTATAAAAGGCAAGCGTTAGAACTATCTCATTGAAAGTGGTGTTACGATTGATAATAAAATAGGCTTGGTTAGAAATAATCAATTCATTTTCGATATAAAGACACTTAAGTTGCTTTTCAGTAACACTGACTCAGACAAATCTTTTCACTACCTGCACTATAATCAGCTTTAGTGTGCCCGACTTTCAATAATATAGGCTTCGATTCTGACGTGCAATTTCACTTTAACTAAAATCGTTTTGCTTATTTCAGAACTTTTTAAAAACATTCAATACTATCTTTTGCCCGCGGCTTCGCCCACGTGGATGTCGGTTATCGCGACCAAACATAGCCTATGTCTCGAGATCTAATCTAATCTACCCCTATACCAAATTGCATCAAAATCGGTTCAGCAGTTCAGGCGTGAAAGCCTAACAGACAGACAGACAGAGTTACTTTCGCATTAATAATATTAAGTATAGTATGGGAGTATGGATTACAACGGCCTATACCTGATTGTTTTTGCAAATTTTGAAAACAAAACAACGTTTGTATTGGCTTTAAAATCAACATAACATTTAGAGACTTTAGTTAAGTTTAGTGAAAATACACATCATAATCGACAATTTAGTCAAATTTAAAACCGACAAATGAGCTTTTGACATCCCTAAAACTGAAATATGTGTACAAAACAGCTGAGTTCCCACTGGCGGCGTTCGAAAACGCAACGTTCGCTTAATTATGGGTACAGTCAGCTGAATAATGCCACTGTCTTATTGTGAGCCGTCAGCCTCGTTACGATGTGAGCTATTGAGTCAGCGATTTTACACAAAATGTTGATTTTCGAAGCTTAATGAGAGTACGCACTGGTTAATATCGAATTGGTCACGTATTACACGGTTTCAAGGAGTTGTAGGTTATAAAAATTATTTTAGAGAATGAAGTGCTTGTATATAAAGGGGTGCTTTTAATATGTGCAATTTCCTCACAGGTTATTCCCTTTTTTGGATGGCATAAGAAGGGCTTTTCTTATTCACCTAATTCAAGTATCTACCAAACAAACTTCAAAAAAACATGTAACTTTCGTAGAAAATCTTATAAGTAAGTAGGTAGGTACGTAAGTATTATGGATTTGAAACTGTGTATAACTTAATAAATCTTGCCGATTTTAAGTTTGCGTGTGATTTTAAGGTTCCTGGTTCAAGCAAAATCTTACTTAAACACCCTTTTAGAAACTTTAAATTATGGTCTGGAACCCTTATTATTTCAATTGTCAAGTTGCGCGGCAAATTTTTGGAGGTGAGAGACAATACATGGTGTTTTCTGAGTGAGGTTTTCTGCCATGAAATTCTCAGTAGCATCATGGAGTTAGAAATCCTGCTCAGTAGATAAGTAAATTACCCCTAGCATAGCATAGAAGCTAAATTATAAAATACGTTTCTTTCTACGTAGTACCCTTTCAGAAAGGTTGAGACGCAAATAAGTGCTTTTCACTTTAAGATGGTGACATCACTCGATGTCCGATAATGAAAATCTCATTATTGGCGTATCATAAACATTAAAATATACAACGCCATAATAATCGACATAAAAATTTAACGCCCCTATTCCAAGAAGTGTTAAACGCACTATAAACGACACTTTCTCTCACCGAAAGTTGACTAAACTGCAAATATAAATTTTTACAAACTTATTAAAAAAAGTTTAATATTACTTTAATAGAATACCGTTTATCGTTACAAGAATACCATAATCGTAAAATTATTTAAACCATCAAAATATTACGCATTAAAGCACTCATAACGATATCGGACGCAAAAGAGTGCTTTTACGTCACAAATGTTAACCCTTACAATGGCTGGGATCACGTCTCCACGATTACGCAGCATTGAAAATTAGTTTAATATCTCAAATTGACGATTCCGCTCGGAACGGCCAATTAAGAGGGAATAACACTCGGAATTATCCTCCTGATAGTCAAGTTATGGGGTGCCTTTATAGACCATTAAGTGCGTTGTAACTTGGGAGACGGTTCACGTATATTTTGTACACAATTGTTCAAATTTACAATATATGGCTAATGTTTCCGTCAGTTGTCTAGTTTCAGGGTTAAGCTTGCGGATTTTACAGCTGGTATTTTTGTTGTGTTTATAAAATTTTATGGTTTAAGAGTCACGTTTCGATTAGTTAAATGGAAAATAATCCGCATATCATATCGGTTTGGATCCAAACAAATATAAGTAACGGTGTGTGTAGAGCAATATGAATGTGTTTCTTATTTATAAAAAAATATTATAAACCATCCTGTTTTTAGATATTAAGTTGCAGTATGCCTTTCTCTACTTTTTTGTCTGTCTCTAACGTCTTAACACCAGTATTAGGAGAAACCTTTCATATAATTTCACAAACAATTATTTCACTTATTTACCATTTTTATAAAGTCACAGCAAGATCCATAGGCCACGGTAACCACTTTCCATAATATTCACTGAATTCTTTTGTTATCTCAGCGCGATGCAAAAAGTGCTTATAAGTGGTGTAGGTAGATATAACCTTTGAATTTATTGTCTCCAGAAGGTGTCCCATCAGATACTATAGGTAATCTAAGTGTCTATGTAATAAATCTATTTCTCCGTATAAACCTACCTATATTATCGACTGCAAAATTCCAAGTACAATCAAAACTAATCCTTCAAATGACACCTGATGAGTTCAAATTACGATTCATTCTTCCCTAAGTTATGACCGCAAGTATTACCAGATTAAAATAGTAAACAGACGCGTTATGGCGTCGAAAGCCCTTCGCCCCTCACCCAGCAGTCGTTCATTCGCGCATTGATTTCAATTTGAATATTAATTGCGGAATATTATACAAAATTACATTGCTTAATATTCACCCTGGGGCGAAGAATTTTGCATATTTTTAACCCTGTGTGGACGCTTTTTGGTGCGGGTGGTGCTGATAAAAATCGCATATATTAAGTAAGTGAGGGTCGGATTTTGTACGCAGATAGTCCAGGGCTTTCATTAAAGGCGATACGGGCGAGATAGGTGCTGTATTTTATTGCTTATCCCCGACTGGACCATTCTGTACCATCTTAAAATTGTACTTAAAAGATTGGGCTTTTGAGATTTTCGCGGGCTTGTTTATGGTACTTCCGAAGGTGGCTTGATACGAGAGCGTGGTTTTGACGATTATTTTTATCAATTGTCAATCAAAGCCATTAAATTTATGTTGCATCTTTGTGCGAGATATCTTCAAAGGCTGACTTATTATCTTAAGTACTTGCAAGACGTTATTTGGGTTCTGCACGAAAATGTCTGCGATGTAATTTTGTGTTCCAATCTTATTTATTTATTTAAACTAAGGCACAGGCAGTCAGATATCCTTTACTCTTGGGAGTCAGATCACACTGCAGTTGCTCTTGTAAAATTAAAGATAAACTAAATTGTCCAGAGTGTAAGTTTTGGATGCGTTCAGAAATTGCGCTAGGATTATGATTTATGGATTACAACCTGAGTCAATGTGAAAAAATGTAAAATTGAATTTCACAAAATATTTGACATGTATTTTTAAACAATAGTAATGATGTGAATTTGGAAATCATAACAATTATCACCTTGCAACAAATGAATAAATGTCTTCGTGAACAAATGAATAAACAAGATCCTCTTCAATCACAAACAAAACCATAAACTCCCAAATTTTCCAGTCGCGTGACTTTTAATCAAGTCGCGACAAGTCGCAACATTTGACGGCTAAATATGCATTGCCTTTTTAAGTCAGATCAGTGCATGCTTAAACAGGGTTAAACGCATAAGGGGTTGATCGCATTTGACGTGACTTAATGCGATTCTGAGTTGCGACTTTATTAATATGGTAATGAATGGCTCCTGCAACCAGATGCTGTGAAGAGATTTGTGTGGCATATCATCATTTTTGGATTACATTCATTTATATATTTACTGATTTGGAACGGATATTACATGGATATAAAAAGGTTTAACCAATTAGTTGTATCCATATAACAGAAGAGCAATGAGGTGACTTCCAAAATCTTCGTAAAACAAACAAAATGCCATCATACAAATTACAATAAACAATATAAAACGATGTTTGTCTAAAAAATATAAGTACAAATATTTCACCAAAGAGCTAATTGCGATTGCATCCGCAATTGAATATATTTTGACAAAAAAGCTCTACGTTAATAAATGCTGATAATCTTGACTTCGAATCGACTTCGGAACGCAAGCAAGATTCCTTAAGTGGTCCCCTATCACTAAACTGAATGAGGTGAGAACTCAAAAAATGCACACAACCATCAGATATAACTGAACGGAATATTTATAAAATCTGATGTTCTTGACATTCTTTAAAACTTTGATGATGAAAAAGAAAGCAAGCTGCATTGAGCAACGACTAATCTTGATATAGACGTAGTATCATATTGTAAAGTTAATTTACATAATCAACATATTTTGCTATTGACTTAGGAAAAATTAACAGTAGTGCGTACACATAAGGTTAAAACTGTCAGGGACCACACAAAGTTTGTCTGGGGAAGGGCATTTAATGCTACATTTGTACACTGTATTGTACTAATAGGTTAATTTATTTACGGCAATTTCATAACTTAAACACATCGGTGGCATTTAATATCCCGTCCAATACCAAATATATACCAATCGACCATAGGGAAGCTAAAATGAGATAGGAAAATCAAGCCTGCTTTTGATTTCACCACTTTGGCAAACAAAATCAATCAAAAACCTAAATTATTTGCCCAAAGTCAAAGCCTTCGATGCAACTGGAAATAAAATTAAGATGATGATGATTAGGTCTCCAAATATGTGGTGAAAACTATAAAATGTAATCTGCAGTCAATCATTACAAGTTGTCATGCTACTAGTGACTATTAGAAACCAGAAGTGGGCAATGGAAATTCAGATCTATTTAATGAACAAAATATTCAAAATACCGTAATCGATATTATATACAACACTAGTCGTAAACAAACGAAAGAATTAAAAACTTAACACGCACAAATTCAAATAACAGAACAAACTACATTTAGACAAACATGATAGCTTAGAAATCGATTTTATGCTAATCAAACAAACTTTATCGGTATTCTTGTACATTAAACAAATAATTTTATTACGTTTAAAATGTCTTTATTTACACAGAACATTAACTAAAGCAATTTCCAATCAAATCAAGACGAGGCGACGTAAATCTGTTACGTACGGCCGGCCTGACAATAAAAACTGACATAACCGTGGGGGGTTAAACTGCTCTCAGTAGGTATCCGTTGATTGGCGATTTCAGGGTTGGTGGAGTTAACGTGGAATTTCTTTTTATTGTGCTTTTATTATGTTTTTATTGGGTACCTATCTATTTTATGTCGGCCAAAGGTCTTGGCGAACCTGGGTGCATAATTTTGCCTGATTTTGTATTTATTGCTTGTTCAAATTAAAGGTACAAGTTGAGATTATGTTGATACAATGTGAGAAATAATGAAATAGTCTAACGGATTCTATCGCGATTTGCTTTATCATTTTTTTTATTAGTGATAGGCTCGCGTTTGACCACAGTCTCATCTGTTGGTAAGTGATGATGTGGTCGACGGTGAAGCACGCTTACCTAGAAGTAGCCTGTTAATTCTAGACTTGAAGACTCCCAGGCTGTAGCATTTCGGTAACACAGTCTCAGGCAGGGCATCCCACTCTTTAGCAGTACGCACGATGAACGTACTGCCAAAACGTTTTGTGCGTATGAGTGGGATGTCTACCATTTACAGTGTTTTGCAGCTTGGTAGCTTTTAAACTAAGATAGTGGTTGTTTCATGTCTTGAAGTCCATCGTATGCATCATATATCTGAACTTTGTTTAGTTTTTGGTGATATAATTTACACAGAATTAACTTTTATTTAGATTAATTTAATTAGAATCCTTGCTTTGTTCTACTTTTTCTTTAGCTTAATAACACAAAATCCGTTACAGTATATAGTTTAATTAAATTCCGGTAAGAATTTCAATCCTTTGAAGTAATTTAATCAGACAAACTATCAATTAAGCAGGACAAACATACAAACAGTTTTATTTCAAATTCTGTTTCAATCCACATGCATAGTATAGCGTAGGTAACTACGATTAGTAGACAGTTCACACAAACATACAAACTAACAGACAGGATGATTTCATGCATTGACATCACACGCAAAACTTGACACCCGTCTCAATTTTAGATTTTTATCTTTATCTTGAGAAATAACAACCATTTTCTTATTATTAATAGACACGTAAGATAAACAGAATATCCCATGAAACTTGTTATTTTTTCAATGCAACAAAAGGCAAAAGTCGCCTACGCAACCGGTCCCAAGTACTAGGACAGCATTTATCGAAGGAGCGCTGTGTGAGGCCGTTCATACTCCGTATTTATGAACACCGTGCCGTCATGAACGCCTGGTACTCGGTAACGCTACACCGCAGTGTTGGTGATTAATAAGGAGGTTTTTTTGGTTGGCAATGGTTAACTAAAGTCGGTGGAAGATGTCTTGTGGTCAACAAGTCGTTTGGTTGGTGCTGCATACAAATTTATGACAAATAATTTTAATTTAGTAGTGTTTAGTGTTCATGTATCATGTGTAAAGATCGTAATACTTTTGTTGAACATACTTTGATAGATTATTGATTTCCATAATGATCCAATTAAATGGATTAATTTGAACAGTCTAAAGGAATCATGCAACTGTTAGACATAAACGAATTACCTACACAATCTTATAGATAGCATAGACTATGAAAAATTTTACGTCATTTTTGAATTTATTCATATCTACTTAAAACTTTACAACAAGCAAAGTAATATGAAAACGACTAAAACGAGCAAAATTTATCAAAAACGTCGACAGTGTCATCGACCGGTGCCGATCACTCGATACGCGGTGCGCCGGCGCAAGTGATACTATCATGCTCTGCGAAAATAAAATACCTCTCGTGACATGATCTTTATAAACATCAAAAAAATGTGTTCTTTTGTCGTTGGTAATTAATATTTATAATGAAGCTAAAGTTGTTTTTAAATCAAGAATTTTGTGGTGAGGTTATTTTAAAATATTGGTAGCTATAAAATTAATGGCGTTTTCATTCATATCGCTTTGGATAAACGAGGTATGAATTTTCTATGACACAAAGAGGAGATCCTACTATCGAATAGGATGATAGAAGATGTTGGGGGTACTGTATATAAATACTTTATTTTCAGAGTAGTTCAGCTTTATTGCGCTAGATGTCGCTAGATACATTATAGTATTGCTGAAAAACAATATATTATTTTACTGACTTTATAAAATAGTGCCTTTAGGATAATTACTAATAACGTAATATTAATAATTGCTAAAAAATATACTGAATTATTTTTCTGTGTTATTTAATGAAACCAAACAAACACGCTCATGAACATAATGCAGTAGCATAGATGTACTGACAGGAAAAAGAAAAGAAATGAAAAAAAAAATGAAAAGAAAGGAAAGGAGGTAAGACCTCTAGCAATAAATGTATGGAATGCAAATTGACATACATGCAACATACATCCTTAAGAATAAGAAAATTCCGGTAACGTCAATCCATTCATATACTCATAAATCACATACCAAAATTTGAATAAAAGTATTTAAAAATTGTAATATAATCTAAACCAATAAGTTTGCATCAAAAACTGCAACCGAAATTAATTTGACTATAAACACCTAGACATTTCAAGAATTCGTTAATGTCTAGAGATACCGTTGCTCAACCTCGATTTGACGTGACAACCCCAAAAGTTGTCTCCTCCGCAAATCCGATACGAATCCTAAATACTTACGGCTAATTGTTATTTGAATATCTACGTGATAGACATTATGGAACGCTTTAGTCAGATCCGTCGTCTGAATACAAATGAGCCCGAAAAGATCCCATCGATCTCTCTAATAACACAACCGTGATTGTATTTTTAATTTTAAATCAATATTTAAATAGATTTCTGTACAGTTTGCTTAAATTTAAACAGGTTTCTATCAAATAAATCACTGGATTATCAATATATTCGTAATGATATACGATCAAATATGCAAAGAAATTGAAATATTTTATCTTTTTGATATGCTTATCGTGTGAGCTAGAATTTAGAATAAAATTAAAGTTATTTTGGACAGTAGTTATTAATCGGTTCAAGGGTTAAACGTATACCAATGTGAGCACCTGATAATCATTCCACCAGTAGTGAGAAGCCATGACGCCACAACTGTCGCTACACATTACGCATCAAATTGTAATCTATTTCCAACCGTCTAATTGAGCGGCGCGACGCACCCGCGTCGTGCAGTAAACCGCGCGTTTTACGGCCGCGTACTCGCGCGACGTACGCGCCAAATAAATCAGTTGCACCGCTAATATTACTGTCAGTTGTGCGCGTCATAAACGGCTGCGGCATTTATTCACATCTAAAATAAGCAACAGTGCAGTTTTCGCGTAAGCTGCGGATTAACGAGCGATTGATGTTGCGTTTTTGGTCGCATCTTTCGGACGTAAATAAACATTATATTCGCGGTAATAACGCCTCTGATGCTGGCCAAATAGTAATTGGAATGGTCTCAGCCAACATGTTTACTGGGCAACTTAATTAAGATGGTCTATTATTTATAGTTAGTGGTATACGCCGCCGGCCAATGAGCGTTTGTAATGGATTTTATGTGACTATTTTTTATGCGATTGCGAGTACAAAGCCATGAATTTAATAATAGTCTTTTTAATTCCACTGTCGTATGCAGATGATGCGATAATTTTCTCTAGACATGTTAATTATCATAGTGATTTGCAGAATATCCAGTGTCACTATGACAGCTAATATATTTATAGTGTGTTCGATAATAAATAAGAAATTAAAATATAAATAATAATAAACACCTTTTTACTACTCGTTTCTATTGATTTACGACTTTTTATATCTTGTCCATTTATAGATCAAATTAAAAATCTATCTTATATTTTTTTTCATAAAGTTTTGTTTCTTTTAAAAGATTTTTATCTGGTAAGCTATAGGTGATATATTTATTTTCTCTTAGTTCTTTATTGTTTGAATATTAAACTTCGGTTTCAAGTTACGCTATAGATTAAAAATTCATTTTCAGCTGATTGTTGTCGATATAACTCTTCAACGTTTATTTTATTTATTTAGTTTACAACGATACTACGCACTATAGTTTTGTTAATCCTGTAAAAAATAGCCTCAGTGCTTCTATCACTAAAATATGTGACATTAAAAAAATATACCAAACCTGCCATCTGCTTCTGTCCTTACATTTATATTACTTAACCCTTGAAACACGTTCGTCAGTTTCGAGTATTTTTAACCTGCTCTAGTTAAACATAGCGGTTAATACCTAAATCTTACTTAAAACACGTTGAATTTTTGATAGTGCACTTTCAGCGGTTCTAGTAATGATCAAGTTTTCTTCATATCAATCAATTCTATACCTTTGAGTCACTCCACAGACCATGGTTCACCTACTAACATGTGCTGTCTTAACACATGTACACAGGAGGAGCTCATGAGCGCCTCTGAGAACGCAATTGAGGCAGCGGCACATTGGGCAAAAAAATCTGATATGCCACGACAGAAGAAGATTCTATTCCCATCTCTATTTCTAGTATTTGGGTGTTGACCATACGGAAAATACTTAGCTAGGAATGTGTGTAAGCAGATGTGGCGATAGCAAGAATAAAAAATTGGTTTCAGGTATGCTTTCCTAGTAATTCAGATAACTGCTGATATTATTATAGTACTATCTTCCAGTGTCTTTATCGAGAGAATATTGTTCTAGATCTTAAGATGTGTTCCAATATAAGCTAATTGGTGATTGTAACGTGCATATGTGGTACTTGTTTGATCTTGTGGACATATGGACCAGTTGTGTGATCTAATAATGTTGATTTTATTACCATTGTTTTGCCGTATGTTTGATCTAGATGAGAAATATCTAGAGTTACTTTAAACAATTTACGTATATGCATATGCTCAGGCCTTTTTCCCTCCGGGGTAGGCAGAGACAACAGCCCGCCATTTGCTTCTTCCCATACTTCACTCGCTTCCTCTACCGTCATTAAACCTTTCATGCAAGCCCGCCAGTATCGATTGCTTTTGACCTGCCCTTTCTTTATATAACTCATTAATTTTGGTCAGTGTATACTCTGCGAGGTCGACCCCGGCATGCCTGTCCACTTATACCTGTCTTACATTATTTGGTGTGTCACTTGCTCAGTATTCATTCGCTATACGTGTCCAGACCATCTTAGCATTAAATAATATTCTTTCTTCTTTTAATATCATGTTTTTGTGGACATTACAAATATCAAACGTTTATTATACTTGGTAGTAAATATCTGTTTCTACATACGCTGTGCGGTACATAAAAGCCATGTAGCTTGTGATTTTACATACAATAATGTTTTACATACAATAACCCAAGAAGGAAAGCCCATAGAGGTATGCAAAGACAACATCTATCCACTTGCTGCTATGTTAGCATACGAGTACGTCTTTTAACTTTTCTACTTTCATACATGCTTATTGATTGTGGGTTTCTTAACCTAACCTTTTCTTATACAGGAAACGAGATTGTAAGATAGACTATTATTTATGATCTAATTTTCATTTTAATCCTATCCTTTCCTAAAACTAGTCAAAAACATCATTAAAATATCTATCGAAAATAAATTTCACTGCACATTGTTATAGTTCAATTGACATTCTCGTTACTAAACAAAATGAAGTGCAAAGTGCTTTCAAGATTTTCCTTAAAAGATAATTAAATACGAGATGAGCACTTAAAATGTTGGATGTGTTAAAGAAACAACGAAAATTATACATTAATCGATATAGTAGAAGACATTATTTAGTCATAAAAGTAAGTCTTCTTCAACCTTCTTCTTCAACCTAGCGTTAATCCCAGTCGCATCTAAAGCTTTCACCTCGGAATCTGGAGTCCGCTTTACCAACCTTAGCTGCGGATTTGGCTGGACCTCGGTATTTTCCATGAAGCGACTACCATCTGACCTTCACAACCCAATGGTGACATTAGGCGATATCGAAGCATTGCAGCTAGACCGTTGTTGTTTGACTTTTTAGGGCTCCAACTACCCGTAACGACTGCCATATATGCTTGTATGGCAACCGGGACCGACGGCTTAACGTACTCTCCGAGCCACGAAAAGACCAATGAAAATAACCATATTCATGCATACAAATATTTGCACTGAGCGGGGATCGAACCCGCGCCTCCACAAATTGTGTTGAAGAATATTGATAGGGCACCGAACGGTCTACGAAATACACGCCTAATTTCAAACGACACATGTGTGAGCTTCAATTTATATAATTTCATTGGTTTGGTCACTAGCATAGCATGTCGTTTATATGGCGATGTTCGTCTGATCGGCCGCACCCGCTTTTGTTCTAATTTTATTGAGTGCTAAACGCTGCCCGCGCGCATGTCGGGACGTCTTTAAAATGTAAATTTATGTTGAATCGCTGTGATTTACGCGCCCCCTCTAATGATCTACAAAGTTCTTTGAAATCGTCGCGAACTGACAATGTTTGCACTCACATCTAGAGATAATCTTGATGCATTTAAAACGTTATTTATTTTACGTTTGCCAGAAACGATCTTCGTAGAAACTTGGCTACCTGTTTTGAGGTTAGAAAGTTAATTTTGTAAACGAAAGAGGCTATCTGTTATGTTGTTTGGACTTACTTGACACTAGGTAATGTTGTCAAGACAGTTCTCGTGAGAATTATTCTCGTTTGTGTGCGAATTTCTCGAAAATCTTGCATCATATGGACCGAATTGGATGTTGATGAAAGGACTTTAACGTTATTTTAAGCTTGATGACAGCATATCTCTATAAAACGCGTTTTATTTCTTGCTATGACGAATATTTTCTTTAACATAAGTATTCTTGGAAGACATAAGAAATATTTAACAAGGACAATTCCTTTTTTTGTAATGTAGTAAAGCAGATGACTACCTACACTACTGACTACAGATAGATGAGGTGCCTCGGAGAGCACGTTAAGCCGTCGGTCCCGGTCGCCATATGAACATCTATGGCAGTCGTTATCGGTAGTTGGAGCCCTGAAAAGTCCAACAACAACGGTCTAGCTGCAATGCTTCGATATCGCCTAATGTCACCATTGGGTTGTGAAAGTCAGATGGCAGTCGCTTCACGGAAAATATCTAGGTCTAGCAAAATCCACAGTTAAGTCTGGTAAAGCGGACCCCAGACTCCGGGGTAAAAGCTTTGGATGCGATTGGGATTAACGGTAGTTTGAAGAGTAAAGCAGATGAGAATTACAATAACATATTGAGGTACTTCTACGGGCAAGTACAGGCAAGTATAACGAACGAATAAACAATGTAATGTAAATAATAACACAAACAGGGTGAGTCCACCTGCCGTGTTCACAAAAGTACTAGGCGCGTATACATATTGAGGAGATGGGCGCACGGCGCGTTTGCATGCGATGTTCAATTACGAACACGGAATATGGAATGCATTATAACTACTATATTGTTATTCTCTCCGGGTGAGCGTCATATGATTGTTTCCGTGTTCTAAATGCGCAGGTTTCTGAGGAAGAATTTTATGTGTGTGTGTCTGTAAACATAGATACACAGCTTATTTATGTAGGTAGGTACTTAGAAATAGTAGGTATTGTATGTGATCAACCATGTGTAGAAGTGAGGTTATTCTTCTTTCTTTAGAATCTCATAAAGGTGTTTGTAGTTTACACACAAGTCATGTTACTTCTTGTTAATTTGGTTTAATAAACTGTTAGTTACTTAGGAATTAATGTAGTAGATATTAATGAGTTTTACCAAGCAGTTGTCAGATAAGTTCCAATAATAATTTCTAAGAACATTTAAATAATTCTATAATAATCAAGTTTTATAAACCATAGAATCATAAACATATTTCATATAAGTCTACCAGGCAAACATAAATCGAAAGGAGATAGCTAGTATTTGAAATTACATAATGTTGCCAAGTAATAAGCAATAATTTCCTAGCGGATAATAGTTTCACGACAGCGACATCTATCGAAGAGTAGCGGTACACGTCGATAAATCTATAGACACTAAAATAGTTATGATTAGAATTGGCTAACTGTGGTTGGAAACATTACGCTTGAGGCAGTGTAATTTTCAGAACTATGTGTTATTAATATTTTGCTACATTACTTATTTAATGATAATAACAGTGAAACGTTATTATGATTGTTGAAATGAAAGGTAATTTGCTAACTAAAGACTTGTGCAATCAATCTTTAAAGTTCAACTACTGGACAAAAGACTTTGTATAATTAGAAAGGTGCTAGTATGATATTGCGTAGCGATAAGCTAGGATTATACAAAGATCCAAATGGTCATTGTCAGACAATGGTCTCATTACCATGGATGCTCAAGAAAGGAGTAAAGGCAGGAAAATGAACCCTGGACTCCGAGGTGAATCTGATGTGACCGGGACTAACGCACAAAATAAATTTTATTCCGCGCACGCTTAGGCTGTGGAATGATCTCCCTGCCGTGGTTTTCCCTAGCGACTACAATATGGGGTTCTTCAAGAAGGGCATTAGAAGGTTTTTGCGGGGTCGGCAGCGCGAGTGTGATGCCCCTGGTGTTGCACGCGTCCCTAGGCCACGGTGACCGCTTCCCATCAGGTGGGCCGTGTGCTTGTCTGCCACCTAAGTGGTATAAAAAAAAAAAAAACAAAAATGATGAAAAGAAAATCGCTTCAGCAATACGTTAATTATGCGTACAACTAAAGAGTGGAATGCCCTGCCTGAGTCTGTGTTTCCGGAAGGCTACAACCTGGGAGTCTTCAAGTCTAGAGTGAACAGGTTACTTCTAGGCAATCGTGCTCCACTGTCAACCACATTATCACTTACCGACAGGTGAGATTGTGGTTAAACGCGAGACTATTACAAAAAAAAATGGTACCTAGTGTAGAGACGATAGATAGAAAGTGGACCATTACAAGGTGAAATGTTACGTATTTCATTCTTTTTTATGTTAGACACGTCAAAATGACTTTACCTCGCTTGATGGTAAGCTAATAAATTCTTAGGACCGGAAGTCACCACTTTACACACCGATAATGCTATAATGGTGGCCTTCAGCTTGACGGGTTCATCAAATGCTTTTTCACGCCCCGCTTAAAGAACCCGGGACTATAAGAGTAAGGAAACACATGCGCTGGTAAAGACTTCCCAAAGTACTGGTTGAATCTTGGCTAGTTCCCCAGTAATTGCGTATATTACATTTAAGCGTTGGTAGCTAAATGGATAAGGACACGGCCTATTCTCAAAGGTATGTTCGAATCCAGACAGACAATACCAATGTGAATTTCACTTTGTGGAATTTAATTAATATTAATATTAATTTTTGTATATTATGTGCTAATCACATGATTTACCATCTGATGACGGTGAAGGAAAAACATCGTGAGGAAACCCACATGTCCTAGAAGAATTTCTAAGGACATGACCGATCCACCAACCCGCATTAGGGCAGTGTGTGTGGATTAAGGTCTAAACCCTCTCAGCTCTCTCGTTAGCGGAGAGAAGACCCGTGCCCAACAGTGGGACATAAATGGGTTGCTATTGTTAGCACTACACGTCTACTCTACTTGTTGTATGTTCGTTTAATACTCATTTCCATTTCGACACATGAACACTAGTTTTCTCATGACAAAGCACGTTGCGGTCACAAAACGGACAAAGCCGCATCTAGTTATCAGTTTTTATGCCACATTTGTCAGTTTTATTTACACTTTTTTATATTTGCGTCTAACTACTTATGTTCTGCGGTTGCGGTTGCATTTGAATTAACGTCTGGTGTTGTAAGAATGACAAATAATACGAAGTGTCGATTTGAAAATTATGTTTGTGTTTATATTCATTTTAAGCCATTTTAAAATGAATAATGGAGGCTGGTTAAAAAGGATAGGCAAATTTTAGGATGATTTACGATTGTATAGAGGCACAACCTGAGGGCTAAGTCTTGTAAAAACTCAGTCTCAGTCTAGTCTCGAGTTCATGCTAGTCTCCCAAATGTCAAAAAAAAAATTCTTGTCACCAAAAAAATATATTTTTTTTATATTTGACAATTTTTTATTCCATACGGTTAGTCTAGTGTTAGGTATACCTACATGGGAAATCGCGACAGCCTATCTTGTTGGGTAGGTATAAAATATACCTACCTAACAGTTAAGACTGCATCGTTACAGACAAGACTGTCTTAAGACAGACTATTATATATCTGCAGAAACAAAACAGAGCTGTATATAACCTACAAGTCACGTCATGACAAGTATGTCTTAAGATTCATATCTCAAGTTTGTCGCAAGAGTGCCATGTCTCAAATATGTCTTAAGACTGGCTCTCTAATATGCGCTCAGCCTTATAACACGTGTGTTACAAGTGCCTCCATATACGCCGATATTAAATTTGTAAATCTATAAATACGTGGACCACGTTAGGTATTGATTTAATAGTTACACAACAACCACGTTCAGGTAATCTGCGTGATTATTTCAAATCACCGACACATTACATTAGCCGTAATCTCCAGTAATGGCGGCACAATGTTGCCAGCCGCCGGCGTCCCGCCGAATTGTGGGAGAATGCATAACTACCCAACAAGACACGGATCAAATAGATTTTAATATTCATGGAAAATGTATTTAACGCATACATTATTTAAATGAAAAATATCATCATATTTAAAAATGACAGCAACATTGATAGGATAAACATCAATTTCTAACGAGTTTACATTATTCATTATTCACACATTAAACAAATATTTACTTAAAACCCTTTAGTATTTTATTCGAGATTCAAGCGGTAAGGACAGAATTGATATTGACAGCGAGGCGGGAAAGCGCGAAGGCGGCCATGACACTTTTTTCTTTTTAATCCAAAGTGTCATAGTGGACGGCGAGTGCATTTTACGCCAGTGTCGGATAAAATTATTTATTTTTTTAATCCTCGAATTACTGAACGAATGAGCATACAGTAAGCAATTACAAACTCTTTATTTTTATCAAGTATCTACTTTCATACGCGTCTCCTTGATCACCAGTTTGGCATGAACCTCAAATTATATTCCTGTTATTTTTTATCCAAGTCTTTATACGGATTACGTCTCGATCGGAGTTACGCGTTTCAACTTTAAATAAAAATAATATAATAAACATGACCGTAGCGAAAAAGCAATAAGACGCACGTCAGAAATAACTTGAATTACAATTTTAATCTTGTCAAATCCGAGTTTTTATTGTGATCAGCGGTCCTCGTACGGTGGACATAATTTTCGTTTTCAAAGTTTATTTAATAAGGAGTTCTCGCTATAAGAAATCATATTAAAGTCGGCCGCGCCCCGCGAGGGTTGGGGGCCTCGTATAAATTCGCGATTTTTATATCCACCTCATTATTATTTTTGAACGTTGGAAACGACCGCTTATGAATAAAAAGTTGACTTTATATTGATGCAAAAATATTGTTAACCGGCAAAAAGTTATCGGTGAGAGCTGGAGGCTCGTGCGCGGGACGGTGTGTCTACTGCCCTTTATCGGCAACATAAAATAATTTAATAAGCAAAATACCGCAGCGCAGCGTCACTCACTGAACAAAACGGCAATAAAAACAATCACAAATATCTTCGTACCATCTCGACGGAATTAAAGATCGGTTAACTTGCTAGTCGAGTTGAAATTGGCTACCGGAGATAAAAAAAATGCTCTCAATCATTATTGAATATGAGCAACATTCCTCACATAGCGTATCTATTATAAAACGCCTGTTTTCCATCATAACTTTTTTGACGGAACGTTTATTTTAAGTAGATGGGTATTTTTATCAAATTACTATAATTTTGGTCAAACAAAACTACGAGCTGTCAGAATTGACGTCGGTAAATCATCGACTTGACCCTTTTTTGTTACCTACTTTAATAATTTCGTTAAGGGCTTTTTAAACGGGCCGCATATTTGGAATAGCTGCTGGTACTTTATGATCCAGATCATTTGTATAGGAATTTAAATGGGATCGTTTTAAAATTGGATTACAATAAAAATCGAAAAACGCCATGAGAATTATTTGAGCTATTCAAACATCTGGACGATGGTGACGGAATCAAAGTCGGCTATAAAAACTCGACTGGAATAAAGTGTATTGTAGTTGGACAACAATGCGAGCTAATGAGTGCGCATCAATCGTCCAAACTCGTAGGAAAACAAACATAATTAAATCAAGATAGGAAATATAAAGCGGAAACTATTAGGTGCAGTGCGTATCGCCGGCCGCAAGCCGCGAGTCGCCGATAGCGCTTCAGATTTATACAATATATCTCATTATTCATATCTCAACAAAGAGGGGCATAAATTACGCGGCCCGAAAATATCTAAATCCTAATCCATTCGCCTCGCTTGTCCCCGACTGAATCCGATTTTAAAATATTTATGAAAAGGCAACAAAAAAGTTAAAAAAACACGAGTCCAGAGACAGAATTAAAAATAATAAAAAAAATACATAAGCCCCGAGAGCGAACGTCGGAAAAAAGTTAAAATGATTGTAGGGCATCTCGATGTGGTGTTGTTTTTTTCTGAACGTATCCCCGTTTCATTAGATTCGTTTCAATTCTGTCGGGATTAGTCGGAGAAAGGTCTCTTAAGGATAAAATGCGATGTCCGTTGATTTATAAAGATCCTCTCTTTCGGGCGATGGGACATAATTAATTGTTCACCGTGATCTATCGCCGTGTTTTTTGTGTACCGGGACTAGCAGGTGCTCTTGGTGGAAATTTAACGGATTGTTGGACGGCTGAGGCAGGGCCGTGTCGTATGAATGGTCTGGTGGACCGTCACGTGGTGGGCTGAGGGCGGAGGGCGCGGTCCACGTGCTCGGGCACTGTTCGTGACAGCTCCCGAAATTAGTCACGTGGCCACTAATAGCCCCACGACTAGGGGTGCGCGCACTCGCCGTTTTTTTCCGGCTCTCGTACGGTTGTTTACAACAGTTGGTGGCTATCGATCCGCCGCCCGGATATAGACGTAAATACGGCGTTATTCATCGAGTGAAGGCCCGTTGTTTGTTCACCGCCCCTGGTTTTGTCGTCTCGGCTGTTTTCCATCGATTTTCCACCGGACGGTAACGTACACCGGTGCTCTGTGAGCGGTGTTATGTATTTCTGGGAATTGAATGCGATTTTGTATGTAATCGGTGGTGGTATCGGCGGGGCCTCATCTCGCGGCCGCTGTGTCGGCATGTGTGGTGCGTGGTGTGCGGCGCGCGCGTGTGTGCGTCCGGCTCTCGGGGCGCACTGCTCGATTAGCGCGGCCGGCACCGCCACGCCGCCTGATTGGGCCATCCATCACCGCCGCCGCCCGCTCCGCCACCCTCCGGCCCTGCGCGAGCCCGCAGCCAACTCTCCTCCCTACGCACGGGGCGCGAAGGTTTCTTTTCCGGCGCGCCGTCCCCGCCGCGTTAATGCTGCGACGCGCGCAACACAGATCGAGGCGTATTTTTAAGACGGATACTTAGTGCGTTACATTATTATACTTTTGTTTTTTTTTTGGTCGCGGGCGTGTAACCCACACGCTCCGTGTTTTCATATGGCGGCCGGGTCGACGCACCGCTCCGGTTATGATACCGAATGCCTTTAGATTTTTGATTGAGGTTTTATTTTATTTGGTGCGACGCTGGGGCCGATTACGTTTCTCGTATTCGTTTACCGGTCGGTCAGTTTTTGTTTCGACGCGTTTCATTGTTCGTAACGAGATCGATTCTAGCGATAAGCCATCGGCTTTAATGAAGACGTGGGTGTGCTTTAGTTTACTGAATCGCAGACCGAAGCTACTTATTGCAATCATAAAAAGCCAGTGTTTGACATACATTGACATTATATTGTCACTCGAAAGGTTGTCCAATGTCCAGACTAAACAAGGAAATTTCTAATGTTCTTGGTCCAGACACATCAAACTGATTGCATATTTCAATAAGAAACCATTTTTAAACCAAGATTTAGAAGCAGCAGAAAGATCCTAAGGTCTTAAAACCATTAACAAACGGCAAAAATAGACCATCTTAATCTGGGAAGTATGTAAAATGAAACCTTCCTACTTAATATTAACATTAAAACTGAATCACCCAAAAGCTTTGAAGCTTTTACTTCATCCTCTCCAAGAAATTCCACAATCACACTTGCTTAATCGACGTTAAACCATTTATTATAAAACGACCTAACCAAAACACGATTCCTATCCTTCAAGTACCTAACATAAGTTTTAATACCATTCCGTTCTAGCTGTATAAACAATCGAAGTAAACTTTTATTATCATCAATGAGCCTGATCATTTTTATTTAAGTATTTCATGTCGATCTGCTCGTAAAAGCCGTGTCGCACACGACATAGTATAACTCAATAACCGCTAAGTTTACGGAAGTGAGTGAGGGCACATGTTGTGCTCGTAAAAGCGTCGTAAACCCAGCAATATTAATAATGAGTGCCCATTTAGTCGATATCTTCTTGGTCGCATTGAAAAATTGTATTACGCTTGCAATTTGATAATTTTGTTGACGCATTAATCGTATATAAACATTTATTTTACTTCTTGGCGTACCTTTTGAAGGAGGTAGGACACGACGGACTGAGTAATCTGACTGGGGTAGTACCTCCGCCCTACAGAGGACCGCGGCCATAATAACAATTGTGTTGTGTTCCCGGCGGTAAACGTAGGGTAGCCAGAGTCGCTCCTAAACTCCCCCTACCCAGTGTGCTTGTCTGCCACTTAAGTAGTGAAAAAAGCTGTAGCATGTCCCGGTGGTCCTGTGCGTGAGAACACAATTTGTAGGCACGAGCCTCGCTGCCTGACCTCTGAACTTAGTCCATAGCGTTATTGTATGCTTATAAGCAGTAAACTTTACTTTAAATAGGGAACATGACAGTCTTTATTGTTCATTTGAAACTGTTTTATAAACCAGGACTGTTAGTATGACTGCATGTTTCATATAAGGAAGAGACACAATCGAATTAGGACTTAAATAGCAACCAAAAAAAACATAACAGATTAACGACCTGTAGAAGAATCCAGGGTTAGTTCATTAGCAGGTTTTTTTTATAACTATTTAGTCGACCAGATTAACCGCACCCCGCCTGATGGTAAGCTGAGGTGGAGTCCAAAAAGTAGTTGGTCACAAGGGATGCCCTTAGAATAGTGACCTCTACCCAGACGACAAAATGCGTTTTCACGCCCCGCTTAAAGAACCCGCAATTATAAGAAGATTGAGAACAACCAGGAATTTGGTCAATCCATTTGACAAACTTAGCGAAATCAACAAAGAAAATACCTCGTAAAGGGATGGAAACTTAATACATAGACTTAGAAACTGGTAAGTACTTACTATACAGTTTCTACAGCATACACGTACCTAGCTATAAACTAGCGTGAAGTACATTCTACATGATGTCAAAACCTAGAGGTGCGTATCTATCAACATCTTAGGCCTTACAATGTAATATCTTATCCCACGTTTAGACTCCACAAGCGGTTATTTAAATTGCCCAAGAGTCCAGCCAATACTCCGAGAGTAATTTAAGTCTAGAAAAACTGGTTTCAAGTGAAATTTGCGTGGAATCTCATCTTGATCGCAATCGACATACATCCACTCGAGGCAATGCTAGAGTTACTGAAGATATCGATGTTGCTATCCGATTACCGGAGTATTCGGATATTCATATTTAAGTAAATAAAACGTACAATCACGTTTCTTTCTTATTAGGATCCTGTAATACAGGTTTATTGGAATATATTATAATTAGTGACGAAGGCTATATTATTCAGCAACATTTTGCAAAATAATTCCAAAATACTTACTCTAAAATTACTGATTTATATCATACATTTCAAACTCCTAAATTAATCAGCAAATGGATAGATGTAATTCCAAACCTTAAAAGTTATCAATTATTGGGTCTAGGACCACCAAGTACATAAATGATACTAGTTTTCTGTATAGTTCTGAAGTAGCAAACGAGCACATAGTTCAGTGCTAATGGTAAGCGGTTACCATACCTCATGAACGCTTGGGACGCTTAAATGGAATGGACAAGAAAGTATTCTATATCAAAAGTTGACAATAATGGAAAGTGATATGCATTCACGTTCTCAAGCGAATCTAACACCAGAAGAGGATATTACCACTAAATAGCAATATTACTGATATCAATACATCCGGCAATAAACTTGCCGGATATGAACCTAAACTATTATCTGTCCCATCTCTAGTTAATAGAACGCCATTATGTTTGCGAACGTAATAAAGTACATAACCGCTTGGTCATTGTGCCAGACTTGATGAAGCCACGAGTGCAATTTTCGCGCGAGCCTGACCTCGCAAAGAGATCGCATCGAGGACTACAGCTTTAAAAGGTTCCAGCAAAATGAGCGTCCGGAGACCACTAGTAATACTAAAATGCATTTCTGCGCACGGCGGCGGGCTTTGAGCTTCACCAAACGTAGATTGAGATTAACGAACCCATAACAATTTAACCCAAAAACCTTCTCAACTAAGACTCAGATCAGTTTCTTCGGTCCACGGCACTTACGACGTTTTGTTCTGAGATAGTTGCTAACGAACAACGATTCCCGCTCTAATTTGCGGACATGGCGAGCGATCGATCTCATTGGATTTTTGAAAAAGAACCATCGAAGCACCTTTTGAGCTGAGGCACAAATTGAGCAATTTAGTGCTCGCCCTTTCACACGCGTGTAGAACAACGCACCCATCTCACTCTGGACCTTGCATCCTAAATGAGAATATTAAAAATTAGTTGGTTCATGTTTAGGCCGACCCGCCGTGTAATTATGGGCGCGCTCTGTTTGACAAATGAGTTTGAGGAACGCTGGAGACAAATCAATACTGAACGAACAAAAAATGGAGGCTTTCTAATTAGAAATATTAACTACGAAAATAATTTGATCGAGATTTCATAACGTGCAAACATTGAACTCTAAAAATATTTTCAGTCCATTCTCTTACGTATAGATAAACGTATCTACATATAAAATGATAGCTGTAGCCGACACCGAAGGGCTCATTACTTGAAATAAAACAGTATACCTACAGTGTATCGCGGCACAGTCATGCGTCATTATCAACGTATTGTTTTTGTAACTAATTTAGGTAAAAACACCGTTCGAGCGGGCAACCCTGTCGAGGCATTCCAACGCGCCCCGTCGCCATGGTAACCGTCGCGCCGCGCCACCCACTCAACCGCCGCCCACAACACAAACAAATAACAACCTTATTTTTCACACAGCAGAACTTTAATCGCTAATACAGCCAAATGAAGTTATAACCTTCTTTTACGACGCATCACTGCAATCGTCGATACCCAATCATAACAATGAAATTGCGACCTTAAAGTCTACCAGTAAAGTGCCATTCCGAACGCGCAAACGACTTAAGAATAGCGACCTAAGGAATTGTTTTATCTCTTTCGCACGTCGTAAAGACATGGTCGCGCTATCCCGCTCGCGTGCCGAATCCTTTCTTGCTAAAGACGGAATCGATACATTTGATATTTCTCTTTCTGGCGCACTTTTTGTTCCAATTGTTGCCACTGTTAATCCGTCTTTGGTAGCGTTAGTTAGATGGAAATCATAAAATGTAACTCTCGAATATATTGGACGAATATTCTTTGTGTCTGATTATTCTCTAAATATTATCAGACAATGATAATTCTTTTGTTTTCTTGACGGCCGAACGTGCAAAATACGGTAATTGATATAGTGTAATGGAAACGGGCAATGACGGTGACGTATAAAACAAGAAAGAGATAGACGTCTAACATTGTACACGAGAAAGTGAGATGGTAATCACACTACGCGGGTGTTGTAACGATGCATGTGCATTATCTAGTTAGGGTAATTGTAACTTTAACGCTATTACAATAAAGTTTAATATAGATTATGATCAGAGATACATAGTACTTGCTACTATTCGATAGATGGCGTTGTTGTATCGAAACAAAATTTTAGTTAGACTAACTAACTTATAATGTACTCGTAATCATAAACAAGAATTTTTGAATTTAAAAAACGTCAAATAGAATTCTGCTAAGTTTGAATTTAGAATAGAACTTTTTTTTTAGACTTTTTTTCTCAAATTCAAAATTGGAAGCCCATTTTGACAGCTGACAATGTACGGCCAAGTTTACGGAAATTCCAGTAGGTAACATATCCACGTATATTTTAGGTTTATTATTTTTTATACTTAAGTAAATCTTTCAATGGCGACCTTGCATCGAGATGACACAAAGATCGTATTCTCGATAACATTACATGATCGATGGGCTGTCAAGCGTGCGTGCGCGCCGCAAACATACGATATTCATCCCGGTACTCGATACAATCGAACATGCGTTCCGATACTTGAAAACACTATTCTTTGTGCCATAAAGTCGATATTTCGATATTTGATAGGTACCTACTAGTGATGGGCTGACAGATGTAAATGTCATTAGATTTTTCGTCGGCTCATTACTGAGAATCGATTTGAACTGTCATCGGTATGTTTGCTCATTTCAAATTAGAATCGGTGTTTGAATAAATGTTTTGGAATATGATTAAGTTTTTGGTTTACTTTAATCATCGGTAGTTAAATTTGTCAAGGAGTCGACCTTACTATTGATAGGTCCCGGGTTCGAATCCTGGTCATTACAATATCAACGTGAACCCGCTCCTAACAAGCATTTTTAGCTTAGTTTTGCGGGAATACTGGTCATGTCGGTTCCTACTACTCTATTTTTTTTTACAAGGAAATGTCTTACTTGATGGTAAGTGGCGAAAGGTAACTTTTAAATGCAAAGTTTTCTCTTAATTTATAACTAAATAAAAAAAATCTGGTTAGAACTTGGCTGTGGCACTATCGCGGCCGTCAGTGTCTACCAGTGTTGCCATACCTGGGTACTCACCGGGGCTCCCCAGAAACACAGAGGAGTACACCCGCCGCGCCACGTCGGGGGGAGATGACCACTCACGACGCGATGGACACCATTTGCCTGAAAAAAAAAAAACAAATTAGGTTAAAAAACCTGTCAAGTGCGAGTTGGACATAAAGGGTTCCGTACCATCGTAGGTACAAGATATGACATTAGGTACTTTATGCTTACATTAAATTTACCTATTTACATTACACGATGCGCATCTGGCATTTTGCGTATCTGACATAGGGCGTATAATTCGTGGGTATATTAGGTAGGTACATACGGCAAGACATAGGTTTTAAATTAGATACTTTTTAAAAGAGAAAGATAACAGGAACTAAAGAGATGGCCTCTGTGGCGTAACGGTAGTGCATTCGACTGCTACGAAAGGGGGCGCGGCCGGTTCGATTCCCGCTCAGTGCAAATATTTGTATGCATGAATATGTCTATTTGCATTGATCTGGGTGTTTCTATGTAAGTACGTAATGTATGTGAGTGTATGTGTGTAGACTTGTTCGAATAAGCAAATGGGCCGACTCTAGTGTCATCAGTTGTATTCTTTAACGCGTTCCATCTATAGATTTTATACGTCCATGATAAATAGGTTAATGAACTTTTATAAACAGTGTAAGTTCCTAGTATAAAAAAAAAACATAAATAAAAATTAGAATTAAAAAAATTTACAATAGCTTGTTGCCAGTTCAAAAAAAGAAGTTTAAAATATTAAACAGTCTGTGGTTAATAAGATAATTCGTAATCTGTACATAAACGGTACAATATACTTCATTAGCATTGTTTGGCTTTTAAATAAACAAACGTAGGTACCTACTCGTTTCTAAATGTTCAACTTCGAAAAACATTCAAATATACAAAAATACAATTGATGTAAATTATTGTGTATACAAAAATACAAACGATGTAAATTTGTTAATTTCTGAACGAACATTTAAAAAAATATAATTAGGTACGCTTTGTTGCAAATTGTCGAAATTATAATAATTTTCAAAAAAATTGTAATTTAGTTGTGTCTATGCATACATTGGAGATATTAAAAAAATTCTTGGGTTATAAATGACGATTCTGAATACAATAATATTTTTTTGGAACTCTTGTTTGTTTATTCGTGATGGATGTAAAACTATTGAAGAAAAACGATGCACAGATTTTGATGCGGTTTTTTCACGAGATGGCGTGTGGTTCAAATCCGACATAACAACCCCTACTAAAAAAAGGGCGATAAAATAGTGTATCTTAGTCGTAGTATTTTCACATTTTAGTACCTATAGAGGTACTAAAATGTGAAAATGGAAACCTTAGATTATCATATTACCAAAGACGAATCGTCTTTGATATTACTTAATAATCTAAGATGGAAACATTGTTTTATTTTGAATTTTCTCAAATAATTTAATCTTTTCCAGAATGTAAAAAATATCCAAAAACCACTTCAAATTTTGAAATAATCGCGGACAGACAGTGAACTTTCTTTAGAAGTCGATTAAAATGGAATATGGTAGGTGTCTCTGTACACAGGTTAAAAAAAAATTCCGACCTTACGTCGTCATGACGGGTTAGTTGGTTCAAATAAAAAAAGTTTGAATTGGAAATTAGAATGACACATTTTTATTTCAACGGCCATTATTATCTACACCTGCAATGGAAAACATCGTAACTCAACTTTTATTGATTTTCAATTGCAGTCTTAATTAAATCAAACAACATTATATTGACAGTAAAATTTCTGAATAATTAAGTTTCAATGGACATAAATTGACAAACTCTGTGGCGTTGCGTTCGACTGCTATGTCAGAGGGTTCGATGCCCACCTAGTGCAAATTTTAATATTTTTGGCATTGGTTTGTGTGTTTCTATGTTAATATGTATATCCGCATTCAAATGCTTTAAAATAATTGAAATTTATAAAAAAAACCAAAATGTTCTAGTGGTTTATTTTAGCTTATACAATGGATATGGAGATACAATATTACATGAATGCGTAACTTAATTAATAGAATGTAGGTAAAGGAAGTGACTGCATAAAATAAAAAGTGAGCGTCGAAAAATTTCTAAATTTAAAAAAAATATCTTTAAGTAATTTAATTTGGAATTAATTCCAAATTAAGTTTGAGCAAATTTCGAACAGAATATAGATTAGCATCAACAATTTTTAAAATAATTACGAAACAGTAGTTTACTGTTTCTTTTTTTTAATTTAACATACAATAATATTATAATAGTTTTTTTTCGACAGTGCTACAGGAAGTACAATTTAAAATAAAACTACTTATTTAAAAAGCTACAATCATAAAATCTAGACAATTAATTTTTACGAGGTCTACTGTAAAATTTATTATAATATTTATTAATATATTTATGGTAATTTAGATAATTAACAAGCCGTTTTATTTTCTAGTTTATCTTATATATTTATAAATCTACAATAATAATGAAGTAAAAGAGTTTGTTTGTTTTAGCGCGTGATCTCTCAAAGAGCAAGTAATATTTGAAAAATTATCTTTATATTCATAACTATGCATAACCTAGTTTTTAGGAAAGGTTATGGGTTATTTAACATCACGCTTCGGCCCTACAGAGCAGAGCAGAGCGATAAGAAAAAAGCATAATAAAGTAGGTGAAATCTGCTATCTACTAAATAAATACTGACAATGTTATTTTGAAGTAATTAGTATGTTAAAATTGTATTTTTTAAAGTAGCATGAGCAGTTAAAAACTTCACAAATTGTCTTTTACTAAGCTGGAAATATAATTAAATAGACAAAAATATCAGCTGTCCAAGACTTTTCTGTATAGCTCAATTGATAGAGTATTCTCACTAGAAAGGAACTGTCACAGGTTCAAATTCCGTTTTTACAAAAAGCCGTCGGGCAAATTGTTGTTAAGTAAGTAATGTTCTTCACATGCGATGGCGACATCGTTTTTTCAACCGTTTTCGATTTCAAAAGAAAAAACCTGCTACATTAAGCTCTCCCCGCCTATCTAATGGATTCGTCCAACTCTCTCAGGACCCCAGTGTCATTACGCAAAAAAAAAACATACAAAAAATACAAAAAAATACACGACAACTCAAAAAAACACCTCCTGGGAGAACGAAGGTGTTGCCCGCCCCTAGTCTTTTCTTACCCCAAAAATAAGGGGAGGCAATATCATACACCATTAGCAATTTCGCTACTTTTTTAACGGTGTCACACTGTATATTATTGTGTACGGTAATATCGCGGGACTCGCTGCGAACGACATTGTCGAGCATCGAACGTGTAATCAACAACCAACATTTTACAAAAAATGGCAAACACTGCTCATTTTGAGTGTTTTAATTGAAAAATAATACGTTATACGAGTGCATCACTACGGGGGGGCGCCATGTTTAAAAAGAACGCGCGCAACATAATTTTCTCCCGCTTTGTGTTCCTTTTTCGAAATTCGTAATTCGAACAAAAGCTCGCGCGGCGCAATGGTGCATGCATGATTGATAGCGGCGCGGTGACGCGGCCGACGCACACACCTACACTCTCGAACAAATAAAAACCCTTGACCTCTGTTCCAAACTCGAACATCCTCAAGTCTACTGTTATCCTGGTACTTTTATAACTGACTAGCTTTTGCCTACGACTTCGTTCACATAAATACAATTGAAAAATAGGGTCATTAACACTGTGAAAAGCTCAAGTCTCTTTTTTCATATGACTTCACCTCGCCTGATGGTAAGCTAAAGTCTCATGAATAATAGGTCACCATTACATACACCGATAGTGCTATAATGGTGACCCTCAGCTTGATGGCCTTTTTCATTTCCATCCTTTTTCATTCCCTTGGCGTGGCCTATGGACGTATGCCACGCCAGGAGAGTCACACTCGTGCTGCATACCCTGTAAAAATCTTCTAATCATCAATCAGGAATCCATGCAAAATCGTTCATCCGTTTTGCATGAAGTGAGTAACAAACATTCAGACATCTAAGCTTTCACATCCATAATATTAACAGCAAATTGCATTCCCTATAAAAAAAAACTTACTCAAAAAATATAAAGTAGAATTACATCGTCGAGTAAAAAAGCGAAAATTACCCCACAGCACAAGTTAACGCCATAAACAAATACTAAAAATCTTGTAACCGAAATAAGGTGGTACTCTAAATAAGAATTAAAGTGAAATTGCTGAGGTGTGGGCCCCCTGACACCAGCCGCATTAGTGGGGTGCCTCGCTACGATATTCATAATGCGAAAAATTGTAATAACCTGGCGAATATCAGGATAGGGCAGGCTCCTTATAAATATATGGAGGGAAGACGGGGGATTTGCCAGCGAAATTGTCTAAATATGCCGGTTACGAACCCAGTTGTAGGTGACAGAAATAAAAAATTATATTATGTGTGCTTAAGTTGAAAGTGTTTTAACGACAAATGGCAATTTTTTTTTATATTGGATACGTCGACATAACTTCACCTCGCCTAATGGTAAGCAAAAGATAACGTCTCAGGACCGGGGTCACTACTACATACGGTTATATAATGCAAATTGGTTGTAACGTGCTAAGTATAATTTTATTATAGTGACAAGCCATAAATTCGTCCGCGTGGTTTTAGATTTCTAGATTTTTTTAATGTAGCCTAAGTTACCCCTTGTTACATCAGCTATCTGTAGTGAAAGTCCCGTCAAAATCGGTCTAGCCATTTAAGAGATTCACTGGAACAAACAGACAAAAATTTAAAAATCAAAATGTTTTGGTATACCTACCTATGTACCGTGTATACTTCAAATGCCTTTAGTAAAAGCGGTTATTTTTATATTACAAACAGACACTCCAATTTCATTTATTATAGATTTTCAATTTTTAAATTCTTGTCTGTTTATTTGCGATGATCGCAAAAACTCCTGATTGAATTTCGATGCAGTTTTTTGTTATAAGAAAGGTCTTAGTACTCAGACTTTAAATCTACGTAAAACATTATGTAGAACCGAAGATTTGACCAAAAGTCGTGGTAACCAATATCGCAGACAGAGCCGCGGGCATCAACAAGTATATATTATTCAAATGACCCCAATTTAACAAACCAAGTGTACAATTTACAGCCATCATCCACATTGTAACTAAAATAACAATTATATGTAAAATTGTACGAAAACGGTGTATGGTTAGGAAATTTAATGAATAGTTGTTATTGGGTGAAATTAATTGTAGCCCAGATAAATTATGCCCCTAAGAATCAACCATTTTGATTTGGACAATCACTGTTATTAAAATGCGCGCGGATTGAAGAGATTCTCAAACTTTTGATGTATAGTTAATGGGGTATACTTTTTCAAACAAAAAAGCAAAATACATAAAATATACATAATGATTATGTTTATCTGCATTCTAGAAATGTATAGCACAAGCTAGTTAAACTTTGCTAAGTTTAGGTCTAGAAAACGCTGTGTAGAATGCTAAGCTAGAGGTTGTAGGTTCGATTCTCACTCAATGTAAATATTTTTATGTATGAATATGATTATGTTGCGCGCATTGGTTAAGTGGTTTGTGGTAGTCAGATGGCAGTCACTTCAAGGAAAATATCAAAATTCAGTCATTCGTAATTTATTTTCCTCCTACCTAAGCACTTACATAATATCACTTATGAATTCAATGGCGGCCCAAGGGGTCAAATTGACGCCACGAAAGTTTGAGAACCACTGTTTCTACGAGTGATAGGAATCAAAACAGATTTTTTGAAGCACCAATTGTTTTAATTCGATAAAAAACGAGAATTATGAATGTTAATTGCCGTGTTTTGGCGCAAAACCACCGCCATTGTTTCTTGGTCTTATATTTTATTTTAATTGGATTTTAATAATTGGTTACGTGTGCCTATATAAAATGTGTGTTACGATACAAAGAAGTTGAAAATTTCGTGTTTCATTGTATGAATTGACTGTTGGTTATTAAGAGCCATTTAATTTCTTTCAATTTAGTTAACTACCTTCCATTTGGACGGATTTCACCACAGATTGGTACCTAGTTCAATACTTTTTTAATTCAATGACTTTTTTGGAAAAATATTAGAACACTTGAACGATTTTTCAGTGGTAAAATCTGCCCATAGAATGGATTTCATCAAACTGTGATCAAATTGGACTAAACTATGTTATCACACTTTACACCACTTCATTGAGAGAAACATACAATTTAATTGAGATTTTCGCTGGTGAAATCCGCTAATAGAAATTTAAACTGAAATAATGATAAATGTGGGGACACAGTGTTTATTATACCTACTCACTCTATAGGTTTTTACCCCACACCTGTTAGGTTACCCGGGCCGCAGAAGATGTGGCTTCACACGATAAATCACTCGCTTTTTCTTCCTTTCTTTCCCAATCTCCTTACGTTTTATTTTAGCCTGGTACACAGTATGTATATTTAAATAGTATTTTTTGTATTATTGATTTTATTTAAAAAAAATAGTAGGTTGCTGTTTAAAAAAAAATAGCGATACCTTTCCGGTCACCTTTAGCTTAACATCAGGCGAGGTGAAGCCATGTTGACGTATCTAATATAAAAAAAATATCAAAGTGCACCCTTAAAGAAATAAAAAAAACTTTACGTCATGTTTAAATTATAGATTTTTAGTAAGTAAAATCACTAACAAAAGTTACTAAAATTACAATGCTATGCATAAAAATTTATAATAATTTTACAACTTTATGATTATGAAGATGAACGTAATGAATATGCAGCTATCTACGTACCTACTACTTATTTATGTAATTACTGTCAAATTTTTGGTGTACAATAAAGTATTTATCTATGGAGGTATGTGTATACTTCACGTGAAAATTTTCGTACATTCAGAAAGCCACACCGTTCTCACATAAAGCAATTTCCTTAATGGCACATCGATAGCTCTCAATGTAACTGCCTTTGAGCCCGATCAATGGCCCCTTACGTTATACAATATACGTACATTGTATGTTATATGCATGAGGACGCAGGAAATGCATACGGTTCAAGGGTTTTGGGATTGTAACAGAACATTATCCTGTCTAACTAATATTATAAATATGATAGTTTGTTACTTTGTTTGTCAATTATGTATAAACGGTTGGATGGATTTGGTTGTAAACTAACACATATTATAGACCATAACCGAATTGGCTGTAAATTTTTTGAGCGCTATCAATGGATTAACCAATTTATCTAAATATCTCAATACTTCGTTTAAGTAACGTACCTATTATCAATTTTTATTCTGGTTATTAGGTTTCCGGGATGCTTTCAATTTAATTTCATGTCAAATTTTATTGTAGTCAGAGAAATACTGAACCAGGCGCTATTAGTATTAGTACTCCTGCGAGCTACAAGCCTATACTTCTGTATTCTCTATGTATTCTCATTTTTTATAGGTGTTTATAATGTGTGTCTCATAGGTTAATTTCTGAATAAATTATGTCTTTCTAAATCTCGATTTAAAAAAGTTTAAAGTAGAATTTTAAGCGTAGCCGCGGGTTAAAGCTAGTTAGCGATAAAGCGTTTTATGTTTTCCACTCTTAACAATGTCCAATTAGACATTTCGCACACCCCGTACAACAAAGGAGTATATACACATATGCAATTTTTTTTTTATTTCGCCAATCGATGTAAAATACTTCAACACATGTTCTATATTTTTTTCGTAATTTTCCTTACAAAACTAAGAAAATGGTTAAGAAAAAACACAAAAGCTACTTCCTTAAGAAATATCATAATTAACTGGCAAAAAAAACGTAAATATAATTGCTCGATGCATAATTTATTCAGACCATTAACAATATGTACGTAATCGCAATCCTGTCTTTATTGCTCAGGCCAAATTAAAAGATGTGCACTCGTAAGTTTACTTACTCCTTTATTGCACAATATATTTTTGAATAAATTTTTCGTAACTTCACTTAAGCGTCACTGTTAAACTTATTCTGAAACGTATGTGTACTCAATCCTTTATAATTTTATAGATTACTAGCGACCCGCCCCGGCTTCGCACGGGTGCAATGCTGATACTAAATTAAATGATGCATGTATTATACATTATAAAAAAATTGGAAAAAACCGCATCAAAATCCGTTGCGTAGTTTTAAATATTTAAGCGCACATAGGGATATAGGGACAGAAAAGGCGACTTTGTTTTATACTATGTAGTGACTAGCTTACCCGCGCGCGGCTCCGCCCGCGTGGATGTTGGCTTTCACCACCAAGTCTTTTTAAGCCGAGGGGCTGCCCGTACTGACTTTCAATGTCTATTTCTTGGTAAACAGTGGTAGGTAGTAGGTAGTTCTGTCAAACCCTTCAAAGTTCCTTACAGTTCCGTGCATCGCGACAGAAAGTCGTTTTCGTCGTTTTTTGGTGATGTGGGTAAAGGTACGGTCTCTGCACTTTTCCTTTCGCAAAGGAGGTAGAACACGACGGTATCTCCCGTCCAAAATGAGCAGTCCAACTGAGTACCATCCTCCATCAGGTGGGCCGTGTGCTTGTCTGCCACCTACGTAGTATAAAAAAAAGTTGTGCCAACGGGAATATGCTCTTTCTTTTTTCGAGCGAAAACTCCCTCGAGCTTCACTTAAACGGAGCCAACGTTGAGGTAGGCATGTCGGACTTCAACCGATTAAAATCACAAGGTCTATCGCAATATTGGCCTGTGTGGTCAAGGAATCTGGTGTGTCCTAAGTAGTAAGAATATCCCAGAGACCCCGACCGGTTCCAGCCGCCAGCACTGCCGACACCGACATGTTATTAGAAATCTAAATCTGCTTCAAAGATATTTCATCCATCTACCCTGGGTACTTTGCCAGTGTGTGAATTGGCGATGTGTCCACGGAGCAGCCCCAACAGTGACGCTCGGACGTCAGCTCCTTTCCCATATAGTACAGGAACTCACCAGAACAGCCATGCTCAGCGAGCACCTGCCTCACCTGACAGGAGGGGCTATCGTTTTGCCCCTCCGATAATTTCTTCATAAACGGTCTTACCACCACAATCGTGGCCTGCCCTACGCTTGATTACCCAAGTCGTTCTTTCCATTCCATCTTACGGAATTGGGATCGCTGCACCTCGATTTCTCTTGTGGCAGACCTCAAACCTTTATGCACAGGAAGTATCCTGTAAATAATGTCGAAATATGCTGCCTGAATTTTTAAATTTGCTTGCATTGATTTGATTTTTTCATAGCTTCAAGACGTGCAGACCTAAATATTTCATGCTAGTTTCGACTTAATTTCTCCACGCCTATCTACATAATGATATGTTTTTGTGTGGTGGCTAACTACATACTCAGGTATTATAGATTTTTTTCTACATTTGTACTATACCTTGCTTTACACCAAATTAGATGATTTTATATTAACGGAAAGTACTCTTTAGATGCATTTAATTCCTTATATAGTATCGTCTTCTAACATAATATATCTTCAGGGTTTGAAGGCTTTAGGGTTTGAATTTTAAAAAACCCTTTTTTAGTACACCCATACGCATCAAAACACAGACATTCTGCTAATTTCAATGTCTCTACGACCAGCGGTTTAGGCTGTGCGTTGTCTCTAGGTCAATCAGACAGTCAGGACTTTGAGTTTTAGGCAATGATATTGGTTTTAGGTATCTATAAAATGTATTGATTATTGTAGGTACCTGATTAATTGACGTGCTATAGTATAATTATTATGTAAAAGTTACTTACCACAGTTTTAAAGACCATTGCGTGCCATTCTGATTTTGTTATTGTTTAAATATAGCTATGGTTGTGAAAATATAATAATAAGAATTCATATTTTTCGGTTTGTAACTTTCATAGATGTAAGAAATTACTTATAGTTAGCAAAATAAGTACAAAATAAAGAATTATTAAAAAATATCTATACTTCTCTACTAATATTATAAAGAGGTAAAGTTTGTGTGTTTCTTAAATTGTAAGGGGTAATCTCGGGATCTACTGAACCGATTTTAAAAATTCTTTCACCAATAGAAAGCCACGTCATTCGTGAGTGTCGTAGGCTATATATTTTATTGGAAAACTGGAATTTACACCCAGCGAAGTCGGGTCCCGGGTCGCTAGTATATTATAAAGAGGTAAAGTTTGTGTGTTTGTATATTTGTTAAATTGTAAAGGGATATCTCGGGATCTATTGAACCGATTTTAAAAATTCTTTCACCAATAGAAAGCCACGTCATTCGTGAGTGTCAGAGTCTATATTTTATTGGAAAACTGGAATTTACACCCGAGCAAAGCCGGGTCTCGGGTCTCTAGTAATATAAATTTATAATCTCGTTGTATTCCTGCAATTAATCACCAAACTCTTTTTGATATATTGTACAGTAGTTGTAAAATCATAACAAATTAGATACCCACAATTCTCAAATTAAAATGTAAAGTTATTTTTTGTTATTATGAAAATATAAGAAAATATGTATTACTCTGTAAAATATTTCTTCGTGCAATAAATGAGTGTGTCACATACATTAAAAAACATTAATAAATTATCACTGCAATATACACTTATATAAACTTACTCATTATTTATTTTCAAAAATAAACGTGCTATAAGTACTTAAAACTAAAAGCTCCGAGGTTATATCACGAGGAAAAATAAGCAATAAAAGCGTATGTACACATAAGATCCATGTTTTGTTTATACCTAAACAGCAAAAAAGGTGTACGTTTATTTACCAACAGTTACTTAAGAAAAACCCTAATACAATAAATAGGTAATTGTTAATTTTCCCTGTAGTATGAAAATAGTAAATCTATCTTTGATTTCAGTAAATACATATTAAAGAGCTCATTTTGAGGCTTCTTATGATATATGATACAAAGTACTATCATTATTAGTTCAGGCAATATTCCAGAAACAAACTGTTTTTTGGCTCTCCTGTAAAGTTGGTGTTTTCCAGATACGCCTTTGTTGTACGGGGTGTGCGATTTGAACTTAAAACATAGTTTAAGTTGATGCTTATTAATAAGTTTAATTATAAAACGAATGGTCCGCTGTAAATGTTACGGTTCCCTGCCAAGAAACAATTATAGATAATGTTGTAGTAATGTCGCTGTTGTACATGTTGTTAGCAGTTACCTGAAGTAATTACTGTTTATGTACATGTGAATGATGATTCGTTGGTGGGTTACTGACTTAAACAATAAGGTTACAATCATTAATTGAAGGTTACAATAATAAAATATTTTACGATATTCTACACAGCTCTAAACTCAAAATGGTACGGAGAAAATCATGACTTGACGATTAATATTGTGATGTAAATATGTAATTTGACTAATAATCGAAATGAAAATCGCTATCGCTGGAGATATAGACAGAGGTGTAGTTTTACGTCTATATTTTACCAGTATTTTTAATTACGACAGTATATGGAATGAATTAATTGCTGGGTTACGGCATTTGTTAATAGAAACCTCAATAGTATTTAAAGCGACTGAATCTCAGAACCTTGGGATAGCACTCACTACCCAGACAGCTTTTTTTATTTTAGACACGTCAAGATAACTTCACCTCACCTGATGGTAAGCTAAAGGTAAAGTCTCGGGACAGCTAAATTTACTAATTTTTTTCAAAAACTTTTAGTAAGATTTTTAGTAACTTTTGTTTGTAACTGTACTAATATTGTAATATTTGACTGTTAAGTTGTAATAACACTCCGTAACAACTTTAACCGGAAACGTAACATTTTCAAACAACTAATAATCTAAAAATAAAACGACAAAAAACACATTTTTCGCTGGAAAAACATTTTCTAATTGCACCCGCCCAAACTTGGGCGGCCCGCCCAACCGCCCAGCTCTTAAAACTAAAACAATAAGTGTCATTATCGCTTGCACACAAACGTCTTCACTGTCTTACTGTACTTTATACGTCAATTCGTAGACTTAGCAACGTAGTAAGAAATTCGGAAAGATCATTTGAAAATGTACCTTATTGCTGTAATGGATGGCAGTAAATCATATGGGAAGGTTAAGGGTCGTTGCCTTGTGGAGGGGATGGTCCGTAGTACTGGCTTATAACTCATTCGTAGGTACAGACAACTGGTAGATCGATAGCATACCTACTCCTAATGTTTGCTCGGTACTGGCTGTTTTTGTGGCTTGGAAATGAACTGTTCGCTCAACTATGTTACTCAAACCAATAACTGTATTTAGATTAAGGAAATTATTGTAAATAGATAAAAAACAGCCCGCTGAGTTTTTTGCCGGAATCTTCTCAGGTCTAGGCTAAAGGCAAAGTCTCAAGACCGGGGGTACACCGGTAGTGCTACAGTGGCGGTCCTCAGCTTGACGGCCTCATTAAATGCTTTTTCACGCCCCACTTAAAGGGACTATTAGATTAATATTTCTTGCTTATTTTGGGTCTAGAGAGCTCTAATAATGCCATTTTTTATGTCGGACACGTCAACATGACTTCACCTCGCCTGATGGTAAGCTAAAGGCAAAGTCTCTGGAATGGGAGTCACCATTGCAATCACCGATAGTGGCACAATGGTGGCTCTCAGCTTGACGGCCTCATCAAATGCTTTTTCACGCCTCGCTTAAAGGAGTTTTTAAGAATGGTCACCCATCCTAATACTAACCTGGCCGGTATTGCTTAACGTACCACTTAGGCACAAACCCCTTTTTCATAATATACCTACAATATCGATCGAAAGTTCAATGGCCCACACAAACCTATCAGTTATGGCTGACAGTTGACAGTATTTTCGGCGGGAATGCCGTTGACAGCTGTCAGATGTGGCCTTGACATAGCCAGGCAATCGATCACCAGGCCTTGTGGTGTACCAGGTCACTGGGTATTGGGACGGTTATGGTTGAATGACTTTAGTTAACATGTATTTTGAAGGTTCGATGCCTGTTCCGTGCAAATATTTGTATGTATTCATACTGTTGTAAAGTAGATGTGTATGAACGATTTTTAAGCGATTTTTTTAAGATAAGCAAAAAGCGACTCAATAAAACAGGTGTGCTAAATTTAGTCAGTAAGCGTGAATGACCTCCTAAACTTACCCTCCCAAATGAATATAAAACAAAAAAAAAACTAAAGAGGGTGTATCACTAATGGCACTTTGATAGTGACGCGTAGTGCACTGGGCGGGTACAGTCAGCGACGTACACGTGTAATGCGATGCGATGAGCTGGCAAAAATGTAGCCGACTGTCCTATCAGGGTTGGCACTTTTTTGTGTTATATGAAAAATGTTGCAGCTTTTTTAGGAGTTAATTTGTGAATTTTAAGCTTAGTAGCAATCATTTACAATATATAGTAAATGGTTAGTAGGTAAGTTGTCGGACTTGCGATCCAGGAGCCGCGAGTTCGAACGAAAGGTACCTTCGAAAAAGCATTTTTATTGAGGTCATCTAGGTTCTATATAGCTTCCTACCATCCAACGGGGTGCAGTCAATTGAAGTACCATTATTATTATCTAATTTAAAAAGACAGACCGATAGACAGACAAGAATTGCGATTTTGTTATAATATGCATCATGTACATTTATCTAAAACCTATTCTTCAGTTTGATTTAAATGTATAGATTAATATTGTCCTTTAAAAAATCAAAACAGTAAGGCTCAAAAGACTGATATCAAAACCTCAATAACTTTTTTTCAACTACTCCGTGTTGTGACGTAAACGCATAAACCGCTCGTGACGTCACCACATTTTGTTCCAAATACAAGTATCACCCATAACACAATATTAAAAATTGAGTAATACCACCAGAATGTAATAAAAAAAAGTAAAAATACACTCGGATACAGAATTGTGCCAGTCACGGGGGTCGGACAGGCGAGCCATCATTTTCATAAATTTCACAACCCTACGTCCCGGACACTTAAATACAAACTTTACGACGCACATATTAAGGTTTGATTTGGTACATTTACGTTTGTATTTTACGACCTGTTTCTTTTGGGTCGGTCCGAAACTTGGAATAAACGGTATGTATAGAAAAATTTGATTATTCATGACGAGTTGGAGAAAAATTACACGCGGATCGAAGCGGCTCCGCTATAGTGTGTGCTCCGTTGGTTGGCTCTTATTAGCTCTGTTTGTATTATAAGGTCAATAGAGGTTGAAAAAACAACTAGTATTTTTTTAAAGGTACTTAGTGATGTACTTAAACTTACAATCACAGTGTGTATATCTGAAGAATCGGTATTATAATGTCAGTTATATTATAAACTAGCTTTTTTTTACTATACCGCCGGTTCTAATCAGTCGATTGTGATGAAATATGCGTAAGATTTTGAGTCTAACCAAAAAACTGCATCAAAACCCGTTCAGTATTTTTTACGTACCTCGCTATCGCGATTTATTATTATGTATAGATGCGAAAGTTTGGATGTTACTCAAGCATGGCAAACAGTTGGATGGATTTACATGAAATTTCATACGGAGATACGACTTACCTGTGTTTTCTTCAGGTTATAAGCTATCTCTATGCAAAATTCTTATCCGTACGTCAGCAGTTTAGTCGTAAAGAGGTAAAAAACAGACAAATCCAATATCCGGTGACGAATTTTCTTTCGCATTTACGATATCAATATTATCTATATAGATGTTCGTACTATATTTATCTAATGGTGGAACCACACTTGGCTATTCGCTATTCGCTATTCGTCTTAATTCTTCATTTCTTTTCCGAATGGTGCAACGTTCGCCCAAGTTTACAGTCTGTTTTATTGTTTTTAAGGCATTTACGTGTCAGCTATAAAATGTGGGACGACATTCCTCCCACAATCTATTTCATCTTTGGTCAAAAATTAGAAAGTTAAATTTTCGGAGATTGTGTAATTCGACCCTAATTTGTCATACATAGACAATCGCTCTACGTTTATTAGTTGTTTCCATACCATCACGCTATGCAGAAGTAGCAAGGCGCGCCTCAATATCGATCCCAATTTACCAGGCTAGCAGGACAGGCGGGGAGTTTCCACAATGTATCGCACACGGAAGCGAAGACGCCCCGCGGCGCCTGCCACTAACAGAACGCGGGTGAAAAGCGCTGTGTAGACTACGCTAATTAGTTTCAAGTGAAACTCTGTGTGCTCATGCGAACCTAGTAATTTCGATTCAGAGTTAAATGATCTTACTGATAGTTTATTATTATCGATTCGGTTCCCTGTTCGAGTTATTGCACAGTCTCACGTAAGCGGGGGCAGGCTGTTTCTTATACGCGTAGACATTATGTAAATCGCAGTTATGCCAAGGCAACCTGTTAGTATTTTTATAAGAGTTTATGAGTGGCTTAACATTGACTGGAGATAGCTTATCTAAAAGGGAAAATAATGGAAATTGGAAAATAATATTATGACTTATTCTTTGGAGTCAGCCACCTGTATTTCTGGGTCGTCTGCACGCTTTACTGACAGTTAAAGTTATGATACTTGTGAACGATATAATGACAGTACGTGATGTTTTTGACAGTTGCGTTTGAGTATGCAAACGTTAGAAATGTCACGTCCTGTCGTGGTTAGACATCGGTCTACAGAAACGACGATTTATGAGTCTGTTTATTTGTATCTAATTTAAATTACCAGAACTTCTTGAAACTTTGGCTATGATGAAAATAGAGCAAATAAAGATATTTATTTCTAATAGTACCGATAATATTAATCCATATTTATGTGGTTTATAGCGCAATAAGTATGGCAAACCCACGGTCAATCGTTCGGTTTTAATCCTCAAACTATAATATATAATTCTATAACAATATGTACGGGTTATGGAATATTGAAGTCGGATAAAATGGTTATTTATAAACTACTTGCTCATAACATTAACCTGCTTTTATCAATTTAAGATAAAACCGTTTAAAAGAACGTGTAAATAAGTTTGTAAGTATTTGGAGCAACTAGTTGAAAGCAATTGCAAATATGGATAGTAATGTTGGCACTCATCTATTCGCTTCAAGTTTGAAACTTATTAACGGAATGCAACTATAGATAAATAGGTTCGTCTATTCGAAATTAAAACAAACTCATAAGGAGTTTGACTTCGGTATAGCCTTCGACTCAGTGTGCTACATATTACTGCTGTTTTATTTGTCCAAGCATCTCCTCTATGCATGTAGACAATCAGGCATGCTTCAAAAACTTGCGTCGAGCACAAGGGTAGCCGCGGGGGCGAGGTGCGGTACCTCGGGGCTGTGCCGGAGGGTAGCGGGAGGGGTATCCCTCTGTAACTAAATTTTGAACTGTCACGTAGATTAATGATGCCAGGCGGTGCGATACGCGGTAATGTCTCACGATTTGTGTGGATACGACTGTTGAAGATTTTATACTGAATGAATGAATTGTTTTTGTAGTGAAACTTGGATTTGGCGTTTTTCAACCATCTCGGTACGTATAATATGGACTTAGTATAACTCTACACCGCGGAAGTAGGAGCAAGGAGAATTTCAGCTAAATTCCTATACAATTGGTTTAAAGACCTCGGATTACCAAGAGCTTCAGTAAGCTCTTTATTAAATCGAATATCCAAAACGGCATTGATAGGATCGTACCAAATCTGGATAGGTAGAGGGGGGAATACTACTGACGGTGAAGGTGAGCGCTGACGCATCGCAAGGTGACCAACCCTAAACCTACTTCTGGGCCGCAAGTCCCAGGCACCGTCACAGGGTTGCTCTCCGTACCACGCCATCGACCCGGCGACCGAACCGTGATCCATGGAATGGTGAGAATCGGATCTCTAGTCAAGACAACCTTAACCATGCCAAAGATAGCACGGTCAATGTGCAGAATTTTACGCCTGAATAAAATTTAGCATGATGAATCATTGACACGAAAGAAAAAGCAGTATAGTTCCTTGAGGCATTCCACCGTTCAAATATATTTGAAGTTTATATCCTATTTACGTGACAAATGACAAATAAAGTAAGACAATGGAAAGATTAGTGAACGACAGTACTCTCATCGTATAAGTTTGTATGTATCGTTTCACTTTTAACTAGCCATTGCCCGCGGCTTTAGTGGCATATAACACTGACCCTAAGGCCTAAAAGCCTATTCTTAAGAAACAAAATTACTTTTTGTTGGATACAGGACCGGTCGTAATTTACCTGCCTCGTTTGAGCCACATCCCTAAGCTATTTTTGACTGCAATAATCACAAGCAAATAAATTCTTCTTTCTTTTTTCTTTCTTCTATTGCCAGTAGACATGGTAAGTAGATTTTGAAATAAAATTATTGTTATTTAATTCTACATCCATTTCCTTAGTTATTATCAACCATAATTTTGCCTGCCCTGCCTGAGTCTGCGTTCCCGGAAAGCTATAACCTGGAAGTTTTTAATTTTTGACTGAACAGGTTGCTTCTAGGCAAGCGTGCTCCATCGTCAACCACATTGTCACTTACCATCAAGTGAGATAGTGGTCGAAACGGGCTTATCGATTACAAAAAAAATTGCAATCGCCAATTATTGTATAATTTAACATGTCTCTCTATTGTAATTTAGTGAAGGTTACATTTAAGTAGATAAAACTCGTATTGAATTAAAAAATGGACTATCAAGGACTTCTGTGAAGCAACGGACAACGCTATGGCCGTAGCCAATTATTAGGCTGGAAAAATCTAGCAGGAAGGGAAGATTATTAGGTATTGACTCAAAGAAGAATTAAAAAATTAATAACATCTTCGACTAAAATGCAAATATTTGGAATATCAAATTCATCGTGATTCAAACTTTATACTTGGACCAAGTATAGTTCCTTGAAATACTAAAGGTTATGCCATTTACGTTTTCCATGACTGATCACTTATTTGAAATGGTCATTACTACATACATTTGACTCAAATGTTATTTTGTCTTCCACAGAACAATAGATATTTAAATATTATTATTATTATTGGTGTAAATTACTGTAATGCTTATGACTGTACAATTAAATGTTTAGAGTACAATCAGTTATTATAGACGTTGACGCATCAAGTCGAATGGCTATGTGTAATCAAGTTTCGCTTATTGTAAGCAGGTTTATGCAAGAATGGAAAATTTATACTTTTGTTGTATTTTTATTTGGTGAAGCTAAGACCTCCATGGCACATATCAATGACTTTTCGATGCTTTTCGAAGTTATGTGTGTATTTATCGCAGGTTTATAAGTGCCCGGTTAATGGCAATAGGCTCGCCACCTATTATATTGGGACCTAAACATAAACTGGCGAAATGTGGGTGCTAGCACCTCTGCCTACCCCTTCGGGGATATAGGCGTGAGTTTATGTTATGAGTTTATGAAGCTTAGAGTTGGCGTCTTAGCGGTAATCCTGATTATATCTACCTATAAGGCTTTCACTTCAGAACCCGAGTCAGTTTATTCCTTTTGGTTTACTTTCCATGGCTTTTATAGGAGCAATCCCGAGAAGAAAGCCTGCGCCAAAACCTAGTCTATCAATCAGCAGGTACCGATGTAGAAACTCAATCACTGTTAATAAATTAAGAGGGCAAGTGCGATGCCACAACAAACACAGCATAAATGTGACACCATCGCAGTTACAATCGTTCTATCTAAAATAATATCTAGCAAAATAACACTTCTACCTACCCCACAGAAATAAATCAGCGTCATTATATTCCAAAAAGATGAAATATAACAGATCTGCGTATCCATAATAACATAACATGCCACGGACGCGGCGGCGCGGTACCGAGGGAACCGAATGGATTTCGGAAATCGATCGCTTCCAAAAATATTTACTGTGACCACGTGCGCTTTCCAACGCAGTGTGCCTACACCTTTATATAACATGTGTTGTATATTACAAAATGTATACCAAACATTTGTTAATAAATCTTGCGCTTGAAGATGTTATTCGTAAAGCTGTGCATTTGTTTCAATGCTTCGATAGAAACGTAGATAGAAATTGCACGATAGTCTGTTCTTTTAAATTTTTGAAAAATAAATCAATAAATTAGAAATTACAACCGTACTTAGTAATAAAACAGCAGACTGGGTTTCCTACCCTGTCAAATCGTAATCTTTGTGCCTGTCATCAAAATCTGTTAAGCCGTTTTGATATTATTGAAAAACAAATGTACAAACTACCTATATACCTATAACATTAAAAAGTGTGAGAATTTGAGTTTTTTTTTTTATTCTAACAACATTTGGCTAATGCTTACGTTTACTTATAAGCTTCATGACGATCCAATCGAAAGGACAAAATTAAACATCTGTGAACAAAAACTCCCGCCAAAATAAAATTGTAAGGTTATAAAAAACCTAAATAGTGATGTACTCCAGTTGTAACGGTTTCTAGTTGATACTAGTATCAGCTAGTATCATTGACGCCTAATAATGTATTGATTAACATAAAACTAAAAACAGTTTCGGAAATTCCACTACTGACCCATAAAAATCTACGATAAATTCATAATATACCAACCAAGTACCTATTAATAACAATAAATAAACGCGAAAATACACCAAAAACCGACCTCCCATTAAATTTATAGAGCAGCTCAGCACAGAAGTTGATACTAAATATTTAGATGAATATTCAATATTGTAAATAATCCCGACCTACAGCAAGACAGACCAAAAAATACCTACTATAATATAAATTATGAAAAACACAACACTGACACTTGGGCAGTAAACGTCACAACGATCAGCTGATCAAATATATTGCTACTATAAAAAGTGAAAACGCAAACTACTCTGCCCCTACCGTTGTCCCTTTCACTCATACACAAACTCTTGGTGTAAAATAGGGACGGAGCACAATGTCGACGTCGCGTAAAATGATATATTAATGTCAGCTGTGCTTAGGACCTTGTGAGTCTACAAAATAATAGATGGTAACAAATAAATTACTCGCTGAGTGCATTTCTGAACGAAATTCGGGCGGTCGTCGACCGGCCGTGGTTGCGCTGCGTAAATCACGATTGATATATGACTCGCGAAGGTCGCCATCTTGAATGTTGTGTTCGAAATTTGAATGTGTACGCGCCATTGGCTCGTTTGTGCACTTGTCAAACCGTTTTGGCGGGATTTCGGTTTATAGGTTATGTTTACAAGTTTATGATGAGAATGTGGGTAGCTGTTTTGCAATTCAGATTGATAGACGCTTGTTATGATCAGCTTTAAGCTTGTTGATGTGGTGACATAATAGCGTTATGTATACACACTAAATGAATAGTTAAGAGATTGGTAATTTATGAACACACTGTCAGGTATCTAGATTAAAGCAATGACTTTGTGATACGCGTTATACAAGCTGTATGGAACTGAAAATTTGGTATCGATTTAAGATCATTACTTGACTTGCAATTACGCGCCATTTTTTGTTGCTGTCATACAGTTTGACATTTCAAAAAGGCGCGTAAAACACTCCAGACGTCAATTCATTCATTTTTCAGCTTCTGTGTTTCGTTCTAAATTCGTAATTCAAAATCCATGCACACCCAGAAACCGTTACACAACATTTTTGTTTATGAATCATCACCGTCATCATCCTTATAGTCCGGGTTTTATCCGAGGTTTTCACCTCGGAGTCCGGGGTCCGCTTTCCGACTTCTACTTTTCTTTATACAGTCTTGAGCATCCATGGTAGGTAGTGAGACCATTAGCATGCGTGTTATCTTTTAAGACGTCAAGTAACCCTTTCCTACCGGGGCTTGACGGAGGTGGCATGACCAGACTAATTGTTACCCACATAGCCCGGTGGTCACTGTAGAGTGTGGGTTCGCCAGCGTAGGAGACTTTCCTGGATTTTATCCATCTCATCATAAGGCTGCAAGCTGCAATACAAACATCGCAGCATATTCGTGACACCATATTTTTAACCGACTTCAAAATAGGAGGAGGTTCTCAATTCGACTTTAATTTTTTTTTGTTTGTTACCTCAGTTACCTTTCAACTGGGTGAACCGATGTTGATGATGCTTTTTTATTTGATAGCTGGTGCTTCTCGTGTGGTCCCATTTCGATTCGTTCCACTGATTGATGTTTTTTTTATCAAACAATTTGTTCAAAACAGTTATTCTATTCAATTATATTCTTACCTAGTAGTAATTATACCTACATAAAAGTCAAAGCATTTTCTAAACGCAATCTAAAAGCTGTTTCTAAATAATATTTTTTCCGAATTAATTTTACAACCATTAAATAAATTAATGGCAGGAAGTTCGGGTTTTATGAGTTATGCAATAATTAATTAGGTGCGCAATTACTTTTTTTCATGTTTATCTTAATAAGATCCCAATTAACTAATTATTTTCATTATATCTAGTACTAATTGCCACATGTCGATGAGTCTTTTTAGCGTTCCGCGTTAAAATTGACCAGGAAGGATGATTTTCTTCCTCATTTATTTGAAAAAACAATACTGAAAGCAGATGCAAAAAAACATGATGATCTGCCGTGGTTTTCCGTAGCGTCTACAATTATGGGGTTCTTCAAGAAGGGCATTAGAAAGTTTTTACAGGGTCGCCCCTGGTGTTGCACACGTCCATAGGCCACGGTGACCGCTTTCCATCAGGTGGGCTTCGTGCTCTTTTACCACGTAAGTGGTATCAAAAAATATGAAGGAAAAATGATACCTTCGTTCGCTCCAATCTTGGTTGCATTCAAATATTGCTATATAATTTGTAATTGGATAGTTTTGGGGACTTTACGGCAACTGTACTAGTTTCTCGAAAAAGTTAAGCAGATATTCGTTCGTAAGGAAAGTTGCGGTACTGTAGACAGTGTAGGTACCGCAACTTTCTAAAATTATCTCCAATTTCTGAACATAAATCCTTTAGAACGAAACGGCCTTCCTAATTTCATTCAATATCTTATTTTTTCCTTATTTAATCTGTAGTACTACCAGTGTTGCAACAGTAAAAATCATAAACACGATTCCATCAAAACTCTATAATATTACCTCTATGGCTATACCATCTATTCTTCATCTAAAAAAAAACAAATTACAATCGTCGAATAATTCCGTTCCGCCGTCGGGCGCTACTAAAACAATGTTATGTATCAGCGCCATCTATAGCTTTCATAATTAACAAGTAGTATTAACAATAGATAAGAATCAATGCTATTGCTCTCAGTGTTATGTAGTACAGAAACATTAATCAAATTTGGAGATGCTTGTGAGTTGGAGAGAAACACTCGGGATATTATTTCAACTTACGACAGTGCATTGGGTTGGTGAAAACCTCGGCAGAAACCGGGAACAAAGCTAATATAATAAAGCATTTTTTGGTCGAGTCTCTAAAGTAGGCGTTTCCTCTCAAGGTTGGGAGGTCAGATAGTGGTATTAGGCAGTCTCTAATAAATAAATAAATATTCTACGACAATCTACACAGTGCTCTCTAACCCCAATAGTCAAAATATAAAAAAATATAGAAAGATAAGTAGGTATTTGAAGAAAACCCACATTCGGAATTCGACAGTTATTCTTTGTGCTTCATAATTTTGTGTATGTAGTGTATGTAGTGGTGACGTAAAGGTAAAGTCTCCTTTAGCTTACCATCAGGCGAGGTGAAGTCATTTGCCGTGTCCTATATAAAAAAAATTGAGTTAAAAATTTCTTTACAATTTTTAGTCAATGATTCTGACTTGACTCTCCTGATTTTTTCTTGTTAATAATATTTTATGAATTTTATAAAAGTCATTGCCCACAGAGCTATAAAATTATTGTATTATAATTGTTTTTTTAATTATTTTATGTTAAAAAAAATGACTGGTTTTGTTAAGTACCTCATAAATCAGTCTTAATATGTGTTTAGATAATAATTACTATTATATATTATAAGGATTATTATAACAGTTCTTAGGTGCTTTATGAGAAACTGTACTTGACCAAGGATGGCAGTTGCGTGCTAATGTTTTTAATTCTTTTTTTTTATATTCAGTTCGAAAATCTACTGCACCCCGTTGGATGATGAGAAGCTGGATGCTGTCCAGAAGATACGAGACGTCATTCTAGATGCTGATGATCCTAAAATGTAGGTCCTTGTTTTGAAGCCCTGGACAGATGCTTTTTCATGGCCTCCTTGAAGAACCCGGGATTGTAAGAAGATGGGAATACTTACTTTAGGTACAGAGCGACAAAGAAAGGAAGCACAGAAGTGGATGTCTTTTTTTTGTTCTTAATTCTTTATTATACACACTATTGTAAATAATTATCATACATTACAATATAACTTGATGTAGGTATGTTTAAATTGATAGTCGCATTTCGCATAGTGATATTATTTTTGAAGGTTACCTGATTCGCTTAGTATCTTTGAAGGATTTTGATAATTAGAAAATATCTTATAACTCGTTTTTGTTGAATTTAAATGAATATGTAATTAACTTGCTTAATTTAGAAAAACGTGGCAAAAACCTGAAAAACGGGCCCCAGACTTCGAATTCAAGATCTTGGATGCAACCAGGGTACAATAACAGGTACCTAACCTACCTAACACCCAGTAGGTATGTCCAAATAAGTACCTAGATACCCACCTACACACTTCTTTTGTCAATACATAAAAAACCGACTCGGACCAATTTACAATCGGACCACAAAGGAATCGTCAGCTATCAAATAAAAAATAAGAATCATCAAAGTTCACCCAGTCGAAAGTTCTGAGGTAACAAACATACAAAAATACAGTTGAATTGAGAACCTCCTCCTTTTTAGAATTCCTTTTAAAAACAGATGCACTCTTCAAAAATATTGAAATTAATCCTAATAATGTATTCCGTTCTACGGAACCCCAAACACAAATTAAAAAGGTACCAATCATATGGAAAGAAACAAAGCATACTCCACCATTAATTAATATTGGGAGTCGATACCGGCGCGCGGTGTGAGCAAATCAACAGACAGACAGACAACGTGGAAACAAAGAAAAAATAAAGTCGTATCTCTCTTTCCCTCTGAGTACGAGCAAACGAGATAACAATATCCAATTTCAGTTCAGCGTTCGTATTTTATGATAAATAGCAATACGAGTGTGTTCCCGTGTCGGATTGATACTATTTGTATTCAATTTATTCTGCACTAAATGAATATACAGTTTCCGAACTGGCATTATGAGATTTCACGGAAAAACGGAACGCCAGAAATTTTTGATTGGACTTCGGAATGAATACGTCATTCAATTTTTTTTAATACTCTATGGAATGAATGCATCAACTTTTTTTTGTATAAGTAGTTTTAGTGTACCTATTTTTTCGAATTAATTATTGGGTGTTTCTATGTATGATATGTGTGTTTTTGTAAAATAAAAGTATATCTGCATTCTAGAACCCATAACGCAAGCTAGTCAAACTATGCTGGTACTTTGGGTCTAGAGTCTAGATAGAGCTGTGTAGAATGTCGTGGCAGGTCCACATGTTTTCAAATAAGAGGGATGAAAATTTAATCAGCAATTATTTTTAAACGACAATATTTAAATAGCAGAGGCATTGATTGGCTCATGCATAGCAAATGACGTCACCAACGTGACTTGCGATCCGAACAAAAAATGGCATTCCAATTTCAAATTTCCTCTAAACAGTTTTGCACCATACACTTAATTACTACAAAGGTTATTTTAGATTACACGCGGCGAATTTATTTTGTAGAATGTCGTAAATGCCGTTCGACAGGTCGAGGTGAAATGTGACGTAATTCAACAGTTTTATGGTCGATTTTTGTGTGTTTATTACAAATGAGAGTTGTTCGGAGTTCGAACGCCTATAAATTAACTGGCTTTAATGACCTAATCAAATTTTACGATGCGAGGCGAATCCCGCGCGGACTCCTAGTGTTAGCGGGATTGACTTATTGTTCGTGAAAAAAAAGCGCGCGAACGATAATTATTTTTCGAATTTTATGAAGATTGGAATTCGTGTTAGAGTCTTTTTAGCCTTAAATGATTTATGGTACCTTCCTGAAGCCTGCGGCCAACTTACCCATTGCATCTGTAACAAAAAGAAAATTATGTTAAAATACATTAGCCATCATGGAGTTAACTTTTTTTATGTCGGTCACTTCAATATGACTTCACCTCGCCTGATGGTAAGCTAAAGGTAAAGTCACAGGAAGTGGGTCCCCATTAGGGACATACACCGGTAGTGAAATAATTATGTAAGATTATTTCATACTATTATAAAATTGTATGTTTTACATTAGAGATATTTTAAATACATACATATGCTCACGCCTTTTCCCCTTCGAGGTAGGCAGAAACAACAGCCAACTTCTTCTGTCCGGACTACAAAGTCAATGACCCCATATACCATACTTAATTGGTCATAATAAAATCTTCTTCAACCTAGCGTTAATCCCAGTCCCATCCAAAGCTTTCACCTCGGAGTCTGGGTTCCGCTTTACCAGCCTTAACTGCGGATTTGGCTGGACCTGGATATTTTTCCGTGAAACGACTGCCATCTGACCTTCACAACTCAATGGTGACATTAGGCGATATCGAAGCATTGCAGCTAGACCGTTGTTGTTGGACTTTTTAGGGCTCCAACTACCCGTAACGGCTGCCATAGATGTTTATATGGGACCCGGGACCGACGACGGTTTAACGTGCTCTCCTCCGAGGTCATAATAAAATAATCTAACAAATTTATATTTTGTTTATTATTAAGGTGACATATTTATTATATAATTTATTTAAATCCTAAGTACATAGATTTGTGTACAATTTTAGCAGTACCTAATGAAATAAAATAAAAATTCCTCATCTAACAAATTAGTTTCTTTAAAACACATTTTATTTCTCAAATACTTATTTAGATCTACAAGATAAGCCATTATCAGTCTCCGAAATCTTACACATAAAACTGATAGTGTTATCACAAGGAGTTGTTATCTCTTATCGACATGACACTTTGACGTTTGACGGCTGACAAATTTGACAGCTCATCTGTCAATCTAACAAGATAGAGGAATTATTTTTATGCACGCTTGATAACGAGGTGAGCAACAATAACGTTTTGTTTATATGGCTAAGGTGTTTTGGAACCCAGAGCCCATGACTCCTGATGAGAGTTATCTTGACTTTTACGAGAACGACTACCACTTGACCCCCCTTTCCCCTCCAGCTTTGCACCAATCCGTTTACCAACAGGAGTACCGGCTACAGGCGAGGTCAACTTGAACTCTGAAAATCATGGTGTACCCCATTTAGGTACCCCACTTTCTGAACTAATTTGACCCCCGGGAAGAAATGGTATGACCCTCATACATACATCATACTTTATAAGGAATTAACCAAATAATTATGTAAGTACTTAAATAAAAAAAAAACAAAGAGTTTTAATGCCTTTTTTGAAATAAAATATCTTGGTCAAACTTATTTGATGTGATCAAATAAGTTGAATAGAACCAGATATTATAATAAAAAAACGCGAAAACCAACGTCCATACGGGTGAAACCGCGGGCATGTGCTAGTTCATTATATAACTAAAAAAACCTATTATCTATTAATGTTATTGAAAGTAAATGACCTACATAACATATTCATTCAAAATGTTAAAGAAGTCAAACACAGTGCTAATTAGGTTTGCTACAAATAAAAACTAATAATACAAGATTGGTGTAAGTAGATTAGTTATTAAATTATAATAATATAAAGATTAAATTAAACAAAAGAAATTAAAATTATGTAATTTTATGTAATTAAAACTACATAATTATGTATCTAGTACATTCCATCTGCCGCGTTACTTACTATGTCGGTCATGGATAAAAAAAATTCTCATTACTTAGACTACCTAAATATTATGCTATTTTATTTTTGAGACACGGAAGGCAAAAACATGAAAGTAAAAATAATAAAAAATAAAACTTTATTATCAAACCAAAATTAGTCCATATTATATTAGTACCGGTCCTGAGACTTTACCGTTAGCTTACCATCAGGCGAGGTGAAGTTATTTTGATGTGTCCTAAAAAACTTTTCTAATAAAATTTTTGTTTTATCCAGAAATAATACAGAGCGCGGTTTAAACCTAAGTTAAACAATACATACATACAAATCACGCCTTTTTTCCATTGGGGTAGGCCGAGACAACATATTTCCACTTGCTAAGTTATATGGTACAAGAATCTATTCCTGTATGATTTGGACCCCTTAGATTTACGATTTTTTTTTCCACCGGGTAAATTAGTTAATTTGACCAAAATCTGAATTCTAAAGGTCAATTTGAAACAATCTGTTTTGCTATACACTACGTTATCCACGTTTTCAGCATAGATTTAAAATAAAATAGTTAAATAATTAAGTACTATAAAACCTATCTACAAGGTAATGATCATTACAGGGTAAAAACCCGTCCACAGGGTAGCCATCATTACAGGGTGTAACATTCGCAGTGAAAATGCTCGCCTTGTAACATTCACATTATTCCCGGTAATGTCAGTACATTCAATAAAAAATTTCAATTCCAAATTCAAGTATGGTTTAACGTCCAGTTGATCCCAACCAGTGTTAACCGTCGATTAGTAGGCGTGCTCGGTGCAACCGGCCAGCTCTGACGCGGCTCTACTTGGAAATGTACGTACAATTCCACTTACTCTATAAGAAGTGGCTCACATGCCGATAGAACGAGTAATGTGGTTTTGTTCATTTGAATGATTAACGAAGCATGATGCCACTTTTGTTTATTTGTTTACCTACTCTATAGAATCTTAATTTATAATTACTGATTTTCCTTTACTTTTTTTTTCAGAAAGAGGGTTGTCAGTAGGTATCGGTTTATATTGTGATTAGCATCATCCTTTATGACACAAGTTGATATCGCGTCATTCACGTCAGATTGATTTATAAGTTTCCTTTCATATGCATGTTGTTAGTATTTCACAAATTACGTATTCTCTATTCCTCTTACCGGGGATGATGGCACTTGATTTGTGTCATCTGGCCCGGTAAACATATCAACGGGCCAAATTTTTTTCACATGTGGCCCGGCACCGGGGCAAGTCACAGGGCAGATGGGATACACTCTAGCTAGATGCTTTCTAGATGTATCCCATCTGCCCCTAGATATAGATAAAGTACTAAGACAGCATAAATCATAGCTACACTCTCAATGCATTTTTGTTCTTAAAATATTTAAATATCGAACTCCTTCGCGCCATGGGAGCCTTCCCTAAACGGTTGCGTGCCTCAGCACCGAGTGGGAGTCAGTCTTAATAAGCGGCTTATGTACTATAACAGCACACTGACGTACTCTTGCTATTTATATAACTGACCTGTAACTTTGACATTAGATTCTCTGGAATGTCGTTGTACTGTAGAAAGCGTCGAGATTTTAGTAATAAGTAATAGAATGTAATATTTGGATGGCTTTACTTCAAATTCTTTGTGACGAATCGTCTGTAGAGGGCAGAATGACAATATTTGAATTTAGAATGCTGTTAGAAAAAAGTTTGATCGATAATGTTGGTAATAAAAAACTGACTATTTATGGTAAATCGATTCAATCAGACACATCGATGCTGGAAAACATCGAGGTATTGTGGTTTCTTCAGCCAGTGCTTGGAGCGAGGCTAGTCTGTCAGCAGTACAAGCTGATAGCCTTGACTTCATAACTTTTTAACCGACTTCACATAAAGATGAGGTGAGGTTCTCAATTCGACTGTATTTTTCTGTTTGTTACTTTAAAACTTTTGACTGAGCGAACCGATTTTGATGATTCCTTTTTTATTTGAATACTGATGCTTTTTGTGTGGTCCAATATCAAAGTGGTCCAGTTTTTTTAGTAAGAATTATTATTACAACAACAAAATAGAAGTTGTTCGAAAATTTATATCCGAATTCATAACTATTAATCTTGGTTAATTTTACTGTGACATGTTTGTTAACTGCGTTTATAGATTCATAGGTAGGTTCCGAATATTTCATTTTGTTCCAACTAACCTACTAGATGATATTTATAATCCTAAAAAGCGAATGATAAAATGCTTTGAAAAAAATACCATCTCTTCGTGTCGCCATAATTAAGATACTGCTTTAATAATATAAATGCGTTGGTATGTTAAAATCGTTGAGATTCTGCCAACCCCAAGTTATTCACTTGGCTTAGTCGCTATATATAGACAGGCAAACAGACAAACAAGCATTTAAATGTTCGACGACATACTCGAGCGGGAGCGAGTGACCAGGGCGACAGCTCAGCGTGGAGGTGTCCTGTATAATTTATTGATGCGGCGACGCGGCTAATGCAGCAGGCGACGCTGACTGATAGCGCTGCAACGCGATATGATACGAGTGACGCGGTTAAGTGCGATCGCTTGTAGCGCTGATACCGCATAGGATTCGCCCGGCCTACACTCTTTAACAGTCATACCAGCCTAGTACACGTGCTACGGCTTTTGACTTTTTTTTTCGTTTTTATTTTTTTTTACTTAAGTTTAAGATAGCATTAGTGGTTTTGCTTTCTATTTCTATATATTTTTATTGTTTGCCTTATTAAATTGCCTCTAAAATACATAGCAAGGATAGATTTATTAATCACTAAGAAATTAATATTTAATTTTATAAGAATTTTTTCTCATCAACTTTACGAAAGTGTAAGTCATTATAATCAACGTCATTATCATTTTCCTGGTCTCATACATTTTTTTTTCTCATTCCTGTCAACATTCACTCTTCACAGTCACTCCCTTCTCAGTCATATCAACATGTCTCACACAGTCCATCCATCTTTTCTTAGGTCCAGCTATGAATACCTACGACCAGCTTCATAGTACCTTACCTTACATAGTACCTTAATATCGTATTATCACCGAAGTTAATTTATTATATGATGATAAATGATTCTAATTGAGTTTCAAGATTTGACCCATAAGTTAACAAAATAACATACAAACAAACAACAGAGCAAGTAAAATAAAAGCTTATAACGATTCAGCAGTTTTCTCCAAAACTTTTGACTATATCAAAATACCTACAAACATACAAAAATCCCCATTTCCACACGTATCTTTTATCATTTCGACTGTTACGCGATTCGTGAGCAAATCCTCGTATCCGGGGATCGCGTTGGGATCCGGTAATCCCGGTTAATAACGCCTGCGAAGTCCCGGTGCAGCATCCCCCCCGCACATCTCACACCTCCCCTCCGTCGCCCCATAATCGAGAATTAGTTGAGTTATAATTGCTTGGTTATTATCGTAACATTGATAACTTAGGATATTGTTGGAGGCATTCAAATCTTTTCGTTCTTTAATTGGACATCTTCTCAGTGTATTAAGCAGTTCATATTGCATATCGACGGTTAAAAGGCGAATTGATTCAAGCGCCATTTTGAGAACTTTACAGGAGAGCATTTTAAAGTTTATTTTTTACGAAAAAAAATCACTGTTCCTAAAGTATTTAATAAAAATGAAAAAATCGCCCCAATTAAGAAGCGGTATATTTTTTGCTAATTTATGATTATATTATAACTAATAAAAGGTGTTTTTAAAGCAAGTTAGATGTAACTTGAGCCATTTTGCACAATTCTTTGATCAGGGCAGAAAGGTCTATATACACGATAACGATTTATGTATTCAAAGTAAAATGGTTTATGTGTTCCTTGCTTCTTGAACAGATCAAGGATAAATGATTTAAATCACTTACCCATTTGTCAACTGTTCATGGATACATGATTTAAATCACTTATCTATTTGTCAACTGTTCATGAATAAATGAATTAAACCACTCACCTAGTTGTAACTGTCCTAGGAGGAATGACTCAAATTACACAGTATTATAATAACTATTTATAGCAAATTGTTTTAATAGCAAGATTTATTTGAATCTGAATTGAGGAAAATAGCTTAAAGGTAATAAAATAAATTTCACGATGTAGGGAAAGCGAATTAAATGACATCAATTTTGAGAAAAGTTACTTAAATAGATAAAATTGGTGCACTTTTAAGAACTTTTAAAATCGATTTTGTAAAAAGTAACAAAGAAAACAACGCTTTACGAATCAACTTTTGTTTTATTTATTCATTTACGTAAAATTAAGTAGGTATCTATAAACATAGGTGACATTTATAACCGCTAATAATCAGTCTTCAAATATATTTTTTTATATAGGACACGTCAAAATGACTTTACCTCGCATGATGGTAAGCTAAAGGCAAAGTCTCAGGACTGGGGTCACCACTACATACAGCGGTAGTGCTACATTGGCGGCCCTCAGCTTGACGGTCCCATCAAATGCTTTTTCACGCCCCGTTTAAAGGCCCCAGGACTATAGGAGGAAGGAAACACATGCGCTGGTAAAGAACTCCAAGTCTTTAAAAGAGGCACTAATTGGGACTAATTGGAAGAGCTCATCAGAACACTCGCCATGGTAAAGCCGGTAAAAAACTACCAAAGATGCAATACGTAGCTGTAGAGGCTCGAGGGTGTTCGTAACCTCAGGACTCCCAATAATACGGACTTAACGTCGCTGCAATCTGCCGAGAGCATCTAATAAGTACTGTGCAGAGCCATCCCAGAGATGAGCACAGCACTGAGGTGACGGCTATGGGCCGATAATTGTCTAGCTCGGACCGGTCCCCTTTCTTGGGGATTGGCTGTACATTTGCCTCTTTCTAAGCGGACGGCACTGTACCCGAGGTGTAAGATATGCGGTACAGACGCGTAGGCATTGGAGACAACTCTGCTGCACAATTATGTAGAACCACCGCAGGAACAACATCGAGACCACTAGCTTTCCGACTGCATCGAATCGAATCAAACATCGCGTCGCCTGATATGAATATCAGGCATTGCGTGGTCACAAGTGGGCAGTGTCGGTGGCTGCATGCCGCAATCATCGATTCGGAAATTAGCCGTTAAGAGATTATTATAAACTAGCTGATGCCCGCGGCTCCGCTCGCGTGGAAGTCGCTTATTGTGTCCACTTCCACTCCTGCTCCCACTCCCGCTCCAGCCCCTACTCCCACTCCCACCCCCGCTCCCGCTCCCGCTCCCGCTCCCGCTCCCACTCACACTCACACTCCCACCCCCACGCACACTCCCACTCCCAATCCCACGCACACTCCCACTCCCACGCACACTCCCACTCCCACCCACACTCCCACTCCCACGCACACTCCCACTCCCACCCCTGCTCCCGCTCCCACTCACACTTCCACCCCCACTCCCACTCAAACTACCACTCCCACGCACACTTCCACTGCCATGCACACTACCACTCCCACCCCCGCGCCTGCTCCCACTCACACTCCCACAGTCCCACCCCAGTCTCAATTCCACTCACACTCCCACCCCCACTCTCACTCACACTCCCGCCCCCAAGCACACTCCCACCCCCGCTCCCACTTCCACTCCCACCCCCACTCCCACTCCCAATCCCACGCACACTCCCACTCCCACTCCCATAAACCTATTTCTGATGATAACTAATCTAAACTCAAAATGTAATATTTTTGATAATAAATACAAAAAAAAACTCAATCCCTAAAAACTAATTACACCACTATCCACTAATCTTACTCGAACACCACTCATAAATTAACCAACTCATAAAAAAACATAATTTCATCTAAATTATTATAATTTAATTTGTACCTAGTGTGATGTGGTTCATATGATAATACTATTGTACGGTGATACTATTATGTAATTGACAACATCTTTTATCTATACTATGACCTTTAAATAAAATGAATTTTGAATTTTGAATTTTGAACTGTGGGTGACGTAACCTACGACAAACTTATTATTTGCGGTTGGTACAGTAATCGGGTCTAAGAATTGAACCGCAAAATTAAATTTGTCTTTTATTGTATGTGTTTTTCCGGGATAAAAAGTATCCAGTGTGCTGCCCAGGATATTGAAGAATAATTATACCAAGTTTCATCGTAATCGAACCGGTAGTTTTTGCGTGATGCCTGAACAAACAGACAGACAGACAGACAGACAGACAGACAAAAATTTTTTTAATCACATATTTGGGATCGGTGTCGGTCTAGTAACACCCCCTGCTATTTTTTATTTTTTTATTTTCAATGTACAGAATTTTCACTTCTACAGATTTATTATAAGTATAGATATAATGAGATGCGAACGTAAGCTCGATGAGTTCTAGCCACAAGAGCAAGCCGGGTTTCGAAAAAGCTACAGCACCGTGGACCACATTCATACTGTTCGGCAGATTGTGCAAAAGACCGAGGAGTACAATCAGCCGCTGTGTATGGCTTTTGTGGACTACGAGAAAGCCTTCGACTCCATCGAGACCTGAGCAGTTCTGAATGCTCTGCAATGGTGCCGCGTCGACTGGCATTATATCGAAGTGATGAGATGTCTGTATGATACTGCCACCATGTCCGTCCAGCTCCAAGACCAGAAGACGAACCGCATTACACTACAGCACGGAGTACGACAGGGGGATGTCATATCCCTTAAACTATTCACTAACGCACTGGAGGACGTCTTTAAGACATTGGATTGGACTGGACGGGGAATTAAAAAATAAACGGGAACGCATCTCACACCATCGGTTCGCCGACGACATTGTCATAGTTGTGGAGTCGCTGGAGCAGCTGGGCGAGATGCTGCATAGCCTAAATGGAGCCTCTCGATGTATCGGTCTTAGCATGAACTTGGACAAAACCAAGATTATGTTCAACGAAAATGTCAGCCTGGACCGATCGACGTCGAAGGGTTGACACTCGAAGTTGTTCAGAAATAAGTCTACCTTGGGCAAGTCAATCAAGCTTGGTAGAAACAACTTCGAGAAAAAAGTCGCCCGAAGGATCCTGTTAGGTTGGGCAGCATTTGGCAAACTGCGTCGGGTTTTCTTCTCACCCTTACCGCAATGCCTCAAATCGAAGGTCTACAACCAGTGCGTCCTACCAGTCATGACTTACGGTGCCAAAACGTGTACACTGATTGTGGGGCTAGTCCACAAATTTAAAGACGTGCAGCGGGCCATGAAGCGAGCTACGCTTGGAATTTCTTTGAAGCAAAAAAATTCACAATGAGGTCATCTGACAAAGAACTAAAGTTACCGACATAGCACGCAGAATAAGCAAGCTGAAATGGCAATCAACTGGCCACATCTGTCGAAGGACCGCTGGCTGTAGGAGCAAACGAGTCCTGGAGTGGAGACCACGAGTCGGCAAACGGAAGGTGGGACGCCCCCCAGCCAGATGGACCGATGACCTGAAAAGGGTAGCTGGGATGGACTGGATGCGGAAGGTGGAGATTCGGGTGGATGGCGTACATTGGAAGAGGCCTATGTCTAGCAGTGGACGTCGACAGGCTAATTGATTGATTGATAATGAGATATTAGTAATTTCAATAAAATCAATAAAAGTACCCTATAGGAAATAAGTGTGATTCGCGCACGAACCGCAAGGAATTGAAATCCAACTTATTCTGGCATCAAGTAGTAAACTAAATTGACCTCGAATCCCCGCGCGACACTCGTATTAAGGGTCCAAGTACCTACCCGCGTTGCCATTTTATTGCGAGGTGAAAGAAGTAAACTGATTTAAGTATGCCATAAGTTTAATTATTAAATCAATATAAAGGAATCAAACGTACAGATATTTATTTTATGCATAGAGAAAACTGTTCTAAATGGCATAAACACTAAAAATCGGTCAAGGATAATTAGCACAAGTCATATACTTCCATTATACTTATTCAGGCAAGATTGATTCAAGCGACAGAGATAATGTTCAAATGTTCAAGGCAAAATGATTTAAGTTGCATGACATCAATAAATCTGGTTGAAGCAAAATGAATTAACATCCACGTTAAATTATTTAAGATCAAGTAAAACCAATTCAAACGGCAAAACCATTTTATTCCATCCAGGGATTAATGGTTTAAACTACAGATAGGAAGAAAAAACAATTTTTTTGATGGGTCTATATACATGCTTTGAAAAAATCAACCAAAATTGCTACACTTGATACCTCGTAAATAGAAAAGATACCCAAATTCGTAATGGAGCCAAGCGCCAAAAAAGTGCTCAGATTAACCTCAAACCCGGCTCAAAAGACGCGGAAAAATTCCACGATTCCAATGATGTATATAACTCAATATCGCCCAAGGTGGCGCTTGAATCAATTCGCCTTTTAACCGTCGATATGGTTGATTTTTGAACGATTAAAAGCCTGGTTTTTGTTGTTGAGTGAATTTTTTTAGACTAATTATAGTGCACGGCATCTAACTTGGCAAGATTTTGGAGTAGTGTGGGCCCCACTACTCCAAAACCTTGCCAAGTTAGATGCCGTGAACTATAACCAAGTCAAGACAAATAAGTAAGTGAAGCGTCAAATAGGTAATTTAATTTTATTTATTTTTATTTTTTATTTGGTCTGTGTTATTATGTTTTTTTTTATATCACGTAGGTGGCAGACAAGCACACCGCCCACCTGATGGGAAGTGGCCACTTGCAGCCGACCCTGAAGGGAAGGAGCGGGGGTAGGAAAGGGTGGTGAAGCTAGGAAGCGGTGGTGAGGAGGAGGGGTACACAGTGAGCTTTGGCTACCCTGAGTGAAAAATAACAGCAAATATGTATAATAAATATTTTTTTTTTATCAATATGTCGTCAGACAAGCGCATAGCCCACCTGATGGGAAGTGTTCACCATGGCTTATGGACATGTGCAACACTGTAAAAACCTAATGCCCTTCTTGAACCCTACAAGTATTGTATAATTTGTTTGAATTTTGTCTTGTTTAACAAATAAAAAAATTATCTTAAGTATGTGTATCTCGACAAACAAATATTTGGCTGTGTATAGGTATATTCCTAAATTCATTGTTTGTTTGCCCTTAGAAAAAACAAGCAGAGAAAGGGGAATAAAATAAAAAAGAAAATCCCGGAAAATTCGCCAATAGTTCCCTGCGGTACTAGGAGCCCAAACATGCGAGAGGATTGCGGGGCTAATGATTGCGCGGCGGCGGGCTCCTACAAATCCTCCCAATATGGAGTGCGGAAAATACCTGGAAAATGGGAATGTTATTTCTCTTCCCTCACGCATTACATTAGGGAGAATATATGGTGTGTAACGACAAAGAAAATACTCGAAACCGTCAGTCTCCGCACTAAGTTGTTACTTTTAATTCACATTAACGTTTTTTTTTATCACCACACGGTCTTTTGATCTCGGTCCATCTGTTCAGATTTCGTCGTAAGGGCTGGCCACACACGATCATTTACGATTCGTAACAGTTTTACAGTCGGACAAACAAACAGTCGGTTCCGAGCATCGCTGTAACCTGCTAAACGTTTGTATCAAAGCGAAAGCCGAATTTCTGAATTCCTAGTAACTAAACGGTAAATAGAATTCAATTATTGTTCTTTTTTTGAATAGTTAGAGGAAACTTTGCCGCTTTGCCGCTTTACGATGATAGATTAAAAACTTTAATTGATAAATTCGAAAATGTTTGTCATAATTTTTTGAATTATTTATTCATAAAATTAAATAAGGTGTGTATGTAGTGGTGACCCCCGGTCTTGAGACTTTACCTCCAGCTTACCATCAGGTGAGGTGAAGTATGTAATGTATGTAATGTATGTAATGTGTAATTGAATAAAATGTGAATTTTTGTCATTATTTTTTGAATTATTTATTCATAAAATTAAGTATCCTTATGTTATAATGTGTAGGTATGTGTGTATATAGTGTTGACCCTCAGTCCTTTACCTTACCATCATGCGAGGTGAAGTCATGTTGACGTGTCTAATATATAAAAAAGCAAGAGAAGTCTAACTTATGCACTTCTTGACCGATTGATATTAACATATGTTTATTTTATGGAAAAGATAATTCATAAATTAACTTTGTGTTTTATTTTCACTGCAACTCTAGATTCTGACGATTTGTCACTTTCAGAGATCTTTTTTTGACCTCGCCTGATGGTAAGCTAAAGGTAAAGTCTCAGGAAGGGTGCCCCCATTACATACACCGACAGTGACATAATGGTGGATCACTAAAATATAAAAAGTTTTATGAAATTATCTAGTAATTTTTGAGCTATGCACTTAGAAATCTATATCTATACTAATATTATAAAGAGGTAAAGTATGTTGTTAAATTGTAAGGGGTAATCTCGGGATCTACTGAACCGATTTTAAAAATTCTTTCACCAATAGAAAGCCACGTCATTCGTGAGTGTCATAGGCTTTATTTTATTGGAAAACTGGAATTTACACCCGGGCGAAGCCGGGTCCCGGGTCGCTAGTAAACTAATATTTTTGTCGTTACCTCATCTCTCTTGTTTGTTCAATCAAATCTCATTTAAGGAAGTACTTAATATTCTAAATAGTTTGTAAATCTGCAGTGACATTTAGTGTCCTAGATATAGGGCGGAATGATTTACATTAAAATTGTAGTAATAAAGAATATGGCCGCCATTGAAAGCGATGGAACATGAAAATTTTCTATTGAACGGACAAAGGATTGGAATTAACTGTGCATTGTTCGCCACCGCTTCGAGATTAGCTCATTATTATTTAATTTTATGTGAAACACCGGCTGTTTCATGATCTCCTGGTACAAATGTTAGACGGGATGGATTCGTTTTTGAAATAAACTAACTATTGTATGCTGTTTTGTCTGTTGGTTTATGTATTTATGATGTTATCTATACAATATAATTGGAGTTTCTGTTTGTAATACTAAAATAAACACTTTTTATTAAGTGCATTTAGATGATTCATCGCACAATTATCAAAACTATTTTTTTAAAAATTTTGTCTGTCTGTTTGTTCTGGCTAATCTCTGAAATGGCTGCACCAATTTTGATGGGAATTTCACTAGCAGTTAACATTTCACAAGAAGTAACTTAGGTTACTTTAATTTAAGAAAAGCATTATTAGGATTCCGAGTAAAGCAAAATATATTATAAGTAGGTATCATATAGCCTAACTTGATTAGTTATTAATACAAGATTAAAAGATTTTTTCATTCATTTACTGCCGCACTCAGAAAGGTTCCTTAAATTAGTCCTAAATGATACTTAACTAATTATCATTAAATCTGTTAATTGATGGAACATCCCAGAGTCATAATTTAAGGGTACATTAGTTAATCACAACTTTAAGTTTTGTAGAGCGGTGCAGTAACAAAATCACAGTATCGATAGGGCATCGATAAGGCGTCGGTGTAGCCACACCTAAAAAGCGTTAACAGTAAAAAGTAGAAAAATAATATTAAACATTATTAAAAACTTTTATTTATAGTAATATAAATTACAATCCGTTCTTTTACTGTTAGTTTTTATGTATAGATGAAATTAAATACCTATTTTCATATACTGATAATAAAACATCTGGACTTTTTTATCTATGGCATCACTGACAACTGCCAATGTCAATATAACCAACATCAAATTATTGTGCATTGTTCAACAGACACAGAAATAAAGGAATTTTAAAACGATATTGTTAGTTGCGATGAAAAATGAATTCTGTTTAATAATCGCAAGCGCTCGGAAAGTTGGTTGGATCCTAGTTCAGCACCTAAACAATGCCCTAAACGAAAACTTACCCCTAGAAAAGTGATGGTGACTGTTTGGTGGTCTAGCGCCCGGTGTGATTCATTACAGCTTCTTACCAAACGGGGTGAGCATTACTGCAGATGTATACTGTGAAGAACTGAACACAATGATGAAGAAACTGGCACATCTGCAACTAGCATTCAATCGCTCGTCTCCGTTGCTCCTACACGACAATGTGCGACCTTACACTGCACAGCAGACGGTCTCCAAGTTGCAAGAACTGGGGTTAGAAGATCACCGCATCAATAAACTGCCGCTGCGTTGGCAAAGATGCATTGATTGTATGGGTAATTACTACTTCGATTAATACAAATAAAAATACATGAAAATAAAATCGTTTAATTTTTTTCGTACATAACGGCAATTTCATAGGTAAAGACCTAATTGGGGCACGGCTAGCCACGAGGTGGGTATCCATGAGGATTTCCTCACGATAATTCTGTTTTTTAGATGTAAAAATCAATCCTTAAAAGTTAAGTAAGGGTTTTGTATCACTTAACTTTAAAGTGTCATTAGGGATGTTAATGAATCCTTAACTGACTCTGAGTGGTAAATTTTTTCAAATTTTACTAAGGAACAACTTAAGTATCCGTTAAACGTCGCTGAGTGCGGCAGTTAGTTAGGTATATCTAATTTTTAGTGAACAAAAGACCTGACATAAATACTGTTAATAAAACTAATAAAGTAAAAAATGTTTATAAACTAAATTCAAGACTAATTCCGTTTTAACTTTATACATTTTTCTGGAAACCTGTTTATAAGTAGATGAAACATTTTCTTTTAAACTCCATTGTTACAAATGCAAGTACCAAGACAGAAGCATCTAAAAGAGTAGTATTTGTTGTTCCAGCTATATCAAAGGACGACTGTATATGCTTTCCGAGAAGTTCAGTTATTGCTTTGTTCCAAACGATACATTAGCCCTTTCTATTTCTGGCTCCCTGGTATTGTGGAGGTGTAATATTTTTTTCATCGTTAAAACTAATGATGAGGAAAAAAAATTTTAAAAAACAAATAATCCCTATCATTCACCTTGCCTAATGGTAAGTAAAGTCTCAGAACCGGGGGTCACCACAACATACATTGAAATAGTGGTACAGTGGTGGCGGTTGACGGCTCAGAAGTATCGAGTTCGAATCCGACCGGACAGTACCAATGTGAATATCACTTTGTGGAATTTATATGTGCTAATCACATGATTTACCATCTGCTGACGGTGAAGGAAAAACATCGTGAGATAACCCACATGTCCTAGAAGAAATTCTAAGGACATATCCGATCCATGCATTAGACCAGTGTGTGTGGATTAAGGTCTTAAACCCTCTCAACTCTCTCGTTAGAGGAGAGAAGACCCGTGTCCAGCAGTGGGACATAAATGGGTTGCTATTACCACAAATGATTAACCTTATCTCTTAAAACTACAAAAAAATGAAGTATCTTTTGATCTCTCGATTCGGGTAATATAAGTTACATACAATAAAATACATTACCATCTTAATTACCTCAGGGGGAACCTGCGATTGTTTGCAGAGCATTATCACGAGATGACTCGAGATTAGCCGGGATGCTGTAAAGATAGCGACGCTGTGCCAGACTACTTGTGTTCGTTTCGTAAATGTTTGATGTAGTAAAGAATTTAGATAAGAAAGGATTTTGGAGTGACTACGGTTTGATGTTACGAATTATTTTGAGTTTAAATGCCTTTCATAATTTTGTTATTGTTATAAAATTGTTACTCGATTCTCTAGATAGATAGACAGACAGTCTTTCCTCTGTTTGCCTATATCTATTTAATTTTTTACAATCCTTTTATATTAACAGACATTTTGTTTTATTAATTTTTACTTTTATGCGTACTTGTAAGTGTTATTAACCTGGGAATTCTTAATAATATTTTCGATATGATTAATAAACTTAATAAAAATTACAACTTATAAAAATAATTGAGTATAGAGTCACTTCCCTTTAACTATTTATCTATATGTATCTATTTCATTTTATACTACTCAGGTGACAGACAAGCACACGGCCCACCTCATGGGAAGCGGTTGTCTTTTAAGATTTGACAAAAAAAACTGAGAATTAGGTACCTAACAGTTCTTAATAGTACCTAACTATTACTTTTCTTTCGTACATCGCTATCTATGTACATAGGTAACTTAATCATTTGTTGCCGCAAAAGGCGATACCAATTAAAATAAATGTAATGTATTTAAAGTAGGTCACTAAACCTCAAATCGATATTTAATAGTTTCACGTATATTAAGTTGCATTATGAGATGTCGAAATTCAGAATACATACATATTCTTCATTCATTAATACAAGTAAAACTTATGTTTTTATTCATTTTATATTGTAAAACTTAGTGATAAAATTAATGAGAATGGTTAATTAATTTAAAATATACACGCTTTCTAGTATCTCCGTTGCATCAAATGGTGTTTTTATCGTTAAAACCATGGTTAAAACAAATCTATCGATCTATTTCGGTTTAACAGGCAAGCATACCTATCAAACGGCCGACCTGTCTCCACAATTACCAGGCGACCATAGCTGACGAAGATCTCATTTGTTGCTCTTTGATCTGCTGTCCAATTAATATAACTGCTACGCTCTCATTACGCCCTGGTATTTCTGTTTCATGTCACGCTCTGGTAGAAGCATGCTTTATTTTACCGACTGCTGAATAGAGTGTAATGTTTTCTTTATTTACCTATTTACAAAGTGGTAGATGGTTGTTTCTGCCTATTCAGAAGGAGAAAAGTGTGAGTTTATGTAGGTATGTATAGCAAGTTGCAGTTATATAAAAATTGAAAATTATCCAAGTCCATAAACAGGAGTGAAAACCCAATGATTGCAATTTTCAAGGCTTTGCGTGCATTAATATAATAGCTTTTAACACCACCCCCACCCCAAACCGCCCCTCTTTCACCAAAATAACTAATTAATCAGTGTTACCTAACTTCTTTGTAGGGTGGCGATCCCCAAAAGTATTCCAAAAATTAACGGAGCCGCGTCAGTATTTACCGAACTGGCGATTTATAACACGGAATTGTAGTTTTCAATAATATCTGTAGTATACAAAAATGAATCCATGTTTCTTTTGATGACGTCATAAGTTCATAACTTGAGAACAGAACTAATTCAATTCATCTTACAGAAGGTAGGTATTAAGGTAAATCAAGGAAATCGCGTAGAAATTGGTCATGCGTAAAACAAAGAAATAAATTGGGTTTGAGTCCCTTTGTTTTATCTAATGTACCAATGCTGCATATATACCAAACTTACAGTGTAAATAACCCTAGTACCAGGAGTCCAGAACTAGCAAGTAGGTGTCTGTTAATAAAGACGCTAAGCATCGCATGTCCGCGCGGCTAAAACGCTGGGCGGCGCCACCACGCCCCGCAGCCTTTCAGATTGCACTTCGAGACTTTACTACTTTCACGTTTTACGATCAGTCTCCACATTTTGTTGCCACCAAAATTAGTTTCCGACCGACCATTCCGCTAAACAGTGTGCTAAAAACCATACAATTTTATCCCTCACGTAATCCGCAGAGATAAATTGCCACATGAGTGGAGTTAATAGAAGAATAATGAAACAATTATCCGTATTGACGGGGTTTGCGTGTCCGCTCATAGGTGCGAGAGTATCCCACGACACCCCACGCCCGTTGTCAGGGGTGCATAAGAAAAAAAAATACCCCATACGAAAATAATTTTGATAGACACTTCGCGTGCGATCAGCAATTACGTTATGCCCGCCTGGTCGGTGGTAATTCGAATTTAGCACATTATCGGAGCGTTACCGATTATTTTCGAATAATAAATACTGAATCGATGCGTTCGCACCTCTTTTTTTGTTATTTTAATGTCATTATAACATAGTTTACGTCGACCATATGTCGCTCATTACTAGTGATGTGGAACGTCGAAATTTAAATGCCGAATTTTAAATTTCGGATATCGTTGAATGGAAAGATCCTGCGTATTATCATCTGTGGTAGCGTTGTGTAAATGTTTTCTATAGACTTGGTTGCGACGGGTCTGATCTTAGAAGCAACATCCGGCGTTATCTAATCTACGGTCAGTGTTTGTGAAGGCACAGATGATATTCACCGAGATACACCGCAGTGTATGTATCGAATGTGTCCTCGGCATACGTCACTCGGCATACCGCGCACCGCTCTTTTAGTACACATTTCACAACTTGATAACGTTGTACGGCGCCATACATGTCACATCAGCTTATGGTGTTTTTATTATAAGAAAAAAAACACTATAACGCAAGTTACAGATAAAACCGTTTCCGATATACAACGACGCAAACTTGCATTATTTACAATGTCAAGTATTGTTACAACAGATTACTGCAGTTACGTATTTGTCGAGCCTATTGAGATTTTAAGTGGTTTTAAACAAACACCATTGAGTCGAGAACAGGGACCTCTTGTGCTGCCAAGCTCGCTCAGTAAATAACACTCGAGTTTGATATTTATTTAGAAAAATCTAATCTTGACGTCGAGTGTTTTATCTCCGTATCCGGTAAGATCTCGAGAAGTCCCAAAGCACTAAACACTGGTATGTTTATAAGAATTAAATATTCACGTGACAAGAATGTAGAGTTGTTAGACTTTCTCACGGAGCTATTCAAAAGTAACCGTTTCAACTGTAACGTTAACGGATGACATTCGAAAACTGACAAGTTCCGTAACTGCGTCAACGAAAACGTATCATTTATAAAGTGTAGCTATCTTTTCAAAAATATAGACGTCAAAGCATTTTTACGTTGATCAGAGACAGCAAAAATAATGAAGTACAAATGTCTAACCATGTCTATTCTATTACCGAACATAATAAGAGTCTCAGTTGAGGAGGCTGCGTGGAAACAGCAACAACATTAATTAAGCCAAGTGACAGTTTCACATGACGTTCATTAGGTAGGTATATCACGTCATTATTCATCCGTTATTCTATTTCCGATACTTGGAGTTTTTCGGTGTGGAGACGATGCCAAAACTCATGTCCCACGTTACAACTTGACTGTTAATTAATTTAAACTGACGCACACAGCGAAAGTTGGTACAGAATGCTCGTAAGACGTATGAATGGAGGCAGTGTATGGACTTAAATGAGTTGCGTCTTGTTACTAATATTGTCATATATCACAGACAGCTTTTGGAGACATACATTTCTTTATATCCAGAGACCAACATAAACTAGCTAGCTAGCTTTACTTTTTCATAAGAATTTTATAATTTAACATTAATCTGCATATTTTTTACACTTTTACTATTCAACTGTGCTTACAGGCATGTCAGTATTAATTTCTTTCCATGCCATATATCATCTTTTGCATTGTCCATCCATTTCTTCTCTCCTTTGTAACTTTCCAGTTCCATAATTCCTTGTGATCACACAAAAACGTTTCTCACATAAATCGTTATCACAACTGTTAAAAACGTGTTACAGATATCGATGTCCAGTCACATCACTATTACAAAAGTGAGAATGCCCGAAATCTAGACTGCGGATCGTTAGCGACGCGACACAAATTAAATTTACAATCGTGTGTGTCATAAATAAAACATATAACATGGGCTATAAGATACAATTTGCTAAACTGTCGACTATATTAGTATTCGGCGGTCACGTCAAAATATTCAAATAGAATTGAGTCTCGTCATCGGAATACGAATGAATGGAGTCAGATTGTGACGTGGTTAGGGTTGTCATACCTAAAAAAATACCAGAGTCATGTTTAACTGGACATTTTACCATAAAAGTCTGATGTTCAAAGAAGAAAAAAAAGTTTGTATTTATAATACATACCTACTAAAATAAGGATTTATTACTGCAATTAAAAAAAAACTTGTAATGAATGTCAGCGTGAGTCGTTCGCGCGCTTTTCTCTGTCACACGTTAGCGGGACGTAGTTGACCAAAAGCCGGACACTTGACAACCCTAAACGTACTAGTGCTGTACCGAATAGAATAATCGCTATTGTTTGTGACACATGGATTATGTGTTGCTTTTTTAAATAGTTTTGCGTATCGTGAATAGTGCTGTGAATAATAAACATGTAGGATGTATTTTTAATGATTGATATTATTATGTAGCCACTTGCATTAATTTGTAGTAAATTGCTCAATATAGCGCAATTAGATTTTCTGTTTACTGAGAATTTATATACTATCTTGAGATTTACATAATATTTTCTTATAATCATGTCTAGGTATGTGCCTGGGCATACTTACGGGCCTGCCCTTGGTTATATATTATGTTTGTTACTTCAGAACTTTCGATTAGGTGTACCAATTTTGATGATTCTTTTCTTTTTTGGAAGTTGGTGCGTCCTGTGTTGTCCTATTTGGTTCAGTTGAAATCGGTTTTTTTGTAAGAATTATAACAGACTCCACGCTCAACAGAAAAACTCAATACCCAACCTGGAAATCGAACTCAAGAGCTTTATATACAGCAGACTTTCACACAAAGCTCTCAAAACACGACGATTGGTTACGACAATTTTATCAAAGTATAAAATTGTCGTAACCACGTACAAAATTGTATTAAAAAAGTTAAAAATATACGAAAGATGCCCTCACACAACATAAAGCTGTCTACAAGATATTCGTGCGGGGCATTTTTGCATAATCTCGTAGGGCCCCCGGGGCTATTGGCAGTGGGGCCCTCAAAAATCGGCTAACAAAGTAACACTTCGCTCAAGTGTCGCCAAGTGGCGGTCTCCAATTCGATTACCGACTAGTGCCGGGGGAACTCGATTCTAAATAACTTAACTCGGTTTGCTCGAGTGCTCGATTATTCGATTTAGCTGCGATTACAATGTGTAAGTGTCGTTATGTCGTTTAGAGATGCGGTTTTTTGAAGTCATAGTGAATACAGTTTTTAGGGTTCTGTGGTCAATAAAGAATTTTTGTAGTTTCGGTATGTCTTTCTATCCGTCTGCAATTTAATTTTAATAGTAGTATTTCTAGAATTATTTTATTGTTATTTAGCATGAATAATACATACTAGCCTCTACTTTGAGGTATCGAGTTCGAATCCGGCCGGACAGTACCAATGTGAATTTCACTTTGTGGAATTTGTATGGTAATGACATGATTTACCATCTGGTACCCAAACCCGAGGAGGCCATCTTGAAACCAGAAATATCCTTGGATCAGTTGGGAAGCGAAGGCCACCTTAAGCCATAACCACCTTCGAAGGCCAACAGGGTGGTATCTGTGGGGATTTTCTCACGAAAGAAAAAGTAGGTAAGTATACTCTATGGTGTGGAATGCCAAGGTATACTCTTTTAAAAATATTGCATTAAATTTAGCTCACACTTGACTGTTTTTTGGGTGATTGACACTGAATTGTATTGAAGGTCGGGAAGTACTTTATGGTCATTTGTATTTTTTGCAGTTCTCTGTGATTATATTTGTAGCGTTAAACAATATTTTGTATTCTTGTCAGTTACTGGTTTATTACATTTTATATTCATTTAACTCCTGTGAGGGGCTTATGGCTAAGAAGTAACATACATTGCAAAGTTAAGCAGTACTAGTCAAGGCAGTGTTAGGATGAGTGACCATTCGTACTTTCGTGCCATCCGGGCCGTGACACCGTGCCTCGGAGAGCACGTTAAGCCATCTCAGTCCTGGTTGCCAAACGAACTTGTGTTACGTTTTAGCAATGATGTCATGTCTGTTTGTCTGTTTATCTGTTTGTGCGCGATGAACGCAAAAACTCTACTAGACGGATTTTGATTCAGTTTTTTTTTTATTTGAAAGGTCTAGTTATCGTTCAACTTAACTTCACCTCGCCTGATGGTAAGCTAAAGGTAAAGTCTCAGGAATGAGGGGCAACCATTAAAAACAGTCTGAAAATCAGACTCAATGACAACCGGTTGAGTAAAACCGGAGATTATAGTCAAAAAACGTGAAAACCGTAGGCCACGCGTGCGGAGCCTAGTATAATATAAAAATATTATTTAAAAATAAAGTTATAATATAAACAGAAGTTGTTAAGCATATTTTAATTATTTTTACAGTTGTAAGTTCCGTTCAGTTTATTTTTAATTGCTATTTACTAAAATGTTACAGGAATTACTTGCAAAAAAAATACAAAATATTACGTTAAAACTATTATAATTATGCATACTTGGCCTAGTGCCGCTATGTATACAAAATAACATCAGTAAGTATTTGTGTTTATCACTTCTAAACACTGTTACTGCTTCACAGATTTGAGAGAAACATAGATTGAAGTTTATGCTTGGGGCAGGATGGAAGACCCTCCGTGCAAACAATTCCATCAAGAACCAAGCGGTTCGTTGCCTCTTTTATTTGCCGCACTATAAAGACCTGGAATTCTTTACCAGCGCACGTGTTTCCTTCCTCCTACAGTCCTAGAGAAGCTGAGAGTCACCGTTATAGTATTATCGGTGTCTAGAGTGGGACCCCCATTCCCGAAGCTTTACCTTTAGCTTACCATCAGGCGAGGTAAAGACATTGACTTGAGTATTACAATAAATTAACAATAGCTGCTGAAAACTTCGGGTTGTAAATAATACCATCACTAACTATGAACAAACATATTAGATGATGGTGATTAAAATAGGTTTTTTTAAACCACTTAGGTGGCAGACAAGCACACGGCCCACCTAATGTGAAGCGGCCAACACTCGCGCTGCCGACCCTGTAAAAACTTCTTAATGCCCTTCTTGAAGAACCCCAATATTGTAGTCGCTAGGGAAAACCACGGCAGGGAGATCATTCCACAATTTTAGCGTGCGCAGAAGCAAATCTCTTTCATACAGTGTACAGGTGATAAAATCTTCGAGTTCTATCAATATTAACCAAAGTTACCCCTCTAAAATCACATTCAAGAAAGGATCCAATCCACAGACAAGCGCTACAATGTTACCCAGTAAGTAATTATAGTCTGACACGAGCTACACCATAGTACAAGACGCGTATGGTTACATTTACAAATACCATGCTAGGGTTGACAATGTTGCCATTTTACAAAAATTACACCAATGTTGGTAATGCGATGGTAACTGAAAGGATAAGGACGCGGCCTCTTCTCAGAGGTATCGAGTTCGAATCCGGCCGGACAGCACCAATGTGAATTTCACTTTGTGGAATTTATATGTGCTAATCACATTATTTACCATCTGCTGACAGTGAAGGAAAACATCGTGAGGAAACCCACATATCCTAGAAGAAATTCTAAGGACATGTCCGATCCACCAACCCGCATTAGGCCAGCGTGTGTGGATTAAGGTCTAAACCCTCTCAGCTCTCTCGTTAAAGGAGAGGAGACCCGTGCCCAGCAGTGGGACATAAATGGTCTGCTATTATTATTATAGTCTACCTTCCGTTTAGTCTAGAACTCGTTTGCTTTTGCCACTTCAGCTTGCTTTTTCACCCTTAGTGTTGCACACGTCCATAGGCCACAGTAACCGCTTCCCATCACGGTGGGCCGTGTGCCTGTCTGCCACTTACGTAGTATCAAAAACACACATTCACAAATTAATGCAGCATTGGATGGCGATATTGATGGATTGATTAATAATATTCTTGTGATCCGTAGAGGTTCTTAAACAGTTTTATTTAACTCGACCTGTTTGTTGGGTCAAATCTAGTAATTGAAATTTGAAACCCTTTCAGTTGTCTGATTGGTCTGATATTTGGCAGAAGTCTTTAGTTCTGACGACAATACAATTTAAAACTGTTTAACTTAAAAAATATTTTTTCATAATTTATTTTTCTTATAATGGGAACCATAGGAATATATGACAGACTCCAATGAGAATTTTATTCATCATACAAGGCGACAATTTAAGTCTCAAACTTTCAAAAACTGTAGCCGCTGTACCAACGGGGCACACTTGTATGAAACAATGAATTATGTATGTGTCATAAAAAAGAAAACAACTACTGAAATACTAAATTAAAATAAGTTTTTATTAGCACACCTTTATAATAACCATTCTAATAAGATTCACGGACTGTGAAGGATATAATTATGAATGAATATTAAAAACATTCACTATGCAACAATTTAGTGCATATTTTATTATAAAACCATTTCCTTTAATGAATGAAAACTATTTTTAGCGAATTCTATCGCAATTTTATATGATTTAATAAACCACAGATAGGTACTTGTGAAGGAATTTGGATTCCTACTTATGATGCTCCGCAAAACTAGATTTTTTTATACCACTTAAGTGGCAGACAAGCACTCGGTCCGCCTGATGGTAAGCGGTCACCGTGGCCTATAGACGTGTGCAACACCAGGGGCATCACACTCGCGCTGCCGACCCGGATCTTCTATTGCCTTAAGATAGATAGAACCCCATATTGTTGAAGATTGTTGTTTGGAATGTACCACCGGCTTGGGATCCTGTCATACACTTAATCAGATCCTCATCCACGATACGTTCAGCCGTTTTTGCGTGGAAGAGTAACAAACGTTTACATCCATACTCACAACAAAAACTTTCACGTTTATCCTATGAGTGGAAAATAATGCAATAAAACGTAAACAATTGAATCGTTTAAGCGGGGCGTGAAAAAGCATTTTCGGTGTTCGCAATGGTGACTCCTATTCCAAAGACTTTGCCTTTAGCTTACCATCAGGCGAGGTGAAGTCATGTTGACGTGTAAGACATAAAAAAAAATTTTCAATGTGTAATTTTCGTATAAATTTCGGCTAAAATCGTCATTTCTTTTATCCGCAAATTTCAGTATTCGCAACCCTATTCACCCCCATCAGATACGCGGCAAGAGCCCATACGGTCGTCAGGCGGTGTATAAAATCTGTATGGCACGTAAAATGAACCCTGGACGACCAATAAAACACTCCAGCGTCTTTACGACACCTTCATCTTAGTTTAAGAGCGACTGGCGGGCTGTTTCGATTAGGAAGGTTTTGTTTTACTATTGTTTTATGAATTAATATTAGTTTAAGAAAGCAGGATTATTACTTTTTAAAACTATATTTGGTAAAGTACGCGAATGTTAAGATGGATGTGTGGTGACAAGAGAACAGAACGGACGGAATAAGGGAAGAATATATTAGAGGAAGTTTGAAAATTGCGCTAGTGAATAAAAAATTGAGAAGCGAGCGTCAGTTGTAGTGGTATGGACATGTTATGAGAAGAGATGAAAGTAATGTTGTTTAAAAGGTTCAAAGTATGAATGTAGAAAGCTTTAGGTGCAGAGGTAGCTAAGAAAAGATAGATGGAGTGCGAGAAAGAGGATATGGATCGGAAGGGAGTGAAGGGAACAACGATATGATGATGATGACCTTAATCTATTGTCAATTCCATTGTCATTAACATTTTTAATAGTGGAACACGTTTACCCACATCAGTTACCATCAGGAGAGACTGGTGAAATGGCAAATGAAATATTCAAATTGACGGAGGAGAGACAAAAGACAAAACTTGACAATAGACCAACCAGATATCGCTTGTCTTTATTTAATCATCGCACAATTGAATCGTCGCAGTCTATGGCTTGACAAATTCGCACGCCCCCGACATTCCCTTAAACGCGCACTTAACTCGTACCCTTTACGTCTTTCACCCTCGGACGCCTCCATTCTTTTTATATCGCAACTTTATTAACGCATAAAGGTCTGCTGATGGGCCCTTTAAGAATTAGGATGCGTCCCACTGCCGGGCGTTAGGCTCACTCGAGCCGAACAAATGGAGTGTCGGAACTTGGGCCGAGTGCGGATACTCGCACCGAATTGCACTGTCCCATCCCTATTCGCAATTAAACCAGCAGTTAGCACGCTGTTCCAAATTTGAATTTGCGTATACTGATTTTCGCGGTTACGTTACAACCTCGGCCTCGTTATGGTTTAGATTAAAAAGTTTGCGGATGACACTACCATTCTAAATTCAAATGTGACTTTTTATTTTGTTATAAAGCGCGGGAAACAAGATTTTTTCCGCTGTTACGAGTGTAATATACACCAAATGATGGGGGAAACGTATCTAAATACGAGTATCGACGTAAAAGCAATCGGATTTACATGTCTACCGATGGTGTACTAAAACGAAATCATGAATGAAGCGCAGTATAGGAAACCCAAAACATTATCCTTATGCTCCCATTTTACGACCTTTACCCCCATCGAGTCGAAAGGGTCACATCGGTACGACACGCTGTAAAAACGTTCCCGTCTCGCTCTTGCCCGTTACTTACTCGTAAAACCGAAAGAGATAATCACGAAGATGAGTCGAAAATTATTTTTTTTATTATCACCATCGGCGGTGCTCTTTTATTTCCTTTTTACGGTCCGAGTACCTCATAAAAAGACAATAAACTTACTATTTACAGACCATCAGGAAATTGTTAGCCGAAGAGGTCTCTTTACGACACATGTTCGCCTGGTGGCGCGCGAGTCCAAGTGATGCACTCTTTACGATTGGCGCGCCACTAAAATGTTAGCGAATGATACATTTTATCTCCCATAAGAGTATATCACGCCATGAAATAAAACCGCGGAATGTTTACTGATCTATGAATATCGAAAACGGTGCTTAACTTACAAAGAAATGTCTCCCGCGCCATTTGAGTACAAATTCAAACTTTTCTGTCTAGTTAACTAGGAGTAAGTATCTCCGCACATTACCAGGGCATCATAAAATCATAGGAGTGTTAAAATCCATAAAGGAGGCTATCGGAAGCTCGCGCTCTTCACTTTTATTATTGGGGAATTTCGTCAAGAGTTTTAATAATAGTTATTAAAACTGCTGCCCGTGTTACCTAATATATCGGTTAAGTGCTCTTTTTATGATTTAACACAGATTCTCCCCGATATTACTGGTTATAAATTATAGCCGGGATTACAGGCTAAATTGTTTTATGATATGTTTTCATTGTTTACGAGTGTAATGGTTTTTTTGTAGTCGTAGAGAAAAGTATGTCAGCTGATCATTATAATAAATATAATATAATGCTTGTCATCAAAATAACTTTTAAAAAGTTCATTAATGATCTGACAATAGTTTTCTTTTTCATGATTTTCAATTTTCTTTCTTAGAATTTTATGGGTCTACTAGTAAGTAACTAAGAAATTCAGAATTTTGGTTATGGTTTAAAATAGCATTTATTAAACTGGCTTCCACCGGGTTGAAAAAGGGGTAGGTAGACCCAAGAAATAATGGCTTGACGTATAAGATGACACCATAGACGCCATTCCTTTCACTACCATGGAAGGAGAAAAAGTTGGTAAGCTTACCCCGGGTGTCAAAGTAAAAGCATTGGATGCATCTGGGGTTAGGTTAAGACGCTAAAATCATGATGACCTATTGAAATATCAAAATCAGAGTTTTAGATAATAATATTAGAAACAAAATCTCAAATAATTTAGATATGAACCTAATTTTGGTTGCTGCAGCTACCAGTTCCAAATTTCTGTACCAGGGCATCATAAAATCGTAGGAGTTAAAACAAGCTATTTACTGATTCGTGTTAGTAACAATAATAGGCGATTACACTGGGGTTTGTAATATCTGCGAGGCACCACAACCGGGCGGGCGGAGAGCGCAGGGTACTCGACGATTTCAATATTGTGAATTCCGACAATGTTCGCGTAGTGAACGCGTAATGAATTTCGGGATTGTCTTGCGGTTTTTCGGTCTCAACCCCTCCGTCCCTCGAGTATTTACTTTCAGTCTATTGGATGAGCTTACATTATGTAAAAGACCGTACCTATACGTCGAAGTTTTAATAACGACCGAGGAATTCTTTCGACGATTTTTCCGTGAGCGGAACACATCGAGCGGAGGTACACGGCGCCGCGTGGCACCGTAGTTATAACGAAATATATGATAATAAGGGGTGATATTATTTAGGTCCGGCAATTCGTATGATAAAATTGAACCAGTGATATTTGCCCGCAAACAATTCCTATGGAGATTTCGGTCTTGTTTCTTGGGTTAAATCTGAGCATGGGAATGATATACGGACGGCCCGCGGCCTCGGTAAGGCTCCTTTTGCGAAAAATATCATAGAAATGGAAAGAATTATGCAGTGGGATGAGAATACGGTCAAATTTTGTCGTTTGTGTGCGGATTTCCGGAGTTTCTCATACATTTTTTTTGTGTCAGCGTTTGTTATTGTAACTAAACGCATGCTTGGTGTAATTTATAGTAGGTAAAGTCCCTTACGTTTGACCAAAATGTCAGTATATCTAAATTTGAATAGGCAAACTTGTAGATAAATGTTGCTGAAGACAGCTAATAATTTGGGTTATGCTTGGGTTATGCATATTTCTCGTATTTTTTCATAGAGAATACTTGAAAGAAAAGTTGAATATTTATGTTAGTCTATAGTTATTCTAAATACAAAATTTTTGTTTGTTTGTTTTTTTTTTAATATAACTAGATTTCAATGCAAGGAGTTTTCAGCAATAGATACTTAGGCGACGTCTTTTGCAGTTATAATAGTGTCTATGAGCCATAATGCTGTAAAGATGTTCAGCATATTTCGCAACGAGTTTGGCTACTAACTAATATAATTTACTCTGCTCTCTGTTAAATTTTCAATCAATCTGATCACTGACGTAATTGCTCAATACGGAGAGTTTGATTTGACGACCAAACAAATAAAAAATAACAATTTTTGAATAACTAAATGAGATGCTAATTTAGTTTCTACACTATCCATGACCTAATTACAACATGCTTAATGCAATTCTGTTTCACGAAAAAAATTATTGAAAATTTTAGCAAAGCTACAAAATAATTGTTATATTTTTTTTCCTCATTCGTTAATCATTATTTCTTTTGAGGGCGTTAAATTAAAAACCGGTCGTGTTAATTACCAGGGCAGCATAGACGGGCGGATATTAAAGATTGTCAGTAGTAAAGAAAGATGAAATTCAAAAATAGAAGTTAATTTTTTTAATGTTCACTCGGTAGTTCGGTTTACGGGCTGCGGTCGCGCCCGAGGCGCGGACCGTTCTAATTAAAATCGCTACGTTTTCTGTGGTATTCATTTTCATCCTATAAGCTTTTTGTTACTCGTATCCTGGTTAGGTTACGTTATTGTGGTGGGTTGTAACTAATTTACATCTTAATGAAATGTTTGTTTGTTACTGCCGATAGTTGGCTCAATATTGTTGCCTTTTATTCTTAGATAGTTCCTTTTATAAATCTGTTCTTACAAACTTGCAATGAAATTAGACCAATTCGCTTATCCTATGGAGTGGAATTTTTACTTGTTGGTTCACTAACGTTGACAATGCAGTTTTGTTGTAAAAGCATGACCTAAATTGACATCCAGGTCTTACCTAACGGTCCACAGGAAATTTCAAATCATGCTCATTCCTAAAGCATACAATGTTTTTACTGTTATTTTCTTGTTTGCCACACTACGTTCCATATTCAAAACAAATAGATTTATGTAGTAAATTTGAATATCGAAAACGGTTCTTCCACAAAAACACCAGGAGCACATAACGTCAAGAAATTATGTATTTTTTTGAGTTATTTGTTTTAACAATTCTAATGTTCATTAGCATTTATTACAATGCTAACCGGGATAGCAGAAGCGCGCATGGCCGGCTGAAGTAGCGCCTTTGTTTCGTCCATTACGTATGCAAATGTGGTTCAAGTACCACCTGTGCGCTTATGTTCCTCTGGTAAACAATTGCTAGGTGGAAATGGGAAGGCATTTTTTTTGTGGTCGGCTACCGGAGTTACCTTTGTGGAGACATCTATTGTTTAGGAAATAAAGAAATTTTAAGATCGAGATGAAAATGGTCCAGTTATTTGTTTGAGAAAATAGATGAATGAAACGCTTATGAAAGACTGAGTGTGTGTTCAAAACTAGCCCATCATTCAACATCAATAGGACACTAACATCTTCTGTTCGCGATACAGAGCTTTAACAAACTACATGGAAACTAGTGCTGCCTACTGTGTGATGTTCACGTCGCCTGATGGTAAACCAAAGATAAAGTCTCAAGACCGGGGGTCACCACTACATACACCGATAGTGCTACAGTGGTGGTTCTCAACTTGACGGCCGGCCTCAGCAAATACTTTTTCACGCCCCGCTTAAAGGACCCAGGACTAATAGAATATTCAGGTATCATTGCCAAATATAGTATAAAAAAAAATCCTTACCAACCTGACATAAATATTTAGATGGATATGGAAAAATGACTTAATTTTTTTAATATTCTCTTTTTGAAAACTGAACGCCAATGAAGCTACTTGAAGCCTATTTTTAAAATGGATGGTACTGTTTCCTACGCTTTAAAAATAAATGCCGGTTTTTCATAGACACGTAATTCACAACTCATAAACAAGTTTCATGATCGAAACTATAGCATTTTAAAAAAAATCTGCCGTTCCCTCCAAATGGTGCGCTATCACGCTATTGCTTTCTACTTCGTTTCTTATTAAACAATGATTTTATAGCACTATGTATAGCGTGGTTTATAGCATAAAGTGCTATAAACCACGCTAATAATAGTTAATAACTGTTGCTGAAATGAAAAAAAAAATCTATACAATTAAACAAGCAATTTTCGTAAACCCAATTATATAAGTCTTTCAGCAGAAAGTACTCCAACGATTGGAATATTTTTACTACAAAATTTTCTACTTTTCAGTACCTACCTAATTGAAAAAAATCGTTTTCATAGCTTAACTGATACACTTGTGAATCTAAGAGGTACCTACTTGCATTTTTGGTATTGATGTTAACATTATTAGTACCCCAAAACTCTACAAGATGGCGTTAAATTAAAAAAATAACCAAGTTGTTCCTCAGTCATCCAGATAAGTACCTACTTTCTTTTTCAAAGATTATTTCTTAATCGCAATCGCTAATAATGTCTCCAAGGACTTTTTTACCTATTTAGCTTATTATAGGAGTCAGTTTACGTCCGTAAATATTTTTTTTAAATCAATATTAAGATCAGTAAGAGTATTCATACAACAGATTTTCACCAGGATCAAAACAGCTGTTGACCAATGAAAATGCTGAGGAGGCACGACACTTAATGGATTCCAGGGAAACTTGAATTATCTCGAATGACACAGCAAATAATTTAATAGCAAGTAAATGGGAGGAGTTGTAATTATAATAAAGGCACTTCGCTCCTTAATAAAACGTGAACAAAAAAATAAAGAAAGTCTGAAATGAGTGTTATAAGTAACTCTATACTTTTGTTAGTAGGTGTGGATCCAAGACGACGTGCGGCTTTAGTCGGTTCAAGTCTGATATAACCACCCCTACTGGCTGGGGGGGGGGGGGGGGCAGGTATCCGTGGGGATTACCGCACAGAAATAAAAAGGTATTAATGGTACAGATTGGGCCTAAGCTAAACCCAACTGCAAGCCAGTACACCTGCCAATAAATAGATAAGACTCTGGGACTGGCTTTGCTCTTGTTGGGAGGTCAAACAGTACGGCAGTCGCTCCAGGTAAAGCTGAAATACATGAATGATGATGACAAGGTTGCCTAGGACATATTAAGGTTATGTAATAGATTTGAATTCAGAATCACCATAATGGTTTTGTTCAGTAGCTAGTACTCTACCTTAACTGTTCCGTTCCGTCTCTCTATCCCTCACAGAAATAGGTTTCTCCACGAGATGCAATTATGTAAGTGCTAGTAGGTACCTAATAATAATAATAATAATAATAATAATAATAATTTTATTTAATTTTAGATAAAAAAATCCATTTTGTTAGTAACATTTTCACTTAATAGCTATGTTAGTACTTATATTTAACAAAAGATTTAGTCATTTTAAGGACGTGCCTTAAAATGTGGCACTCATGGTTCCTTCTTTCCAGAACCATGAGCATCCTGTTGCCACTGCCGCGCATTCCATACATCATCGACGTCATTTTCTTGCGCCAGACAGCTGCAAAGCTGTCAGTACGCCCGTGTGCGAACATAGCCGATGCGCTACAGAAGCGCGGCAGCCGCAACAGCGCTCTGAACGCCTTATTATATTGTATACGCAGGGCCTTGATGGAGCGCTGCGTATAACTGACCCACAGTGCACTCGAGTACAGGGACGTGCAGTAAGCCTTAAACAGCATTATTTTTACGGTATCCGTACATCGAGCAAACCTGCGGGCCAGCAAGCTAATGTTTCATGATGTACTATCTGCATCTTGCATACTCTTTGCCAACTCTCTCATGAAAGAGACTTTTCAAGCATGTTTATTAGCGATTAAAAACTACAAATTATAGTAGAGACTACGGTATGTTGCTCATTTGGCGCGAACCACCCCATCCATGCTTCACGCATCGTTGCTAAGTCGTTCCGACGTCAATAGCTTGCAAAATTTAAGCCGCGCACAAGAAAAGCCGCTTACTTTAAAAGCAAAGAAAGTTCATATTTCGAACTTTACTCTGCTATATTATTTAGCTAGGTGAATCTATTATATTTATAAGTGGAACACAGGCTTAACGGTTTTATAAAGTAGAAGTTTATTTTTTTAAATGTTATAATATTATATTTTAATATCTGCCCGATGAAATCTTTTTATACCACCTACCACCTAGGTGGCAAAAAAGCGTACGGCCCATCTGATGGAAAGTGATCACCGTGGTCTATGGACATGTGCTACACCAGGGAGTTCAAACTCACGCTGCCGACCCTGTAAAAACCTTCTGATTCTTGAAGAACCCCTACTTTTGCCGCCTACTATATTTTTTAAGTGCGTAATATAGGTAAGTACCTAAAACTTTACCTACAAACCGGTTCATCTACTGATTAGGTAAATGACCAGGGTCTGTAGCAGGGTTTCATGATGAAGGGTTCGCTCCCGTAAAAGCCATAATATAATAATAGACATGCCATAAGATAATCAAAACAGGAGCGATGATGATGATGATGATGACAGAATCTAGAAAACTACCTACTTCATGACAATTAAAAGTACCAGGGCGGCATACATCGCAAGAGACCACCACAGTCGAAGACATCATTCGAAGTTTGAATCACTTTGTATTTAGGTGACGATTGAAGCGGCTAATCTACAATGGTCTGATTTGCAAACAGTGGTGAGTTGACGATTGTATGGTGATCGCCGCCCACGAGACACCTAGCGTGTTATTCGGTTTTATATAACCGAATGGTAATATTGAGATCGACGAATATTTACAATACTCGATAATAAAATTAACTCATTACATCACTATAAACTGTGAAAACATTGAACCGTTTTTAGAGATTCTTTCAAAATAGAATGCTACTATAATCTTAAGTAACATAAGATATTTTTTTTTCAATATTCCTACGGGATCAGGACTCAGGTTTTTTTGTATCGGTCACATCAATAATGACTTCAACTCGCCAGATGGTAAGCTAAAGGTCAAGTCTCAGGAATGTAATGGTGACCCCCAGTCCTGAATCTTCACCTTTAGCTTACCATCAGACGAGGTAAAATAATGTTGACCTGTACAATATTGATAAAAAACATTGAAAACAACAAGATTATGACGTCGTAAAAAAATTGCCATTTAATAAAAAGAATCGGATTTGACGTCACATTACTGTAGTACGTAAATAATATGAATTCATAATCGGATCTATTGTAGAGGAACCCTTAAAAAGAATAAACAATATCTAAATTGCCGAATTTAAACCGATCACCCGCAAAGGCATTCGGTATTCAAAAATATTATTCTTATTTCGAAAACATAAGTCGCGTTCTATATTTGAATTCGTCGCGGGGACGCTCCCCCTTGCCGCGCGGGAAAAAAACAGTAAAGCAAATATTTCTTAGTAGAAATTGGTTCTGTAGTTACTATTATAAAATTGTAAAGTTAGCTGTACATTGGAGATATTTAAAAAATACTAGGGTTATGTTTTATGAACGATTCTGAACATAAAAATGATATATTTTTTAATTCTTGTCTATTTGTCTGTTTATGTGCGATGTACGTAAAAACTACTGATCAGATTTTGATGCGGTTTTTTTCATGTGAAAGGTGTTGATCAGACTTAAAATCTTACGCATTTAATTTACTGTCAAATATCACAATCGGTTGAGTAGACCGAGGTCCACGCAGGTGGAGCCACGGGCATAAAAGATACGTTTATTACTTCTCGTGTACATTTATGGCTGTAACTAGCTGTAGATAACGGTGACGATTAAATAATATTACGACATGAAAATAACTATTAAAATATAGATAAAACCTACCTAAGAATACATCATTATGCTATTTTATAATCGGTTTATGTTAACTGGGGCTAATAAAATAGCATGAACGAATTTCAGACTGTATAAAACATTTGAAAAAGGAATTCTGTAGAAGTAGGTACAAAATATTGATCGGATACACGCTCCTGTCGCGTTCCGAAACACCGAGTCGTGATAAATTACCTTCGGGAAATTAAAACTGTCTTTAAAACAATACCTGTTTTTTTCTTCGCGCCCTCTTTCGTATTCCCATCCTTGTCTAACACATATTTTTGTGTATTTCTATCTCGATCGTATTCGAAGAGGGTAGGTTTCGACATTTCTATATTGATATTTTTACTTACATTTTCTAACGACGATGCTTTTAATTAATGCGTTTTGTTACGCATCGTGAATTGTGCACACAATTTTTTAATTAAAAAAGTTTAACGACTAGTTTTATAACCGTTACAACATGAATGACATAAGTTGTATTAAATTCAAAATTGTATAACTCCATACGTATGTTTTTTTTTATTAGGATATAATTAAACATTCAAGGAATTTAGATATCATATTAATTATGTGTAATTTTCAAGTAAGTTGGATTTATAGTTCGAATAAGAACATTAATACATCACCATTGTAAAGATAATTTAGATAAAACGTTTTAGAGAAAGGCCAGGTCAAACGACGTGCAAAGAAAGTTATGAAAATTGAAGAAGCGAAAGGCGTATGTCAAGATCGTAGCAAGTGGAAAGATGTTGTATCTGCCTACTCCAATGGTTAAAAGGCGTGATTTGTATGTATGTATGTATGTACCTAAAGATGATATAGTTGCACCTAATCAACTATATACAATGAGTTTAGTGGTAAGGTCACTCTGAGAGCGAAAGGGTCACCAATACGTCAGAGACTTACCATCAAGCTGATCTCAGACGGACTTGTAGATAAGTACTGAAATACACCATATCAAAATGGCGTATAACATTTTCAAAATAAAATTGTGTCCATCTTTAACATAATAACATAACATAAACTCACGCCTATATCCCCGAAAAGGTAGGCAGAGGTGCTAGCACCCACATTTCGCAAGTTTATGTTTAGGTCCCAATGTAATAGGTGGCGAGTCCATCTTTAATTGCGTATACAACTAGGTAGGTATATGTATCTCTAAAAAACTAAACGAAATTCAATCAGGTTACGTAGATAGGTATTGTTCGCAGTCGCTGGAGCGTTTTCAATATCTCACGAAACTAATAAACGATGAATGAAATATGGCGGAGCGATTAAACACAAAAAATAAAAGTAAAACATTCGCCGAAGATGCACAATCTCCTAATTAAGAACATCACAAATACATTATCTCAGGCCCCAAGCCCATTTCAAATCTAATTTCTTTTTTGACAAAACAAAAAAAGACTTAATTACTTTTTCTGGCTATCACAAAAAGCGGGAGATAAGAGCCCTATTTGAATCCTCGTTATCACCACCTCCCCGGCACTTTCACCCTTCAATCTCTACCTTTTTTTTTTCTTTTTTCCACCCTCTAGAATACCTATCGCAATTTAAAGATAACTAATGCTTTGCGTCATTAAGAACCAAAAGGGAAAATAAGAATGTTAAAGAAATGCACTCAAATGCATTTGTGATATTTAACTTAAAGAAACGATACGGTGCTCAAGGTTTTTAATATGAAAGTTAGAAGGCTGATATGTATTGTAATGTTTACGATACTAAAATTAATTTCTTTTAATGATATGTGTTCAACCAGAAATTATATAATTATGATTTTTGTTTTTATTTGGTCCATGCCTATTCTCTGGCTAGTTTATTTCTAGCTACATTTTACGATGTCCGTCATCAAAGGTAGAGACGTTAAAAGGTTCAAAAAATATTTATTACAATTAAAAATTTTATGGCCCAATAAAAATTGTAAATGAAAAAATCTTATAGCCTTTGTTGAAATAGGTCTAATTGACCCAAGATTTTTAAGCTCCAACTTTAACGATCGGAAAAAAATTAAATTAAAAAAAGCTCTGAGTCGCGACAAGGTGTTTCTTACTTCTTTTTTACTTAAAAAATGTAATAATCCTACGGCAGTAAAATACTATCGGACGTTTACGACAAATTCACACAAGACCTACTTAATAAATCTGACAAAATCTTAAATTTATGCTCGCGAACGCAGGACACACGAGGAAAAAAATATAATTTTACGACGCCGTAAACCTGGTTAGAATGCGGCCCTAGAACGAGTGATAATTCGGGAAAAATCCATTTTAATTAACTAATTTTTATGGGAATCGTGTCAGATATTAAAAGTAATGATTTTATACATTTTTCTAATAACCCAGTAATAAAATCAATTTTCTTAAATACTCCATATACCTATAAAAGTTAGCAATACAATCCTGGCTGTAATAAAAAAAGTATGCGAAGGTAAAAAAATATTTTTCGTATTTTAATTTGAGCAGCGCACGACGTTCTTCGCTTCGGTACATTTTAATGAAAGCATGAAGTGCCGTCGCTTATTTTTATTATTTTTTTCCATGTCCACGTTTAGAAAATATTGTGAGTACGTCCAAAGAATGTTAAAAAGTGGTCTTGATTAAATAAAATGTCGCTAGGCCTCCGAGGGGCCCGGCAGCCAAGTGCACGTGATGGGAATCAAGTATTACAATCATTAAACTTGGAACAGTAAGTAATGGTAGGATTTAAGACAGGAAAATGAGTATGATAATCATTTTAAATCGGATTTTTAACTCCCTGTTAAGTTTAAAGCTCTATGTGTGGTAATTAGATTATATTTTTATGCAACGAACTTACCAACAAATATTTTTTCAAATACATTGTTTTCGCTTACCTGGAAAAGTAAAAAAAAAACATATTTTATTAAAAAGAAAAATACTCCGAAACTTACTAAGACAGCCTACACAAAGATGTTGATTCCAATATAGTTCTAACATAAAATATACAACATAAGCGGCAAACACGAAATTTCGTAAATATTTTTTCAAATAAATTACACGTTGGCTAATGAAAGGGCCGAATGTTTGCCCGTCGAGTACAATGGCGGGGAACTATTGCTCTATATATTTTTCACAAAATGGCCGCGAATTCCGCTAAATAAATATTTAGTTTTTTGTTATTCGGTCAGTCAGCAGAAATGTTTGTGTAGCGGCACTAAAAATACGCCATATTTGGTATTCTGGTGTCTTTATTATTATCCGGTGCTTCGGTGAAATGTATTTTGGAATGTTGTCCTATTCATTTCTAATACAACACATTCCTCCTATCTACCTATAAGATAATGCTCATTGTAAGTACTAAGTTCATTAACTAATAATGTCTAATAAGCAGATAGGTATCAGTGGCAAAAAAGCATATTTTTCTAATTGGATTATCTTTGTTATTTTATTATTAGAATAGACGCAACGTTTTGCTTTTCAGCAATCACGTAAACCGTAATAGAATCTGTTTAAAACGGTTTTGATTCAATATAAAATCTAAGTTTCTCGAATGATAAAATCGTCACTATAATTCCAATTCATAAATTCTAACTAGAAAATTTAGAAATGCATCGCAAAAATGCGCTTTAAAACTCTGTTATATAATAACCACTTGTATATGAATACCTTCTCCAAAATTGAGCCTATTGGTAATAAGAGGGAGGGTCCGAAAGCCGGTTGCGGAATGCCTCTCAAGGCCCTCCCTAAAGGGCCGTGTACTAAATCATACTCCATAATCTCGAAGGAAAATACCTTGAAAAAGGTTTTTATATGTTTTTAAATTGCGGTACCCTAAAAATAGTACATGTTGTAAATGATGCATTCCAAATTTGAAATGTTTGAAATAGGTTTCAGTAAAATGAAAGAACGCTATAAATATGTATGATGAGTGTTGCCACAGTTTGAATTAAATTAATTTCATATTCAGAACTACACACCTAGTTACCGCGAGAAATCGTTTCAATCATTCCTGTTATTATTTTCGTTTACAATTTTCTACCTGGTACTATTTACTTTTTTATTGACTCAAGTTTTTAAATCATTACCTATCGTTTTGTTAATATATTACCTATATCAATTTAACTGCCGATTTGGCTGTCATTTTTATAGGCGCGAAAATGATTTTAGACTTATTTCATGAAATTAACACGTAATATAGTATGCAAAAAATGTTCGTTGTAAGTTTGCTTCAGTCAAATAACTAGTTTTTTCACATGTTTTTCTATTTATCCATTTTTGATACTTCAATTTCTCCTCAAAATTTCATCGCCCTAATAGGTACACATAGATGAAAATGTTAGCTACCTACCCAGAAAAGGAATAAGAAACTCAATTGGCAGAATTCTCCCTATATAATGAAATTTTTGCGGGTCAAAATCCTATCCTAGATTTGACTTTTCTGGTGTTATACACGGTTAAATTCACCCCATAAAAAGGGAAAATTAAACCGTATCGGTAATTATTTTTAGCTACCCCCAAACAATGCAATAAACATCCTGCAACACCCACTACCCTTCGCTCACACCAGCAGATTGACATCTGTCACTCCGGGGGTTGCCATCCCTACCTTTTGGCGTAAATTTTTAATCAAAACAATTTTGCGTCCCCCGTACATGAGTATGTTAATTCCTCCATTGTCATAAGAGTTCAGTTTGGGCGTAGTCTGACTTACACATGAATAAATTATATGTTTGTCTGGTTGTAAGAGTATTTGCCGAGTGGCTGCTCTTTGGGAAATACAATAAGTATTGTATAACATTAATTCTATTAGCAGATACGGGATAATTATTTGATTATTATTATATCAGTCAGTTCTGGTTAGATTTTCAGCCCAATAGGTATTTGACTACGGCCATAGCGTTGTCGTCGAGTTTCTAAATTGGAAGGATAAGGTTGTTAGCCTTTGACTCGATCAAGAAGAAGAAGAACTCAGTTCTTGTTGAGCCAGTACATGCATACATACTCTTACATACATACAAATTACGTATTTTTCCCTTTGGGGTAAGTTCGATTATTTCTCCAACATCACTGCCTTCTTATATACTGTGTTGGTATTAAATTAAACGCAGTGGATCAATTTGGTGATATTATTTTGGTTTAGAGAATGTCCACAATGGCCAGGCACGATAAAAAATTATAGAATTTTTCAAACATAATGATGATCTGAATTATAAACTAATATAAGAGACAGTGGATGTTAATCTTGTTATTATAATAAATTATGATATGTTGATAATAAAGAGATAACTGAAGAAAAAAGGATGGAATTAGTAAAATCTAGTTCTACTTATGATGATTGACTATCTAGAGTGCATAGTGTCTAAGTCATCGGCAATTTGAAGTAATACAATCGAAATGTCGGCAAATAAACGATACCTCAAGGTAAGTATAGTAATCCTTTACCCGTGTGCAAACCGCGAAAGTTTAAATTCAAAAACATTTTAGTAATTGTTAACCATTCTGACTCATACCATTATTGTATTCTCAAGAACAAACAAACTGAATAATTTAAAAACCGTTCACATAACCTAAAAACCTAACAAACAATGTGATCAACTTAAGAGTTAACAAGAAAAGAACAATACCAACAAATTAATTCTCCGTCAAAAACAATGGAAAATCTTCGACTAACGATGTAAAAATAACAAAAGTCGCCAATGTGAATGATACTTCTTAAAGAAGCGTTAAAGTTATGCACATAAGTAAAACCAGGCATATTGTAAATGGTCAAATATAAGACGATTTGCGTCAATTTGACACGCCCGTCCCGTCTCTAGAAAAGTATCCACTTGCATATGTATGAAGGAATTGTGACAATTTTCGGCTGTTGCCACCCTAGATGATACATTTTCTTCACTACACATTGTTATTTTAAACATTTGAATACTCGCTTGTTGTGTCTGCAACCGTGTCAAACGCTTTAGCCAAACCTGAATGACGTCTGCGATTTTGTATACGTCGATTTTTTTAAAAATTTCAATGTCTAGTCATTCAACAATGATGGCGTGTGCATTATTCCTAGCGATGTGTATATTAAATTAATAATTCCTTCTAGAAAGCCATTATTAATGCACTGTACACTTCAATTGCCCCTTATTTTTATAATCTACATATTTTATTAAAAACCGCAGTGATTGATGAATTCACACTCATTCTGTCCGTTTGTCTTTTATTTTCTTTTGTTACTACACTCACCTTTTATAAGACGGTATCAAAATGAAATTGGCGGTGAAAATAAGATCCTGGAGATACCTATAGGTAATTCTTAACTCTCTTTCTACGTGCAATGGAGTCTTCTGCCATCGGTTATAGCTCTGGATCAACATTCAATTGGTTTTCAATATCATATAAAATCAGTACAAATGGTCGAATCACATCAATAGCAGAGTACAATTGCGTGCCAAATTGTTTTACTATGCTGCAAGTCCTATAAAGCCTTTGCGAATTTATCATGTCCAAGAAATGCAGTCAAAGTTTATCTTGCCAGATCAAGAAAAGAAGCTAATTTTTAACCAGAATTCACTGTAATCGGTATTCTACACTGGCGAAATTGCGTATAAAATTTAGCTACTTAGTCCAATGAATGTCATTTCTTGCAATTGTTGCTGGCAAAATAGTAGCATGTAATACAATGGGAGGATAACTCATAACTTCGCCATTTTATTTCTATATGGGTACCTATGTCATGTGTAACGTGTAACCTGTACAATCTATATAGAGGTAAGCAGAGAGGTTTCAGTCTCATGGAATAGGGAGTGAGCCTATTACCATCAATGGAACACTTTTCGCAAGATGCAAGTCTCTGGTGTTGCTGGCGTTCATGTCTAAGATAACAACCATGGTTGGTGTGCCTATTCGCTACTTTTATACTATAAAATAATTTGAACTAAACCAAACTAATCCAACATTACACCAATGCAGAATTTTTCTAAGATAAATTACTCCGTATGCAAGAAATCTTCAGGGAAGAATTTAAATCATTTCAGCACGAAATTCCTTAAGCATTATAGTCTGGCATAACAGTCCAAAATTCTAATTTCCACAAGCATTGTAGGCATCTAGAACATTCTCCATATTACTAGTGCAGTTAATGCATTCCTTAGTGCACTATCCTGCATTAATGTAATCGTGTCTGGGTCAGAAAAGACGGGTTTGTCTAAAATACTGTCATGTCTGCTTGGTAAATTGGAGTTTTCGAAATTTGTGGAATGGCAAGGTATATTCGGATACGCTAGGACATTTGAAACTGCCAGGGAAATATTTGAAAAAAGAAGGCGTTTGACTTCTTTGAAACTACCCTTTTCATGAGGTGGTGGGAAGTATGGCAACATTGAGTGATTAGTGATGTTCTTAATTCCTCACTATTACCTAATACAGACTACTAATATAAAAACAACAGTATAAGAAGTAGTAACTAAGAATAAAATAATAAAATCCAATTAAGTCAAAGATGACATCTGACAGGAATGAATGGAGGAAAAATACATGTTGCGCCGACCCCAAATAATTGGGACAAGGGCAGGTAGATGATGATGAGATGAGGATAAGTCAAAGAATTGGAAGAAGATTTAAATTTCGAACACTTCAAAAATGCAAAACGATTACAAGTGTTGCCTTGCTACAATTTATTTTCTAAACTGTACCATTATTTCTACAAAGAAATACTAAATGACACTTTGCTACTATTTCGTGCCCTTTAGACTTACAGACAAACACACAAATAGGCTACTTAAATAAATATTTCATTATTCAAAAATGTTAATCTAACCACCACTTATTCATGACCCGTCTTATTTTCAATACCGTATAAAATTACATGCCCTATTCCCACCGCAAACTGTGCTAGGGCTCAACTTATTCTGGTTGCTCTAGGAATGTATATTATACGGGGAATGTGAACAGTAGCGGCGTATAATGAGAGTGTACTCAGTTTACGAGATGTGAGCGGACAAATGTAGTTACATTGTTAATTTTGAATAAATTTTGACAATAGCAACTCTTAAAGAGTAAAGAAACAAATAAAATGTTGATCTAGTATACTTAACCAATTTTGTGTTTGTGGTATTGGAGATATTTAAAAAAAATCTTGTGTTATGTTATATATATTCGGTACACAAAAATCTATTTTTTCGCAATTCTAGTCTGTTTGTTCGCGATGGACGCAAAAACTACAAAATGGATTTTGACACGGGTTTTTCAATTAGAAAAATCTTGATCAGATTTAAAATCTGGCGTATGTTTGATTGCAATTGGTTAAGTAGAACCGGAGATATGACCAAAGGAAGAGTAGCAAAATAAAAATGGTATCTAGACCAATCTAGACCCAGAAAGTAGTGTTGCAAGTTAATAATATCGACGGGTGACGTCACTAGTAATTGCGAGGATAGATTTAAATAAACATCCATTGCACGCTCAACCAGCCATATTAAAACTGGCATTAAATAATAAAATAACAATACACGCAGGCAAGCATCAAATGCATGACACAAATAAGTATACATTATTTCTATTCAATAAAAAAATTCGTGTCAAAAATTAACAATAATCCAAATATGACAAAAGTGATGCTCGTACGCATCTCTCTAATTGACGATTTGTTATATTCTATCTCTTTCTGTGACGTTTTGTTTGTATTTTTTGTCTCTGTTACGTGCGCAGCTGTCATGTGCGATCATTTTGTCATTGTGACAGCCTGGACGTCACTTCTCACCCTTTTGAAGCAAGTCGTGTTGATAATGTGTAAGTTTTAGGGTTCACTGTTCTTTATTTCATTTTTGCTGTGGCAATACTGACAGATTTGAATTTAGAATGATATCAACGATGAATATTTTTGGTGAAATTTTTATCACAGATTGTATAGAATAATTATTAGGAATATTTTATATCAATTTCACGCATACATAAGCACGTCTGTCTGTGTATCCTGAGAAGGATAGGTAGGGGCGAAACCTTTATTTTGCCAGTCAGGTTAATTCGTTTCACGTAAGAGATTACGTACGTAATAAAAATATGTTCAAAATTCTATCTCAGTCTAGTTTTGATCTGATATCGATTTCTCTAATATCAAAAAAGGTATTTTTAATTACCACATTTATCACAGTTATCATCACACAGACTCACAACACGCAAGCATACTTTTTATTTCAAAACAAACTTAGATATTTTGAAAATCTGACAATACTTGCATTTATAATGTCATTATGAAAATTTGGTTTAATTTTTAGTTTTTATGCCAAATACAAAAGAATTAATAAGTTTGAATAGTATCTATTCAAAAAGTTTCAAATAATTTTTGACAACTATCACAATCCAACCATCGCAAATCCAATATGTCGGTTGGTGATCACTAAAAATGACACCCTATTTGTAATCTGTTCATTACAAGGGTTTATACGAAAGGGTAACACAATAGTCATCTATTATTTGTGTGACTGTATGTTTGTATGTATTGTGAGAAACGAGGCCCTGCGTATGTGAGACTTAAAAAAACAAAATCGTTTTTATACTCTACTAGCTGACAACTTGAATGATTTTTATATTACAAAACTGCTGGCTCAAGAAGTAACAACAGTTCCATCGCAGAAGATAAACAGACTGATAGAAACAGAGGTTATAGAACAGATAAAAGAAGTAATAAAATAGGTGCATGAACTGCCAGATAAACAGCTATGGCCAATAAGTGCCCACAATATTATCCAGGGTCTTGTTTTGCACTAAGCACAATTCATATTCATCATTATGTTCCATACTGTGAAATATGAACCGTATTTTTTGACTTTCCTTGTTTTCATTTCCGTACCTAGATTCTAGTTTGCTACGTAAGAAGTCTAAAAAACAAAAATTAGAAAAGAATAAAGGAAAAGGAAAATTGATAGTAAATCAGTACTATTTATTTGACCTTCAAAATATTGTGATGCAACAAATTTTGTAAGATACCTGACCTGGGGTCCAAACCGCAGATCTTCGTTACACGGGAAACGAGGAAGCCATACGAGTATCGAGTTACCAGAATTTGGTAACCAAAGATTAATGTTCATTGATTTGTAACTACATATTTGGTTTGAGAACAAAACTATGTTGAGGAGAACTTTGGATTCAGGCAAAAATCCATAATGAGAACTGCATACAATATACATCTTTATACTTTTAACATAGACTACTTTATGCGCCTTCTCTATGGTTAATGACCAATCTCGCTGGATTTGAGTCTACGGATTAGTCTTTTATGAAAAAATCTTAAATTTGATTTATACTATGTTTTTTTTTAATCCTTACTGTACTGTCACCTTCTTATACCTTCTTAAACTACTCGATTTATCATTTGTTCCGCGTCAACTTCAGCACGCTATTTTCTTCTACTATCTCTTCAACCTCTTTTAAACTACTCTCCCCATCAACCATTATTACTTCACACTTCTGTTTCATATCTTTAGACTTCTTTCTTCCTCTAAGTCTTCTATATCTCCTATTAATGCTTTACTTTGGACAAGCTTTCAAGCCTTAAATATATAGTAAAATTACACCTTTTTTCAAAGTCTAAAGATCCAAATTTGGAACGTTGAGTTGTAAAACTCTCCATCGATCTCTAAGTTATTTTTACAGCAATTCTTCCGTGTCCTAAGTTACCAAATCATCCTAATTGTCGTTCGCCCTTAATACCTACGCAGTTCAAAGGGCAAATTTTCCATTTCCAAATGTACCTCCGCCATCAACCAATCATAATTCGGGGAGAACGTAACTTAACGTGAATCTATCACGAGCCACCACGCCCTGGGGGAAGGCCTAATACAGACCCTCCACTAATCCAATATTAAACACATTCGGATATTAGATACAAAGTGAGCATTCACAGAATTTAATAATCCTGCTCCCACACCTATATACACCTTTCTATCTAACGCATAACTCCGTCTCACTCCAACATGAATTATTAACAACAATTTTATGATTACATTTAGCATTGAGTGTAAGTGCGGGTGAGACGTGATACGAAAGTCGAATGGCCGGTGAAAAATGGCGGGAAAAACGTTGCCAGTTAATATTTTATTGGTTTCGATAGGTTTGAGTTATGTAAGTCAGTTGGGGGTTCCGGTAATTTTCAATTTTGTGCCTGAAATATTGATAAGGCAGTTTTCCCTTGTGGGACATTCATTTGGACAACTTGCAGTTTTGACAAGACTCACTGTAAATTCTTAATCAGTGATGGATTCCTAGTACTTTAAGTTAAATTTTATTGTAGTTTCATACAGACAGGTTTCGAAATGACTAATATTGGAGTCTCTGGACTAGATGGCGACTTGTGTAATATAATACCTGCAGCATTCCATAGGAGTAGTTGGCACTAATTGGCCATATTTTATCCAATGACTCAAATACAAAATACATAATAAAATACAATTCAAGATATCACATTTCCTGAATAAACTACAAAATATAATACAAAGTCACAAAATTAATCCAAGCAAAATACCCAAAACATTATCATTACAAATTCCACATCGCCAACACTGAATCTTACGTCAAAAACACAAAAAAGGCCATCAAAACCATTGCAACATTAGCATACGACATTGCTTAATCTGATATTGGCACGCACATAACACATGTAAACTCTGGGGTACCGCTCACACCCGGATAAGTACACTCTCAGCTCACTAAATAACTAGTATTCAAGACACATTCCGTCTTGACGACTCCGCGGTCATCCGAACCGTGATATGAATGCTCAAAGTTATAAAAGTGACGAAAATGGAACACAACATGTCCCTATAACTTTGTTTCGTGTTCCTACCCCCGTCTACTTGTGTAATGTAATAATCGTTATGCTATTGAATGACTTGTCTTTATCGTCTGGTTTGAATAGAAATAGCTTTCTGATTTACTGAATTTTATTGCTCTGAGTGTAAGTATTTGCCACAGGTTAAATAATAACTGCAATAAAAGTAAGTTTTTAATGTTGGACACGTCAACATGACTTCACCTCGCCTGATGGTAAGGTAAAGGCTCAGGACCGGGGGTCACCAGTACACCGATAGTGCCACAGAGGTGGCTCTCAGCTTGACGGCCTCATTAATTAATGCTTTTTCACGCTCCGCTTATTAGGAACCGGGACTACAGGAGTTTTTAATACTAGAAAAACTGTCAATTTTAAGTCCGTTAAAAACAAAAAAAAGAAGGATTTTAACTATAGGAATGGACAGTACGTTCTTATTTGTTTTCTTTTTTAATTCCAAATTTAAAAATTAAAACTACACCCGATTTCGCGGTTAAATTTTGCTAACTTCAAAAAAATATGACCCGTCAGAGCGTCACTATGAGTGTCACCGATTGACAATTAGCAGAATCATCCCGCCTGATCCGGAATTTTCATCGCATAATTTTATTGTCACTTGATAATTGAAAAACGCAATTACGAACGACGAGAGCGTGAGTTAATTAATATTAAATTCTGAAATAATCGCCCCACCTCCCCCCTCCCACGAGACAGGGGACATGAACTGATTGAATTATAGGCAAATTTTGAATTTTGAATAATTCACGGGCGTGAGTTAGCCCTTTATGGCGGGAGGGCCTGAATTTTTGGTTTAATTAGTCTGGTTATTGTTTTTGAAACGGGTTTTGTGTTCCATAATTGTTTTTGAATTTGCGTTCTATTTGCTTGCAATATTGCCAGAGTAATCAATGTAAGAGACTTCATTATATTCTTGTTGATACATTGGACTTTTGCAATCGGAATTGCAAAGCTTTTTATAGAAAGTAATAAATGTGACCTAATAACAACTGATTTATTATATCAACCACATGTTAAAAGGACTATATCGGTTAACTTCTTAACCTTAGATAGGCACTAGTGAATCATTTTATTTTTCCACTCGTAAGAGATATCGCTCGCTGACACGAAACGATTTATAATCCGCAACACATTGATATAATATATTATGCAATTAGTTATTCCCGATGGATAGACGAGAAAAAAAAAGTGAAAATAACACTATTCCTAGTTACAGATCAGTACGGACACCGCGGCTCCACAAAATTCAATTTGGGCAGCATTTTCCCGCCGCGCCGTGCGACAAACCAAACAATTACACATACGTGTGTCGAAAGCATAATTTTTCCACAAAAACTACGTGGAAATGTGAAAAAAACAACGCTGACGCTTTGTTAGTTTTCGCGCCAACGCGTCGGCCATTTTTGACAGCTGTCAAATACTGCGCTAGTGATTGCGTCTTTTGTAGTCACACCTTTTTCGAGACACCGTTTTTTTTTTCGCGTCAAAAAAGTCTCCAACGTCACACCTGAATATTTTAACGGGAAATATGAATAGCACAATGTAATCCCACACACATTACGAAGCGCATAGGAATATGAAAGCGATAAACCGAGATGCATCAGCGATACTGCATCACAATCCTGTCTCATTTCAATACCTATTGTGAGGTCGGTGCTAGTATTGTAACGTCGTAACGTCCCGGTTTACGGACACCCATCAGTCATTTACGAATGAATACATGACAATCGATCCTGATACGAAAGGTAACATGTCTTAGTTGAGTGACGAGTGATTCTCGCGCTACTGACGGATATCCGAACGTTGACAAACGCGGAGGCAGCTCGCGTGCCGACTTCTTTTTACAAATTTCAAGAAGAAGAACTTTGACGTGCCATAGTGATGTGACGATGTGGGCCTGTCAGTTTTCAATTGGCTCTCAAAGAGTGTTGACGTGTGCCGTCAGATCTAGATCCGAAGTGTGGATATGTTAATTGTTGATGACACTTTGGAGCTGCAATAGCAAGTCCTGGATATTTATACATTATTTCTGAGTCCATCTAGCAATTAACAGACACTGTGCGTGTTGGGAAATTTGATATCTATACATTAATTGATCCATATAATTGTACATTCCGATGAGAATCGATTACTAAAACGGATGCGAGTAGTTACAGACTTGCAATAGTAAACATCATTAGGTATGTGTGGCGCACTGAAGCGATACGATACATCGTAAATGCTACTTTTTGTCGAGCGTCAAGAAAATCATGTTATGATCGTTAAAATTTACATATTCTGATGAGATACCGTCTAATCGCACGGTTGAAATTATTTTAACATTTCTATGATGTATACCAATTTTGAGATCGAATATTACAGCGTTATTAAAATATCTTGTGAACTTTCATTTAACGATTACTTTTTTTTGTGTTGGTTTTTGTTGATTTCTTAATACATACATAGTCACGCTTCATGTTCATTTGGGTAGGTAGAGACAGTATATTTTCCCTTGCTATGATCCTTTCGATTTTTCGACTTACATTTTCGTTTTCATATGTCGTTGCGGGTACGGTAGGGATATCTTTCTTTAAAAGTGCTTTTCTGACATACCTTGTCTTAAAACTTACAGACGGTTTTCTCAACCTACCTGTTGAAATAAGTCATAATATTCTCTTATTAATATAGGATAGTTACTTATTATATTCATATTTTAACACTTTCACTACATTTTTGTCTAAGCGTAACTAAATTTAAAACATTAACCATAATATCAAAAGATGCTATCTTTTCTAGTCTGATAAGTATTAAAAATGTAAGATCTAAATATAATAGTTTATCTAAACTAAATCTTTTAATGTTAGATAATACGCAACGAGATAAAAATAGAATAAAATTTGTTCCTGCCTATCTTATAATTTTTATTTAAATAAATAAAATCATTACATAAAGGCGTACACACTTGGTTATAATCTTATATTCAAATCAGATAATTCAAATGATACAGAATAACAGTAATATAATAAAAAAAATTTACTAGCTTATGTCCATGTCTCCGCCCGTGTGCACGTCGGTTTTCGCATTTTTTGATAATATCTTCTGTTCTACCCAACTGATTGTGATCAGACATGCGTAAGATTTTCAGTCTAACCAAGAACTCTTTAACAAAAGCAAAATCTCATCAAAAATACGTTCTGTAATTTTTGCGGCCATCGTGAATTAACAAACAAGGATTTATATAGAGAATTTTTTCAATTTTCATTTTCAATTTTGTAATAGTAAAGATTATAATGAAAAATAAAATGAAAGCGGTTCGGTGCCTCTTTTATTTGCCGCACCATAAAGACTTGGAATTCTTTACCAGCGCATGTGTTTCTTTCTTCCTATAGTCCCGGGGCCTTTAAGCGGGGCGTGAAAAAGCATTTGATGAGGCCGTCAAGCTGAGGGCCGCCGCTGTAGCACTACCGGTGTATGCGGTGTTGACCTCAGTCCTGAGACTTTACCTTTAGCTTACCATCAGGCGAGGTAAAGTAATTTTGACGTGTCCTATATAAAAAAAAACCAATCTCTCAATCAGCTCTTAGCAAGTGTCTTGTGGATCAAAAAGACCTGTGTTACCTCACGTTGCAATTACAGATATACGTTGAAATTACGTATATGTCAAAATTCCTCTCTTCAAAGATATCATCCTCGATATCGCGTGTCTTTCAGTTCACCACTTGTGTAAAGCAAATGAAACAGTTACATCAATCAACAAAAAATACTAATTACTAACAATGTGGCTAATGTGTTCTGCAAATCGACTGCTTCCAACATTGTAGGTGTACCGACGGACGTTGATGTTTCATCCTGCCTTTAAAGGTACATTTCCTTAATTAAACTGTTCTAACATTGTGCCATCGATTTTAGATTGGCGTTCGACACTGTTAACCATTTTTTTTTTTTGCTAGTTTGATGAGCAATTTTCAAATAACTCTATTGCTGGTATCTCATTAGTGGAATTATTAACATGTTTAGTTTTTTCAAGACTTGACTTGAAACTTTTCGCAATTTAGTTTAGCTGGCGTTAGTTTTATGACTAAAATTTGTAGTTATGCTCACTGTATCTTATCTATCGCAAGTATTTACTAGTAAGTACTTCACTATGGTCATATCGGGTCGAAGTCCCTCGACTAGGACCGTGGTTCTGTGTAAGGTCTGACGCGAAAGTAATTAATTTCATCACCTTATATTTCAAGTAAGTGATGTATTTTATGTTGTGGATAAACGAAACAACGCAGTCAAAGTCCAGAGGTCAAAGAGTAAGGTTGTTTTAGAAGAATTAGACTTATCACAACCACTTTATACTCCATAGAACTAAGACCAATGTACTGATAAGCCAAAATCCTCTGTTATTTTAAAATCTACCTAAGTTCCTTTGAATTTTCTTCTTACGTTAAACAAAGACACAGCAAAATATCTCTCATTACAGACAGTTCGATTTTGCTCGGTTAGGGGTAGCCAGAGGTGCTAGCACCCACATTTCGCCAGTTTATGTTTAGGTCCCAATATAATAGGTGGCGAGACGGGCTTTTTTCACTTCGACACTTTACGATAATAATAACCTGTTAGGCTGTCTTCTTGTCAAGGTTATATTCAAGTTAGGGCTTACCTGGATCAGTCGCGTCAAGCGTCTGTGGTGGGGGCTGGCTGTGAGGTCCAGGAGTGCCACCGGATCCCGGTGAGCGTACGTCATCGTTCACCGCGCCGCCGTAAGACAACGACGACGATGGTGGTCTCTGTTGACAAAACAATACAATTTTATGAGATCCTGGTACATGGGATGCTATCAGTCTATCCATCAGAGAGCATGGATTTGGATAAGAAGCTGATTATTGGACAAGATGGCGACAAAATAGTTTAGTTTCTTTTACTCCTATGTGTAGGGTACTGACACTAGTAGTCAGCCCCGCACCAGTACTCAGCCTTTTTCGGTTCAAAACCTATAGAAATAGCATTCTAATAGAAACTAACCTATAGAATTACTTTAAATTAGTTCTATGACTCTTCATTAGTCGATTCAATTCCAAACTTATTAGCTAAGTGGCTGCGAAGTATTTTAAATATTAGTCTTTTTCGACGTCGTCTGCTGACGAAGCGAGCCGCGGCGCGCGCGCCATTTTTTTGTTAGTGGAAGCGTTCGCAAAAAAGTTATTATTTTTCATTTTTTTGTCAGTTTTAAGGCACTTTGTATAAACATTTCCATTAATTAAAAGTTTTGGCATCATAATCAATGAAAAAGTATCGTGTTCTTCTTAAGAATTAGTAATAATGAGGCGGCCGAATACTGGGTCCCATTTGTATATGCATTATCTAGTACCCAGCCACCCTGGCTGAGTACTGGTTTTAACACTGTTTTTTTATTTAGAGTTAATATAGTATCATTTTAAAGTTTAGAGTTCATCCTTTAATCTGGTATACACATACCATATACGATTTTGTCAAAAACCCAATAGTCGGCCACTTAAACAGTTGAAGTTGGTTACATGGCTGAGTACTGGGGAAAGTATACCCAGTGCTCAGCCACAGTTATACAGTTTCTTTTTTAAGGCTATTTTAAACATACATACATACATACATACACACAAATCACGCCTTTTTCCCAGTGGACAGATGTTGTCTCTGGGAAACCATTGGACCACACAAAATCTGTCCACTTGCTACGATCTTGGCATACTCCTTTCGCTTCTTCAACTTTCATAATTGTTTTCATAGACGCACGCCGGTTGCTGGTACTCTTGACCTGATCTTTTCCCAAAACGTCCTGGATCTGATTAGAATATGTATGCCTAGGTCGGCCTTTACCTGGTTGCCAATTCACCCTCGCCTCATATATCTGTTTTGTCAATCTTTTTTCAATCATTCCTTTCTCAATCTTGGTCACTACATCTTGAACCACACCGCAACTTTCCCTTATCGCACTGTTACACATTCGGTCCATCAACTTTACTCCAACTATGCTTCTCAGACTTCTTATTTCCACAGCATTCAATCTACTTTCATGCTTCTTCTGCCAGACCAAACATACAATACCTACCTTATATAAGTGTAGGAACGAGAGCTCCTCTATGCACAGTGAGACGTGCCTTTTTAGACATGATCTGACTGCTCATAAAATTATACAGAGCCCAATTCACTTGATTAACTGCTATTCAGGAAAGAAAGTTACAGAGGCAAAAATTAAAGATAAAAATAAAAAAGAAAACAAAACAGCTCTAAATTCTAAATTAGTAAAGTGAAGGAGACTACAGAGAAGAAAAATGATGATTTTAATCAGAAATTGAGAGTAAAATGCACAAGGAAAAGGAAATTGGAAGATTTGAATGACATAACTGAAGAAGCAGAGAAGACTGGCCGTGATTTTGTGGAAATAAAATAAAATAAAATAAAAATTCTCAGTAACATACTTAATCATCTGAATCTCCTGAAACAGAAACCTGTAAGGAAAATAATTCCTTACAGGTTTCTGTTTCAGGAGCTTCTGCATACATACATACACCTACATTATGCTCAAGCTTCTGCAAAAAATTGTTAATCGCCGAGAAACTTTTAGAAGTGAAAAAGAACTGGCAAACTATTTAAATACTGAAACTTTTTAATTACTGAAGAATTTACAGATTACAGTAGTTATAAGTTATATATTTGATTGATTTCAAGAGAGGCTGACCACTGGTGGCAGTGTGGCTGATCACTGGATTTTGGCGGCTGAGCACTGGTGAAAATTGCCTTATTTTGTTAAAACGTATTTTTCATATTATTAAAGGATAAGTTTGTAATTTTTGTTAATTTTGTAACAAAGTTTAATAAATTTGTAACGCAATTTATACAAAAGATTTTCAATTTAATCTTTCTAACATTTTCTTATACGAGTTTGAAGTCAGACTTTCCACTAAAAGGCTGACTACTGGTGCCAGTACCCTACCTATTAATTAGTTTTCTTTTGACGAGCTTCGAATGTATATATATTTCAGAAACGCCATTGTTGGACTTGCCTTTACTGATATGCACACTGAATGAAAATTTGTTAATTAATGTCTATTATCCATCAAAATGTTATCAACTAACTATTATATACATATTATGTAGGTAGTTGCACATTAATCAGTCAGCTTGCAATCTCTGCCTTTTATTGACATAATATAATACTTACATAAAGAGAAATGTATGAATTACATATGGAAGTTAAGTTAACAACTTCTTAATTAACTTATTATCATTAGTCCAACAAAGTATCATAATTCCAATTACTGTACTGGTTAAAGAGGGTAGTTAAGTGGTTCAAAGAAACAAGGTCTAAATTCTCCCAATAGAAACCAAACCAATATTTTCTCCAACGCTCCACGTCCTTTTTTGTTCCTGCACCCTTCAAAACCGAAGACAATATAAAACCGCAGACGGACTTTAACAAGATAACAGCCGTGTTTTATTTCAATTATTCAATTAAACATAATTTGGTCCTTTACAGAGCTTTCGAGGACCGGGTTGAACAACTGTGCTCATTCAACCGAAGCAAAACGGTCTAATGGAAAAATTCCTCGCGTTTGTTTAGAATCGGCAACTGTGTTTTTATAACTATAATCATTATTAGAAGTAAGACATTTAGTTTGATATTTATTACTTCTTAAGGAAGATTTCACCAGTGAAAATTATTACGTTAAAGTTCTGTTCAAATGTGTTCTCTCTCCTTTGATATGTAGAAATTAGGTAATTGTTGTAAGATTATATTGAGAGTTAATTTAAGTAAATCGATTACGTATAATTTGCTGAGGCATTTCTTTGGTTATGTGACTACAATATCAAATGGAAAATCCTGTTATCATTTACCTGCCGATTTTACTTTTTCATTTCAAAGAGAAATCTTGGAAGTCCAGAGAATCCAAAAAGGAAAAAAAAATCAAGTGCTTAATAGTATCCATTTCTTGACACTCCTATCATGAGGGCAAACCGAGTCGCGGATCCATTCAGTCGTTTTTGCAGGAAAGAGTTATCCATACAACCGTCCATATTTACCTACTTTCATGTTAATAAAAATATTAGTAGGAAGGAAATAAGATTGCACGATGGAACAACATATACTTTTGCTTCCAGGTTCTTAATAAGTCTTGGAAACAGAGTCAATATTCCAAACGAGTATGTCGTCACCAATAATAACCCTATTTATATTATAACACCTTCAAAACGACCAAATCGTCTCCAAATTATTATCCAAACTCCAATTACCATCAAGTAACGTCAAAATCGAAAGCGTCGTCCGTTCGGCCTTTGTCGTAATACTTCGGAAGTGTTCGCTCGGTAATGAGCCGGCGCACACGCCACTCGACCATTAGCGCATGCGCGGTGAGCACCTGCCTAGCTTTTAATGACCGGGTTATGGAATACGGAAATCTTTGGTTATTAGGGCTTAGTATAGTCAGGTTTTTCAATTAACATTGTGAAATGGATGCAGTTTTTCAATTATTTCTTTATAAGTTCCTATTAAGGAAATGTTTTTGCTAGTGCGAATAGATTGAGGAGTCATTAAAGACTTATTTAGGTATTGTAGGTAGGTAGAAATAATTAGAATGCGTGGATAGGAACCTTCATGGAGTGCATCCTGAGAAATCGAGGGGGCCATCTTAAAACCGTAGATGGCCCAGGGTCAGCTGGGGTGCGAGGGATAGGTATGCCTATTGGGTAACCTTACACCCCGGTAATTAAGACCCGAGACGGCGTGCGGTTTTAGTCGGTTCGATCCCGACATAACCACCCCCGATGGCCAACGGTATCCATGGGGATTTCCGCACGATAAAAAAAAGGTTAGGTCCAGGTCCAACCAATCAAACCTTTATGAGGTATTAAAGTTGTTGGGCTAGTTCAATCACACCTCTAACACCTCAAAAGCGATTACCACATATATGATTGATTGAGTCTATTTGCCTGTTACCAGTAATTACCGAAAAAACGTATCTACATGTTTAATTGCCGCGCGTATTACTGGTAATACCGGCGATCGTTAGTGACCTCTGATGTATTGTTGAAATAGACTTAATGGATGCCGTAATTGGTTTTGTATGAAGCACCTTATAACACTAATAATTGTATGAGTTCTCAAGCGTTGGTTTGTAGTTTTTTTTTTCACTTGGGTTTATTAGCTTCACATGGATGTAACATCACTATGTTATATAGTTTTTCTGGTGGCAAAACGGGGACATCGGGGTAGTCAAACCGAGGGGGCATCTCGTTGTGGGCTCCCTTCGTCCATATTGATAACCAGAGTTTGATAACCAGTTACCAAAGAAGATTTTTTTTTCTTCTTTGGGCAATCAGTTATCAAACAGGATTTATTTTTCGCTTTTAAATCTTCTTCTATATAATATACTAGCTGTTGCCCGCGGCTCCGCCCGCGTGGATGTCGAAATCCGTTTCAAAAACTATCCTATCTCTCAAGTTGGATCGAACTGCACATGGTGTGCGAATTTTATTATAATCGGTTAAGTGGTTTAGGAGTCCATTGAGGACAAACATTGTGACACGAGATTTATATATCTATAATATAAAAATGAATCGCAAAATGTGTTGGTAAGCGCATAACTCACCAACGGCTCTACCGATTTCACTAATTCTTTTTTTGTTGTGTTTGTTATTATCGGGAGAAGGTTCTTACGAAAAAAAATAATAAAACAGTTGTACAGAAAATTTCAGAAAGTAACTTTTCTTTTTCTCATACAAACTTTTTCTATTATGTGAGAGAAGTTTATGTTTACGTTACGGGATTAGTATTTAGTAGTAGTAGGTAGTAGTAGGAATGGGAATGGGAATGAGAATAGGAATAGGAATGGGAATAGTAATGGGAATGGGAACGGGAACAGGAATGGGAACGGAATTGCACGCGGGTGGAAAATATGGCGGTACGAAGTTCGCCGAGACAGCTAGTCTATAATATAAAAATGAATCGCAAAATGTGTTGGTAAGCGCATAACTCACCAACGGCTTTACCGATTTCACTAATTCTTTTTTTGTTGTGTTTGTTATTATCGGGAGAAGGTTCTTACGAAAAAAAAAATAAAACAGTTGTACAGAAAATTTCAGAAAGTAACTTTTCTTTTTCTCATACAAACTTTTTCTATTATGTGAGAGAAGTTTATGTTTACGTTACGGGATTAGTATTTAGTAGTAGTAGGTAGTAGTAGGAATGGGAATGGGAATGAGAATAGGAATAGGAATGGGAATAGTAATGGGAATGGGAACGGGAACGGGAACAGGAATGGGAACGGAATTGCACGCGGGTGGAAAATACGGGATCTACTGAACCGATTTTAAAAATTTTTTCACCAATAGAAAGCCACATTATCCGTGAATGTCATAGGCTAGATATCATCACGCTACTGCCCAAGGGAGCGGAGCAATAATCATAAATGTGAACAATTCCGGTAGATTCCCATACATTTTAGGAAAACTGATAAGTTATGAGCATAATTTTGTGGGTTAAAAAGGGTGCATCAGGTTTGAAATACGCCACGGGCGAAGCCGGGGTGGGTCAGCTAGTAAAACTATAAAACTCTAGGCGGTAACAAGAGAGTACCGTTACGGTAAAGATCATGATGCAACGAGAAACGGGATTCCAATTTACAGCAAATTTAAATATATTATGCAATTATAAATAGTTTTTTTCCTTTCTCACCTAAGTTTTACCGTTTCAAATTATAATTTTTAAGTTATTATTATATACTCATAAACTATAATAATTAATTCAGACAGGACTTGCATTAAGATAAGAGTACCATTTTTATATTAAGTGAATACGATTAAAATTAAATAATAAATCAAAGTCATTCTTAGGGTTCCATGTTTAGATAGTTATGAGTGAATTATGAGTTAATTAAATAATTCTACAATAATTTACGTAGGTAAATATACCGATTTGTTGATATACATGATTACTGCTCCGCTCCCCTAGATAGTAGCATGATGATAGCCTACAAACTTCCTCTGTAAATAGGCTATCCAACACAAAAAAAATCGAAGCAGTATTTCCTGAGATTGGTGCGTTCAACCAAACAAAGTCTTCTGCATTGTCAGCATAGAAACACAGGTGTTGGACACGTCCATAAGCCACGGTGACTGCTCCCCATCAGGTGGGCCGTGTGCTTATCTGCCACCTAAGTGGTATAACCATGTCTCTACCCCGGAGGTAACCGTGAGTATATGACATGTGTGTTTGTATAGATGTTTATACAAGTAAATAACTACATTTTGTTTGATACTACGGAACCCTTCATGTGCGTGCGCAACACACATTTGACCGACATTTTATTCAAATTTAATTAAATGATAATTTAAATAATTCTGAATTAAACCTATTACATCACTGTTGTCAATTACATAATCTGATATTTGGTTAGTTCATCCAATCTCACATCTACATCTAATACCGATAGCGCAGTAGTAGCGTACGAGGTTTATGACCGCTTCCCATCAGGTGGGCCGTGTGCTTGTCTGCCAACTAAGTTGTATAAAAAATCACAATTTGTGTCTAAGTAGAATGTCGTAGAATATTTATTATTTCTATCTAATAACAGTTTTAGCCGTCCTCGAATTATCTTCAAAAAATAAACACATAGGTACTACCTTCTCTGCCAGTCTCCCATCTCTTCACACCAATGTTTATCCCCATACATATTACTCACATACGGTTCCCGCCAAAATCGAGTTCGTATTTAGAAACAGCGTTCTACAAAACGAACGTTAGAATTCCTAGTTCGAAAATAGAACGGCAGCGTTCAATAATCATTAGTGCGAACGAGCGTACGCGCAGCCCGAGCAGATGTCTGGGATAATGCGCGCCTTTCATTTACGCGAACATACATATGGAACGGTTCGGTAATTGATTTTTTTTATGTCGGTCACGTTAATATGACTTCACCTCGCCTGATGGTAAGCGAAAGGTAAAGTCTCTGGAATGGGAGTCACCATTACAAACACAGATAATGCCATAATGGTGGCCCTCAGCTTGACGGCCTCATCAAATGCTTTTTGCCCCGCTTAAAGGACCCGGTAGGAGGAAGGAAACACGTGAGCTGGTAAGGAGTTCCAAGTTTTGATGGGGCGGCAAAGAAAAGAGACATATACTCATGCATGCAAATGCACACGTCAATAGCTCACGATGACCGCTTACCATCAGGTGGGCCGTGCGCTTGTCTGCCTATTAGTATAAAAAAACAACTCATCTATCACTTAAAAATCATTTTCTAAAACAATTTGAAAGTTGCTCATTTCGCTCAAGTGTACTCAAATACAGTTTCTGTTGATCTTGGCTCCGAAAAGTCGGAGTATAGATAGATAAGATCTAATAAGAATCACAAGTGTCGGTCTGTGGCGAAACTAAATTAACTTATCTAACTCAAATTTCAAGTGGTTTGAACAAAAATTTTGCAGTGCTCGTAAATATACATAAAAGAAAAATTAATAAAAAAAATATTTGTAGGTATTGTAACCATAATTCCCTTTACTTCTACAGTGTGAGTTCACGTCGTCGTGTTATGGCCAGGATTTGACCTGGGACCTGGCCTGGGACCTCTGATCGTAAGTCGTAAGTTACAGACAATGATTTATAAAGTGATAGATTAGTTGATATTAATATACAATTTGAATTATGCAAAACAGGTGAAGCACCTGTATATTAATGAACATTATCAGCTATTTAATAGGTAATAGTATCTTGATTCAATTATAAAAAGGGAAATGATTAATACGTAGCTCTTTATTGCACAGATTAAAAACTGATAATTTATTTAATTATTCGTTTCGAACATCTCAAAAATGTTTGCAAAACAGAATGGCAGACCTTATTTTTGAATTATTTTAAATATCGAACGGAAATTCTATTCGGAGATCATAATCTTCAACATTTTGTTAGCGGCCAGCAATCTAATACCCGCGTATTTAAAATTCGAAATTAGAATGTTAACCTATAATAACGAGATAACGAGTTAACGTTAAGCTTTCAAATATCGAATTAGCGTTTCAATAACTGGAAATGTCAAGAAAACTATTCAAACACCTGTTTGAAATTGGAATTCAATATAACCCTTTAACCGAATTCTTTACATGTAATTGAGCGCCATTTGGCAGCTTTTGATATCAAACTCGTTCCAATTTCAAATTACGTACGACCATTATCCGATTAGACTAATCATCTATTCACAATTTGAATAGTGTTTGACATTCGAATGAAACTCATAATCGAATAGTGTATGTTGCGATTATTCGATTCTACATGTCAGTGATTTGGTGTTGCAAGTAATTATGGTTTAATTGGGAGAAATTTGCTAATTATAAGCGTGTTAATACAGTTTTTTTAATTAATTTCGAGTTGAACTACGTAATTGTGTTGTTCGTTAATCATTTAGATACATTATAATTTTATTACCCACATGGTACTCGTAGTTGGCCCATATTATGTTTCAAAAATAGTTACATTTGGTTTAGATAACGTAATTTAATGGTGAATAATTAGGTTTCAATTTCAAAGGTAGGAAAGAAATTTTTTTTTGTCCGCTCTGCTTGCGTTATTTGGAGATGATTACGATTTCAGAGGAACTCGTGGCTGAATAGTAACGTGTTAAGCATTTCTAACTAGGACAGTTTTAGGATGGGTGACCATTTTTAACATTTTGAGAACACGGAGGAGCGTGAGATGCGCATCGGAGACCGCTCAGTCCTGGTTGATGGTCAGAACAGCATATAGGCTACTTTTATCCTATATGTTGCGGTTATCAGATTAGTAATTTAGGCAGGCGGAGACGCAGGCAACTGAACAGCTAATAATTCATAAAAAGGGGAAACAGTTGGCCTTCTAGAAGTATGAAAAACAGTCCTTGAGTTTCATACCGTATTTCTCCACAAGTAGGCAAAAAATTTTGAGCTGGCAATAAATTACTTCCAAATGTCAACATTTTCAAGTGTTTTCTAACTGATATAGTTATTACATCAGTAAAAAATTCTTGTTGTGTACCGTCAGCAGAAACACGCATTATTAAATAAATAAATAAATACTCTACGACATTCTATAATGCACTTTTTACGGGTTCTACAATGCGGATAAATCTATTTAGATATAGATTTATTACTAAACTGCGATGTTTCGTTTGTCACCACTGGCGACATATGGGATTTTTTTTCCCATTTATCATCAGTGGGAACGGCACCAGTGGTGACGACTGGGAATAACCGTTTTTTTGTCAGTATCTATTATACTCAAGCCTGTGTTTTAGCTGACTTGACAATTGATTACTATTTTTGCCTTTTTTTGCTGACCGTACTAAACTCTTTCCATAGTGGCCGTCATCTTAACCCACAATTTCGATATATTATTATAACTGAGCGACACCCACGAGAAGAGATTATTCTTCGCCGGGAACCTTCCGAAGCCTTGTATTAACACCCACATTTCACCAACTATCTTTTTAGATCCCACGTCGTAGGATACGAGCCTTTTGCCATCAACCAAACGCTTATAACTATTTTTATTCAACCTAGTTAATCCCAGTCGCATCCAAAGCTTTCACCTCGGAGTCTGCAGTCTGCTTTACCAGTCTTAACTGTGGATTTGGCTAGACCTCGATATTTTCCGTGAAGCGACTGCCATCTGACCTTCACAACCTAATGGTGACATTAGGCGATATCGAAACCAAACGCTTATAAATTTTTTTTTTCATATAATTTAGTCTTATCTCAATAGCCTTGTGTGTCACATTCTTGTCATGTAACCTAACCTAATTGGCTAACTACCTTAACCACATCATAATCACCATCATCACAGCGTTAGTCCTAATAGCATCCAAGGCCTGTACTTTTTAGTCCAGATTTCGCCCTCGTATTCTCTCTTACGGATACTTACTTACTTGGTTTTTACGGGAGCAATAGCCCTTCGACCCCCAAGCTAAGGTACGAGTAACATTATGTAATATAAAAAAATCTACAAAAATTTCTAATCGCATAATCAAAATAAAAATCGACTAAATATCGTCTGATTAAGCACAACACTTTTTTCTGTTAACAGGAAGCATGTCTGCTTCGCACCATGTGGCAAATAGTCGTGCATCATTACATAGCATTATTGTTATATCATTATTGTGTACTGTGTTATTGTAATAATTATGTTTATTCACAGCCATGCTGGTCGATGCGAGGGGGCAATTTTGTATCGTTAGCGAATTTCGTTACAACTCGACTAAGTGACATGTTCCTAATCGATTATTGCTTTTTAATAATCGTTTTTGATTGATTGATTTGAATATCGAATGGAACTATTTAAATGTTTAACGGGGTTTAGGACTAGCGGCAATGAATAGATAATAGATATTCACACCTCATAGAGGGTAGGCAGAGATATAGTTTAACAGACATACGAGATTTATGTAAGTAATTGTCTATACATTATCATGTTAAATCACCTATAGAATCAGTGCTTTACGAAGCGTGAAAAAGCATCTAATGAGGCCGTCAAGTTGAGGGCCACCATTGTAGCATTATCGGTGTGTAACGGTGACTCTTAGACTTTACTTGTAGCTTACCATCAGGCAAGGTGAGGTCATATTGACGGTTCAATATAAAAATAAATAATTTTGCCGGAGATAGGGTAGTGTGTTGTAGGTACTCATTCTTTTTAAAAAGTTAACTTTTTATTTATTTTTTATTCCAGACAGGCTAACGTTTGACCACTATCTCACCTGATGGTAAGTGATGATCTGGTTTACGATTTATCACGCTTGCCTAGAAGGATCCTATTCACTCGTGACTTGAATATTCCCAGGTTATAGCTTTCCGGAAACACAGACTCAGGCAAGGAATTCCACTCCTTAGCTGTAATTTTAGTGAATAGGGCCTCTGGCCACAATTCATAATTTTGAGTTTGTTAGAACATTGCTATGCGGGAAGCGCAGGCGCTGCTCCAATGTTGATATCGTTAAATCATAGTTTATTATAATTACAATCCAAAATTTCACTGTCAATACTCTCATAAAATTGTAAAGTAGTTGTGTCTGTACATTGGAAAAATTGAAAAAAATATTTGGGTTAAGTTATATGAATGATTCTGATTTGTTTGTCATGTCTGTTTCTCAGCGATGAACGCAAAAACTACTGAACGAATTTCGATGCGGTTTTTTTCTATTATAAAAGTCTTGGTCAGATTTTTTATTGGGGTCTAAAGTTCAGACAGCAGTCGATCCCATAAAAGCCGTATAAGTCAAACCAATGAGAGGAGAAGTAGAAAGCGGCTGGCGGCCCCTGGCTCCGAGGAGAAAGCCCCAGATGCAACCAGGCACTACACTAAGATTATTATAATGGTATGTAATATTTGTGAAAACTAAAACCGTTCAACCTGGGAATCGATCGTAGCACTTAGGTACTATCACTGCGCTACCGGTGACATTTCCTTCCATAAAATTCATACATGCTATAAATTCTATACAATATTTTATCAAAATGTAATTACAAGCCCTATTATTGCTATTTGTCATCAACAATAAAAATAACACTCAAATGCTCGCTCGGTCGCTGAAGCACCAATTATTTTTAAACAAACAAATCAATAAACACACGCTCGCACCGGCGAAGCAGGGTTAACTTTGGTTAAGAAAACAAAACGGTACAATGGATTAGGGTTGTCTGTAAATATTATATGATGTGTATTTTATATAGGGATGTTAAAACAACGTGTAATTTATGTCAAATATAATTCTCATTAATATGTACAGCCTTTAAGATATGCCTTAAAAGTATTGGCAGCGAGTGGTACCTACCTACAATGTTTGTGGTACTAGGTTCAATTTCCGGTTTTGGCAAAAAATATACGAAAGTATGTTATTATTTTACTCAGTCTAAGTTTTCATATTGGAGCCTCGAGTTTACTCCTTTAGTTTATATTGATTTAGCTTATTTGGGTGCCACTGCCGTCTGTCCTGGCAACCCCAAGTTGAAAACTCACACCAGAGTCTCGTCCATCAATCAGCAACTGTACCGGCTTGCAGGAAGTTGGCTTGGACCTCGAAGATTTTAATAAGACCCCCATAAACCTATTTACAATTTGTTAGGTAAAAAATTGTAAGTCAACATATTTTTTCACGAAATTTTCGCGACAGCCCTGCATGGACCCCTGAATCAACCCGTCAAACGCACGCCCGCGATGAATTAAATCGAAAACAATTCGTAAAAAGAACAATAGAAGGGTTGGAACAAAACTTCCAGTTTGAATTTGGAGCAGTTCGAGGCGGCGCACGCGCAGCCAGGTGGGGGAGGACATGTCAATGAAGTCGGTTAAAAGTGCGTAATGTGATATGTTGTATTGTTTTCGAATAATGTACCTTTTGATTTGGATTAAATTTGAAGTAAACTCAAATTGAATTTAATAAATAATAATTTATGTTTTTTAACAATAGGTATTAATTCCGTTCCACCGGACATTATCCTAACTGGAACGTTTCACCCATAAACGTGTTCCCTTCTGCTTACTATCCTGGGTTGTTTAAGCTGGGCGTGAAGATTGACATCGGGTAGAGGCCACCATTCCAAGGCCAACCCCTGGAAACGGTGATCACTATTTATGGAATTCACCTTAACTTAGGCGGGTGCAGTCCATGTGACGGACTAAAAATATAATGTAAAAAACTGATGGGGTCGATGCACTACACCTTAACTTACCATCAGGCGGGGTGCAGTCAATGTGACGGCCTAAATATTATGTAAAAAAAACTCTATGGGGTTGGTTTTCAGTTTTGCTATTTCCGTGAAGCGACTGCCATTTGACGTCTACTAATTGACAATATCGAAGTTCCGTAGTTAGACCAGTCCCATAGAAACAAACAAAACAAAAAACAAAACACCTAGTACCAACATTAAGACACATGGCGGCTCAAGATGACACAATACTAAAGTTTCATTTGGACTGATTAATGGTAATGGAAAAGTCGGATACGGTCACCCTCCGGGAGGGCACGGAGGGGGAGGGGGAGGGGGAGCGCCGTCAAGATTGGCACTCCGTCTCTATCAGTGGACATTAGTTCAATTACGAATTGTTTTACAATACTGGTTTAGTACCTATCTACAGCAAATAATTATTTTGCATAGAACCCTAATAATTTTCTAAAATACATGTGGTGTAAGTATAAATATGATGCCTTACTATCTGATAGTCAAAATCCCATCAAAATCAGTCCAGCCGTTTCTGCAACATTTTAAAAATTGCTTTTCACTTTATGTATCGTACACGTTTAATTTAACCTGTTTTTTCTTTTTTGCGTGCATGGATTTCAATATTTGAATTAGACAGGGTGTTTATATATCCACATTGTAGAACCCACAACACAATTTAGTTAAGCTTATGCTTACTTCGGGTCTAGATAGCGCTGTGTAGAATATCGTAGTATATCTATTTGTTGCTATATTGAGTTATAAAGAGCATCATAACTCCTATGGCATCCCCACCTATCCACTTCTTTTTCAACCTAGCGTTAATCCCAGTCGCATCCAAAGCTTTCGCCTCGGAGTCTGGGGTCCGCTTTACCAGTCTTAACTGCGGATTTGGCTAGACCTCGATATTTTCCGTGAAGCGACTGCCATCTGACCTTCACAACCCTATCCAACTGACTACAAAATATAATTAGCTAACACTCTCCAAACAACTACTGTATAATTTGCGACGGATTCGCTCCTATTCGCAACTACACACATTAGCAATATCGGTACAGCCACGTGCGGTGTTGGGTGACGTGGGAACTGTAACCCTGGCCGACCCTCTCACGCCCATAGGGAAACTCCCTGGAGACAATTACGAAAATAGTAATTTTATGAAACAGGGTACTGTAGGATAACCACGAAAGTCTTTCGTATAGTAAGCGAATCGAATTCGTAATAAGAGATTAGAGACAATAATATCGTGGTCCGGGTAATATTATTGTGATAGCTATGGTAGCTGAATGGATCTTGATACCTCTACTCAGAGGTATCGAGTTCGAATCCGGCCGCACAGTACCAATGTGAATTTCCCTTGTGGGATTTATATGCTAATCACATGATTTAACATCTGCTGACGGTGAAGGAAAAACATAGTCAGGAAACCCACATGTCCTAGAAGAAATTTAAAGGAGATGTCCGATCCACCAACCCGCATTAGGCCAGCGTGTGTGAATTAAGGCCTATACCCTCTCAGCTCTCTCGTTAGAGGAGAGGAGACCCGTGCCCAGCAGTGGGACATAAATGGGTTGCTATCAATATTATAAACTTGAAAGTTTCTAATGAATATATGAATATTTGCTATTCTCACGCAAAAACGTCTAAGCAGATCTAGATGAAATTTTGCACCAAGAGAGATTATGATCTGGAATAACACATCGTCTATTTTCCATCTCGGGAATTAGCTCCCGTGGGTCGTGAAACGGGTTCAAAGTTTCATACAGGTGGTCCCGCGAGCTACAACTAGTCTTCTATAATATAAAAATGCTATATACACAGATTATACAGACGATCAGTAGTAATATCGGGACATCCCCTTTAGAATCACTTTCTCTAACCAAACAAGTGACTATATTAATTTAAAATATAATCATAACCTATTCACAAAAACTGTAAGAAAGCTGACTCAGCAATCCGTGGGTCGTGACTTCGATTCCTGGAAGTGAAAGTTTTTTGCGGCGCAGTACAGATGCGGGGGAAAAAATAGTAATGTGTTTAACACATGTTGGTTCCGCCATCTTGGATTTTTGGCTCCCTGATTGACATTTTGGTGTTCGTTCTATTTAAGAAATAATTATGAATATCCGAGTTGAAATTTTTCAACTCAGAAATTCATATTACTTCTTAAAAGTGAACATCTAGGACGGGAATTGAACCCGCGACCAGTCCACACAGAGCTAACTGGACACCTGGAAGAGGTATCGAGTTCGAATCCGGCCGGATAGTACCAAGGTGAATTTCACTTTGTGGAATTTATATGTGCTAATCACATGATTTACCATCTGCTGATGGTGAAGGAAAAACATCGTGAGGAAACCCACATGTCCTAGAAGAAATTCTAAGGAGATGTCCAATCCACCAACCCACATTAGGCCAGCGTGTGTGGATTAAGGTCTAAACCTATCAACTCTCTCGTTAGAGCAGAGGAGACCCGTGCCCAGCAGTGGGACATAAATGGGTTAATATCGTCAGTTGCATTATCGTATTGTATCTATTTAGGTATGAGTATTCATACATAAAAAAAAATATAAGTCTGTTGTATCCACTTCTAAGAACCTATAAGCTATGCTAACTTTGTGCCTAGATAATGCAGTGTAAATGGTCCTAGAACAATATAACTCCTAAATATGACCTATTAGTATTCTCTCCACACTTACGATTCGAAGACCAAAAGCGGCGCATGAGCGTTGATAGTAAATTATATAACCATACATCCATCATGTCTGCCTGTTCGTCCGTCCGTCAAGGGCAGTTTTTATAGCATTTTAATCAATGCTACTTATGTCCTCGGTTCATGGTGAAGCGTGACGGCCATTACAATGGTGGCGCCTGCGCAAGTGTGGCTGAACTGTTAAGTTCGTGACGATATGTCTTAATGTCTGTCTGTGTTAAATAAATTTAGATTTAAAATTATCTTTATTTGTTGCACTCTTATCCAAAATTCACATTTTTGCAGTTTGAGGTACAGTTATTCCATTTTCTCTTTTGAGTTTAGTTTTTATTTATGTTGGTTACGTAAATATGACTTCACCTCTCCTGATGATAAGCTAAAGGTAAAGTCTCTGGAATGGTAGTCACTATAACAAACACCGATAGTGCTACAGTGGCGGCCCTCAACTTGACGGCCTCATCAAATACTTCCGCTTAAAAGACCCGGGACTGTAGGAGGAAGAAAACATGCGCTGGTAAAGAATTCCAAGTCTTTATGTACATCTTTCTGTTTCTCATATCCAAATCCAATTTCTCAAACACTAAAACATGTTTTTATCCACACCAACTATAACTTTTCTAATACGAATCTCAAACGCTTTAACAACAAAATACCTTTTGAATCGTCAAGCAGCAAGCAAAACCACTCGTCTGAACTAGTGTATAATATAAACAAAATTATTTATTAGGAAAACAGTTGGCAGGTCGATGACCGCATGGGAACATGAAACCATAACTCCATACGTAATGACTGACATAAATATAATTACCATATTTTTTATTATGTAAGTAAGAATATATCCTTGTAGATTGTCATACCTACTATTTTGGTTCCTGTATGTAATTTCGTTCTATGAATTACTTATTAGGAAGGAAAGTATATAATACTAGCCTAAGACCGCGGCTCTACCCGCGTGGATGTCAGTTCACACTTTTATTTAACTTGGCCTGTTTGTTTTGGGTTAAATCTAGTAATTGAAAATTGACCCCATTCGTGTGGACGGATTGTTCTGATATTTGGCACATTATCTTTAGTTCTAGAAAATACAAGTTGATCTATTCTATATCATTGTAAATCCAAGATGGCCGCCGCAACAAAATGGTGGCTTACGTATTTTTCCACAACTACCGCAATATGGATATCAAATGAAAGGGCTTGACTTGTAGAATTTAGTTCACTTAAAAAAAAAGGAAATCCAATATCCAAATTTTTTGATCATATCTCCGGTTCTATTCAGGCGGTTTTGATCAAACATGTCTGAGATTGTAAGTCTGACCAAGACCTTTCAAACAAATAAGCCGCATCAAAATCGGTTAGGTAGTTTTTGCATACATTGCGCACAAGTATTCCAAAAAAATAATTTGTTGTTTAGAATCGTTCATATAACAAAACCCAAGTTGTTTTTCATATCTTCAATGTACAGACACATCTTCTTTACAATTATATAATAGATACATACTAGCTAATGCCCGTGGCTTAACAATTTATTAGCATAGGCAATTTGTTGCTAATCTGATTGTATGTTAATATTTTTTTATATTATATTTTAGTGCAATGCCAATTTGAATAGACCACCGTGCATAATACGTCACATTGCCTATGTTCAGAATTTTAAGTAGGTACCTAAGTGGTTTCTGGTAAGGGGATGTCCCAATATGGTTTTAAGTGGGGGGACTATACCTGCAGCCAAAGGGATAGTTGTATAGAGCCTTAGTTCTGCTATATTGTGTGAATCAAACCACTGTCCTTTCAACAAAGTAAAAAATGTACAAAAATTACGTCCATCGCGAAGAAAAAAAATTTTTTTTTGTGTTCAGAATAGCTAGTTACTTTACAATTTTATAATTTAACCATTTCAATTATTTATCTAACTAAATCGATTTCCTATTAAAATATATACGAAAATACACGTCCAACTGATAAAATCATTAAAATAAACTCTATAGAAGTATTTATTAAAACAAATCCAAGGTGTATCTAAGCATGGCGTTAGCCGTAAAACTCCCATTAAGTATATAATATATACAAGTCTTAATTAAAACCTTAAAATACTTAAACGATTCTATGCAAAATAAAGATTAGAAGTACCAGGGGAGCATAAAATAAAAGAGTCTATTTAATGACTCAGATTATAAGAGCTATGCATTTTTAATTAATCTGCGCTCTAGGCGTGAAAATGCGTTAGTAAAAGACCCTTATAAGTACTATGTAATTTAAATATATGCATTCTTTACCAGCTCATAGTGTTTCCTTTCTCCTACATTTAAGCGGGGCGTGAAAAAGCATTTGATGAGGCCGTCAAGCTGAGGGCCACCATTATAGAACTATCAGTATTTGTAATGGTGACTACCATTCCAGAGACTTTACCTTTAGCTTACCATCAGGCGAGATGAATTCATAATGACGTGACCGACATAATAAAAAACTTTCCAAGATTTTAGGCGACCTCACCTAAAGCTAGCCTGCGGCTCTGCCCAGGTGAAATTATGATCCCATTCCTACTTCCCATGGGATTCTATTCCCGGGAGTATTTAAGTCTAGAGTGAATAGGTTGCTTCTAGGCAAGCGTGCTCCATCGTTGACAACTTTATCACTTACCATCAAGTGAGATAGTAGTCAATCGACTATAAAAAACCGTAGCCTATTCGTTACTCAAGACCATAATATTATATATGTGCCAATTTCCACCCAAATCTGTTCAGCCATTTTTGCGTGAAAGAGTAACAAACATTCGTAACGACTTTATATTTTATTTAGTCACTATAGTTAGGCATCTACGCCTTAAAACTAGTTACTAAACCTAATTTAAATATCTATAAAATTTTCCGTCTTCATCCATTACGTTTTTAATAGGCGCCTCCTACCAACAAAGCAGGCCTTAGACCAGTCGGGACAAAATTAATATCGGCTCATTTAGTATGCAAATAGTGTATCCAAGCCCTTATCTGCGTTGTCCGCTCCGTTCAATCAATGTGTCCTTTACCGCGCTATCTCGGTGCAATCTCACTCCTTGCGTCTCTGCCGCCCTGGTACATAGATTTATGTTGCCTAGATATCATTAACAGTGTTTGTTTGTCTATTTTTCTGAGTAATTGACTAAAAACGTTAGAGGGAAGTACATTTACATTGTGGTTGTCTTTGTTTTGTGCAAAGATACTTTGGAAAGTACTTATTGTGAAAACAGTTTGAGTTATTTTATTAGGTAAGTTTTGTTTCTTTCTTACATTTTTTTATACCACGTAGGTGGCAGACAAGCACACAGCCCACCTGACGGAAAGCGGTCACCGTGTATGTATAAAGATAATATAACAATGAATGTAATTTTCTTTAGAAGAAATTAAACATAGTTACCATACAATTTGATTATTGCATAACACCTCACGCAAAAGTCAAACTGTCTATACTCAACTAATCAGTACTTACTTAAATTTTAAAAGTCAAATGATAATACTTCAGAATTACTACAGCATATTACGTATCCAACACAAACACCGTCAAAATCAAGCTTAATAGAATTAGCCCTAACAAAACAATATTACCTCGTTACAAACTTAACTAAAATTGTATTGGGACTTTTGAAAATGGGTCAATAGTTAATCAAGGGCGATTGTGTTGTAATAATAGTGACGGGGGGTTATAGTACATTGTTTAGGTTGAAACCGGAGACGGCGCGCGCGCAAGCCCTTGCAACTGGTGGGAAACGTGTGAAAGAAAATATGTTGTTGACTTAGGGTTTTGGTTATTGTGAGGTTGAAACTAGAGGAGATATTATTTGGATCTATTTTCTGATGATATTATCTGTGACAATAGCAAGTATAGCAACATTTTGGTATATTATATACTAAAAACGATAGATTTTGTCTTGTTTAAAAATGATTGCATCATTTTGGGTCATATTTAACTTTGAAAAATAGATTACATAACAAACGATTCATCTATTTGGGAGACAATAGTGATATAGATACAAAAATAGAAGGTATATTAGGTATACGACATAATGGTTTAATAATCGTTTATTTCTCCACAAATCAAAATGATATTTATACATTTGCATAGACAAAAGAAAACTTAAGACTGTTTCCCTTATAGATACTTGGATTGTGGATCGTAGGTGCTTGTGGTAGGTAATCGAAACCTGAATTACAGGTCACCAGGATTCTACTGATGATATGACCCTATCTCAAAATAACTCATAAACACAAAATAGTATTGCAAATAAATTACTCACTTATTACCAATCTATTTTAAATTATTACATATACCTATCAGCAAGAAATCGTCTTACGTACATTTACTTATCTTTACGAGAATTATGGTAGTGAAGATTAATATAAACATGTCTTGCAAGATTTAGGCAGGCGCTCCTCTGTAACCGAAGGTGCAAACAAAATAAACAAATCGTACCAAAACACACGCTGCATCGATCCAACGAGGTTCAAATTACAATCAGAGGTTTATTTATCACAAACAAGCATTGCCACAGATACTGCAAATATCAAATCAACCCGTGTTTCTCATCAACACAAGTAAGTAACACAAATAATAAATGAATGCAAAGGAAACATAGACCAGATCCTCGCAGTCAGACGCATCGTAGACAGTTCCACAGTTTAGCCACAACAAACGCATTAATATTGAATGTAAAAGCAAATATTCCTGGGCACACTTCATTAGATATTCAATGTAACGGAACGGAAAGCGCATAAATAATTCAGTCATCGTAGTACACTCATATATGTATGTGCCTTCCTATGCTCCTTTCCGGTTAAACACTAATTGTTATAACAATTGTCTTTATTTAAATTGCTGCTTTTATATGTATATAATTCTTAATTTGTTCAGGATGTTGTGATTAATATGCCTGTCTATACGGTGCCTTATCTGTATTTCTAACTTTTATAGTTCCATTATCAGTTCAAGATCCGTTTATGAGGTGCATAAAAGTATGTAAAACAGCGCTTTAACTATGATATACGTTAATTAGCTGTAGAACATTTTATAGTATCGCTTTCTAAGTAAATAAATTACGATAAACTCTTGCGTGTGTTGTAATAAAATAATAATTGAAATTTCAATTTAAAACCCACTTTTCATTGACATTTCAGAACAGAGAGCCTATCGTTTTATAATAACGGTGACACAAATAGACTTATGTATTCAATAAGCAATAATACTAACCCAAATCCAAATTGAATAGTCCACTAAATGCATTCACAACCAAATGTCTATATTAAAGCATTCAACAGTGTCGATCAATGAAAAGCACAGTTTTACATGGATTTTTTTCACGGAACTCTCTTGTTGAGCTTTCAAAGGGTTCTGGCGACAATAGTGACTGAGTTTAATTAACCGGGCCTTAATGCTTAATTGTTAGTGCGGCTAAGCCTCGGAACACGTGTCGGAGTTCCGCAGGGAGCGACGCTTGGCCCGCTCCGCAATTGATATTGAAATTTTCCTTTGATTTTAAAATAGTCGTTTGGTTTTTTAATAGGATTTGTGGCCGGCTCATTGGATTTGTTTAGTTAGTTATTATATTCGATGTGTGTGAAACTTTCTATAAGATTACTATACGATAAAATATAGATAATAAACCGTACCGATATAATTACGTACTTATGAAAGCACATAATAACACTGTGAAATAATGACTATCATTAAAACCAATATTTGCTACTGGCTTGCGTCATTTGCGTACGTACAATCCTTTGATTTAATGACGTTAAACGAGCATTTTCTAAGAAACCTTTTACATCTGTAAGCCCACAACACGTATTGTTGACACAAACGACTAAGCCGTCTTTATTAGTGCATATTTACAACCGCAAGGCAATTTACAGGAAACCAAACAGCAATTACAGTACAAAAACAAATAAGAGAAAAATCATTAGGGGTGAGCGCTAGGGGATGATTACAAAGGAAAACACGGGAACTGGAGTGGTATTGTGGATTCAGTAGTTGGTTGGCCCGAGGGTAGCGGGTTCGACAATAGAGCTGAGATTACTGCTGTCGCCTGTCAGAATGCCGTTTGATGTGGGGCACTGTTGGTTTGTTTTACACTACCAATAAATGTTTTGTGGTTGGGTGGATGTTAATATGTAACGCCTGAGGAGATGAAATCTTTCCGGTTTAATGATAGTGCATGTTTTTGTTTGGATAGATTCTAAGATAATTGAAGGGTTCCGTTGAGGATCCTGGGAAACAAAGGTGGGCTTTGCCCTTTTTCTTCTTAGGAGAGGCGATGAGGTTCAGGGTTAATGTTTTGATGAAGTAGAAGTCTTCGCTCCTTATCCAAGCAGTTGCCTTTAAAAGTTGCACTTTTAAATATGGGATTCATTCTCCTACACTTTTTTTAGTACTTTTTGGCAATTATGGGAGTGACTGCCATTCGATTAAAAATTTCTCTCGAATTATTTTTTGCTGCTTAAATCTGATTCGATTTTGATTTATTATTCTTAAACTCTTTCTTAAAGGTGATATCTTTTTTACCTCACCCTTTTCATATACCTACCTCCAATTCTTCGTCTCTTAATTTCAAAATATCCAATTTACGGCAATAATCATACCGTATATATATTAATAGGTCCTACCAAGATCTTCAAGAAGGCTATTTTTAAGTCAGATGACAGTTGCTTCCGCAAAGATCAAGACACCCTAAATCATGATAAAAAGTAGAATGGATTCTAGTCCCTAAAATATAAGCTTTGTATGCAACTGATACTAACACTGCAATGATGATTACTGAAATGAACACTTGCACTCATGGCTGGCAATATACGGATATATATATCACTGCCTCCCCCCTTGGGGATGTACAGGCGTGAGTATACTATAGATCGAGTAAATCTTTACCATATCCATTAATATTCTCGCATCGTTCTCGGTATTCAATATCATGTGTATGTTTGCGAATGTTTTCGCGTGTAACCCGAGACCGCGATAGATTTGAGCCCCTTTGTCTTTACCCCTCAGCCCTCCCCCACTTTTTCCATAACGTATTGTGAACAACACAATGAATTTATAGCTAGCATATGGATTATTTTGGTTAGCATTGAATTTTAAATTTTGATTCTGGCTTATATTTTATAAGAAAGAATATTGACGAAACAGGTATATGAGGCGAGGGTTAATGGGCACCGACCGACCTAGGCGTACATATTCTAATCAGATCCAGGACGTTTTGGAGAAAGGCCAGGTCAAGAGGTACCCGCAACTGGCGTGCATGTATGAAAACAATCATGAAACTTAAGAAGCGAAAGGAGTATGCCAAGATCGTAGCAAGTGGAAAGATGTCGTCTCTGCCTACACCAATAGAAAATAGATTACTTACTGTAATTTTTGATGAGCAAAATTAAAAAATAGCCTACCTACGTGATAAAGCTCATATTAATCGGGAAAGTACTAGTCATTGACTTAATAATTATTCGTATTCATACTCTTTATTGTACGCATAAAAATTTTGTGATACATAAACTAGAGAATATTCAGGTACCTATAAGAGCGAGCTTGAGTCAATGTTGAGTTTTCTGCCAGCAAACCTTAGTGATAGAGGAGAAGAGAATAAAATAGAGACAGAGGGCAGTTTTAAGTGTACAACAGATCGGAAACTACATAAAAGCTTATGACGAGTACCTAGTATGCTTTGTTCGTTCAACGAAAACATTAAGGACGGGACTTGAATCCGCGACCACTCCCTTTAATCTGTCCATCAGATGGACTATGAGATAATAGCTTTTTATATGACAGTCAATAAGACTTCACTCCGTTTTATATTGAGAAGCTAAAACCTGTGTCTACTATAAGACTACTCACATCTTCACGACTCTATTTTGCTCAAATATTCAATTATAGTCGAAATAGGACTGAGTGAACACTAGTTAGCAAAGATATGTTAAGAGATTACAATATTTACCGTCACCTGTGAGCCTGTTTGCGCTCACGCAGTCATAGTGGCTTTCTGAAAATCATTATCTAGTACATCTTTGCAAATAAATATATTTGCAGTTTGACGTTTTATCAGTTGGTCGGCTGTAAGTTTAATATAACGGTATGACGTATTACGTTTATCGTTAAATTCTTGTAATAGGATTAGGTTTACGCTGAGTTTCTGTAATACATGACTGTTACAGAAATTACTGAGAAATAGTGTTCTTGTTATTATAATTTGTATATACTTTAATATATCAAGTAGCGTATGTTTTTCTTTAGAAGCCATTCGTTATATTATCACTATTTGAATAACTAAATACATTTATTTCATTTAGAAGTAGTTTACAGAGCCCTTGAAATATCTTGAGAGCCCAAGTCAACTACCCTGCAAGTCCCTACACCTGTTAAACAATGGACAAGGCTTGTGCAGACCTTCCTAGCAGAGCTAGGAGTTCTATCACGCCGGCAAATACGCCCGGTATACCAATAAAAGCAATAAACGGACTGGGAATAGCGATTTATAAGTGATAGGTGAGAGGTCAAAAGCAATCAAAACCGGCGGGCTTACATGAAAGGTTTAATGTCAGTAGAGGAAGCGCGTGAAGTATGTAAGGACAGAGGCAGATAGCGGTGTGTTGTCTCTGCCTACCCTGGAGGGAAAAAGGCGTGAGCATATATGTATGTATGTGGTTGATAATAGTCGCCTAATAAAATTGAAAATAAGATCTACATAATATTATTCTCACCAAACATGCTTTTTGCAAAAAAGAACAAAATTCTAAAAGTTGTATATTTTATCTTGATTCCAAGCAACGTTATCTGTATACAAAGAAACAACAACAGGTAACTACAATTTAACACATTACGCTAAAACCAAAACTTTGTATCTTGCATGAAATGTAAGTAAAATATACAATTCTCGCAAGGAAAAACAAAATGTATCTGAAAGCATAGTGTACTTCGATAATAAAAAGACAAAGTTGAAAGAAACTTCTAAATACGTGAGGGAACTGAAAAAGATGATTGAAACAAACATGGCGAAAGTTGGACCCTCTAAGTGTATTAAATCGCCTGAAGTTTCTGAAAAAACTGAAAGGGGACACTGTGAAATAATATAAAATACTTTTGATAATAAAAAGTTGATATCGATTTCCAGTTGTGTTCTATGCTAAAAGAGGGAGAGTGTTCTAAATGTTTAAGTAGAAACCTGTGAATAGGAAAATAATTTGTAAGAACTGCTTCAATCTATATATTATTAGTGTCATAAACAGAGCTATAAGTAGAAACTTCTTCTAGGAGATTGAAAGTTTTCTCAGAAACAGTTCACAAATATGAAACAATATCTAAGATTGGGACTTGGTGTTAGACCTAATAGGCCAGTGTGGATTAAGGCCTAAACCCTCTCAGCTCTCTCGTTGGAGGAGAGGAGACCCGTGCCTAGCAGTGGGACATAAATGGGTTGCTATTAAAACATCCCATATAAACTAAAAGTAATCAATTAAAATGATCATTACGTTTCGACATTTATATCCATTACTTTACTACATGTTAATAGATTTTCTCGTAGATGTTTCAATTTGTATGTAGATAATTTGCAAGCTGTATTAGTTAATTAAAAAGCAATACCTAGTTTAATAGCTTGGTATAGCTTGTTCAATCTACTAATACAACCGTGAGATAATTATTATATCTATACTAGTTATTGCTTCTCAGGAACCCTTACCTTGGGATATAAACTTCGAAATAAGGCAAACTCCAACTAATTCATCCACGCAGTAATTACGGAATAAATTCAGATTTTTTTTGTCGTATCCAAAGCTTTCACCTCGGAGTTTGGGGTCCGCTTTACCAGTCTTAACAGCGGATTTGGCTGGACCTCGATATTTTCCGTGAAGCGACTGCCATCTGACCTTCACAACCCAATGGTGACATTAGGCGATATCCAGATCAGTTTATCCGTTTATAGAAGAATACCTCACTACTATTTTCGTAATCTAGAATTTCTCGTTTTGCAGCTAAGTAAAAAACGACAATAGTTCAAAAACTAAAAACTTTTCGGTAACACTTGGCGTTTCAATTTCACAAATATTTTTCTCGTATCAACTGGACCAAGTCAAACTTGTACGTATTCTTCGAATCTTGGGATACTTGGAATATTTTAGGATATATGGAAAGTAGTGTGCCGGACGCACCGTGGGACATGTACCTACTAAAGAGGACAAGTTTTAAAGTTACTTAAAGAATTATTCAGAAGTAGGTACTCCTAAGTCATTTTATGCAATCCTAGTACCTATTTAACGAAATGCATATACTTCGATAGGCTTGAAATTCTGCATCTAGTGTGAAGACTCGGAAGTCTTTTTACCTAAACCAGAATATTTTTAAGGATGGTTTGAGCCATTGAGCCTAGTTTTTTAATAGTTCATTTCGTAATAAGCAACGGACTAAATCTGGAAATCTAAAACTGAAATCGTAATTGCTGGTCTAAATTCGAGACCAGTTGATACATAATTGGCAGCCCAACGACAATTAATTATGCATCTACCGGCTACTTTGATTTCCGAACGTTGAATAAGTAAAGCACCTCAAAATTATAACAAGTTTAGGAGTTAGGACACGACGGAACTGAGCTGTCCGACTGGGGCAGTACCTCCGCCCTACAGAACACCGCGGCCATTATAACCATCGAGTTGCGTTCCCGTCGGTAAGTAGGGTGGCCAGGGCGCCCTGTACCCCTCCTTCTTCACGGTAGGCAGCGCGTGTGTGATACCCTTAGTGTTGCGAACGTCCATCACGGTGGCCGCATCCCATTAGGTGGGTCGTGTGCTTGTCTGCCACCTACGTAGTATAAAAAACGTTCACCTAAAACCATCAAATATAAAAAGCCTTCACTTATTCCAAAATCAGTCATGTCTTATTGACAAAATATCGTGGCGCCCAACTTCCGCAACTTTTATCGAAGGGGCAATGGATGAATAATAAAATGATGAAGATCTAACAATATAAACAGGTGATTGGAGTTTTGACACTTTTGTGTACCAACCAAGTTTACAAATTTTTCCGGCATCTTGGTGCTATGGGCATCTTGTAACAGGATATTTGGATATACGAAGTGGATGTCATTTACCTGCTATTTAAATTTAACGTTTTTAAATGAAGATGTTCATAACAGTTATTTAAAGATAAAACTAGAAAATTATCTTTTTCCCACGGGGAATTAGCAAATATACAATGAGTAGTCACAAATGGCGCCTAGATAGAACTATTATTTTATTATATCTACCTATTTTTAAAATAATTGTATGTTTTAAATAAAAGATGATGCAGACTAGGAGCAGAATAAGTTTTTTTTACATTGGACACGTCAATATGATTTTGCTCAGGATCTGCTCTCCTATTCCTTTTCTTATCTGAACCCGCTATCTCACATCCGTCACATCCGTCAATTAGCACGGATTTACGGACTTGAAGGTGAGGTTAGCTTTAAGCAATGACGATCTTGGTGAGGCCTCGGAGGCACACGCAATAAAAATTATTGTTCACCTAATTGGTTTGACTGCACCCCGCCTAATGGTAAGCTGAGGTGGAGTCCAAAAAGTAGTGGTCACCATTCCCCTAGAATGCTGATCGCTATCCAGACAACTAATCTGCTATAAGCCAATCGTAAAATGGAACTTATTACAACTTTCATTCCTTCGGACCAAGAAGGTTAAAGTACGATTCTAATAAGTTTTTTTTTTCACTACCTATTAGTTATCGGTCACCTGAATTTTAAATTATCAACTGATAAGCTATCTTAGATACTGGTTCCCATGCTACGCTGGGATAGCGAGGATACAAGTAAGTGTGTCGATTGATAAATATTTGAAATTGCGATTGATTTATAACTGTACTGATTTAATTTGATTTCAAGTATCGTGTGAAACATTTGTAGACTTTGGTCATGAGAAAACATCGTTAAGAAAACCGCAAAATTGAACAGTAATGATGACACATAATAATGATTTACTATTAGATCATAATATAGCAACATGAATAACATTAAAAAAGATATTTTATTATGATAAGAAGAAGCAAACGTGGACCCAAGAAAGTAAGCATTGTTAGTTACTCAAAAAAATCATTAAGCAAATACATTTACTGTGTAACTTTGTAACCCTTCTGGCAAGGAAACAGTCCCGATTGTCAACCAACAAAAGTACTCAAAAGATTTATAGCAAATCTGTTTACATGACAACTCTAATGCCCCCCGGAATCGTCTACCGAATTAATGAGTCCTCCGTATCACTTGCTAAGCTAACATTGGTCGCCGTTAATAATAACAGTCACCCTACCACCCTTTAAGAATTCTCGACTAATAGAAAGTGGATAGACAGACACGATCCATCACGGGATCCCCTAGCCGATGTATTATTTATGGGGACATCCAGAGCGCAACCCACTGCTAATCTTTCAATATCTTGAGAATTTCGGGACAGAACTTGGGGATCAAATTCTACTACTAACTAACACGTATGACGTGAACCTTATTTGTACAGATATAGGAACCATTTTAGAAAAGCGATTGAAGATACAACTGCTGATATAACGTAAGAGGAATTTGCTGATGGCAATGTAGATACTGCTGTCGAAGACCTTAACTTCAAAGCAGTAGAGGTTAAAATAGATTGTGTGAATAGTAAAAATAATATTGGTGAGTTAGAATAATTGTAGGATTTGTTTGTTTTGGTAAGGAATGAGAGTAATAGCATTGCATCGGATGCGGAATGAAATTAATGGCTGGTACCTTAATGAATTTTCGTTATAATAATGCGCTGTGGTAATGGCACTGTTTTTATTGGAAATGGACGCACCGTCGTAAATCTTATTTATGATTTTTAGCTTTCACTTAAAAGCTTTTATATGGCATATTACGTAATTTCATTAATTATTTCGACATTTAAATTTACCTTCATTGGTAAATTATAATTATGCGATCAGATATTTTTCCATTTCTTTGTATTTGTAACTTTATATAGGTGTTCTTTTATAAGTGAAATGTTTATTTTTATTCGAAATTAGTTTTGCTTGCGGTGCCATTAAAAAATTCAAATTGATAGAGTTTGAAGTATTACATAGTCTGGTCTTCCGTAAATATTCTGTTCATTGTAAGAAACTCTCAAATCTGAATGAAAGCTTCAGTACAGAGCTGAACACTGTCCTACATATAAAGTCTTTTATAAATTTTCCCACCAATGCAGTTAGCAAGATTTAATGTCGAAATCTTACATTCCATTTTATTAAACAAGATGAAATAATAAACTAACACTACACAACTACGATAGCGACATATTTTATTTAATAAAAGACTTGTTACAGCGATTCTAATCCAAAAATGTTAACAGCCGCATTAATTTATGTGAGATTTTTCTACTAATCCGTGTTCTCTGACTAAATATCTGTTAAAAGGAGATTTGGCAAAGCATAATCTGTTGCCAGCATCATTCAAATACACTAAACATACGCGTTTGTAAACTATACTACGGTTAAAAGTAAATCAAACTACGATCCGTCTATTTCTATAAATACAACACTTAGACGGAGAAAAAATATTTTCGAGATTCGAGGAAGGGGGCCGAGAATAGATCCCTGTGGGACTCCATTTGTGTAGTGCGTCGTTACACCCGCGACTCTGCTTGTTCCTTCATTTATAACAATATTTTGAATTAAATATATTATAACATCGCAATAAATCCGCAGAAGACCGCGGCCATAATAACCATCGTGTCGTGCTACAAGTGGGTAGTATGACCTCACAATCCCCACCTACATCCCCCCACCCCAAACTTCTCGTAGCGTAAGTGTGACGCCCCTGGTGTCGCACACGTCCATAGGCCACGGTGACCACTTACCATCAAGTGAGCCGTGCGCTTGCCACTTAAGTAGTATAAATAAGTCGACTGTTATCCAACGTTTGAATCTTAGAATACTTTTGTTAAAAAATAATGATTGTTATGTTTTCGTTTTTGCAAAACAAATGTACGAGACCATCAATTTGACAGTATTTAGTGAGTCAATTGCCCTCATTAGGTTAGTTATGTAATGACCAAGGATGTATACATCTACGTAATTCACAATAAACCGTTGTTTTGACATCATTGTAGCCGTTTTTATATCTGCTTTGAGCCATTTATTGTTATTTGTGTTTGTAATATTTCTAGCGCTTCTTCAAAATGAGTATCTATTTGTTACTTCTGTCAATTATTAAGACTGCTGTTTTGTTTTATTGGGCATAAATACGGGTGATGTTATAAATATTTCGGAATTACCTATTTCTAGACATGCCAATTAAAGATAGCCTTGTTTTAATTGAGTATTTTCTTTATTTTTTTATCTATTTCCCACAAATTGTTTGCATTAGCTATCTAAGTTACCAAGAGTTAAATGTCTGATATAAAACCGCCATTGAAAATATTTTGACGCCACCTAATTAAGGTAAGTGATGTATATTATAATTTAGATATATTTATAATTATTTTATCTTTGAATAGCAGTCTTTTTAGTATCTAGTAATATTTCAATTATTGAACCCTAAGTAATTTTGTATCAATTATAACCTCTTTAACCAAAATTATAATTCATTAATGAACCTTTCAGTAAATCATGCATTACCATACCTCCTTCAAATCGACTCCACAGCTACAATAAAACATAAAATCGAACTTACCTGTAACAAAATAGCAAAAACTTAAAAAATAATCTAAAGCAATATTAAAAAACAAAATGTTAATCTATGGTAATAATTATTATCGATGATTAAATGAACATCTGACTAGTGATGCGACACAAGATTCGATAACGCTGGTTTAGGATTATTTATCCGATTTATGTTGAATAGTAATAGTTTCATTTAAAGAAAATATCACATATTTTTCAATTCAGAATCTTATTAGAAAGAAACTAGAGTTCTTAATCAAAAAAACCATCTCAATATTTAATCTCAAAATGAAAACAAATAAAATTTGTTACAATTGACCTAAAAGCATCTAACACTTCTTATATACCACAGTCAAATCTAGAGCCACTAGCGTGTAATAACTATTATGATAGTAGAAGATATAGAAGGCGCATACCAGGATCGCAGTACGTGTAAAGATGTAATCTTTGTCTAACCCAATGGACAAAAACTTGCCTATATACAAAATTACTCATGTAAAGTAATATCTGTTACGTCAGTATTAAAACATAAAGTAAATTATAGTCATCATTATAGAATATTATATTCTCTATAGTATCCGCACATGTATCAGTGCATCACTGTTTATAATCAAAGAGATGTATGGATGCTAACCGGCGCGGGCGCAGCTCATTACGGCGCTCGTAACGATGGTGCGTAAATCAAGCGAACGCCCAACGGCCATTGTCTCCCAACCATGGATCAAAATCTCTTGTAATGATCAATCCGCGAACACAGATCTCATTAACGTGTTTATGATAAATGGTTGTACGAATTTTATTTTTAGTGGTGTCCATTTTGTATTTTAATCGTAATAGCTATCGATTTTTCTTTGAGCGGTAATGATGAATCGATTTATAGTATTTTTTGTATGAATCAGCCTTTACATTTTAATGAATGCTTATTGATAACTATAGATAATTTAGAGGTGTATTATATTATCAAATGCTCCTTTTAAAAATACCACACAAGTTTATCATTAATTAAAGAAAACATTAATTTCGTCTAACACAATACCGGGCCATGATCGTGCTTTTTTTGCAAATTAATTTCAATTCTAGGTGGTTAAGAATAGGGCTAGTATTCACTTGCCCGTCATATTAGTGACAAAAGAATGATCTTGGGCATCATGGCCCAGAATGCGTGGTGCCTCTGCCAAATAATTGACTCAAGCGATGTCAACGCGAGCCGAATGTTGCCAGATACGATATTTCGCAATTAATATCTAATTTGAGAAGCGATATATATTTACTGGCTTTTCTTGTACCTACTGAAAATTTTAAATTTGTTTTTCTTAAATTTCAAAATACATTTCACCCTGCACGACCACAGCCATTTGCTTCACTATCCTTACTACATTTCACAAGCTTCCTCTGCTGTCATTAAACCTTTTTGAATGCTTCTAACTGGCCATTTTTATACATCGTCAAATTGCTCAGTATTATGATCTGCGAGGTCGACCTGGCTTGCCCACTTACATATTGTGCTTTCTGACTTGGTGTGTGTATGTGCTCAAACTGTCTTAGACCACCTTTTTCAATTTTCATTTCATATCAAATTTCATTTTTTTCCCTCAAAATAGATTACTTAATTAAAAAATGTTACTGAGAACTATCATACTTTACAAAAAGATAAAGATCTCATACGATAAAGTTTTGTACTAAAATTTTTTAAAGAAAAAAAGGCATATAAAATTCAATCATCAAGATTGTATCGCAGTATCAACTTCCAAGGTTCATTATCCGCAACAAAATACTATTACTATTTTAAACCCAATTAATCAAACTGTTCTACTTAGTAGATACATTAATGTACACTGGCAACACCAGCTATCACCAAAACAGTTACCCGTTGAATAGAATGTGCGACATTCGAAATTCAAACCCGCATGTTCAAATTAATGTTCGTCCGTTTAAGAAAAACAATTGACACAATCGCGTTCGGGTGCGTTCGTTCAACCCGTTCGTGAATCATCGGGCGTGTTCGGGTTGGCATGGGGCCTAATCGTCGGACGTCGGGGCTCTAATATATCTCGTTCGCCGTCATCGGTGCCCATTCTTCGGGTGGTTGGGAGAGCTTGTCGACTGACTGGATGTTGGTGGGCTGACAAATTGACGGTTCGTCAACACCGCGTCAGGAGCGGAGTCTATTCAGTCGTCGTGTCACACAGGGACTGTTCCGAGTGTAGCAGGGTGTTTGTTTTTGTTTGGAGTGGGTCTTCCTATCAATAGCTGTCACTTACGTCAAGTATGAATTGAAACTGTTAAGATAATAAACACATTTATAATAGCTATCTAGGTATATTCGTTAACTGACTCATTGTGCGCAGATTTTGTATAAATAAATTTTAATATAATATATAACTTCTATGTACACCAGCAAAAGGAGAATATTAACTAATTAAAACGAAACTTCGGTTTCAAGAAGTACCAGGAGACAATAGCCTGGCAGGAGCTAACGTCAGGCGCTAACAAGTGTAACTTGACTCCGTAACCGATCCTTTCATTAAGTCTCCTCGCTCGCTCATCGCCTGGTACTCTTAATAAAATGTTATCAGTTTTGATATCAATCTTTATTATTTTTATATCCTTAGACCACACGTTCCTCGTCGTTTATATAGTAAAATATTTATTATCGTAGATATGCATGCTTGGTACATTAAAAAGGTTCCGTCCAATAAGGATTCAAACAATATTGAACAACACTAATACTTTGTTCTCTTGGTAATCATTTTAAAAGCAGCATTATTATTTGTTTAGCATTACTTAAAATTGAAATAACTAAAGTGACTGTTAACTTGATATAAAACACCAAAAAGTTATAATGTCGAATTGTATATCATTCCTAATGTCATTCCTAACACAAATTTAAAAATAAAGAATTCTACATTTTTGTCTTAATGTAAAAACAGCCTCTTAACATCCACTTTATGTCCGAACACGCCATTAAATGTCACCAAACTCAACGTTCACATAACAATGTTAAAAAATAATAGGCAAGCGTGTTGTGTTTCATTAATTAACGGTTCTGCATTAAATATAGCAGATAGTTATAGCATATTTAGCTTTTAAGCTCTTTCCCTTTAAGCATCTGATGAGGCCGTCAAGCTAATCATCATTGTAGCATTATCGGTGTCTGTAATGGTGGCCCTCATTAGGTACTGAGACTTTACTTTTAGCTTATCATCAGGCGAGGTGAAGTCATATTACCATTATAAAAACATAGCTTTGAAATATAAAACTAATTTAAAAAACTTTACCAAGTAACTTCTTCTCTTAATTTTTTGATTATTTTCGTGGTTGTCTGTAATACAATTATTTTTTTATAATGGTCACGTCAATATGACTTCACCTCGCCTGATGGTAAGCTAAAGGTAAAGTCTCTGGAATGGGAGTCACCATTACAAACACCGATAGTGCCACAATAGAACTACAGACTTCAGCTATCCCCAATACAAATTTATTTGTTCAGAATAAATTGTATTAGGTTATACTGTTAACATTTATTGATTTGTGGTAAAAGAAAAAAACTATTTTTTAAATTTTATTTGATGTTTAGGTCGTTTTGCAGCCATAATCATAGAAAGACTACGAGATAGTGTTAATCTCTTTTCCACGCCAAATTTTTTATCATTCTCTTACAATAAGGTTTTATAATTTTATTAATTCACGGTACCCTATACGCTAATTAGCAGGCGAAATAATTAAACGCAGAATATTCGTCGATAGGCAAAAACTATCAAGCACTCCGACATCACTCGTCGTGTTTTCAAAATATTTTATCTCTATACAGATTCCTTTCTTCAATATAACCAAATGTCTTAATAAACAAAATCAGGTATTCGAAATTGACACATTTCTTGTTTAAATTAAGGTTCAGTTTTGTGTAAAAATACTCGTTGTTAAAATGTTTCATCAGAACTGGTTTGGAGCACTTTGTCACAAGATGGCCCCGAAGATTACTTTTGTTGTGTGATTCAAAATTCATTAAGAATTAAAGTAATTGAAAGTATAAAAAATTCAGATTGCAAGGAGAAACATATTATAGAGACCGTAAAATTTGGAAATATTTCACGGTTTATGAAAATTTTTGCTTCTTTTTTTAACATAACTGAAAAGAAAGAATCGATATAATTGTATGCATCTGTTTATCTATTTATAAATGTTACATAATTAATTATTCATATATGGATACATATTTATACTCATGCCGTTTTTCCTCTGGGGTAGGCAGACAACAACCCGCCTTCTGTGTTACCGTCCTTGCATACTTCATGAGTTTTCTCTACTGTCATGAAACCTTTCATGCAATATTATAACCCATAATTACGCCTATGTACTCCTTTTTCTATTACTTTTGTGTTATGTCTAATTGTGTGTATAATTTTTTATAAACAAATAAATATAAATTAATTATTCATCAACGCAAACCCTAAAATTGAGAAATGACTACCAGTGGTACAAAATCTATGATTTTTTTTTGCAGGAATCTTAAAGTTTACATTTAATAGGTTGCTTCTAGGCAGGCATACTCAATCATCGACCATAATCATTACTTACCATCGAGTGAGATAGTGGTCAAACGTGAAAAATCATTATTATGAGTAAGTCATCTAAGAAAATATACCTCTGAAATAGTTGCAATGCAAATTCGTGCATAGCCAGAGCAATATCAGAATAGAAAGTTGGGAATCGGTGCATCAACCTGAAAACAAGTGTGGTAGCACTGGTTGGGTACAGTCAACGATAGACGGCTATTTAATTACCTTTTACCCGTAGTTTTACCTGCGTAAACGTTCATACCCCATTTCACACCCTTTAGGGGTGATTTACGAACTACCTTTACTATGTTTATCAAGTCCAAGGTGTTAGTCGAAGGGACTAGGATTTTATACCCTATAATCAAATTCTAGTGACCATTTAGAAATAAATAACAATGTTTTTTGAATAAAAAATTGATAATATTATATTACTAAATACATCACTTCTTGGAATTTATAAATCTAAATTGAATTCTCAGAGTATAGGTAAAAGAAAAATATTTTCCTTAATTTTGATGATGCTATTCTATAAAAATAGTAAAGAAGAAAAAATATATAACTTTAATAAATTTATTGGTAAACTTAAAGCTCAAAATTCTGAGATCCTCTTTCACGCAAGAGTATTACATCTTCAGAACACAGAACATAGATGATGATATATGAAAGAAGATAGCTAATGATAAGAAGCAGATTCTTTGGCAATCCACTGCAACAGTAATCTGGCATTATAGAGTTAGATGAACGGCTGTCTACATGTCATTGCCACAGTAAGAGATTTATAGCAAAACGCTTACACATAATAAATTTAGTTATTTGTTCACTTCTATGGTTTAGTAAAAAGGTCAAAGTTGGCAACGTTGAACAATCCGGCCATGACTTAGTTATAACTATAGACACAAGCATCCCTGTAGGAAAATTTTATGTTTTACCTCCTCAAGGATATAATTTTTAGAAATTCTTCTTTAGTAAATGCTTAGAACATGAAAGGTAATTTGATAAATCAGTCAGGTTAAGCAATAACAATAATATCGATAAACAGATGTATAGCATAATATATTGGATTGTTTTAAAACGTAAAATTCAATAATGTGGATGAAACTTGAACGCTTGAACCTTTACAATTTTAAATGTGTCTTTAAAAGTGAAATCGAAAGGTCAACACAGCAGAATACAAACCTTAGGTTGTACTAAATATTTGAAAACACCTCGAAGTGTAATCTAAAAACCAAAAATTCATAGCCATGAGACATGAATGAATGAATACATCAGAATACAAAATCAGACAGACATCAAGTGACCCTAAGTAAATCTAAAATAAATCCATTCTAATCGTATCTGGTTGCCACCCCGTCACCTGTAAGCTGACCCTCAATCGACTCTCAGCGATGACCCGAATCAACTAAGTCGTCGCATAAGGAAAATTTAAAATTGTAATACCAACCGGTAAATATTTGAAATTTAATAAACTTGCTCAGTTCGTTTATACTTTTTAATTTTATATCGTTGCTGACCTTCGATTCGGTGTCCGAATGAATTCGTCGATTGTTTTTATCGATTCACCTTTTTGGTGAAATTTTATCTTTGGATAACGGCACTTTGGTCTTGTGGTGGTCTGGTGGCATTCGTTTACATTAATTGATTGAAGGTATATGTTTTGGAGACATCTATTTATATACAGTTGTTGTTTTAAAGCTACGTATGATGCTTCACTTTGGCAACAAAGTTTTTTATTATAATTTTACTGGATTAAACCAGAATGCCTGGACTTCCAATCCTGCTTCTTTTTTTAGTTGTAACCTGCGCAACGGGAGTGGCTATTGTCATTCTTTGGGAGACGCGTTGTTTTTTTGAATGTAATCCTCTGACTAGCACGGTGTGACCTCGTAGTGAAAAAATAGTGAAGATGGCGTACACTCCTGGTACTATACTGGCAACAAATAGGTCTCTTCAGAGCTGTGAGGAATAGAGACCTTTAATGACAATCATCCCAGAGAGGTGTGTAGTTTCGGTTTAAAAACTTTGTATTTATTTGTCACATAGGTTTAGGCAAAGATTTAGCCCTGATCGACCACGGAAGATATGAAAACTCTCAAATATTACAAGAAACAAGATTTCCAAAAAAATTTGCAGTGCTCTTTCAGAGGAAAAAGAAGGATCAACCTTCCCTTAAAATAACGAAGTCGTTTGCAATAATGGCTATTGTCAAATTCTGATTGCAGCTATAACATTAGTGTTATAACCAAAAAGTAACAGATGAAAGAACAATGATTAACAGTATGACAAAATAATTTTCATCAGCAAGTTCAATACTGTTTTTTAGCTTCAATATCTTTTCCCAATATGCCGAATGTTAAAAGAAGTGATCCTCAGTTCTTTACCTCACTCGGCATCTCCAAAAATCTTTGGCGCTGATCAAATAACATTGACTGCCTGCATTAATTAAGAACCCAATTAGTATCTTCAAAACTATATCGAAACTGAAATAACCAAAAAAGAAACTCTTAGAGGAAACTTTATTCAAGTTACCAAGAGCTAAGTGTGTACACGTGTGTAGGTTCGTCTCCCAGTTAAATTTAGACGACCAGCTGAGGGGGCAGCGGGAAGGGGGCAAAGCGCCTTTTTATAGAAGCACGGAGCCACTGTCTGGTAAACACACTGTAGTCAAATGACGTATAAGCCGCTAACGAGGTGGTATACTTTTTTTAGGCAAAGATGTTTGGTTTCGCGCATCGTTGGTCTGTTCAATTATCGCTGAGAGCAAAATAGATGGGGAAATTCGTCACGTGGTGGCAGAATACGACATTAGACTTGGAGATTTGGAATATAATGCTACCGTTATCTGATCTGTCGTATCTAAATAGGATGTAGATTTAGATATCATAAAATATAAACACATTGCTTCACTAACAATAAATACTGCAGACGCATTCGAATTATTAACTTTTAAACTTTCGCGTTCCATAACTTATTATACGTAAACGGGACTTTCGAATTATACATTATAAAATGTTCTATCGGTTAGAATGTATAGATAGCTATTAAGACTAAGATTCTCATCACATTACACACATCAATACTTATAGACAAATATTACTTTTTAAGAAATCCGCGAAAATTAACCTCATGGGAACCGCCAATCAGGTGCGCGCGGACAGAATAAAAATGGTTGATTTTTACATGAATCTCCAGTAAAACTGGCGAGAGACGTGGCCGGTCTGCTGCATCGTTGCCTCTTGAATACAAAATACATTATAAGTGCACAATATTTGCATTTTGAATTACGCGCTCGAGGCTTGGCGCCTTAAAACTTAAGGTAACGTTGCGTAGATAATGGTTAACGTTATAGACTTCTTGTGATATAATTCCTATAGGTGGAGCTTCAGAAAGGGCTGCATCAATACAGCAATTTAACCCTTCATTAATAAAATACATCCTGTACTTTGCTAAAGGTTCTACAACCTTTGGCAAATTTATTGACTGGGAATCAATATGTTGGCAGTAAACCACGTTTAAACGCAACTTAAAAATTAAGTATCCCTTAGTTTAATGTAAAATTCAACAGCCGAAGCTCGTCATGTAACAATAAAGCTGTCTTGTCGCTGTCGATGAGGGAATATATTCGTATTGCCATGGAGTTATCACATTCCATCTGCCAATGGGTATTTAAGAAAATGATCACGCGTATAGATATCATCAGCCAACTCGGGTTGTGATTGGGTAGGCGTGACGAACGCCGGTGGTCTGCTGCTTGATAAGTTTGAGTGTATTATGTAGTTGAATCAGATGTCATTTGATAATAGCAACTGTGTAAGGATCAAATGAAGGAAATAAGCAATGAATAAGAAAGTACAGATATAAAATGATACAATTATTAGGTTTGGAAATTGAAAAATTAAACTATAATTATATCAAAAAGCTAGCAGAACCATTTTTGGATTCTTCAAGAAATTAAGAAAATTATACTTAGAATAGAATTTTTATGTTAGTTTCTTTTCTAAATGGTTTGACCTATTGCCTTTAAAATTTGATTGTAATTTAAGACGTAAACGCAATAAATAATCATGATGTTTATAAGTAGTTTATGACCTACAAGAATTACAATTTGGTTTGATAAAATTGTAAAAGATTTTTACAAAATTGAATCTTTACCAAAAGTTAAAATTCTAGTTATAAACATACAAGACGATATTACTACAATTATACGAATTTAAAATCATTTCTTATAACGATTCTAAAATGGCTACAGCATTGAAAAGATAAGTCAAATCACAAGTATATCTTGCAGAAGCATTAAAAGCTACTGTTCTTTTGCAAGATTAACATTATGTAGTAGGTCACGAGATATGCATGATAAATACTAATCTTCATAAAACCGGTCTGTCTCTTATCATATCTCTGCTTCCTGCTGTAGATAATAACGTGAGATATGTTGCTTTTGATTTTACTCCGACTGGAATAAAACAATATTACTATACGTTTGAGAAAAATGATAAGGTTAAAGATTTTGATGAATATAATAACCGAAAGTTATGTAACATCAAAAATAGCGTTATCGTCTCATCGGGTAGTTGTGAAATTTGATAGACTTTCTTTTTTATTAATTAATATGTGACCTCCTTCGACAGCAACAATATTTATTTTATAATTATTATAACCAAATATTTGTTGAAAACCCTGAGACTCTTGGCAGTAAACTTATATATCCTGTATCCTAAAAATTCACACGGGCCTGGGCAGTTCCGTACGGATTAAGTTTATGTACCACGTGCAGGTTAGTTAAGCAGATACTTTGCGCATGCGCTCCGCGTCGGTGCCGCGCGAGATTTCGATCGAATCGTGCGCAGCATGCCACGGCCAGGGTTGTTGAATATACCACACTACATTTTTAGGGCGCTCATCTTAAGAAAATGAACTTGATCATTTTTAGATAGCGTTTAAAATGCCACTTGGTTTCTGGCAAAGGAGGATAGAACAACCATTACTTTTTTACAAGTACGTTGACTAAAGACTTAAGGACTAAGGCTTCTCAACTCAAGAGGAAACGCGAAGTACATGAATAAGATTAAATGATTGAAAGAGATTGTGGAACTGAACCCCTTTTCAGGGTATGTGTGATAACCTTAGTGCTACGTCCATAGGCCACGGTGACCGCTTTCCATCAGGTGGGCCGTGTGCTTGTCTGCCACCTATGTAGTATAAAAAAAAAATAGTTCACAAAGTATGTGTTGTGCCTCTGCCAGCCTCTTCAGATATTAGTTGTGAGAAGAGCTGTATGTATCTTGTCTCATGAGTGCCAGCCCTAACCTGACCGCGATGCGTGCACACACATTCCCTTATTCTAAATACATAATGGATAAATTTTACTTTGAACCGCATTGCTTCGATTCTCATGTCGCTTCTTGAATATTTGACTAATGAAAGTGTCAAACTATTTGTTTTTTTTTTACATATTGCCACGACTCTGCGGCTATATAGCTCATAAGAATATCCTCTTCGTGTCTTAACTTGATATTTTGGACAAACTGTTGGTTCCGTGGAATGGTCGAAATTCAACCATTTTTTTTAAATTGCATACTGTATAAAATTATTTGCTCTCTACATGCTCCTTGATATAATGTAAGCTGTTGCCATGCCAAATCTGATATTCTTAAAAAGAAATTTATAGTTTTCGCTCCAAATTTTTACAATTCATATTGATAAATAAATATTACAACCAATTATCTTTTCTGTAGAAACTTCTTCATTTTCTATCGTATCGATGGCGTTTCTGCTCTCAGATCCTGTATTCCCTGTATATTGCTACCTCGAATGCGTTCTCAGAGGCACTCATGAGTTCCTCTGGTGTGCATGTATATTGGCATGCAGCAAACGTTAATATGCTATAGCAAACTATAAAATCAAGAAAATATAGAGGTCAAACGTGAGCCGCGTGAACATGATGACAATCAATAAAATTATCAATAAAAAACATCCTAATGTTTAGATGATAAGGATGAGAACCCCTAAGAAAGAGAAGCCCAGACTATGAACTACAAAGTGATAGCCATTAATATGATGATAATTATCACATAAATAATCCAAGTAAATGTAGAAAACAAAGTAGTAATGTTAAATTTAGGATACAGAATCTTACTAATCGTCCAAAGACATATTTGGGACACACAGACAAACAATGGACACTAAACAAGTTTAAATCGCAGATTCGAAGACGCGACTAGCATATCATTAAGAAACAAACATATTTTTGCCGCCAGTGAATTAAAAAAGAACATAAATAGAACTCTACGCCGCTTAAAATAGGATATAAATCAGTCTAAACATGATTGTTATGATGGCATCTTAAACATTGTCGATAACTATATCGTTATATATCGCGTCGAGAAGTGAATTTTAGTTTTAATAGTTTTTTTAAAGGAGTTCACCATTTTATTACACTCGCATGTGTTGGTTAATTGTCCACTTTTTATTCGTTTGGCAGGAATTCTTATCACCATTATTTTTATAGCTTCATCTTGGCCATCAGTCGGGGGCTGACAAATGTTGATGTATGCAGAATACAATGTTTCATGGTATTTCCGCAGACAAAACAATTTGGTTTGTTGAATTTTCTCTAGGTTCGTTTACTGTTTTACTATCCTTTAATAGTTTTTATATTTTAGCTTTTAACTTTTTTTTATTGATGAACAATAAATACAAAACGTTTACTGCTGAGCAATTTAAAATGTTATGTAGTTTTGACACGAAGTAAAATATTACTGGAATATTGATTACATTATTAGTAAGGGCGTAATTGGATCCTATTTATTCCTTAAAATGAAAATGAATAAAATCGTGAAGAATATTACTATGAGTAAAAACAAATCACACTATTTTGTAACGACTAACAGCATCAGATATTTTTCCTCCAAAAATCTGTCTCCCCTAACAAGCCACCATTTGGCATCACATGATAGATCCTCGAATATAAATTTCAGTTCTAATTAGCTCCAAGTTTCCCGTACATTCTTGGTTCAAAGTGTTCAGACGCTTCTGCGTTCGCCAACACCGTGTACCCATCTGTCAAGCGTCAAGCTACACCTACCGACTCCTGCGCACACAATCTCTAATTATAGCCACCATGCTAATTAATTGGGAGATTCTACTCTCGTATTTATTTATTTTTTTGTATTCTGGCATCTGTATAGATTTGGATGATGTCTCAAAATTTTTAATTTCTAATCTAACAGGTGTCTTCTGTACTAGTTGCCTAAGGTTGACAGTGTCTTTAGTTATTAAATACTGTAGTAAGTAAATCATTTTCGTGATTAGCTCCGTTGTTTTTTTTTTGGGTATATAACTCGCGGCTGTCGTCGTAATTCTTGGTCTGCTCTTCCGTCTGTCAAAAAGGAAATAATATTTAAAGATCTTGCCAAGACCACCGCGGTCACATTCAATTAACATGAAGTTGACGGCCTAAATCTTTAGTTAAATATATCGCGCGCATTTTTGAAATGTCCTTCATAACGTTACATTCCGGATTGATAGCCCCAGCCACACAAGTTTTATAATAATCCAAACATATTGCTTCCTTTACTTATATTTCATCTTTTTATTGCCCGTTATACACGCCGAGTGACATTTTAAAAGAATTATGAAGATTTAATTTTATTATTTACTCACTCTCTGATATACTGTTGACGATAATTATAATTAACATAACAATAAGAAGTGCGTTGAACTGTCATACTTCAAGATGCAATTTGCGTGAAATGTTCTAAATCCTAACAGATAAATAGACACGTCATCATTAGACGACGGTAGATGATATACTGCGGTTCAGGCGGTGACAACCTGCAAGCGAGAGGGACAACACATATGTCAATTCAACGAGGGCGAAAGGGATAGATCATAACACGTGAGGTATAAAAACCGAGGCCGTTGATTTCATAATTTATTTGTTACACATTTGTCGTTCCGTGAAGATCGAGAGAGATACATGAGCTTTTTGTGGGCGACAGGGAAATGCGCATCAGATGTGATTTGAGTAATAATTTATAGTGTTTGTACAACTGCGCCACTTACGAGTTTAACAAGACACTTTATACTTAGATAACGAGGGTAAATAAAGAAATAATAAACGTACTAATGAATTTCTCAATGTACCTTCATATTTAACGCACATAATTCAAATTTAGAATTTGTGACCGTTCCAAATACGAAATAACGTTCAAATATTGCAATTTATTTTTTGTAATTCGAACAATCCGTTGTAGTCGGCCAGTTACAAGTATAGGACATTTCCTCAACAGCTATTTTGAAAATCAATCATGCGCGTATTAGCAAGAGTTTTCGAACGAGCCAAGTGGCTGTCGGGCGCGACGCGGCAGCCATATTTCAACCACGTTTGAGATATATACAGGCGTTTTATCAATGCATCGTCGCACTGATTCTGATGATTTATGTATAATTATTAGTATAGTTAATGATATTTTCACGGTACATTCCCTTGTGTCTTCAAGATCATTTGTTTGATTAAATTAAATTATTGTTTCTCCTATTGTGCTTAAATTTACTGTTTGGTCACAGAACATTTGCTGTGATCTATTATTATCTGAGAGGCGTCTTCATAGAAGAGTTGAAAAGCTTTTACAAGCGTTCGCGTACGATACACATGTACATGATTAAAAATAACAATAACCATTATAACAGTTTCTTGAATAAAACTGATAAGTTTCGACCCATATGTATAGTACCAAGGTTGGATGCAATTTTGGATACCTACTTCGATTTTGTTGAAATATATTGCTATGCTATTATTTGTAAAGTCCTTACGTGTCTTCTTTTCTTTTCCATTCTCTTCTGGTCCTTTTTTTAATAAGCTGATTTTAAGCTCATTAGCTAACTGCCTTTTATAGACCTAAGGTGGCAAATGAGTGAATATCTCAGCGATGATACCAGTTACATCTGAAGCTTTCACCGCTGACCGGGATCCGCTTTCATATTTTCATCTACTCCATTTCACCTGATTTTCAAAATCGCTGGTAATAAGTCAAAATTATTCATACATACAAAGATGAAACTATGTTGTTGAATTATTATGTAGACATAAATTTTCTAATTGTATTCAGTAGAGTACTTCAGACACTGATGATGATGATGACAGACTCGATGATAATAGTCGTGAAGAGGACGGCTGCTGTGCATCAGGTCTTAGATTCGATTCCCGGATCTTGTAGTGTTACCTGTTATAAATTCTTAGTAATAGCACTATCTATAAATGTGTCGGATGAGGCGCCATAAACTCGATTGAAAATTGCAGCTTAAAACAATATGATTATATCTCTGTCTAGCCCTTTGGTGATACATAGGAGTTAAAATATACTAAAGTAGCTGAGGTAGAGTCAGCCGAAATATATTTTGAAGAACAAACATTATCTCATCATAATCGCTGTATGAAGAATCGCTCGAAAAATACTACAGCTTAATTTAGATATTAGTGTATACGTTGCTACTACCCTACATACGCACATGTGAGCGGGAGAACAACAGTACGAAAAACAAAGAAAACAAACCATCCATCCAGACAATTTTAACCTCTTAAAATTTCAAAACTAAAAGTTGAACGTCCTGCAGATACATCGAAATGATTCTGACAGTTTACGTTGCGGCTCAGGCCGGGGATAAAATATAGCTCATGTAGACGGTACCGTAGCGAGGGGAGCGGGGCCAGCGGCCGCGGGGCGAGGGGACACAGACGAGAAGGGAACCGAGGCGGGGGGAGAGAAGACGTCCGCAAATAGCGACCATCTCCGTCGAGCAAAACAATACCAGTATGATATTATGGTACAGAGCAGTATGCACCGAGAGATTTGTGCGGTTTTAACAATCTCGAGTGTAGGTAATTACTAATGTGACGTCATATGACGGGACGATACCCACAACCGCAAAACTCGAATCCAAAACGACGTAGCAAATTGATGAGAAATTGGAATAAATAAATCCCCCAACCATACTTAATAAAATTCTCGCGTCACAAACAAAGAGACTTGCCTCTGTTCTGTGAGCCAACACTTTATATATAATAACAGAACGTACAAGACAGACGGACGAGCGACAGCCGCGAGACATCCTATAAATAAATAATGCGCCAACATTTTATTATTATCATAGCACGGGCACGTGCGGGGACATTCCTGAGACGAAACTGGCAGCTTATAACGAAACTGAAATAAACAGAACTCTGGCTACAAAACGTTACATGTACTGCGTCAAGAGAAACGTAGAAAAACGCTATATGACGTCTTCTAATGTCTGTGACGCAATTAAACGTAAAAGTTCGATTACCAACTAGCAAAAATAACAGATAAACAATTTTGAAATGGAGGAATAAAATAAATCTTAATGTGCTGTGTTGCTTACGACTTAAAAAGTGAAGTTCTTTTTTAAATTTATTAGCTGTGCCTTAGATGAATTCGAATATCAATCACATTACAAAAACTAGTTTGAGAACGAAAGTATCATTTTGATTTAATACTTTCTACTATTGCGTTAACGATCTTGGCGCCAAACGTATTTCGGCTTACCAAAAATCCTGCCAAAAATGCATGTCATTTTGTGAGAATTTGACATGCAGTTGGCGTTTTCTCAAGTTGTTATTGTTACGTTAAATCCCTTTAAACATCAAAGTTCCAAACTGCTATAAAACAAAAACGGTTATATGCTACCAGTTTATGAGGAGTTAATTACTCATCAATAGAAATTTTAAGTGCAATTAAAAAGCCGAAAACACGCTATACCACCGTTTTCGCGTTAATGCAACCGAAGTTGGTGGTTACACACATCAATCAAAAGTTATTGCTGTTATGAACAATTCACAATTAGAACTCAATTGAAACGGAGCTGAGCGAAAGAAATTACTTTGAGTGCGTATTCGTGTAAGGTTATTTAACTAGCTTTGATTGTATCGTTAGTTTTTGTTGTTATACTGAGTTTAATAGGACCACAGAATGTAAAATCTTTGAAGTCCGTTAAGTCCTTTTAACCGTTAGATCAGAAACTTATGTCACCACCTCGTTTTGTTATGCTTTACTCTCGCACGTGTTCCCTTCCTCTTTAAGCGGGGCGTGAAAAAGTATCTTTCAAGGCCGTCTGGGTAGAGGACACCATTCTAGGGCATCCCTTGGGAATTGTGACCACTACTTTTAGGACTGCACCTCAGCTTGTCATCAGGCGGACTCAATAGAAAAATAAAACCAAAACAAGTCAAATTGAAGCAAATTTTACTATTTCTTTTTCTCCTGTCGTATCGATAGCATTTCTTCCCTCAAATTTTGTTTCCCCAGTATGCTGTTACTTGGATTACGTTCTTAGAGGTGCTACTGACTTCCTTCAATTCTCACTCTTTACCACATCCACTCCAATCCACATTTCCACTTTCTACGTAAATATTCCTAGATCTAATTACAGTTTATGATAATGCTGGATGTTTATGCCACTTCTCCTGTTTTCTCCCTCTTCTCCTCTGCAGATTATGACACCTCGTGTTTCAAATGGTGGCTACGATAACCGCTTACCAGCAGATAGGCCTTACTGCTTATACGCCAAATATTATCGATCCCATCACAATCAGAAACATTGCATAAAATGAATCAGAAGAAAATAGCTAACATACCACTTTGTAGCAAGCTAGAATACATTTGTATAGTATATTATCTATATGAACCTTGAGCGGAAAGTAATAGACCACGGTTTGTGTAATGAGACGGGATATCTATCCAACCAGATATTCCATATCATTATGTAAACGATGGAAATCAGATACAGCAATCGCACTATCAAGTGAATCCTACACAACGCAAATATTTGTCTTCTAAGAAATGTCGTTAAAGTATTCGCACTAACTTACAAAGTATCCACGGAACACACCCTAGACATTCAAAATCTGCGTTTCGAAACGTTATTAGTTCTATTTGCGAAGCCGTAGCGGTAGTCGCCTCATTGATTATTATTTTAACGGACAATTAAAATTTGATAGCTTCCACTTCGTTCAACTTCGACTTGCCTGGTATTAACTGCTTCTGCGCATCCGACCGTATTAGGAACAAAACTGTATTCAAAACTTTATCACTCAGAAATTAGAGCATATTTTTGATTGACACCATCAAGTCGTGTGATGTTCTTCATTTCAAATCGCTACATATGAGTGTCGAGACTAACCGTCAATAAAAATAGTCATAAAATTAAAAACTTGCGCTTGGAAATAATACTTTGTTGTTAACAAAATACGGTGGATTTTTGATTGGGGTTTGATCAAGTTCAATACTGTACTAAGAAACGTGTGAATAAAAATCGTGCTTACGCACATTCGTTAAGAATTGACACTTATTAAGGGGGTATAATTATTTTAATTGATATGACGACATATCTTTATTTAGTGTAGCGCCCGTTAAGTGCAGAACAGCGCCTGATTTATAATTCCTATCTGGACAACATCTAGATTGACAATGTTTTTTTTCTCATTATCTTTAAAAGAGTAATGAAAGTTTTTTTGCTAGGGTCTTGGGAGTAAAGTTCTGGCTATAGAAGGAGATAATAGAGCAACTCGTTTTGATAGGGATATAATTATATCGTAATAGAAAGCATTGGAGTTTTCTTCGGTTTTTAAACTGATCATTATAAGATATGTTGTGTGTTAGAGATCTTAGGATCGAGGGGTCTTGTGTGTAAATTTTGATAATTACACTACCGAATTCACTCTTAATAAAAATTATTTTAATGATACTTTGTAAACCTTTCCTATTAGATTTATAGATTTGATAAAGAGAGATCTAGGACGAGACTGTAATTTAGGTTAGCTTTTTTATATTTGGTAAGCCAAAGGTAAAGTCTCAGGACTGGGATCACTATATGGTAAGTTAAGGCCAAAATTAGTAATTTCGGTATTATTCTTTGAAAAAGTGAGAGTTTTAATATGAGACCCTCGGAAAAGATAAAGCTACTGGAGATTTAAGTGTCTCATAAGATCTTAGAAGAGAAAAATTTGTCCTAATAGTTGTAATAACAATTTCCATTATCTGCGAAAAAAATATATACAAAATACGGAGAAATAAAAATCTCAGTCAACTATCTCACTGCTACAGAACTCGATGGTGGCGTATCCTCACTATTCCAATGTGAAGAACCGTTAACGACTACTACTCTTGAAAACAATCGTGATCGCCATACACTCTAAGGTGCTTTGAACTATAAAGGGATTCAAATTAATTCATAATCGGTTAAAACTAATCTAACGCAATTTAATCACGCCACGATCGCCCACAATTAAGCTTAACGATACATTTTAATGAAAACTAATCCAGTTGTCCACATTTACAACAGTTTTTTTCTATATCACATTGTGTGCAACCGTTCCGAATTCAAATTACCTGATACGATGCCGAACGGGCTCGAAGACTGGCCGCGGAGCGCGTGTCCAATCGCTAATTAGGAAATGTGCTCGGATATGTTCGGAAGCCGATCGGCATTCTATAATTGAACTTTTAAAATTCGAATTTTTGATTACACGAATGCTATTTCCACTTCTGGTGTTACTGTATCGGTTTTTATGACTCTGGGAACTATTCGTTCCATACTAGCAACGTCTGCAGACTCTCTCTTTATTATAACCGTTATTTTATTATCAATTCACAAAAACTCTATAGCTTATTAAAATTAGACATATAAGTGTACTTATCGTTGAACAATTATGGCTAATCAATCATCTTAATTAACAAGTCGATTGTCAAGACGAACTATCATTGTCATTGTTGAATTTTAAACAGTTGGTTAGTAGGTAACTATGATGCAATACTTTACTATTGTCAAATAATTTATTTGGGCATGGTTCAATGGTTAAGAATCGGTTTCCAATAAAATAGGAGTCATTTTGACAGTCGGAGATATATTAGAACCTAATTAGTGAATGATTGTATATTTTAGAAAACAAGTCAGTTCGCTATGAAACTATTTACAATTTGATCCAAAAATTGATAACGCAAACTATTCTAAGCATATATTTTCTGTTTAATTTGACCTGTATTAACCTATGCAAATTATTTGACAGATAATATATACAATTTCAGTAATATCTAGCTTCCTTGCGTTTTCGAAATACAATTTTTCTTTTTTAGTATTTTTTCTTTTTTTCTTTTGTTACCTTCCAATGTTAACGGCTCATAGTAAAACAGACAGACAGATATTGATGTGTCTACATTTATTTCTTAGTGAATTAAGGTAAGCAACGGTAAAGTAATGGAGTGTGATATAAAATTGGTTTCTACATGTAATGGTGGAGTTCTCACACACTTAGAGAGTCAATTAATAACACGTCTATGTCATTTCAAAATTGTGTTTAAAAAAAATATTCATCAAATATCGAATTGATGTTTTGGCTGTGAGTTTTGTTTCTCACGATATGTAATTGGTATTAACACTGGTTTATTGCCAATCTGTTTTTTTTTATAAAATTAAGGTTGCTAATAATTATACGGCCTCACCTGCAACTTGATAGAACAAAATTGAAATCAAAGATCGGTTTTTCTGTATAGACTGTGTTTCCGTAAAGTTATAACCGGGGAATCTTTAAATCACGAGTGAATAGGTTCCTTCTAAGCAAACGTGATTCATCTTAGACCACATCATCACTAACCACCAGGTGAGATGAAAGTCATACGTAAGTTTATCATGACTAAAAAATATGGACTATAGGTATTCACGGTACTTAGAAAAGTCCAAAAAATAAAATAATCTAACCACTGGTTCGTAAAACGGTAGTGTCCTAAGAAAACTTGAGGAGAATTCAACAGATCTTGTTCTATAGTCTATTCACCAATATATTATTAATCTCATATTCAAGAGAACATTATGGGTATCGTCTCTTCTATGGAGCTATTTGTCTCTACCTAATTGCGAATTAGTCCATATATTTAATGATTGAGAACCTTACAAAAACTTGTTTCTACCAGCAGACAAACTTTTATAGAATTGCCTGCAGCAGCTCAACCAGTGAAACGCTCATGATATTATATGATCATCAGCACTTTGTGAAGTAGTTTCTCTTTGCAAGGAGTATTCTAGAAACTAGATAACTTGTGTGCAATTGTTCAAAAGCTTACATAACTATTCAGTATGAGTTTACTGCCTTCAATTCTTTCAAAAAATTTATCATCATCTCAGCATCGTGTTGACTCCAAGGAGAATGGATGGATGGATGATGCTTCAGACCAACCCGCCATTCTCAAGCGCCTCCTTCCACATCTTCACAAGTCACACAATTTTACCCCCATCCGCGGAACCATGGAGGCTGCCCATGTAAGTTTCTGATACTGTTCGACAAAAGGTAGACCAAGGTCGCATGATCGAACTAAAGTTCGACAATGCTGAACAGATCTAAAAACGGATCTCTATTCCAATATTGAATAATTTCTCTATTTATAGGTATTGAATCGTAATTACCATAAACAACTTTAACAATAGGCTTTAATACAATTGCCATAACTATAAATAAATAAGATAGCTTCACCATGAGTCAGACGAGAGGGTGTATTTATTGATTGACACTTGACACTGAGGCCTTAGGCACTCTTCTAATAATACTAATAATACTAGCTGTTGCCCACGACTCCGCCTGCGTGAAATTCTCATGTAGTTCCCGTGACCCATAGGTTCCCTGGATAAAGAGAGAGTACCTAGCCTATATTATACGCCACTTTTTAACTCGATAATCTCACTGGATCAGATCTTAAGCGGATAAAACTGAGGGACTATTTTAGTTTTTTTCAAAAAGCTTCCTTCAATATATTTTCTTTCCATTTTTCCGTATATACGAGTATATTTCCCGTATTCTTTCTCCTAAGCGTAGGGTGGGGCGGAAATCTAAACGGTTACTCAACAAATAGCGCTACGGGGTGCCCGGCTGCTTACCCCACGTTGTCACGCCGCGATGGACAAGCCAGTCCCTAGTGGGGCGTTATTGTGTTCAACCAGACATTTCGGTACAATTTCCGGAGTTATGTTCAGCCATTGATTGCGAGCGAGTGGTAATGTTTTGTCTGAAGATTTTACAGGTCTTGGTTAGTTTAGCAAGTAATTGGGCATAACTGTTGCTTATTTATATTGTAATGAGCTGTCCGACTGGGGTAGTACCTCCGCTCTACAGAACACCGCGGCCATAATAAGCATCGTGTTGTGTTCCCGCCGGTAAGTAGGGTAGCCAGAGCTCACTGTATCCCTCCTCTCCCCACCCCTCCCTTAACCTTCAGGGTAGGCAGCACGTATGTCACCCTTAGTGTTGCATACGTCCATAGGCCACGGTGACCGGTTCCCATCAGGTGGGCCGTGTGCTTGTCTGCCTAACTACGTGGTATAAAAAAAATGTGAAATTTTGGAAGATTTTTGGAAGTTTGTTACCCAATTACGCTTACGACTGATCGGATCGAGCTAAAACTTGATACAGGGCTAGATTATAAATCTGGCGTAACACATAGGCTACTGGTTCCTTAGATTTTACCTTTAGCTTACCATCAGGCGAGGTGTAGTCATTTTGACGTGTCCGATATAAAAAAAAAACAGTGAAGAAAATAAAATCTAGCGTAGGTTGGTAAACATAAATTTCTTTCTACAAAATTTAGTGGCTATAGTGAAAAGGTTGTTAAGAGGAATCGTGGGAGTGATCGCCTCTTTAGTGTAAAGTGATAAGACCTTGAAGTGTGCATGTGTCTTTAGATTTATGCATTCAAAAATACAGCAGACATCTTGTGAAGTACGACTGTTAAAATGGTTGATTGTGTGATGAGACGAAATATCTATTTTAAGCTATTGTATGTAAGTAAGCAGGTTTATAAGTGCCTGGTTAATGGCAATAGGCTCGCCACCTATTACATTGGGACCTAAACATAAACCGGCGACATGTGGGTGCTAGCACCTCTGCCTACCCCTTCGGGGATATAGGCGTGAGTTTATGTATGTATGTATGTATTGTATAGCTTTTATCGCGGGTTTTGAGGGGGCTGAGTTAAAAAGTTAAGTACTATTGGAGATGTCCAAATGTCTCTATTCCACAACTACCTACTTACAAAATTTCCACCGCATTCCAGAAAGGTATCATTAGTCTAATGGTGCTCTTGTATAAAATATTTTTTTCTCCAACAGATGAAGATGTAGACGCCCTGCTGTACCACCAACATCACATCTCAGCATGGTCTCCTATTATTACAAATGATTGTCTTTGTTAGAAATTTTTATAAAAATGGAGTTTTATCAAATGTAATATTGAGTCAGGTAGCTGCATCAATATCATCTTTTTTTATATTTAGTTCACCGGATTGACTGCACCTACGCCCACCTGATGGTAAGCTAAGGTGCAGTCCTAAAATAGTGGTCACCATTCCTAAGGGATGCCCCTAGAATGGTGACCTCTACCCAGACATCCTTGACAGATGCTTTTTCACGCCTTAAGAACCCGGGACTATATAAGAGGAAGGGAACAGTGCAAAGGTTATGCATTCCACTTCTTTATCGTACGACAAAGAAAGGAATCACCAAACCGCTTGGTTCATGATGGTATGGACTGCACCGTATGTGGATGGTACTTCAATCTCAGCGTTTAGAGTAGAGTCGATTGGATCCGAGGCTTCAGTTATGACACTGGGGTCCTTTTTTCGGCTTTTTTAAAGGCAATAAGACTTCAACTCGCCAGATGGTAAGTTAAAGATAAAATCCTCCACTTCGCAATATCTTTGGCAACCCTGACAGTGAGACCATTTTGACGTCAAGCCAGCATTTCTCTTGTCTTTGCCTCCTACCAGGACCTGGCGTTCTTCGTGACGTTGCCATGGTTACACAATCATTTGAGTTGAAATGGTTACACGAAAAAAACGTAAAATGATGACTGATTACATTAAGTCTCAGGTTCGATGTTTAGACTAGTTACCATCAAACTGGGTAGAAAATTCAGTTGATGGTAATAGGCTCGCTCCTATTACTATGACTCATGGTTTTAACAGGACCCTTGGGATAGACCAATGGAATAGACCAACTCCTTTTACGATATCCATAGTAAATATTGCCCTTGTATTTCACTCCATCAGGCAAAATGTAATTAAACAATTAAATTAAAAACCAGTCTCTGATTCACACAAGGACTAATGTGATTCTTATAAAGGAAATAATTACGCTGAAGCGCAATGATAATAAATTTCAAACACTTTACGACTAATTTATTAATAGAAAATTTTGCGAGCGATCCTAAGGACAGTCGTAAATAAGAAAACGCCAGCCAACCAATAACGAGCCGTAAAATTTGCTCGCTAGACGCCATTGGTCAGTTCTCGGCCAATAAAATCGCGTTCCAGATTTGAAAGCGACGGTTTACGACCGGCAGGCGGCGTCTTTTTGCTGTTTTGGCGCCAAAATTGACAGCTTGAGTCTTAAAATTCAAGTTATTGGATAGTTTCGTTCGTTAATGCATTTGGCAGCTAATTGCTTTGCTGCGTCAGCTCCACATAATTTCTGGACGACTTAGACTAAACAAGGTGGTCCTCTCAGAACCTGCTGATGTGACTAAATTGGCACTGCGCTTCAAGGTCCTAAGAACTAAATTTTTGCTTTCAAAGACGTGTAAGGAGTGATTCAAATGTATCCCACGACCCTTTAGGACAGATATTTAAACATCCTTTGTTTTTTATAGGTGGCAGACAAGCGCACGGCCCACCTGATGAGGAGTGGTCAACGTGGTCTATGGACGTGTGCAACATCAGGGGCGTCACACTCCCGCTGCCGACCCTGTAAAAACCTTCTAATGTCCTTCTTGAAGAACCCCATTGGCATACGACTGCTACTCCCCATATTGTAGACGCTAGGGAAAACCACAGCAGGGAGATCATTCCAGAACCTAAGCGTGCGCGAAATAAAATTCCTCTCATACCTTAAAGTGCGCACCAATGATGGATACAACGTGTGAGGATGGATTCTCTTCCTGTGGCAAGCGGTGCGATGGTAAAATGTGGATCAGATGTGAGCAGAATTTCTTACTTATCCAATTTACTTCTGATTAATTTCGATGCGGGTTCCAAAACAGTTTAACGTTCCCTGGGACTGCCCGAGTGGCATTACTCGGTGTATCCATGGGTTGATACAGTTACTACAGTTGATCCTGGTGTACTGGAGTTACAGTAGTAGGAATGAGGGGGGACTAATCTACCTGATGTGAAGGCATTTGGATATGCATGTATAAAATAATACGTGAAACATATCCATGACAAAGTGTCTGTCATTCTTTGCATAGAAAATAGTTCCCGAATGTTACACAAAATTTAATACAGCTGCATTGCAAATGAGCTTTTTCTTGCAACTAATTTGATTAAATTATAATATTAGTTAGAAGCTGCACTTGCAACAGAAAATTCACATGAGAAGCGACAGAATTATTTAAAAATTCTGTACAAATAACGCTCATTCATCGAAACAAGTTGCTCACCGTCAAATGTTATAAAAAGAAAAAATAATTTAATTTACCCCTGCTATGATAAATTTTACAATAGTTTACTAATAAGATATTATTCGGTTAGAGAATTAGCTAATTTCTAGAAAACTTCTATTACAGATATTGTACAAGTATCAGTATATTATCAAATCCAAAAACAGCTAGGTGCATTCTTAGACCCAAAACAAATATTTGCAGGTTCATAACTCTCAAACTTCCATACTTTTCTACTGAAAACTAAACTCATTTGTCCCCATTATTTTTCTTTCTTTTAATCAAGATAATCATATTATTTGTATACTGTCCATACCTGATAAGTTTTCTCTCGTGTGTAACTTTTAAGCCCACCATTTTGAAACTTGCCGTTGTTGATAAACATTACCTAATTAAAATAAGTTGAACTTGCGATAAAGAGAATTACGACGGACCAAAATTACTCACATCAATAAAACTCAAAATGAACAATTTTTTGGTTTCATAAAACCAGTCTAGTAAACACAAAACTCTATATTGTAATGTCAAAATAATTTGTCACGGAAATCAGGACCAGCATCGCATGCCATTTTTGTAACGAATCGTCTCCTGTCCCCACAATCCCTAAAATCCCTTCATTGTCCCCCGTTGTCCCCTATTTCTATTTCTCCTGTACCCCATACATAATGCATAGTGTATCGCAGCATAGCGAATTATTGTTATGTCTCGATAACTGCTATGAATGCAAGATGGCGCTAATTTATATGGTTCTACTTGTCTATGGTTTTGCTTGCTTTTCTTTTGTAATGTTTCGTGTCTAAAAATTCGAATTTTGAATTGTGAATCAGTTACTTTTTTAAATTGAGTTTGATAAAAATAGAAATGTAGGTACATACTAGATAATTCATTTAAAGAAAATTCTTGCTACATATTGGTAAACATTTAAACTGAAGTTCACACTGGATCATAATTAAGTGGGCAAGATTATTGATATAGAGAAATGTTGAAAATTGCTGATTCCACATCGGTATTTGAAGCCAAGTAGGTGAAGCAAATAAATGTCAGTGTGCAGGTCGGTCTAAACTGATTTTAAAGATCTGAATCTGGCCAGTCAAATTGTCATACGGAATTCTATCAGTATCCATATCCACTACTTATGATTAAAAAATCAGCCACAATTTTACGCTCACTCTGATATAATCTCAATATTTGCCAATCAGACTCATAATGTCATTATTCTTCTACCAACCACAACACTGTTCTCATTTTAAAATATTCAAAAATCGTTCCAATTCTCTTCCCAACATCAAAGTACATTTCCCTCCAAAAAATATCGACAAATTATCTCTCAATTAACAGTACCCTACGCCCTGTCTATCAGCCGTCAATGCCAGACACGTAAAATACGCAAAAAATACAATAAAAACATCAGATTGCCAATGGTTTGGTATATTTTAATGGCGGACGTTCCCCTATAGAAAGATTAGAGCAACGGGTGTCGTAAAGAAACAATTTTCCGGCTTTTCCCGCGCGCCAGGGGATCCAACTGCTTAAAGAAATACTGGCACATGATAAAACTGCGATATTACGCGCGAAATGTTTTCTAAAGAGATTCTTCTTTTAAAGTTGGTACTTATTGTGAAGCGTTCGTATTGTTTTTTTAATTTGTTGTGGATAGTGATGTGTAGTTTTGTTTAGAATTTCAAATTTCGAACTGCAAACTTCATTTTCTAAACAATAGTGTTTGTATTAGAAAATGTATTACCTATTTAATTATGTTCTTTATTTATGAAAGTAGTTCCTATCCAAAGATGGCTAGGTTATTCATTCTAATATTTTCTTATTTCCATAATGTGAAGATTTGAAAATAAACTGCCAGATAATTTCAAACAGAACATTTTATTGTTTAATCCGTTCAGAAAATAAAACTATAAATTATAATCACGTTGACATACAAGATGGACGTACACCAATTAGCATTATTATACATTTAAGAGTTAGATTTTTGAGAAAAAATATAACTTCCGTAAGGCGGAAATCTATCATATCATATTCTAAAAACCTAACTTAGACAAACAACTATAGAAAAAAAAATTAATGTTAAAACTCATATACAGACAAAAAATAACTAATAATTGTTTTAGAATAGAATAAATCGTCCGCATGTTAACATGCGGGCGAAGCCGCGATCTTACATTAGTTAAGTATGGCTTCTAATGTTAACAATTGTGGAAAATAATAATTATATAACACAAACAAAACAATTCAGTCTCAACGCCCAAAAATATCCCTTAAAATATTAAACAAATTGAACAGACAAGATGCTCATGAATCAAGAAAATTAAATACCCCCGAGTAACAGTATAGCCGGCTAACTTTGACTCACTGGGCTACTTTGACCCCCTGGGTTACTTTGACCTAATATGAGCTAAGTAGGTTGTATTTTAAAATAATTCTCAACCTAAATTTAGCTGTTTCAGATCAATCTTGTAAAATTTGTATAAAAAACAGCTAAATCTTGAAAGAAATTACAAATTACTTATCTCAAGCCTCTGTCAAGTAGACATGGCGGCCACAAAGTTATCCAAACATTTAAGAAACGCATAAAATCTCACGAGTTGTATAAAAATACAGCGAGACTTAATTACCTTTTTACTCGTAACATTAAAAATCGAGAGTAGAGCGGGGAAAATTGTACACATTAATTTTTATTTTGTAATATCAGCAAAACAATAAACGCCACGATTAATTTTAATTTATTCTGTATAAGCATCTAGGACTTTATTCATTAACGCACATACATATATTATCCGATTATGATAATTGCCCATTTCATCTGTATCGTAATAGAACAGACTCTTATGACATTAATGCACAAGAAGCAAATCACACGGATATCTTTAAAACTAGCGTATACTGTGTACGTATATTTTTTTATCATTTTTTTTTACTAACTAAATTGTAGTTAATCGTGCTATTCCATAGTAAACGTAAAATATTAACTATTTACGTATGTTTGTATTTACTAGCCAAAACAATAACACTCTAGCATCTACCACCGTTAAATCAATTATAATAATTTAAAACTCTTAATTAATCCTTATTATCTCACTTAGGCAAGTTAAAGTTGTATTTTTACGTATACTTCGTTTTCCAATAGGTTTTTTTAATACATCTAATTACGTTTAAAATCTAAGCTCCAAATGCGTTGCTACCGTCTGTATGGCATCTGACGTACCTGCCTCTCAACGTACATGGCTCTCAAACTCATATTATGAATGTATTATTTACTTAAAAGTATTATTAGTATACACATATTACAATCAACGTTATACGTAAGTTTTTTTCAATCGTATACATAAATTCCAGTGCAAAATAATAGTAATTTGGACCGGCGTGTATGTCCAATCAGCGTAACATTATGAACAGAAACAATCGCAGACTCATTAGGTACCACGTGGTGGCGGGCACCGTCGCCATATTTAAAATATACAAAATGGCGTTTAAATAATAGTATTTATATCATGTGTAGATCGCACCCGTTTTCACCCCTTCACTGTAACGTTGATATTCATAAAAATAATTTAGAAGTTAACTTTATTTTTCTTTTCTTTTTTCTATTACACTTTAATTTGAATCGTACAGTGTTAAGAGGTTGGCCAATTGCAAAAACGAAGATTTGTTCTAAAGGAACTTAAGCTAACGCCATTTCCTGTACCCTCACGGCAAAGCGCGAGGGTCTGGGAGTGGCGGTAAGCGGTGCAGCATGCCAGCGTACTGTGACCAGGTGGCCAGAGGCCTTCAGGACGGAACTTGTGTTCCAGATTTAGGTCACAGTTCGCAAGCATGCGACATTACAAACTCGGGAGGCGGGAATTTAAAAACTATTGCGAGCACCCCCTTTTTATACTTCGTTTTTGCAATGGCCAAACTAAGAGCAGGGGTGCACGAGGTAGCTCGTGGTCGAATTGGGTGCAAGCTGGGGATCACGCCTCTGAATCAGATGGGACTTGGTGTAGGGGGTACTCACGACATCGGGGGTGGACGCGCCGTCGTGGCTGCTGTCGGGGGCGGAGCGCGGCTCGCCATTGGTGTCAGGTGGACGGGCTGACTCCCGTTCGTCGATAACCAGGTCTATTGGCATCTTGCCCTTGAGGCAGCTTATGTAGCGGTGGCAGAAGTTGTCGCACAGCTCGTGTACCTGGTGAAGAAGATCGCCGTTAGATGGTGCTGCATGGAGAACCTAGGAACCTAGTTTAGGCGTCGGACTTGTATTTGCGAATCCACGGTCATTACACTATCCATGTGAACCCATTATACTCTTTAGCTAGTCAGGTTAACGAGAGTATCAGTAACTTCGTTTATCAATATTATTTAAAAAAAATGAATCATGACTAATTTGAAAAATTGGTAAACTCGTACAAAATTTTGATAATATTCTTAATTTGAATAAACGTGTTAATAAACTAAAACAAAGGTAAGATTGTGAAGTATTTTTTTAAACTCAAAAGCCATGATGCTTAACCGTTGTTACGCTCGTCTAAACATAACCTTTACACTTATATCAGCATACAAAAGCCGAAAAAAAAACAAAAGACAAAAGGAATACATTTGAATTTGAACTCGTACACCAACTGTCGCTTCGAAACTCAAAAATGAATCGTAAAAGTCGAAAAAAAAAGACTGTATTTTTTCATCGCCCTGCAGGGGTACCCCGTAGGGCCAAAATTAATTTTGTGTCGGCCTTATAAATTTTCATGGCTATAATTAACTTAGGAATTAACATAAGGCTATAAAGTCGGTAACGAAATTTTTAGATACCGTTTACATGTTGGGCAATAAATCGGCAGGTGTAGGGTAGTTTGAAATTTAAATGTAAATAGTACGGCTGTCAAAAGCAATGTCCGTGTTGGTACGGATCATTGAATAATTTTCGGGCATTAATTTGTCACCGCTCGTTGATATACGATAGTATATGTAGATTTTAGATTGTAATGATAATTTTTTCACAAATTACAATTATTTTTGACACTTTCCAATTTGATACCTACTAATGACAAAAGACTTCTATGTATACTACTAGACTAGAGAATAAAAAATTGGATACTTTAGCTAAATTAACCTCAATTTAAATGTCAGTTGTCAAATTGTGAAAATTCTTATCCACTTACTTTATGAAATTTACCCGTTATCAGTATAAACCAAATGGAAAAAGTGTGTTAAAAAATTTATTACGCTTATCGGAAGTTTAATTCACATAAGTAATTAGCTTTTTACAGATTTACCTTATTTATCTATTTTTATTTCTCTTTTTTGTGCGGAAGATACCACCCCTCTGGCAGTGGTTATTTCGGAATTGAACCGACTAAAACTGCACACCGTCTCGGGACTTCCAGTACCGAGGTTGAAGGTAGCCTAAAAGGTATTTCCGTCGCACCACAGCTGACCTGAACCATTATTTTACCCCCGCACTAAAATGTTTGTGATTTGTAAAACTGAGAACTGTCTATAAGTAGGTATACACATAAGTCTTCAAAAATTCAAAATCTATGCAGCTTGCAGTCAATCTAAATCCTGTTACTCACACAAAAAAAGATGAAACTCGGACCAGCACTTAACCACAATTCACATCTATTTAACTAACAGTCTTTTTACACAAACTTTTAAACTACTATAATTTTATCTGTCAATAACACCTCAACGACGTCTAACCATAAACTAAATTCACAGTTTTTTTATCAAGCCAGGCTAAAGGATAGCGGATTTGAAAATAGAACGGTACGGCGGAAACGGAAACGGTGCGCGTCGTTGACAGTTAATTATGTCTTGGGATAATAATTTTCGAATCGAGGGTTTTCTTAAATTACTCGAGTGATTAAATAATGAGAACTTGTAAATATAGATGATATCAAATTAAATTATTTTTTAAATATTTTAAATCTTTAGCTCGTATTTTGTTTCTAATAATTTGCCTCCGGGTTAAATCATTTTAATTAAATCTTTTAATGCGTAATTTAAAAATATTTTTCAATTAATAGGTATTTTAATTATTATCAATATTACATAAATATTGCCTGATAATGCCTGAAAGTATTTTTTAATCACGTTAAGTGTAAATTCTTTTGCACATAAATAAATATTAATGGTTAAAAGGTAAAAGGTTACAAGCGACATCTACTGTTCAAACGAAAAAGATCCAAAACGACATCGTGAACACTTTATAAAAAAGCGATTTTCCTGTGAACAGTTCTTGTCGTTTTCAACCACCGATGTGGGTTTTAAACCTCAGTCCTTTATCTCGTACATTTAAATTCACCTATAACCGTGCAAGGTGTTCAACGATTCTTGATTATCATAATATTATACTTTTTTATTAGTTTGAAAAGTTATTAGTGTGTTTAGAAATTTGAATTTTATAATCTCACTGACGCTCATATTTACAGCATTTTTATTAATATTGGCATTGCAACCTGTAGGTCGTATAATGTATGAAAGTTTGTATTTTTATGCTCATACGATGTGATATTATTAGATAAAAATCGAAATTTAAATACAGTTATTATAAATACAGGTTCAATTTCTGGTAGTACAGAATGTTTATATTATTTCTTTGAAAGAAATTTTCATTACATAGGTACAAAGAAAAATTCATTACTAATATCAGCCATAAAAGACAAAAAAAAATGTTCAATTCGAATTTCAAAATTTAAAACTATCCTTTTTTTTTCAAATTCAAATTTCGAATTTAAATAAGCTCAAAAATCCACCGTTACTAATGTGAGAATCCACACAAACTATTTATATAAACCTGATACGAAATCTCAAAGTCTATTTCATCTGCCATCCGCCGTTTCTAAGTTGAAACTTGTGAGATGCATCGACTTGATACTGCGCTGACCCCCGGTTATAATGAGCTATACTGCATTCCGAGACCTGTCACTGACGGCATATTTAGATTACGTTATAACATCGTATCTTTATTTGTCTATCTTAAATGTTTGAGCAATTTTTTATGTTAATTAAAATTCTTTTCAGGCTTCGTTGGACTCGGGAAATAAGTTTGCGGTCGTGAGGTTTTGTGTTCGATTCTCGATTTTTTTTAACTAAAAATTCGTAATTTCAATCAGGTTATAGCTTTCAGTACAAAAAACAGTTTTAGGATTAATTGATTTTATTAAAACGTGCATAAGAAGATGAATAAGTGTACACGCTTTATAGTACAAAACTTTTCAAATAAATATAGATTTATAAATGGTAGAGATTTTAAAAGCAACTGTCTAATAAAATTCATTTAAATAAATTTTAACATGACGTAAAGTAAAGATCACTTACAATACAGTCAAAACTTTCCAGAAATTTTAAATTTAGAAGCCAGGATTAAACGGATACTTTTAAATTTAGAACGAAACGCGATACATAACACCCGTTGACATTCTCAAAAGCGAAGAATTTCAAAATTGGAATGTTAGAATAAGATTTGGAAATAAATGAGTTCTGCGATCTTAAAGGTGCTGGGTGACAGAGTGTTTAGTTTAAAAATAAACTTGACGATGAATTTCTGTATCGAGGACATGAAAATCACCACTTTGACTGTTAATCCTGTTGCCCAACATTATTCAGCTTCCAAATGTCTCAGGTTGGCATTACACAGGTGTCATATAAAATGTTGAAATGTCCCAGCGGCGAGTGCCAGAAGTGTGGGCTGGAGTGAACTGTAACCGAAAACTGGGCCACGGCCATGCAAATGGACTTTTCAAGTCGAACTGGACAAGTTATGAGATTCAAAAATTCGAATTTCATTTCTTGACTACACCCCGCCTGATGATAAGCTGAGGTGGTATCCAAAAAGTGGTCACCATTCCCAAGGGATGTCCCTAGAATGGTGACCTCTTTTTAATGGTTTTTAATCAAAGACACCCGAGTCAAAGGAGCTACACCTAACTTGTCAAACAACTATCTAAACAGATATAAAACGGATCTAGTTTCATAATATTTTCGCAATAAAACTTTCATCTTCCAGCCACTTGTGAACTTCCATTTGTTAAGTCGGTCAAAAACATCCCGTGTACCTTACACCTAATGCACTACTTCCTCACTCAAACTGTGGTGTGTGGGTGTCGACACTAATAAATTGAGATTTTTTTATTTAATCTGTGCTTTTGACAGGCTGACTGCGTATCGCCATAGCTCTCCAAACGTCACATTATCGAATTTATTTTTAAAAATGTCGTTTATAATTTTATACTCTGTTTACGAGTGTTTTTTATATAATTAGATACGTATTTATGTCAAGTTTTGACTGAGCTTTCCTCAATTTGTAAGATTTTAAAATAAATGTAACTTTATTTTATATGTTTAGTTTTATGATGAACCAAAAACAATAATTTTACGAACAACTTTGTTAATAAATCCTACAGATTTTATATAGATACCTATACTAGATTCAAAAGTTATCCGTTCCAGTATGTTGCAGTGCATAAGCTTATCCGTGCCTTTCTATGCGCCTATGTAGTTCTACATTCAACCTTGCTATGTGCTAGTCAATGGCAAACTGAGGCTTTGCAATTGAAATTATTCTATTTACGGAGAGCAATATCAGCATCACTTATCTTTAACTCTACTTTATAGTAATGATCAACTACTTTCAAAGTGCAAACCTTACCTAACACAAACTATATCGGAGTTAACCGATTTGGTCATTTTTATAGTTATGGAATTTGGTATTTAGAAACCTTTCTAAATGTTTTAATTATTGTCTAGTTTTCAGTGCTATATCATCATCAAGTCTATGCTTGTAGGGAAATCAGGCTTTTCATTTCTTTATTAACTTTTTGTACGGTCTTTTTTTAGTTTGCATTGTCTTTAACTTTTCAAAATTAGAATCTTTATTCCCTTCGGAATTCTATCAATTACAGAAAACAGGATTTTCATTTTTTAATGGTCTTTTTTTAGTTTTATCTTTTTAAAAAGTTCATTATCTTTTTTATTTTACCTTGTCTTTAACTTTTAAAATTGGAATCTTACTTTCTTTTAAATTTTATCACGTAACTAATTAAACAGCCAATTAAAAGTGTGAAATGTCTATCACCAAATAAATTATAACAAAGTCGAGTATCATATAGTAATTCAGTCACAGTTGTAAAAGGTGGGTCTGATCGTAAAGTCCGACGTTGGAGTCCGCGTAAACCAACAAATCTGACCCGTCGTAAATCAGTTAAGCGCGATACAGATAACGTTTTATTATACACAAACGAAATATGAAATGTTTTCGGATTATTTTCTTTCTTTTATTATCTGTTGTTTCAAGTAGACACCATAGAGCCTTTTATATTTAAGCCAAAACTCTATACTAAATAAAAAATTTCTTATATCGGTAGGTTGATTTTTATGAGTTTTGGAAGCAATATTATAGATAATTTTTATGAAGTTAAGATAATTGTATGTAAATCAGTGTGAGTGTGAGGATATAAGTGACCTTAGGTCAAAATTTTAAAGTTGATTCCCATAACTTTTAACATAAACTATTAACCAACCTCTATTCTGTAGCCATTTAATAATTTTTTGCCAGTCAATAATGTGTATTTGTATTAGTTTTTATTGCCAGATTCTTTACTCACTGGTTTTATGCAAAAATCTTGAAGTTCGTAAGTGTTATTTTGCTACCTTCTAATATTTTATTCAACAAAGGAATGTTAATGGAACACATTCAAAAATTTCAAAGTCAACGCTCGATATAAACTGTGTTCGATATTCAAAATAAGAAAAAAGCCAATATCTAACATAACCGAGGTACATCACATAACGTAATTAGGGCACAGTCAAACGGGATAAAAAAGAACGTTCGTAACGACGACCAATCGCAGAGCCAATCGACCGAAAAGGACTCACCATCGGAGCGATGTCGCCGCCGGCCATACTTATAATATTAAAAACATAAATCATAAACTCTATACGATATTTTCAATGTAAATATAATTTTCGAGAGTTCGTTATAGCGTTCGAGAATTTTAAAAGCGGCTTTTTTTGTCTATAGCAATATCATTATATCTCATTACCCGCTATACATATTTGATGGATTCCCGATGGCATTGAAAGGGTCTTTATTAAATATTTTATTGTGTTTTTTGTTTCGAAGTTCAACTAAAAAGTTAAGAAATTTCAGTTGAGAGTAAAAAACAGCGCACTTAACAAGATCTCATTGTATGTTGGTTCGTTGGACCTTTTTTATTTTTAATTATTATAAAAGCTCAAAAAACCACATCACCTGTGAACGGTGTGTAGTGAAGCGGAAACGGATCGAGCTAACGGCATTTTTTTAAACGTCTTCCGACAAAAACCATAGACGAGATAGATAGCGACGTGTACCTATGGGATATGAGCACAGAAAAAAATAGCTATGGCATTTGGATGTGACTGAGACAGGCAAACACTGCGATTAACTCATTTCCGCTTGATAACTATAATACTTATACAAAAATCAACTTGTCTATGTGCATTCGCAATGAACTCCAAAAAACCTGATCGATTTTGATGAAATCTTTAGACAATTTTCGGACTAGTCTTGATGATCTTGTGAAGTTTTGTAATGATCAGATCATCAGATTTTTTTGTTTGTTTTGCAATTTTCTTTACAAATTTATATATTTTTATTTTCCTTACATTTTATAGATTTACATAAGCCATGTGTAGCTACAATGAGTCGCTGGTATAAAAAAATGCTTATAAATTTACCCGTTTGCTAACTCAAACTACAGACATATGCGTGACTTTAAAAAAAAAACAAAATCGAATTGAAAACAAAAACCAACGAGTCGCGGATACGAATTTAAAATCGATCATCCGACTCGTTGAATTGGACGATTTTCTTCAATCTGTGGCGGGCCCTCGCTATTTTGAATTTCGAACACGGCATTATATTCTTTTTCTGTTTTTTTTTTCGAAAACGGCCTTTATCTCGCCCTCCGGCCAGCGAGTTCCGTACAGCGGTATCGCATTACACGTTATCTCGTTACACCGGCTCGTATTAGTGCGTACGATTTCGTTTACCGAGCCCCCCGATACTTAGACGAAAGGCTCCGATATTTTATGGAATCCACTGTGAGAGCGGCCGCTTCGAGTATCTCGTTTCTCAAGATCGTTTGTCTTGATATAGACGTTAGTCAAACTAGTTTCGTTGAAACGTGACCATAATATTGACAAGCTAAATTAATTCCTTGGCGGGCGACACCGCTCGCCGTAAAAACATAGCGGCGATTTGAATTTTATGCTCCTAATTAAAGCGACTGAGCGCAAATTGTTCGATCTGATTGCGAATAGCAAAAAGCTCGCGTCCCGTCGCGTTACCGTTACAGTTGGAGAGTATAATGGCGAGAATTGGCGATGCGACACTCGCAAGAAGTCGAACCGGTCGGAACGGAACGCGCCCAAATGGGAGATAAGGGAAAAACAAACAACATTCGAAATGCGAACGCGCCGATTCCATTCACTCCGCGCCGACACCTCGCCGCGCCACTCCGCAACAATAAAGCTGCTAATTCCAATTGAGGATGGACACGTCTTTAGTTTTTTTTAAGGAATCTTAACATTAACTTTCATATTCTGTTTTCAAATCCGTGATCCACTTTCTTTCATTAAATTGCAATACTTTTTTTCTCTTTGCCACACCATAGACTTTAAATTCTTTAACAGCGCATGTGTTTCCTTCCTCCTAGAGTCCTGAGACCTTTGAGCGGGAGACCATCATAGTACTATCGGTGTTTGTAATGGTGTCATTCATTCTTGACTTAACCTTTAGCTTACCATCAGGCGAGGTGAAGTCATATTGACGTGACCGATATAAAAATAGCCTAATTATTATTTCGTATACGTACGCATGTACGCATATTGAAATTATATAATGCAAATATCCCTGTCAGAGTAACTTCACGCGTGAATTCCTAATTATTATGTACATTTAAATAGTATTCGAAAATTTGAATTTGATTTATTTAAACATAGAATGACGGCCAGTGCGTGCAGTCGTTGCGTGTTGAGATCGATATCTCGATTAAAAAATCGGGCCCAAAGATAATCGAAAGGTGTTATTTTTTTTTATTCAAACCGGTCCGAGTTTCGATACCAAATGTATTCCAATACAAGATATATACTTACTTTTTCTAATTCTAATAGATGAAACCGGAGAACTTGTATCGCTTGCACCATCTGTGAAAGAGAAATGTCGTGTTAATAATCTATTTATGAAGTGAAATCTTTTGTATCTTAGTCACATTTTATCAATTCTGGCATCAACCACACTAACCACAATGTTTATTTACCTATGTCAACATTAAAAAAAAACAAAAATCATACCAAATAAACCCATTATTTTTTTAGACAGACCTAGCTAAACATGGTCTTAGATCATTCAAGCATCCGTTTTGTTGTCTGTAGGTACGCATCATAACCCAGACATATTATAGGTACATAGGTGCGTACATTCATAAGATGAGCGAGTATCACAAAGCTGACTGAAGAACAATGGGCGTACAATGTGGATTCGATGGATCCCCGCAGCTTTTAGTGATGTGATAAGCCTTAAAATGTATCGATGCATAATGTTTGCATTTTAATATCGATACATTCTGTAGTATTTTGTGTAGAAATTGCTCTATTAAGATAAGATTTGTAGTATTTTATATTAAGAATCTTGAATGGGCAAGACACTTTGTGTGTTAATAACGATACAACAGCCATATTATTTCTTTTTTTGAGTGTCGTACAAGGTGATTTAGGGACATGAGTGTTTTCTATCGTGCAGCCTATGGAAAAGTGACCGTTTGATGGGAAGAGGGAACCAAATTGTGTGAGATAAAAAACATAAATAATCTGAGGTAGTTTATTAAGTGTGTGTATGAACTCAATTCAAGTGTAAATAAATTATAATTTATTGTAACTGTCTGTCACATGATTGAATGCAATCAATACATTAATATCATTGAATTTTTACGAGCTCGAAAATTAAATTTTCATCGAATTACCATAGCTAAATAAACACTCCACTTTAGTCAGTAATCATGACCGCTGTGCCCATGCATCGATATCAACTACCTTCACGCATCATACACGTATAGATCCTATCGACTATTGTTTTATTCTATTCAAAGATCTTATCGGTAACTTTTTAGAATCGATACCTATCTAGAAATGGTTAATGCCGATTTAATAGCATCTTGATTTGTTTCTGATTGCCACTCGAGGACGAGAACTGAATTCTAACAGCCATCTTGCCTTATTTCATTTTTGATTGATGAATTTACACTGTCTTGAATTTAAATTTGGAACGTTTTCAAATATTACTGATTTAATGAGTTCATATCCTGCTCTTTTTTGAAATGCAACTTGTTTTATTTATGTATGTAGTTCAGTAAATAATACTACGATTAAGATAATAAGTACTGGAGTTTAATATGTGTAATAGTTTTAATTACAGGATGTATATTTGTTGCTATCAAATTATTACAACGACTCAGATAATTGTATTAAAGTACTTAGAAATATTTTTATTATCATCTTAATGTATTAATTATGCTTCTTCACTGATAAGAGTCATTTCATTCCCAAAAAAACAGTCATTGATCGCTGTTTTATGAGTCCATAAATCATTAGACCTGTTTCGTTCCTAATAAAATGTTGATGCCACATACTAACCCATAAGTATTACGCATCTGGTGTGCCCATGTAGCTGCTATATCAATTAAATCTATACTAGAAGCGCCACCCTCGTCTGTTTATACAGACGAGCCAGTTGACACAGGCGACACCAGCAGATAAAAGTATGTTTGACTTGTACCACTCCTGCCACCGAGACGGGTTTGTTTGGAAAGGGGAGCGAACGAATGTTATGATGTAATCCCCAAGCTTGAAGAAGGCAAGGCAAATTTTATTCAAGACAAGATAAATTGTTTAAATAGTTACTTTTCGATATCACAACGGAAATTCTTAGATACGGTAAAAATGTGGATTCGAATTTTGATACAGGTATCGATTAATCGTTATCTAAATGTTGTACAACACTATAAAACTTTAATTACTTGAGCACATGTACTAATGATGTAACTAACCTAGATTCGAACACTAACAAAATTCATAAAATTTGCTCCGTTTATCTCAGAACAGAACCTACTTTGTAAAAAAGTGAGGTTATGTTTTCCTCAAATAAAGGTTTCAAGGTTTGAACAGCGCCATACCAAAATATGTTAACACGATATCGCCTACTAATGACTCGTAAAACACAAAACTATTCGGTTATGTTTACTGACGCTACTACAGTTCAACTGTTTGAGGAAGCTTAGAGCCTCAAAAGGCTGTGACAGACCAAACACAGATGTGACGTGAGCAAACAACCTCTACTCGCCGTAACCAATCGCCTCTCAAACCAAATGGGTCAATAAAACAGAGAACGACTGTTGGTTTTTTAGTTGAAAACAGTTTTAGTTTACTATACTTTGTTTCACTAGTGTCTACATCACTACGTCTCACAATCATGTTCTTTTTTCAAATGTTTGACTTTTTACTTCATTTGAAATTCGAACGCTATCCCGACAACGTTTGGCCACTTGACTTCTAATTTCAAATTATTTCGAATGAGTGAGTGTTTTTAAACTCTTAATTACTTACCTAAATATTAAAAGATATTTTAATTTGTGCTTTATAGCCCAGTTTTTTAGATTTCATCGTTGCTAGTTATAAAATTAAACGCTTGTTCTATAATAAAGTTTATTTATTATACCTAATGCTTACAAAGTTTTATAGTCCATATAATTTTACTTACATGTTACCTCATTAGCCGTGACCTACTTTAACCTCGATGGTTTAAAATGACGACAGGAGTAGCAGACTGCAAACGCCATTATGAGTTAAGCGAAAGCAGTAATAATATGAAATGTCAGCTGTTTGAGGCCGGAGGCTCGTTATTGTATTCAGAGGTACGAGTATAATCTTAGGACGCAGTGTGTAATGCAATGGCCACATTAAACATCTCATAAAAAAATATTTTTTGAAAGAACATTATTATATAGAATATATTTTAAAGATTTTAATATGGTTCCCGATCCTGTCCTGAGACTTAACCTTTAGCTTACGCTTTAGCGTGAAGTGAAGTCATATTGACATGTCCAATATAAAAAAAATATAATTTACAATTTTATTATTTTTTGAAAAATTTGCTCTTGAAAAATGTTGCCAATATTAAAATTATCATAGAAAATTTTAGCCACACTAATTTCTTAATAATATTTTTAACAGACAACCCTATCATGAATATTTTATGTAAATTGGTAATACTCTCAAAATTACTACCTTTCAAAAGCTTTTTAGTAAAGTCGAGAGCTGTCATATGGTGGCACAGAAATTACAACAAAAGCATCTCTTTAATTATTGTATCTGTAAAGAAATACACCCAATGAGCCATTTCAATAACTCATAAGTCAATACGTATTGAAGTAATTTTGCTAAATACTTTTGTTAACGATGCACAGTGAGCAGACCACAGACTTGTGGAAAAAAATACCTTATTATTTATATAATGCAACGTAATGAGTGTCTGCAGCTTTTTAACAGACTGTACTTACATTTCAAGCTTGTTTCTTTAAAAATGATAATATACGGTGTGAATCCAACAAAAAACCAATTTCAGTAAAAACTTGTATCTAATTTTCAATAATGCTCAACTGACAGGTTATTAACCTACACAAAACTTTTTGCAGCGGGGCTAAGCTGGCGGCAAAATGCCAATTCGAATTCTTATTTTGAATATTCTACCAAAATTTTACTACTAAACTTCTTTTCTATGCTTAGTATTATATCTACTTATTATCTATACTTATTACCTATAAAGCTGAAGAGTTTGTTTTATTGGTTGAACGCACTTATCTCAGGGACTACAAGCCCGAATTGAAAAATTATTTTTGAGTTGAATAGCTCATTTATCTAGGAAGGCTATAGGCTATATATCATTACGCTACTGCCCAGAGGAGCAGCGTAGTAATCATATATATCAACAAATCGGCAAATTGCCATACATTATTGCAAAACTAAGAATTTATGGGCATGTATGTGTTAAATGAGTGCCCGTAATTTAGTTTTGTTTTGTGGGCGAAGTCGCAGGGGACAGCTAGTAATAATAATATAACAACTGGTTTAAAAAATAAACTGTTCAACCAGATAAACAGATGCGTCACCCGGTGGCACCACATGTCACCAGGGATAAAACACTACACGATAATTCACCTACTCCTTAAGTTTGTTCGTCGCACGGATGTCGTACAATGTTTACCCAACTTATCTTTGAGCCGGTTAAAAACTCCGTACCGTGGATGAATGACGCTTATCAGTGCCAGGGCAGGTAAAACTGACAACTTAGTTTATGACAACGCCGTATAATCTGTGCTACTGTTTCGCGGTAGTTTTAATTTAATCAGATTTAAAATCAGAATAGTAAACAGATCAATCTAGTGGTGAAGATGATCCGTGCGTGACGGTGACAGTTGATAAAACGGATTTTCACTAACAAAGTTAAATAACATGAACGTCGCCTCCGACCGACGCGATTCGTAATGCCTTAGATTTTATTTGTTAAAAATCGGTTAAGTACCCGTGTCGAACCGCGGCCGTGGGTGGCCGCCATCTTACTTTTATTATTTCACTTTTTGTCCAAGCTAGCCGCGGGAGGCGCACGGTGCGATTCAGCTTTTTATGAGTGACAATATAATATCTTTTTTTTTTTTTTTCAATTCTTATTTCCCTATTTCGTTGTTCTGAGAAATATTTCTCGTTTACCTGTGGTTAATTTTGGACAGCTCTTTAACTAATCAAATCGTAAATTATTGGGAAACGTTTCCTATTTTATGGGGTATTAAAGTTATCTCGTGTTTTATTTGTGTCGTATGTAGACCCCAACGCCCTCCCTTCAGGGTAGGCAGCGTGAGTGTGACGCCCCTAATGTTGCACACGTCCATAAGCCACGGTCACCGCTTCCCATCAGGTGGGGCGTGTGCTTGTCTGCTACCTAAGTTGTATAAAAAAAAGTACTTACTAATGAGTCGACCTCAGGGTCCGCTATGTAGTAAGGTTTCTCTTGGCGTATCTGTAAATGAAGAAAAGTTTACGTTAATTTTCACTACAATTAGAAATTCAATGTCTGGCTGTGTGTATAGGGGATTAATAGCAGAGGCAGCCGGGTTGTGATGCCTGTACGTGGCTAATAAAATGCTCGCTCGGTTGGCTGCGCCCGCGCATTCGTATCATAGATTAAGATATAGACAGGACACATTTAAATGACACACACAATTATTTAGTTTATACACACATAGTATAGTCTGATTTAAATCTATGATATAAGTATTTTTGGTACAAAATGATATTTACAATTTTTATATATTCAAATACGATGTTTTAATATATATTCAAGTCACATCACTCTACATTTTCACATAAATATAACACTCATTTAAATAACATAGCAATTATCATTTTAGTATCGTTCAATATTTTGACATTTTTTTATCCGCTATGCATCTAATATCTGCCATTCATAAAATACGTACCTGTTTTTCTTAATTATTTATTTGTTTATTTAGGAAGAAGTCAACATCCAGAAAGGGACGCGAACCGTGGTCCTTTTCTAGGGCGGAATACTTTAATCAACTGAGCTACCTAGAGCTGTCCTAGATACCTATTCAAGATGGTTATACCATTATGCCTTGCCCAAAAAACTTTGATTGTAATAGTTCAGTAAAAAAAATCATATACCTAGGTGTTATGTTATGTTTTGGTATAGATACAAATCTACTACAGGTTTAATATACTTTGAAGTACTTATTTACTATATTTCAATCAAGATTCGACTAATCACATCGTTATGTATTTTCCCACTAATCAACAACATTACGCTGCATAATAATCGCTCGATCCACGCTGTGATCTCTTAACGTGTTAAGAAACTAATCTGTGAGTAAATCAGACTATATAAGTAATACAAATGTTACTCGCAAGTAAATCAAGTGGCCCATCTGCACGATAATCTATGCGCATACTTAAGAAACACTTTTTTTCGACATTTAAAACTCAACTTGGCCGGAAATGTGATACTATCATGAACAGCTCGCCCCGGATTTTTTCCATCAGCTGAGTGTATATATACTTACTAATTACTGTTATTGTGTACTAATTAAAATTACATGACATAACATTTTCTAAACTATAATAATTTGAAATTTAAATAAGTTTTCTCATCAATCTTAGAATTTCTTTGTTTGAGTAAGCAACTGGTGTTTATCGTAACGCGTTTATTTAAACAGTAGCTAAAATTTTAGCTTGGTACATAAAAACACTTTCTTGTACACTGTACTTATCGTGTCATAATAAAGTTCATTGATCAAGGAGTAAAATAAATCACCTTCTGTTTATATTTCAACACTATCAACAAAAATTCTTAGAAATAAAAATAAGTTTTCCTTATGTAGATCCAAACCAGAGATTAAAATCTAGAAACACTAATTATTCAAAGTCTGAATTATAATTTTGACTTTACTGGGTATAAAAACTATAATAAGCTCCGCTAGCTATAATATTTACGTCTGCACTAACACAATTCATCAAATTCTAGAATAACTATTTATATCACTCTATGCAACACGTACTAAATCAACTTGTATAAGTACAAATAAGACAGACCGAGTGAGTTCACGAATTCTTATAATATAATTCAGTATTTTCGCTCATTAAACAATTAAAAACAAAGGTATGTATCATTACGAAAACAATCTGTTTTGCAACTATAGCTTCATTTTACCACTTAACGGTTTAAATGACCAATTCTCATGTTTATGTCAACATTAATACACAAAAGGTATCGTAAAACTACACGTAGAATATGCAAATACATTTTATTACACACTAAATGGTTTAGGTTGATGGCCAATTATCTTAGAACATTAATTTATTTTAATCTCTCAATAAAACATCATCTCGTTTCGATCCAATATGGATTAATTGAATTACTGAAAATCTATTTTTGATTTTTTTAAATTTATGTCCATTTTATTAAAATTGATTTGGCTTTATAGCTTTTTTTGTTCCAACCGTATTAGCATTCGAACAGTGTGCATTAGAAGTATGATACGCGATGTGACAAAACTGTCAATATTACATTTTCTTTAAAGTTATTTAAACAAATATTGACACATATAAAACATGTTGTGTATATAATATATTCATTTAATTACATGCTGTCTTTAATTATTTCAGAATCGCAGTTTGAATTAAAACAAGTGAGTGTTTTGTAAGTATGTTAATAAAACAATGGTAGTTCTGTATGCAAACTACGCTATGTGTAAAACTTTATCACAGTATTTTTATGTATCTATGTTTGAAAATAATTTTATAAGATTTAGGTTAACAATTATTATAGTTAGTTTATACAATATGAAGAGCAAAAACATGGTAAATACGGATGGAGTAAATTCGAAACGCCATTTTGAACCACCCGGGGGGCTTGTTTACTTTTATGAATAAAATTTTCTTAGTTGTAAAAAGCGTCTAGAATAGTTTTGTTGAGTATTAAATTTTATGATTTGCTATAAAAGGAAACGGTGGGAGCATGAAATTTATTTCAACGACACGAGCTAACCGCCTGGAACATATTTGCAAAAATTATAAAGAACTACTTCGTCATCACTGAAGGTAGAAAAAATAACTTTATTCCGATAACATAAGGTATTATTTACCTTGGTAACAAAGCCAACGGTTGCTTATTGAAATGTATGGCAACCATTAATTCCTTAGCCTTAAATGTCATATTATAAAAATAATGCTATGCTACCAGTATGATGGATATGATACGATACAAATATCGATTAGTTTATAATTATTACTCTTTTTAATGTTACCTGACATATGTGCAAGGAATGGAAACCATTTCTTTTTTATAATCTAATCTTTTTCTTTTAACCGTGGAACGTGCATCGGTTTTAAAAATCTTTTTAATTACTAGTTTATGCGTGTGTGTGTTTGAGGACGTATGTGTGTGTGTGTGTGTGTGCGTATAAATTCTGTAAATTATTGTCTGTTTATCTGTTTGTGTGCGATGGACACAAAAACTACTGAACGAATTTTGATGCGGTTTTTGTTTCAAAGGTCTTGGTCAGACTTAAAATCTTACGCATGTTTGATCACAATCGGTTGAGTAGAACCGGAGATATAGTAAAAAAAGCGCGAAAACTGACATCCACAACGAACATAGACTAGTTATTTATACTTTTTAAACTCGTTTTCTTGAAGTGAATTTACATTCTAACTTTTTTTTTGGCTACGATACAAAATCAAAGCGTCTATTACTCTTAACCTCCTTTTTAGTATAAAAATGTACACACAAAAAGAAGCTAAAACCTAATTTGTCTTAGACCATCCCACTTGTAAGGTATATAACCACAAATCATAGAGCTCAGTAATGACCAACAACCGCTATGGTAGCTGGTTCGATCCCGCCCACGGCATAATGGATATCATTCCGTGTTGTGTCATTATCGGACGCAACAAATTGTAGTTGCCTTTTATTCAACAACACACAGTGGGTCAAAATAAAAAATATCCGGAAATAAATATTTTTGTTTACGATTTTGGACATTGTATGCAATTTTGTAGCAAATTAGTGTTAAAAATTTCTTATAAGTTTAAATTGGACAAAACCAATATATAGGACAGGATTGTAACCTATAGCATGCCCTTTTTTGGAAGAACTGTGAGTTAATTTCAAAACAGTCCATATCTAGATAGCTCAGTTGGTATGAGTATTTTTGTCTGAAAAGAACTCTCGCGGGTTCAAGTCCCACACTTTTTCCTTAAAGAAATCCTCAAGAATCCGGTTATGTCGACTAAAACCGCACGCCGTCTTTTGACGCCAAGGTGTAAGGTGGCCCATAGAGCATTTCCCTCGCACCCCCGCTTGACCCGGGCCATCTCCGGATTCGAGATGACCCCCTCGGGGATTCAACTCGCGTCCTGAATATCAACTTTTTCCTTACTCAGTCAATATTTACCAAATACGTCTTTGTTGCACAAATTATTCAGACATTGAAATCGAGGTCTTATATGAGCATGACTAATATCCAGGTGTTACATGTATATTTCTCAGAAAATATCAAGTTTTATTTCACTGGTCTGGATTTAAAAGGCAGTTATGTGCAGAACCACTTTGTGGTCAATAATATCGTGACCTCCTGGCTACGTTAACGCGTGGGCGAGCTCAATCGTTGGGTCACTGGTCTAGTATAATGTGATTCATGTTTGAAAAATCTTTACGTTTTTATTGGTAGGTAGACAAAAATCTCTTATAGCATCTTCCGGTGCGAGATTTCTTAGAAATGTTATGGCGATTTTTTACTTCCATTTTGGTGTTTCGACATTTTTAGATTTATCTCTTTCATGGTGAATTACTTTAATCCTATTAAGGATTTTTATATTAATGGTATTCTCATGCCTGCATTATCTTTAAAGAGATGGACAGATATATTATGTTAAACACCTATTTTTTAAATTGTAAGTCACATTAATAACACACTATATAATCGACTACTATTAAAAGTAAAAGAAGTATATTTTTATTTTTATACATTTTAACACAGTGCACAGAGTGCAAACACAGTACGACTGAAATTACTATAATTTATCACACTAAAAATTTATATAACATCTTCTTTAAAACACGAATTTAGGTGATACGAAAGCAAAAGACCTACATATCCATCGGCTTACATAATGACACCGATCATATCGGAATAATGATAGTCCACCAAAAACTTTCGACCAATGGCGATACTAACGAAATATACCAAACGTTGGTAGCCCCTCCTCCGCCCTCCGGCAAGGAAGTCTCCCATTTAGGGGGGCACCGACCCGTGAACACCGGAGCCCCTTTGGACACAAATTAAATGCTAATAAGGCGATCGCTTGATACCGAAGTCTCGAACAACCATTTTTGGGTAGGTAATACTCGTATGAGATTTTATGGCCAATGTGTTTTGAGTTCGGCAAGAGTCGGGTATCATTTGCCGCTCGAAGTTTTGCGAAGAGTGTAATACGTGTTGTTAATGAGTTAACACAGAATAACTTTTATTCTAGGAAGTGAATCACCGTCTATGATTAGTTTTGGAAAAAACTTATCAGAAGTTGAAGTGGATTTGTAAATGTAAACGTGACTTCACCTCGCCACGTAAGCTAAAGGCAAAGTCTCAAGACAGGAGTCACCACTACATGCACCGATATTATTACAGTGATGGCTTGAAGGCCTCATCAAATGCTTTTACACGCCCCGCTAAAAGGACCCGGGACTACAGTAGTAAGGAAACGCATGCGTTGGTAAAGAATCCCAATCCAATAGTCTTAGTTGGTTTCGGTTACTCCCAACAATGACTGTTCCCATATATAGGAACTATTTATCTGTAAATGTAAACTCGTTAAATAGTTTAAGCTGATTATATCGGTTACAAGAAAAACTTGTGTCCACCTTGCACCTCCAGATTCCAGCGTGAATATAGGTAATTATAAATGCACATGAGGCAACAGAGGTCCGTTCGCATCGGCACGCTTAATGCCTCCATTACATCTGGCATCACAATAAAAAACTCAGCAATTGTTAGGTGTCGATACGAAGTAAAAATTCCCTTTCGGATCGAGTTATTGCCGATATATTTTTTATTTTAATCGATGCATCGAACTGCATTCTATCGATTTAACTCGCAAAAAACGTGTGGAACAAAAGCGTTTTATATGTAATTGTCCCTTCAAAATAAACACACCGTGAACAGAATAACTTTTGACTCGTCCCAAATATCTTTGTGATAGGACAATTGTCGTTTTCTCTATTCATTGCGTTTACCTGAGGGTCATTGTTACCCTCCTTTGTGCACTTTCAGTCAAAATGCTTTTGTTTGTGTAATTGAATAAATTTAATGTATTCATGCAGTCCTTTTATTATGCACTAGCTCTCTAGGGGACGTGACCATCTTGGAAAAACACTTGAGTTAATCGATTAATGTTTTTTTTCCAAAGAATGTAAGAATCAAACACTGTGTTCGAGTTACACTGATTTTAAATCCCGATCGCTCGCTACCTGTGCTTTCCAAAAAACCACGGAACTCATAATTAAATTCGTTAAGTTCCAATCGTGATGTGTACACACCCCAATGAATATTAAACTCTATTGGACACAAATTAAAGTACATAATGAATTGGTCGACAACCCGCACTTAGTGTGGTATGTAACGGAATAACTGCGGCACCGAAATCGCTACCAAACGTGGTACCCTATAATTTGTAATAAAAAATCTATTTATAAGATAAAATAAAGCACCAAGACGCTACCTAAGATGCCCGGCGATCGATCTCGATGGGCTTTTTAATAAATCAAACGGTCTCGAGCCATTTTGACGCTTGTCAAAGTTAAACGTAGGACATAGAATCGCGCGTACGTTACGGAAACTTTAATGTTAAATTATTCTATAATACCCAGGTCGAGTTTTGTAATTTAGTTAAGTCGCCTCCTTTTTAATAACCTTCTCGTACCGGTGAGCAGGTGATTTTGTTTTTTAGATTTTTTTTTCTGTTTAAAAAACCATCTTTCGTACCGACCTCGCTACTGAAGAAGTTCGAAATTTAAATTATAGTGTATTAATATGCGTTCCTGTTACGAAATTTTTATTTATAGTGTCACGCGCGTATTCCCGCCACTGCCGCTGGCCGCGCGGTGACAGTGACACCTCGCGGCGCGCGTCACGCCGCGATTGTTTGGCGACCGCGACCATTCCGCATTTAATCACCTGTTTTGACACAACGACGTGCGAATATATTTATTTGGTTCGCTTTACTACCACCCATAAACAGGCGTAATGAACAAATGTCTTTATGGTATACTTGTAAACGTCAAATATCAGTCATTTCTCCTTGGCGAGCACAAAAAACGCCATAAATATTCTTAACAAAATGGCTCCTACTGAATATTGTGGCCATAAACGTAGCTCTATAAAATGAGGTTTGGTTGTTTAACTTTTGTTCGGGCCCCGTGTTGGAATTAAAAGAACTTAGACGCGAGTTGAACCTTTTGTTTGCGTAGTGTTTCTTTCCATAAAATATATGTAAATCATCAAGAAATTATTCATAACTAAGTGGAATTTATAAATGTTTTACGGTTTGTTGTCGTGTTGTCACAAACTTTGTGTGCCAATAGCCTAAAGTCTTGACTCGAAAGGTCACTCGGAGCGTATTTCGCACAGCAATCACAAATAAAACTGTTGCTTTAAATATTTCTAAATGACGCTCAGAGGCAGTCCTGTCCCTATCCCTGCAGGACAAAGACATACCAACCTGCAAGACAGAGAAAGAAACACACTAGAGCGTTTTTCGTGCGTTTTTTGTCCCGAAATCCGTGCGTTCAAAAATTTTATTTTAATACAAGAAAAGTATTCAAAAGATGCGGGGCAGGTAGAAGGCAGCCGAACCGGGGTATTTGCTTAGTTTCTTTTTTTATCGCACAAAGAATCCAAGTTGATTTATAGCCGTGGTGTGTGACGATTTGTGACCTGTAATTTCTGATGTGAGTTTTGTCACTAAGGATCTGAGAGCTTGATTTATTAATTCACGGAGCGTCCGTCAGAGGGCGTGTTCCGCTTTTGACAGTTGTCAGTAACATATAATTTTTGAGTATGAATGATAGTTTAAGTATCATGTTTGTTTTGTTTTCGACCAATTGAGACATTATATTAAACAACTGTGAAATTTTATTGCAGTAATTTGCGCAAAATATTTTTTGTCCACTTAAAAAATATTTGACACACTGTGTAATCAGCGACAATATTTTTATTTTTTACATTCCTTTGTTATTTATTTTCATTATTATTGGTTGTAAAATCTTTTTTCTATGTTGTGTTAGTTTGAACAGTGAATCAAATGTAGTCGTATAAACGAATCATACACTACGGTTAGTTACTTAACTTGTCCCTTGAGGGTCGTTGGGACCCGGAAGGTCAGTTTTTCGACCATTAACGTGATCAGAGGGTTGAAACGGGAATTAGGAGGAGTAATAAAGGTGGTATATAATTACCCACTTCGGGCCAGTCGGTTAACTGTTGTCTCCACTCCTCCGGACTATTACACCAGTCGTAAATTGTAGTTAATCGTTGTTATTTTTTGTTTATCTTGTTATTTATTTATTTGTGAACATGGACACCACAATTAAGTGTGTTTAATTATAAGCTTTTGTTAAAGTTATACAATGTTTATATGATAGGATGTAGGTATAAGCCTCCATGTGATAGTCGCGTCAATATGACTTCACCTCGCCTGATGGTAAGTTAAAAGTAAAGTCACGGGATTGGTGTTTGTAATGGTGACTCTCATTCCAGAGACGTTACCTTTAGCTTACCATCAGGCGAGGTGAAGTGATATTGACGTGACCGACATATAAAAAAAGAAAATTCTTACATTTCACAGCGGTATTCTGATGAATGAGTGCTGGCAATAACGATTTATCAAAAATAATAGCCATTTTGTTTCGCCAGTAATCTCTAGAAATGTTTCGTGTAAGTTATATTATGTTGACAACGTGATGTTATATCTATGAGTTGGATAGATGAGTAGGTGTTAGATAAAGCCCTTAATTTATCTATTTTTTTTTATATAATTTAGGTGGCAAACAAGCACACGGCCCACCTGATGGAAAGTGGTCACCGTGGCCTATGGACGTGTGCAACACCGGAGGCGTAACACTCGTGCTACTGACCCTGGAGGAGGGTTAGGGGGGAGGGAATGGGGTAATCTATATCATTAAAATTTTCGCATTTATTATTTTTTATAGTCAATAGGCTCGCGTTTGACCACATAAGCAATGATGATTTTGATCTATCATTATTATTCTCTAATATAAAATCTCGTTGAAGCGAGCCACACATTCAACAAAACCCACTTGAATCACAGATGACTAACCACTCAGTGTTACAATACAAAAAAAAGCTTTAAATTTATTAACCATGCAACACAAACATACATACGCCATGTTTTCGGAAACCCGAAGAGCACTCCACATCAAAATAAACACCAATAAGTATTTTAAAAATAAAACTCTTTGTATTAACCCTACGGCTGCTGCCACGAAAATAACCCACAAAAAATAAATAAGCGCGTTTAGCACAACACTAGTATGAATACATAATGTGCACCCTAAGTTCGCCTTTTTAATCAACCCCCGATTCCCGGGGGTAAAAATTAAAGTGTAATGGTGCAATGTTTAATAACTTATCTGCGGGTGTGCCGTGTGTTTTGCCTTTTGTTAAATGTAATTTTTTGAAGTTTAACTTTTCGAGGGGTGACTATCTCCTTCGTGCAATCCTTTTAGAACAAAAATTAGCGATTTTCTTGTTCTTGAAGCATTGTTGTTTTTAAGATAAGTGTTTTTATTGCTAGATATTAAATTTTGTGAAATTTAACCATCTTGAAGTTAACTGTTAAAATAAATTTAACCATTTTCTTGTTCTTGAAACATTGCTGTTTTACGATAGTATTTTGGATTAAAACTGTTAATTTATGAGTGTACTTGTGTTATCAATACCAGATATCGAATTATCGTTATAATCACAGCTTATCGCCAAATAAAACCCTCAATCGTGTTGTTTTTCTTTTCACAAATAACTTAGGAAACGTTAGTTAATATTTGTTTTCGTAGTTTTTTTTTATATATAGGACACGTCAAAATGACTCCACCTCGCCTGATGGTAAGCGAAAGGCAAAGTCTCAGGACTGGGGCCACCACCACATACACCGGTAGTGCTACAGTGACGGCCCTCAGCTTGACGGCCTCATCAAATGCTTTTTCACGCCCCGCTTAAAGGCCCCGGGACTATAAGAGGAAGGAAACACATGCGCTGGTAAAGAATTCCAAATCTTTATGGTGCGGCAAATAAAAGAGGCACCGAACCGCTTGGTTCTTGATGGAATTGATGCCACCGTGTTACTTTAGTTTTTCGGGAATTGAAGTAAACAATGTGAAATATCGTTCTCACATTTTGTTGTGTCTTTTGGCAATATAGTCCTGTGATAGATCCTAAAGAGGTATTAGACTATCAGTCTGACTGCAATTATGAAATTAATAGAAGCGAAAAATATTTAGCTTAATCTAGAAAAACTTTAACCTAATACCACTTATTCAAAAGTCATTCTTTATTTTCCTAATTACCTATTACCTAATTACATTTTTAAAAGTAATGTTATAAGTTTGAAATTTGACACCAAATCGTAATGGCAATACTTAGATATTAAACTGATGTAAGTAATATCATGATAAACAATTATTTACAAATTGTTGTACAAAATGTACAAAGTTACAAAATTTAAAAATTTACGAAGTGTTGTATGTACAAATGTCAAATACATTAAGTAAAAAGAAAACAATAAAGATGGGACTTGGAGCATTCTCAAAAATGGTATTAAATTCAGAATATGTAAGTACTGTTAATTTAAGTCGATATCAAGTGACCGAATGACACTTTCCAGTCAAGTTTACTAGCGGTAGAAAATCGCAAACTTGAGTAATTTACGAACAAAAGCCTTTCACAATAATTTATCACATTCTTAAGTACAGTCTAACCCCCAAACAAATTACAAAACAAGAAACAAATATCGAATATAACATTAACCCCTAATCATCGACACATTGATGAAACAATCACGGGTCCCCCGGGCCTGGAAGCAGCGAAGGGTTAGACGCATTACTGGACATAATCTTGATTGATCTGCTACAAATAATGTTGGTTTCGCGCTGCGTGACGTTTTAACCCTTTGTTTTCTTTGTGTGCCGATCGCGGTGGGGGGGTTTGATGTGCTTTTCATGTTAGTATACATGATCTCGGAAAATTTCGTTAAGACTGTGTGTTTATTGGTTAGAGATCTGGCAGCTCAATTTTTTTTTTATTGGACATATCAACATGACTTCACCTCGCCTGATGGTAAACTAAGGGTAAAGTCACAGGATCAATATATAAATCAGTCGCCATTTTGAAATATTTGATTTTGAAAGTTAAATTTGCTATTTAATTAATACATATCTACATAAGGGAGCGTTCAAGTCAGACAGTAGTCACTCCAGTTAAGCTTTAACTTTCTTTGTCGACGATAAAAAAAAAACAAAAAATGTCATGCGGTCCCCATAAATAAATACCAACGATAGGACACTTGATAATATAATTATTAAAATTAATGTTAAGTTATTTAAAATCATACCATTTATAGGTCTATGTAATTAAGTTAAATAAAATTATCATAAATAACTAACCAATCTTAAATATTTGAATAAAACGACAGTAAATATTTGCACTTATAGTTGAGTCAATTTAATAGGCCACATTTGACGTTTGTCAGTTTTATATTCATAATGAGGTGACCTGTTAAAAAAGGTCGATTAAAACGAATGAATCGATACGGACTTGAAAGATAATGTGAATTTTTAAAATCCTCAGGTGAATCCCTGTCTCATTATTATTTTTTCTTTCGTAAATTTAAGGAGCAAAATAAGACAAGTACATGATCTATACTTATAATAAAACTGTAGAGAGGTCAATTCTGTTCATTGAATATATTTACAAAATACCTATTGGGGGATGATTGTGATCGATACTAATGCAAAAAATGCAATCAGTATTTTTTTTGTCACAACGTGGTTATTAATTTTATGATGATATTTCTTCACAAGTAATCATTGCATTCGATTCTACTTATCAGCTTTCGATTTTTAGAGTAACATGCCTAATGTTTAAAAAGAAAAAGGATTAACTGACACAACATTGTAATGACAAGGTAATGACGTTCAGTTCTATAAATCAGAAATTGTTTATTATGTTTAGAATGGTTTATTGATGAAAGCAAAACGTAAAATTACTTGTATCTGTCATTATTACAATAATTAATTGAAAAAAGTTAAGCAATTGTGCAGTTCTAACAAAACGAAAAATATATAATTTGATGCCCACCGCGGCGCGTCGCGTAAAAGGTTGCGATGTTGAATTTTGTTGAATTGTCAAATGTGGCCTATTAAATTGACTCCACTATAGATACAAAAGTCATGGCGATCATCATTATAGGGTTAACACAATTCAGTTCTATGTTGACAGATAAACAGACAAGAATTTTGTAAAAAAATACTATTTTCGTGTTCAGAATCGTTCATATAATATTTTTTTTAATATCTCCAATATACAGACACAGCCACTTTACAATTTTATTTATTAACAACAGTTACCTAAATACCAAGCTATCGCCATAATTTTGAACGCCAGAGTAAGATTCCATGTTAATAATATGCTTTTACAAATGTTTTGAACCTCCATTTTGACTTGCAAAGATTGTTGACTGAGTGTTAAAACTTATTGTATCTATACTATAAAATATTAACATATTCACAGAACCAGAATAAGAGCTGCAATTATACCTCATTGAATACAAAAGAAAATTAAGAAAATAGCTGAGTCATAGACAACAATCACAAAATGGCGGGTCAAAATTTCCCGCCTAAGAAACGCACACTGCAATTACAATAGAATAGATTAAAAATAATTACAAGTTTCGACGAATGCGGTATATTATTGTGTAGTAGGGAGAATTCAGTGGTAAATTGAGTAAATTGGCTTAGAAATTACAGGGAGCGTAAACGGTGCTTGATCGTATATTGGAAATTATTAAAGTTAGAAATTTGCTGATTTCATATTCACTAGATAGGGGTTACTTGCCAGCGCTTACGTTTAGAATTCCTGATTAAGCGGGACAATTTAGTACTATCATGGGTTACTAATTACTTAAACTGTACATCATTCTTTTTATAAAGAATAAAATTGCTTCATTAATATGATAGGGGTTTAAATGGGAGCGTTTGGAATATTTATGTGCGGTCATAGACTAGTGTATTTTCCGTACCTTTTTTTTAAACAAGCGTGTCTTATACAGCGGCAAAAGTCTATGATGATTGCACAGAACTTGAAAATTCGAATAAAAAATTGTAATCGAAGTATAAAGGTAGTTCAATAGAGCCAAATAAGTAATTAAACATTATTTTCATTAAGAACTATAAGTTACTTTGCTCAAAACTACTGTTGAAAATCTTAAAATGATCATAGATCTTTGACGCTGACCGTACAAGAAAATACGTTAGTCTGTGACTGAGCATAGACTAACATAAATGTTCTGCTAGCGTGTATTCATGATACTTAAAAAAAAACTTTATAACCTTATTTTTACAAAAAACAGCTTGTAAAGAAACATCCCAAGAAAAAAATATTAATAACAGTTTTTGCACATTAAATGTATATTTTTTATACCAAACAGATGCACCCGAGTTAATCTCCGCATAAAATTATTGTTATACAGATTTGAATCTTGATAAATCGTATTAGGGATCATTTTAAGCATTAAGTTTTTTTTCTGTAACTTAGTCTGCTCGTCCGTTCACATAAGAGATTATAAATATTGTTGTAATAAGACATTATGATGCATGGTGAGGATTAAAATGCATTTATTTGGCCCCCATCATGAATATGTTCGTGTTAGCAGTGTGTTTACTCCGTAATGGGATAACGCGTGAGGGTACAGGCATCTATGGTGAACGTCCTATTTATAAGTAAATTAACATAGTTATATGCCATGGAATTTTTATTGAACGTTATTAATTGATACCTACAGAAACCTAGAGACAAAACCTTTAATTTAATCACCATAGACAATATAAGAAGTAGGTAGAGTCATTGACTTGACTGTGAATATGTTAGAAATAATGATTTTTATTATATTCATATAAATAAAAATGAATCACCAAAATGTATGTACGCGTATAACTTTTGAACGACTGCACCAAATTTGATAATTCTTTGTATTATTGTGTTTGTTATTGTAAGAACAATGTTTGTAAAAAAAAAATAGAAATGTCCACGGGTAGGTATCTATGGTACTCTAACTGCACCGGGGCGAAGCCAAGATGCGCATCTAGTAATATACAAATAATATTCTTTTGCTTTATCACTTACGTTTCCTTACTCTACTAAAATCCTTATCATAATAACAAATGCCAAAATGACAGTTGTCAAAATGACACCTTTCATTTTGATGTATAGAGTACAATGAGAAAAATGCATTTAGGTATGTATACTTAGGTAGGCCTTTAGGTATTTTTACATATTCAGTCTGGATTTTAAACAGTTCTCATTGGATATTAACCAGGCCTTCTGTTTTGTATCTGATGCTCGTAAATAAACAAACAAGTGATTAATAAGCTGCAATGAAAGGATTTCTTTTGTTCTGCAAAAATTTAACATTATACTTAATAAAACTAAACAACCAGGTATTGTTACAGTTTTCAATTTGACCTTGACAGAAAAAAAAATGGCGGGTAAAAAAGTAATACACAAAAAACATCAATAATGAAAGTACCTAGCACGTCAAATGATAAACAGTTCATGTTTTTCACATTTTCTTCTTCAATATTTTCTAAAATATATCTACGTAGTATTTTCATACTGTTGGTTTGTTATTCTTGAGGGGCGAAAACCTACTAATCATCACTGCAACATTAATTTCAATAAAAAAGGGCGGGGGTGGCTTTGTCTATGGCACGTTGTCTATGGTATAGACACCGGAAGTAGTGTCTGTCATATTTTTGTTCGCAATTTATTGCTAAATCGTGCCTGATACTTTTATGAGACCAACTAATTTAAATTTAGAATACATTTCGAACTACGTACTAGAATTGGAAAAACATTCGTTTATCGTTTTTGATACCAATATAATTGATGAATATTAAATTGGAAATCTTTATTATTGACTACATACAGTACTTATCTCTTGTTTTAAATTTTTAAATAATTTGCATTACCAACAAACTTTAAGGTTGAAATAATCTATTTTTGACGCTGACAACACTACTATACAAGCTAGTCTGTGAAACTTGGTAATGAATTTTGTAACTCAAATACTGTCATTATGAATAAAGTCCCGTACAAACCCCGTTTTATACAACAAACAAATCAAAACTAGCTCTATCGTTGAAAAAATCACGATAAATCTCTACGGTAGATACTTTTTACACCCAAGAAATACAAATAAGCATTGAACGTATGAATAACAACAAAAGCATTCATAGATATTACTAAATATAGGTACAATCAACCCTTGTAGGTACAAACTCCCTCTAATCCACGTCAGCTGCTTCTGACTGGTCGGCCCTACCTACCCCTCAAATACCGTTATTTACCCCAAAATAAACATTGACCTACATACTCCTAAACTTTACTCCAAACAAGAGTCCTAGTTACACTGGTTATCCTCCACCCGTCTAACATAACTTGAACTCTCAAAACACTTAAGTTGGAAATTTTGTTCAGAGAACTACGAAGAACGCAGATGGGCGGGTATCAACGTGTTTTGGTGGTACGACAAGGGCTTCTAGCCGAGTTGTCTTATACATAATGAACATTTTTATTTCTCTGATTTATGTTTGTACTATGGATTTTTGCGACTACGTATGTTCCGAAGTATTATTGTATAATGTAATGCTCTCATGGTATTTCATAAATATTAACGACTTTAGTACTTACAACGAAAAAAACAAAAGAAAATGTTACTTTACCGCGTGCAAAATGGTGTGATATTTTTTTTATTCCGGAATAACTTCACAGAATGTATCTAGCTACATAGTTTAAAAAAGAATTTTGAATACTGATTTACAAAGCATTTTCATGAACGGAAATCCATTTCCAAAAAATATTTCTTTAAATTACGAATTACATTTATTTTGTTTAAAAAAAGAATACCGAATGTTTACCAAAACATTTAAGGGTTAATGACATTGCAACAATCCGCTTTTCAACATGAAGAACCAGTATTTGTACGGTACATGAAATTTAAAAATGGAATCAAAATGTTCGGCGATCGGTCGACCGCAGTCGGATGTCGGCGTATGTCGAAATCGGCCAACGTGTCGCTGAGAATGCGTTCGGGACTTTATAATAACACTGCATTCGCTATACAGGTTGATATTTTATTTTATTTATTTTTTATTGAAATATTAGCTTACTCGTCTCTGATACTTCTCGTGGGAACTTTGAGATACTACTAAAAACTATTGTTTTAAAAGTGAAAGTTATTCAATTTAACTTAAACACACTTAAGAAACAACGAAATTATTTTATACTTGTATACGTGTACTTTTAAAATAAATAGGACGCACATAGTACGTACTCTAATGTTTATTTATTATATATTTGGCATTGAAATTTCAAATTGCATACAATCTGTCTGAAGGAAAGCGCCTACCAAAGTCTATAAAACCTTGTAAAATAAGTTATTACTGATTCAGTTAAACATTTAATTCAATATTGTTTACTATTCGAAAATAATAGGTATATTATTTGTAACTTAGCGCATTGAGTCACACCAGCCGTTGCAAAGATACAAGTATAATTTCTTTTAGTACCTTCTAAGCTGTCAAGTTCAACCAGTTCTCAGAAGTGGTACTTGTTCACATTAAACTAAAATGTGACGTCATACCTTGTTATTGCTTAGAAGTTACGTTCAAATGTTCAATAAAAAGCAACCGAATTAGCTTATTTTAACATCCTGTATATATAAGCACGCACCTAGTGTATTTATGTCATTATTAAGTCGCGGGAATTAATACTCATTTGGTGTTCACTTTTATAGTGAATCCTGGAGCGGTGCAAAAACCTCATGCCACTGGCTCAACAGCGGCGCGACACCGCACCGGTTCTGTGACGACGTTCTACGCAAAATTGTTTAATAATCATGACAGATATTTTCGTTTTTACTACACATTTATTTAACTTTTATGTTTGTGTGTTTTTTTATCTGGCAAATGTTGCAAACTGGGACCACTTGACTTTAGGGATTGAATTTGTTCATGTTGGTTCAGCTGCTTGATTTTTATGGTATTTTTTATGTCGGTCACGTCAACATGACTTCACCTCGCCTGATGGTAAGCTGAGGCAAAGTCTCTGGAATGAGAGTCACCACTGCAAACACCGATAGTGCCACAATGGTGGCTCTCAGCTTGACGGCCTCATCAAATTCTTTTTCACGCCCCGCTTAAAGAACCCGGGACTGTATGAGGAAGGAAACACGTGAGCTGAAATAAAGAATTCCGTAAATCCAGAAAAGTATATACCTGAATCAACTTACATTAGTTTCAGGTAAAAGAACTATTTAACAGGACAGAAATGATATAATAAGTATAAGAACTTTGAGTTATAGTAAAACAAGAACTATGTAAGTCAAGTGACACTCGCGACTATTTCTGAGTCCAACTTGACCCGAGATATTTGTACGTAGGTATGTATATATGTGTGCCATTGTTATCACTCGATGTATGAAGCCAACTCTCTGTACAAATTCGTATTTATTTTGTCTCTAGTATTGCGGGTGTTTATGGGCACGGCCACTTTTCATCATTAAAAAACTTTAATAAACACTAGATAACTGTCACGCAGGTAGTAAATTTATAGCCCTTAAGAAACTGACTTAATAAGCTTGTTACATAATGTAGTACCTAGGTACTTAATAAATAAACTTGAGACAGTATTATATTGAAGCAAAATTAAAACACCCTTGAGATAGTCCAAAAGCATTTGACCAATCACATTGACGCGTGACATGATTGGAGTATTCTAATTCAGAACCCTTGGACGAATTTGAATTTCGAACGCGTCCCTTCTTCTGTGGTTATTCGCTTTACGAAAATCCTTTCCAACTGCAGTGACCTTGTAATGTCGTCGTGTCAATTTTATTAATTTTTGTTTTCTAGATGACATCAGAGTAACTGATGAAAGTAAATATTTAGTTCATCGGCATATTAATGCTGCTTTACGCACAAAAACTCGACGCGAGTCGCTCGACGCGGCGTGTCAGCCACTAATTGAGTGGCGCACGCTATCGCATGTTGCAACCAGGCCTCAATCACTACGCAAAGGTTAGAGAAAATGCTCTTAATAATGTGATTTCGTTCATTTCTTCCTGTGACCACACTTTCATTTAATTAAGACGAAGAGATTATCTACGTTTGTGATCTTACGGGCCTTAATTATAACACAATGCTCGCGCAAAAAGTTTCTATCAAGATTAAAATGGCCCTCCTGTTGGTGTTCAATTGCAATATTCCATTAATTCTGAATTTATAGAGCGTGTAAATACGCCCTGGGATATGGTAGATAGCTTACAACTTATATTATACAGGTATTTTTTCTTCAATGCTAGGAATATTATCTTTTATAACAACTATATAAAACAAAACAGACACGTAATATGTTTAACCAAGCGGTAGTTATTTATGATAGTCATATTATAACAGTGATTTCTATCATGGCAGGAATTCATTAGAGTGCTAAAACGTTATTATTTTTAAAAGTAATGATACAATCACCTGGAAATTGTTGTCACCTATAGACAAGAGTGCCTGAATACTAGCCACAACTTTAGACCTGGTATGTAGCTACCAGGTATAAACGGTCCTTTAGGATCACCACCGATCTTAAGCTCACAACTGTATTACCTCTTTAGTGGCATAAATATATTAAGTAATGACCACTTTCACGTACATAACACTTTAATAAAAGAGAAAATGAGTGCTTGTAGCAATAAATTTTATTATGGACACTTCAAAAGTAACTTCGCTTATTTGAAAGACCATTCGTTACATAAGTTTTTTTGTCTTTATAACGTACGTGCCGGGTTTCACTATGTAATTAAATGGTCACATCAATATTGCGAGACCAACGTGGCGGGTACTTAATGCGTATTAAATAGGTGATATCCTTTACGCTCACGCCAATGACTACGCAAAAACAAGTGTGATTGTAACTAGATGTCGCTTACATTGTTAAGGCAAAACCAGGTACGAAATCAAACTCAGATATTATCTCTGAGAGTTCGATGGTTTCCCACGAAACCGAGATGGAGGGTATCTAAAACCCAACAATTTTTATCAACAAACGAACCCGAAACAAGATGCGTAAGGAATTCCAAACGGCAAAAACCACTCGATGGGGACGATAAAACGAAATCGCCGATGCGTTGTCAAAAAAAAATGCAAGTGCTGCGTGCGAGCGAGATAACAAAAAACGTATCGTATCGCGGTTCCACTCTAGCGCGCGCAGCTAATGAATACTGCGTGGAGTGCTGCGCGGGCGCAGCTGCGCGAGCAGACCGATCCGCCATTTCCATTATTTATTTTATTTCGGCGCGAAACGTTGAATTGGATCAGTACGACAAAGAGCTTAAATTGCGCGTCCAAATCCCATGACAATTGTCAATTATAGCGTTAAACGGAACGTAGACAGATGTAAACAAATATACAATGTAGTGTCTTTTGACGCCGAGTAGCACAATGCTGCGAATGAGGAGTATCTGTGGCAGCTTGCCGGTGCCTGTTCACGGGTCGGTGGCTCCACAATCGATCTTGTATGTTCAAAAATCCGTGATGAATCCTTTTTATAACACTAATATTATATTCATGTAATGCGGTGTTGTAAAATTATAAAATGTCAGTCACCTTTATCATCGTTTGCAACCCGGCCGACTTATACGGGGAATTGAATGATACAGAAAGAAGAAAATTATACCGGTGTTGCGTGTTGAGAAAACATGCAATATGAGTTCAAAGAGAGCCAATAGAAAAGTTAGCTCAACTAGACAACGTACGCTCTCTGGTTAGTTCTCACAAAATTTAGTTGCACGTAGGTCATGTATGTTTGTACTGTTATTCTAGACTTTTTAGCAAATCATGTAGTCGTCCTTATTATCTGTTTATGTAAATAAAACACAAATACTTCAATTTTTCAGTTGGATTCAGGATTGGAGTGCACGAGACTTATACCTGACGCAGCTTTTCAACAAGACCCTTCGCGACCAACGATTGTGAATTGCCTTTCTTATATGGATATAACCGTTTGCAAATAAAATTACTGGGTACATAATGATTGAGTAGTTAATCTATATTGCATTGCATTTCCAGGTTACCTTTTTAATTAATCAAAAAAAAATGCAACGGAAACTCCCGTACCGTAATAAAATAAATAATCTGTCTAACACTCATATCTGTGGACCGACTAGGTGCAGTAGCATGCATGCCTGTGGCCATTACTATGTTTTTGCCGTGGCACTACTCGTTTAGTAATTATAAACTGTAGTTGGAGGTTAGCACAACTGTATTCTTTTATCGTTTGCGCTAACATTTTATGATCCATTAAAGCTTCATTCATATTCAAGTAACTACTTATCCGTAATAACAGAAATACTAGGAATCTTCTAGATGAAAGTGATAACTATGATCGCTTCACTCAAAGTGATTTCATATTGCAAAACGATAGCAGGCTATAGTCAATACAGCACTGATTATCTTCGTAAAACTAATGATGTCTATATTAGAAACAGAGCTCACTTGTCAGCGGGTAGCAAAGTCTCCTGCGTCCCAATCCCAATATTTGATAATATCATTAAAGATTAAAATATTCATAATATTATGCAGATTATACAGCAATGCTTTCATAACGTAACACTTGACTGAATTATAACGCACCAATAAAAATTATGCGTAACTACAATGTAATCAGAACAAACCAATTTGAACTCAATACCTACATTTTCTGTGAACTGAACTAAAACTGAAGTAGTGGTTAATAATGAGAATGGTGTAACTGTTGGGACAGAGATGCACGCTATTGATACATCTCAAACAGAACAATGAGTATATTGAATCGTTTGACAGAATAAAAACACTTAATTGACATTCCTCATTATAGGTTTCAAGTCAGTTAAAAAAGTTATTATCTTCATAACAGCCTTGATTGCATTAGCGGCCTTCACCTTGAATTAAAATAAGATGAGATTGACAAATACCTAGTCCATCATCTGCTTCAATATCGGTTGCATCCAAATTTTGCACCTGCTTGAAGACCGCTTGCTCTTATAAATTTTTAGGACTTATAACTATATTTCTAAAGTTTATGGTAACATTACTACTTTTTCAGAAACTTTTTGTACCCATAAAGTATTTTTATGATTTAAAAAGGCATAATTAAAAAACTAATGTACTGACATAATCCAATCATTTTCCATCGTCATAATTTGCTTTGCGAATAAAAAACTACCAATTTCAATGTTGATTGTTGATTCCCACATCGGTTGATATTCTCCTGACAATTGTCAATTAAAATTCCCGCAACCAAGTTTTAATTAGGTACATCGTATTTATTCACTTTCTGTTTCAATAAAACATCTCGGTTTATTGAATTGTTTCACGTACTCATAAGATTTTTCTGTTATTAATGAAGTCATTACCGGTTAATAAATTCATTATTAAATTTGTTATGTCAAAACTGACTAGATACGGCTTCCAATACTAAAAATGGCAAATTTTAGGTAGCTATAAAAATAGTAAGGTACTTAACAATAGTCTCGTTTGCGTTATTAATCTACAGTTATCGAAGCTTTTCAACTAATAGACCCATCACACTCAAGTTTAAAAAATATTTAGCAATAAACAACCCGACTATTGAATGCATAAAAATTGACTCACTGTCAAAGAACGATTAATGACAACAAAAAGAGCTAAACTCATCGTGCGCAGTACTCGAACATCGAGCGTACTCGGTCATTGCATCAGTGCGGTAGTGACGGAGTATCGATGACGGGATGACAGTATCACAACTAAACCAATCCTCCACCAGGGAGGGCACTATATCAATCATTTGGCCCACAATCGTACCGCATGCCACTTAAATAAATTTATAACATATTAAGTACGTTGAAAATAAACACTTTACGGTTTATGATTTATTTCGTGGTATGAATTATGGACATCACTTATTTAAAGTTGGAAAGAGACGGCGTGATGGTTTTTATCTCTATCTGTTGCGATTTCACGTGCCACGGCTACCGATAAACGTTTTTATTATAGTAATTAAAGCGACCGATTAGATTTCGTACGTGTTACGCGTCCAAACATTTGATAAATGTGTCATTTTACACCGTTAATCTGTACATTTTTATGTTTACTAACTGTATGTCCGACGATAGTGATTTGGTAATTACCACATTAAATTACTTTTTTGTTGGTTAGTCTTAAGAATTCAACAATATCAGATGATACGAAAGATCTCTTACATGAAAAGGTTTTCTAATTATATTCATATAAAAAATACCTAACCAAACTTGGAGTAACGGAACATAATACCTAATAACAAGGCAAGTTTCTCAAATAAGTACACTAAATACTTATAGATTTCATTTAAAACCTTCCAAATGATGACAAATTTATTTATCATCAAATTATAATACACTACAAGAACCTACATCAATAAATATACAAACTTTGGTCAGTTCCATGACACTGACTGACTGGTGTATCGCATTTATCTCGGCGAGGTCCCGCGGGTCGCCGCCGTTTCCACTTATAAATATAATTTAATTTCAATAATTATAATACAATAAGTCTTTGACTGATAATAACAATCTATATATGTTATTTTACGACGTAACTGTGACAGATATGAAAGTTATAGACCATGTTTTGTGTTAACTATGTAACAAAACATACCTACGGATTTATTTATAAATAAAATATAATATGCGAATGCGAATGATACACGTTGTAATACAAATATTTTGAAAAAGTTCCCTATGAATTTGAAGTTTGAAAAAATTTAATAATAGGTACAACATAAATCGCCGTATATGCGGTTAAAAATATTGTACTTATATTAACAGTTAACATTTTTAAACATTGTTATTAGAGGTTCTTAAATCCTTTGTCAGGATATAAGCTGGATAATACACCAATCAAATTAAAAAAGTGAAATTTAAATTGCACGTAGCTACAAAGTCACATCCGGTGGCATCGAGAATGTGAAGACGTCAGTTACTTTTTTTAAATTGCATATCGGCAGCAACATGTCAACGCCTATTATGCCTATTGTTGAAAAAATATTAAAAAACCCACAAAGATATCGCAGTATCATAATTTTGTAATAAATTACAAGGCATTTGATTGTCGGTTTGTCCAGATTACCAGTTTTACGAAGGCCCGAATTGTAACAAAATGACTCCATTTCCTTTTTTGTGTTGTTCGAATAATACGTATTAGTGTTACGATCTGCCTCGTCATGTTATTACAGGCAGCATAATGAAATATCATTTTTATAAGTGTAGCAACACTTTCTTTCTTAAGTTGCCATTTTGTACAAGTCCTTCCTGGAAGTTTATTTGGAATTTAAGTAAAAACAACAATTTTTTTTTTCACGGACGAGGGATTATAGACCAAGGGATCTTTTTTTTGTTTCTACAGATGTAGTCGTAAATCAGGCTTGTCTTTCGAACGTTACTTTTTTATACCACTTAGGGAGAAACAAGCACACGGCCCACCTGATGGGAAGCGCTCACCGTGGTCACCTATTCTAGCCACTATACTTATTGGTCTTTTGTTAGTACATTTATCATTTATTTCAAAATAAATTTAACAGTTTGGTATTTTATATCGCATTTTTGTTAATCCTACCTCACATTTTTTATCATAAGTACATAATTCCAAGATACTTAATATACGATTTAGCGTCGCAATTATTTACATAACAAGAATTACTTGAAACAACGTGTAACAATTTTAACGTTCAGAAGAAGTTAATTACGACTTATTTCCATCTCATGCATTTTTATCAAGCATCCTTGGTGAGAAAGAAATTTCATTCCGCGTACGCTTAGGCTGTGGAATGATCTCCCTGCTGTGGTTTTCCCTAGCGTCTACAATATGGGATCCTTCAAGAAGGGCATTAGAAGGTTTTTACAGGGTCGGCAGCGCGAGTGTTTTACGGTGATCGCATCCTGTCAGTTGGACCGTATGCTTGTCTGCCACCTAAGTGGTATAAAAAATGGAAAAATTAAAAAAAAGCAACCCAAATCGAATCGATTTCAATCATTTGAAAATTAATTTACAAGTAGTACGAATTAAATCGATTTATCGAAATCGATAACAAAGCGAGTCCCGAGTGCGTAAACAATCTGTAATCTGTATAACTCGATACCCGTATTACCGTATTTACCATCACTAATTACAAGTTTATAGTTACTTAAGGAATAATGGATTAATGGCAGGGAAATTACCGCTACTGATTTACTAGTCGCCATCTTGTATTACGACTTACGAGTATAATGTTCCAATATCAGAATGAATTACGCAATATTTATTGTGAGAAGCATTTTTTAAGTATTCCATTTTAAAACGATATTTATTAATCATATTCCTAATTTATGAAGCGTATCGGAAGATAGCAAAATATATTAAAATTGAAACTTTTTTTTACATGTGGTAACCCCAACGGTAGGTAAGTCGTGGTGAAATGGCAATATCGTAGCTATCTAATTAATGTTTAATAGACAAGAAAATGAATTTATATTACTAATTTTTATTATTTATGATTGTATTATAAACTGCATTCTATTGCAATAATATTAAATAAAATATTTTAGCTTCATTTTCAACATCGTTTTTATGACATCCGCATTCAAAAAATTTATTAAACAACAATTATTAAAAAAGCAAAAATTCCATTTTAATATCACAAATTACTTAATGGTTGCTTGGTATTAATAGTTACTACTATTAATTAATAATATGAATAAACATTGTAACATTTTATACATACTTAACTCATTTTAATGCAACATTTTTATCGCGGCAAATTTCTGTGTAGTAACAGACTGCGCTTTTTTTTTCGTAATAGTGAGCACCTTTTTAGTAATTTAACCTTCATAGAATATTTTTTGTTCGATAGTTTTGAACAGATCTATGGTTTTTTATATTGGTTACGACAATATGACTTCATCTCGCCTGATGGTTAAAGGTAAAAAAAAATATTTCCAAAAATGTTTATTCCTATTTTCAAGTATTATATCTGGACTAATCTATACCTGCGGCTTCACCTGCATGGACCTCAACCGATTGTGATCAAACATGCGTAAGATTTTAAATCTGACAAAACCTTTTAGGTATACCCACAAAAACAAAAATTCGTTCAGTAGTTTTTGCGTCCATCACGAACCAACAGACAAATAGATAGAAATTTACAAAAAAAAAATTGAATCCAACCCATTATTATGTCCCACTGCTGGGCACGAGTCTCCTCTCCTCTAACGAGAGAGCTGAGAGGGTTTAGATTTGACCTTAATCCACAATCGTTTTAGCCTTACCTGTTTACTGAAGACTGCGATGTCCTCATTGAAGGATTCTGATGAGCAGACGTCTCCCCCCGCCACTCCAGGGTCTCGGGGGGTACACGTCGCCAGCTCGCACTTCTCAAAGATCAGCGCCAGTAAGGGGAACAGTGGATGCCTGCAAAATAAAACATTTACTTGGATTTAATTTAAATTTAGAATGAAGTGATCCTTAATTTAAATTTAAAATCCGAAATAAGAAAGTCATTTCATAAACGGTTACGTATATTTAAATTTGGAATATTTAAAAAATCGAGTTGTGGACAAATTAAATCTGTGGCTTTTAATACAAAATATCGAACTACCGTTATAGCTTGACATTTTAATTTATTATACCATGACTTCACCTCGCCTGAAGGTAAAGTTACAGGACTGGGGATCATTCTTATAATTATACACTGTGTTACAGAGTTTTATAGAGTCAGTAGGTATGGAAACTAGTGATGGAAAATTCACATTACTACTATAATTTTTTGTGATGGTTAAACTTCACCTAACCTGATGGTAAGTTAAAAGCTAAGTCTCATAAATGAGGATCACTATTGCTATTATGCCGTGGTGGTATCCATGATGAATTATGTACCTAAATAAAACTACCACTACCGTAATCAATAACTTGTCAAAAGACTTGTAATCAGTTTTATAGGTTGTATAAAAAACGACTAATCTGCAATTAAGACCAACTTGTCTCTCAACAAGACTCTTTTGTCTACTTCAAAACTATTATAACTACAATAAATAGTCATAAAAACTGTATATGACCATATAAAAGTCGAGTTATGGTCCAATTGAGAGCGACCTTTGCGCGAATCAGATGCGATGCAGATACGCACGTGACATTGATAGCATCAGCTTTATGGGTCTTTTAAATACGCTACTGTGTGAGGTAAGGTCTCACTAACAGCGGGAAACTGGACTGCACGATTTTTCATCGGAAAACGTGAACATCCGATCCGATCAAAAGTCATTAGATACTGCAGTTTTTAATCTCTATTTTACCCGACAAGAATATGTTATTCTAAATTTAAATTATTCATTAGAATAAAAAGAGTCGTATTGATTTATGGTATTCTAATTTAAAATTTTATTAACGGACTAATTTATTTTTATGACATTTGCTTAACGGTTTATTGCTAATTTCACTTTTATTATCCTTCTTTTTTTCTTTCACGTTATCAATAATTCATTTTTAAATACAACCTGTGTTATTTGCAGTTCATTAACAAATGAGTACTATCCTATCCTACTGTATTATAAACGCGAATGACTAAGTAAGGATGTATAGATGTTTTCACTCTTTCACTCAAAAATGCCTAAACGGATCTGGCTGAAATTTGGTACAAGGATTGGGTATTAGCTGAAATAACAAATAGGCAATTTTTATCCCTTTAGGTGCCCATGAGAAAAGGTAACGGGATCATAATTCAACACAAACGGAGCTGCGGGCAATAGCTAGTATTAAATAAATTGGCGATAATGAGGTTCCTACCCACCTACCCACATTACAAATACTGCAATTCCTATACTCCAAAATTAACGATAGTGACCCACAAACGCACCAAGTAAAGCCCACGAAAGTTAAACTGTTTTAGAATCGATTTTTTTTTTTTATACAACTTAGGTGGCAGACAAGCACACGGCCCACCTGATGGGAAGCGGTTACCGTGGCCTAGGGACGCGTGCAACACCAGGGGCATCACACTCGCGCTGCCGACCCCGCAAAAACCTTCTAATGCCCTTCTTGAAGAACCTAAAGAAATTGGAACATACAGGATTTTTTTTATTATTGTTTTGAACCACTCATCTATTGGTAAGTGATGTGGTCGATGATGGTACAAGCTCAACTCGAAGCAACCTTCTAAACCTGAAGGCTTCTAATTTATAGCTTTCTAGCATCAAATGCTATTCTTAACAGTACGATGCACATTATTGCAAAAACGTTATGTGCGTGTGAGCAAAATTTTAATTGTAGTGTTGCCTTTCCAGGTTTCAAGACAGTAAAAATTTTTTAAAAGTCTTTACGATTTTTTAATGGCTCTCATTTGCTATTTTAATACTAGTTAAATTCATTTAAATATATTTCACAATACAAAAAAAATTCGTTGTAAATTCTGAACCATTATAAATACATCGCATTTTGTTTAAAACAATGTTATTCAACGCTAGCTTAAGTTTTATAAATATTAAATATTCTTTTAATTACTGAGTCATAAAAAATACTGCAAATTAATAGTTAATCTAATAGGGGATATTATATTTTTGAAATTATAAATGTTTTACGTATTCGGTCAGCCGGGTGTGACGTAGTAACTTGTTTCCGTTCCACTCATAAATCGAATCCACAATGTTGCCAAGTGTGAAATTCATTTATAAAGTGGATCCGTACAATTACTTTGGTAATTAATAAGGAAAAATAAGTCACTAACGGAAGTATTAGAATAAAGAGTTTCTTGGTTTGCCCTGTTTTTTCATTTGTTTACTTTTTTCACTTTCACCTGTAAGGTTAAAAATATTTTTGGAGAATTTAAAATGATTTTGTTTATAAATTTGTATAAAAATATTGTTTATAATTTAAAACTATGATGTTATTTAAAACGTGTGTAGACCTGTCAAATTCAATAAAAAATACTGTTGTCTGATTCTGACATACAGTTTTTTTTTAAAGAATTGTTTAAATATGTACGTAAAATAATGTTAAAATATTTATGTTGGAACCTATTTCTACTACAAAGAACTCCACAGTCCTACGTGGAATTATTAATGCAGACATATACATTGCGTTATACCATAATATTTTAATTGTAATGTAAATTTAAGTCTGATGCGCAAAAAAAATGTAGACTATGCGTAAGTAAATCATTACGATTCATGCTAACCTTTACTTTTCGTGTAATTGTTTAATTAAAGGAAATGGTACTGTTATGTGTTTAAATACGGGTATGTAAATTGATAGTAAACGCTCTATAACTGTAATTTAAAAATAAGTGCTCTGTAGCACAGATGATATATTCACTCAGACAAGCACACGACACACACAACACAAGTAGAAAGATGAAAAGCTGAAGGAAATGACGAGAAGAATATGGCGAACAAAGAAGTATAGCTTTTATTTTTGCAACAAATATAATCTCTTCCATGTTTTCCTGTCAAACATCATCTCAGTTGATCCTTTCCTTGATACATTCCTTAATACTAACTTGTTTAACCGATTTATTGCCACCTTCATTTGTACAAATTACTACTAACTTAAGTAGTTAATTTACTCAAATTTGCGTCATTGAATTAACTGGACATTTGGAATAAAAACCATTCATGCATTTCTTTCATAAATCAATAAAGATTTTAGCGCAACATTCAAACTTCCGTACAGTTAGTAAAAAAGGATTAACATTATCTTTTATAGATATCAAAATTTACTCCATATTCAACCTTAATTTCCCCATTTTTCAAACTCAAAACCCGCTTGCACTCAAACCATTCCAAAATCTTATCTGTCGCTCTCAATCAGACCGCAACCTTAGCCGTCCCTCCGCTGACGGTCGCACCAAACTCTTAAGTTTCTCAACTTTTGATCAGATAAAACTAAGATGGTAGATCAGCGTCAAATCTGGCGCCTTGGCTATCCGCCATCTCTTTGTGGAATGGAACTTCGGCAATTGAGAACAAGCAGTGAAAGCGATTGTAAATTCTTGACTAAGTTAATAGACAATTGACAATATGAAATTAATACCTATCGTAAACGGTTACTATAGCCTTACAGGGCAAGAATGGCTGAAATCGAAAAAAGCATTATTTTCGATAAAATGATTATTTAACTCTTTTAAATTCATAAACGTAGGGTACAATGATCCACGACAATAAATCTTCACGTTTAAACTGTCCGATGATCGAACTGTAAGTAGGACTAGTTGGAATAAATCATTATAAGCACCCCCAACATTGGCCCAAAAAAGAAAAACCTACAAATAACTTTTGTTAATTTTTCATAATAATTCGTGTAGAATAGAACCCTATTACCTATGTAAGCCAGAAATAAAGGTAATTTATTGATCAAATATCGTTAAATGGGTAGAAACGTCAAAACTGACAAGATTCAAAAAAACATTTTTTTTCGTCATTTGGTAGCAGTGGTAAGGATGGGGGCACGCATTAGGGAAAATGCTTCTTGCTTTTACTGGAGCAACTACCATCAAACCCTCAAACCCTGAGAAGAAAAGCTGTACCAGAGCCTCATCTATAGATCATCAGGTGTACCTACTGGATTGCTAGCGCCATCCACCTTCCAACCTTCTTTTCTCTAATATTCATTCGTTCCATACATCTAAACTAAAGCACTAATACGTAACTGCGGTCTTCACGCAAAATGTTTACATTACCACCGGGACTCACCCGTATATTGCGTCTTTGTCCCTCTTGTGGACAAGGGGCTCTCCGGGTAACGCGTGCGCCGGCGCAGCGGGCGGTGGGTAGTGCACTGGCGGCAGGTGCGGGTGGCTCAGTCTGTGCTCGTGGTACATAGCGCCCCCCTCCATGTAGCCTCCTCCGTGGAGGCTTTCGTCGTACTGTGGAGGAAATCATAATTCATTGTTAAAAAAAAATAACCCTTCTTGGCAGTCGGGCAAAAATTAAAGGATCTCAGGGTACTAGTAAATAATGAATAACTGATGTCGTGTGACTGGGGTCGGCAGCGCGAGTGTGATGCCCTTGGTGTTGCACGCGTCCGTAGGTCACGGTGACCGCTTACCATCAGGTGGGCCGTGTGCTTGTCTGCCACCTAAACCTTCTAATGCCCTTCTTGAAGAACCCCATATATTGTAGTCGCTAGGGAAAACCACAGCAGGGAGATCATTCCACAGCCTAAGCGTGAGTGGAATGAAATTTCTTTCATACCTCACAGTGCGCAATGGCAAGAAAAGCATTGCTATGAAGGTGATTTCCCTCACCAACTCGACACCTTTAATGTTGCAAGTGTTAATAAACACCAATAACCACTTACCGTTAAGCGTATCTGTGTCAATTAATTTTAAAAAAAAGCAATTTTGAATAAAGAACAATAATTGAAAAAGGAAAACAAATGTGTATACGATTTTAATTTCAAGCTCACCTACATTGCAGTACAGTCTAATGACCCAAAAGTCTACACTATTATAAAATTGTAAAGTAGATAGTTATGTCTGTAATAGAAGATATTAAAAAAAATACTTGGGTTATAGGTATACGAACGATTCTGAACACAAAAATATATATTTTTTAATTCTTGTGTGTTTATCTGTTTATGCGCGATGGAAGCAAAAATTACTGAACGGATTTTTGATGTTCTTTTTTGAAAGGTCTTGATCAGATTTAGAATTTTAGGCATGTTTGATCAAAATAGGTTGACTAGAACCAGAGATATAGTCAAAAAACCAAACGCAAGCGGAGCCGCGGTCGCAGGCTAGTATATAACATAACGCATCAACATAATGATCGCCTCTAAAACCCATATTATCTTATCCAGAATCAGTTAAAAGCTAAACACTTCCTATAGACATTCTCGACAATTAAAACTATAAAACAAAAAAGCAGTTTGAATATTCATGAAAAATGTTTAAGTCATCGCGATGGCTATCTACCTCAATGGTGAGCCTCAATTAAACACCACAGGCCTTTTAGAATGCGTGCCTGTGCTTTTAAGAAGATTAGAGCGTAAAAAATTGACAGGCCCTCATGTGGCTCCATTGTGAACTATTTTTAATGACAGATTATAAAACATTTGAGTGTGAGTATTAACTTTTACATTTATAAATTATGGGGACACATTGTGATGTATATTTTAGTATAAGTCGCTTGAGAAAAAGATTTACCGCCTCTACCATGGTGAGTGTGCCGATGAGCTCTACCAACTAGTCCTACCCTCTCCTTTCTTATACAGAACTACACCTTGCACGGCTGAGTTAACACCCTCATATGGTGCAAACAATTCCATCAAGAACCAAGCGGTTCGGTGCCTCTTTTCTTTGCCGCACCATAAAGACCTGGAATTCTTTACCAGCGCATGTTTCCTTCCTCCTATAGTCCTGAGTCCTTTAAGCGGGGCGTGAAAAATCATTAAAATTTGATGATGTCGTCAAGTTAAGGGGCCACCATTGTAGCACTATCGGTGTTTGCAATAGTGACCCCCATTCCTGAGACTTTACCTTTAGCTTACCATCGGGCTAGGTGAAGTCATATTGACGTGACCGATAAAAAAATTCAAATGATTAACCCGCCAAAAAATTCTCGTAGTAGAGTGTTGTCAATAAATAAAATTTATTAGATTATATTTTCCTTGACACACTTATATACAGACATTAATATGACTATAGACATCGTATAATAAAGCTACTATGTACGCTAGTCAATGAATACACAGAATATAAATTACTTTTTTTTTTACCAACACATTTTAACATAATAATCATTCCATAATTTTAGACATTGTAAATTAAATCTAAAGCGAACATTGACCTAAGTGAATGGCATTGAAATGAATGTTATTTTGGACTTTTATTGTACTTTATCATGTCATTTGCAACTCATTAATGTTAAAGTTATTAAATTTTTAAACGACCTGTTAATACAACGGAATCAAACTATTCGGTTTGAAAGCCCCTTGTCCTTTGGCTTTTTCACAGTTATCTGTGCCACTTGTCAATTTTGTTATGATAGAAAAAACTAGGCAAATTTTTATTTTATGTTTATGATGTTTTTAATATTAAAAGAACAGCTTAACTAAAATACTATAACTATAGGTAATACCAGTTCTAAACTTTTTGTCTGTTTATTTGTTCCTTTTAAGTACCTATTCCCCGAAGTGGCTGGGTTAATTTTCATGGGAGTTTTACTGCAGGTGCCTTGAGCTCCTAAAAAAATGAAATGAAATACATTAGGTATAGGTATCTAAATCCACTCAGGCAAGAATAATAATTTAATAAGGTCCTCAACCTCAATATTATGGAGATGTCAAAAGTGGTACTTTTTTATGCATGTGCGTGCGTGCAGGTTAATTCGCTAATTTAAGCGCCAGTGGCGTAATAGATCAAAATCTTTTAATATAAGATAATGATCGTATACTAAAAGAGTTAGATAATGGGCCCAGATAACTTTATTATAACACTTAATATTATAATTATCGCATTGTCACGAAATGTTTATCAGTAAAATAGATCAGTTTTAGTGTAATAAAACATTCATTTTATTATAAATAATGTATATAAATTTTAAATTTAATTTTGAAGACTGCTTAGATATAAATATATAATTAGTAATTATATTTATAATGATATTCTGGTAAGTACATACAATACAGCGCTATCTAGATTCAAAATATGCTAAGTTAAAATGATCATACAATAGCAGTTGTTATTTAATTACATTTCTTCATGTAAGTATATTTTATATGTACGGTTGATTTGTTTAAATAAATTTCTTTAAAATTATATGTTATGTCAATAAAATTGTTATTAAGATTTTGTTCAATAAAATAAAATATTTCATAACAAATGATTTTTGTGTCAAAATTTATCAACACATTAATCTAGCTTCTGCGTCACGATCCAAGTTCGAAATTCAAAATTCATTCCCGCCTAAGCCAGGAACCGCGACGTTCTTTTTTTTTCTTAAAGCTTGTATAGTATTAGACACTCATAGAGAAGTCATTATGGCGGTAGTTTTTATGAATATTAGGAACTAAAAAGTTATTATTCTCTTAACTCCTCCAGCTAAGTTTAAATGCTTGTATAAGGATTCGGTTCTAGTCGGTAGTATTCCTAGCCCTTCCTAGCCCCTCCCCCTTCCCTTCAGGGTAGGCAGCGGGTACCTATGTAACACCCTTAGTGTTGCACACGTCCATAGGCCACGGTGATCGCTTCCCATCAGGTGGGCCGTATGCTCGTCTGCCACCTACGTAGTATAAAAAAAGTTTATTTTTACTTACATTACGTATTATACGGTAGTATTATTACAATCTTAGTAGGTACTAAATTGTCTCTGTAAATAGAAGATCTACTGACTCTAGAACAAGATCTAGAGAAGAGAAGAGAACTTGGCAAGATTTTGGAGTAGTGGGGCCCACACTACTCCAAAAACTTGCCAAGTTAGATGCCGTGCACTATACGTATTATACTTACTATATTTTCATAGAAGTGGAAAATTACTCGAAGGATTTCCATTACACCATAATTAATAAAAAAAAAGATGATAATTGAATGAGTAATCAGTCAAGGCGTTACTTTTTATGTGGTCTATATAAATGTAAATACACCATTGACGACTTCACGGCACAGTTGCGTTACGGTCGAAATATGGCGCTGTGCGTAATTTGTTATTATGTTATTGTTCTAACAATTTCTTTAATTTACTTACATCTGAGATAACGATATAATAACTCATTATGGGTAGTTGCCTACTAATCAAATACGGCGTCTTTTTTCCTTAGTAAGTAGATATTATTATTTTTTTATATAAATGATTTATTATTTGAAAATAGTAATTAGGTACGTAATTTTAATGGCTAATCTCTTCTTTGTTAATTTTAACTGGTAATTTAATTTTGACATCTACATGGCTATGTAGGTTTGAAAGAACTATTTATTATACTTATTTTAACATTAAATATTATGTATAAATCATAATACTTGTGCACGTTAATGTTTTATTGTCCGACCGAAAATCAGAGATTATTTTTGCCCGATTAGTAACGTTCGGCCTGAGCCGAAGCCGAATTCTTAACTTTAGTTAAAATTCTTTAGATATAATTAGGAAATGTACCGTTGTAAATTGTACAAGAATTTGTTTGAAATTTGTAAAAAAAAGTAGCATAACGTATCTTCATTTATATAAACGTGTTATATAAACGTACATTCGTCCATTTTGGATGACTGATACAAACTCTTCGGCCAAACTTTCGATAGATTTTTTGCCGAAGCCGAATTCAAAAATTGGATTAGTAATTTAAATTCGAAAATGTTTACTTAACAAGAATCTTACGTCGCCTGGAAATTATACGAAAATTTCACCAAACGCAACAGGACTCAGGTGGCTCTGTTAGACAGATAATTTTCTCGGACAGACTCGCGGCTTCTAGAGCCGTTCTTAAGTCGAAACTTCGTCCAATTTCAAGTTTATACTCGACTCCATCTTATATTGTAACAAGTAAGTACCATTTTAATAAATAAATTCATTTCGAAAGTTATTATACAAAATAACAACAAATATTTGAGTAAAACACAAAAAGATAAACAAAACTTGTGGTCCATAGATATTATTTTAAAGCGACATCGCCGTCCAATTCACTACTGTCACTCTTCATGAAAACATTTAGCGAATACCCCTACTTTGTGTCCTTACAACAAAGATGCATTAAAACCTTCATGCTCTGTATCAATATCGGCCATTTTGTGTTCCCGCCATCAAATAGGGTGACTGTGCGTTTTGTCCCGATCGATAGACAGCCGGTCATTAACGCACCTTTGCCTTCAATGCTTTTTATAAAAACCTTTTGAATTAAATGCTTGATTTTTTTAAATATTAAGATGTTAAGAACGGAGTTTCAAGTCGAACGCTTGTCATATTATACGAAAGTAAGAAAAAAATAATATATTGTTGTGTTTCGTGTAAATGACTTACAAAATAATTTGTCAATTCTTTTTATGTATTTGATCATTAATTATAAGTGTTATGATGTGAACAAGCAGCTACAATATATTGTGTGTTTAATCTCTTGCCTAGGCGCCATATTAATAATAATAATAATAATAATATTTATTGTTCAAAAACATTAACAACAGGGTACACAGTATTGAATTGAGTAGGAGTACAATTTAAGGTGAATGTTTGTAGCAAGCTAAGCTAAAATTATGAACCTGAAAAACTTGGAAACCCTTGGATAAGTCCTGTCCCTTAAACTAGGTTAACCTGTACTATAAGGGACAGTGATTCGGCACGAGAATAATTAGATTTGAAGGTTTGTGTCTACGCGTGTGTTTTGCGTTGGTGTGCTTGCATGTGTTTTAGTAGGGTAGGTATGTAGGTGTGTGTGTGTGTGTGTGTGTGTGTGTGTGTGTGTGTGTGTGTGTATGTGTGTGTGAGTGTGTGTGGATAAGAGTAGATTAGTGCATCTCCCGGCTCTATTAATATAGCTTACGCTATGTATTTGAGAATAGCTTCCGTCTGTGGGTAGTTTTGTGCCAAAAGCCATTCAGACACTATAGTTCTTAAGGTATTACTGTTTAGGTCCATTATGTTTAACTTATTGTGGACTTGTTTATAGATATAGGTGCTTAGAACAAGGTATTGTTGCTCCGCAAAAGTGGTTTTATGACGTATGCACTTAGGGTAATTTGTCCGTTTGTTGGGGTTGGAGGGAGGAATGCTCGTGTGTCTTCTGAGAATAGTCTGGAGTATGTAGAGCTTACGGACCGTTAAGACCTTACAATTATCATATAATTGGGTTGTCGGATAGCGAATAGGTTTTCGAGTCATAACCTTAAGTATAGCTCTCTGCGCTCTTTCGACTTCAAGAAGTGTGTTTTTAGATACTCCTCCCCAAACAGGGATGCAGTAACTTATTACTGATTGACACAGCGTGGTGTAGACCATCCTAAGTGTGTCCGGGCTAGCTGAGCTTCTAAGGGCTTTAAAAATGTGGATGAGTCTCATGATTCTGGTTGTGAGGGTTTTTAAGTGCTCATCCCAGCATAAGCCCGAGTCAATTTGAACCCCCAGGTACTTCACCTTTTTCTCTCTTGTGAGACTCAGGCACTGACAAGGAACCGTCGGTTGAGAGCATGTGTGAGCAAGGATGGAGAACGATGGGTCGGGAGATGTTCTTTGACGAAGAGCAAATGTAATGTAGGAACTTTTCTGGAGATTAAGGGTTAGTTGGTTTGTCTTAAGCCATTGTATTACTTTCCTTAGTCCAAATTCTGCTCTGTTTTTCACACTGTCCCATGTAGGTCCGGCAAAAATGATAGCGGTGTCATCTGCGTAAGCGAATATTTTAGCAGCTGGTATTGTGATATTACACAGGTCATTCACATATATTGTCTCAAACAAATTTTGTTACAAGTTCAAAAAAATAGTTGTCAGATGAAAAACGGTAAGCTTGTTAATATTATTTAACAGTGCTTATTAAACAAAAATAAAAAAGCAATGACAATAAATAGTAAAGTTGTTATTTGACGTTTTGTAAGAGTCGTTTTAATGGTCTATACAGAGTAAATGATTTTTGACTAAATTACCGTACTGTCAATTTTTTTAATTATTTTTTTTTTACAATACAGATACATTTAACAAAATTTCATATTCTTAAATATAAATAAAAATTCTACAAAATAAAAAAAAATAAAAAAAAATTTTAAATAATAAAATCATTTTAACTAATCTACGTATGTAGAAATTATTGTACCTACATATTCATTTGTACCTATACCAGATCTTGTTACCCCGTTCTCTCGCCACTCGAAGCTAAGTAAACAATACATAAATGTACAGACAGCAAAACAGATTAATTACTTGAAAAAAATTACGTAAAATGTTAAAAAATCTACGAACAATTGAATCATGTCCTGATGTACGGAATTTGATGTATCTCCCGTTTGAATTTAGAACTTCTTGACTAACGTCTTATCAAGCAATACCGTATACAAAGTAGCATATCAATCAATTAGCCTATTGCAGTCCACTGCTGGACATAGGCCGCCAGTACCCTATCCTCCGCCTTGCGCATCCAGTCTATCCCAGCTACCCTTTTCAGGTCGTCTCGTCTGTCAGGGCGCGTCCTACTTCCCTAAGGTAGCATACTGCCAATTAAAGCGACGTTAGAGTGGTTCTTTCCTAATCAAACTGATTCTTTAGTGCTAGGAAAGGTATGACTCTATGGTTTCCAGGAAAAGTAGGAACAAGCAGGCAAAGCCGCGGGTAATAGCTAGTGAAGTATAAATCATCGATAAAGAAATTAAGTCACTCCAGAATTATTACAGGCAATAAATTCCAATAACAAACACAAATCTCAATTCTAATCTCGATTAAGATAAAAAGCGATTGTTTTGCTGACCGTACAAGTGAGTTTACTGCGCATTCAATACGTCATTTTAGTAGTACGTTACCGATGTTAAAGCCATTGCAATTGTTTTTTGTGGCCCGAGCGTGATCGGAACGCTATCGGCTGTAGTTTATTGCGCTGACGGTACTTAGCCTAAGAGCTTGTTATACAGCTGTTAGACTATTTATAATAAATTCGAAAAAATTATAAATGAATTAATTTAATTTCATTAAAATCAATGTTAATTTGATTCGCTATAATAACGTGCTGTAGATATGAAAGTAAAAAAATCCAACTGTAAGGGCTATCGCACATTAGCGCCAAGAGTCTTAAGACAGTTGTGTCTCAACGTGATTTATAAGTAATTCGACAGCGTTGCACACGTCTATATGCCACGGTGACCGCTTCCCATCAGGTGGGAGTGCTTGTCTGCCATTTAATTACGATAATTTTAACGTCTATATCCCCGAAGGGTAGGCAGAGGTGCTAGCACCCACATTTCGCCAGTTTGTTTAGGTCCCAATGTAATAGGTGGCTAGCCTATTGCCATTAACCGGGCACTTATAAACCTGCTTACTTACATACAATAGCTTAAAAAAGATATTTCGTCTCATCACATAATCAACCATTTTAACAGTCATATTACACAAGATGTCCGCTGTAATACGACTGTTAAATACCTGCGATATTAGATAAATAGATTTTCTTACAAAAAAACATTAATTCACAGATAGCATTAACAAATTAGGGCACAGATTGTTTTCTGCGAACGTGGGAATAGTTTGAATATTATCTATTATCATACGGGTGGAATGCGTCCAATTTTGTATGCTCTGTATCTAGATTAAGCCTTGTTAAGCTGAGTTTTAACATGGTTGTTACATAACTCAAATATCTGCGCATGCAATGTGGTGGTAGATTTATGGATACATTCGTTTTATATAAGTACATACATTACTCACTTTCACACTGGGGTAGGCAGACATATCATAAATTTTCAGTTACTACGACCCTGGCATATATATTTTTGTGTCTATTATCTCCCGTTTTGCTAAGGAGCGAAGTGGATTTATTATATTTGTAACTCCAGGTAGACCAAGTGCTCGTCTGCCACCTAAGTTCCCGCTTAAGTCTAAGTTCGAGTTGTGTTCCCGCCGGTAAGTAGGGTAGCCAGAGCTCACTGTACCCCTCCTCCTCCCATCCCTTCCTAGCCTCCCCACCCCTTCCCAGCCCTCCCCCCTTCCCTTCAGGGTAGGCAGCGCGTGTGTGACACCTATGCCTATGAACGTGTTGCACACGTTCATAGGCCACGGTGACCGTGTGGGCCGTGTGCTTGTTTGCCACCTAAGTAGTATAAAAAAAAATTCGTGATGTAAAAAAAATGTGGTCTCTACCTACCTCAATAGTAAAGATGCGTGATTGTACAATCAGCTGGCATTTAATTCACTACCTTTTGAATTCAACTCCTAATAATTTACAATACCACTGCTTCTGGGGGGTCTTTTTTGAGCTGGCAATATTACCAGTATAGTAGGCAAAGTGCCAATACCGATAGCTATAAATTTTAGATAGATGTAGGTATTAAATTTTATATTCTATGCGAAGAAAAATTTTATTGGAGAAAAAAGTTTAAATTATATTTTACCTATTGTAAGTTTGGTTTAGTACCTGAGATTGCACTCCAGGCTTCAAAATCTGATAAGAAAACTGAATTAAGCAAAGAATGAGAAGTAAGGTTTTTTTCATACCACTGGGGTGGCAGATAAGCACACGGCCCATTGGATGAAAAGCGGTCATCGTGGCCTATGGACGTGTGCAACACCAGGGGCAGCACACTCGCGCTGGCGACCGTGAATTGGGGATTGACGGAGGGGTTGGGAGGGGATTAAGAGAGTTTCTGTCCTGGCAATACAGGCGACTTTGGCCTCCCTACTGACAGCATAGTATCGCTATATGTAGTGAACTCTGGCTACTGGTCCATTCGCACTGAGATCTGATTCAATCCCTTGGTGTATTGGTTAATCTAGTGTAATTTTTGGGACCCAAGCCAGACACACACATGGTTAGCCGCCGAATTTTTTTTTGACACAGTCACCAGCACATGTGTTTCCTTCCTCCTATAGTCCCGGGTCCTTTAAGCGGAGCGTGAAGAAGCATTTGATGAGGCCGTCAAGCTGAGGGCCGCAACTGTAGCACTATCGGTGTATGTTGTGGTGACCTCGGTCCTGAGACTTTAGCTTACCGTCAGGCGAGTAAAGACATTTTGACGTATTCTATAAAAAAAGAACGTTTTACTTTTATGATTCTAACCCCAAATTGCTTTAATAATTGATCCCCACTTTAAAAAGAAAAGTACGTAGACCGTTTAAAAATCGCATGTTCAAAATTACAATAAAAGCACCCTGTACGTATGGTCAAATGGTACACTTATACAATTGGCCGTACCCAAGAAATATATAGAGTCATTAAAAATGAATCTCTACAATTATAGTGCATAATATAAGGTCTGGTACACCCTAGCCCTCTAAGTAGCGCCCTGGGTTAGAATATTAGGTAAATTATACACTGTCCGTCTGTGAAATAATTGCTCTATCATTACAGAAATACTGTACCTACATTTGCTAGTTTTTTTACTAGTAAGGGTGAATTAAACGTTAATATCTAATGCAGTTCTAATTGGTCGTTTTGTCTAGCTACCTTACTTAGGGCGTAAGTGGTAAAACCAGGCTTTTCCTATACAGGGAGGGGTATGACATTAAGTGGTAACCACCAGTAGAAGTCGTATCTAACTAAAAAATTTAAAGAAAACGTTATCTTGTCTAAATACAAATTTGAATCGAAATAGTTAGAGCTATTTTCGAGATACTAATGTACAAATAAATAACAAAGAACTGGTCGTTTAGATTTCACTATTAGATTAGATAAATATGAGATAATAATCTAATTTATATCTGTTACTAGCTAGCCCCCAGCTCCGTCCGCTTGGACATGAAACTGGGTTAATACTCTCTTGCGCAGGACCTAACCTAACCTAACCTAACTCTTTCTTTAATATTAAAAAGCCTATAAATATGACCTCATAATATTAGCTATCTGATATTGTATAATAATAATAAAGCCTCTTTATTTCCATATTTCCAAGATACAATTTAAATGTTAATAAGAATGTAGAGTCGTAGTTTAGGGTAGTTTCTTAAATGTTACTATCGTTGTGTGAAATATGGATCCCGTGTTGAAATATAATATCCTCTCAAAATTGGCTCAACCGTTTCGGAGATTAGCCGGAACAAACAAACAGACAGAAAAAGTTTACTTATAACTGCCGTAACTATATATTCATATAAGTCCAAAGCTGTTATTTTAAATTACTGACATTTAAATTTGACAAAGTTAGCTAAGTTAGTTTTCAGAATGCGGTATTTCTTTATAGGTTTAAAAAATGAACTCATTATACAAAATAGTTAAAGATTGTTCGAAGAGTATTCGATTAAGCATATCTGTTCTCAAGGATTCTGTACCATACTTGTTAACAAGACGATTGATCTATGTGGTACAAATATCATAATGAAATACACTTATTTGCTTAAAAACTAGCAAACGCCGCCAGACCATAGGTACCTAGACAACGGTGACCGCTTCCCATCAGGTGGGCTGTGTGCTAGTCTGCCACCTAAGTTGTATAAAATTAAAATAACGAAGACGAAGAAGATTATTCAAACAATTTCTATAGTTCACTGATGCTCTATATTCTAATTTTGATTAAACTAATTGTTTTTTGAACTATTTTAGTGTAAAGATCTTTTGCCAATCTGTTAATGTTCAGCAATTTCTGAAGGCGACCGTTCTACACATATCTTATATTGGCGCCAATAAATTCTTTATCAGATTTCACATTATTATAAAGTAAACAGTAGCCAAAAAACGTCATAGGATTATTAATAAAAATTTGATAAGATAATAATACCGATCCTATTTTTATGATGACAAAACAATTATTAATACTATCTAGGATTACAATCTAATCGATTTTTAATCTGTTACAAAAACGCTCTGACATATGTCAATTATAAACATCAAAATTGAAATATCGCCATTTTATTGGCAATAAAGCTATTTTATGATGCACTTCGTTGGAATAGCTGATTTTAGTTTTTATTTGTTTTATATCAAAGCTATTTAACATTATAGCTTGGTTGTATTACCTACTGTGGTATTACTGCCAATGACTGAGTATGCATACTAGACAAGCTGTTCAGAAAAAAAAAATTGGGTCATGGTTCCTGGTGAGGCGGCAAAGAATTTCGAATTTGGAACGGGACTCAAAAACTATAAATAGTAGTGGTTGAATTTTGACACCTATCTGTATATACATAGCGCGTCTTTTTGTAATGTCACCTAATAAAGCTACTACAAAAATTGGCGCAATATTACAAACTTTTATTTTAATTTGCTCTGTTGTTTGTTTGTATGGGTCAAATCATGGAAGTCCAATCAGAACCACTAGCTGACGTCAGATTGGGGTCAAGTTCGGTGCCAATAGGATAATATGGTAGTATGAAGCTGGTCTGATGATGGAATCGGAAAGTATCCTTAGAAACTTCTGAACTAAAAAAGATAAACCAATCGAGTTTGTACTCATTCGTTTTGTCTTGGCAAATAATTTGATGCTATGTGATATCCGGGGTCTGAAGATGGCGACGGTAAGTGGTCATAGGAACTGCTAAACTAAACAAGATAAACCCGTTATGTTTGGGCTCATTTGATTTATTTAGCTAGCCTAGTTTCTAATATACACAAAACTCATTGACTGATACTTTACAGCTAATAGAGGCTATCCCAATTAAAGCTGTCGATATCAACGAAGGAGTATTGTTAAGAATAAGGGTGAGTGAACATCTGAAGGTCGTAAGCCCCGCACTAAGCAGAAACACGACACGTTTTCGCTGAATTGACAATCAACACAACTTAAATGGTCACAATTAAGCAACCAAGCTTAACCAGACGTATATAACCGTACGAAATCGCAGCAGTAACTATTTACAACCGCTCAACAATAATCGCAGTCGTAAAAGTCGCTTTAAATCATAATTACTTATAAACTGAATCGTATATAAGTATAACACATATTTTGAACTCTATTACAAAGTGATAAGGATTATAAAAATGTCCCTTATTAATACAAATTGTAATAAAATACAATGTCAAGCGATTGTAGACTTTGTGTAACGGGAAATAAAGGTTACGTTAGGAAAGTGAGGTTATGTTTGTGTTGGAGCATTATGAAAATGGCGGCTAACTTAGGTATTTTTATTGGAGCATGTTTGAAACAATGGATGTTTGTAACGCCTAAAATTATTTTGTGTTCGTCGAAGTTCGTTTCTGAGTTTAGTATATGTGACAAAAGCGTCTGGTAATTCAAGATTATTCTTGACTTTTGGAAAAAATGATTACAAATTGTTGAAAAACATGGAAGTTTTTTTAAGGGTTTAGTATTAACACATAATTCAAGATTAACGTTAAGATTACTTTCACTCGTTATTTACAAAATTGAGGACATGATTCTCAACTCTAAAATTATTACAAACTTTTAATACCATGTCAAAAATAGGTGAAAATGGCGCGAAGAAAAATTAGCGGCCTATTTTCCAAGATGGCTACCGTTGAAGTGTGTTCCATTCATAACAATTCGACAACACGCACTGATCTTACGATAAGCCATGCCTTTTGGGGTTGATAGGGGGTAAAATTAGCGTTTATTTAATCGACAGAACTTGCCGTCGCCATGAAACAAATCGTTACATTGGCGGCCATATTAGAATTTTCCGATTACTGGTATTATGGGTCTCATTAACATAAGTCTTTATACAATCGAATACTTAATGAAAGATTTATCGAGTCTTATTTATCTATTCATTATAGGTAAGTACCTAATTGTAAAGTAGCTGTGTCTATACATTGGAGATATTAAAAAAAAGACTTGGGTTATGGTTATGTTAATAATAATGAATGATTCTAAATACAATAAAAAATTCTTAAAATACGTTCCATTACACTATCAGTTTCGGTTTTAACATTGTAACATGCCTACAGACTATATTTCAATATGGTATAGACACGTTCCGTTACACTGTCACTACAGTTTCGGTTTAACATCCAGTTCGTAACGGGAAGATAAACCGGATAAATTAAATCAAACAACATGTTCACTCGCGCCCGTAGGTACAGGGAAAATGCATTTCTTTTTTCAATCGGCTGTCTTTTATTGTAGAGTTCCGTATGTTAAGCAATGTGATTAAAAATGGGTTCCTCTACCTACTTTAAATTTTTGTAAGAAGAAAAAATATGACTGAAGTGTTGTTTATATGAAGATTGGAGTTTCCGTTTTCATCCCAAGGCAACAAATCGATTCCGTTTTCATCCCATGGCAACAAATCGATTCTCTTTTCATCCCACTAGCATTACAGGCACTTAAACTATAATAAAAAAAATCGTTTATCTATCTATAACATTCTTCATAAACACCCAGACCAATGCAAATAGGCATACTAATATTTGCACAGAGCGGGAATCCAACCCACAACACAACATCTAACTTAGCAATCTACCACTCTACTATTATAAAATCTAATACATACGGACAACATGTCAAAATAAAAAAGCATAAGTACCATTTTTCAGTCGGTCTATTCAGTATACTAAATCTGAAAAATCTGCAATATTATTTCACCTATGATCAGCTGATATCCAAGCAATGCTGCTGACCCACAAGAAAACCCAAGAGACTTAAGTTCACGTTACGTCACCATCAATCAACCGTGCTAGCTGACGTCACTCCAGCGCTTGACACCACACATGGCGGCCATACATCTGCTCGTAAAAACAAATCATTTGCAATCTTAATCCAACGGCATAACACATAAAAATTCAATTTAAATGTCACATACCATCACGCTAGGGATGGGGCGAATTAAAATACTACCTAATGATTCGTAATGATAATTATATTCACACCTCGAGGCAATTATAAGGCGAATAATGAATAGATGTATTACTATCGGAATGGAGGCAAAAACTTACTAAGGGTTTTACTAACTGTCATAGACCATGTACAGTTGCAAAGAAAGTTGGAGATTGTATTAAGTATTTTTATACTAAGTTGCCCTTCGGAAGGTGTTACGAAAACCACAGCTGCTTAAAACATATTCTGGTAACATTGGTCTCATATTTTATAAGTCAGCAACACTGTTATCTTAGCCAGAAAGTGTGTAACAATCAATCACATGCTACTAAGCCCGTTGGTTGAACCCAATCGTGCCTTGGTTCACAATCCATAAACAACATTTTTGTCAATAAAGTCCATAATTCATAAATAGTTGTGTAATATGAAGGCGAGGCGAGGGCTAAGACTCGTCCGCCACAAAACGCGTAATGACTACCTTTTGACGGCTGAGAGCCGGTTCCAAAATTAAATGATACGTTTTAAAAATGGAATCGCTCTGTCCCGCCTTTTTTCCATCGAGATAACCTTTAGTCCATTTGGGTTGCCATAAAGAAAAAATAAACATCTTAGCGTTTTAATTTTTTTAAATGACATTCTTGTGGTTTTTTCTCGCTGGGAATCTTTACAGTGTAATAAGTTCAGGGCCGGTTTTTGCGCGCCATACTGTTTCTTCGATTTGTTCCTTTAATACTATCAAAATATGATTAAAATTTTCGACGGTCGCGCATTGTCGTGGGCTTGCCGCATAAGTCATGCCGTCAAACCTTGATGAGTTCAGAACCCTGTAGCGCTAATTAAGCTCGCTGTTATTAATCGCTTCAGTTATTTAAATTCTGCTTGAAACGCCCGTGGGGTTATCGTTTTTTACGACTTGCGGTTATGAGATTAGCGTAGGTTGATTCCGAGAAGTAAAAAATTAACTCTTTTGCGGCAACTTGTATGAGTGATATGTTCAAACTTTGCGGTGAACCCAGCGTCTTACGTTACCTCCGCAACTAAGAAGGTTTTATATAATAAAAAGTAGATAATATTAGACGGGGTTTTCGAACGCAGGCGGTTGGGGAAGACAGAACCGTCACTTGTGCCCGACACGGGGTGGGACATGATGAACGCCACCCTTAAAGTTGAGCGTCTCTTTCTATCGCCCGCCTGCCTCATAGCCCTGTCTCAGGGCCCTGTCATCTGGCAAGCTATTCACACGACTGAGGGGCCACCAGAAACGATTCGTAACAGTGAATAATGCATATGAATGCCATATAACGCTTAATAAGAATAATCGAAAATTGCCACACCAAAAAAAAATGTTTAATTCCCGAACAATACTTGTTAAAGATATAAATTTAGCGCGATAAAGACGATACTATACAGAAAAGTAGGTAGCAATCATTCAGGTGTGTTTTTATGTATTTTTTAAATTGATAGTGGTAAATCAAGCGTCGTTAGACGGGGCCAAGATGCTCGTATCGAATTTTACTGCGTCCCGATCGAGCCGAACGTAATACGACCGTAAAACTTAGAAAATCTTTATATATTAAAGTATTACACGACCGAATTGAGACGTATTACTCGGCGATGAATTAACGCCGCGACGGCGACCACTTCAATTTAACAACAGCTCAACATTATAGCGGGCGCTAGTCATAAATTCCGCTTCATTCATGATACACAAACCGTAAGAGACCAAAGAATGTTCCATGCGTTTGTTTCACGACCATAAATACTAATAAAATGGCCTCGTTACGGGGACAGTTCGAAAATCGGGCACACGACTTCTTAACGACACCTATTAGGGATCTTCTGTCTGGTCGATTTAATTGAAAAATTGTATCCAGAGCATTGCAAGAGTTGTATCCGACTCGAGCGCCGGATGCGGGCCCAGACGTCCATTATTCCATTTGCCCATCCGCATGGGGACACGGCGGCACGACACCGACGCGACAATGCTAACACGTGTCAATAAACCAATCGCGCGTCGCAGCCCTAGCACAACTGCTGCGCACCTAACCTTAATTACTAGCAACACTTCACTGTTCTATATTTGAATTCAAATCCCGTAGGTCTCGTTCTAAATCCAAATGTAGAGCCAAAGGTGCGTACCGCGCTGCCCAAACGTTTAGAAATGTACCAATCTATGGGTAGAATGTTTTTCTTCGGTTCTTCCTTTGCTTTTTTAATAATAGAAGTGTGAGCGATGCCGCGTGTATGAATTCGGTCGATTCGCGAGCAGATTTATCGTTCGGAAAGTACTGCGGGGGGAATGTTAACACTTGTTTTAAAGCCGCGGATGAAAGTTTTATTCGCCATTCCAATTTTAATTTGAACTCCTTATATAAGAAGCACAATAATCTCCGCTTTGGCTGCTATAAATCAATATCAGCTGACCCGATGCGACTTATCTGAGACGCGCAATTAAACTTTTTATTGTATTAAAATTAATTTTAAGCGACCATTAACCCCCCAACCTCGTGATTAAATTTACAAATTGAAACTAAGATCGTTCGGTTATCATAATTTCTGCGTAATACTTATATCTTACGTCTCGTAATGTAAACAGTGAGGTCAATAGCTGGCACATGAACCGTAGACCGATAGCTGCGGCCTCTTATCGTCTGGTGCACTCCAAGGGACAGTTCGAGAGTCTCTGCCAGTCAGATTTCACGTAGGTAAATACGCGCTCGTTAAGATAACGATTTCCTTTCGACGCGACGGCCGCACTACCTTTTTCCTTTTATTAAATGTATTAAAATAAGTACATGCTTAACTACTTAAAGGATTTCCATGTTAATAATAAAAATGAGTGAGCTTGCTGCGGCTCGTTTGCGTTCTTCATTTGAATTCTCAAAATACAAATTTTGAGTGCTCACCACTAAGGGAGTCCAGCAAAAAGTTCGAAAAAAATGTTTATGATCATAAATAAGGTTGACATAAAGCCGCCCACGCGCGTCTTATTAACGCGTCTGTCCGTTTGTCCGTTCGTTACCTCTATTGTGGCGCTGAATGCGAGATTAGCCACACCGACACTCGTGATTGACTATTTAAACTTCGAATTCTGTGAGTGACGCATTTCTGAACGGAGCGAGAGGCCTATCTTGTCTATTGTATGATCAGAGTCGGACGTATTCGCTTTAGGTATTTGAGTTTTGTATAATCTGTGCGAGTGCCCGCCTTCAGATTTATGTTAAGTGTGTTACGTCTGTCTTATAAATAAGATTGTTTCGTCAGCTAACATTTGTAAGTCAAATACTGTTTTTATTTTTAATCGCAATACTCTAACGCCGACGTGTCATCGTCGTTAACGCCGACAAATGGTTGGCTGAAGTGAATTTTTCATTTCGTCTAAATGCTTTATCAAGATTTACAGATGGTGCGGGATCACGTGAATTGGGCGCGCGTCGGTGGCTGCCACCGGCGGGACTCGTTCTTGGCAATAATTTGGTCATCGCCCCGGCCGATGTGACCGACCACACCGCGCCGACGAAAACAACCCACGGACTTTTAAACCAAATAAATCAATAGATACAACTCGAGGTCCCGAGCAACACTAATCTAAGAGATAAGCCTCACTAATTACCACTAACGGCCGACTATTCATCTCGCAGCGGCCATATTTCTAAAAAATGTCAACGAAGAAAAGCGCGCGCTAAATAGCCTAGTAACGGACCGTCGTGATTCCAATTTCAAACCTCGTTATCGCTGCCCAAAAAAGACGAAACTGAACGAGATATCAAAAAAGGATTCGGAAAAAATTCCAAAAACAAGTTTTTAAAAATGGAACGTTCGATTCGTACGTAGATCAGGGCGCGCTAGCGGCCAGCACTCGACGCGCATTGTTCCAGCCCTTCGTACGGAATCGTCGAGTCACGTTACTTCAATTAATATTATTTAATCTGTATCTAGATCCCGTCGGCGTGTTAGAGGAATTATATCGTTTCGGGAGTCACTGCAGTAGGATTTGTCGATCGCGCGATAAACTAGTAGTGTTTGATCAGCGAAAGAAATAGCGTGACATGAATATGCGAGTAGGAAACATATTTCGATATGAGCGTCCAAATAACTGTCGCCAGACGGGATCGCGTTGATTTACGACACGGCGTTTGATGGTATATAGTATTTTGACTTGAACGGGCGCTTGTCAATCAGTAATTCACGGGGTGTACGCGTAAAAAGGATGTCAGTCGTTCGACCAACAATAAACCCTCAAATTAGCGATCGCGCGAATTACCGTTGAATCTAAAGTGCGCAATTAACGCACGTCTACAAAGAGCCAATTCGAAAATGAACAGCGATATTCAAATTGAAAATGAAACGCGCAGCGAATAAAACAATGAGGAGCGGGTACCTGCCCTCGGGTGCTCGGCTCTGCTCGGTATGCGCGCCGAGCGGCCGAGCATCTAGAGCGCAGTCGGCCGCGCTCAGCCCGCCGCGAATCCCAATTCAAAAATGGAATCGAACAGCGAAATTTAAATAACAAATTAGTGGGTGCGTTTATAAAGCGCGTTGGCCATCAGACTGATTCGAATTGAGTTTGATGTCGGAATTATGTTAAGAGTTTACATCTGATAATCCGCGAATAGAACATTGTAAATAATCTGACTCGTCACTGTTTAAAATCTCATACAACGAAAATGGTTTTTGCCTTCTCCTTTAAACAACTAAAAAATCTGTTTATGATTAACTATTTCTTACGCTTTTCTACAATAGGTACGTTCATTATAATTATTGAAAATATTTATTTACAAGCTAAGACAGCTCGGCTTCAAAACAATCACACTAGCATAGCGCTATCTGACATTTTAAATTGAACACTAAAACAAGAAATAAAGCAAGACGCGGCATAAAAACGTACATTACACCACATTAACTTAATCTCTGATGTCTCCGATCATTTCCTTACGTCCATTAAAAACAAACCCAATATATTCGATATTCGAATACTAATCTACGCCCACAAATAAAAATGCAGTGACGTATCTATGGACAACATTACGATCCGACCTCCAAAATAAAATAACTATTTTTCTAATCGACATTAAAATAGTAATGTCCTCTAACCAGTCGCTCCGGTTTTTTTAATTTTTATTATAATAATATATCATTTTGTCGTATACAGAGTTATATAATTCATCAATGATTATTTATATGGTCAAAGCGAGGCTCTTGACCGTTTTATATTTAAATTTTAAATGATAATTCTCGTGTTCTTTTTTTTATGGAAACCGCATTTTGTAATTGCGTTTTTTTAATGTGGAAAATATTCTCGGTATGATTACCTACCTGCTTGGATATTTTATTATTCAAAAAATTAAAACTGGACTGAGTGTACAGACATGTAAGTATGTCTGGGACATAGCTACATGTATGTACATAATAAGTATACAGGAATGTTTCTGTAGAATTATAGGAAAACAGGATCTGACGCAAAATATTTTCGACTCGACAATTTATTTTAATTACATAGTGATGATAAGTACCTCGCAATAGTATCTACCTACCTTTAAACTAGTCTTCCTAGTATTTAATTAAAGACTAAAATAGGTGCATAACTGTGTTAAATAATATTCTTACTGTCTGTTGCAGATCTAATTATTACTTTTGTATCAAATATTAAGTTGAATTTCAAAAACCTACTAACTCCTACTATTTTTTTTAACTAGGTAATCACCCTAACAAGCAAGAAAAATGTGTTACATTCTGATACAGATTATAAAATAAATCACAAAAAACTTTGCAATTAGAAACGAAAGTGTGGCTTGTAATAGTTCACTTTACCAGTAAGCCGCAATGAAAAAGTGATTTTGGACACACAAAACTAGATAATCGGTGCAACATTATTAATGAAAAAATAATAGTACCATTGAAGCCGATAAACGCAATCGTAAGTGGTAACACTCAATTATTTTTTATTATCTATACCACTTCCATGTAACTCTTTGCCGCGTTTCACAACGTTGCCAGCGTTTAAAACTAAAAAATACAGCAATGTTGCCACGTTATCTTATTCCTACTTCGTTGGCGGGACATTTTTCAACACTTTAAACATAAAATAGACCGTTTTTTTATCGCGTAATGTGAACAGAATTACCTATACAATACTGGTGTTATCTTTACAGTTGAAATAAGTGCCAATAATAAGTTTTAATGTTTAAGGAACGGCTGAAATGCTCGTAGATTGGCGCCGAAATAAAATGGAAAACAATAACACGACATACAAAATATATTGCCTCTTATATACATTAATAAATCTTTTAATAGAATTGTTATCCAATATACAGAATAATAAGTAATAAATATTTTTGTATTGCTTGCAAACATTGGATATTTTTTGGCTATTATTCCGTTAACCTATAAATTTTCCGAGAGTTATATATAAAGAGCAGCTGATTGGTAACTTCATTCCACAAAGGGTAAGTAATTATTTAATATTCATTAGTTTTAAACAACAAACTATGCCTATCAGCTGTAAGTTTTTCAACTACACGATCTAAATAAAAGTTCGATTATGTAGAGTCACTTTGTGAAAAGTAATGCGGCGATAGGTACTTCTTACAACCAATTCTTAGGTACATAACTATTTATTACATCGGGTGTTGTATATTCTTAAGTACAGGGATGTAGTCTGCATACAAACAAACAGAAATAACGATTTTAATGCGACAGTTGTGACTTTCCAATATAGGTTATACATCCCGTTTCAAATTCTAAATTCCTCCATTACAATTTTTTTTTCCTAAACAGTTTCTCAATGTATATAGGAGTCAATAACTACTACATATTTATGATGTAGACTAGTCGATACCTGTGGTTCCGCCCGCGTTGTCGGTTATATCGCAATTTTCAACATACATACTTATATGCTCACGCCTTTTTCCCTCCGGGGTAGGCAGAGACAACAGACCGTCATCTGCTTCTGTCCTGACATACTTCACGCGCTTCCTCTACTGTCATTAAGCCCTTCATCCAAGCCCGCCGGTATCGAGTGCTTTTGACCTAGCCTTTTTGAAATAACTCTACAATTTGGTCAATGTATACTCTGCGAGGTCGACCCCGGCTTGCCTGCCCACTTACATGTGCCTTACATATTTGGTGTGTCATTCGCTCTACATACCCAAACCACCTTAGCATACCCTTTTCAATCATTCTCGTATATCCGTATTCCTCTTCCTATCCACTAACCTAACTCCACATATACTCCGCAAAGAACGCAATTCAACTGCATTCACTCTACTTTCATGCTTTATCTGCCATCAATATATGCCTCCTATATACTTCAGAATAATATAAATGGGATATTGGAATGATCGACGGTCTTATGCCGACGGTTAATATTTGGCCCCATAGGTTCGTAACCGTCGGCCACTAACGACGCAGTTCTGTTTCTAACCAATACCTATCGATATATTATCGGATTGATTTTAATATGAGCTGGAATTGCACAAATTGTTAGCCCTAAGCCCTTTCTACCAACGAACGACTAGCCGCATTACAGCAACATGCTACCATGTTGGATATTCCACTCATACGCACGAAACGTTTTGCCGACACATTCATTATGCACACAGTTAGGTAGTGGAATTACCTGCTTGAGTCTGTGTTTACGGAAACCTCCTGAGGATCTTCAAGTCTTGAGTAAGGTACTATTATTAAAAATAGGTGGGATCGTAGACCACATCATTGTGTAGGTACTAAAAGGTGAGATAGATATCAAACAAAGTCTATATGTAAATTGAAACTATATTTTTATCACGAAAATAGGCAATTAACTACCTTGAAGAATGGATAGAAACTGTAATTGGTATAAATGCACTGCTTGGGATGAGAAATATAATAAAAATTATGTTATTTGCTTATTTCTTCAATTTGAAAAAAAAACAGATAATTCAAATTTGAATAGATTAGAAGACAACTCCTTTATTATACTAAGGAATAATATACCTACATTGGATATTAAGATGATCTGACAGTTCGATCTTATGCCGACGGTCCAATTTGGCCCAGTTGCGCATCTGTACTTTATTAACCAATTCCTTAAAAAGCGAAGAAAATTGCCTGAGAGTTGTAAGGAATGTTGGAAGGATTATAAAGGAATAGATTCGCAGGGAATTAGAAATTTCGGTAGCCCGTGTTCCTAACCTCATATTAAATTGAACGCAGACGGACGAACAGAAGGAAAAATACTGTTTTGCGTAATAAAACTATAGCGATGTCTCTTTGAGCCTATCAGAATAGTAGGAAACTTATAAGACAACTTTATTAGATGCATTAACGTTACTTACAACATTAAACAACTCTAGCATACGTTAGGTAGGCATTATACTATTATGTGTCTCATAAATGCATCAAAAGGATGTCCAGTCCAGCATGTGCTAGGCGGACGGACCTCGGCGCTGATTTTCAACAGGAACCCGTGTGTAAGTGTATGATATTATTAGTAAAAAATCAATAATATGGTGATTTTAATTATTCGAATACCTACTCTATCTACAATATTAGGTATGTTGTTACTATACTGCATAAATATTTCGAGTTTAATTACAAAAGTTTACTGATATTTGCCAAATTTTTTATGAGTCGTAACTTCTTTAACATCCCTGCGTGCGTTGGTAGATTGGTCAACAGATAACATAAAATATTTATTTTTTATTTTACCGCTTTTATTGCGTTTAAAATGGCCGTTTGAGTATTTCTTTCGACTGGCGAGATACTTGAGTGCATTTTTCTTTTTTCGTATTACGTTTTGTATTACAAACGGCGGAAATTTATTTTTTTCAACATTAAATTAATTGCTGTATACGTTTAAGTATGAAATCTCTTCGAATCTTTTATTTACTTAATCTTCCAAGTAGAAACACAACAAAAACAGCTGATTGGATATCTACTTATAATAAACTATTATAATCTGTGTAAAATGGCAATAATCTATGGCCATGTCAATTACTTGTCTGTGACGTGACCCGTCATTCAAGCGAGACCACCTATAGAATATTTAATAACAATAATTTATTGCTTTTCACATTTTTAACATGTTAGGGATTTTTTATTAATCATATCATGTAGATAGACGCAGATACACACATTGCAGTACAAATAAGTCAATATGGTGTATCCAGTACACATGTTATCAGGTTATTTAGTGGGCCACTGTCGAAAAGCACCATTATCACTGATTATGAGTTTAGTATTAGGAGACAAATTGATATTCTTATCGCTATATCGTAAAATTTACGGTACTCGCCACAATTGACCGACAAGTCTTCTGCAAATATCATTAAAGTCCAACCCGTGAATTAATTTTTTATAAGGACTGAGCGGGACTTGCCTGTATCAGGTTTAATTAAATTTTATATAACCTATTTCTATTCGTTAGATAATAATCAAAAATAAAAAGTAATATGCTAAGCACATTACTACATTTATATTTCATGAAGGAAAGATTTTTTTGTATTTAGTTTAATTTAAACTGCTCATTAAAAGGACTGTGTTAGATTAAAAAATGTATTTTCACTTGAATATAAAGATATACGAATGATTAATACAATGAGTATAAAATTAACATAGACAAAAAATCTAGACAAAGTATTATAATTGCAGTGTAGATTTAATTAGTTCGGTTATCTCTGCTGTTGGTGATTTTATCAAATAGTGGGAACAAAAAACAGTGCTGATCTTAAAAATAAATATGCAGAATTACTCGAATCTACACAGGTTTATTAAGATAATGTATTTTAGTAACATGTTAATTACACTTTAATCAATTTTTAATGATTTTTTTGGTTTTATGCTGGATTCTCAGTGGGAATCAGATTTTATTTATTAGATTTTTACGTACCATTATATATCCTACTTGTGTTAACGCCTTATCGTGTTACTATTACAGCTAATGTATATGTACTAAAATTTATGTAAGTACATTTCGATCATATTTATTTATAACTAGCAGATGCTTGCTGCTCCGCCCGCACGGAAATTTGTTATGTATTTTTCGTCATAATCTCCGGTTCTACTTAATCAATTGCAATGGAACTTACAGCAGATTTTAAGTACAACTAAGATCATTAGAATAAAAATATAGTATCGAAATCCGTTCAGTTGTTTTAGTGACAATTTTGAAAAAATAGACAAGAATCGGAGAGAAAACGATTTTTGTGTTTAAAATCGTTTACCTAACATAACCCGTGTATTTTTTAAATATCTCCAGAGCATAGGCACAACTAATTATTTATTATTGTATTAATAAATCATAAATTAATATGCAATTAACGAGAACCTTCTAAAGTCAGAACTATTGCTGACATAGGCAGATTATCCGCAGCCGCATCATGATATACCTACTTTATCCTTTCTGAGGGCATTTATTATACAGTTTATTTTTATTAGGTACTTTAGGTAAGTACATACATATGGATAAAAAAATGATTACATCGTTCATAATTTTAAATGATTTCATAATTATATATTTACATTTATTTGGAGTGAAATTAGTACTATTTACATATATTGTGCAAAATATGTAATTTGTGGGCCTATTTAATATAAAAGTTAAAAATGCTGAACCAATTTACATTTTAATTTCGTATCAAACGAACCTTATAAGTACCTTCTAGAATATCTCGACCTCTATATTAATGGTAATCACATACTAACTGTAAACTGGGCTAACGCAAAAGTTATGCCATTATGTGATATAATATACCACAAGTATTACATAAATAATACCTACACGACAATATGGCGCCTTGTCAGTTAAGTATGGTGAACTAAATACTTTAACCAACAGCTTAATTAATTTTTGTAGCTTTAAGAGCAGTTTTTTTAAATAAATTTTTATACTAATTCTACATGTTTTGTACTTTAAATTACGTATATCGTTATACGCATATGTAGATATAAACTGTAGTTAATCAAATAATTAACATTTGTTAATTACTTACAACTAAGTGTACTTTTATTGCTATGTGTGGAGATAGTTATTGAAGTAAGCTTGGTATCTACATTTTATACTTTAAATTGGCCATCTCCATATTATTTAGATATAAATTATAATTAACCTTACAATCAACATTTTTTGTAACACCTTGCTACCTAGATATTATGCACCTAGCATTTCAATTTATTATTAAATTCTATAACACACTGGAGACGACCATATAACAGTTAAAATAGAAATTACGTATTTATGGTGCGAAATTTCCAAGAAAGTTATTTTTAAATAAAAGCAAAACGGTAAGTAGGTATAATATTTTTAAAAGAGTAATAAGTATTTACATCAATCTAGGTATGTTTACTACTTATACCTAACTCTTTTTAATTATACGTTTATCTGTTTGAATACATAATAGGTATGAATTATTTATAATGTAGCTGCAAAGTAAAGAAACAGAACGCTAACGACCGACGGGAATTAAAACAATGCGTTTGTTTTTTTATTTGCAATTAGATATTTGCAATTGTAACAAATAGGTACTCTTCCTATTTCAATATACACCTACTGTTTTACTAATTAGCCCTAGAAAGTTTAATAATTACTAGTTTACAACACTACTTTATTGCAAGTTGCAAGGCGCTATACCTACCTAAGTTATTGGAGTTTGATAAATCTTCATTCATAGATATTAATTCCACCAAATATCTACACTTTAATTTAATAATTAGGTACCTACATTGATTTATCACATACCTAAATATAGTTGCATAGTTTAACTACAGGTTTTTGTTCTGATAGTTCTCTTGACACTTTAATGGGTTTAAAGTTATTTATGTTTACTATTTAATAATACCGTTTCGTAACAAAGAAGGATTAAAACTTTTATGTTGCCTACACCAAAAACAATACAACCCTAAATCTTTAGAAAGTTGTCCCCACGAATTCCGTTAGGGGCATCGCTGTGGTGCGTACCAAAAAAGTTTTTCTTTTCATTGTCAATTGAATTTTATTGTCGGTTTCTGAGATACTCTTTTGTGTCAAACTGTGCGTTTAAAGCCGCTTGTAACTCCACAGATTTCACTGTGTCCCGTCCCCATCGCCCGTAAGAGAGCATTCACAATAGACTCCCCGCTGCACGCCATTCTATCCCATTTATTGTCCCGATTACCAAGCTGCTATTCCATCAGGTGTCCAAAATATGGAAACGTATTCATTTATTCACAATTGGATTTATTTTTGTGTCCGTGCCTACATTTCAGACAGACGTTACTGGCCACTGTAGCGTAAACTGAGTAGGTAGGTATTATGATTAACAACTCAATCATGTGCGGTTAAAATTGTATTTAGTGCTAGATACCATCATGATTACATTATCACGATGTGTTTCACGATCATAATGCATTCATTTCGTTTTCATTATCACCGGTTATGCGCCGATGGTTGTTAGAATGTGTTTCAAACTCACATTATATATTCCGAACGCATTTTACTAGTTATTACAACTTCCCTGCTGTTGTAACACGACTAATGTGTCGTTACAAACCTCTAACCATCTTTGTCATATGTCTCAATTGTGATTTGACTCCGTTCAGTCCTATATCTCCTATCACTCTTATAACACTTAGTAAGTTGAGATTGATATCCACGTTCATCACGTTTTTTGACACTAATTACTAGCATAGGTGCGTTATCAAATTACTCAATGATAATCTCTACATTTATCGTTTATTCCATTGACTGTACTGCAGAGGTAGCTGTCACATGTGACGTATGAGTATATCATGTTGTTTGTGTACTGATAAACAGTGTACATACCCTAGGCTGAGCCATGAAAGCTCGGCCCGAGCCCGGGTGCAAGGCTCCGCTGGCCACCACGAACGTTTTTCGTCACGGGCCCAACCTAACACAACACACAAGCACGTGAACACATACACATCAATTATTTGACACCGTCACAGCGGCCCGCTAGCTCACTAGTGTCATAATGCACTCGCGACGGATGTTAACTAGAGGTTTTGTATGGTTCGATCACGGGACGCGGCGTGGCCGAGCGAGGCGCGGGGAAGCGGGAGGCCCGGCGCGCTCGGCAGTCTGGCGGACACTGGCGCGGCACGAGCGAGCAGGGCCGACGCCGGGGCGTGGCGCTCTGCCCACTCAGGGCGCGCCAATCGGAAGCGGCGCCGGGCGCGCCGGGCGCCTCCCGCCGCGTCGTGGTGTGCGTGAGCACCGCCAGCTCGCCAGCAGCATCAGCGCGATGCTGCGCCGCGCCGCGCCACACCGCTCCGCGCCGCGCCACTCCGCGCGCGCACCGTCTCACACACGGTCGTGCCAGTTTTTTTCTACGGTTCTTGCCGCAATTACATGAGAGTTTTCCTATGTTCGGATTTTCTGTTCTGTACCTAATCAAAATTACTGAGTTCCTCTCGCACGGAACACATCGTGAGTTACTGCTTGTTCAACGGCCCATGCTCGCTTGTATGTTTAGAGCACGCCAATACGATGAAATGGATTTTTATTTTTAGGTATAAACAACATTTAACTTAATATTATTCAAAGAATTCATTAGTTAGATACGATTTACAGAATTAAAGGCGAATAAATAAGATATTTTCTTATAATAAACTAATAACAAGTGTCGTTAGAAGGTTGCACGCATGCGCGTAGTAGCTTCGCCGTAGGTAAAAGTGTTTAATGTGAAAACTTTGTGATGGCGACACTCAACCGCGACCATTCATCGTTTAGATTCAATCTCAGTACCTATTTGACAACTTTAATATGACTATACTAGGTAGATACACCCATTAAAAAAATATCATACCTGTGTTAGTAGGTATTTGTCTAAAGGATCCTAATTTGTAGATAGATAAATAACAATAATAAATGAAAATAAAGAAATGACATAAAATGTTACAAAAAATGACAACTGCCGTAAAGGGTCACGCTATCGTGACGCACATTAATAGACCAAAAACTGCTAAACATGTCTACGGCCAATCAGTTGCAATAAAACTGTTCTACTTCTATCCATAGATAGTAGGTACCTACCCTTAGATACTTATGCATATTTTAATTGGAGTGAAACAAAGCTTTTTTTTATGTAAGTATACCTACTTAAGAAACTATTCAGATGTTAAGTTATTGAAGAATTCCTTTTAAGGGTAAGTATATCTACCCGACCTCACACCTCGGCGCCAGAAGACCCTATACGGTGTGCGGTTTTAGTTAGCAACAGTACGATATAACCTGCCCTGCTGACCGTGAGGGAGGTATCCATGAGGATTTCCACACGAAAAAAAGGGTATAGGTAGGTACCCACCCGCAGAGAGGAGCAATACAAAAGGACGAAACAGCCTGAAAGAGCATTTGATGATTCCATTGTAATACGAGTTCCATCAGTGTATATCCTGAGACTTTTTCTTTAGCTTACCATCAGGCGAGGTGAAGTCATATTGACGTGGTCAAAAAGTACCAATCTCCATTATATCCTAAGTCTTCTAAACTTGGCAGGTCTTTTTTTTAACCTATTTAGGTGGCAGACAAGCGCACGGCCTACCTGATGGGAAGCAGTGACCGTGGTCTATTGGACGTGTGCAACACCAGGAGCGTTAGGTATACCTAAAGGTTGTTTACCTGCAGGTCACACATCACAAAGCCGGTGTCGTTCTAACATGCAAATTGCATTCAATCTTCTTAATATATATAAATCTCGTGTCACAATGTTTGTCCTCAATGGACTCCTAAACCACTTAACCGATTATAATAAAATTCGTACACCATGTGCAGTTCGATCCAACTTGAGAGATAGGATAGTTTTTGAAACGGATTTCGACATCCACGCGGGCGGAGCCGCGGGCAACAGCTAGTTATACATAAATTTTAGCGAGTTTTATCACAATTTATTTATATTAATGTTATTTTATATTTAGGTATACCTAATATTCTTAAAGTCACGAATAAATTGGTTGCTTCTACCTGAAAGTGTAGGTACCTTATTTTGTGACATACCTATAAGGTTTTTCGAATCCTGCAAAAAACCGATCCGATGATAATAAGATCCGGCAAATCGTGGCTCTTGTGTTTTTTTTATACTACTTAGGTGGCAGACAAGCACACGGCCCACCTGATGGAAGCGGTCACCGTGGCCTATGAACGTGTGCATCACTAAGGGTGTCACACATGCGCTGCCTACCCTGAAGGGAAGGGGGGAGGGCTGGGAAAGGGTGGGGAGGCTAGGAAGGGATGGGAGGAGGAGGGGTAAATTGAGCTCTGGCTACCCTACTTACCGGCGGGAACACAACTCGATGGTTATTACGGCCGCGGTGTCTTGTAGGGCGGAGGTACTACCCCAGTCGGACAGCTCATTTCGGACGGGAGATACCGTCGTGTCCTACCTCCTATAAAAGGTCCTACCTCCGTGTGAAGGTAGGGTTACATAGTTCACCCTTCCAGCTTGTCAGTGTAATGACCAGGGTTGGAACCCGCGAAGTTCTAATCATTTAACTACTGCCGCTTTATTTATAAACAAGCTAATGTCCACGGCTTCACCAGCGGAGAGTTCTGATCCTGTTCATGCAACCCATGCCAACCTATTCTAAAGATAACTGTAGGTGAATGTTAATCCAGATTTTAATCTATCTCTGTAATAAATTTCAGATCCGTTCAGTCGTTTAAGCGTATTTGAGTAGCAAACATTTTCACAAACTTTTAATCGGAAGTAAGATTCCGTAATTTTTACAGTAGCCCACAGAAGTTGCTGAACACTAATATAATTACTTATTATCTTTACATCGAAACGCTGATATTTTTGACGCTGATTGACTGCACCCCGCCTGATGGTAAGCTGAGGTAGAGTCCAAGAAGTAGTTGTCACCATTCCTAGGAGATATATGCATGAAACGCTTTGCCAACACGTTCATTATGCGTAGGTACAGCTAAGGAGTGAAATTGCCTGCCTGAGTCTATGTTTCCGGAAAGCTATAATCTTCAAGTTACAAGTGAATCACTTACCATCAGGTGAGATAAAGGTCAAATGTAAGCCATCTTGTGTAAAGAAAATATTTTTATTATCTTCAGAGTACTAATTCTGTCTGTATTTCCGGAAAGCTACAAACCTAGAAGTCTTCAAGTCTAGAGTGAACAGGTTACTTCTAGGCAAGCGTGCTCCACCGTCGACCACATCATCACTTACCAACAGGTGAGATTGTGGTCAAACGCTAGCCTATTACCAATAAAAAAATTCAACATTTTATCAATCTTCGTTCTTATAACAGAGTTTTAAACCTAAGATGGTCGGTAACTTGGAATGTGTTAAGTTAATACTGTTAGCAAATATACCTACTGTCAAAACAAGCGACAATAGTATTCTATTCGCACACGAACCAAGATAAGTCAGAGGTGCATGACCGGGGAATGAACTTGAACCGTCGGAGTGACATGCTAATAGTTACTTTTCATATCATAATTTTTTTATTCATACCGTATAGTAATTCTTAGCACTGGATAAGGATTTGTCGACGACCTCAAATAATTGGGACAACGGTGGATGAAAATTTTCTTAAAGTGTAACCTCAAATTAGATAAGAATTTCTTTTAGGCTGGACAATGATCTCCCTGCTGTGGTTTTCTCTGGCGACTACAATATGGGGTTATTGAAGAAGGGCATTAGAAGGTTTTTACAAGGTCGGAAGCGCGAGTGTGACACCCCTGGTGTTGCACACGTCCATAAGCCACGGTGACCGCTTCCCATCAGGTGGACCGTGTGTTTGTCTGCCACCTAAATTGTATAAAAAAGGAAGAACAGTATACCATTAGCTACGCATATTCTACTAAACCCTGAACGACTTAAGAATATTATTTAATCATTGACTAGACGCTATATTTCCGCTGCCTAAGGTAATATTATAACTATAATATTAGATACCTATTTATTTCCTTTTAAGAACGCCATTTTAATCATCTAAAAAACCTTAAATTTATGGTTATGTATCTAATAAAAACTCAATCATAAATGTTCTGTTCGGTGCAGTCGTAAAGCCGCTTATAAGTGCTTCATACATACCTATATTCACGCTTTTCTCCCGCAGGGGTAAGTAGAGTGAACAGCTTGCCATACTGCTTCTTTCCTTACACACTTCATGAAACTTTGACAAAAAATTTTGCCCGAACAATTTGATATGGTGAATCGTTGAAACGAAAGATAACTCATCTTTCTTTTCAACGTTGGTTTAACAGCAATTTTCATCTATTTTCTTTATCAGGCAGACACGAAGTCGATCAGCAGTTCCGTTATGCCGGGTATCGTCCAGGAGGATGTAGTAAGCCTCCTTAAGAGCGATACCTATACTCGGGCCCTCTCCGTAAGTAGCGGCATTGCCAAAACCAATAACTAGAGAAGAAGTTCCGTTAAGTTTTAACTTTCGCGTTCCATGATATACTAAAATGTTAACGGAAATTAACGCGATCATGGTATAGGTATATACATACCTTTGGAATGCCTGACGTTTCGACCAGGTTACACCGGCCGTGGTCACAGGCTGACTGTCTCAGCTGTGCACGCCCTCCGTCGTCGAGTCCGCGAGGTAGCAGGTTCTTCATACACCCGCACATTTTAGACATTTTTATTATTTTTGTTTTTCCATGTACCGTCACATACCATACTCACAGGGCCCCTATTATCTAAGCAAACGACTCGGTGTCTATCTATACCATGATCCCGTTAATTCCGGTTAACATTTCAGTATAAGTTCCGTTATGCCCTAATACCTCCCACCCACAACTGTAAGTAGAATTCTAAGTATAATAAACCTTTGTAAACCTAAGATTAACTTCATTACACAAGTGTGGCAAAAACCTTCATTCGTTGAATACCACAAGAGGCTATTAATTTGATGCAATTTTACACCTGTAATAGATTTTAACTTGATCTTGAAAACATCCCATGTTTTTGTAACCATTTAGAAAAACAACCTCAACAACAATGTATTGGAGAACGGTTTTTATTGGGTAGAAAAACGTACAGATAACCTCAAAAGAAGCTGTATACTTACGTACAAGTTTTTTTATACAAGGGTCCGGTTCAGTGTCTTTCAATTTTTTTTTATTTCGGATATATCATCATGACTTCACCTCGCCTGATGGAGAGCTAAAGCCAAAGTCTCAGGATGGGGGTCACCACTACATACCTACACCGATAGTGCTACAGTGGTGGCCCTCAGCTTGACGGCCTCATCAAATGCTTTTTCACGCCTTGCTTAAAGGACAATCACAACATATACGTTTTCATGGCGTTATTTAATCTTCAAATCTTACTTATAAGTATTAAAGACAAAAGTTTGTGAGTATGTTTGGATGTATTAGATGTATGTATGTTAATCTTCCACGCAAAAATAATTGAACGGATTTATGCCTGAAATTTGGAGTATGGATAGATTTATCGTCTGAAATAAGACAAAAGTTACTCTTTGGAATAGGTGCCCATTGGAAACTGGAACAGAATTCCACGCAGGCGAAGCTGCGGACAAAATCTTATACTTAATTAGGTACTTATAATTATATTTCGCATTAATTTCCAGGACGTTTTGGAGAAAGGTCAGGTTAAGAGTACCCGCACCCGGCGTGCGCGTATCAAAACAATTATAAAAGTTGAAGAAGCGAAAGGAGTATGCTAAGATCGTAGCAAGTGGAAAGATGTTGTCTCTACCTACCCCAATGGGAAAACGGCGTGATTTGTATGCATGTGTTTATTAATTTCCAATTAGATTTTGAAATTTAAATTTTATAAGTATTCATAAATCACACGGTTTTAAAACGCAATTTTGCTGAATCGAACCCTTGTTAGCAAAGGTTTTTGTACAAAAGTGGTTTGCTAATAAGAACTTGTTAACCTACTTTTATTACTGACCGTATTAAACTGGCTTGCTTATCTAAAAAGTGTAATTTCTGCTTACCTCATTATTAAGTAATGGAGCGTAACATGCGTTTCTATTAAAAAAAATAATCTTCAATATAAATTCATATACAAGGTGGAGATTTCTTATAAGTAAATCAATTTACAATAATACACGATGATTTTATACCACTTAGGTGGCAGACAAGCACAGGGCCCACCTGATGGGAAGCGGTCAACAGCATGAGCGTCACACTCGCACTACCGACCCTGAAAAACCTTCTAATGCTCTTTGAAGAATGTGTTTAAGTAGAATGAAGAATATCATCATCATTATACTGTTAGACCCCATCCAATGCTTGTACTTTAAAGCCAAAGGGTCCGTTCCCTTAACTCTTTCTCTTGATTTGGATTATCTTGACTTTTGGAGGAGTGACTGCTTCTAACTACCCAACTCTGAGTGGAACTGTTCCTTGAAGGGTTTGATAGAACTCAAGATGAAATGAATACGTTTAGCTGCAACCACTGTTTGCCAAGGAATAGACATTGAAAGTTAGTACGGGCAGTCCCTCAGTTTAAAAAAGACTCACGCGGGCGGAGCCGTGCGGGTAAGCTAGTATTATAAAAAAGAACTGCACCTTTTAAAGTAGTTAGTATTAAAAAAATAGTTTTCACTTATACTTTAGGTACGTGAAGCCAATTTCGTTGACTTTTTAAAACCACTTCACCGATTAAAAAGTCATAATATTCAAAGTGGTACGATTTTCTCACTCCCTTAAAACTTTCGCGAAAATGTATATTAACGGTGCTTGCCCACGAAACACTGCTTACACTGCAAACTACACCTCAAAAGTATTAGAAATAGGGTTTATTTTCTTTTGTCTTGTTCCTGCCCATTACTCTGTCGGGGTCCCGAAGGCGGGGCGTGGTGATACACCTGACGTGCAATCGCATGCAATAATTACAGCACTGTGGAAACATATTGACTTTTCTATACATTTAAAGCGAATTATACTAATTTATGTACCTACTTATTTTTGACGCAATAATGAGCTAAAAGGTACCATTTTTATTTAAAAAAATGTTTTTTGTAAATTTTATTAAATGTGAAACATTGAAACCATTGGTATAAAAAAAGTATATTAGTATGTGAATCCGTACTCTAGAACCCATAACACAAGCTATTAATTATGCTTACCATGTATTGTGTCTAGTGACAAAAGTTGTAGTTGGAGCCCACAAAAGTCCAACCAGTCTAACTTGTAACTTCGATATCGCCATTGGTCATAATGACCATTGGTTGTGGAGGTCAGATGGCAGTCGCTCCACGGAAAATATCGAAGTTCAGCCGCATCACAGTTAGGCTGGAAAGCCGACCCAAACTGAGTTGGGTAAAAGGTTTAGAGAATGATGATGATGATGATGTATTGTATCCAGTGAGCGCTTTATGGAATATACTAGAATATTGTGTATTTAAAATATATGTAAAGGGTTTTATTAAAGGAAATAAAATTATGACAAAATCAAAAACTGTTTTCTTGACATATTTTCCTTTTGACAGAACTCTTTACTTAGCTTTCCATAGTTTAACTGTGTACCAAGTCCATCGCATGGTATACAATATGCCTGCTTACTTATTTCTTTTCTCAGTTTAATTTTATGTACTGATAAAGTCTTTTCTTTGCCGCACCATCAAAACCAGGAATTCTTTACAAGCTCACGTGTTTCCTTCCTCCTACAGTCCCGGAGGACTTTAAGCGGGGCGTGATAAAGCATTTGATGAGGCCGTCAAGCTGAGGACCACCATTATAGCACTATCGGTGTATGTAGTGGTGATTCCCATTCCAGAGACTTTACCTTTAGCTTATCATCAGACGAGGTTTGACGGCCTCATCAAATGCTTTATCACGCCCCGCTTAAAGACTATAGGAGGAACGAAACACATGCGCTGGTAAAGAATTCCAAGTCTTTATGGTGCGTCAAAGAAAAGAGGCACCGAACAGCTTGGTTTTGATAAACCTGGTTACACTATGTGAGGGTGATACCTCAGTCTAGCACGTATAGTTTTATATAGGGAAGGAGAGGGAACAGCAGTGATTTACTTTACACAAAATACTGAAAGTAAATAATTCATCATTTTAATTACTATGATAGCAGCCTGCGTCTTTGAATGAATTAACATACCTACTTATATTAGGTATAGTTACATATCTGCATTTATTTATTAACTATCTTAACAAATATCTCTAATTGCTCAGTAATTAGTCATCATAAATCATTTACGAATAAATGATTGCACTGACTCTACACGTTTCAAAAGTCCACTGAACATACTACTAGCGCCATCTGTGGTGGAGTAGCGGAACTAGTAACGTTGTAGTAAGTTAGTAAAACGTCTGATTTTGTTTTAATTTAGCTGACTCATAGCTGAAATTATAATACATGTTATTTATAATTATTTAATAAAATAATAATACATAACATGCACAATAAAATAAAAAATAATAAATTGCGAATTAGTCTCTATAAAATTGGAACATAGGGTCATACAGTCTGTGTCAAGCATAGTTTTTTTTTTTTTATACTACGTAGGTGGCAGACAAGCACACGGCCCACCTGATGGGAAGCAGTCACCGTGGCCTATGGACGTGTGCAACACCAGGGGCATCACACTCGCGTTGCCGACCCTGCAAACACCTTGTAATGCTTCTTGAAGAATCTCATATTGTAGACGCTAGGGAAAAATATGAATAAAAATGTATAAAACATTTTAGCTTTAATTTAGAAGTAGCTCAAAGAGGACATTTATTAGTAAAACAGCATTTCTGTTAAGAATTAGCTTTAAAATCTAAAAAATAATCAGCAACTTTTGACTCTACATTAATTTCATATTAGGAGTATTAAGACTTTAAGAATATGAAAATGAAAAATTTAAGCAATAAGTATGGTAACTTTGATGATTTAGATCGGCAAAAGTGATCATCCAGGACGGGACTTGAACCCACAACCAGTCCCTTACAGGAGGAATACTCAGACCAATTGAGTTAGACGCTTCCACGTAACTTTCTAGCTAGAGTTAGGTACCCGGAGTTCACTTTGGGTATATTTAATTTATATTCTTTATTTTCAAAATAATGCAACGTAATTTTATCTTTTTGACGTCAAAAACGACTTAATACTAAGTTTACCACCGCTTCCTAGGCGCTAGTGGAGAAGAAACGGCGCAACAAATTCCACTGCTGCATTTTCAGACGTCAGCTTATACATAGATTTTTTAAGACTAAACATGGACGAATGTACATTTTTGTCTCGTGTCAATGTAAATAAAGGTATATAAAAAAACGTTATAATAAAAATTTAACCCAAGGTCTAAAAAGCGCTATCGCTATCGCGCGTCGTGGAATATGAAAAAGATGCTTTTTAGTTACACTTCAAAGCAAAATATACCTACTACTATCGTATGCCCGCGACTTCGTCCGTATGGATGTCGGTTTCGCGTTTTTTAACTATATCTCCGTTTCTACTCAACCGATTGTGATCAAACACAAAAGATTTTAAGTCTGACCAAGACCTTTCAAACAATAAAACCGGATCAAAATCCGTTAACTAGTTTTGACGTCCATCGCGCACAAATAGACAAGATTTCAAAAAAAAATGTTGTGGTAAGAGTCATTTTTTTTAAATAACTCCAATGTACAAACACAGCTACTACAACTTTTACTACAATTTCATTGACATTATTTAATTTGCTACTTATTTCTATTTTCTAATTATGTCTTAACATAACATAACATAAACTCACGCCTATATCCCCGAAGGGGTAGGCAGAGGTGCTAGCACCCACATTTCGCCAGTTTATGTTTAGGTCCCAATGTAATAGGTGGCGAGCCTATTACTATTAACCGGGCACTTATAAACCTGTGATAAATACACACATAACTTCGAAAAGCATCGAAAACTCATTGGTGTGTGCCATGGTGAACCTGGGATCGAACCCGAGACCTCGTCTCTGCAGTCCATTACCCAGACCACTCGGCTACCGCGTGTCTTAAATGAAATGAAATGTTAAAAAGTGTTATGTTGTTAAATTGATCGAATTAAATGATTTACAATTTTATAATAGTATAGATATAGATGAAAATCTCGCTTCAAGGATGCGTACCCGCACGCTAAAACGTAAACTATTTAGCTAAACGCGGCTATTCTCGTAACCAGAACGAGGTTATAGGTGTTGCAGGTTACCAATGAAGTGGTAAGGTGAGCCAGACGTACGAACGACGAACCGCTTATATATAATAGGTAACTAGCTTATTGTTTGGCTACGCCCACGTTGAGTACTGACCCCGGTACTTACCCACACGAGAAGCTGTTCCTAGGTTTGGAGTAGCGATGGTTGCTGAATGGATAAGCACGCGGCTCCTACTTAGAGGTATCGAGTTCGAATCCGACCGGACAGTACCAATGTGAATTTCACTTTGTCGAATTTATATGTGCTAATCACAATATTTACCATCTGCTGACGGTGAAGGAAAATCATCGTGAGATAACCCACATGTCCTAGAAGAAATTCTAAGGACATGTCCGATCCACCAACCCGCATTAGGCCAGCGTGTGTGGATTAAGGTCTAAACCCACTCAGCTCTCTCGTTAGAGGAGAGGAGACACGTGCCCAGCAGTGGGACATAAATGGGTTGCTATCACTTACTTTAACTGCCTCTGTGGCATAGTGATAGTGCATTCGACTGCTACGACGTGGGTTCGATTCCCGCTAAGTGTAAATATTTTTATGTATGAATATGTGCGTTTTTTATATAATTTAGTCCGCCCGATTGACTACACCCCGCCTGATGGTAAACTAAGGTGGAATCCATAAAGTAGTGGTCACCATTTTGAAGGGATGCCTCTAGACCTCTACCTGTTACCTCTATTTGCATTGGTCTGGGTGTTTCTATGTATTATTATGTAGACCGGTATGTATTTACAAAAATTAAGTATATAAGTGTGTTTATCCGCTTTCTAGAATCCATAACACAAGCTAGTTTAACTATGCTCACTTTGGGTCTTACACGTAGAATGTCGTAGAATATTTTATTTATCGGAAATCAAACCCTAGACCCCACGCACGGAAGCCACACTTCTCACCACATTACCCGCTTTAAATATCATAAAATTCTTTAGTAACAGCTCCGAGTATGTGTGTACAACATAACCAGCGGTAGTAAAACGCCATGGGCTGTGGGCTGGTACCCCATAGATACCCCACGGCAACGAACCACCGCCATATGTGAAAACACATGTGCCATGGCCAACTAAACATGGAAAGGGCCCTGCGATCTATACTATTATCTATAAGAGTACACATATTATAAACAGAAAAGATTTGTATTTTTGTATTTTTGTATGTAACAAATAAACTCAAAAACCACTGGACCGATTTCAAAAATTCTTTCCCCTATACAAAGCTACACTATCTGTGAGTAACATCACTACATAGTATAAAACAAAGTCGCCTTTTCTGTCCCTATATCCCTATGTGCGCTTAAATCTTTAAAACTACGCAACGGATTTTGATGCGGTTTTTTCCAATAGATAGAGTGATTCAAGAGGAAGGTTTATATGTATAATACATGCATCATATACTAAGGCTAATTTAATATCAGCATTGCACCCGTGCGAAGCCGGGGCGGGTCGCTAGTAGGCTATAATTTGTTTTCAAAAAATTAAGGAATTCGAAATCCACGCGGGCGGAGCCGCGGGCAACAGCTAGTGATATTATAAGGTGGCTGTGTCTGTACATTGGAGATATTTAAAAAAATACTTGGGTTATGTAATAGAACGATTCTGAAAACAAAAATTTATTGTGTTTGTTGGTTGACGTTCAGTAATTTTTGTGATGGACCCAAAACTACTGAATTCGATAATCATAGTTTTTTTTAATCTGCTCATTTAATGCTGACACAGGCTGACTGGCTCAGCCGTGCACGCCCTCCATCATAAAGTCCGTGAGCCGCTGCACCCGTACATTTTCGACGTTTTTGATATTTTTGTTTCTTCATGTACCGTCACATATAGTGCACGGCATCTAACTTGGCCAGATTTTGGAGTAGTGTGGGCCCCACTACTCCAAAAACTTGCCAAGTTAGATGGTTTATACTATACTTACTTGTGTCTATGCGTCGCATTTTGCCACAAACAAGTATAGTGTACGGCATCTAACTTGGCAAGGATTTGGAGTAGTGGAGCTCACACTACTCCAAAATCTGGCCACGTTAGATGCCGTACACTACCTATATGTCTTGTATATACTTATAACATTATTACATTAATTCCCATTAACATTTTAATAATTAAAATGTTGCTTTAACCCGAAACAATAATAAATTAAAATAAGAAATCCATTTCCATACTTGTCCGCCATATTAAAAATCAAATCTGACAAATGCGTCCGCAGAAAGCCCTAAGTTCAAATCATTATTGTTCTTTTTTCAATTCCACACGAAATGAAACTTTAAAAAGTTATTAATGACTAAGATTTTGAACGTTTTTAATTAAAAACATAAAGTTACACTTCTTTGATTCGTTTTAGTTGTAAATAAACGATATTTCGAGGATAATGGCGGATGACAGAGTTTTAATCCGTCGGTAACCGTTCACAAATAAGAATGACTATAAATTGTACCTAACTTTCGTTCGGAAATTACAATATAGGCCGTAAAGTGTAATCAGTGTTTCTTTATAATCTGTATATGTGAGTCATCCATACCTAATTATTTCATTTATTTGACTATTTTTATCTCCTAAGATTGATCAAGGAAATGACCGGTTAAATATATACAGAGCAGACCAATAGGTGGGTGGAATCACAGAACATTAAAAGACAGTAGAAGTAGTAACTGTATCTAAGTAAATATACAAAGAAATCGTTGTCGCCTAAAAATGCACTCACACAGACTTCTAGAACTTGTCATTTGATTTTTTTATACCACCTATGTGGCAGACAAGCACACGGCCCACCTGATGGGAAGCGGTCACCGTGGCCTATGGACGCGTGCAACACCAGTGGTGTCACACTCGCGCTGGCTAATGCTGGATGCATATATTTTACCTTAAAATTTAGGAAAAATAAACGAATTTTGATGTGTTTTTTTTGTTTAAAAGATCTTAGTCAGACTTAAAATCTTACGTATGTTTGATGAAAATCGGTTGAGTAGAAACGGAGATATACCTAGTTGAAAAAAAAAGCGAAAACGACGACGTCCATGCAGGCGATACAGTGGGCATACGATAGTGGTAGGTTATTTTGTTTTGAACTGTAACTAAAAAGCGTCTTTTTCATATTCTAAGTCATTTTACGCAACGCTCTCCAGACCCAAAGTTAATTCCAGGTGACTTTAGCTAGAAAGTTACGTAACAAAGTAGTGGGCATAAGGCCATGTTGTATATAAACAAATCTTGGTAGGTAGTTAATTTCTTATGAAGTCAGAACAAAATGATCGTCGAAATTAGTTACAGGTGCAGCTAAGTGTGTTAAAAATGAATATCTTGATTGACCTAATTATGAACGATAACGCATCGCCATTTAACTCGTAAATTACCTAATTAAAATTACAAAGCGAATATCTACACCATAACTATGTAAAAGTATTGAAATTTTTGGAATTTTTTAAATAAAATATACTTAAAAGAAATTTACAAAAATTTTGATCGATTTTGAAAAGAATTTTGATTTTTATCACGTGTACTAGAAAAAGGTCAGGTGTTTTTACTTAGCGCCACACGTGTAATTCTTATCGGGAAGCCATTAAATTAATACTTATTAGTAGCTAAGTATACACGTCCGCTTTTATGGAACGCTCGTTGATAAGTGAGAGATTGTGTTCGAAATTGAAATTTATGTGTGTTTCAGTTATGAATACCTACATTTAAATTATGGCTTAATAACTTTTTTATATAGGACACGTCAAAATGACTTCACCTCGCCTGATGGTAAGCTAAAGGTAAAGTCTCAGGACCGGAGTCACCACGATATACACCGGCAGTGCTACTAAAAGTGGCGGCCCTCAGCTTGACGGCCTCATCAAATATTGCTTTTTCACGCCCCGCTTAAGTCAAAGTCAAAAATCATTTATTCTGTATAGACCATTAAACGCGGCACTTACAAAACGTCAAAATTAAAAATATTTAAAACTAGAAGCAAATGGACCACCGGTTCGAAACGCGGCCCAGACCTGGGGCCTTACTCTGAAAATCGAACATGAACGTTTCGGATCGAACGAAAACGGACAATTTGTCAAACAACGACAGCAAAAACGTCAAATGTATTTTGGGAGTAGGAGGTGTACTGATAACGATCGACAACCAATGTCAAACGATCGAAGACGGATCCGAAATCCGAAACGAAACACTTTCGGGGTAGCTAAATGGTCAAAACGTCAACGGATACGAATATTTTTTTTTTTTTTTATATAGGACACGTCAAAATGACTCCACCTCACCTGATGGTAAGCGAAAGGCAGAGATATTTTCGTTTTTCGGAGTAAGGCCCCTGAGAAGACTCCTGCAAGAAACTCAGCGGGCTGTTTTTTTGGTCTATTTACAGTATTTACAATAATTTCCTTAATCTAGATACCTAAGCCAATGTGAAGAGACACCGTGCGGATATTTTCGGATTCCAACATGGCGCTTATGTCCACTGCCCGGCATGACGGTCCATTTGCTTTTAGTTTTAAATAATTTTGATCTAGACGTTTTTTAAGTTCCGCATATAATGGTTTATACAGAATAAATGATTTTTGACTTTGGTTTTGACTTTGACGGGAGGGGGAGGAGGGGTATCCGTGGGGACCCGTGTCACAGAGATACCTAAATAGTTTGAAACAGCACATATTGTTTCCCGGGAATGATTGCGGGAACGGGAACAGAATGTCACGTGGACGGAGCCGCGAGCGGTAATTAGTTTATCAAACAAATAAACTGTCGTATGATTTACTACCTATACTTCATCAAAAAATTTATTGTCGTATAAAGATGTTTTTCAAAATGATGTCATTATTAAATGAAATAAAAAAAATAATAATCCATCTAAGTAGGTATATGGAGGTACCTACTACCTATTATAAAATTGTAAAATAGCTGTGTCTAGACATTGGAGATATTTAAAAAAATACCTGGGTAACACAATAATACTGTTTGGAAATCTTGTGGGTTAATTTGCGATGAACGTAAAAAGTCCTGCACAGATTTTGATGAAATTTTTTTTTATAGTACACAGCATCTAACTTGGCCAGATTTTGGAGTAGTGTGGGCCCCACTACTCCAAAACCTTGCCAAGTTAGATGCCGTACACTATACTTGTTTGTGGCAAAATGCGTCGCATAAAAACAAGTGTGTACGGCATCTAACTTGGCAAGGTTTTGGAGATGCCGTGCACTATAGTAACGTAAAAGTAACGCACTCTATGAGGGCGGAGCCGCGGACAGCAGCTAGTAAAATAATAAATTTAGTCACGGTCGTAGTTACGACATGTTAATATTTGCGTATGTTAATGAATACGACATGGTTATAAATAATCGCCATTTTATAATAGAGCTGTCAACCGAACACCATTGTATTATAGGTAATGTATGAGATCTAGAGCAATTATAAACCTTATTATTTCACCTGTTTAAGATTTAATAAACCTATATAGGTACATCTCTGTGGCAAGATAGAAGAAATTCAAGTTAAATCTCAGAAAAAATCGTATCAAGTCTTCTTAATCGTATCATTGGTCTAGTCGTGCCCCGGAGAGCACGTTAAGCCGTCGGTCCCAGTTGCCACACAAACATCTATGGCAGTCGTTACGGGTAGTTGGAGCCCTAAAAAGTCCAACAACAACGGTCTAGCTGCAATACTTCGATATCGCCTAATGTCACCATTGGGTTGTGAAGGACAGATGGCAGTCGCTTCACCGAAAATATCGAGTTCCAGCCAAATCCGCAGAAAAGCGGACCGCAGACTGCGAGGTGAAAGCTTTGGATACGACTGGGATTAACGCTAGGTTGAAGAAGAAGAAGAATTCGTTCTTATTGGTAGCACTATCAAATAGTGTAATAATACAGGATGTCATCCAAAATCAATGCATTCGATTTTTGGCTAGATGCTTTGTTTTTTTTTAATTCAATGATGCACTTTTAATTTGCAGTTAAATCGGGCCCGAGAGTTCATTGAGCATCACCCTACAGGCTAAAACTAATCTAGTTCTGTGCTAGGACTAAGCGTATCTTTAGAGCCCTAGCGCAAATAGACCAATTATGGCGTCTATAACGGTGCTCCGTTTTCTTATTTATTACAACTATCACCATATACTTGGAAGGTATAAACCGAGTTTTATTAACTCCTCATAATACCGTTTAAACTCCGCTTAAATCATCAACATAGGTAGACATTATGAAACCTCTCCTCGACACCCATTGGCCGGCTAGTAAGGCAATAAAATTTATATTAGCTGTTTTCAGAAATAAAACTAGGCGAACTTTAACAATTACATATTTAACGATATAGGTAGGTATATAATATTATAGTTTTTAATTGTGCATCGATAAAATCTAGCCATTAATTTTCCACGAACGTTTTTATGAGTCGTAAAATTTTTGTGGCTCTCCTAAGATCGTAAATCGACGATTATTTTAAGTCATAAAATAATATATTATAATAACAATGTTTAACTGCTTTATTAACGTTTTAATTTGGAGTTCTGTTCGTTATGTTTTTGAATTTTTTTTTAAGTATAATCTGTACTTTTTAATTAGTCTTTGTCTATTTCTGTCTCTATAAAAAAGTAATAAAGTTGCTCTATGATAATTAATTTGAATGTATAAATATATAAATGTTTAATTAATTCAAATGTATAATCTTTGCCATCTTGTTGAAGAATAATTCACGTGTTAATTAACCTAAAACATGTACCTACATTAATGGGATAATTTGTTTTTTTTTCTTCCTACAAATATTATAACGGGGGCCTACAATATTAAGTAGGTACTTACTTAATTTTTTTGTTCAATTTTATTAATTAGGTACCACAAGTAAGTAATTATAATATCCAGGTAAAGATTTAATTGAAATAACAACTATTACTCATTCTAAATAAGATAGGTAGATACCTACTAGAACAGTCAACATCATAATATGTAGGTACCTAGTTGATCATTAAGATTTTTAAAAAAAATAGAGCCTTTTCGAACTTATTAAATAGGTGCTCTTAGTGGACAATGAACTATTTAATTTATCAAACGTCCGTTGCGTAATAAATATTGAACATTAGACGCCATTTTATTACGCCAACTACAGACGCATAAAAAAATCAAAAAAATGACAGATAATAAAATGAAAAAAAGAAATTATTAGCGATGGATTTTTATGATTAAATTCTTTATGAATATGCTAAGCGGTGTACGTTTAAATTATATTATTATCTAAATAAATCTAAAATAATCAATGAATGATATCACAAGTCACAATACTCACAATTTAAACACCATAATCAGATAATTTACACGAACACATAAAAAACGTGCACGAATTAAAAATTTAATGTTCTGAAATTAATTTCGATATGAATGATTAAAATTTGAAGCAGAAAACTGAATTTTAAATTTTAATGTTATGATCAATTTATTTTCCAAATAGAAATATTTAAATTCGGACACTGACAAACTAATATATTTTTTGACGTGACATTTGACTCGAATTTCAAATGCATAATAATCAGGGCCCTTATTCTGTTTGCCATTGGTTGCGCAAATCACGCGAAAATTACGATTAAGTCACGGAATGGTACAAACGTCTATTTTAAATTGTCATCGTAACCGTATCGAGCCTCGATACGGCCGTGATACGGCTGTGAAATAAAACTATAATTGTTATGCGCGCGCATTTAACTGACATTTGCGTAAGACTGGACTGACAGACTGTGATATTTGAAAATTTTTGGCCATCTTAACCACGTCTTAACCGTAGACAGAGTCTATCTACAATCGTACCAAACCGTCAAAATGACTGAAATACATGGGATTCTAATCGACAAATCAAAGCGCGTGGTTGACTGACATTAGCGTAAGACTACCAAATCTATATTATTTACTTATGATAAATCTGTAGAAGTGAAAATTCTGTACATTGAAAATATCAAAAAAATAAACGGCAGAGGGTGTTACTAGACCGACACCAAACCCAAAAATGTGATTATAATTTTTAAACTACCGTTTCGATTACGATAAAACTTGGTATAATTATTCTTTAATATCCTGGGCACCACACTGGGTACTTTTTATTCCGGAAAAGTACATACAATAAAAAACAAACTTCACGCTGCTGTCTGCGGGCAATCCGGGAGGGTGCAAGTGGCCCTCTAGAGGGCTACTCCAAGGCTCGCCACGTATCCCTCTGACTAGCAGAGCGCACAGGGCCCCCTTTCGTGGGGTTGAGGAGCCCATCTTTAAACCGGGATATGCTCTAAGCAATCTTACAACTGAAGACTTGAGACGGCATGCGGTTTTTACGAGGTCCGAGTCAAAATTAACTATTCCTGTTGGCCGATGGGGGTGTTTTTTTTTCTACTATTTGAAACGGAATTCGAAATCCACGCGGGCCAAGCCGCGCGCAACAGCTAGTACTAGATAATCTGTGGTAAGACTGGACTTCTTCAACTTAGTGTAAATCCCAGTCGCATCCAAAGCTTTCACCTCGGAGTCTGGGGTCCGCTTTACAAGTCTAACTGTGGATTTGGCTGGACCTCGATATTTTCCGTGAAGCGACTGCCATCTGTCCTTCACAACCCAATGGTGAAATTAGGCGATATCGAAGCATTGCAGCTAGACCGTTGTTGTTGGACCTTTTCGGGCTCAAACTACCCGTAACGACTGCTATAGATGTTTGTATGGCAACCGGTACCGACGGCTTAACGTGCTCTCCGAGGCACGACCAGACCAATGCAAATATCCATATTCATGCATACAATAATTGCACTGAGCGGGGATCGAACCCGCGCCTCCTGCGCAGCGGCTGCGTTCACTACCGCTACGCCACACTTGGAAAACTTGACGTGCCCGATAATAGATATTTTGAAAGGAGTTTTTATTTTTGTTTGCTTTGTTTGACATTGGCATACACCTACCTATTTGCCATAAATTGCAAAAAAAAACATTGATGTCAAATACGGGAAAATAAACAAATCATTGTCATTTATACGAAAAATAGGTAAATGGAAGTTTTGTAAAACGATTACTAAAAGAAGAATATAATTATATAATAAGAAATAACACGAGTTCAGTATGAACGTTTAATGTGAAAAGAATACCCAGTCTTTCATAGCTAACAAGGAAAGAACATGAAGGAAAGTTAAAAAGTAGAGTAGTGAAATATACAAGATTATGTGGCATTAAAATGTAAATAAATAAATAAATCTAGCCGTTGACTCAAAGAAGAAGAAATAAAATGTATTTTACATTTGCTGTGTTGATTGCATGATATTTCTCATAAAATCCTAAAAGGTATAAGCACAGGTATAATGTATATAATATTCGTTTTTACAAGCTTGCAGATGTAATAAAAGATCTTAGCTATAATAAAAAATATTAAAGAATCATGTTGTTTTTTACTTATCTGATCCTACATGCATGCATAGGTACATAATAAATATACTATATTGATTAATACTAACTTGATTTCTGCAGCTCTTTGATTAGATCTCTCAATAGGTTTCAATCTAAAGGATTGGCTAAGAAAATGAAACAATCCTTTAATAATAATAATAGTTACCTATAAGCCTTTATTTCAGACATTACACATAACATGACACTTACAGTTAGATTTACAATATTTAGGGTATTTTGCCTATTGGTATAGGCCTCCTCCAATGCCTTCTATCCCTACCTGTCTCTGGCCAGTCTTTACCAAGTGTGGCCTGCTACGGCTTTTATCTCATCTTCCCATCTCTTGAACTGGCAGCCCCATAATATTTGCTTTTCATATTTTCCTTCAACGTCCAATAGGTACAATCTCTTCCATGCGTTGCCAACTTTTAGTGCCAATTTCGAAACAATTCTTACTTTAATTTCGTATGAATAATTTCTGATCTAAGGACAGCGGATCTGATGCATCTCTCTGCAATTTCCTTTGACGACGGAATATAATAAATAATACTCATCCATTTTGGTTTAAGTTATTTAGGTATGATTCCAAAAAAACGGCAAAAAACCGTAAACAAAGTCGTTGTCAAATGACTGTAGTTGACAATGTCTGAATGTCACAGTCACCTCATTATGAGTTCAGAAATTATATGAAATTCCAAAAAGTTTGGATGCGATTTTCATGGAAAAGCAAGTCCAAATATTGATGTAGGAACCAATTAACACTATTTCATCTTGCATTATACGCAAAGCTTATCAATTATCATACCTCTAAATTAAAACCGGGAAAATGATCACTGTCAGAAAAGTGATAATTACTGACAGTTATTTTCAGAACGAAACCACGGTACAATCGTATGGCAATTAGAATACACTATTTTGCTTTCGATAATTTGATAAGATTAGAAAATGACATTTGGGTGTGTTACAATCACACTTTTTCTACGGTTAGTAATCGATGGCAAATAGAATAAGGGCCCAGATCATAAACACAGAATGTCTACTTTAATAGATAATAATTTAACAACACACGCGCGCGCAAAATTGTTTTTTTAAAACCTCATCCACTATTTTGGCGGGTAACTTTTTTGAATGTTGGCTGTACAGTGTCCGTAGTAACAACTACACCAAAACATTTTGAGAACTCTTCAGATTCAAAACGCATCCACTTGAATTTTTTGTGAAAATAAAACACTTTCCAAAGTTTCGGAACGAAAGAAATAATATTTTTGTAGATTTGTCTGTCTGTCTATTCAACATCTTAATTCTAGTATCTACCTAATAAAGATATTTTAAAGTGATTTTGGAACGTGAAATAACGAATAACGAATCAAAAATCAACTAGATAGATAGCACTCTTGCCGGTTAATGGCAATAGGCTCGCCACCTATTACATTGGGACCTAAACATAAACTGGTGAAATGTGGATGCTAGTACCTCTGCCTACCCCTGCGATGATATAGGCGTGAGTTTATGTTATGTTATATCATACACTTTAAACATGAACATGATGCCAAATAAAAGAGTGGGTCGTTTACAATATCCGAAAAACCACTGATGTGTGAATCTTGCACACGCTCACTTCAAAATATGAGTGCCAGGGGACTGATTACGCCAAATTTCAAGTTTCACAAAGGAAAATTCTTTTTCATCAATGTCAATTGTGTAAAGATAAATGGAAATGTGTTCTCTTTGGGTACCTAGGATTCTGCCTACCCAGGTGTAAGAGGGGCCTATGCGAGAAACTGATCTCGAACTCCGAGGTAAGAAACATCAAAAACATTACCCTCCTTTCTTCAGCAGTCTGGCAAAACGAGAGTGGCAGTGCCGTTAGGTACTGCTGCTGCTTCAGCAGAGACTCGCAAACGGGGTAAATTGTGGTTATGAATTTATGCCCTTTGAAGATGAAACCTTAAGGTGGGATGCGAGTACTCACAATCTCTTCAGGGAGAAAGGCTTGGTTTAACTTTTTTTTTATTAGAACATCTATTAAATCTCGCAAATCGCAACACAAGCAATTTGTTTTTATATTTTGACTCTTACAAAATACCTATAGGTATTATGCAATGATTTTTTAAACAATAGATATGTTACGTTCATAGTAACTGACACCTCAAATCTGATCCACATTGACAATTGTTGACAATTAGCGTTAAAGTAGTATGAAAGATGGGATAAGCACGTGAGTAAAAAAGACAGCTATAAACATTATCCGTCAAAAAATGTCCCAATTGGGACTTTTTCGCGTCTTCAACAGGCGCGCTCTAATGACATATCTGCCTCTTTTTACATGTATAATATCATTGGTATTATGTATTTAAAAATGACAGAACTAGAATTAACTACAAAATAAAATTTTCAGTAGTTACTGAGATTAGCGCGTTCAAAAAAACAAACAAACAAACCCTTTTATAATATTAGTACCTAGATATATTAGTTATTATTAGTATTATATATCAGTCTTATAACTTTCAGAACCACAGACTAAAGAATATCTTGAAGATTAGTCTCAATAATTTTTTGTCGAACTCCAAAAAGTTTTTGCACATTTTTTGCGGAGACCTACGACCGCTTGGAGCACCAAATATTTTGAAAGAACAACATTTATGGACTGCGAAAGTCAACGCTGAAGAGTAAAGGCCCATTTCTTTTAATCACTTGACATTTTGAAAACATGTGTGCCGCCTAGGCATAGACAAATGTCATGGATTTAAATTAGCATGGCTTTTTTTATAGATATCGGAATTCCACGAGGGCCAAACCGTGGGCAACAGCTAGTATTTAAATATGACATAATAATGCATAATTTAGTACATCGAAAGTTACGAAGGCCTCTGTGGCGTAGCGGTAGTAGTTCGATTCCCGCTCAGTGCAAATATTTATGTACATAAATATGTCTATTTACATTGGTCTGGGTGTTTCTATGCATTACGTAGGTATGTATTGTAAAAAAAAGGTAGGTATTTAAGTATGTTTATCCTCATTCTAGGACCCATAACAAAAGCTAGTTAAGCTAAGCTTTCTTAGGGTCTAGATAGCGCTGTGTAGAATGTCGTAGAATATTTATTTATTATTTTAAAGTTCACGTGTTTGTCTCTCGCCCCGCCTCCGACGCTTACTGAAACCTACGCGCCGCCCGCAACTCGCGCGCTTTTAGTACAGACACCCGCCATCTTGCTACATCACACACGGTAAATGATAAACATATTCATCTATTTTTATACTGGAAGTTTCAAATAGTCATTACCTTAACGTAATTCCCGGTTGCATACGAGGCTTTCGGATCCATCGGATCGGAGGAAAATAACCATCGTGTTGTGTTCCCGGCGGTAAGTAAGGTAGCCAGAGCTCACAATCCTCCCTCAGTCCCCAATCCCCACCTCCAACCACCCTCAAACGTGTCTTGTCTGCCACCTAAGTACTTCTTCTTCTTTCGTGTCAATGATTCACTTCTTCAAATTCTTTGGGCATAAAATTCTGCCATCTTAACCGCGCTATCAGTGGCCTTGTTAAGGTCGTCTTGACTACAGGGAGTAGGGCATAAGGGACATGAAAGTAGGTGTGTCATGGACTGCACAGGGGCTCCGCAGTCGCAGGTTCTAAAAAGTATATAAAATCCACTAAATCAAAAGATGTGTATACCATCAGTATTCGTTTAATACAATTCAGCAATCCGTTTACCCAATAAATTTTTACTATGAGTGTTTCGTATTCAACCGGTGGTTTTAAGGATATGCGGCACATTCCAAGTTACCAACCCTTTAGCTTTAAAACTTTACAACAATTAATAATCAAAAATTAAAAAATCTGAAACTTGTCCTCTATAGATTAAGAAATTTATTTGTTGATTTATCTCAATGTGAACATCATTTTCTAAATTGATTAGTTTTCAGCAAGTTCTGAACTTGCGACCCTTATTCCTGAGATCTTCCCTTAAGCTCACTATCAGACGAAGCTAAGTCAAATTGACGTGAAAAAAAACCTGCATAAAAAGAGTGGCAGAGTATTTAATTACTATGCTTGGTTTTGGGTCTAGACAGCGCTGTGTATGTGTCCTAAAATATTATTGTTCCTGTGAAAGTCTTCTCCAGAACTAGTCAAAATTCCGTTGTCTAAATACATCTCTGTCTGTCCTATCATTGAGCTACAAGCGTGTTATTGTAACAAATAATAATGCACGCGCTTTTTAACACCTAACAGATAGATATATAATTGACATGTCATCGAAAAACTCTTCAAATATCAAGGACCATTGTGCTTAGTCAAATAATGGCTTCACAAAATTAATATAATAATCTTTGACCATAGTGATTGATTGCAATGAGTCAGCCATATTGTTTTTTGTCTATGGTTCTGAGCGAATGGCGGGACCGTTTGATGGTAAAGTGTCGATTTTATTTTTAATGTTTAACGCCTTTTCACTTATGGCGGCATTTCCGATGTGTTAAGTGTTATTGTGTATCATATTTGGGTGTAATTGTGTAGATATACGCTGATAAATATGGCTTAATCACTAATCAATGTATAAAATTAGTAACTATTTGTAAAGAGTTGTTCGTAGGCATAGAGTTCCGTGAGATTTTTTATTGCATTTTTTTTTTACATCATGTCAAAGACTTTTATGTAGTACACGGCTTTTAATTTGCTACGTCAGGTTAAAGAGCAAGAGTCCGGCTAAGATTGGCTTGCTTCGGTTTTGTACGTGATCTTTTCTATCGCAACTCTATCATGATCGTCATTGGAAGTAGACTCGGTTGCATTCGAGGCTTTCGCACCGGAGCCAGAGGTCCATTTATTTCTTCTCCTCCTTTAAGCTTGATTTATGCAAGTCTTCCGGGAGCTACTGCCGTCAGCCTCCGAGAGAAAAATATTGGCAAAAAAATCAGGTGCAGTCAGTTCTGAAATGAGTAAATCGAGATAAAATCGAAATTTAAACATAGAGATTTTAATTGAGCTTAGTGAAATTGCACGTCAGAATCGGCACCATCATTAAGTCAGTAAAAATAAGATAATTTTTGAACGTCGTCGATCGATCTGCAATTAATTAACATTTATGTATACCTACGACTGTCATGGCATTGCGGAACTAGATTAATTAACACCAAGACTACATACAACTGTCATGGCATTTGAGTAGTAGGTACTTTTTTATTTTGTTTTGTACAGCCAGTCCAGTAGCAGTAATATAAAAGAAACATTAGGAATTACAATGAACACATGCTTCTTTCATTCCGGAAAAAGGTTGCATGTATAAGCGCGGCAACTCCATCAAAAGTCCAGTCCAGTGGAACATAGATCCTTTGTAAGCATGTGTATCTTGTAATATATATTTTTATACTACTTAGGTGACAGACAAGCGCATGGTCCACCTGATGGAAAGCGGTCATCGTGACCTATTGACGCGTGCAACATCAGAGGTATCACACGATTTGAATTACATGGATTTGTGAGCTCTGGCTGCTCTACTCACCGCCGGGAACACAACACGATGGTTATTATGGTCGCGGTGTTCTGTAGGGTGGAGGTACTACCCCAGTCGGACTGCTCATTCGGACGGGAGACACCGTCGTGTCCTACCTCCTTCAAAAATCTCACTATATACGGGAGACTTTAAACAGAACATATTACATTTTTTTATAGTCAATAGGCTCGCGTTTGACCACTATCTCACCCGATTATAAGTGACGATGTGGTTGACGATGGAGCACGCTTGCCTAGAAGCAACCTGTTCACTCTAGACTTGAAGACTTCCAGGTTATAGCTTTCCGGAAACACAGACTCAGGCAGCGCATTTCACTAGTTAGCTGTACGCACAATGAACGTATTGCTGAAGCGATTCGTGCGTATGAGCGGAATGTCCGTGCGTCTGGTCGTTCCTACATGCTGAACACAAGAGATTGTAACTAGTAATTTGTTGAGTGACATTTTGAAACCATAGCGTCAATCTTGGTGAGTTCTTACGTACCTATCAGTAACTGTTAGGTCGACTAAAGGTGAGTTGAGATAATGATCGCACATCACGAAGAGTAGGTACAATTCATTGAGGTCATTTAATTTCAAGTTTAATCGCTGGGAAGAAATAATAGGTTTATCTGGTAATGTACCAAGAATCTGTGAACGCCAGGCATAGTTGGTATAAAAGTAGCGTAAATGCCATTTTTTCTTGCAAAAAACGGAGATAGTGCGAAACTCGGACACGGACCGAATAAAACGGCACGCTGTCTCGGGTCTCAATTACCGGGGTCTAAGGTTACTAATAGGGCATTTGCTGCTGCCCACCTGCTCTTCACTGTGCCCTCTGCTAGACAGCTCCCAATGCTAAAAGAAAAACCTGCGCCAGAGCATCGTACGCCAATCAGCATGATGGCACCGCGCCGGCTTGCAGATAAGTTTACTTGAGTCTCGAATATCTTGGAATGAAATGGAATAAACACCCAAAATATTGTACCTAATACTGAATACAGTAGTAGTAGTAACATATCAAATTTTATCACCCACTACCGGTAACACAGGTAATTCTATATCGGATGAGAAATAAATCTAAATAAATAAATTATTGGTACGTTCCAGCTAGAAAATATCAACCACAGATTATCCGAAAAAAAAAGAAAGTTTAAAACAGTCATAGAATATCATTATCTTCGTACATCATAAACTATAGAGATTCAATAATAGAATACATTTAAAATTTTGATAGTGTTCGATTGTCATTTAAAATGTTGTCGTCGTAAAACTTAAAACTCCCCATTTTATTACGTTCCAATTCGAGATATCGATTTTTAAACGGAGTAAAAGAAACATAATTACCTTAAATTACAAATATTCCATTTAAGATCACAGGTGCAGAAGAATAGAATTACTTATTAAGCAGTTCTAACTATAATATCGTTCTTCTGTATAAAATTATGGAGTAATAACTATAAAAAAGCAATAATATATTGGCTATTAACTAAATGTCCAATCAAAGGAGCAGTATATGAATTTTACGATCGTTTCAAATTAACAACAAGATTTAAAAAATGTGGATAGCCCGATCGTGTCGCGATTGGTCTGTGGGCTTTAGCTGTCGGGTGGGTGGATATTATCGTCCGTCTAAATTATGTTTTTTGTGATTGATGTGTTTAGGCATTTTGATTTAGGAGTCCGTTTAAATTTGACTGAGATTATAAATTTAATGTGATTATTCACTGTAAATATACCTAATGGCTAATGTTTGACATCTGTCATCTACAATTAAAGTGAGTTATTAAGTTTGCCATTATTTATTAATCAGTGCCAAAAAAATAGTTTTTTTTTAATAGTAAGTAATTTCTATTTGCCTCTCCCACTGTCGTAAATGGAGAGTCCTTCCACGCATCACAAGCTTCTCATACAGTCATCAAACTTTTCATACAAGTTTTTTTTATACTACGTTGGTAGCAGACAAGCACACGGTCCACTCGATGAGAAGCGGTCACCGTGTGACGTGTGCAACACAATTCTGCCGGATTTGGGTGCTTCATTCAAAAAGTGACTATTTTAATTGGTGTATATTAAGTATTAAAAGTCTATCCTGAAAAATCTAACCACTTACATTTGCCTAATTTACTTGACTAACGATCCGTGTCGGCTTCGCCAGAGATAATGCTAGAAGCATTACGATGTTTGAATTGGTTTTATTTGTTTCTATTATTGCTAACAACTAATTGTCTCACAGCTTATCTCATAATACTGGGAAAAACTGATAACACTAGCCTTTTTAGGGTTTTTTTAGGGCTCGCGTTTGACCACAATCTCACCTGTTGTTAAGTGATGGTTAACAGTGGAGTACCCTTGCCTAGAAGTAACCTGTTCACTCTAGACTTGGAGACTCCCAGGTTGTAGCTTTCCGGAAAATGACGCAGACAGGGTATTCCACTGTTAATAATGCATTCGGCATCTGACTCACAAGGGCTAATGTATTCCACCGCTAATATAGTCCCAAATGTGGAACAAGGATGCCATCAATCACAGCATCGACGCTCACGATTTAGGGAATCTCATTTGTCCTTAATAAAAAAAGAAATAGAGAGCCGTTTCGTAGTCATGGTTATAGTTAAAGCTACCGACACAATATCTTTGATATAAGAGTCGTAACCTCAATCAAAATGACGATAAACTTTGACAAAATTCCATGTTAAGCCGTCTTATAATTATCCATATATTACCAAATCCCTGGGCCAAACTACCTGGATGTAGAGTCGCTATGATTCTTTTTAATTTTGGGATATTAAAAACTACAATTTAAAATGCTTGAATTTTCTTTATTTATGTATCTAATTACTGTCTTGGTAGCAGCTGCTAAGCATTTAGGTCTCAGGTTAGATTACCTAATACCGAAAAGTTGTAGTTATACTTAAGCGAATGTGTATTATGATAGCGATATCTTAAACTATATTTTTCCTTTTTATTTAATGTTATTACATTTATTTCATATTATTGATAGGTATACTTAGTCATAAAGATGCCGTATGACTACCTGAATCGAAAAGACATAAGCCAGAACCATAAAAGCGTAATTATTGGAAAAGACCTAAAAATGAAACTTAGACCCAATGACGACTCAAAACTTATTTTTCCGGAGACAGATAAAAAGAGTCAACGCCATATTACGAGTAGAAGTGGGAAAATGCCAGGAGAAGAAAATAGTTCAAACAGGACTTGGAGTAATAGATGGCCTAAAAAATTTGTATCTTTAAAAATAATAAGGACAAAACTATCTAAATTAGGTAGGTACCTAATTAAATGTTACAAAATAATCCCATGTTAAAGCAATGCATGTAATCAAAACAGGACATGTCCAGAAAATTAAGAAAATGTATGTCACCACTCTGGGAGCAATTATAAGCGCGCTCACCCACGTCAAAAGCGACCCGCGCACTGACGTCTTTGAAAAAAATAAACCTTTTAACAGAACTGGCCGGCGATAACTCAAGCGAAATGTCCAAACGTGTATTAAAAAAAAAAGATTTTCGAAATTCGAACATAGAAAGTGTTAGTGACAATAGGATATACAAAATCTTGTTAATAAAGGGCTTGGGTTGCCAGATCACAGGTGTGAAGGCCACTTTGAGAAGCTATTGTGAACCAAATAATATTATCTATGTAGGTATAATGCGCGTTTCACAGATAATTTTTTCTAGATGATCTTGGATCATCCAATTGGAATCATACATTTTACCAAGAAATAGTAGCGTTTGTTAACCTTACCTACCTGTATAGTGCCTAGGTATATGAAAGAAGCAATAAACGGAGAACACACTTCGACCAACTAAAAAGGACACCCATATTTTCTCTTTTTTTTCAGTCCCACTTAATGTGCAGTGATTCTTTTGCTCTTTTAACTCGCTCCGGAAATCAAACCTGGAACCGTATAATAATCATACTCCCTTGCCATTTCAATCGCATCCACGATATTGATTCTATAAATAGATTTTGTGATTAATATCCCTGTAACGTTTATACTGCCATTATGATATAATCATCACATAATAAACTCATACGTAACATTATTAGATACTTTTAACAAAATCAAATTCTCAAAACAAATCTGCAGATTCACAATACAAATACCATTTAGCCAGAATTGAATTAAAACTGGCAATACTGAGCGTTCATCCATGACAATGGTTAGAAAAAAAATCGGTATTTGAAAAAGGAATCAGGCAGAGAGTTTCGTTGGATTTTTTTTCTGTGAGCACAGCGTGAGATCGGTTTTGGAGAGAATTTTGAATCTAAGGCGTCATATGCGGATCGGTTTTTTCGATTTCTTTTGAAAATGTACGGACATACGGCCAGCGGGAGGTGGCTCGTCAAGTGTCAGGATAGTTTTATTATTACTTTAGTTTTAACCGACCTATAATTACAAAGAGAGTAATTATTACGATTGCGACTAAGATTATGAAACCGAAAGTTTTTTTTTTTTTTAGCCACGCACGTGTGAAGGGTACGCCTCACCATCTTTTCACGTTGTACAGAGTAACTAAGGGATAAATAAGATTGTTCTCTAGCCAAAAGGTAAACACATAAAAAAGAAAAAAATAATACCTGCCTTGGTCTAGGTCTGCGCTATTGGCTAGTAGTGAATGCTAGCATAAGCGCGCCATATATTGGCGTATACCTAAGTATACCTTGTGCTAGTCAAATAATTATATCAAAAATAGCGAGACCATTACCGTATGACTTGAGACTTAAAAATATAGTTCGCAAAATGTGTTACAACTTTTATTAGCAACATTCATTTTTAGAATACAAATAAAAATGTAATTTTCTATTTATTTTCATAGAGTGAAGATTCTTTCAAAAGCACTCGAGACCGGTGGGCTTGCATGAAATGTTTAATGACAGTTGTAGAGGAAGCGCGTGAAGTACCTACCTATGTAAGGACAGAAGCAGATGGCAGGCTGTTGTCTCTGCCTACCCTTTTTTATCGTGCGGAAATCTCCACGGTTACCATCCTCGTCGGCCATCAGGAGTGGTTATATCGGAAACGAACCAACTAAAATCGCACGCCGTCTCGGGTCTTAATTATCAGGCTGTATCTTCCTACCCTCTGCCTACCTTGGAGGGAAAAAGGCGTGAGTGTTTGTATAGATTCTGTGAATGAACCTGCTGCTCGTACGATTCGAACCTAAGCCATTGCAATTTAAATTAAGAACACGTCCAATCCATCCATAAACTTTGTTTCTTTTTAATTTTTCAATGTTACAATGTGTGAAATTGGAATAAATTAAACGTCACTTTGTGATAATAGCATAAAGCACTATGTTCTAGTTTAAAAAGTATAGTTAGGCCATAAATACTTCAGGTCGTGAACATAACCCAAATGGCGCGTATAAAATTATGTTTATTCGTCTGTATTTAGATCTTTTCAATATTAAATTAACTTCATTCGGTTTATTTTGGAACACAATTTTTTATCGGATCCATTAATTTTTCTGTAGGCACTGGATAGGTATACAAGTTATAGATAACTGCCGATGACGCTATTTAAAAACCACGTTTTCAGTGGCACAGATATTTGAAAGAAGAAGAAGCGAAAGGCGTCCGCTAATACACACGAATCGCTTCAACAATACGTTCATTATGCGTACAGCTAAGGAGTGAAATGCCCTGCCCGAGTCTGTGTTTCCGGAAAGCTATAACCTGGGAGTCTTTAAGTCTAGAGTGAACAGGCTGCTTCTAGGCAAGCGTGCTCCATTATCGGCCAAATTTGATGCGGTTTTTTTATTAGAAAGGTCTTGGTTAGACTCAAAATCTTACGCATATTTGATCACAATCGGCTCATTAGAACATGCGATATATAGTAAAAAAACGCGAAAATCGACGTCCACGCGGGCGGAGCCGCGGGCAACATTTATAATATTAGTAGGCACCTAATCGAGTATTATTAATATTGTGTAGTATCAGCACTTTCAAGCAAATTTACTGCTCGTCAGATAATAACATTATTATCAATTGCCAGTAGCTTTGTCCCAGTTGGGCTAATGAAAAATTATATTATACCAAAGTAGGTATACCTACCTACTTTGGTATAATATAATTTTTCATACCTATAACATAAGTAATTTAAATATAAATAATATAATTAGGTATCTTTTTATCTTGCATTAATAAATGAACAATAAATAAATAAATATTCTACGACATTCTACACAGCGCTCCCTAGACCTAAAATACCTGGGTTCTAGAATGCGGATAAACATACTTACATGTATTTTTTTAAAATACATACCTACATATTATACATAGAAACACCCAGACCAATGCAAATAGACATATTCATGCATACAAATATTTGCACTGAGCGGGAATCGCACCCGCGCCCCATGTCATAGTAATCGAATGCTCTACCGCTACGCTATAGAGGCTGTCATCCTCGAACTCTATCTATGGTCGGACTTGATTCGACTAACTTTTCAGGTCGTCCGTCCATCGTACTGGGGGGCGTCCTACTTTCCGTTTGCCGATTCGCGGTCTCTAGGACTCGTTGGGAGAGGTTTATGTCCAGCAGTGAACTGCAAATAGGCTAATTACTTTTTATACTACTTAGGTGGTATCCAAGCACACGGCCCGCCTGATGGGAAGCGGTCACCATGGCCTATTGACGTGTGCAATGTCAGGGGTAGGTATCACATTCACGCTGCCGACTCTGTGAGCTGAGGGTTGAGGAGTTTAGAGAGGGTTAGGTGGGGAGGAGGGGTACAGTGAGCTCTGGCTACCCTACTTACCAGCGGCAGGAACAGAACACGATGGTTATTACGGCCGCGGTGTTCTGTAGGACGTAGGTACTATCCCAGTCGGACTGCTCAATACAGACAGGAGATACCGTCGTGTCCTACCTTTCCATGTCACAAGTGGAAAGATGTCTACCTATCCCAAAGTAAAAGAGGCGTGGTTATATGCACCTATGTTTATATTCTAACGTAAAAACTGAATATGCGTTTAATTTCAAGCGGTTAAGTAATTACACAACCGACTGTATTGTTAATTGCTTCTTTCAAATACCTTATTAACGATCTTAGCAGTTTATTTTTGTTATAGCGTTAATTCTTTTAACAGTATATAAAACAAGAATGTTTGATGGCCTCTGTGGTGTAGCGATAGAGCGTTCAACTGCAAGTCGGAGCGTGTTCGATTCTAAACGAGTGCAAATAATTTGTGTGCATGAATTTTTTTTTATGTCGGTCACATCAACATGACCTCACCTCGCCTGATGGTAAGCTAAAGGCAAAGTCTCTGGAATGGGATACACCATTGCAAACACCGATAGTGCTATAATGGTGGCCCTTAGCTTGACGGCCTCATCAAATGCTTTTTCACGCCCCGCTTGAAGGACCCGGGACTATAGGAGGAAGGAAACATGTAAAACGAATATTTGCATTAATCTGGATGTCGCTCTGTATGTATAATCTTATTAACCTATTCGATGGCTCCACCGGCGCCCGTAGAATATATTGGAGAAATTCGAACATCTAGAATGGGTCCAGGTAGCTCAGTTGGTCAGAGCATTCCTCCTGTAAGGGACTGGTCGCGGGTTCAAATCCCGTCCTGTATGTTCACTTTTTCCGATCAATAATCATTAGGAATAGTTAGCATGGTAATTGCTTTTAATTTCGTTGAATAATTCATTATATACTTACATATCCTCCGCTCTACAGGACACCGCAGCCATAATAACCATCGTGTTGTGTAATGTTCCTGGCGGTAAGTAGGGTAGCCAGAGCTCACTGTTTGTACCCATCCTCCCCCCCGCCCTTGGTGTTGCACACGTCCAGAGGCCACGGTGACCGCTTCCCATCAGGTGGGCCGTGTGCTTGTCTGCCACCTACGTGGTATAAAAAAACACATAATCGGCAATAACTTAATGCAGAAAACAATAGTGAAAACTGCAAGTGAAAACTATCATTGGCATGGCCAACAAGCAATAAACTGAAATGTACTCGATTTCTAAAAGTAAAATCGTAAAAAGTTTACAGCTATTAATCAGTAATCTGAGAAACCTATGGACGGAACGCATTGAAAACAAGACTGTGTCACAAAAATGGGGGCGGCTAACCATGTGTGAGTGAATTTTGTATTGCAATGTGTTCCAAATTTAATTGAAATATGATTCCTGGATAATTTTTCTTGCGGTCATTACGGTATTTACACCATTTCACTACACAAGACAATGAAAAGCGATGGTAGCTGAATGGATAAGGATACAGCCTCTAGTCAGAGGCATCGAGTTCGAGTCCGGCCAGATAGTACCTACCAATGTGAATTTCACTTTGTGGTGTTATGCATGATTTACCATCTGCTGATGGTGAAGGCAAAATATCATGAGGAAACCCACATGTCCTAGAAGAAATTCTAAGGACATGTCCGATCCACCAACCCGCATTAGGCCAGTGTGTGTGGATTAAGGTCTAAACCCACTCAACTCTCCCGTTAGAGGAGAGGAGACCCGTGCCCAGCAGTGGGACATAAATGGGTTGCTATCACGACATAAAACATGTGTAGGTATTTCTTTTTTCACTAATTAAAGTTACTGAATCGAATGTCATGTGCGTGTCGACTTTAACGCGCTCCGTCCATAGGTTTTTCTACCTCCATGACAGCTACCTACCACACTTTCTCATATAACATTCTAACAGAAATTGCTCATTATGAAATATTAACTTTCTAAATACAACCATTATTTTCCTGCTAAGCGAATCGGAAACAATACAGCCAATCACCGTTGGTTAAAACAACAATAATGCAATAACAGAGCCGTAGTAATTAAGTTGAACGTCCGCCATTTTGAAATACAATTCTTGTTGAAATATTGTGGTGTAAATTAAAATACAAATTGCTGTTTCAGACTTTAAAAACTAATCGAAACTCGCTAAGTATTCTTTGTTCTTAAAATAAATTTACAATATAACGTTAATTTTAGTTTTGTAAAAGACAATAACTGAAGATTTCCAATGTGACTGAAAATTATCAAATGCCCATAACTATGGAGATTCTATTTAAGTAATATTTGAAGGTACCTATTATTTAAAGGTTGAAGAGCGAGGAAAATTCTTCTTCACCCTTCTCAGCTACACCTTATATAGTGTTGTTACCCATAATGTAGGATACTCGCTACACCTTAATGTGTAACCTACTTACATGTTATGTGATTCTCAAGTCTTGGCAAATTCTTTAAGCGGGGCGTGAAAAAGCAGGCCGTCAAGCTGAGGGCCACCACTGTAGCACTTTGGGTGTATGTAGTGGTGACTCCCGATCCAGAGGCGTTGCCTTTAGCTATTCATCAGGCGAGGTGAAGTCATGGTGACGTGTCCTATAATAAAAAAATTGCCTATAAGAAGCTATGCCTAACTCAAGGAATAGACTTCCGTTGTCCCGTCTTTCCTGTTAGATATTATTTAATTTGATAGACAAGAACACGTAATAAAAATGTACTAACCTTTTTTCCAAATTTCTGCAACCTTTAAAATAATCCATTTAAAAAAATGCAACGTTCCTAAAACAAACTCGAAATCCGCTTGTTTCAATAAAAGTGAAACACATTCCAATGTCAAATTTGAAATTCAAAAATGGCGAACCATTACAGCCGCGTCAATTTGACGAAAAGCTGAAGTCGAAATAACGAATTCACATTCATTTTGTTGGATTATCTATTACATCTTGGTTTTAGATATACAGCGATATTCAGTGACACCTTTGTTATTTCATTAACATTTTGTACACGTTAATAATGAATTCTTTTATTTAAATTATGGATCTAAAAACCTGTGGATGAAACGCGTTAAACAATATAACTGATGACACTTGAGTCGGCCTTCTTTCGTATACATACAAGTTAGCTTGACACACTCACATACTATTATAGAATCGCTGAAAGAATGCGTTCCTGACAGGTTGTGAGCGAATGGGCGATGTAACTTTGAACTGGTGTATAATTTACGGCAAAATTTTAAATATCGTTTATTGACCTTATTAACGAGTGATAACATTAAAAATTTAATTACTGTGCCAATTTACAATACACAGATTAATTTTGGGCTAAAATGATTAACAATTAATTAATTAAAAATATAAAATCAATAGTTTTTAAAAGTCATACCACGTCAAACTGCGCTGTTTCAAGGTAATGTCAAATGTTCGCTTTCGTAGTGATGAGACAAAATAACAAGGCAATTGTAACCGCATATTTTAGTAATCTTAATAATAATAATCTGTTGGTTGAAAAATATAAAATAGAACGTTATAATTTTATAATATGTAATCTTGTAATAAGCCACTAACCAAGCTAATAGAAAGAATGAATCATATTTTTATAATGAATAAAATGAATATGTTTTTTTTTATTATTTCAGGTAATAACCCATCATTACAATTAATAATCACATAAAATTAAATAAGAATGAAACAAAATTAAAAATTAAAAATTGGAAAACCAATTAGGGCAGATAGATAGCCAAATTAGAATAAAATTAAAATTAAAATGAAATCAAGTTGTCACAATTGCTGACTGTGATTATTATTATGTTATTGTAAGTTGGGAACAGGTTTAGAGAACGGTTCTAGGTACAAGTTATTCATTGTACACAACTAGTCATGACGAATTGACATGTGTCAGGAACGCATAGTCTCAGCGGCCAAACTATAGTCAACCACTATGCGAAACGCCATTCGATTCAGTCAGTTTTAAGTAGCGAAAAAAATAACACAATATCATAATAATATATGTAGTGAAATGGTGTAGAAACCGTAATAACAGCAAGAAAAAATATCCAGGAATCATATTTCGATCAATTTTGGATAAATTCTATACCAGCGCATGTGTTTCCTTCCTCCTATTAGGTTTATAATAGTCCGGGGGCGTGAAAAAGGATTTGATGAGGCCGTCAAGTTAAGGGCCACCACTGTAGCACTGTCAGTGTATGTAGTGGTGACTCCTGTTCCTGAGACTTTGGCTTCAGCTTTCCATCAGGCGAGGTGAAGTCATGTTGACGTGTCCAATATAAAAAAAACACATTGCAATCCAAAATTCACTCACACATGGTTAGCAGCCGCCATTTTTGTGAAACAGCCTTATTTTCAAGCGCGTTCCTTCCTTAATTTTTTTAGGTTCATGGTTTAAATGAGTTCACTTTTTTAATTTGTGAGCGTTTAGTGTATCACAAAATTATAATGGCGACGCATAACGGCTGTTAATTTCATACTTTTGTACTGTTTTATGCAACACCTGTATTAATTCACACCATTTTATTGTGCTTCGAATGTGCGAGTATTTACCTCGAATCGTGAAAATTGCGTAAATGTTGGAGATGACGGGAACGCCGTGGTTCCCAGACCCGAGGGGTCATCTCGGAGCCGGAAATGGCATCTCGTAGCGGTAGAGCGATCGACTGCTATGTCAGACGTTTGATACCCGCTCAGTGCAAATATTTGTGTCTATAAATGTGTGTGTATGAAAACAATTATGAAAGTTGAAGTGCCAAGATCGTAGCAAGTGGAAAGATGTTGTCTCAGCCTACCCCAATGGGAAAAAGGCGTAATTTGTATATTACGTATGGTCTGGGTGTTGATATATGTATAGCGAATCTGCTGTTTAGCGAATCTGGTATTACGCGATTGAGCTGTTTCTACATAATATAATGTATGTATTTATAATAAACAGTACCTATCTAACCTTCAACCTAGCGTTAATCCCAGTCGCATCCAAAGCTTTCACCTCGGAGTCTGGGGTCCGCTTTACCAGTCTTAACTGCGGACTTGGCTGGACCTCGATATTTTCCGTGAAGCGACAGCCATCTGACCTTTACAACCCAATGGTGACATTAGGCGATATCGAAGCATTGCAGCTAGACCGTTGTTGTTGGACTTTTTAGGGCTCCAGCTACCCGTAACGACTGCCGTAGATGTTTGAATGGCAACCGGGACCGACGGCTTAACGTGCTCTCCGAGGCACGACCAGACCAATGCAAACACCCATATTCATGCATACAAATATTTGCACTGAGCGGGGATCCAACCCGCGCCTCCTGCGCAGCGGCCGCGTTCACTACCGCTATGCCATAGAGGTTGTCAATAAACTGTACCTATCTAATATAACACAAGCTAGTTAAACTATATTTACTTTGAGTATAGAATATTTATGTTCACATCTACGAGTAGTGATTAAAATTTTGTTAAGTATTTTATTGTTAATTTTAACAGTCCGTCACTAATATTACCTATATACCTAATCATTTCAATTTCATGCCAATAGGTAGGCCATAGAGGACATATATTTTAATGTAATTAATACCATTTTATACTTTTGGTCAGCAATACTTTAATGGTTTTTTAGCAATAAATGTTTTTTTTAAGTTTTAGACAACTTTGTAACCAGACATTTCATTGTAACACCGTATTCGATCTTTCAAGTATAGATTGGCTTCGATAAGCTCATTTTATGACTCGTTAAACTCCAGCTGGCTACTACACTAACCTGTAACATTTATGTCTAATATAACACTTTTTTTGTAAACATAATGCTGGCCATAAACTAAAAGATAATATTTTTTTATCGTTAGGGCTACCTGTCGTAAAAAATATTGCCGTAATGGTAGATATTGTGTTTGCAGTTAATAATTTGGGTGTTATCGGTAGCCTATTTCTCTTTTATGAACATTTTTTTATAATATTATATGTAACTCTGTCTACATATATTTTAAACGTAATTTGCGGTGTCAAGTCAATATCACCTGCAAGTCGGCGCACCTGCTAAAATAATGAACATGGCTCTGGCGGAGGTGTTCCTCTCATCTGACCTAGATGTCAGGAAAAGCCAACATATAATAATAATAATACCGGTAGGTACGTGGAAGGTGGGATCCATATAAATAGTACCAGTTGTTATATCCGACAACGGTTTGATCCCAAAGAGCCTCTAAGTTCATCTTGAGAGGCTCGGGATTAGCGAGAAGTCGGTGGCGGCCAAGATGCAGAAATCGATCTTGCTCGATAATTCCAGAATAGTCCGGTTTCTCGGTCCAGCGGTTTTTCTGTCAATCGCCCTAACGTCCAGGCCGACTGTTGCCACGTCGTCGCGTCGCGGCTGTATTGCGGCCTCTCCCAAACTATGGGAGAAGCAAGAAATAAATGCATGGTAATAATAATAATTATTTATTAGCTCAATTCGGAAATCGCTATTAGGAAAATAATGATGATTGTAACTTCTGTACACCACGTTTAGTAGAAAATAAACTAGTTCAAAATCAAAATACATACACGGTGGATATTCCACTCATACGCACAAAACGTTTTAGCAGTACATTAAATTATCCGTACTGCTAAAGAGTGAATGCACTTCCTAAGTCTGTATTTCCGGAAAGCTATGACCTGGGAGTCTTCAAGCTGTGTTAGTCTAGAGTGAACATGTATTGTTCCTTCTAGGCAAGCGTGCTCTACCGTCGAAAATATCAGCGTTTAGCAACAGGTGAGATTGTCGTGAAATATGAGTATATTACCTACATTTGATAGCCCTGTTCTTGGAGAAGCTTATAGGTTAACATCACTCTACGAATCTTAGAAAATGAACAATAAAGAAAGATTAAAATACAAGGATTGATGGCCGTTCGAACAGTGCTAAATACAGCGTGTGTAACCGCGGGGCACAGTTAGTATATAAATAAAAGAAACCAAACTTCTTTCGCAAAACCAAGATGAAAGATACTACCTACTCAAACAGAATCACCATATTTTTGGCGGCAAACAAAACTCGCGCTCATTTGCGCGGATCCAAGATGGCGGAGGGCACCTACACTACATCTTCATTTGCAACAATGCAGTCATTAGCTCTGCCTTATTGCTGATTGTTTTGTTAATTTAATACTCTGTGTTCATGAAAAATGGTGACAGTTAGTTGATTGCTTCATTACTTGTTCCCTTGAGTAGGTACCTACTTGGGCTCAACCAATAATTGGAACCTCATTTCAGACTGTTTTCTTATGGCCCTATACAAATCCTGGACTTCTAAACAAAGTTACATTCTGCTAGTGGAATTGCTTTGAATTCGAGTTTTAGAATAGAATAGTGGAATTGGTTTTCTGAACCAATATCTTCGGTCAATTGGAGGCGTAGGATCACTCAATCGAATTAGATTTGAACTCTTGAAAACTGTGGCTGTTATTTCTGGGAAAGTTTGTCTTGAGGTGTATTCACATTTAAGTAGTATTCCCTACCTTCTGCGGTACAGAAAACCGAGTTGCGGTATGTGGTAATACTACTGTTTATAACCTACCTATGTAGGTACTAAGTATTCCGAACTAGTTGCAGAACTTTTGAGCAAAACCCGCGCTTTATGTAGGTACTTACCCATAGCAACAGGAAATACCGCTCAGTGCATCTAGACATTCTAGACAAAGCCGTGGTAATGCCGCCAGGCTTTTGGGTACGTTACCAGTCGACATCGATGGAGAGGATAGTCCGACACCTAAACTTTTATTTGTAAGTAGGTACATAGTTATTCCATTCACTTCCTATTGTAATTTATACTTTTGATAATAAATAAATAAATAAATGATTGCCAATCAATAAAAAAAAGATATACCTTTCTTTTTTCCTTCTTTCAACTGCTGATTGACGGACGAAGCTCTGATGCAAGTATTCCTTTGGCTTTTGATTTGGCACCTCAAGAAGAATAGTAAGAGTCTGTGTAAAAGCCGGATTTTGTAGAGTAATAGTTGCCCAGCTATGTTTGGAAAACTGTATAATGTTATCAGTCTCTTGACAAGTTTATCAAATTGTCGTTGGCCTAAACCAATTTCGCTGCTCAATATTAAACCTTATTAGTTCTATTCTTTAGGCATTTATTATCTGTTTCTACCACTAATTTATTTTGATTTTTTTAAAACTAAAATAGTATTTATTTAAAACACTGATTCAAAGTTAAGTAACATTTTAAATATGGAAGTATAAAGTAGTTACAAGTTACAAGCACATTTACTTTAAAACTTCGTGTCGTGTAGACGCGGGGTCGGCGCGCGCGCTGCAGCATCGCCGAGATAATGTCTCCGACGCTCACAGCCGCTATCTCAAATCTCCTCAGCCTCTTGTTCCACGTCTTTATCTAAAGAGTTTTCGTTTTAATAACAGTATTGTTTGCTGACTAATCCCCACATCCTTCGTTTGTTAGCTGATGCCAAACGGTAGCTAAAACATGACATACGGCTCTATCTTATCATATCACACCCACTTTACAACACATGTTCACTATACGCTTAATGGAGTTATTATAATTCAAATATTTCCCTAAAATCCAATTCGCTTACGCAAATATTAAAACCTGTGCACATAGCGTGTTTTATTTTCTATAACCACTTAATTTAATACGAAAATATTTTTAATCTATATCAATGAACAGTGAATTTAATGAAGAAACAATGGCGTCTTAGGAATCGTTCGGTCGACGACCGCTCGGCTAATTTCGCGCCCTTTCACCTGTCAATCAAACGTCAGAACGCGCGTAAACGACTGAGAGAAACAGGTATTAGTCTTAAACGAAAATGTACATACAGCTATGTAAATTACGTTTTATTACACGAAATACGAAACGAAGCCTGTGATTTAGTTAGCGGGTGATAGGTGAATAAGTGAAATTATCTGAGAAAGTCGGCGGCCATTAAAATTTTCGCGCGTTCGTTTGTCAAAGTGACGTTTTGTTTGGCGCACCAAATTACGCGTTCGGCGCCGTCGCTCAGGTAGATCTCGCTACAATTCAATTTTAAACATAATTAATTTAGAGAATGAAACAATTATACCTATTAACAATAACATTGTTGAGATTTTGAGAAGCATAATGGCGTTACCAAACATCTGCAGTAGGTATTTTTATTTACAGAGCCGTTAATGCATTGCGTGTTGGCATGCAATGCGAATTAAATTACGGATAATGGACGCTTACAAACAATTTACTTTTGTATGTTTTCAAGCGCATTAGAAATAGTTTTTTTATATATTAGCAAACTGGTCAGTTTTTAATATCAAGGAAAAGTTTTGTAACGAGTATCCAGCTATAAAAAGATGACACAGCTAGCAATTATTTATTATTTAATGACGCCAAAGAGTAGGTATATAAACATGTTTCGAATAAAAAGAAAAATTAATCATGCAGAATGCGTTCTATACATATGTATCACTAATATGGCGTCTAAAGCGCGTGTTACACGCTTCATGTATTTATTCATCGCACCTTAGGTTTCAATGAATAGTTTTGTCCAATAACCATAACTAATTAAGAGACAAAAGTTAACTAGTTATCAATAAGTAGGTACTAAGTCGACCAAACCCAACAACGCTCGAAAGATTTGTAGTATTTTTACCTACCAGTGATGGGTATGCCCTGGCATTTTGGGCGGACTTAATAAATGCCCAATTTTTTTTATACCTCTTAGTAGGTGGCAGAATAGCGCACGGCCCACCTGATGAGGAGTGGTCATGTCTATGGACGTGTGCAACACCATGAGCGTCACACTCGCGCTGCCGACCCTGTAAAAACCTTCTAATGCCCTTCTTGAAGAACCCTATATTGTAGTCGCTAGGGAAAATAACAACATGGTTTAACTAGCTCGTGTTCTTACATTTATGTTCGTGTCTTTAGACGTATTTTAAAACCCATAGATCTAGAATGCGGATAAACATGTTTATATGCTTCTTTTGTAAATAAATACCTACTACACATTATACCTACTTACGTAGAAATTTTTTCTTTATAAAATATCAATTTCAGAATCCATTAAAAATTCTTATTATGTTTTCAGTATAGCGTAGTCGGTTTGGTCCTAATTAGATTCCCGGGTTGGTCAATGAACCTGCGGCCAGCGAATGTATCTTAATTATTTTCAGTCCTCAGGCATTTTGGTGTAGGTAGAGTTGATGGTCTAGTTTTTTTTTACTTTGCTGAACTTGTAGCGTAAATGGTGCCATTAAGTATGACGTCATTGAGTTTGATTTCTAAGAGAAGATTTTTTGAAAAGTGTAGATAACAATATGGTCTACCTTCTTTTCATGCGGAAATCCGCACGGATACCGCCCCCGCTGATTCAGGTTATGTCCGACTTGAACCAACTAAAACCGCACGCCGCCGTTTCGGGTCTTTGAGGTCTTCGAGCGCCAGGATGTCCCCAGCAATCTCCAGCTTCGAAATAATCCCCTCGGGTTAGGATATGGCCTACCTTTCTTTTTATATATTGGACACGTCAACATGACTTCATTTCGCCTGATGGAAATCTAAAGGGTAAAAATCTAAAGGTCTCAAGATCGGGGGTCATCACTACATACACGTACCTACTATGTTAACCATTATGGCAGTGTAATTTTTTACCGAAAAGCCCCATAAAACTTAACCCAACCTAAAATCGAACTTGAGACCTCATACACAGCGGCCACACGTACCACCACTATGCCAGTAAGTAATATCAAACACAACTCATTAATATTTTTAATTTAGTATCTGTTTAGACCTGCACTGATTAATTACTTATGAATATATTTATTTTATTGGGTAATTATTTAAATTTTTTAACATTATAATGTCTAGTGCATAATTAGGTAGCATATCTTTAATTTCACTTGCCACGTGTCGGATTAATGCTAGATAGTGCAAAGTTATAAATAATGTGATTCCGACGGCCCAGTTACACGGCTGATAGTGACTTGGTATGAGATATTCCTATTATTTACGGTTATTTTAAAAAGGGCAGGTCAAAAAGAACTCGAAACCGGCGGGCTTGCATGAAAGGCTTAATGACAGTAGAGATGTCAGGAGAGAGGCAGATGGCGGTCTGTTGTCTCTGCCTACCGCTGAGGGAAAAAGGCGTGAGCATGTATGTATGTATGTATGTTATTTTCGACTACCCTTACCCCACACCCCCTACATTTTCCCATTGGGGTCAATGGGAAAAAGGTGAAATTTGTATGTATGTATGTATTAGGTATTTTCGACTCTCCCGTGCGGTATACTCATAATGTATTACAGCAATCCACATGAACCTACTCAGAGGATTTTTTATGCCACTTATGTGACAGACAAGCCTACGGCCCACCTGATGGGAAGCGGTCACCGTGGCCTATGGACGTGTGCAACACGGGGCGTCACACACGCGCTGCCGACCCTGTAAAACCTTTTAATACCCTTCTTGAAAAATGTCTTCTTTCTATAAAGAACAACACGTGCAAGGCTGAGATATCACCTTCATAATGATGCAAACAATTCCATCAAGAACTAAGCGGTTCGGTGCCTCTTTTCTTTGCCGCGCCATCAAAACCTGGAATTCTTTACCAGCTCACGTGTTTCCTTCCTCCTACAGTCCTGGGGCCTTTAAGCGGGGCGTGAAAAAGCATTTGATGAGGCCGTCAAGCTGAGGTCCACCACTGTAGCACGATTGGTGTTTGTTATGGTGACTCCCATTCCAGAGACTTTACCTTTAGCTTACCATCAGGCGAGGTGAAGTCATATTGACGTGACCAACATAAAAAAGACCTCGTTAAGTAGGTATTTGCATTAAAGTAGGTAGATACCTATTGTTTTTATTCGAAAAAGTATTTTACAACAGTTTTCTCCCCATCCTGTGTACAGTGACGTCACAGGCACTCGCATAGTTGAGCACTCAAGCGCAACTGACCACTGACATGTGTCAAAACTGACACTATCTAACAACAGCTGCTAAAAGGCGACCCGATAGCGATATTTATTTTCACTCTGTACCGTTGTTGTTGGACATGTGGAAAATATGTACCTGATTATACCGGACAATAATAGATGGGTATATAAGATTGGTGGACTTTTTAATGGGACTAATCCCCCCCCCCTCATTCCCCCTACTGTAACTCCTGTACGCCATAATCAACAGTGTATAGTGTCCGGCAGCTAACTTGGCAAGATTTTGGAATAGTGTGGGCCTCACTAGGTACTCCAGGTAGGTGGGGGTCGAGGGGGCCATCTTAAAACCGTAGATGGCCCGGGGTCAGCAGGGGTGCGAGGGATATTTGGGTAACCTTACACCCCGGTAATTAAGGTCCGAGACGGCGCGGTGCGGTTTTAGTCGGTTTGATCCCGACATAACCACCCCCGATGGCCGACGGGGCTGGTATCCCTTTATTCCGCACGATAAAGAAAAAAGGTACTCCAAAACCTTGCCAAGTTAGATGCCGTTGGCTATACTTGTTTCTATGCGACACATTTTGCCACAAACAAGTATAGTGCACGGCATCTAACTTGGCAAGGTTTTGGTGTAGTGGGGCCCACACTACTCCAAAATTTTGCCAAGTTAGATGCCGTGCACTAATATGACACACGAACACACCGAGTGACGACACTTGGGACTTCCCAATTCTCTGGTACTTACCAGAGAATGTTAAACTGTCTTGTGGGGACTGAATGTTTGAAAATGCATTTGATGCAATTATTGAGAAATTAAGGATTTCTTAATAATTTGATTCAAAATACTACTTAATTATAAAATTATGAAATACAAAACCGTGAACTACATTTTAAATCTTTTACACTCAAATTAAATTAAATTAATGCGATGCTAGATTGGTAGCTGAATGGATAAAGACGCGGCTTCTACTCAGAGGTATCGAGTTCGAATCCAGCCGGACAGTGCCAATTTGAATTTCAATTATATGCTAATCACATGATTTACCATCTGCTGACGTGAAGGTAAAACATCGTGAGGAAACCCACGTGTTTTAGAATAAATTCTAAGGATATGTCCGATCCACCAACCCGCATTAGGCCAGCGTGTGTGGATTAGGGTCTAAACCCTCTCAGCTCTCTCGTTGGAGGAGAGGAGACCCATGCCCAGCAGTGGGACATAAATGGGTTGCTAGTATTTTTTTATTTAAACATCAAATACTTAATTAAATAAGCTACAATATTGCACATGAAAAAAATATTACTTTAATCTATATTAATAGGTATTATACTTAGAGCTGAAATAAATTTGGTAGAATGCATTTATTAACTTTTAAACTTTCGCGTTCCATGATTATTATACGTAAACGGGAATTAACGCGATCACGTTTTAAGATTTAGATTTAACGTGATCGCGTTAATTCCCGTTTACGTATAATAAGAATGCATTTATCTCAGGAAATACCCGAATAAAAAATTATCATTATGTTGGACAGCTTATTTATCAAGAAAGGTTATGCTTGTCTGCCACCCAAGTGGTATAAAAAAATTGTTGGCAGACAAGCACACGACCCCCCTGATAGGAAGTAGTCACCGTGGCATACGGACGTGTGCGACGGCAACCCCGGGGCGTCACACTCGCGCTGCTTTGCTTGGTTCTGCCTGCAACCTAAGTGGTAAGAATATATCTAATATATTTTTTGTTTTTTCTTTTCTTGTGAAAATTTAAACAGTCTATTAGCACACAACATTAATACCTATGTTTAAAAAGGTAAGTAAGCAAGTATTTGAAGATAATAATTACTGTATATACATTTAGGTAGGGACCTATGTATAATAGATATCATAATAGCCTAAAAGTAAAATTTTGAAAGAAAATGACTGATGAAATTAATGATACCTATACATGCCTATACACAGCACAGTAAAAAACTGAAAAAAACAACTTACCTACTACCTATCAATGGTCACAGAAGTTTTATTACACACAGAAGATAAGTTTATCATGAAAACACAATACATAATAATTATTTTAATTTAATTTAATTTAAAAACATTATAAATCACTCGGCCTTTTACCAGATACAAAATATACAGATTATACATAGAAATGGGGACAGGCCAGTAAAACAACAAAGTTATTCCTCTTCTTTATGGATCCCGACATAACCACCCCCGATGGCCGACGGGGGTGGTATCCATGGGGATTTCCGCACGATAAAAAAAAAAGGTACTAGTTGAAAAAAACTTCAGTTAAAATATTTTTTGAGAAGATTGAAACCCCGAAGAAATGAATTAAATTAATACAAATAGGTAAGTCAGAGTTAACCGTAAACGCTCCATCCAACCGTCTAATAAATATATCCAACCTGGCGTATTTGTATCATTTACATTTCTAAACGGAACATTACACAACACCTTACATTAAGTGCATTATTTTAGAACGATACATTTTTCGTCACCTCAAAATGGTCAATTTATAGAGGGATAGCAACCGCCCACAGGTCAACAGATTTATTGGCCAATTTGTTACAAAACAACTAATAAATCCATCACGGTGAACATCAAAATGTGTTAATTCGAACATCAATTCTGTGAAGATTTACGTTATGTGAGTTGCCAATGCGGCCAAATGATGATGGTCTCATGATTGAAGGCGATCCTTTAAAGACAGGTGTCATCGAAACTTGTACGCGCTGAAAAAATATTTACTACGAAAATAGACTTTTGATTCCCGCGCTTAATTGTGTTCCCGCCAATGAGAGAGCGTTGTGTGCGAGTGGGAAAAGCGTCGCTTAGAAAGAGATGGAGGTTTTTCGTTTGGCGGCTCCGCCCCGCAGGCAATATGGCGTAAGTGGTGATTGGTGCAGCGCCTCCTTCAGGAAAAGTTTGGAAATAGGGGCGGCGGGAAAACGTTCGGTATGTTTAGCTTGTAATGACTTATTTAATTAGTTAGATTATATTTTAAGCGAGCACGTTTATAATTGCGAGAACTAGTTTTTATTGAAGCAGGCCTTTGTTTAAATAAACCTTTTCTTTTAAGGTTGAGAGGTTAATTGTTTTGTGTTAAGGTTGTGTTTAACATTTCTAAACGTAAATAATAAATATATTGTTTTTTTTATTGACTAAAATGGTTCAAATGGTAAACTACTAGAGCTCAGTCGATAAAAGAAACATCGGTAGGTAGGTACTAATTAACCTCCTAAAGGAAAAATATGAAAAATTGGTAGACAATTTTAGGAGAATAACACACCAAAACACACAAGCAAAATTATTTAAAAAATAGAAAATTAAATTGAATATTAGTTATTAACATAGGAAATAGGTACCTAAGTATCTCCTGACAATTAATTCCTCATTTTTAAAGATATTGCAAGACTTTAAAATAATTGAAAAATGAAAATAATTTTAAATGATAGGTACGTATAAATATGGTTAATTTCGGCTTTCACGAGAGTGACTACCTCGTTCGTCCCGCCCAGAGTCCCAATTACCTTCCACACACTCTAGAAAACCCTAACAATTAGGTAAGTAAATAAAATTTGAAAATAGTTTGTTCATCTATTTCCGTTATTAATTTTGATTCTACGACATCATTGACAATTTAAATTGCGACAAAACTTCTCTTACAATTTTTTTGTGTGACAAATAGTTTATCCAATATAACGAAAAAACCATTCACACTTCTAGGATTTCCTCCTAGGATAGCTAGGGTTCCCTAGCTTGTAGGGTCGCAACCCTAGTAAATCCTAGCTTGTCGGGACACACAAACTAGGATTTAACTTTACACCAACCCTATCTATAGGTACTATTCAATCCATCAATCAATGAATTAGCCTATCGACGTCCACTGCTGGACATAGGTCTCCCCCAATGTGCGCCATACCACCCGATTCTCCGCCTTCCGCATCCAGTCCATCCCAGCTACCTTTTTCAGGTCGTCGGTCCGTCTGGCTGGGGGGCGTTCCACCTTCTTTTTGCCGACTCGCGGTCTCAATTCTAGGACTCGTTTGCTCCAACGACTATCGGTCCTACGATCGATGTGGCCAGCCAGCACTTCAGCTTGCTTATTCTGCGAGCTATGTCGGTAACTTTAGTTCTTTGCCGGATGACCTACTCATTGCGAATTTTATCCTTCAAAGAGACTCAAAGCCTAGCTCGCTCCATGGCCCGCTGTGTGACTTCAAATTTGTAGACTAACCCCACCGTTAATGTCTGCGTTTAGTCCACGATAGGATAGGACGCACTGGTCGAAGACCTTCGTTTTGAGGCATTGCGGTAAGGGTGAGATCTATACTATTACAAAAATGTCTTGTGTCTCTGTAAATTCAGTTACAACTAGCTTCCGCTCGCAGCTTCGCCCGCGTGGAGGTCGGGATTGCCACTAAGTCATTTTATGGCAAGTTTTTTCATACCTTGGTTTACATTATTGCAGTTTTAGTAGAGATCCCTATTTTTTTGTAAAATATATAGCCTATGTTACTCACGGATAACGTGGCTTTATATTGGTAAAAGAATTTTCACAATCGGTTAAGTAGATCCAAAGGTTACCCCCTACAACCTCACAAACTTTACCTCTCTCTAGTATAGATAAACAAAATAAATAGGTAATCAAAAAATCACAGATTATAATCTTGTGGGTACCAACTGTACTTATTATATTTTGTACCAAAGTACATTTATACTTTCCATACCTACGTTCTAGCCTGTTGTAGCCGCTAAAATGTAATCAAATGTTTTTATTACTTTTGTTGAACACGTTATTGGTCTAAAGGGCGTAAACCTACGCCATAATATACCTAATAGGTATATATTATATAGGGTAAGTACTGACTAAATTTTTACAGTCGCCATGAGAAGTCGCTGAACACTTACAAATTAACAATCGATCTTCAAGTTGCAATGAATCTATCTAGGCACTTATAATACCTATACCTAGGCACAGAATACATATGATAATAGTACTAACGTAACTTAGGTATGATACGAATTATAAGTATGCAATACCTGTTCCAAGATAATACATACGAATTTTTATGATACTGTGACAAAGCATTTGATGAGGTCGTCAAGTTGAGCGCCGCCATTATGGCACGGTCGGTTGGTGTATGTCACAGAACAAAGAAAAATCCTTAGGACGTGTATGTAATTGGGACCCCCTTCCTGAGACTTTACCTTCAGCTTATCATCAGGCACCTCGCCTGAGAAGCTTATGAGAAGTCATATTGACGTGGCCGGTAGGTACGAAAAAACTATTCAAATAAGTACCTGTTTGAAGAAAAAATTTCAACTTAATAACTGTCCGACTGGGGAAGTACAGAAGACCGCTGGCATAATAACCATCGTGTTGTGTTCCCGGCAGTAAGTAGGGTAGCCAGAGCTTAGTGTACCCCTCCTCCCCCCGGTCCTTCCTAGCCTCTCCACCCCTTCCTACCCCCGCCCTTTCCCTTCAGGGGTGGCAGCGCGTGGGTGACGGGTGTTGCACACGTCCACAGGCCACAGTGACCGCTTCCCATCAGATGGGCCGTGTGCTTGTCTGCCACATACGTGATATAAAAAAAAGAAAAATTATACTTGAACCAGTATACAATAATTAAATACAAAGGTGAAGAGAAAGTGTCCCGCAGTTATCAAATATATTTAAATCCAATATTTGTATTCATGTCCCACTTGAAATAACATCGGGTTATAGGGCATAAACACCTTCAGGGTCAAGTCAACCCGAAAGCCGGTTCACCTGCAGCTTGCTGGCTATCTTGACGGCCTTGACAGATTCTTGTACAAGCCCTGCTTTAAGAATTCGGGATTGCAAATTAAATCAAACAAATGTGCTGGTAGAGCATTCCAGAAGGTCAATTTTCGTAATAAAATGGGATCCCTTTCGTTAACATAAAATGTTTTGTCCTAAAATGTTTTGGCATAATGAAATTGGCATAATTTTACTATGTAGGTTATTACATTACTTTTCATTTTCTAAGGGTGTAACAAGATATACTTCGAGAATTTAAGACTTGGAATTCTTTACCAGCGCATGTGTTTCCTTCCTCCTATACTTAGTTCCGGGGCCTTTAAGCTGGGCGTGAAAAAGCAATTTGATGGGAGGGCTGCCACTCTGGCACTATCGGTGTATATAGTGGTGACCAGGGTCCTGAGACTTTAGCTTTAGTTTACCATCAGGCGAGGTGAAGTCATACTGACGTGTCCTATTTAAAAAAAATAAGAGTAACCCCATCCATTGTAAGTGGTACCTACAGCCTACAGCCAATTTATACCTATCGCATTCGCAATTCGATAAATAATGTGCAAACACGATATTATGTATGTGCATCGTTACGAATACTATACGCTTTTTTTTTTATTTATTTATTTAAAGTTAATTAAAACGGTACATAACCAATTACATTAAATAACTTAGATAATTAGAGCGTTATATTAGATGATTAGGTACATTATAATAACATTAGTTAAATAAATATCAGACAAAATGTTCCATGCTACCCTAATAACAATAATAACATAATATAAAGCATTTCATGCCTGAACAGTAGATATCCTTAGGTACTTCATCTCGCAAAACTTAAGACACACATTAATAATATCCTTCCATTCGTCCGCAAACATTCTACATATTATTCTTACGTAATTTCGTGCTCACCCTTCTTCTTATAGTCCCGGTTTCTTTAAGCGGGGCGTGAAAAAGCATCTGTCAAGGCCGTCTGGGTTAACGTCACCAGTCTAAGGGCATCCCTTGGGAATGGTGACCACTACTTTTTGGACTCCACCTCAGCTTACCATAGACTAAATATTAAAGAAAAAATTCTTGCTCACCCTACTGTACTAAACTGGGAAAGAGAGGTGACTGTACTTATATATGAGTATGTATCCCTCTCGCAATACTAGGTACACCCATAATTAACTTTCGTTCAACAAAAATAAAGTTGAATTTAATTGACTGTAATAAGCCGAAATGCGTTCATTAGATCAAATTTACACCTCCGTGGAACGTGGATATAGTGCCTAACAATATATTTTTCAAGATCACATTCAAACCAAATAATTCTTGCAAAACCTGTGTAATAACACTCACCGTTGTATAATATTTAATCGCGAGCTTTAAGCTGTAAAAACATTTAGCGGAAAGAAGCTTATTTATAACTATATACTGTTTATAATAAATCCTTAAAACTTTTCAAGATGGCGGATTTTCACATACCCCAGTGATCCACTGGTGTAGGTTATAAAAACTAGTCAAGTATGTTAGCTGGTAAGTAAGACCAGCTCCACGGAGAGATTTATCAAGACTACAGTTAATTATTTTCATATTATAACTTATTAAGTAAGCTTGTAGGTCGTGGAGTGTTTTTGTCAGCCGTTCTGTATAATAATGTCTTTACTATTAGCTATTATAAAATTGTAAAGTAGCTGTATCTGTGCATTGGAGATATTTAAAAAAAATACTCACTTGGGTTGTGTATACCTATGAAAGACTAACTTCCGCCCGCGGCTTCGCCCGCGTGGAGGTCGGTATCGCCACCAAGTTTACTTATAGTGCGAAGCTAGCTTATAGCATGGTTTTAAAATAATACCTAACAACATTAAAATAGGTATGAGTCGTTAAATCATACGTTGTTACAGAAATAAAGGTTCACTGCTCGTTCCCCGTAGATGATAGCGTGATAATAGGTATGTAACCTATGTGTTGACCCGACTTCTTAATAATATTCGTGCCAAATTTGAAGTAAATCCATGCAGTACTTTTTGAGTTTATCCCGGACATACAGACAAAAATTCTAAAAACTATATTTTTGGCCTCGGTATCGATTGTACATCACACTCCAATTATTCTTTTCGAAAAATATTCAATGTACAGTTTTGACTTTCCTATTATTTTATTATAGGAAAAAATATGTATAGGTATAGATATAGTTGTCTCTATTCACCCCTTTTCACGATACTTACCGATAGAGTTGACCAACAGCCCACTGTCACGATACACGACTGGTCTTAAATCACTCTCTCACCCTTCTAACATCTAACTAATCACCATTATTTACATCCCGCTGATAACATCACCATCACCTTGAATTAATTCGAGTTCACACCGGAGCTGTCCCATATTAATTAGTAGATATACCATTATGGGTTCTTGACGAAGGTTACGCATGATAGCAACCCATTTATGTCCCACTGCTGGGCACGGGTCTCCTCTCCTCTAACGAGAGAGCTGAGAGGGTAGGGTATAGGCCTTAATCCACACACGCTGGCCTAATGCGGGTTGGTAGATCGGACATGTCCTTAGAATTTCTTTTAGGACATGTGGGTTTCCTCACGATGTTTCTCCTTCACGTCAGCAGATGGTAAATCATGTGATTAGCACATATAAATTCCACAAAGTGAAATTCACATTTGTATTGTCCGGCCATTTCGAGCTCGATAGGTACCTCTGTAGAGACCATGCAGCCATGTAGAGACCGCTTCCTTATCAATTCAGCTACTATCGCCCAGCGTACGCATACCTTTTTGTTTTATTGTAGGTATACTTACCTTTTTTCGTGCGGTAATCCCCACGGATATCACCCCCGTCGGCCATCGGGGGGTGGTTATTTGGAATTCGGACGAATTAAAACCGCACGCCGCCCGGGTATTCCCGGGGTATGCCGAGCCGACATACATACTTAAATACGTTATTATTTTGTAAATACATACATGTTATACATAGAAACACCCAGACCAATGCAAATAGAAATATCCATGACATACAAATATTTATTATACGATAACGGGAATTAACGCGATCACGTTAAAGGTATATAACCTGGTCGAAACGTCAGGCATCCAAAGGTATGTATATACCTTTAACGTGATTGCGTTAATTCCCGTTTACGTATAATAATCATGGAACGCAAAAGTTTAAAAGTTAAAACAAATATTTGCACTGAGCGGGAATCGAACCCGCGCTCCCTGTCGTAGCAGGCGAATGCACTACTGCTACGCCACAGAGGCTGTCAAATATCTTAACTGGGCCTCATCAAAATTTTATCCCAATTAAACCTCACCCGTGTGTGACTCTCATTTTACAGGAATGAACATTTATAGGCTATGGTGACCGCTTACTGTAGGTAGTGAACTCTACAACGACGGACATCTCTAGTGCTGCAAGCATACATTGGTGACGGTGACCGCTTACCGTCGAGTTATTCTTATTTGTAAAATAAGAAGGGAATCGTGGACATATTTGACACTTGACTGCTATAAAGATCCGAGCAATGCAAAAATAGCAGATATACAGCGCCTGCGCATATTACTAAAGCAATAGCAATACTGTTACTATTGCGATTTATCTAGGAATGTGTTTATATGTTAAGGTGCAAATACTGACTACCTAATACTAAGTGTCGTCTACAATATGGGGTTCTTCAAGAAGGGCATTAGAAGGTTTTTACAGGGTCGGCAGCGCGAGTGTGACGCCCCTGATGTTGCACATGTCCATAGGCCACGGTGACCGCTTCCCATCAGGTGGAATGTATGGTTGTTTGCCACCTAAGTGGTATAAAAAAACTGAAAATGGGGATTTACTCCCGTATGGGGAGCGACCTTCCAACCCTTAGAGGTGCGCCTGCGCCGGAGCTTCGTCTGTCAATTAGCAGGTGGCTTGCAGCTGAAGATGGCTTGGGCAGCTAAGATTTTAGTGAAACCCAGCAGATGGCGCTGCAATCGGGTCTTTGGTGAACAAAATTCTCAAAAAATATCCCGTGTGAAGTAGGTCAGGTCAGCTAGTAAATTATAATAATTTGACAACTGAATACCAGAGAAAACAAAAAAAAAATAATGCGAATTTCTATTGCCATTTCTAAACTGTAGATTTAAGAAAAGTAAACAAAACATTATTAAAAGTGTGAGCACATGTCTGCCACCTACTGCGCAAGAGTTGAGGGTCACCGATAAATCAATCGCTCTGCTTCTATTTTGACAGTTCGGTCGCCATCTTGGATCTTAGTGGATCACTTGTGTGGTCCAACAAACTAAAAATTAACCCCTGATGGATAAACATTCTTAAAAAAACTTCAAAAATCAAAAAATATTTTTGGTAAAAAATGTCTTTGGAAATTAGGATAGATTATCGGGAATGAGTTTGAGATAACGGCTTGAGATGGACCACGTGCGGTTTAAAATTAGTTTGAGTTCGAAAAGACATTTAATTTCAATGGCTTTTGGATATATCTGGCTGTTCCTATGTATACTTGTATGTATTTAACGAGAAATGAAGAAGGTATGCTAAGGTGGTTTGGGTATGTAGAGCGAATGACACACCAAATATGTAAGGCACATGTAAGTGGACACGCAAGCCGGGATCGACCTCGCAGAGTATACACTGACCAAATTAATAAGTTATTGTAGAAAGGGCAGGTCAAAATTAAAGCACTCAAAACCTTCGGGCTTGCATGAAAGGTTTAACGATAGTAGAGGAAGCGCGTGAAGTATGTAAGGACAGTGCCAGATGGCGGTCTGTTGTCTCTACCTACCCCGGTGGGAAAAAGGCGTGAGCATTTATGTATGTGTGTATTTAGTATTATTTGTGAGATCACTATGTGATCGGAAATGTTTTTTTTTATATTGGACAACGTCAACTTAAAAGTCGTGCAGCGGGCTGTTTTCTTTGATGGATAAAATTTGAAATGAGGTCATCCGACAAAGAACTAATATGACCGACATAGCTCGCAGAATAAGCAAGCTGAAGTGACTAAGGGCTGGTCACATCTGTCGAAGGACTGATGGCTGCTGGAGCAAACGAATCCTAGATTGGAAACGGTTAATCGTCAAACGGAAAGTAGGACGCCCCCCAGCACGATGGACGGACGACCTGAAAAGGGTAGCTGGGATAGACTGGATACGCAAGCGGAGGATCGGGTGGTATGACGTACATTTTGAGAGGCCTATGTCCAGCAGTGGAAAGCAATAGGCTAATTAATTGGTTGATTGAACATCAACATGACTTTACCTCGCCTGATGGTAAGCTAAAGGTAATGTCTCAGGAGTGGGGTGATTTTAAATCTACATGGAGGGGGATAACCTTGTACCATTGCTTCAATGTATAATGCCTTATTTATGTTAAGTGATATCTACTTAAAATCATTATAACCAAAAACCCGTACATTATTTTTATGTTAACTTATTAAATTGTTTAATATTTTATTCATGAACTTCTTGGGCTCCGCCCACCATTAAAATTACCTACGCATAAAATTATTTTTTTACTTTGTAGCTAATAAGTATCTAACTACCATTTTATAAGTTTTATCTGACTGTGCCGGGTGATGGTAGCTGAATGGATAAGGACGCGGCCTCTACTCAGAGGTATCGAGTTCGAATCCGGCCGGATAGTCCCAATGTGAAATCTGTTAGGAATGATTTACCATCTGCTGACGGTTAAGGAAAACATCGTGAGGAAACCCACATGTCCTAGAAGAAATTCTAAGGACATGTCCGATCCACCAACCCGCATTAGACCAGCGTGTGTGCTCTCTCAGCTCTCTCGTTAGAGGAGAGGAGACCCGTGCCCAGCAATGGTACATAATGGGTTGCTGTCACGTTACGAACTCGATTCGAAAGAAATTTCGTGCTCGTCCTACATGTCAAACCTCCTTCTTTTTTTCTCAGTCGGTTAAGAATTTAAGCTCGGTTTAACTACCAATATTTTATCCCTAAGTCCTAATTACACCACAAAGCGGTAAGTGTCTCTATAAGTACAGTACGAACAATAAAAACGAGATAAGTGAAACAATGTATGCGGAAGACGCTCTCCGGAACATAGCGTGCGACGACCGCCGCCGGACGAGGTGGGGCGCCACTGACAGCGGGCAGGAAGCACAAACATAACATCATCATCATCTTAGCACTCATCACTATAGGCATTTCTGCAATGACACTCTGGAGGGAATCTGTGCTGCCAGCGGTGAGACCAAAGTCTCCTGCGTTGTGAGCACAGAAACTTTCTTAACCACACTCCAACCCACTTCTCTCCCATTTCCCTCTCCCCCAACCCTCCACTCCCCCTCCAGGGTTGGCAGCACGAGTGTGACGCCCCTAGTGTTCTCCACTGGCGCACATCCATTAGGCCACAGTGACCGTTTTCACCACCAAGTGAATCGCGCGTTGCTAACCTAAATCTAGTCTATCTATCTATAATAAAAAATGAATCCCTATTTCCCTTGGTCACGGCACCACGCGTGAACGGCTGGACCGATTTGGCTAAAAATTGATGGGGAGGTAGCTTAGAACTAGGAGACTTTTTATCCTGCCACGGGGACGAAGTATGTCACGGGCGAAGCCGCGGAGCACAGCTAGTAATACATAGAAGTTATCAGTTTTTGAATAATAAAAACATAAAATTAAATTTCACATAACTGCAATATGGCAATAACCATAATAATAATTAAGTACTCGTTATCTCCCATTACACAAGTAACCCAATCAACAGAATCTAGGTGACTCATTCTCATAATTTGCTCGATCCGACGAAAAAAAACCTAACAATACAAAACTACTTTCTACACTCAGACCACGCGCGCGAACGGACACGTTTTTGCACCGGTTGTTACGTCACTATCATGGCGGTAGAACGCATTCTGCTGTATACAATAATAGTTACGTTATTTTAAATCCATTTGCATCATATAACTATTAAATAACATTCATAATTTTTTTGCATTATGTGCGATTTTGATGATGTTTTTAACTGGGTCATACTTGTATTTGGTTGTTACTATATTTAGAATTCGTCATAATCACACTCCAACCTCTACCTTCAACCTCCACCCCAGGAGGTGAGTGGAGCAGTACATCTACGCGGTGCAACCGGGACAATGTAGACGGTGTAGCGCCTCCCACTAGCATGGGATTCGCTGGCGTCTACGGTTAATTTCGGTCAAGGCGAGAGTAACCCTGTATAGGGTTGCCTGGAAGCTCTCCGCGTACCACTCTGACTAGTAGAGGGCAAAGTGAAGAGCAGACAAAGAGCGGGCTGCTATTCCGAGCGCAGGGGGTGACAGGATGTCCTACCCGGCGCAGCGGTGCGATGGTTTCCGTTTCGCCTACGCAAAAAGTAGGGGCGAGTCCCTACTTTTTCCGAGGGTAAAACGAGGTTCCAAAACCCAAAGGGTCCATTTCGAATCCGGAAATGACCCTAGGTCAGCCAGGGTGTGAAAAAAATGCCCTTTAGGTCGCCTTGAAAAAGGTAGCTGGGATAGACTGGATGCGGAAGTGGAGAATCGAGAGGTATGGCGTACTTTGGGAGAGGCCTATGCCCAAGAGTGGAAGTCGGTAGGCTAATTGATTGATTGCTTCCTATACAGTCTACACGTGCCAGACTGAGGTATCACCCTCACACGGTGGAATCAATTCCATCAAGAACCAAGCGGTTCGGTGCCTCTTTTATTTGCCGCACCATAAAGACTTGGAATTCTTTACTAGCTCACGTGTTTCCTTCCTCCTACAGTCCCGGGGCCTTTAAGCGGGGCTTGAAAAAGCATTTGATGAGGCCGTCAAGCTGAGGGCCGCCACTGTAGCACTACCGGTGTATGTGGTGGTGACCCTGAGACTTAGCCTTTAGCTTACCATCAGGCGAGGTAAAGTCATTTTGTGTCCTAAAAAAATTGATTTAAAAAATGTTTGTAATTTTGTAGACCCAAAATAACAGCCCGCTGAGTTTCTTGCCGGGGCTTCACAGGACAGTTTGGAATCGGTAGACGGTGGTCCATTTGCTAAACGTTAGTTTTTTTAACTATCGTATTTAAGACACGATACCAAAATAGTCTGTACATGCATAACAATTTGGAATGAGTATATAATTATTATCTTGTTACACGTTTTTTAGAGCGTGCTTTTCGAAAAATCGAGTTTTAGTTTTGAAACTTTTTTTATGATATAAGATCATTGACTCTTATTACCTTACTACTAGTAGATATCACAAAAGTTTGGATGGATAGATGGATATTTGTTACTCAATCACTGTGTCACTCAAAACTACAGGTACTTATATTTGTACCTGTGACTTCATACGCGTAATTTTAGATTTTGAAGGTTTAAATATTTTACTCGAAATCCTAATTCTCTTTCCAAAATTAAAGAAGCCTAAGTTACTGCTTGTTACATCAATTATCTGCCAGGGAAAGTTCCAGCCATTTCAGAGGTTAACCGAAACAAACAGACAGACATGCAAAAATTTTAAAAATGTTGTTTTGGTAGTCCGGTCAATATAGACATTTGAAATAATGTTTAATTGTAACTTTTAGAATAGCGATATCTCAGGAATGGTAGGTAACTCTTAGGAAGTACTATGAAGACCATTTTTGTAGAGAATTTTAAGATCTACAACTTTGGTCCGAGGTTTTTTTCATAAAACTTCCCATTTTCGACAAAAATCTTAAAAACCTCCTTTGACCCCGAATAATTTTTGTAGCACGCATAAGATCGATGGCCGGACTTTAATATATTATTTATAATGGTAAACCCCAGCTCTCCATCAAAATTTAGCTCTGTGGAAATGTTTGTTATTTAACAACTATTTTGGCTATGTTATAAGTATATGTACCGTGTATTTTATTTAACATTACAAACATAGGTAGGTACACTCCACTGTTATATATTTATATAGATGTGATAGTGCTCGAAATAACACAGATTTCCAGCGAGTAAGAAAGATTACATTACATATAATTACGAGAAGAAAGTAATTTGATACTTGCTTTCATATCATAAATGTAATATGGCGGGCACTTTCATTGAACACGAACGGTGGTAGGACTTGCTAAGACACGTATACAGGTTTGAACCCTGCCTAGCAGGGTACTACCTCCGCCCTACAGAAAACCTTGCCCATAATAACTATTTTTTTATACTACGTAGGTGGCAGACAAGCACACTGCCCACCTAATGGAAAGCCGTCACCGTGTCCTATGGACGTGTGCAAGCCTAAGGGTGTCACACACGCGCTGCCTACCCTGATGAGAAAAAAGGAGGGCTAGGAAGAGGTGAAGGGAGGAGGGTTACAGTGAGCTCTGGACCATTGTGTTGTGTTCCCGGCGGCGGTCTGAATCTCCCCTAATCCTCCACCTTCAATTTCTTCTCCCCAATCCCCCAATCTCCTCTTCCAGAATTGCCAGCGCGAGTAACGCCACTGGTATTACACACGTCCATAGGCCAAATGCTTGTTTGCCACTTAAGTTGTATAATACATAAAAACGGTACCTATATATAAATCAGCCTATCGAAGATCTCTGCTGGACATAGGCCTCTTCCAATATGCGTCATAGCACTCGGTCATCCAACTTCCGCAGTTTAATTAATGCAATCAAAAGGTATTGCCCTTTATGTAGCATATCTAACAATAGCAGCGTCGCGTCGTCGTCACCCCTACGCGCGAGAGGTACTGCCCTCTGTGTTGCACGGGTGCACCGTATCTCCATACGATGCACCCGTGCAACGGAGAGGCCAGCCGGTCCAGCCCAAACCGTCAGCTGATTCCTTTTTTTTATCGTGCGGAAATCCGCATGGATACCACCCCCGTCGGCCATCGGGGTTGGAAACCGCACGCCGTCTCGGGGATAATTACCGGGGTGTAAGGTCAGCTGATTACCCACTATTTTGAAGCAATTTTTTTAAAATCTTTGAATGTAGTTTTAATTGTTTTTAAAATCAAAATGAGGGCTTCTTTCAGCAAAATTGTTTATGTACTTCCACTTCATGTGACATCGCCATGGAACACCATAAAGACTTGGAATTCTTTACCAGCGCATTTGTTTCCTTCCTCCTACAGTCCCGGGGCCTTTAAGTGGAGCGTGAGAAACTATTTGATGAGGCCGTCAAGCTGAGGGCCGCCACTGTAGCACTACCGGTGTATGTAGTGGTGACCCCAGTCCTGAGACTTTACCTTTCGCTTACCATCAGGCGAGGTAAAGTCATTTTGACGTGTCCTATATAAAAAAAACATCCTGTATACCATGATCGCATTAATTTGAGTCAACATAGTAGTAAATCATGAAACTTGAATTTCATGAAGCCTGTTAAAGATTAAAAGTTAATACTAGTATTTAGACTCTCAATTGTCGCCTCGGAATATTTTCGACCGTCCACTTAATCCATACTCCAAGTAGAGTTATGTTTGGAGGAGGTAGGACACGACGGTATCTCCCGTCCGAAATGAGCTGTCCGACTGAGGTAGTACCTCCGCCCTACAGATGACCGCGGCCATAATAACCAGCGTGTTGTGTTCCCGCCGGTAAGTAGGGTAGCCACAGCTCACTGTACCCCTCTAGCCCCTACCCCTTCCTAACCTCCCCCCGCCCCTCCCCGAGTAGAGCATAGTATTAATCAAATAATGTCAACGAATCGCACATACATTATTGCAAAACTAAGAAATTACGGGCATTTATGGTAACCCATAAATGCCCGTAATTTCTTAGTCTAAGTGCCACGGGGACGAAGTATGTCACGGGCGAAACCGCGGGGGACAGCTAGTATTCAAATATGAAGAAGTCTGTATACCCTGTATATTCTTGAGTAGCGTTTTAATAATATAATTAAGTAGCCATTTTATTATTAATTTGCTAAAAAAAAGCTGAGAACTACTTTAATTTAATTAACCTGGAAGTGTTTATTGTTTAGTTCTAGATATAGCTGACGTCATTTAGCTTTATTCTTTTAATAACGCTATCATACTTTCTACCGCCTATAGTAACACGAAGTAAAATTGGGCACATGTTAATGAAAATAAAACAAAATTTGGTAAGTATTAAGTTCTCCTTGTTCAGGCCGATAGTACATTCCAACGGTACCACTACACACACAAAAACCTACTCATTCAAATACTACAATATACATTGTCGACTAACAGAGCTTGACTTTAAAATTCTTCAAGAGAACGCCGCAATGTAACACGAATATTGCAATAAAGTAACACAAGATTTGATGTTAGATAAACCAGTTGTGCGAAGACCCTATCACTGAATGGAAAGGTACGTTATACATTTCACCAGTATAAAATGCTTGTGGGGAGCTCGAGCTACAACAGTCAATACTTAGAACTCGACAACAGCATCTAAATATTTCAACATGATCGCATTTGTAAGTTTTTTCAAAACACTATTTATTACATGACTGACGTAACAGATTATAACATAAATTACAATCAGACAATTTAGGCCGAATGGTGTTTCCTTCGGCCTAAAAAAATGTGTGTGTCTATCCGCCATTTTTTAATATGGCTACTGAAGTTTTAAACGTTTTTTTTTACTATTCGTGTATAGTTTTATGTAAATTAATATCCCACGCTCCAAATGTATAATGAATGTATAATTTTATTCAATGCTGAATCAGTAATGTCTAGTGACATAAGTTATGTCATTTTATTTTATACTTTATCGCGTATTTTATTTATGTGACACCTCATACACTCTCGTTATGTTTTTTTGCACATTAAGTGTGATCGTGATGTCCTCCCGATAAAGACAGATTAAAAAATCGTTAGCAGATATAATTACATTCGAAATACGTAGATACTAAAATAATAAGTAGACGATAAGTATATTAAGAGAATTCGAGTATTTCTAAATGTATATCGCTAAAAAAATTGCTAAGTTCATGAATTTATTGAATATTCTCATCTTGCCTCTCAAAGTCAAAGCACCTATTAAATCAACAGTCTAGCAAAGCGAATTTAGATGAAATTTAGCAATTTTGGCAATTACATATAGCAGCAGACGTATTTCATTCTTTTGATAATTTTTACAATGCGTACCCATTTAAACAGTTCCTACCATCTACTAGTATAATTTCGTACAAAATATTATTTTAGATAATATATAAATGACTTCATTACCTGCTTTCTTTTTAACTGTATCGAATAATTCTGCTAAACCTAATTTGATTAGAATCACCAACCCAATCCTCCACGCCTCCGCTATTTCATTAAAAACTTTTCGAACCGCTATAATAATTGCACTCTAATATCAAACCTGGCGTGATGTCTCTCTGATATTAAAATTGTCTGGTATGCAAGATTCTATTAGCCTAGTATATTACTAAGCTGAGAGAAATCTAATTCTAAGGTTCGTGCAGTCCGGTTTAAAGATCCATTATCTTGAATCACTTGTGCAACATGCAAATGAAGTTAGACTACCTATTTTTAGACTATATTCTCTACAAGAAGACTTTGGAGGCTGTTACAGGCTTTTAAGGAGATGATAATTTGAAATAATTCTTGCTTAGCAAGTAACAAAAACCAAACATACTGATTCTAAAACAAGACCTGTAAATGGGAAAACAAATGCCTGTAAATCAATTATAATCTACAGTTTTCAAAATTTTAAATAAGATACACAAAGGTATTTTGGAAACCACGACATACGCAATTATTTCAAACTTCTTAACGTAAATGTAAAATATTGACAATGATAAAACTGAAAAGTAGTCGTTTAAAAACAAATTACAATAAATACATTTCATATAACACGAACAGTAATTCATCACCGGTTTATAAATAATTTAGCTTCTTTATAAGTCATTGTATCTTAAATTATTCTCGTTGATCAATAACACTATACAACCACTGCCGCTAATGGAATGTCTAACAAAGAAACAGCTATTAATTGAATACTTCTCCTTCTTTCAGAGAACAGCAGCTATCCTCCTCCTGGCTACCATCGCCAGTGCCCGACCCTCCGATGATTGGGAACCCGAAGGTCATTCGCACACGGAGCATACAAAACCTTACCATGTAACTGTGGTCAAGAAAATTGGCGTGCCTGTGCCTCATCCAGTCGCCGTGTCAGTGCCGCAGTACGTGAAGGTTCCCATACCCCAGCCTTACCCCGTTCACGTTACCGTTGAACAACCGATCCATGTACCAGTCTACAAGGTGAGTTTTTTAGAAATAGTACTAACCCTTACTGCTTTATAATCAATATAATATAAAAATCCATGCCACTTTGTAATTTTATAACTCAAGAACGAGCTCACCTATCCAAACCAAATGTTTAGACTTCGCTCGGACTATTTAGTAGGTTATACGAAGTTTGCAAAAGTACCAATTTGTCCAAGATCAAGTTTACTGCGATAATTTTTTTAAATAAATACCTTTTGCAGGAGCTAATAATGTTTGCAATAAAATATAAATAGTTTTAGGTCTAAAATAATATAATTATAATCAAGAAACCCATTATTAGCTCATTCTAATTAATAACTGCATCATGACTTCTCCGTTTTAGTGAACATAAGTTGAGACAGTAAAAGTTAACTTGTATTTAAAGAGATATGGTCAAAATGACATTTAAATTTAGCTTTTGAAGAATCAAAGAATCAAGAATCAAAGAATCAATTTCATTTATTCAATTTAGGCACACAAGGAGCACATATGAACGTCAAAAATTTACAGTAAGAAAAAATATGTCAAGAAATATAAATACAATAAATAATAATCATTAGAAAATGATTCTTTCGCTGGTTCAGTATGTTGGTTCTACTGAGAAGATACCAGCAAGAAACTCAGTGAACACGATTATCCATTATTTATTTTTATATTTTTTTTATGTTTTTATTTAATACAATTTTTAAAGTGCGAGCGAGCAAGAGATTAGGATGACCATGCATTTTTATCATCAAAATATTCATTTAATTTATAATAACCTTTTTTCATTAAACAATTTTTTACTTCAATTTTAAACTTATTAAGTGGCATGTCAACCAGATCCTGAGGAATTTTATTGAACATTTTTATCCAGTTACCTACAAACGAATTACCAACCTTATGAAGCCTTAGCATTGGCACTACAAGTTTATTCTTATTTCTCGTATTATAATTGTGAACGTCCGATTTTTTTTGGAAGAGATCTAGATTTTTGCGTACATATAAGATATTATCGTAAATGTATTGAGAAGCAACTGTTAAAATATTAATTTCTTTAAATAGTTCTCTCAGCGAGTCAAGGGGTCTGAGGCCATAGATAGCTCGTATCGCTCGTTTTTGTAATATGAAAATGGTCTCAATATCTGCAGCTGAGCCCCACAGCATCAGACCATACGACATTACGCTATGAAAGTAGCTAAAATAAACTAATCGTGCCGTTTCCTCATCAGTTAGTGATCTTATTTTTCTAACCGCATAGGCTGCTGAGCTGAGTCTTCCTGCTAAGGCTGTGATATGAGAACCCCATTGCAGTTTACTATCTAGAGTGATTCCAAGAAAAACTGTGGTATCGACTATTTGAACAGTTTCATCGTTCATTACAATATGAGTATCTACCTGTTTTACATTAGGCATCGTAAACTTTACACATTTTGTTTTCTTAGCATTGAGTAGCAGGTTATTACTTGTGAACCAATACAATATTTCAGAGAGAATATTATTTACATCGTCAAATACTAGCTTTTGCCTGTTAGTTTTAAAAATTAATGATGTGTCATCAGCAAATAATACTATTTCACAAAGATTTTCAGTGAAGTAAGGAAGATCATTTACATATATCAAGAATAAAAGGGGTCCTAGTATCGAGCCCTGGGGTACTCCCATGACTAATGGGGCACCAGATGAATTGGTGCCATTAATGTTGACTTTTTGTACTCTGCCAGTGAGGTAAGACTCAAGCAAGCTAAGTGAACCGTTCGAAACACCATAGTGACCTAATTTTAATAACAAAGTCTCGTGATCAACACAATCAAAAGCTTTCGAAAGATCACAGAAGATACCGATGGCATCCTGCTTCTCCTCCCAAGCATCAAATATATGTTTAATGAGTGCAACGCCTGCATCCGTTGTGTTTCTACCTTTAGTGAAACCAAATTGTTTATCATGAAGTAACTTATTGCACGTAAAATGTGAAAGCAGTTGGTTAAATATTATTTTTTCAAAAATTTTACTGAGGACTGGGAGTATGGAGATAGGCCGAAAATTTGATGGATCACTTTTTTCCCCTGCTTTGAATAACGGAATGATTTTACTGTACTTCATGAGAGTAGGAAACTGTTTATCATCTATACATTGATTAAATATAAATGCAAGATAAGGCGCAATAGTGGGCATTACTGGTTTTATTATATTGGTTGAAATGCCCCAAAGATCTTCAGTTTTTTTAATATTTAGTTCTTTAAAAGTTTTAAGAATGGTTACAGGGTCAATGTACTGAAAATCAAAATTAACATTACATTTTTCAACACTAGTTTCAAGAAGAGACGCGGCTACATTTTTTGAAGAATTCAATTTACTTGTAGTGGTAATAGGAATATTTGTGAAAAAGGATTCAAAGGCATTGGCCACTGCGGCATCAGTATTAATGTGTTTATCATCTATTTTTAATTCGAAGGATCGATCACGTGACCTTGCTTTACAGGTTTCTTTGTTAATAACATTCCAGGTTGCCTTAATTTTATTATCAGATTTTTGTATTTTGGCTCGAATATAGTTAGATTTGGCTATTGAACAGACTTTTTTGAACATTTTTGAGTACTTTTTAGTATGTTCAATAACTTGTGGATTGCTTGTACATGCCTTTGTTTCGTATAACTCATACAATTTCTTTCTACTTTTATGGATTCCAGGCGTAGCCCAATCACTAAATTTAATTTTGAATGGGTTAATATTTATTGTTTTTTTAGTGAAAATATTATCAAATTCGTATTGGATCACTCCGAACAGATCTTTGTAAAGATCATTCGGGTTCACATCATTACGCGGCTCCAAAAGAGGCACTTTATTGTCAATATTTTCTTTAAATTTTTCTAATCGATAATTTGTGATTGGTCTACATACAATATTTTTGGATAATGGAGCATGTTGGTGCTCAAATCTAGCTAACTGACCTTCATGATCTGATTTTATGAAGTTTATTTTAGACTTCTCACTTACATGGCCGTCAGTAAAAATATTGTCCAAGCAGGTAGCTGTTGTGGATGTAGTGCGAGTTGGTTCACAAAAGAGATTTTGTAAGTTAAAGGATTTAAAAAGATTGAGGAACCTTACCGCGTTCTGAGTGTTTTCTAAAATATCAATATTAAAATCGCCACATACAACTACCGACTTCTTACATTTACATATTTTTTTTAAGATATCTTCCATAATAGATAAGAACAGGTGGCAATCTCCAGAGGGAGGTCTATAGACGCTAACAATAATGAATTGCTCGAGCTCTGCACATGATATTTCAATATTACGCTCACTTGAGAGTGCTACTATATCTTTTCTTTCTTTAGATTTTAAATTGTCATTAATCAAAATTAATGATCCACCTCTTATAGCGGAATCTCTAGTAAACGAACTAATGATTTTAAAATTATCAATATTAACTAACAGTTCATGTTCTTCTAACCAGTGTTCAGTTAAGCAAAGTACATGAATATGCATTTCATTTAAAAATAATTCCAGTTCTAACTCTTTGCCAGAAAAGCCAGCAATATTTTGGTGAATAATATTCATGTACATAGATTTATTCTTTGGCGCTAAAATTAAATTGCTAGAGATTTCTTCTATTGTCCTAGAATTAAGTTTAAATGATTGTCATTGTCACTCTTATTTGGAACAGATTCCAAGGTCGCAAGACAAACATTGTCATTTTTATGCTCAATAAAAGCAGGTTGGTTAGCCAAGTTCTTGGCTGAATATTTAATATAATATGATAGCGAAGATGCTATCTGTCTCTTAAAAGAACTATTCAAATAGAATTTATTTTTTGTCAATAATAATTTATTTTCTAAATATAAATTTATATCAATCAAGTGGAATTTATTTGGGTTATGATATGACAATGTATGCAGTGTTTGATTGAGCTTATATCTAATATTGTTTTCTACCTGTGACAAGCTACGGCTATATGGAAGCGTGAATAAAATTATATTTTTAACATTTAATAAGCTCAGTGATTCAAAACAATTAATAAGCTCATTTCTGTTTGCATTTCCCCTGTCTCCCACTAGAATTAAAAGTGTATTGTGGCTGTTTAAACGGTAATTCTTAATTTTTTCAATAATGGTACAATAAGTTAAACCCGGCATACAATGGTTAATTATCTTTTGTTCTAAATATGAACTTAGTACCTGACCCATTGATTTCCCCATTTCATCACAAAACATCACTATTTCAGATGGTACATTATTTAGTTCCGCATAGGAGCTACTGGGCTTTTTATTTGGCTCAAGTGAAGAGCTTTTGGGTGAAGTCAGAGAGGACATACAGGCTGGATGAGGACTGAGTAAATTATCTTTTGATGGTAATGTGGAATTAGGAGTCATCAGATCCTTCATGGCCAGAATGTATTCCTGATACTCACTTTTAACATTACAATACTTGACAGTCATTAGGTCTAGTGTTTTTTTTAAATTACTAATTTCTGTTTCTAACTTTAATATGTTATTATTATAATCTGAAATATTATTTTCTATTAATAAGGAATACATATCAAGCTCATCGCCGAGCTGCCTTCTTTCTTTAATATACTTGACTTTTTTGTACATACATTTTTGTCTTTTGATAAGTTTCTGTGTTTTTCTTATATATTTATTAATTTTCACATATTTCTTAAGTTTGTTCCTACTGCACTCAACTATGCCCATCTTGGGGTTAGAAGTATAATCTATTAAGGTATCATCCTTTGTTAAGTCAATAGTAATTGTGGGATCTAAGTTAGGTTCAGTTGAAACAAGGCTGGGCACACTACCGACTAACTCATGGAACAAATTGTGGGTATGGGATACTACGGTGTCACGTTTCTCAGCCTCAAGGTGGGTAATGTGGCCGTGGGCTTCTTGCAGTTCCTGCTCTAAGACCGACATGCGCTTGAGGCCGAGCTCGTACTCGTCGCTGCACTCCCTAAACCCATCCACAATATTGTGCAATCTGTCCCGCTCATCTAACACTAACCTATGCTCAGTGTGCAGCTCAGTCAACTGCTTTTTTACCAAGTCGTATTTATTTAAACTATCCAGTAGCTCCTTTTCATTGTCATCTCTTTCTTTGTACAACTGTTCAACCAGCGCTTTGGATACTTCTAATTCCTTCAAAGTCAGCTCAAGTTTTTTAAGAATATTATCTAGTTTAGCCTCATCACGGCGTGCAGAAGTCATGCTACGCGTGACTGGCATTGTGATTTTATAAAATTAAAGCGTAATAAATACCAAAAGGCAGTTTGATCAGCAGGTACCCGACAAAATAAATATGTAACCTCAAAACGAAATTGATCGAGTACGCTGTAAATATAAACTAATATGATAATTTAGTAGTTATTGGTATATTACCTGTGTAAGAATCACTGAAAAACTGTAATAAAGAGATGACAAAGTTCTTAAAATCAAAAACAAATAACTTCGAATATGCGGTGTCATTGACTTTAGCCGGTGAACAAAATCAGCTGAGCGCAATTTTCACTGATTTATATCACTTTTACACACACGTTTTAATCTAAATACACTTTTGTGATGGTATAATTGTGTTTTGTGATGAGTTTTAGCCTTAAATATAGAAATATTTAATTATAAATTAAAATAAATACGGGACGAAATGCAATCCTTGATTAAACTCTAGTGATAGTTGTTTAGATTTACAATCTTAGAAACAGTTTCTATTAAACCTTTTTGGGTATTTTGCAGTAACAGTCTTGCTGGTTTGTTGAATAATAGAATTCTTAACAATAATTATTTATTACGTGCATCTAGGTATAAAATAGTTGCACTTTTTGGAGTCGCACACTTTTATGTCCTACAAGCTGTCTCCCGCTTGGAATTCTTCTCAGGAACGAAAATCAGCCATATCCGTTCACCCGTTAAAGCGTGATTGTGTAACAAACATCCAAACAACTTCGCAAACTTTCATATTTATAAAATTAATAGGATAGGAAGTAGAGGAGTAGGAAATAGGATGAGATACCTAGAAAACTATTCAGTGGGTACTTTTCATTCATTCATTCACGAATCACGATTATATCATAATAATAAAGTTAGTAAAGGCACACAGTTATAACATCATTACAGGTTGTAAACACACATCTCATAATAATTGAGATTCATGTTCTCTGCAGTTAGCGCAGTTTCCTGTCAATAAACCAAAAAAAAAGCATTTTTAGAACTGCCTTTCACATCTAACATACCCACCACATTTAATTAACAACACGACTTCTCACCAGAAGATTAAATCAAACCGCAAACTTAATGACTAAAGAGAAACTTCGCAATCTGAACACCACAATGAAAATAATAAACCAAAAACCATATTATATCACAGCTATTGCCGATATGTTTTTGCAATTATCTCATAATACACCATCATGAATGGCATTGTACATTTGTACCAATTCGTTATGTAATGCAGCCGGCCATGACAGAAAGTGAATTAGCGCGCTCAAGCGTGGTCTTAAAAAAATGAACGCTCCCGCGCATCGATGACAGTTCAGTTAACTTACGATCGGATACATTTTCCGGCAATAATAATTTATCATAGCAAATAAATTAATGTTTAAATCATTGTTAGCGTGAATATACATTAATATTTTCAGTGGCATGTTCAATAAATGTTCAATGCATTACACTTTCGATGATAAGAAGGCTTCTTTTTTTTGTCAATTTTGCTTTTCCCGCCATAATATTTGACTCTTAAAATGACAGGCGAGTAAAAGTGCATTGTTAAATTGACCTACAACTCATACAAAAAGGGTTAGCTGGAAATTCCATCCGATAATGAAATATTTAGGCTGCGCTCAAACACTACCAAACCGCTATATTGACTTAAAATCTATTTTTCTATGATATAAAAACGATTTTAACGTACATGTACCTCTTGGTGTGTAAACATGCTAGGATATTTATAAATTGTAAATGCTAAGGAGTGGAATACCCTGCCTGAGTCTTTGTTTCCGGGCAACGCGAGTGTAACGCCCCTGGTGTTGCACACGTCCATAAGGCCACGGTGACTGCTTCCCATCAAGTAGGCCTGCGCTTGTCTGCCACCTAAGTGGTATAAAATAAAGCTATAACCTGGGAGTCTTTAAGTCAAGAGTGAATAGATTAGGCAAGCGTACTCCATCGTCGACCACATCATCACTTACCATTAAGTGAGATAGTGGTCAAAAACATTAAAAACTTACGATGGCTATAACATTGATGTTCCTAACTCTATCTTAAACTCAACAAAAGAAACTATAAACGTCTATTTCTATAATAATTCTTAACTGATATAAAACCTTTTTTATCGTAAATGAATCTTTTTTATATTCAAATGCTTGTGATTAGATCTTAAAACTAAGATGCCGGAAGCAATAGATATATCAATTTTACGATGCTAAATAGAAGTCAAATGGTGGAATACTTTTGTTATAATTCAGACACTATAGGTAAATACATAGTCTCGAAAAAACATTACCCTCCTTCCTTCGGCAGTCGGGTAAATATTGGTTCATCACAAAATTTCGTATTAATCAAATGAAAAACACTCCGACTTCAATATGGGGTTCTTCAAGAACGGCAATACAAGGTTTTTACAGGGTCGGCAGCGCGAGTATGACACCCCTGGCGTTGCACACGTCCATAGCCCACGGTGACCACTTCCCATCAGAAAGGCCGTGTGCTTGTCTGCCATCAGAATGGCATCAAAAACGCAAAATCAAATATTTAACAACCCTAGACTTGAGCTTGTGATCTTCAAACGCCTGAACAGATTTTCCTAAATTATAGAAAGGGAACATCTCGATTATATCAATGCAGTGGGGACCCCCTTCCTGAGACTTTACCTTTAGCTTACCATCAGGCGAGGTGAAGTCAAATAGACGTGACTGACATAAAAAACTTAATCAGAAAATTCCACCAAAATTGGAGTACAATACCACACAAATACCGAAATACTTACACACGTTAAACTTATAACACCTCTCTTTTTGGGTCAGTTGTAGTTGATAACCAATACTAAATGTTGTACTATTTTTCCAGGTTGTACCCCACATTGTGGAGAAACCAGTTCCCTACACCGTGGAGAAACCCGTCCCCTATGAAGTGGAGAAGCCCTACCCCGTCGAAGTGGAGAAGAAAGTCGAAATCCCCATCCCCAAGCCCTATCCCGTCCATGTTCCCGTATATAAACACGTCTACCACCACAAGGGTGGCAAGCACTAAAAATTATACAAATTAGGGGTAAAGGCATCAAAGCTTATTTTTATAAGCGGGGTTGCCAGTTGTAAATATATAAATTCCGTAGATCTGGTGGAGATGTAATTCCATTAGCGTTGACTATATTATGTTGTGATATTTATTGTGTGTATACAATATTGTTGATGTTGTTTGCTGTTGCTAGCGTCGTTGTTGACTATTGTGTAATTGTTGTTGATTATTTTTAAACATTTAAGTGTTGCAGTATTAAAAACTGATATACCTAATATGTTGTTTTAATTTTTTTTGTGTATACTTAATGAAAGACTTGAATATAAAATTTAGGTTATCCTTTTCCTTACCGTTAGTTAGATAATAATACTATTTGGTACCAATAATAAGTAATCCTATAAGACGACTTTAAAAGAGAACTTTAGCACAACTGAAAAAAAATCATTAGAATCGGTCTAGCCGTTTCTGAGAAGTGCACTCACAAACACCGAGACACGAGATTTTTATACATTATGGTGAAACACACTTTGCTATTCGCTATTCGCCTATGCTGAATTCGACGAAATTCTTATAGACGACTAAACCCTCCACATTCATCATAATAATAGCGACTAAGGCAAATATTCGTGCGAATAAAGCGATCTCCACTTCGATCAATACACGTAAATAAAGGCGAATAACGAATAGCGAATAACGAAGCTGTAAGTATAATTAGCGTCAAATAATTTGGGTAACACATTACAACCCAAACTTCACTCACACATGGTTAGCCATCATTTTTGTGACACAGTCTCGTCTCCAACGCGTTACGTCTATAAGTTTTATACATAGGCTATGAAAGCATTGAAGTCTGATTGCGAATCTGATCAACTTTCACCGCGAGCAGTCAAGGCAGCGGTCATTAACCTTCATGTTAACCACGTAAACTGCATTCTGTTACAAATACATTGCTTTATTTGTTCCACTAACAGATAAATTGACGGTAATAAGTCAGCAATGGCTACGTGGGCGGTTGAGTCAGTCACTAAATGTCGATAATTTAATCAAATGTTTTGTTTTGCTTGTTGTTTCTTGTTGGTAAAGCATGTGTAAAATTATGTAGGTATGTAAGAATGAGAATAACCGAAGGTTATGAAAAAAATTTTTTTAAGTTAAACAGTTTTAAATTGTATTCTCATCAGAACTAAAGACTTCTGCCAAATATCAGACCAATCAGACAACTGATAGGGGTTTAAATTTCAATTACTAGATTTGACCCAAACAAACAGGTCGAGTTAAATAAAACTGTTAAAAAACTATGTAATTTTATAATACATTTGATACATACATACATTATACTTATGCCTTTTCCCTCTCAGGGGTAGGCAGAGACAGGGTGCGGGGCCGGAACCTCCACGCGACACCTGTACAACGGAGGCGAGCTGCCAGCGCCTCCCACTCGCCAGTAGAAACACTGCTGCCTCCGTCAAATGCCGGCTGAGACGGGAATGGCCCTTTATAGGGCTGCTCCGAGGCTCTCCACGTGTCCCTCTGACTAGCAGAGGCCATAACGAGGAGCAGGTGGGAGCGGACTGATTCTCCGAGCGTTGATTGGGGGTGACAAGACGGCCGCCTGTCACCAGGGCCCGTAGACAAGTGTCAAAAGTCTAAATAGCTAAGGAATAGAAACGATTAGGTCGACCAATCACACTCCAGCTCGTGATCCCGCCGCGGCGCGCGCATCGTACACCGGCGACTCGCCGGAGTGTGTTTGGTCGACTTAATCGTTTCTATTCTTTAGCTATTTAGACTTTTGACACTTGTCTACGGGCCCTAAAAGTTAGCGTGGCGGCGCGATGCTCGCTCTGTCCCCCCCTTGCGGGGGTCGAGGGGTTCAAAAAAAAGGGGCTATGGATTCGCGTCAAAGGGGTTCTTCCAGGTGGACAAACTATTTTGTCAAACTGATTTGACCACGAGGAAAAAAATTCCTGTTGGTCAAACTTCTTGGATTGAGTCCACGTGATCAAACTATTTAGTCTAACTGATTTCACCACGGGTAATAGTTCTATCTCGTGGTAAAATTGATGAAGTTTAAGGAAAGTACAGTCATTTTGAAAATAGCAACAATATACCCTTTTTTTCTTCGTTATTAGAATTCCAAAAAAATAGAATTAAAAAACTGAACAAACTAGTAACTTATTATCTTTATTAAACCTTTTCAAAATAACGTCCAATCCGTAGACACGAGTAAGAAATAGACGCGCTGTCAGAGTATACCCGAGAGTGATGGCAATAGTTTTTTAAAGTTGCCAGGTTATGAATTTGGATGAAACTCCAGACTCCGAGGTGAAAACTTTGGATGCGACTGGGAATTAACGCTAGGATGAAGAGAAGAATAAATTTGAAAATATACAAAAGTACAGTTACTGCTCATATCTTACAAAATAAACAATACAGACCAACATTATAGGTAGGTACACATAAATTTATCTGCACTGCATTCTTAGTTTATAATTTGACAGCTCTATATTTTTAAAAGGATATTTGGGAACTTTAGTTTTTACATACCGAACACCATCTCGTGGTTATGATAATATTTTAAATCGATCGTCGTTCTGGGCTCCGTTTCTTCTCATTTTAGTCGGATCAATCGAATCCGAATTGTCATTTTAATATCTTATCTATTACTATACTCTATCTACAGTTCATTCAAAGTCAAAGTTAAAGTTAAAGTCAAAGTCAGAGTCAAAGTCAAAGTCAAGTCAAAGATTTTGTCACCTTACATTACGGGTAAAATTCATAATCTGGCAACTTGAAAAAACTATTGCCATCACACCCGGGTATACACTGACAGCGCGTCTATTTCTTACTCCTGTCTACGGATTGGACATTATTTTGAAAAGGTTTAATAAAGATAATAAGTTACTAGTTTGTTCAGTTTTTTAATTCTATTTTTTTGGAATTCTAATAACGAAGAAAAAAAGGGTACATTGTTGCTATTTTCAAAATGACTGTACTTTCCTTAAACTTTATCAAGTTTTACCACGAGATTATTAACTAACGAGAACTATTACCCATGGTCAAATCAGTTAGACTAAATAGTTTGATCACGTGGACTCAATCCAAGAAGTTTGACCAACAGGAATTTTTTTCCGCGTGGTCAAATCAGTTTGACAAAATAGTTTGTCCACCTGGAAGAACCCCGTCAAAGCGACTCCGCTAATAGAATGCAGTTTGTCTATTCTACAGTTTAACGCTTGGCAGGAAGTGTAACGTTACTTTCATCTAATTGTACCACAGCATCACTTTCTCTCGTGTGGTCTAGTCTAGCACGTTATACAACTGATGTAAGGCAAGTCATTACGGTCGGTGTATGAATTAGCTATTGACACACTGCTGCAACAAATTATAAAGCTATTACGGTAGCAGAGTGAATGTCCGGCTACGAGCGGTTGGCTTGTATTTTTTTTTAAACTATTTAGGTGGCAGACAAGCACCTGATAAGAAGTGGTCACCGTACCCTATGAACGTGTGTATGGAAGAGGAGGGGGCTAGGAAGGGGTGGGGTGAGGAGGGATGAGCTACCCTACTTAACACCGGGAACACAATACGATGGTTATTATGGCCGCGGTGTTCAGGGCGGAGGTACTACCCCAGTCGGACAGCTCATTTCGGATGGGAGATACCTAAATATGTTTTATAAGTAACTGTTAGTCCGATGTACGATAACTGATAAGGGAGCTAGCCGGACTCCAATCAAAATATATCCAATCAAAATTTTAATATTATTAATTAAACTAATTATTATGTCAGCTAGAAAACACAGGCAATTAATCTACTTTTCATTTCATTAATAATTTTTGACAAATTATCAAAAGGTGTATAATTAATTAATTACAATAAACGTTTTTACACAATTTATTACCTGACTATGTACCTATAACATAAATTTATTTTCAACAGCGAATTGTGTTAAATAATTTCTTTTATCTATAATAATATATAACATCGAATATTTATTCAAATTAGCACCAACTAGCACGAATATATAATCTAAAATCTAATCACAGACAATTGTGAAATTTTTAATATCGTTAAATACTTCACGTAATCAGACTTATTTAATAAATGCAATCTTAATTACTATTTATAGCAAGTCTAGTTCGGAAATCACCTGTTGACAACTGCAGGTGAGTATTTATACTCTGGCAACATTACAAGGTGTAATAAGACAGTATCTTGGAGGTATCTTTAGGCGCGTAAACAAAACAGAAAAATTACGAATCTTCTTTCTTGAGTTCGATACCAGAGGTTACATACGAATAGGGAGGTGACAAACATCGATAGTCGATGAAAGGTTACAACGCAATTTATTTCATTAATGTATATTTAGTGGGGTACTATCAGTGTTGGCCTTTTCAGTCCAACTGCGAAGCGACTGCCATCTGACCTCCACAACCCATTGGCGATACCGAAGTTCTGTAGTCACTAGGATAGTCCTAAATACAACTAATTATACAGGTGTATTACAGTTATACATTATTTATTATTTTTGTTTGTTTAATTATTTATGATGGTGATTTAGAGAATAAATTTTATAAAATTATAAAATCTACTGTCATTATGTAACTTAAATAGCTAGGTACTGCCGTGTAAATCCTTCTAGGACTTAAATTCATCCTCCGCCTTTTTCCGGGGCATGACGGAGATACCGTGGTTCCCAAACACGATGGGGTCATCTCAAAGCTGGAGATGGCCCGGATCTGCCGGGGAGCGAACGAAAAGACTTTTGGGCCGTCGCTCGAGGGTGGGAATTTCCGCACGAAAAATAAAAGGGCTTATATTCATGAATATATATATAAACTTTAGAATAAAATATTTTTTATCGATACTGCGCGCCACAACACTACGGCGAGGCATCGATTAGGCGCCCCCGCTGCGCGCGAGTCACATTTATAGCGTCTCACATGTAGTTTTATTTGTGTTACCATGTAAAAAATACCCGTACGTCTCATAAACTATCATATTATATGGGAAAATGCGAATACTTTATAATAAATTAACGCACGATATTAAAATGTATAAAAGTGAAAATAAATTTAACGGGATAATAAGTAATATAAAAACATGATAACACTTATAAAATTTTGCTTTCGTTCAAAATGTTAAATTTTATAAGTGGTGAGGTTTCGAACGTGGGACCCCTTAGGTACAAAGAGGGAACTTTATTGTTTGGAGTCAATGCGTAATCTATACTATACCTAACATTATAAAGCTAAAGAGTATGTTTGTTTGGAAGCGCTAATCTCAGGAACTATACAATATGGGGTTCTTCAAGAATTTGAAAGTTTTTTTTAAGTCGGAAGCGCGAGTGTGACTCCCTGTTGCACACGTCCATAGGTCACGGTGACCCCTTCCGATCAGGTAAGCCGTGTACTTGTCTGCCACCTAAAGGGTTTTCTAAAAACAAAAATATTCGCGTAAACTACGAATAATATTATATGTTAAGCTACTTTTGTGGGTCACCGTACCTCTATAACCTGTATCAATATAATAATATCTATACTTAATCAGAAATTGATATTGCCGTAATTATACAACCGATTCCATCGCGATTTATATGTGTTATTTTTATCTACGCTAATGACGGGAAATAGTATCATTTAAATATAAAAATAACATAATATTTTACCTATAATAAAATGCAATATAATCCGATGAGATAAGTTTTATTTCATTTCTATGAATAAATATTTACTTAATCTATGAAATTCTACATAGCGCTACCTAGACCCAAAATTAGCGTAGGATTAGCTAGCTTGTGATGGGTACTCAGTGTGTGTTCTAGAATACAGAAAAACATTCTTGGATTTTTTTATTGTAAATACCATTGTTATACATACATTATATATACATACAAATCACGCCTTTATCCCATTGGGATAGGCAGAGACACTATCTTTTCACTTGCTACGATCTTGGCATACGCCTCTCGCTTCTTCAACTTTGATAAATACATTGTTATATGTTTTCAGTACTATAATATATAAATGTATTCATTAACACATTTTACCACAGATTTGTAAATCCTCAAGACAATTTTATAGTTAGTTTTGTTCAAAAAATAATTTAACAAAATGCGGTTCGCGCTTGTCCCGACATTTTTTCCTGCTCGCCTACACTGCGCACGCACCTGCCAACCCCCACGGGGGGCCGCCCGGCCTCCTTTCATGCCGACGGATTAATGCCACGTTTTCTTGGCCTCTTTTTTTAAAAGCAAAAAAAAACACACGTTAAGTTGCGGTTAGTGTGTTGAGGGTCATTAACCGATACATCTACTCCAAGGAGGTTGGATATGATATCATAAACGTTTTTAAACTTGTGTCAATCTATGATATGTCAAAATTACGTCAAAGTTATGTCAAGGTGACGTCCTAAAATAAGTGACAGTAATGTCATTCGCTTTTTTTATAATGGCTAAGACGGGCTAAGGTAACAATCAGCGTACAACCTACTACAACCTAACCTAACCACTCGTGCTAAAAAACAAAGCCTGCTGCATTCGTATGAGGTTATTAAATCTCCTAAATCGCTGTAAAAGTTTTGTAATCATACGTTTTAAAAACGTATTTTTACTGTTACGTGATCATAACGTGGCTCAAGAAGATCTGTACTTCGTAGAGCACACTCTACATAACCGAAACAAGGCAATTTTGGCCGGACGTTTTGTAGAGTGCGCTCTTTACATACCCCTACCCGAAACGAGGTACTAATCTTTGCCGTATGCACCAAAACAAGGAAATTTTTGCCGGACGCTCACTCTTCTGTTCGATGTAATCGGATAGGTAGGTACAGTTACTGCAATTATTATCAATATGTTGGCAAAAGTGTTTACGAAGAAGGAAACCGTCGGTATCGTTTAGTTGCTTTCAGAATTTTAATTAAACCATTAAAATCTACACCAAACTTAGGAATTGGCCTTTTCTTTTCTTTTCTTTTATTGGAACACAAAACAGTTATAACATTGTGTTGAACAACATGAAAGTTGACATTATAGAGTTTGGTAAACGTATGTGGTAAATGGTCTTTGAAATTTACGAATATTGTGCACATTGAGCAAAATCTTGCGGAAATTCGTCCTTTATTTTCACTTCAACACTTTCGATGCATAACCACAAACAGATGAATGTAACAAGCACGGGTAATCCTAAATTTAAGACTAAAACAAACAATAAAGCGTGCATTGTCCGAACGCATCCGAACAGTTCGGACATTAACCAACCATCAAAGTATAACCAACGAAATCAACATCATTTTCACACATTAACAGTCTCTAATTCAACGAAATACAGTGTAAAATTAAATGCAAATGCAGTAATAGTAATATGAACCTAAAAAATATATGGATGGAACGCGTTAAACAATACAACTGGCGATACTCGATAGTCGGCCCACTTGCGTATACGCACATACTCACACGCTAGTCAGCCACTAAGTACGCAGCAAACGTCGTCGTTCGATTCAGCCAGTTTATGTAGCGAAAAAAGCTTTTCAACAAACAACTGACTTCAAAACAAAGGACCAATTTTAAATGGGACCACATGGGAAACACCAGCTTACAATAAAAAAAAAACATCAAAATTGGTTCACCCAGTCGTCAGCTCTGAAGTAATAAACATAAAAAATATACAGTCGAATTGAGAACCTCCTCCTTTTTAGGAGTCGGTTAAAAAAATAAAAAACTGCATATCTTGTGTAGTGAAATTGTGTAAAAACCGTAGTGAGAGTTAGAAAAAAATATTCATGCATCACATTTCAATTACATTCTCTCACACATCACATGCCATGGTTAGCCGCCATCATTTTTGTGACACAGCCTTCTTTTCAACGAGTTCTGTCCGTAGGATTTTTTAGGTTTATGAACAGTACTTATGTTTTAGTCGGCTCATAAACAAAGATGGTGGTCGGGAGATTCGCGCGCGAAATCTGGATAATTTCGCGCGCTCTGTCAACAAACACAACATGGCGTCGCTGCCAACAGCTTAAGCGCATGTGTCGGAATATCGTATTAATTACATCATTCTGGCCGTTAGATTAAAAGTAAAGCACAGTTATTCCGAATTACGGTAGCGATGTAACTTATTTATTGCTAACTATTACCCTCGGTTCCGTCTGCGTGAAATTCTGTTCCCCTTTCAGGCTTCATAGGTTACTTTTATCACTGGGATAGATTCCCATGAATCTATTCCAGAGAAAAAAAGTTATTAAGTTATTCCAGACTACAATCTATCGCTGTAAAAAATTTCAGCCAGATCCGTTCAGCCGTTAGAGCGGAAACGGGAATAGAATCCCGCGCAGACGAAACCGTGGATAATACCTCAAGCTCTTCATACCTCTAATATTGATCAATGCGTTTGCGACGAAATTTTGATGAGTTGTCATACAGGCAGTTGTAAAGGGTTAGACAGCGATTTAAATATACACCGACCAAATTAATGAGTTATTGAAAAAAGGGCAGGTCAAAAGCACTCGAAACTTGCATGAAAGGTTTAATGACAGTAGAGGAAGCGCGTGAAGTATGTAAGGACAGAAGCAGATAGTGAGCTGGTTCTCTGCCTACCCCGGAAGGCGTTAGTTAATTATTATTTTTATAATTCACTATAATTAAAGTTAAATTCCATAGTTTTGCAACTTGACGTTGGTACTCCATTAAAGAAAGTAATTAATCAACCCTTGCGCTGCGATTGCATGTGTTAACGTACGTACTATTAACGCATTATTAGCGGGCGGTTGCGTGCGGTCAAGTTGCGGTGGCCGGACGATGCAAATTGCACGCGATTGCCGCGCCCTGAGCCCCGCCCCGTCCCAGGGTTGGTCTACTGGCGATTAATAAGCCCTTAACAAAAGCCCTTTGCACGTCAGCGGCTGCATATGTTAGCTAAAAGGGATTGGACGTAAGTAAGACCTAGGTGGACTATAACTCACAATAATAGACTTATATTTTTTTTGTTGTAAAATATCTAAGTACTAGACTTTATTACTAAATGATGTCTACAAGGTGTATTGCTAAAGAAGAAGTTTTCAGTTGAATTAGCAGCTTGCAGTTATTTATTTCTACGTTTAATGGGACTAGTTCAGGCAGCAGGTGTGGTTATTTATTTTTGTTAGTTTAGAATTATATCGAGCAAATAAATGACGTTTGACATTTAACCTAAATAGAAGAGTTGCATTAATTTTATAAAGTGTACGTGTATTTTGATGTGTATTTTATTTTTATAGAGTTTGATATTTTGTAGCTGAAGTTACTAATATACCTAACCATTCCAGCTAAGCTAAATTACAGGAGTGTATTCACATCGGTAGTATTTTGGATAGGGTTCAAACCCAGGACATCTAGATCGAAAGGTTAAGCTGTCGATCCTTAACCAATAACCTACGCTGCTTCTCAACGTTTCTTTAAATGCGGTTGCCTGAAACAAATGTTTGGCTACGCAACTTCTGTCGCCGGGCTCAAATAGGACGGCAAACTCGAGAGATTGACTTCATTATTTTGCAGACAAGCACACGGTCCACCTAATGAGAAGCGGTCACTATGGCCGTGGTACGTTGTAGAGGAAGACATAAATGTCACTGGCCTAACCGCCAAGGATGTCAAAAACAATGCGAAAAAGATTCGAAGTATTTAATAATATTTTATCGTTAAACTTTTTTTATATCACAACTATTTCGGGCTCCATAAAAAAATTGCTTACAATAATTCATTAGATTTGTTATCATGAGCTGGAACATTTCCAAAGTATCGTTAACTCAATAAAACGAATTCGAAGATTATTCCGACAGCAGTAAAAATAATAGTTATTTCTTTTTAAGCTCTTTTGAACCTCATTTTAAGTCATCATAAACATCTTTACTATTCACTCAAAGAATCAAACTAAGTAATATTACCAATAGGTACCACATTCGTATCATTTGATACATAAACCACGACACGACAAACACCGGTTGACATTCCAACCTCGGAACACTCACGCAGATAACCCATCTACTGTCTAATCGAACAAACCGATCGACGACCAATAACAAAACCGGTATTACCGTCAAAAAACTATAACGCACGCAACTATGTAACTTATACACAGCAACACAAGGGTTAACTCGAAAATTTGACAGGTAAATAATATTGCCATATTCAAAAACACTCGGCATACCTCTTTGTCGATGGTACGTCTCAATTCTTGGGAATGTATCTCTCATCATAACCCTGAATTATTTGTTCGTTTTTGGACGAGAACTCGTGAGTATGACTCGCCCGACTTGCTTACGTGTGACCCAATGGTTTTATCGTTTATAATTTTCGTGGTAGGTATATTGAAACCTACAATTACTTTACGTCCACTATATCTACAGATATTCAAGATAATTTCGCGCCACGAATGGCTGCCTTCTGACATTTACTGTTGAATTTAATGACCAACTAACTGTTGCCCGCAGTTGCCCGTTCTGGGATAATAGTAACCTATGTTTTATTTTCTTTTTTATTTATTTATTTAGTTCATACACACGTTTTGCAAGTGCCTTTGAGTGGACGTCTATACAGAACGATACAGAATAAATGATTTTTTACTTTGACTTTGACTTTGACTTTGACTTCGACTAGGTATGTCATTAAAGGCAAACCCAATGCGACAGATTAGGAACATAATAAAATTATAATAGGTAACTTCACTAACAATTTATCATGCTTCAGAAACTAAATAAAAAATTAATAAAAGAAGATATAATTATCCACTCACAAATTTTATTCCAGACTGTAATGTTGTTGCACACGTCCATAGGCCACGGTGATCGCATCCCATCAGGTGGGCCGTGTGCTTGTCTGCCTACCTACGTAGTATAAAAAAAACATCAGTGACTGAAAATGTTCCCAAATTTGTGTTTTGTTGCCATAATGTGACAATTTGACGTAAGCATGTGTCGCTCCCGTAATGGCAGACCTTGTATTCATAGACCATACGTCTTTGTAACCTCACGTTTACAACTAGAAGCGCTTCAATGCTTCATCTATCAAATCGCTGTTCAGAATTATATCTATAACATTGATCAGCGCCCACAATTAATTGAGCAGCCGCTACCAACACAAGCTTCTTGACAGGTACAATTTTTAGCGCAATCTGATAAAGCATACCTAAAAAATAGCCTATTGTACTATATATTTAAAAACCTAGCTTCAAACTTCTTCATATACACCGGTAAGATATAAAACTACTTGTAAGAATCATCATTGTTTGCCTGATAACTATGTTTCTGTTGCCACCAAATGTTGAATGAAATGAGGATAGAAAAGCTTACACAAAGATTGTAGCCCTGACAGTAAAAATAAATCTCAATATAACTAGGGAAAAATAACCATATTTCTAGCTATGATTTTTGAGGTAAGATGATGATAATGAAGGTAGCAAACAAGCCAGTAGGCAGGCATTATGATTACTGTTGATCAGTGGATCAGCAGTTATTATAAGGTGTCACTGACACAACAACGTTCGAAAAAAAATTTTATTTTATCATTCTGTTTTTTTTTTCATCTTTAAGATCGACAGCGCGAGTGTGACGCCCCTGACGTTGCTCACGTCCATAGGCCATGGTGACCGCTTCCCATCGGGTAGGCCGTGCGCTTGTTGCCACCTAAGTGAATCTTTTTAGAAGGCTGCTATTTTGATTGAATTTAGAAATCGTTTCAATTTTTTTATGGCTGTCAACGTATCTATTACCACAATTTTCTACACAATATAATAATAGCAACCCATTTATGTCCCACCGTTGGGCACGGGTCTCCTCTCCTCTAACGAGAGAGCTGAGAGGGTATAGGCCTTAATCCACACACGCTGGCCTAATGCGGGTTGGTGGATCGGACATATCCTTAGAATTTCTTCTAGGACATGTGGGTTTCCTTGCGATATTTTTCTTCACCGTCAGCAGATGGTAAATCATGTGATTACCACATATAAATTCCACAAAGTGAAATTCATATTGATTGGTGCTGTCCGGCCGGATTCGAACTCGATACCTCTGAGTAGAGGCCGCGTCCTTATCCATTCAGCTACCATCGCATCAATACACAATATAATGACTACCTACGTTATTCTTACTTACACTTCGAACTTCGAACCTGACATCCTATTGTTAACCAAACACCACATACCACCTCAGATACCACCGAACCAGCCAATCGTTTAGCTGGTACACCATCCATTTTACGTCACCACAGCTATTCCCGTTAATAACACCGATGTCGACACTTCCATTCCACGACTTAATTCACCTGTCAAACTTGAGCATCGACTATAGAGTAACATTAGTCAAACTGTCAAAGTACCACGCTCAACTGTCAATTAGTTTTCACAGAATACGTCAAATCGCCGGTAGCTAAACTATAAAAAATGCAGGTAAAGGTCGCATGGGATTAAATGAAGGGTTCCGTGTTGCATTTTTTTAAATAATTATAGGTTAAAAATTGGTTTGATGTGCATTTACTTGAGTATAAATAATTCGGTAATTTGTTGTAACGAACAGCTGAAAGTCTTTGGAAAGAGAAATATTCTTATATTCACTTTTTTATTTTTGTTACTGAAGGAAATTAAAATAAGTGACATAATATTTTTTTTAATAGGTCAGTAATGGTTAATAAGATCCCCAACAACACGTCGGGGTAAGGTGACCCCGACGTGTTGTTGGGGATCTTATTAACTATTACTGACCTATCGGTGGTCAAGACCGGTTAGGGTCTTTAGGATAATCCTTTCTAGGGCGCACCAGATTCCTCGGCCACGCAGGCCGATGTGACGAAACACCGTACGATTTTAGTCGGTTCGACTCCGACATAACCACCCCCGCAGCCTGGCGAGGAGTACCTATCCGTAAGGATTTTTGTGGCCTTCTTTATCGTGCATAAAAAGGTCAGTAATAAGATCGTGTCCTGCAAAAGTATCGACAATTTCGAGTGCTTAAACACCTAATTACAAATGTCTACTTTTAATGAGGGAACAGTCTGATGTTTGAGAAAAAAGACTCGACGAAAAGAGGAACAAAACAAAAAATCCTAGAAAAAAAAACTTAACTTAGTTAAACATGAAAGTTTATCATTTAGGACCCATCCCCAAAAAATCTAAACCAAGTCAACCGACCAACAAATATTATGACATCACCTCGTGGGAATTATCCAAATGATTTTGACAAACTATCTTACAAGTGACATCCCATCAAAATCGATAATAGACCTGCCGATTTAAAACATAATTAATCGTTGTCCGTTAGACGAATTACCGAACGAGTCGTTTATCAACTTGTAAAAAAAATAAAGCAAAGGAGTCTTTGGCAGACAACAATAGCAGCATTTGAATTGAATCCTCTATGGTTTTGTTTGGACATCTTACTTTTTTTAATGGTAGTAGATAAATTAAGTTAATTTGCATGTGTTTTTGTTGGTAGGGTTTTTTTAAACTGATATAGCTGGTTTAAGTTGTTTAATTACATACTGACATTGACGTAATGTGGGTAGTCAGTGAAAGGTTAACATTAAATGGCTTAATACTGTATTAGGTTGTATCAATTGATTAGGTACTATACTAACTTAATTACACGCTATTATTGCCAGTTCTGAAGAATTATTTCTTACCATTATACTGTTAGCGTATTATGCTAGGATTATCAGAGTCCAGTGGAAAGTTTTTACCTCTGTCTACTTATATTCGCATTTATAATATTAGTGGGAAGGATAATACATTTAAAGTAGGTATACTTTGGTACACTTTCTTACAACATAGCTACAGAATCCATACGAGTCGAAATCAGTCTAATATTTCTTATTAATTTCAAAATCCAGTAATGAGACGTTAATAATCTATTACAGTGTCATTTTTGTAAGACAAGCAACCAATTAAAAAGAGTAATGGCGTTGGCGGATCGCAGGTGCCTCGATTGCAAGCTGCACGAGCGCAACGTTATAATACGCACGCACAACTTACATTAATGGCGGACTTGGCGGTATGTGCAGCGAAGTCATCTGTCATACGTTGACATAACCAGAGAGAAGAGAGAGGTGTGTTCGAAATTCAAATTTATCTTATAGTAAGGAAATTATGTTACAACTTTACGAACGTGTATAATTTTTTTTATTCTTAACGTGGTTGAGGCTTACAGCGCTAATCCCCGTTGCTTGTGTTTTTACAGTTCGAAACCCGCTCTCCTTTACTCTTTAGTCGTAGAAAATAACATTTATATACCTAAGGATGTCCCATGGCGATGCCGCATCGAGGGGAAGTATCTTAAATAATGTAGATGGACAATTTTACTGTAGGAAGACTGCATTTTTATTTCAAAAACAATATAAACCGCATTTAAAGATTTTTAAAAATTCGCTGATGTCACTCGGTAATCGAACCAGCTAAAATCTGAAAAAAATCCTGTACCTACTTTTATGGCATCAATCTATAGGGTTAATCATAAGGATCAAAACTGTCCAACAAACATGCTTAATTAAGTCATAAATGAAAATATTTCCAAGAAATCTTAAGCTTATAAAAACTGCAGAAAATTTAATTTTTAGTTTGAAAAAAATAAAATTTTCTTCATGATGGACTGAGTAATAGACCAGATAAATGAGACAATGAATTTTTACACCTATCGACAGCCATGGCGCACCCTTTTGTACTTTACCTTTAACATTGTTTTACTCATTATTTTATTTTGTGGTACACCACACAACCAGTCTAATTGTAGGTAGGTACCTATAATTACCCATGAGTCATCGCTTGGGGAATTGTTACCCCTTCAACACGTACCTGCCAAAGAAAAGGCCTAAAACCCACAAATTAAGCATGTTAACCATTCAAAGTATTTTGTTGATTAAGTTGTAAAACAAAACCGTGTTATAAATTTTATTACTCTATTCCCTACAGCTCCCTTAAACACGAAATAGTTAAGCTGAAACGTCGGCCATATTTAAACATTAAAAAGGGCGCGGTTTCGTTCAAAAATGCACATCAATTTGTCAACGGGAGGCGTTTCAACCACAGATAATTGGTAACGAACAGCTGATAAAAACTCCGTTGTTTATTTAAAATTTATTCAACACACGCCTGTTATTATTTATACTGTTTTTAATGAATTATATTTGGTATAAAGATGTTTAATATTGATTCGTTAAAACGGTATCAGCTCGTGCTAACTTTATTGGCAGTACCTATAATTATTATTTTCTTTTTAATTAATAAAAGCAGATGCATTCGATTGAATGATTATAAAATATTACTTTCAGATTATGTTCTACGGGGTTACATTTATAATAAAATTAGTGTTGCATTATTTATGATCAATTAATGTAGTTATCGAATAACATCTTCAATTACTTAATTAAAAATTATTCAATTTAATTATTTCGTGTAGTTACTCCTGGAATAGGTGTTGACATCTTTATTGTATCCAGTTAATTCAGTATTTTTACTGTAAAAGCCACTGATCTGTATTATTACCTACCTAAGTAGTCTGTGTTACCTACCACCACAGCAGAAAAAAATAGTTTGGATATTTTTTTTCCATGCCACAGAACAAAAAAATTGTTTAGATATTTTTTTCTGTTCTGTGATCCGTATACTCAGATGCAGCAGGAACCTGAAACTTTAGGGGTTCTTTGGCGTCCGTTTTATTTTAGTATATTTTAAATTAGGTTCGGTACTATCTTAGGGCGACATCTAAGCGGCGGGATCAGCAGTAAATTACGAATGAACTGGAGCGATGCACCATCTCATTGTATGCAGATCGGACGTCCGCGCGTCTACCTACCAACTACCACCTGTATTTGCATCTACTTTCAGAACAAGATATTCGCAAATAAGCGGCACTCCTGCTTAATTATAGCAACACACCGTAAAAATACTTCCACTTTATTATGCTTCTTATGATAACATCGTCTTAAGAATACCGCGAATGAAAGTAAGTAGAAAACATTTTTATCAGGCGATTTATAGTACGCAGGTGCCGTGTCTAAACATAAACGTTCACGTCGTTATCGAATATCATTTTCAATTATATAAACAATAGCGATCGCAGCCATTGTTCAAATCACAATAGCATCGCTCATTACTCAGACGCTCGTTAACTCACCGGCCGCCGCGAAACACTAACTTTATCAGCGCCGCACGTCAAAATATCTATAGATCTCAAACTATATCTCCTGCGGACACAATCGAAGTGAAATAAAAGCAAAGATTCGAACATGACTCCTGAACGCAAGTCAGAAGCCAGATGCGTATCGACGCGCCAAAAAGCAAAATTCGAGTTTCGAACTTCACCATCGGCAGTGATATGACGTTTCCCGCGTTCCTTTTTCGAAGTGCCCGCGAATTGTCAACCGTCGCATAGACAACGAACGCATTTGAATACCCCCGATTTGAATATAAAGGTCGGCATTCACGTGTCGCCGCCATACATCAACCGGGAAGGCTTTAAGTCTTTCGAGCGCTTTTCGGACACAAATAAGCGCCTGATGTTGGACAGGGCGCGCATAATACGCTCAGATTTAGTTCGGCCCCGACTCAAGTTGTACCGCGGCGCTATTTATGAGACGCTGTTGTGATGAAAGTGCGTTTACTTTGGCGGCCATTTCGCGGACGGGGTGCGAATGTTTTAACTGCATCGGTCTTGTCTCAACCTCATTCCATAGGTGCTTATGTAAATGACGACTTCAAATGCCGCATTAAGATAATCATTTAAAATATTTATAGCGTGTAAACGTCGATTTTAAAGCGGAGACACCCACGACAGAGTCCGTATCGTCTGCGGCCATATTTCATTTGGCCACAATTACAACCATTAAACGGGGCGCAACTCTTTGATATTTCTTATTTTATTTATTGCAGCAAACTTATTAGGATACTCTGGCATTAATGATGACAGATGAGGCGGGGTATAGCGGCTTAATGCGCTCCGCGGCGGGATTGTGGTCGCCGGGTCACTCGGGAATAGTAAAAAATATATTTAGGTGGGTAAATTATGTCATATCGAGGGGTAATTAGATGCTATAAGCTATACGGCTCTAGACAACTGGTATACAATGATATTTAAAAGAAAGATGGGTTACTTTCATGCTAGAAGTAGGAGTGTTTTGGGCCCAACTGGTACCCTTTTTTTTTTCAAAACACTCTACACGCTCTCTAGACCCAAAGTAAGCTTAGTTTAACTAGCTTGTGTTGTGGGTTCTAAATTGCGGATAAACATACTTATATACCTATCTACTTTTTTTTCGTATCCCATCTGCTGACGGTGAAGGAAAATCGTGAGGAAACCTACATGTCCTAGAAGAATTTCTAAGGACATGTCAACAACAACCCGCACTAGGCCAGCGTGTGTGGATTAAGGTCTAAACTCTCTCAGCTCTCTCGTTAGAGGAGAGGAGACCCGTACCCAGCAGTGGGACATAAATGGGTTGCTATTATTCACACGGGTGAAACCAGCGACTTATCAAGAACTTAAAAGCTTAATTGAAAACTGTAATTAATCGAAGTTAAACACTGCGTTTTATTAATTAACTGTCTGTGTAATCTGGATAACAAAACTATTTACACGTCCAGAGTCACACTTCGGAACGAGTCCCTTTGTTTCACGCCCAAAATTAATGTCTAACATTAACGGCATAAATTAAATTATTTAGGCGCTGATATACCGATATTTCCAAAAAGCTACAACTACTTTTATACTGTATCGTCGTTACGGGTAGTTGGAGCCCTAAAAAGTCCAACAACAACGGTCTAGCTGCAATGCTTCGATATCGCCTAATGTCACCATTGGGTTGTGAAGGTCAGATGGCAGTCGCTGCACGGAAAATATCGAAGTTCAGCCAAATCCGCAGTTGAGATTGGTAAAGCGGACCCCAGACTCCGAGGTGAAAGCTTTGGATGCGACTGGGATTAACGCTTGGAAGGTTGAAGACTGTGTCGTGGTTTTGCCCGCGATATATAAAGAGACCTCTTTTGACTGTTATGGGGGTGGAAATCAGGAAATGGTGGCCAATAGGTTCTTTATGGACTTTACCTCAGCTTACCATCAGGCTAAAACAAAAAGTTGGTATAATTGTGGTGTTTCGAGAACACCTTTTTACCGATTATGTATGATGTATCAAGGGGGGTTCGTTTTCTCTGAAGCTTGCTGTACAACCTTTTTTTTTGTTTAGTCCGCCGGATTGACTGCACCCCGCCTGATGGTAATCTGAGGTGCAATCCTAAAAGTAGTGGTCACCATTCACAAGGGATGCCGCTAGAATGGTTGCTTTTTCTCGCCCTTGAACAGATGCTTTTTTCAAGTCCGGACCGCGGTCTGGAGCAAAGGGAATCTGCACCTTGGAAATCTTAGAATGTGTTAAACTAATACTGAAAACGCCTATACCAGTCTGCCTACCCATTTCATAGCTATGCAAAAATATGATTGCTTGAATTCCCACGCGTATAGATTCAAAATCAATTCCAGCTGCCTATAAAAGCTAAGTACCTACCTACTAAAGTGGTATTCAGTTACCTACCCATTTGTATGAATATGCGAATTCCACAGTAAGTAAGATATTAATCGGAATTTGTTTTCGGTACGGATGTGGAAATATAATATACCAGATATTTATCAATAGTACCTATTAGTAAATATTTATTGGCATTTTAGGTTAATTTTGGCCCGTAGCTCCACTGCCCCTCTCCTCAACCCTCCCCTCCAACCCCGCCCAAACTCCTTAAACCCCTCATTAAGGTAGGCAGCGCGAGTGTGACACCTCTGTTATTACACGTCAATAGGCCACGGTGTATATAAAAAATAAGTAGTATATAAAAAATTCGCGTAAATTCCTGTTCCCACTACCGCTACCCCGCATATATTATTATGTGTTGTTCCAGACTATATTCTTTCTCTGTACCAAATTTCAGCCAGATCCATTCAGCTGTTTCTGCGTGAAAGAGCATCAAACATACCTACATCCTGCCTGCCATTTTTATTTATTTATTTATAGACCAATTTGGTCTATGATATAAATGAAAAGGTTAGATTGAATTCCAAATCCATTTCCAAAACCGTATAAAGTCATAGACAAATTAGTACAGATGAAATCTATCTTGAATTTGAATAGCGAACGCCCCGAACGGAAACACGTTGTTTTTACCAAGTTTTAATTTAATTTAAATTCGGAATGTCGTTGCACGGCCAGCACCCCGCTGCGTTTACAAATGGCGGCCATACATCAACCCGATGATATCTCTTTCAACTTTGAAACGAGTCCGGCGTGGCCAGCAAATTAATAAATTGTGTTATGAAGAAAAAATGCTCAACATAGTGAAATATTATAACGCAGTTTGATATTACAAAATTTGGTCAGCAGAGGTCAGTCTTAGGCACCGGCAGCTCAGTCACAGTTTTAAAAAAATAACTATGACACATATTATTAACATGAAATACTATTTTTAAGTTGATTGAAACGATATCATTATCATAAATTCAAAAATTTGAATTTATAATAATTATATTAAAAGCCGGCCAAGGGCGAGTCCAACTCGCACACGATGGGTTCCCTACCATTTTTATGTCAAAACGATAAAAAATCACGTTTTATATATGGATAAAACGTGATTTGTAACTTCAGTATTCACTTTGATCTATCAAAACAAAACTTATTTAACAAAACGTACCGATGGCTTAACGTGCTCTCCGAGGCACAGAAATACCCAGACCAATGCACATAGACATATTCATGCATACACATAAATTTACACCGAGCGGAAATGGAACCCGCGATCTCCGACGCGGCGACGACGACGTAGTAAATTGAACGCTCTACGCAACGCCCGCCGCCAGGCAGTTCGTCGGGTAAGTTTTAAAATCACACGTTTTGGAGACATAATTAATAGCAACCCATTTATGTCCCACTGCTGGGCACGGGTCTCCTCTCCTCCAACGAGAGAGTTGAGAGGGTTTAGACCTTAATCCACACACGCTGGCCTAATGCGGTTTGATGGATCGCACATGTCCTTAGAATTATTTCTTCTAGAACATGTAGATTTCCTCACGATGTTTTTCCTTCACCATCAGCAGATGGTAAATCATGTGATTAGCCCATATAAATTCCACAAAGTGAAATTCACATTGGTAGGTACTGTCCGGCCGGATTCGAACTCTATACCTACCTCTCTACCTCTGAGTAGAGGCCGCGTCCTTATCCATTCAGCTACCATCGCATCGCTTCGATTTGGAGACATAATTTTACAGAATTCCACAGATTTTCACTCTTTACGTACTACGTACCTACGTAACCCTAAAAATGAAGAATCAAATTTTATTAGGGTTGAAAGACTCACGCGAATATGCATAATTTGTAACACATAATTAAAATTAGTCACAATAGCATGTTAGATACGGGTCACGAACGATTCATTATACTTTTTGAGCATATAACTACCTGACTATTATAGATAATCTACCTACTATTATCAGTTAAATTATTAACGCTACTTATCTATAGGTAGATATTAGATATAATCGTCGTTCGAGAATGTGGGCTTGTTCATAAAATGCTTACCTACTTACTTTATAAAAATAAATTACTTACTTAGATTAAGGAAATGCTTACCAAATTTTTTAGGGAATTTTTAAGAAATATTCTGTCACTATTCCATAGAATACCTTCTATTAGTACATACATACCTACTCGTATATCAATCAATCAACTAGCCTGTCGACGTCCACTGCTGGACAAAGGCCTTTCCTAATAAATGTGCACCATACCCCCTAGAAATACAAATACATAATCCTGAAAGTACATAAAAACGATGCTGAACGCAAAACTATTCGACGCAAATTCTCCTGAACAGATTTTGATACGGTTTTCTTTTCTAGAAAAGTCTTGGTTCTGACCAAATCTGCCTTATGTTTGCCCTCTTGAGGGATCGTACATAAGTATGTTTGCTCGGTTTGCTCAGGCTTTGTTGTAACTTATGTCGAAATAAACACCTGTATAAAATAAACTAGCAATACTTTGTACTACAACAGACAAAAGTACAGGATACATGTGGCTGTACTAAACTACTACACGTATTTTTTTATACTCACGTACTGAATAAAACTTCTGTAACAAAGTAGCTTAGTGCCTGATTATATTTTAGGAGCAGCAATATTATGTTGTAAGTGAACGAACAAAAATTTTGCTCATGTTAAATGAAAAGGAGTCGAACTGTATGACAAAATAAATTGAAGACTAATCATTTATTAAATACAGAACAAACATTTTAGTGTAATGTTTTTTAAATAATATTTAAATTATAATCAAAAATTTAAAGTCAATTCAAAAGTGTTTTGTATTTATTTTGGAATGCATCTAAGAACAAATTTCATTGTCAAGGTGACAAGACAAGTAACAAACTTCGAGTTTTGGCGCCAACGCTGAAAAAGACACATCGCGGCATTGTATCATTTTCTAAAATTAGTGTAAAATGTAGTTATTATGTGTAAAAATGGTGGATTTTTAAATATAACATCTTCGGTAACGTACACGAGTTCGGGAAAGTGGTATATTACCGTGAATTGTGCTTTTCAACGTTGATTTCAAAATTCCATAGAAGCCTCTAGTAAAGTCTCCACTATTTTACTGGGGTAAGACTATGACTGATTTGACTATTGACTGATCTTGACTATGACTAAATGACGAAAACTCTGCAACTTATTTGCATTTAATATGAACAAGAAGAATACTGATGACAAGGCAGCATGGTTATAGAACCTTAGCCTGTTCCGAAAGGGGCAAATATAAAAAAAAAAAAAAAAAAGTAACAAACTTCATTACTGTCAACTGTCAACAACAAGAAAAGTAGGAGGCTCTCCAAACAAAAATTAATTTAATTCAATCCCCTCCAGTCCTCAAAGTTCAGCTTTCACCATGGTAATTGCTTTGCAGCGTCACTGCGTCACGGTGCGGCACAGTAGGTGCCAGTTGCGAACGTTAAAACTCAACATAACTGTACTTCTTAACAGGGAACCGCAATGTTCGCGCGAGTTACTTTTTATCCAACACTTTTATATAATGTGGTCATGGAGAAGGTCAGCACCAGACGCTGGTACGACAGGATAGACGACACAGTGATCCTGGGCGCGCTCCCTTTTCAATCCATGACAAAACAGGTAAGTTTTTATAGGTTATTTGGTCAGTACACAATTTCTCCTTTTATCAATTCTTAACTTGTTTATTCTAGTTAGATGTACCAAAACTGGACCATTGTTATTCAATGGACACATCTGTCTGTATATACAAGTTTGCTACCTTAGTGATTTACATTAAATATTTAAAATGGAATTTTCTTACGAGTAAAGTTTCTAAATTATTTGAATATTTTCGTTAATTAGAATGTATTAATGGCAACTAGTACTGAAATTTTGATGCATTTGTCTTTATAAAAATAAAAACTATTATTAATAAATGTTAATTTACAAACGGTTAAATAATTATAATACACTGAATTTTTAAGAATATCCCTATCCATTACCTCAGCCCTGTCCCTTATTAGGACACTGACAAGAAGAGATGAGTCGGCTCATATATATATATATATATATGTGTGTTTTTTAATTATTCATTTTGGAAAAATATGAAAATTGCTTATAAGAAAATTGTAATATAAATTATTCATTAAGTAATTTAAATTATTTTGACTTTTCAGTTAAAAGAGGAAGAGAATATGAAAGGCGTTGTATCAATGAATGAGACATATGAGCTGAAAATATTCTCGAATGATGCAGAGGTAAGGCATACCTACCTATCTATAGTTTAAACAATTCACCAAATGCAGAAAACAGCCTGAACTCATAGAGTTAACGCTGGCTACCCTCTTCTGATTACATCATCAGGTCAGTTTTTTTAGGCTTTAATATAATAAATGTGTTCATAGCCCATTCAATTGGTTCAACTGATTCAATGACTAGAGTCTTCCGCAGTCCCTGAAAAATCCCCGAAGAAATAGGTGGCAATAGGCTCACCACCTATTTCATTGGGACCTAAACATAAACTGGCGGAATGCGGGTGCTAGCACCTCTGCCTACCCCTTCGGGGATATAGGCGTGAGTTTATGTTATGTTCGCCCTTTCGGTCGACACTATAAAATATGTTCGGTAAATCCAAATCCAAAAATATCAAGATGATATCAATCATGATGTTGCAGTCCACTGCTGGACATAGGCCTCTACCAATGTACGCCATAACACCCGATCCTCCGCCTTGCGCAACCAGTCTATCCCAGCCACCTTCTATAAGTCGTCCGTCCATCGTGCTGGGGGGCGTCATACTTTCCGTTTGCCAATTCGCGGTCTCCGCTCTAGGACTTGTTTGCTCCATCGGCCATCAGTCCTTCGGCAGATGTGACCAGCCCATTGCCACTTTAGCTTGCTTATTCTGCGAGCTATGTCGATAACTTTAGTTCTTTGTCAGATGACCTCATTTCGAATTTTATCCATCAAAGAAACTCCCAAGCATAGCTCGCTCCATAGCCCGCTGCGCGACTTTTAAGTCGTGGATCAGTCATACTGTCAGTGTCAAGGAGATATTCCTTTACAATATATTAGTGTTAAAAAATGAACTATTATAAACCTTTTGGGTTGAGAGGTCAGGCGACATGGATTGGCTTGGGCCCCATCCACCCTTTTAAAACATTAAACCTTGCTAAACATAGATTCATGTAGGTATATATACCGGCACGCAAATTGGCCAGACGCGTCATATGCGCAAAGGTCGATTTTTAGGTCCTCTTTGAGGTATGAGCGGGTCGCGGGAGACGCGGTTGCGCCGTCGCGGGCATATGATTGGTCCATCACTTGACGGACCAATCAGATGTCTCCGAGAGACGTCTTGTAGCGAATCAACGTTCCGTTCGTTCGTACTTTGAATCATTTGATTGGCTCAAAGTGCACGAATCGCGAACTTACCCCAAACCTGGCCAAGTTACGTGCCTGTATCTGTACCTAACAGATAAATCGTTACGTCAGTATTCTACCACAAACACTAACTTAGATAGAAGCTATGAACAAAACCGTCTTTTGTGTCCATATCGGAACCACGGCGGATCATCTCTCGACCTTTACCTATTGTAAACAATAATATTGTTATGATAATGACAAATGTTATTTTTGTAATAGAATCCTAATGAAGCGAGGTCTTATTGTCATTATATTTATGGTAATTGCAAAGTGTTTGTATAGTGAATAGTAAAATGGAGGTAGGACACGACTGTATCTCCCACTGAGCAGTCTGAGTGGGGTAGTACCTCCGCCCCACTGAACTCCGCAGCCATAATAACCATAGTGTTGTGTTCCTGGCGGTAAGTAGGGTAGCCAGAGCTCTCGGGAGAGATTCTGTGCTGTCTTCACAAAAACTGTCCCATGACCACCCCCCCCCCCCCTCCACACCTCTCTGCCATTTCACCCCTCCCAACCCCTTCACCAGGGTAGGCAACGCGAATGTGACGCCCCTGGTGTTGAAACAAAAATTAAAAACAGGTCTGTGCCGGACCGCGTTTCGAACCGGTGCGGTGGTCCATTTGCTTAGTTTTAAATATTTTTAACTTTGACGTTTTGTAAGTTCCGTTTAATGGCAGTATAAATGATTTTTTACTTTGACTTTGACTTTGACACGTCCAAGACACACTAAGTCGGCCGGCCAGGTCGATTTTGCCCACACTTTCATCAGCAGATGAACATACGTACGAGCATACGGCAGACTACCATGGTTACTTTTATTTTAGAAGAAAATATTGGGGTTCCGCTCAAAAAAAAATAAACCTCAAAAATAAATCCACATGGAGGAAGTCTAATAACAATAATTATGAACTTTAGAATTCTCATGATATTTTTCCTTGACAATTAAAACAAAGATATTAATCTCTAAAATAAATTAATAATTAATATTATGACATGAACAAACACTATTAAATAATGATATCCAGATAAAAATATAATAGATTATAATAATATCATATAATTTAACTCATGTATTGTAAGCATTTGTTTTAATTGTAAAGCTTTGAATTGAAGTATCGAAGAAACTGCTAACACAAAATAACAAGGCGTTTTCACATTTCAATCTTTGGGTAACAAGTTGCAACCCGAAATTCACTCACACATTGAGCCGCCGCCATTTTTGTGACACGGCTTCGTCTTCAACCCATTTATGTCCCACTGCTGGGCACGGGTCTCCTCTCCTCTAATGAGAGAGCTGAGAGGGTTAGACCTTAATCCACACACGCTGGCCTAATGCGGGTTGGTGGATCGGACATGTCCTTAGAATTTCTTCTAGGACATATGGTTTCCTCACGATGTTTTTCCTTCACCGTCAGCAGAAGAATCATGTGATTAGCACACATAAATCCAGAAAGTGAAATTCACATTGGTACTGTCCTATCGGATTCGAACTCGATACCTCTGAAAAGAGGCCGCGTCCTTATCCATTCAGCTATCATCGCTTACCAAGGTCTAGCTTTGTATATAACCCCTCACTGCACTTGCACTCCTTCGAGATGGTGATGGCTATTTTTAATTTCATATAATAAAGCGTGTAATATTTGTGTCACCAACAGAAATGGCGGGCACAGGGCGTGGAGTTCCTCCAGCTGGCGACGACAGACATATTTGAAACGCCGGACCAGGAGAAACTGTACGAAGGTGTCACGTTTATCAATAGGTAGGTTTGCTAACCAAGCATTGTTTTTAGGCAGGCCTTGTCAGAAATCGGGGGGGTTACTCACATGCTAGCGCTCCTCTCCCTCCCCCCTTTTTTATCGTGCGGAAATCCCCATGGATACTACCCCCGTCGGCCATCGGGGGTGGTTATGTCGGGATCGAACCGACTGAAACCGCACGCCGTCTCGGGTCTAATACAAGGGTGTAAGGTAACCCAATAGGCATAATATCCCTCGCACCCCAGCTGACCTTGGATCATCTGCGGTTTTTAGATGGCCCCTTGACCCCCCCGAGGGGGGTTAGGGCTAACATCGCGCCACTTTGCGTGGAGGTTCCGGCCCGCACCCTACCCCCCTCCCCCGTCGTAGAATCGAGGGGGCAATCTTAAGTAAATCAGACTAAACATTCTGTTGACTCGCAGGTTCCTGCCAGCAGACCGCAAGCTGCCAGGAGTACCGGCAGACCGTGACCAGGTCAACAGCGGCACCGTGTACGTCCACTGTAAGGCAGGACGCACCAGGAGTGCCACCCTCGTGGGCTGTTACCTTATGATGGTAAGGATTCAAACCTATCATCCGTGCATCAATATCAGGAGGCATCCAATTTCGATACCCGGGGTTAATTTTGTGCCCACCCCTCATAAATCCCCTACTAAAGGCCTGCGCAGACGAGGGATTTTTGTCCTCTAAAATAGATCGCTTACAATTGAACCTTTTGTCCGCGCTACTTTTAATCCTTCGTTTTTTGTTTTTTTTTTAGTGTCTGTCACGTCAACATGACTTCACCTCGCCTGATGGTAAGCTGAGGCAAAGTCTCTAAAATGGGAGTCACCATTGCAAACACCGATAGTGCCAAAATGGTGGCTCTCAACTTGACGGCCTCATCAAATGCTTTTTCACGCCCCGCTTAAAGGACCCGGGACTATAGGAGTTCGTTTGTCTTACTCGATACAATTTGTACAAGCGATCCATTTTAAACGACAAAAAATGTTTAATGACAAAAAGCCCTCGTTTGTGCAGGCTATTAAACTTAAATATATACTTTGTATGTTTGTAGAAAAACGCGTGGTCCCCTAAGGAGGCGGTGCAGTACATGCGCCTGCGCAGGCCGCACGTGCTGCTGCACACCAAGCAGTGGGAGGCGCTCGACCTGTTCTACCGCCGACACGTCACCAGCTCATGAGACGGCTGGCAACAGTAGGTCACCATGGAACGTAGGTACCTACTCCGAAATTGCGGACCGAAATTTTGGACAATCAGATCTTAGTCCCCATGACACCATCGAGTATTAGTGATGCCCAATAGCTTTGCTGCTCAGCAAAAAAATAAATGTTGGAATTATGAGCTTTGGATAATTAATAATATGATTACTTCGAAGGAAATGTGACAGAATTATTAAATATTTTATAATAATAAAAGTTGCGGACGTACATTCCATGGTAGCCCTCTGATTTTAGTCTATAGTGTAAAGTCGAATATTGTTTAGACAAATGAAACTATGCGGTGTACCATTTTTAAGTCGAGAATTGCTTGCCGCTTTACAGTGTATTGTTATAAGACTTTAGAATAATAAGAAGGGCAATAGAAGATTTTTACGGGATCGGCAACGCGAGTGTGACGCGCCTGGTGATGCACAGATGCACACGTCCATAGGCCACGGTGATCGCTTGCCATCAGGTGAGTCGTGTGTCTGCCACCCAAGTGGTATAAAAAAATTATGTCCTATTCCCCCTTAAAAACCAGGTAGCACGTGCGTAGATTTAGGGCCTAAAACTCCCCCTCTAAATCAAAATATTTAAAAAAGGGGTTATAAAAAAAAGTATATTTACGTAAAATACATCGTAAACGTATTATGGTGGCCAGTGTTTTTTTTTCTAGAGGGATAAGGACATAAACGCGCAAATTGGTACATCCTGGGGCCTTAGGTCCCTGTATCACGAGAGTTGCGCTTTTATAAGTACTTAGCTAATTTAGCTATGACCAATGGCGCCTTACTAGTGAATTTAAATACCTATACCTATGCAATGTTTGTACAGTATTATAATCCCATGGTATAAGTTCACATACCGACGTTGTTTCTGTTAAGACAATTCTTAGTAGGCAGCAGCGTGGGGTCAAGAAATGTTGCCAAAAAATGTATGTTACATCTCTGCCTACCTCCTTGGGTATATACATGTATGAATATGTTATATACTGATCATCACTATCACTACATAGTATAAAACAAAGTCGCCTTTTCTGTCCCTATATCCCTATGTGCGCTTAAATCTTTAAAACTACGCAACGGATTTTGATGCGGTTTTTTCCAATAGATAGAGTGATTCAAGAGGAAGGTTTATATGTATAATACATGCATCATATACTAAGGCTAATTTAGTATCAGCATTGCACCCGTGCGAAGCCGGGGCGGGTCGCTAGTACATTATATATAAAAATATAATATGTATGATAGTACAGAACTATTACAATTTAGATAGAAATTTAATTTATTTTTGTGACAATTGTATAAAATAATGAATATTATATAAGAGTGATGTATTATAAAAATAAATTATGTTGAGGTTAAAACCTCGTATCATTTTTCAATACTGACCAAGACAGAAACACAGCGCCTCCCACTCGCCACGGGAGACGCTGCTGCCTGCGGCCAATCCGGCCGAGGTGGGAGTGGCCCTCTAGAGGACTCTCCGAGGCTCTCCACATGTCCCTCCAACTAGCAGAGGGCACAGTGGCGGGCGAACTGATTGTGGGATTTCCGCACGATAAAAAAGACTTTGTTTAGTTCACGTATTGCCTACAATAATTGGTACTTCTTGAAGACTGCTAATTCTACGTATCGCGGGTTCGATTCCCGCCCAGTGAACAACGTACTTATTTTGCGAAGGAATCCTATTGAAAACCATTTTTGGTTATGTGTGAACGGAAAAATTAAAAAATCTTGATTTAAAATTTATTGAGATTTCGATAAATAAAAACACAGAGAACTTCAAAAACAAAGCACTACATAGTATAAAGGTGAACGAAACTGTAAGTGAGATCGCATAGATTTATATCTGCCAGTATTCTGATTTGTAGATTTAGATCTGCAGTCCGAGATCTAACCTAGATCTGAATCTGCAATCTAAGATTTAAACTATAGATTTAAATCTGCAGTCTGGTATATAGACTATAGACCTAAATCTGCAGTCTGGGTTAAGACTATAGATCTAGATCTGCAGTCTGGGGTAAGACTATAGATCTGAATCTGCAGTCTGTGATTCAAACTATAGATCTAAATCTGCAGTCTGAGATTTAAACTATAGTTCTGAATCTGCAGTCTGAGATTTAAACTATAGTTCTGAATCTGCAGTCTGGTATATAAACTTTAGACCTAGATCTGCAGTTTGGGGTTACGACTATAGATCTAGATCTGCAATCCGTGGTTTAGACCATAGATTTAAATCTGCAGTCTAAAATTTCGACTATAACTTAAGATTTGCAGTCTGGGCTTAACCTTTTGCTACTTTGTATATCAAAAACATTTGTAATAGAAAATACATTATTTGTTTGAACATTTATCATATCGAATCTCTAAACATACTACTATACTGTTTCTATTATAGAAAACTAAGGGACTACGAAAAACTAAAGATTAAATCTTAGTTCTTATTTAGTCGAATATTAGATTGGAGAAACATGTAGGTTACCCCAAAATTATATTCGACTACAATTTCTAGACTAGATCACATTTTATAACGTATTTAAGTTAAATGTGACAAAATTTGAGCAATGTCGTATTAGATACAATATTTTTTTATAAATAACTAATATTAATGAATTAAAATTTTATTTTTAAATTCTTCAATAATTAAACCTTTTTTTATTTAATTTTTGTATGTTCATGTTAACATTTAAATGGCGGATTAAAATTAGAACGCTTCGTATAGACTCTTTGACAACTAATTATTATATTGAGATTATAGCGTTGTTACTTTTTAATTGGAGGCCCATCATGACCTTTGAGGTTAAGCCAACCTCACACCTTCTGATTGATGGTATAGCCTCTGGCGATAGCTTCCCTCTCCCTCTTTTAGGACTTGGGAGGTCAGACGGCAGTTAGCAAAGAGGAGAAGTGATGGATTTCCGAGATGAACGGATATAACCGAAAACAACGCTATTTATAAGACAGGCGTCAAATATTTTCCACAAAGCGAAATATAATGTTTCGCTTCAGCTTTTGTTAAAACAATTAACAAGCTTTAAATGTTAATGTGAACTCAAAAAATATTAATTAGTAAGGCTCAATTAAGAAAAATTGTTTTTTTTTTGTTGTTTTTTACGTTTTTTTTGCTTGTAAGTATGTGTCAATTTTTTTTAAAGTTTTTTATGAAATTTGTTACTAAATATCAATGATATTATATATGTAGAAAGAGGCATATATGTTACTAGAGCGCGCCAGGTGAAGACTCGAAAACGTCCCAATTGGGACGTTTTTTGACGGACAGTGTTTATAGCTATCTTTTTTACTTACGTGTTTATCCCATCTTTCATACTACTTTAACGCTAATTGTCAACAATTGTCAATGTGGATCACACCAAGGCAAGAGTTTCTCAAATCACGTTTAAATCAAATAAGTCATTGCTCATATTTTTAGGAGTTTCCATAAATACGTTATTTAATAGTGAGCTTGCCTATCACTAAAATGAAAAACGCCCGCCATTGAGCAACGAATAAAATACAAAACTCGTAACTACAGTTTATTCTAACCATAAATTAACAATACCGATCTTAACATCACAATGCGACAGCATTAAACAAACGATTTATCATTAATTTCAATAAATATTACATCTAAGGAAACGTTTCCATACCAAACGACCCGTTCAGGGGAGAAGTCTTCAAAATACCACCCTTGGTCACAGGGGGTTGGGATTTTGTCACCAATATCCCCTAGGGAAATCTCGCGCTTGTATACAAAGAAAGGGTTTTGATGCATACTATGGATGGTAGGGAGGGGGTTAAAAATTTTAAAAAAATGGGTTACGTAATATGGAAACGTGTCCTAAAGGTTGACGCAAAACAAAATTTCGAAAACTTGTCTTTAAGTACTTTTGCATGCATAGTTTACACGGATACGCAATCTTTTAAACTAAATTTAATTCGACCTTTCAATAGAATTTACAAAAAGAATTTCAATCAGAGTTACTTTTGCCACTTAAAAATTACCTTTTTTTACTTGGCAACATTATCTAACAAGTTGGCAATACCGTTCAATACTTAAGTGTAGTCTAACCTTAAAATTATTTGCAAGATTACGATTTTTGTGAGTCTGACTTGATGGCCCAGATTTGTCGGATGGTATTGGAAATGCCGATATCGTGGGTAATGATGTAGAAAAGACCGCCGAGGCTAGCAATAGTGATTAGGTACAACAGGCCTAGGGCCAATTTAGGGATGATGGGACCGAAAATGCTTGCTCGAACGTAGTCAACGATGATAGCTTCAAAACCCCTGTAAAAACGATATTATTAGTTATCTATAAAATTTCCAAGTCACAATGTTACAGTTTGGCCGCTGAGACTATGCGTTCCTGACACATGTCAATTCGTCATGACTAGTTATGTACAATAAATAACTTGTACCTAGAACCGTTCTCTAAACCTGTTCCCAACTTACAATAACATAATAATAATCACAGTCAGCAATTGTGACAACGTAATTTCATTTTAATTTTAATTTTATTCCAATTTGACTATCAATCCGCCCTATTTGTTTTTCCAATTTTTAATTTTTAATTTTGTTTCATGCTTATTTATTTTATGTGATTATTAATTGTAATGATGGGTTATTACCTGAAATAATAAAAAAAAATCATATTCGTTTCATTCATTATAAAAATATGATTCATTCTTTCTATTAGCTTGGGTAGGGGCTTTTTACAAAATTACATATTATAAAATTATAACGTTCTATTTTATATTTTTCAACCAACAGATTATTATTATTAAGATTACTAAAATATGCGGTTACAATTGCCTTGTTATTTTGTCTCATCACTATGAAAGCGAACATTTGACATAACCTTGAAACAACGCAGTTTGACGTGGTATGACTTTTAAAAACTATTGATTTTATATTTTTAATTAATTAATTGTTAATCATTTTAGCCCAAAATTAATCTGTGTATTGTAAATTGGCACAGTAATTAAATTTTTAATGTTATCACTCGTTAATAAGGTCAATAAACGATATTTAAAATTTTGCCGTAAATTATACACCAGTTTAAAGTTACATCGCCCGTTCGCTCACAACCTGTCAGGAACGCATTCTTTCAGCGATTCTATAATAGTTACCGTACTCCTCCGAAACGGCTTTACAGATACCGGCACGTAACTTGGCCAGGTTTGGGGTAAGTTCGCGCATCGTGCATTTTGAGCCAATCAAATGATTCACAGTACGAACGAACGGAACGTTGATTCGCTAAAAGACGTCTCTCGGAGACATCTGATTGGTCCGTCAAGTGACGGACCAATCATATGTCCGCGACGGCGCAACTGCGTCTCCCGCCACCCGCTCATACCTCAAAGGGGACCTAAAAATCGACCTTTGCGCATATGACGCGTCTGGCCAATTTACATGCCGGCATCTGTACCTATTTTTACCAAATTTTATATGCGTATTCAGTAGGTCTGAGAATCGGCTACTATCTATTTTCCATACCCCTAAGTGATAAGGGTTATTCACCCTTAAAATGTAAATAATCTAAAATATCCCCCATATTTTAGAACCCCCCAACTTGCACTACACTAAAACATTCTAGATGAAGAAATACACTCGACTCTACTTTGAATAAAATCCAAACCTTCTTATTTATGCGCCTTCTTCTTGTCTTTCCTCATATTCCGCCAGATCCTCCAGAATCCTCGGCAGAGGCCAATATCATTATACGAGAGGTAGAAAAGACCTCCTAGTATTGTGACAGAGAGGAAGTAGATTACGCTCAAAGCTATTTTTTGCACTAACGCCCCGAAGAGCAGCACTCGTATGTAATCAAGCACCATTGCTTCAAGACCCCTGAGGAATGGATAAGGATATGGATAGGAAGGACTGGAATCTGTGCCTCGGAGAGCACGTTAAATGGTCAGTCTCTGATGCCATACAAACATTGGCATTCATTTCAGGTATTTGCAGCCCTAAAAAGTCCAACAACTAGGGACATTTTTATTATTACTGGGGTGGCCAACTAAGTGGATATTATAAAGGAAAATATCAACTGCTAATTTATTTATTAGTTTTTAGTATTATTATTTTATTATTTACGGTTGGGACGCCGGACTGCCGGACGGATGATCAGCCTTGTCCTTGAAGGCCATTTCACCCATAAATAGTTTTTAGTAAGTACTGTGCTAAAGATTAGTGGAAAATTTTGCGATTATGAGATTAGGGCCGTTTTTGTTAGTGGTTTTCTGGTGATATTTGCAGTTGAATCTGGTGGGCAGCTAGGATAAATGTTGGCAACACTGATTATTAATGCCGGTCTATAGATAAAACTTGGTCAGGTCAGACTGTAGTCATACATGAGTACAGAAGGTTTTAACACATTTAAAAATTCTGAAAATATATCCTTACCAGAAAGCATGGGCGCTAATAAGAATAGCAAGTATTGAGTCCGTTATCCTGTTTGGTACCAGCAGAGCAATAGGGATGACAGGAATCATGGCTGCAGCGACCGCCTTCTCGATCACCCAGAGTTTGGCATGATCATGGGGTTTCTCGTCCGACAGCCGCACACTGGTTGTGCGAAAGGAACGCACCTGAAATAATAATGTACATTTTTATCAACCTATTTGTGACAATTGAATCCAATAAAATTTCTCAAATTGCTCAAAATAATGTAATTTATTCAATGGGTGCAGGAGATTGTGGGTGTCTCCTGTCCAAATACTTCCGTATCCTACAGAAGATCGCGGCCACAATAACCATAGTGTTGTGTTCCCAGCAGTAAGTAGGGTAGCCAGAGATCACTCAAGGGATTCTGTGTTGTCAGTAGAGAGACCAAGACTCCTTGTTGTCAGTACAGAAACCTCTCAACGGCCTCCCGCAACCCCTGCCAATACCTAGTAAAATATATAATTATAAATACATACTGAATTTAGAATAGGCGTATTTGTAGTGTCCTGGTTGGCAAGTAGCTTAACAGGGAGGGAACTGGAGATCGCTCGCTGTGCCAGTGAGTGGTAGGAGGAGCCCAGCTTCATAGCTTGTTGTAACAATCCTTTGTTTGTGCATACTGTAAGGAATATATTATTTATGTTATTAAAAAGAATACAATATGAAAGTGGAAAAAACAGAAGGTATGACAGGGTTGGAAATATTTATATCTACCTGTCTCAATGGGACCGCGGTAGCCTAGTGGTATGGGTAAAGGACTGCTGAGACGAGGTCTCGGGTTCAATCCCAGGTTCACCATAGCACGCACCAATGACTTTTCGATGCTTTTCGAAGTTATGTGTGTATTTATCGCAGGTTTATAAGTGCTTGGGTAATGGCAATAGGCTCGCCACCTATTACATTGGGACTTAAACATAAACTGGCGAAATGTGGGTGCTAGCACCTCTGCCTACCCCTTCGGGGATATAGGCGTGAGTTTATGTTATGATGCTCAATGGGAAAGAGGAGTGACTGCATGTATTTATTAAAAGAAGTAAATTGTTGTATACTACCTATTATAAAATTAGAAATTAGTTGTCTCTATATTGGAGATATTTGCAAATAGATACTTGGGTCATGTTGAATGAACAATTATTCTGAATAAAAATCTTTTTCTAATTATTTTTTTTAAAATTCTTGTTTGTTCATTCAAAAGTGTAAACTAGAGGTGAGTAGTTCCGGACCGTTATAGCTCCAGGAACTATGTCCTTTCCCGGAGCTATATAGTTCCGATCCGGCCGCTCCGCCTAAACAGTTCCACCATGTTCATGTCCGGAACGAGTAAGCGAACTCGGAGTATGGAATGAATAGAGCGCGCGGCGCGCGGCGCGCGGCGCTCGGAGCGTGGAGCGCGGAGTATACTCCAATGTGCATGTGCAGGTTCGGCCGGAGCGGTTCAGGTTTGCGAACAGCAGCCGAACCGGACCGAGTCGCATTTCGTGTTACGTAATTATCTACTTGCGCAGTGACTGCGGCGACGTTCGTATTTTAGTGTTTAGGTGCATTTATTTATTAGTTGCGAATGCGTGCGTGTTCCGAATACTTTATTTACACCATAATTTCCAATTATTTTTAACAAATTACACTGTCTTTGATAAGTAATAATAGTTTATTGAGTTCTATAGTGAATAAGTGAATAGATTTAAATAGTAATTTACTTTGCACATACCTAGGTAGTGCAGTTTTCATTTATGACAATTATTTCGAAAATAATAAGGCTTTGAGAACTTTCTAATTATTAACTTCATCTGAAAATGCCATCTCATAGAAAAATCAGCATACCTACTTTGGGATCATTTTATTGAACAAAAGGACTCAAAAAAAAGGAAAATGCAAACAGTTCTGAACTGATCTCATTTTAAATATTAACTATATACTTAAACACATGCTTGACTGCTACCTCAGTAGTAGGTACCTATATAAAAAAATTTGAACCTTTTCATATATATCTGCACATGTTATATCAACGTGGATTGCATGAACTATGTCCGGGAAACGTGTCCGCGGACATGGTTACTGAACATGGTTCCGACTGTATAAGGAACCGTTCCATGTTCAATCCGCTCCCGGACATGTTTCGCACATGCCTAGTGTAAACTGTATTTAAATTTTATTTTCTTTTTTCTTCCACAATGGAAGGAGAAAAATATAAGTTGCAGATGTTATTTCTTTCTTATAAGAAACAAATAACATTGCACTATTTCCATTTTTTACTTTAGTCAGGTTAGCAAATCTTACTGATATGCGCCTAAGGCTTTCACAGATAAATTAAAAATATTTCATTCAGTTTAAACTTCATACCTAAAAGTGGCTTTCCGCAGTGAAAATACAATTGAATGTACTGTGTTTTCACACTTTAGTCAGTTTAATCAAGGAAAATGTACTGATACTGTTCAAATTGAATTAACACGTTTATAGTCTTCGATTAAATATAAGTAGCTGAATGTTATTATCAGAATAGGTTTAAAGTGAATAAGAACTCAAAAGAAACATACTTATAACCTCTAGCTTCTATTGAATTGAACATTCTATATAATTCTAAAATTTAACTTGAGGCATAGAAGTCTATTCATTTCGTAAAATATTTATCCCAGAAATTAGCTCAGTTATTCTTAAAACGGTGAAATATGTAAGCAAAATATTATGTAACTTCCAAACATTAGGTAAAAATACATAATTACCTGGGGAACGAAGTAACATTGAAAAGGCCATGTTTTGATTGTATGTTACACCGCAAAACTAATTTTACAATAAATATTTAGCGCAAGAACATCAAACTTCGAAATTGTTGTGATACGTCAAATAAATGGATGGAGATTCGAAAATCGAATTCGATTGCTTTGCTTTGCCTTGCCTTGCATTGACAGTGACAGCTAGACAGTTTACTGAGAACAGATTAAAATTTTATTAGTTGTTAAAATGAAAATCGTACGTGGCTTGCCTGCCTGCCGGTAGCCAACTTATTTCAATAGTTTCCATAAGGGATAAGGCAGGAAGGAATAATAAAATTATATATGAACTCAGGGCCTTGAACAAGATAGATACCTAAATAAACAAATTAATAAATTAAGCATTCTACATACTTGAAAAGTGATCCAAGTAAGCATAAATACAGAATGAACTAAACGCAAACGCATTTTATATTTTTTAATTTTTCCAATGACAACCCAAATTCGTACCGGAATGACAATTCATTTTGGTGAATCCAATATTTTCGATTTCAATTTTTGTTTAGCCTCATTATTAAATAGCTAATACTGCTCGATTAAGTTAATAAAACATAAATAAAATGGCTACAACATTGGAAGATAAGTCTATTTGGGAGGATGGTGAAGAGGCTTTGAGTGAGGAGGTGCTCCGCATGCCGACAGACGAAATCATCAGCCGTACGAGACTTTTAGACAATGAAATTAAAATCATGAAAAGTGAAGTAATGAGAATCTCCCACGAACTGCAGGCTCAGAACGACAAAATAAAAGAAAACACCGAAAAAATCAAAGTGAACAAAACATTACCTTACTTGGTATCAAACGTAATCGAACTATTAGATGTGGATCCTCAGGAAGAAGAGGAAGATGGTGCTGTTGTAGACCTGGACTCGCAGCGTAAAGGCAAGTGCGCCGTTATCAAGACGTCCACTCGTCAGACATACTTTTTACCAGTCATTGGCTTGGTAGATGCTGAAAAGTTGAAGCCTGGTGACCTTGTTGGAGTCAACAAGGATTCTTACCTTATTTTGGAGACATTGCCAGCTGAATACGATGCCAGGGTTAAGGCCATGGAGGTTGATGAGCGACCAACTGAACAATACTCGGACATTGGTGGTCTGGATAAACAAATTCAGGTTAGTACATCATTATTGAAAATAGAGAATGTGAGATTGATTTCGCAGGTTGACAAAAAATATAATTTCTATTTCCTTTGTTCATTTAATCTCAATCTGTTGATAAAGTGTAGTCTAACAATGTTTTTGTGTAATATTTAGGTATGTATTTACAAAAAGAAAAACTACCTTTAAAAGATGTTATTATCTGCATTCTTGAACTCATTATAACACCATGGTCAATTTGGTGTAGATGGCAGAGTGTACCTTCCCTTGCTATAAATAAATTATAAGTAATGTTCTTTGATATATAATAATATTAGTTCTAGAATAATTTTTTTTAAACAGCCCAGCCAGAATTAATGACTATTCCAATTTTAAATTTCAGGAGCTAATTGAGGCTGTGGTACTCCCTATGACACACAAGGAGAAGTTCGTGAACCTCGGCATCCATCCTCCTAAAGGAGTACTGTTATATGGCCCTCCTGGAACTGGCAAGACACTGTTGGCCAGAGCGTGCGCTGCACAGACTAAATCCACTTTCTTGAAGCTAGCTGGACCTCAACTGGTTCAGATGTTCATTGGTAAGTGGTGCATTTTATATATTTTGTTCCTGAATGATACTAATTCATTTATATACAGGCATAATTAATCAACTTGATAGTTTAACCTTGACCAATTTGTTGTGTTGGAAGTAGAATATCCTGGCTAAAGAACCTACACCAGTGGTACAACAAAAGCACCTATTCACTCTTCAGAGCTGCAGTATAAAAAGATCCAAGTTGCCTTAATGATCGCCAACCTTTACTGACAAAATGGCACCCCAAGAAGAAGAAGAATGACTGAACAGATTTTTTGATACCTAACTGTTTTTCTTTTTTTTCATAGAGTGTATCTCCCAGTGGAAATATATACTTATTGGGTTATGCGAATCAGCTAGGAGTGGAATGCATCTTGAATATATCCTCAATCCTAATCATAGATAATATATATTAACACTCCTTTGAGTGTTATATATCGCTCGCTTGAATATATTGCTTTTGTCTTTGGCCAGTTAGTCCAAATTCGGGAGCCATTTATATCATTCATTACTTGGCACTGAGTATATAAACTACGGTACAATTTAATGTATGGGGCCCCACCAAGACCTTCAGAGCCCAAGGCAATCTCACCTTCCAACTAGAACACCTTCTGATCAAGAGAGATTAGGGGTTTAGCCAAGAGTTGTTCCCATTAAAGACAAAGAATAAGTTGACTACACTAAGATTTTTAGGCCTAAGCAAATCTCACCTGGTGACATGCTGTCAAAAACATGGAGAGATGCCTCCTTTCATTTCTTAATCACATAAATGCCATTAGTTTTATATAAGAAATTTAATCTTCACTCCAGGTGATGGTGCCAAGCTTGTCCGAGATGCGTTTGCGCTTGCTAAGGAGAAGGCACCAGCTATCATCTTCATTGACGAGTTGGATGCCATCGGTACCAAGCGTTTCGACTCGGAGAAGGCTGGAGATCGTGAAGTTCAAAGGACCATGTTGGAGCTTTTGAACCAGTTGGACGGGTTCAGTTCCACTGCTGATATTAAGGTAAAAGAGCAGTTTTGATATAATTAGACAACAGAGATTTTTAATAAATCTTTGGGCATTGGCCCGTGGCTCTGTCCATTTGAATGTCACTGCGATTTTTCACTACATCTCCAGTTCTATTAAACAATTGAAACCAAACATATTTTAAGTCTGACCAATGACTTTCTAATAAAAAAGAAACTGATCAAAACCCACTCCAAAGTTTTTGCATCCAACACAAACAAACAGACAAGAATTAGAAAAATTGGGGGCCATTACTGTAGCACTATCGCTGTATGTAGTGGTGACCCTCGATCCTGAGAGATTGCCTTTAGGTTTCCATCAGGCGAGGTTTTTTTTATATAAGACACGTCAAAATAACTTTACCTCGCCTGATGGTAAGCTAAAGGTAAAGTCTCAGGACTGGGGTCACCACTACATACACCGGTAGTGCTACAGTGGCGGCCCTCACCTTGACGGCCTCATCAAATGCTTTTTCACGCCTCGCTTAAAGGCCCATGTGAAGTCATGTTGATGTGTCCAATATTAAAAAAAAATTACTAACAAAAATCTTATGCTTTTGTTTTCCAGGTTATAGCAGCAACAAACAGAGTAGATATCTTAGATCCTGCCCTCCTCCGTTCTGGACGTCTGGACAGGAAGATTGAGTTCCCGCACCCCAATGAAGAAGCCAGGGCTAGAATTATGCAGATTCATTCAAGGTATTCTAGCGCTAGATTCGTGTTTCATTACATTATAGATAACATTGTGTTACATGTTTGATGGAGGTAGGACACGACGGTATGTCCCGTCCGAAATGAGCAGTCCGACTGGGGAAGTACCTCCGCCCTACAGAAGACCGCGGCTATAATAACCATCATGTTGTGTTTCCAGCGGTAAGTAGGGTAGCCAGAGCTCACTGTAACCCTCCTTCTCCCCGCCACTTCCTACCCTTGTAACACCCTTGGTGTTGCACACGTCCATAGGCCACGGTGACCGCTTCCCATCAGGTGGGCCGTGTCCTTGTCTGCCACCTAAGTGGTATAATAAAAATACCATAGCTTAATGCTACAATACATTATAGATTACATTGTGTTACATGTCGTTATAGGAGAGGAGACCCGTGCCCAGCAGTGGGGCATAAATGGGTTGCTATTATTAGCATTACATGTCTGACCATGGCTTAACTCTACAATATCATAATAAAATTCTGATTAAAAAAACTTTGTTCCAATAGGAAAATGAATGTATGTCCCGATGTGAACTTCGAGGAGCTCTCCCGTTCCACCGACGATTTCAACGGTGCCCAGTGCAAGGCGGTGTGCGTCGAAGCGGGCATGATCGCCCTCCGGCGTTCCGCTACTTCGGTCACTCACGAAGATTTCATGGACGCGATATTAGAAGTACAAGCTAAGAAGAAGGCCAACCTCAGCTACTACGCCTAACATGTCAGTCCTTTATACCTGTACTGTATTTTAAGTAATTATAAATATATAATTGTATTAGTAAACATTATTTTACTTACTGCTCTAAAATATAGATTCCGCACTAAACTCTTAACCCTAGGCGCATACTTGGCGACAGGCGACAGGTGTCGCTCGGCGTTAAGACGCCACGACACGACAGGCTGCGGCCGACAATTTCATAGCGCCACGAGACGAGGCGACTCGCTAGCGACTCGGCGTCTCTGACGCCAAGTGTGCGGAGCTTCGAACAAAATATATGAAATTCTCGGCCGCAGCCTGTCGTCCGTCGCGTCTAGACGCCGAGCTGTCGCTGTCGCTAACGCCCAGTGTGCGTACCATGTAATATTTATAGCAGACTTGCAATGAATACGTGAACTAAATACCTTCGCTGTAAGCTTAATCTATCTTCCTTATCCCATTCTCCTCTTTCCCACTGCCCCATCGACCATCAGCCGTGGTTATAGCGGTTATGCCGTTAATTGCTGGACTTAATAGAGTATAAAAAATCCAGGTTGGGCTCACCAACCAGATTCCCCAACCACGCAGGCCGACGAGACGCCGTGCGGTTTTAGTCGGTTCGACTCCGACATAACTGCCCCGCTCTCCGGCGGGGGGTATCCGTGTCGATTTCCAAACGAAAAAATAGGGATTTCGTAAGTGTAAATATCCGTAGGTTTGAAAACAGAATTAATTGAGTCTAGCATCGAATGTAAGGGTAGCCCTTCCGTTGAACTAAACCCTAATGTCGGTTGTAGCCTCAATTTTATACAACACTAGCTGTTGCCCGCGGCTCCGCCCGCGTGGATTGCGAATTCTGTTTCAAATGCCTTTTTGCCAAAAAACCGCACGCCGCCGTCTCAAGTCTTCAGTTGCCGGGGTGTAAGATTACTTAGAGCATATCCCGCGCTACCCAGTTGACCCTGGGATGGGAATTGTTTGATTTATGATGCCTACAGCCACTTTCTATCATCGCACTGCTTGCCACAGGCAGGGAATTCATCCCCACACGTTGCATCCGTCTGCAGTGCGTACTGTAAGGTATGAAAAAAATTTCATTTCACGCACGCTTAGGCTGTGGAACGATCTCCCTGCAGTGGTTTTCCCTGGCGGCTATAATATGGGGTTCTTCAAGAAGGGCATTAGAAGGATTTTGCAGGGTCGGCAGCGTCGTCCATAGGTGCATAGGTCACATAGGTGGGCCGTGAGCTCGTCTGCCACTTAAATGGTATAAAAAAAGCATGATGTCCTTACCTCTTTTCCGAACCCCGGAAAAGAGGAGATGGGGTGACAGGGGGTACAGAAGACCGCAGCCATAATAGACATTGTGTTGTGTTACCGCCGCCGGTAAGAAGGGTAGCCAGAGCTCACAACCCCCCTCCCTATCTCCCCAATCCCCTCCTCTGACGTCCGATTTCAATAACTCAAACAGTCTTTAAATAATTTTTACACAATATTATTGAAAGTCTTGATTAAGATATAATTTATTTGGATGGGAATACAAAGATATACCTTTTTTTTTCCGTGCGGAAATCCTCATAGAAACCCACCCCGCGGCCAGCGGGGCAGGCTTACCGACTAAAACCGCACGCCATCTAGGGTCTTCAGACGCCAGGGTGTAAGGTGGCCCAAAGAGCATATCCCTCGCACCCCGGCTTGACCCGGGCCATCTCCGGATTCGAGATGGCCCCCTCGGGTTTGAGAACCACGTGGTTCCCGTCATGACCCGGAATAGGAGGGGGGGGGGGGGGGGGGGGCGCCTTCGCGCGCCGCCGCCTCGGCCTGCTTCTGCTAGGGTGACGGGCGGCTCCACCTGTCACCCCCAGGCCAGCGCTCATGGAGGACGGAGGTCGGCGGACCCCCGACGCGATAGGTGTCCGCGCCCGCCTCCGTCCGGGAGAGCTCTGTGCAGCCCCTCCCGAACCTTTTCCGCCGCCTCTTTCTCGAGTATCACTTGCTCGCAGAAGGAGGCGGCGGCCAACCACGCGTCCGCACTCTGCACCATCGCCGCGATCAGCACCGGCAGTGTGAGGACTCCCACCCCGAGGGCTGCCGAGAGGGCCTGTCTCGGCACCTCCCACGCCGGACACTCTGCCAACGTGTGCAGCCCTGAGTCCTCGCCCGCATCGCAGTGATAATACAATGATATACATAAGGAAACATAATCTTAGATAGGTATAATTCGTGAGACAAACGACGTCCTGGCGCGAGCGGATTGTTTTGCAATAATCCATGATTGGTGAATTTGAGCTCGTCCAGTGCTGTAGCACCCGTGCTATCCTCAAAGGCACCCAAGAAAACTGTACTGCGTGTATAGAGCATAATACTTTGAGCACAGTTTAGATACCTATCTACGTACCTATAATGTCCCGAAGTATATTGGTTTGATTTACGTCCGCATTTCAACTTGCATTTATTTCGCCGCGCATTATTTTTCATATTGCGATAGCTCTTAAACTATTTATGGTAATTATATAGTGTAAATGGCAATTTTGATCTACATTAAACGTACAACGTATCTAACGTATTTAATTGGATAAGAAATAATACTGTATTGTTAAAATTAGCTTCGAAAATGACACATTAATTTTTTTGTAATTTGTAAAGATAGAAATGGTTACTGTGGGCTACCCTTATTAGGTAGACATATGCTATTGCGGACTTTTATGTAGACCTTTTTAAGTTGTACATTTCCACAGTACATTATTTTGTTCTATCTTCAATAGTTTTCGCAGCGCACGCGATGTAAGTAATTTGTTTAGGTCATTTTTTTACACCTTGGGTTACATTATTGAAGTTTTAGTAAGGATCCCTAAATTTTTCGGGGATAAATTATAGCCTATGTTACTCACAGATAATGTGGCTTTCTATTGGTGAAAGAATTATTGAAATCGGTCCAGTAGTTTCGGAGCCTATTCGTTACAAACAAAAAAACAAAAAAACAAAAAAACAAAAAAACAAATCTTTCCTCTTTATAATATTAGTATAGATGAGTAGAGGGTAAGGGTGCCTGAAGAGATAACACTATAGAACACATCTTCACTCCATCCACCGTTTTGGTAATTTGCGCTTGGCCTCATGAGTCGTAAACTCGTAATTAAGATCTAAGACCCGGTGTAGCATCTTCAATGCCCATAAATCACAGTCTTTACTACATACCGTTTTTATTATTTACCGTAGTTTTAGAAGGTAGATAAATATATAATTGAATATACAGATAAGTAAAATTGTGAACGCATCCATTTTTGAATGCAACCAAAAAGAGTTCAATGCGCCGAACGCGCGTGCGTATGCCAAATTTGAAACATGAAAAAATGAACCGATCAAAATTTTAGTATACTGTTGCATTAGTTTATATTTTAGTTCAAATAATATATAAAAACCAGAAATGTGAAATTATAGTGTTTAGAAATTAATCCTTATCAGAAACTACACCTGCCGGATTAAATCTGCTGTTAGTCGTAAGTACATAACCTATTTTAGCAAATTTGCGATTTGACACTCGCTGTAAGTGTATAAACAATGTTTTGTGGATATTGCCGCATTACGTTATTGATTTGTGAATGTTTTCTAGTATGCGGTGTAACGGTGTGTATGCTTAAAGCTTCAATTATCTGCTTGGAAACTCTGTCTTAAATCTCGTATCCGATTGACTATTTAAACACTTGAAAAAGTACCCGGTATTTGAATGCATATTTTCAAAATTTTATATAAACGTATTCTAATTAGACTGATATATTTTCAAGAATCTTTTTAAACCTCCACTTTCCTATTGTTGTAGGTAAAGAGTTCAAATTAGTTTCTGGTCCTCTATGTTCCGTAAATCAGTAGAAAGGTATGTCCCCATTTTTAAAGTTTTGGCCACAATAAAAAATAATATTGGCCTGTAAATATACGAAACAATATTCTATAAAGTTCCTCTATATTTAAAGTATCGTGGACCTTCCAAGTAGGTAGTATTATTCTGACAAAATTTTTCTTTGTTGATTACCTACTTTATGAAATTCTAAACTTTTTTATTATCTGCTAATTCTAAATTCAAACTTTGTTTCAACGCATCCAAAGAGCCATGGATCTGGAGTATGAATGTGAGCTACATTTTAAGCCTCACCCATCTGTCTCACCCGTCGACATACCCAAAGTACACACAGTATGCAACCAACACCGTCCACACACCAGGTTCTTAATATCATATGTATTTATTTAAACTTTTTCATTTACACATTATTTACAAATATACTGTCAACCTATTAATGAACATTATATTCTATTATATTATACGAAGAATTATGGGGAAAATGATTTGTAAAATTATGCCACCATCTTTGAATTATTATCTTACATTCGAATAGTAATTTTCTTGTATTTGCCATTCTTCTGTTACCCAGTAAGATTTAAATAATAAATTTGGCTGATAGTGAATGTTTAATTTCACTTTCAAAGTTTATTGAGACAGCTCAAAATTTAACGAACTATACTGCTAATGCTACAAAAATGGGCATAATTTATTTCCCCTGAGTTGTAGTTTTAGAGTGCATTTTATTGCAATATGACTATGCAGAAATGAACCAAGCAATATTTATAATACCGTGAATAATAATATGTTCATATGTGTATTTTTTATATTATACCACATACCACCTATATATTGTGTTTATAGATTTTCTATTTAACTCAGCTCTTTTTTCATGACACATAATATTACTCTTATCACTCACCACATTACTTATTATAGCAAATCATTCTTAGCTATATTTGCACATTTTAAATATTTTTATTCTACATACTTACTTAATTTTTTAAGGTAAGTCCAAAAACACTAAAATAGGCCAGTTTCTATGTCAATCGAACATAATATATTGCAGTTTATAATTGCACATACATACTCACTCACATACCTAAAATAGATTTTTATGATATTGGTGCATGCAATATCTATTATGTACATCATTATCTGCAGAAACCGATAGAGCCATAAAACATTTGTAGTTCCATGGTCATTACCTACATTATGTAGGTACACCTACTATCTCTTTATTGCACACCAATAAAATTTTGGGCTTTTTTAAAGTGGAAAATATGGAATGTAGAAGCACCATATTACTTTTTGCATGAATTGAAGGGTCATTTAAAAAGATTGCTTTTTATTCAGGTATTTTGATTTCCATTTTCGAAATACAAACTTTGTGGCCATTTCTGTAAAATAACATATAAATGGATCGCTGCGTCGTCGGGTTAGTTCAGGTGGCCGTCTTCTCACCCCACCCGCTCCATAGAGCCAGCCCACCCCTTGCCTGCTCTCCACTGTGCCCTCTGCTAGTCGGAGGGACACATGGAAGCCTCGGAGCAAGCCTCTAGAGGACCACTCCTGCCTCGGCCAGCATTTGCCGCAGGCAGTAGCGTCTCCTGTGGCGAATGGGAGCCGCTGCACGCTTCCGTTTAGACCATTAAATCGAATTTACAATATGTCAAAAAAAACTTGTATTTAAACGCAAGCCCGTGTGGTTTGGCCCCTTCAATCTATCCGAAAATACACGCATAAGCACAACCATAATTATTATAACTTTGCTTAATACGGATATTACTCACGAAAGGTACTTATTATTATTATACAAGCAAAAATTTCACCATTACCCCGCTTTCACCAAGAAACAAACTCGTAATAAAGACATAAAACCATATAAAATTTTATGATTGGCTCAGTAGTACATAATGTTGTTCATACCGAGCGTTTGAAAAACTCTTCAACTGCCGAACGGCTCGTAGGTGGGTTGGTTTGTTTGCGCGAAACCTGTGCCAGGCACAAACGCACTATGTTTTCCTTACACGGAGTAATGGCGTCAGGTGCTCGCTCGACAGGTCACGGAAATATTGGTACATACTGAGGCCTGTATTTTAGAAGAACGATACTCAGTCATGATTTTTTTTTTACAGTCGATATAGGCTCGCGTTTGACCACTATCTCACCTGATAGTAACTGACGATGTGGTCGACGATGGACCACGCTTCCCTAGGAGCAACCTATTGACTCTAGACTTAAAGACTCCCTAATAGCTTTCCGGAAACAGAGACTCAGGCAGGGCATTCCACTCCTTAGCTGTACGCATAATGAACGTATTGCCGAAGCTATTCGTGCGTATAAGCGGAATGTCCACCATAATAACGATGGCGCATCGCCGTACGTAATCTCGATTTGAAACTAGTTATGTACCTACACTTACATTACAAATCTGTAGGGCGAGCACGAAATTACATTCGAATAGTAAGCGTAACTATAGCTTTCGTAACGAGAGACTTGAGACAGTCAATATTATATCGCGATGCAGTCAATTAATATTGATGTGCAAAAAACAATGCTGAGGCCCGGGTATGTAGTGGTGACCCCAGTCCTGAGACTTTACCTTTAACTTACCATCAGGCGAGGTGAAGTTATTTAGACGTGTCCTTATAAAAAAACGTGATTATTCAAACACTGAATCACGATATAGGGTTGTAATAGAAAAAGCCGTACCAGCATATCACTACACTGCTATAGTGTACCAGCTCATTTTGGTTTGACCTTTACGGCTTTTATGAGAGCGACTGCTGTCTGACTTCACAACCTTGAGAGGAAACCCGGCGCCAGTCTCATCCTTAATTCAGCAGGTATACTAGCTTAGTGATGAGGTTAATTTGGGCCTTGAAGCTCTTATTGGATGGCCCCATACATTCTTTTTTCTGCGTTTTTATTTCCGATCGAAATAAAATCTCACGTTTTGAAAACGTGTCGTTACTGAATGCGGCTCCTGGGTGAGCGCTTACTCACCGTCTATAGGGCCGTATGCTTGTTCACTAACTTAGTAGTATAAAAAAACATTTTCCGTGAATTGTGCCCATTAATTTACTTACCCCAATATGTAAAATATTGCTATAAAGTGGGGGAATAAGTCTTTTGGGTGAAAAAGTATGTCAATTTTTACATTTGAATTAATGAAGCATCGTTATCGGATAAGAGCAAGTAAAAGGGTATTAGTACTATAGGAACAGTGTCACGCGACAGCCTTATACCACGTTAGCAGGTAAGAGGCAGGCAGACATAGTTCTTATGGTCTACTACGCTGACTTATGCGCGTCACACAGGCGAGCGCTCACACGTTCGCGTCATGTAAAATTGCCAATTTTTTTTATTCCACGTATGTGGCAGACAAGCACACGGCCCACCTGATGGGAAGCGGTCACTGTGGCCTCTGGACGTGTGCAACACCAAGGGCGTCACCCACGCGCTGGCGACCCTAAAGGGAAAGGTCATGTCCTACCTACATTATTATGGCCGCGGTCTTTCTGTAGGGTGTATGTACTAAAGTTTATAACCAATAAATAAATATGTATTAAAATAAATTTAAAACATGACGAATAATAGGGCATGACGGCGCGCGTGATAGTCATGCAAAGGCGCGTAAATAAATGTTTCACATCTAAAAACAACACTGGAACTCGCTAAGCACTTGGCCGAGCCATCATTCCTAAGTCACAACCTATGAGAATCAATTAAAAAGTTTTAACTGTCAGTGTCACGCGACGCGCCATTTTTACCTGTGTTCGTTATTCTTTGATTATCGAATAAAGTTATAAAACTTGTCACAAACAACTTAGAACTATTAGTACGGGAGGTAGCGTTAATTTTTTTTGGCAAGCGACAGCGAGTTGATATTTTCCACGATAATAGATCTTTATTGATACATACCAGAATTGACCGTCAGAACCCGCACCCGCGGAGGAGTCGAAGGTGACACCATTGTAAAGTTGTCGAAAAAAATTACGCTCCGAGCAATCATTAGCCACGTGAAACTTTATATGGTGATTCCTGAGGTCATTTTCAACTGAGAAATAACCGTCAGATGTGGTGTAGAGTAAGGGTTATACGTCAGTCGCGTATATATTAGACCAGTGCCGATAGTCTTTGAGACAAAATAAATTTATAGTAGGATGAAACCTGTTGGAAAAGGATCAGAATATAACAAAAATGAAAGGAAAAATAAATTACGGGTGATCTGAGGTCGGGAAGTGGAGAGGGATGTGAGTTTTAAGGGTAAAAACGGTTTATCTCGATTTCCGGCAAAACTACAAGTCCTATGGAAAAAAGTTAAATGACAAAGTTGTAGGTAATAAAGAGACAACTTTTCATTTACACTTTTTTCACATAACCTCAAAATGTATGTGAAAAATTCAAATAATCAAGTTTTTGGTTTTTTATTTTTATCTTAAGCAAAACAAATTTGTTTTCCACGAAATTTGGTGAAAACTTACCTTTTTATGTCCTACAGATACTGTATTTTTTTTGATTTGAAATACTCTTTTTTTCAGCTTATTTTGACTAAATATCGAAAAACCACCCTAATTTTCAATCGAAAATTCTCACGTCAAAATATCAGCTTTTTAAAAAAAGTCAGAGAGTTTTTTGTTCTCTGAAATCTCTTCTTTCTGATAATGTAAAAATACATATACATTGCTATGGTAAATTTTCTCAGAAAATGCAAAGAAGAAAAACTCGAATTCGAAATTAATATTTTTGTATTTAGTCATTTCCTGAGAAAATTTACCATAGCAATGTATATATATTTTTACATCATCAGAAAGAAGAGATTTCAAAGAACAAAAAATTTTTTGACTTTTTTTAAAAAGCTGATATTTTGACGTGAGAATTTTCGATTGAAAATTAGGGTGGTTTTTCGATATTTAGTCAAAATAAGCTGAAAAAAAGAGTATTTCAAATCAAAAAAAATACAGTGTCTGTAGGACATAAAAAGCTAAGTTTTCACCAAATTTCGTGGAAAACAAATTTGTTTTGCTTAAGATAAAAATAAAAAACCAAAAACTTGATTATTTGAATTTTTCACATACATTTTGAGGTTATGTGAAAAAAGTGTAAATGAAAAGTTGTAGGTCTCTTTATTACCTACAACTTTGTCATTTAACTTTTTTCCATGGGACTTGTAGTTTTTCCGGAAATCGAGATAAACCATTTTTACCCTTAAAACTCACACCCCTCCCCACTTCCCGACCTCAGATCACCCGTAATTTATTTTTCCTTTCATTTTTGTTATATTCTGATCCTTTTCCAACAGGTTTCATCCTACTATAAATTTATTTTGTCTCAAAGTCTATCGGCACTGGTCTAATATATACGCGACTGACGTATAACCTCTACTCTACACCACATCTGACGGTTATTTCTCAGTTGAAAATGACCTCAGGAATCACCATATAAAGTTTCACGTGGCAAATGATTGCTCGGAGCGTAATTTTTTTTGACAACTTTGCCATGGTGTCACCTTCGACTCGACCGCTACCAGACCGGTTGACGGCCAACTCTGTTATGTATTAATAAAGCTCTATTATCATGGAGAATATCAACTGGCTATCGATTGCTTGTTAGAATTAACGCTACCTCCCGTACTATATGTTGTAACATGGTTGTAACTTATAAGTCATTTATCTGAATAGATAAATTGATTTACAAGTTTACAAAGACATAGCTAGCTAGCTAGCTACAACAGTCTAAATAAGCATTATGCATTTTTTTTCATGTTTTCCAACCAAAGCCGTGAACTTTAATTCTGGCAACTTGCCAAGGATTCGAACCTTTCAGAGAAAATAAAAAGTAGGGCCAGTGTATCATCGTAGCGTACATCCTATGTTAGCTAGCTAATGTCCGTGGCTTCGGCTGCATGGAATTTTGATACTATTCCCGCAACCCATGGAACCTATGCCTGGGATAAAAGTAGCGTAGGTATACTCTAGCAAGATTATGTATATTCTTTCAGCCATATCTGTTCACAGGACTAAAGAATATAATCCAAATTTCGTCATTAACCCACCTCTGCCTACCCCTACAGAGTCACAGGCGTGAGCATAAGTATTCAAAGTGGTAAAATGCATATTAAAACAAAATTAGCACCCAACAGTACGCTCGACCACCGCGTGTGTCTTTACGATTGCGGCTCGCCCACCACCCCCCGGGTAGTTGCATTTTTAATATTCCTGACACGTTCATAAGGTACACGGGTGAATTTTAGAGATGGCTGAGGAACTGAGCTAAGATGTTTACTCCATTTCAATTTTTTTATCAAAATGTTAACCGTTCGCCACTGATAGAGTAGGTATTGATACAACAGGGTGACTAGAAAAAAAGTGGTGAAAGAAAAAAAAAAGGTCCTTTAAATTTTGTAGTTATTTTCTTTTAAGTGAAACTGTGGAAACAATGTAAAAAATAGTGTATAGAATGTTCAAATTAGTAATAGGAGCCTAACTACTTGAATATTTATAAAAGAAAATACGCATTTAAATAAGTCTAATAACCGTTATATTTATCTTCACCCAGTTTTTTGGACGTTATCAGAAATTTTTTAAAAAACATGTTTTGACGCCTGAAGACTTTATAATTTGTAAAATCCTGCAACCAAAATTACTAGGTAGTATTGCCACTAACTCCTCCATTTATACTTTAAAATACACCAGTTATTAATCCTGCGTCCATAGAAAACTAACACTGCCTTTTTCATTTTTTCTTTTACGTTGTTTTTTTTTTCAATTTGTTTGTCGCTTTTTTTTTAGTTTCGGTCGATCTTTTCGTATTTTATCGAACTTTATTAACCCTTCAGCAACTGTGTACCGTTAATACAGTCCGCGATACGCTTTACGGCAATCCCTGTTCCGCCGTGGTCGTGTCGTGTGGTGTGGTTCAGTCACCGCGCGTCACCCAACCGTGGCTGACCTCACGTGCGTCTGGCCGGCTCCAACCGAAACTCGCGATCATTGTTTATTTACTACAATCGTATTATTAGGATACTGACTCACGCACCGGCTCAATGGGCAAAGTTTTTGTGTGAGTATAATAACAATTGGTACATTGCACATTTTAGGGTTAAGAAACGACAGATTATTTTTTGTGAGTTGATTTTTTCGTAGTGTATTTCATGCTTATCTAATTATTTTTGGTTCAGCACTTTTTATGAATGTGTTTTTTTTTAATGGTTATGGTGTTGGACTAATAATGAACCCCACTCAGGGCAGGCTTATAAGAATTCTAGTAATATTAGGTACGATTTCTGATATTATTAGCAAAAGTTCTATCGAGCTTAGAAAGGTTAGCAAGAATATTAGCGTGACCCATTTACTTGCAGTCTTTAAAGAAAAAAAAACAAACTCCCTATCATAAATTTAATAATCCCCACTAAAGCATAGATTGGCTAAACTTTTTACTATTTATTTTTTGTTATAATGTATACTGTATATTTATATTATGTGGTCTCTGCCTTCTCCAACGGGAAAAAGGCGTGATTTGTATGTATGTATTGTATAATATCTATTAGGTATGATCAAGTCTTTAATCTACGATTACTTGCACATCCTTAGTATAATGGTGGTATTTATTACGACATTGAAACAGGCAAAGTCTCGGGTAGTAACTAATCCTATAGTTCCTATACAGTCCTGCTAATATTTACAATTTGGAACTTGTATATTACGCAAAACTGCTGGACAGATTTGACTGAAATTTAGCACAGACCTAGACACGGCCAAGCATGAAGGCCACGGTCCTGTTAGGGAAAAAAATATGATTTAATCTGAAGAATACGAAATCGCTGTTGAAAGCAAGTGTTTTTCATTACACCACGAGCACGTGTAAGATTTTTTTTACTAGGTGAGTCATAAAGTAGTATTATAATAACAGATTGCATATTTTATGACTGGACTTACATTGCGAGATATCTAAAAGGAAGTAGGTAGTAAGTGTATTTAATTATTTTTTTACAAGACAGCTGACTGGGTCGCTGCTCATACCATAAAGGACCAATGATGGATTCATGCCCAGACACTTTGAGTATTTATTTAATCCGCCCGATTAAAAGCGGAAAATGCCCTGGCATCTAGGGCTGAAATAGTAAATGCCCGAAGTGTCAGGGCATAAACCCTGTAACGGATAGTTCTTTGCATTAACTGGTTACTTTTTTGTCCGGCAATCGCCTTTGATATCGAAGTTTTCGATGAGCTTTTCCAATTAATCCAGGTTGGCCTGGGCTTTGATGATCTTGGTGGAGCCCCATACCTGATAGCAATCCATTTATGTCCCACTGCTGGGCACGGGTCTCCTCTAACGAGAGAGCTGAGAGGGGTTAGACCTTAATCCACACACGCTGGCTTAATGCGGGTTGGTGGATCGGACATGTCCTTAGAATTTCTTATAGGACATGTGGGTTTCCTCACGATGTTTTTCCTTCACCGTCAAATTTCACAAAGTGAAATTCACATTGGTACTGTCCGGCTAGATTCGAACTAGATAACTCTGAGTAGAGGCCGTGTCCTTATCCATTCAGCTACTATCGCTTCACGCACTTTTGAATTACCGCAATATAAATAACATCGAGATAATGTTTCCAATTTTTTAAATGGATACTACAAAAGTATTTACAAATGTTTATGTACTAAATATTTACACTTGCAATCTTGTTAACGATTAACACAGTGTTTATCGCACGGCATAACCTCTGTAACCGGGTTATTTAATGCAGAAATAGACGCGAATAGCTCAAGAAGGCAGGCGTGTTTCAACAAGCCATATTGCATTGGCCGACAACAACTTGCATCCGAAATCGGCACGACATATTAGGGAGGTGATTCATTGGCGAGCGAAACGATTACGTGTACAGCTGTGTGATTTAGGAGCTAGGAATTTGTGGACTGTGTGAATTAGTAGCTAGGAATATTTGGACTGTGTGAATTAGGAGCTAGGAATATGTAGATTGTCTGAATTTGGAGCTAGGCATCTGTGGACTAGCTGTGTGAATTTGGAGCTAAAGTATGTTTTAATCAGTTCAGCAGACTACAACCAGAAAGTAAATTTTGCCCTGTAGAAGCAAATTAATTCCTCAATAAAGCAATTAACCACTTCAAAAAACAGAAAACCTTTTATACAAGCTCAATTTGGAAACCCAAAAACCAAACTTTTTAAACCGAATTAAAACTGATGTCTGTAGAGAATAGTGTAATGGTTGAAAGTCTCCATACTTTCGAGTAAATACTTATGAATACGCAACGTTCAATATGTGTGGAATAACCTCCCTAGCATGGTTCTCCCTAAGATTGCCTGCAGAAGGATATAAGAAGGTTTTTGCAGCCTTGCAAAGTGCGCTTAGTTCTTTGATGTTGCAAGACTTGCAAGCATCAATAAGCTACGATGACTGCTTCCCTTCGGGTCGGATGGCTATCTTTAGTAAGCTCTTGTCACCTAAAAGAACTCGTAAAGTGTTTCACTTAAATACGATGGCTTACTATTCTTATGGTAATGTATATAATGTTTGTGGCATTGTGCCTTTGATAACCGCCATTCCAGCGCCAAATTAATGCTCAAAGGATGACTAAACTTAACTTCGAGCCGATTTCGAAGCTATAGTCCCGGGTGCTTTAAGCGGGGCATGAAAAAGCATTCGATGAGGCCGTCAGGCTGAGGGCCACCACTGTAGCGCTATCGGCGTATGTATGGGTGACCCCCGATCCTGAGACTTTGCCTTTAGCTTTCCATCAGGGGAGGTGAAGTCATGTTGACGTGTCCAATATAAAAAAAAAGATTGATAATGCTAATGCACCTACTGAAACGTACCTAATCGTCGTTGATCTAAACTTCTAAAAGTTTACCAGCAAATATCATAAAAGAATGTTCTTTTTGTGACTTTTGGGCAAAAACTTTGCATTGGCAAGCTGTCTACGCCCTAATATAGGGGTGTCTCCCCCGACATGTGGTAATAAAACATGCGATCAATACGAGAGCAGGCGTTGTTGCTAAGGTAACTCTCGTGCTGACTAAGCTAAGGGTGTCAGTCACGCTTGATAGCCCACATTTATTATATGCTTTTTCTGCTATTAGAGTTTTTGTTTTGAGGGGACACGTTGTCATGATATTTGTGTGTAAACAAACAATTTGTAATGTCGTTCTGTTAGTTTATGACATGAATACGCATCAAGTCGCACGCAATATAATATCAAAAGTGAAAAAACGCTACCGTCTTTGCATTGAGTGATAGTGGTGTAACCAGAGTTCACTGGAGGCCAGAGCTCACTGGAGGGATTCCGTGCGGTCAGTGGGGAGACCAAAGTCTCCTGCGTTGTCAGCACAGAAACTCTCTCTATCCCCCAACCTCTCTTTTTCAATCCCCTTCCTCCCCCCTCCATGGTCGGCACCGCTAGTATGACGTCCCCTTTAAAGCCACCAATTTTACCTGTAAACCGGGCGTACACCTACTTTTTTTTATATATAGGACACGTCAATTTGACTTCACCTCGCCTGATGGTAAGCTGAAGGTAAAGTCTCAGGAAAGAGGGTCACCATTACATACACGTACCATGTTAACAATGGTGGCACTCAGCTTGACGGCCTCATCAAAAGATGATTGCTATTGATGAACGGAGGACGCTCTTGCGCAGCTTTTTTTCTAGGGGTCGAGAGTTCGAGAGATCAGACTGTACTCCCTCCAAAGTCTTTGAAAGCCAAGTGAAATAATTTATGAATGAGTATTGCTATCATATAAATTAAAACAAAAAAAGATTTGTAAAATATCCCAAGACTTGTAGCCTTGAACGTCTCAATAATACAATAATGTTTTATGAGGGCTAAGAGGAAAACTGTAGGCTGTCCGTCTATCTCTAAAGCATGAAGTACTCTTTTACGACACTCTTGAGACGAGACAAGGAGCCTTTGTGACGTCACCCATTAGCGTATTATAATACTAAAGTTGCAGGCGTCTTCACTCGGCTATCACTTGTAAAATTACTAAAACTAAAACGGTGTGCACTGTGAGATATGAGAGAAATTTTATTCCGCGCATGCTTGGGCTGTGGAACCATCTCCCTGCTGTGGTTTTCCCTAGCGTCTACAATATGGGGTTCTTCAAGAAGGGCATTAGAAGGTTCTTACAGGGTCGGCAGCGTGAATGTGACGCTCCATAGGCCACGGCAATCGCTTTCTATCAGGTGGACTGATTGCTTGTCTGCCATCTAAGTGGTATATAAAAAAACTAAACTTTTGTACAGTGGTTAGATAACGGTATGACGTCATTATCTTGTTACTCATTCTATTTTCCTTGCAATTTTAATGTTTTAATTTTAAAAGAAACTGATTTAACTTAATATTCAACTACCCTATTAATAGACAATTGGTATTAGTGTCAAGGTTAATTTAACCAAACGGCCATAATATACACAAACACGAAGTTGCATGCTGACATGACAATGTGGGAGCGCCATGGCAATTCCATCCACCCATATCCATCAATTATATACATTTTGACACATCGATTGTTTAGAATCCCATTTCAATGCAAGCGTTTGCCGACATAATTTTCGCATAATTTCATGCTAATATAATACCTAACATTTGGTGACAAGTTGTACCATCCATCCCACACTAGATTCGGCAAAGTGCTTTTGAAATTCAAGTTATTGTACCTACATTATAATATTTTGATTTGGGTCGCATTATGTCTGTCATATTTATTCGTTTGCCTCGGGCACTTGCAATAAATGGAGACAAATAATACATCCAATATACATACTTATATTTATGCCTTTTTCCCTGTAGGCAGTCGTCTGCTTCTGTCCTTACATACTTCACGCGCTTTCTCTACTGTCATTATAAACCTTTCGTGCAAGCCCGCCGGTTTTGAGTGCGTTTTACCTGACCTTTCTTCAGTAACCTATTAATTTGATCATTGTATGTTCTGCGAGGTATCTGCCTATATGCCTTACATACTTGGTGTATCATTCAATCCTTGTCAAAACATTCTCTTTCAGGAGACACTGTTCTCGTATATCTGCATTCCTTTTACTATTAATTATTCTATTCTAAATTATAAATATTGTGCTCGTCTACCACTGGAGTTGAAGACACTTTGATAAATTTTACTAGCTGACCCACCCCGGCTTCGCCCGTGGCGTATTTCGACCCCGATGCACCCTTTTTAACTCACAATATGCTCATAATTTATCAGTTTTCCTAAAATGTGGTGCTCCGCTCCCTTGGGCAGCGTGATGATATTCATGGATAATGTGGCTTTCTATTAGTGAAAGAACTTTTAAAATCGGTTCAGTAGATCCCGAGATTACCCCTTACAATTTAACAAATATACAAACACACAAACTTTACTTCTTTATTAGTATAGAAGATTTTCATTCCGAGCAACTTTACAAATAGGGACATGGTGTGCTGTGCTGATTAGAATTTATGATTAGTTTCTTTATCTTAGAGTCAATGACCGTGATTTGGCGACGCGAAGTAATAAATAATCATTACTTTTTTATTATAGGTGCTAAAGTTTTACTAATTAGCTTATACCGCGCAAGTTAAAAATATAATAATTAGCTAATTATTATTTTCAAAAAAGGCTATAAAATTATGAAGGTCATTTTTTTTTCGTTTATATAAGTGTATGTACCTAGAGTTACACGTACGTAAAAGAAGGGTTTTCTTTTGCCGTTTTTGAAAGTGACTTGGTATCATAATCTTGCCATTGACAAGACGAATTGAAAAGACAATCACACGGTAGTCCCGTCATCATCGCCCAGTTGGAATCGACTTTCAATAAAGAACAAAAAGCGACTGCCATTTGACCATCACAACCCACTAACGATAATATAATAATAGTTAGACCAGTCAAAGTCAAGATGCAACCACAAATAATGCTAATAATATTCTAAAATACTTACTGTAAACAACATATTTCAGTAAGTGATCTCGCTGGGTTCCATCGCCGTCGGCTGAAATCTCTTGGTTACGAGGAATAAATATTCAAATCCGTTATGTTCAACTAGGTACATAAATTTGGTAGGAAATATGTCGACGGCTGTGAACTCCGTGACGGAACCACATAATAGTGTGGATCTGGGTTATGTTGATTGAACACGTACCAAATCGTTTTACATCACACACGCCTGTAGGTACTCGTAAGTCGTATGTCCCCGAAGCAGGCAGAGGTGTATCAACCTCCGAATTCCTTCTCCAAATATGATTTTTAATTTCTACCAAAGATATTGTCTTTGTTTCTACGTTATGAGAAGGTAGCTGGGTTAGACGGGATGCGGAAGGCGGAGGATCGAGTGCTATGGCGTACATTAGATGAGGCCTATGTCTAGCAGTGGACTGCAATACGCTAATTGATTGATTGATTGAAGGTAGTCTCAGAAAAGGGCCTCGATTCTGCTAAAGGCAGACCACTATCGTTAGTACCACTGACAATCTAAAAGATGCCATTTAATTTTAGACTTTATAGTTATTAATTTAAAGTCTAAAATTAAATGATATTTTGTAGAGCGAATGAAAACTTTAATTAATTCTTTTCATTTGATTTTAAACTTAACTGTATAAGGTTAAAGTCTACAATTAAATAGCATTTTTATAGGCGACGGCGACGTCTGTGAATTCCGTATTAGGACCACAATATTAGCTGGATCTGGGTTTATGTTGATTGTACTATTGTACACGTGCGAAAAGGTTTTCACAATCAACGGAATTGTGTGCAGAGCTTATAGCTTAGGCCTACTTCCTCTCAGAAATCAGAATACTAATTTTGATACATTTCGAGCAATCGGAATTATTCTATGAAAGGAAATTGGATGTTTGGATGGCAATTTTTTTTGTAGGTTTACGTTTGACCACTATCTCATCTAATGGTAGGTGACTATTGTGGTCTACGGTGAATCACGCTTGCCTAGAAGGATCCTTTTCGCTCGTGACTTGAATATTCCCAGGTTATAGCTTTCCGGAAACACAGACTCGGGCAGGGAATACGCATGATGAATGTATCCGCAAAGCATTTCGTGCGTATGAGTCGAATATCGACCATAAGGCGGTGCCGCATTTATCAGAAGCCACTTAATTCTGGCTCATTTGTTACTGTTAGATACAATACTTTATCATCATCAGCTGCCCACCACAACAGTCTCTCGCTTCTCAATTTTTCTTCGCTTCTGCATGTTGTGAGAAAAGAGGAAAGTAATGTTGTTAAGCGCAGGTTTTGGGGGTAGTTGCAAAATATAATTCTCTTAAATATATTTTCCTGTCAAATCTATTCACTCCTGCAATCCCGTCTATTTATCATGTTCTATTTATACTGTGAAGTTCAAACGGGACCATCTCTACGATGATGATGATATTGATGACGTCATAGAGCTACGTGACTGCGTCCATTATGCCATAGAACAAACAACTTATCGTAATTGCCCTCAAGCGAGTAAACACTGCAAGTGATTAGTAAACATTACGTGAGGTCTATGCAGATAATTATTTACTTTGTCGAAGTAAAATGATTGTTTGTGTAGGTATCTGTGTCTCTGATGGGATCATAGCTCCCAAATTGATGGGCCGATTTTGAGGCAGTCTTTTTAAAAGCTGACGTGATCGAAATGTCCAGCCTTTTTAGGGGATGTTGAGGAACCTCAAAACGTTCAGGGCCTCGATTCTGCTAAAGGCAAACCACTGTAATGCCACTGATAATATGTGTCATGCAACTAAATAAAAATAAACCTATAATAAACGGATGAGCGGATCTGGCTCAAATTTGGCACAGGGATAGATTGTAATCTGGAATAGGGTCCTTTTTATCATAGGGTCTCATGGTTAGCGGAAACGGGTACGAAATTCCACGCGGGCAGAGCCGCGGACTACAGCTAGTGTCAAAGTATTACTAACTATTTTAAAACTATTTTATCTAATCTGTGGATAAAGGGCTAACTAACATGATTTATTTTTTCATTTTTGAATGTTTTTTTTTTCGTGTCAGGGTTTTTAAAATTCTTAATTATTAATTAGTATGATAATTTCGCCCGTCGCATGCCAGGAAAGACCCCCAGTAAGTCACGTGACTAGGGTCCCAAGGGGTTTTAAAATTAAATGTCAAAACAGTAAGTTTTATGGAAACTTATTGCGTGTGACGTCATAGCGTGCTTTGTTAAATAATTTAACTGTTGGCGGTAGGCGTAGGATGATGAAAAATTAATAAAATCGATAAACATGACGGTTGGCGTATGCCCGCGGTTAATCTAAAGTATACTTAAATATATCAATTTATGATATGGGTTCTAGAACGCGGATAAACATACCTACTTATTATAGCATTTTGTTTTACAACACTAATTCAAAAAACCCAGAAAAATGTACGCTTAGCGGGAATCAAACCGACGACCACGTATCAATTAAACGCTCTAAACATCCCCTAATCTACGACACTTTCACGGTCGGCAGCGCGAGTGTGATGCCCCTGGTATTGCACAAGTCCATAGGCCACGGTGACCCCTTTCCATTAGGTGGGCCGTGTGCTTGTCTGCCAGCTAAGTAGTATAAAAAACAATCACACCACACAAGTCGTTAATTACTTGGAATCCAATCAATAACCTAGTTCGATACAACCTTGGCACTTACTAAGTTCTCCGAACACCTGACCATTCTCATGGTGAGGAACACTTGGCGCCACACCTGTGCCCGTAGCCAAGTGGAAAAATTATTCTATTCGATCGAATCGTATCGAATAGAAACGTTTAGGTCGACCAATCACACTCCAGCTCGTGATTTCGCCGCGGCGCGCATCGTACGCCGGCGACGAGCTTGGATGTGATTGGTTGACCTAATCTATTCGAAACGATAGCGATTTACGCTATGACACTTGTCTACGGGGGCTGGACTGATATTTTACCTTAGTTTCTTTTCTATACGAGTATAAATCACGCAAAGGCAGTTAAACTTTTAATACAGGTTTTATTGTTTTTTTATGGTTATTCTCAACCCATATTTTTTATACATAGGACACGTTAACATGACTTCACCTCGCCTGATGGTAAGATTGGAGGTTTATTATAATTCTCTACCTTTTTTTATATCGGTCACGTCAATAAGACTTCACCTCGCCTGATGGTAAGCTAAAGGTAAAGTCTCAGAAAGGGGGTCTCCATTACATACACCGACAGTGACATAATGGTGGCCCTTAACTTGACGGCCTCATGAAAAAAGAGGTGATTGAATAATGTAACGAATAGGTATAGTGCACGGCATCTAACGTGGCCCAAGATCTTGGAGTAGTGTGGGCCCCACTACTTCAAAACCTTGCCAAGTTAGATGTCGTACACTACACTTGTTTGTGACAAAATACGTCGCCTAGAAACAAGTATAGTGCACGGCATCTAACTTGGCAAGGTTTTGAAGTAGTGGGGCCCACACTACTCCAAGATCTGGCCACCTTAGATACCGTGCACTATACTCTTGTTATTTCTTCATTATAACCTACAAATTTAATCTTAAATTCTTCAAAAAGTAACATTTAATAGCAACCATTCCTATACATAATGACAAAGTAATTCCATATTAGTTACAGTCAATCGAACTAGCCATCACCATATAAGGTAACACAATCACTCATTGACCGACCATATGTTCGCATAGCGTGCGCATACGCATCATTGTACATTCAACGACAAAAGTTGATTTACACTTAAATATTTACGAACCTTTGATATAGGTACATAAACCAATAATTTACGCATATTTAGTTTTAAAATCTACAAAGGACTCAACTAACGTATTTAATGTTTTGTTTATTATTTTATTAAAGGTGTTCAATAAATCGGAATTTTTAAAGCTATTTTGTCGTTGACTGTACATATAGTGCTTTAATGCTAACTTCATGCTCTGATAAACCTCAAATACAAGTTAATCAGATCAGTGCAGCTGTATTTTGTTATTGATTTGATTTGTCTGTGTATTTGGTACTTTACCATAAGCACCCTGTAAACTTTGAACATCTGTAGCAACCTGTGTTCACGAAATAAATGAATTGAATTGAAATTGAAATTTAAAATCCTCTTAACTGATGGCAATGAAACTTGAAAATTGGTGTATGGGAAAAAGGCGTGATTTATATGTATGTATGTATGTATGGGGTCTTACAAAAATATTCGGGGAGGCCACCGAAGGTTTTAGCAATCCATACAGTATGCCGGTACATCTGCTGATTGATGGACGAGACTCTGGTGCAGGCTTTCTTCCCGGGGTTAGGGGATCATACAGCAAGCAATTTATGGAGATTTAGGTGAACGGACCCTGGACTCGAAAGTGCAAATGCAACCGGGATCGGTGCTGCTTTGATATTTTCAAAAGAAAAACTTCGAAATTATCATATTCTATCCTAGAAAATAATTATGTTCTGTCCCAGGAAATAAGCATGTTCTACCCCAGAATAAATTATAAAAAAAACTTTTTTAAGTTAAACAGTTTTAAATTGTATTGTCATCAAAACTAAAGACTTCTGCTAAATATCAGACAAATCAGACAACTGAAAGAGGTTCAAGTTTCAATTACTAGATTTGACCCAAACAAACTGGTCGAGTTAAATAAAACTGTTTAAAAAATATGCTATATTCTGTGTATGTGCATTACATTTTTTTTTTATTAATTTACCTACCCCTAACGGTATTTAATATGCTAAATATGTCATGTTTCATTATTTGTAACGCACTTATCGCATTCATTTACATTTTTAAGTGTTTAAAACCTTAGGTCACGTTCCATTATGCAAAGCACTCCAATGATGCGTAACAAAAAAATATTTGTGCACCCACCCTATTTCACCACTTCGTTCATATATTTTTAAATTTCTCATTACAGGAACACTAATAAATGAACAAACTCTTTTTTGCCACTGCACATTTTACTTCTATTTTCAATTCAATCCAAAAATATAACTCATTTTGAACAATTAATTCATCTAGCTTTAAGACTCTTTTTACATTAGGAAACTAGAAAGAAACGAGTCTTCAGTCGTGTATTACGAAATCGCAACTGGAAACTTTTTCGCAACTCATTGCGCTATTGGAAACTACGTAAAGATTCAGATTTACTGTACACACCAATAGAAGTAAAAAAAGAATGAATAAGTTTCTACTGGCAAACTAAAAAAAAAAGTAGCGGATTTCGTGGAGTTAGTCGCCGAAATTTACGACTCCAGCATTGTAGAGTGCGAGTTGCCATTATGAGAGACTCTTTGGTGATACAGTGGTCACGCATCACGCTAGTCCGCAACTCGCGTTGTCCGAAAGTTTCCTAATGTAAGAAGTAGTTAAATATACAAAACGCTAATATTCTAATCACATTTTTCACTTCTAGTCCACATGTATCATCAGACACACCGAATCCGTCTACATCAGGCCTTCAATCTAAACAAAAAGAAAACAGCATGAGAAAATATGAGGACGACACGCCACCCAAAGACAAAGAAGCAGAAGGGTCCATCTCTGACTGGATCTCAGGCGGTCCAATGGGATCGAAAACCGCCGTACTCGTATTCAGATCCTGTGTCTTAGCGTCCAAAACACCCTCCATGGATTCCGCAACGAAAACAATAGGCAACAATACTGGTACTACGATACTGTTGAACAAAGCTAAGAATATGGCTAGGCGTCTGGTTGCAGAACCCCATTCGTTCTCCGTAAGACCAAAGAATATTATGCATGACGTCATGGAGACGTTTGGAAATACGAATAAATTTAACGGGCAGGCTTATGTGGTACAGCATGTTAGTGATTCGAATGTAGCAGAGTCTGTGATTGTTGAGGAGCAAGGTCATGAGGTTATGGAACATAAGAGGGATATAGATGATGTGCTCAACGATCTTAGTAAAATCACGCTGAAGAAGCATCTTAATATAGAGAATACAACTGCCAATATCAAGCCTCCAGAAGAACCGCCGCCACCTTCGCTCGCAACTACAAGTAAGTGAATAGTGTAATTAATATACTTTGTTATTTTTCAATGCACCAAAAATCTGAATCTTTGTTCAGAAATACACAATAGACATATATAGAATAGACAATAGTACCTCCACCCTATAAAAGACCGCGGCTATAATAACCTCGTATTGTGTTCCCGCTGATAAGTAGGGTAGCCAGAGCTCACTGCACCCTCCTACCCCCACCTCTTCATAGCCCCCTGGACTACTCAATTCGGATGGAAGAGACCGTCGTGTACTCTAGTCGTTACGTAGGTACTCCCAGCTCATATAAGCTTTAGCTTATTTAATTATTACTGTGACGTCATTAAGCTAGTTAAGTAAATTTTTCTTTATTAGTAGACACAAAAGAAGAAAAGAAATGTAAGAAGACCAAGGGTAAGCACAAGCGGAAGACTTCGCAGCCAACTCGAACACAGTCACCGCCATACGACAGCGATGATTCAGAACATTTACTGATCAAGGAAGTAGAAAGTGTTAAGGTAAGTTATCATTGTAATCATCTTAGCGTTCTTTCCTGTTGCTTGTCTGTTTGTTCCGGCTGATCTCTGAAATAGTTGGACCGATTGACAGGACTTTCACTGGCAAAGAAGTAACTGAGGCTACTTTAATTTAGGGACAAGAATTAGGGTTCATATAATCGTGTTATATGTCATATAATTTTTATAAATCTAAAATCTGAATAGACGATCCCAGTCCTGTAAATTATAAAACCTGGGGTTGCACACATGGTGACCGCTTTCAATTAAGTGGGTCGTGTGCTTGTCTGCCGGTTGGAATAGCCGACTGAAAATATTTGAATGGTGGATTGTTCATGTATCAAATTTCCGGTGACCTTAGCACTGATTGAAAACCTAGTTTACCAACTTTTTAAAATGTCTTTTCAATAGACTTCGACAATAGACATTTCTGAACAAGGTTACTGTTATATTATAGGTAAGGTATTCAGGTCGAAGCTACGATCAGAAAGAAAGAAATAGATTTAATTCACACACGCACAAGGACATAACAACTTACCATTAAACAACTTGAAATTAGAAATAAGACATTGTGCGTATTTTTTTTTAATATTGGACACGTCAACGTGACTTCATCTCGCCTGATGAAAAGCTAAAGGCAAAGTCTCAGGATCGGGGTCACCACTAAATACACCGATAGTGCCACAGTGGTGGCCCTCAGCCTGACGGCCTCATCAAATCCTTTTTCACGCCCCGGTTAAAGGACCCGGGACTATAGGAGGTAGGAAACATGCGCTGGCAAGCCAACACAACTTAAAATGTATTTTTCCTTTCACCAGGTTCTAGAAAGCAGTTCCATGCCAGCACGCATTCTTAAAATAACTTACAAGCTAATAAATACGGAAACTAAACTCCTTCACCGTTTGCTCCAAGCGCATGGTCTCCAGGAGTCAGTTGCTGAGGCCAAGGACTTTAATTTATTATGGTCTGGTCTCCACCCGAAGCCTGATGTTCTAAGGACATTGGCTTCGTACCAGCGAGTGAATCACTTTCCAAGGTAAGGATCGAACATAGTAGGTGGATTACTGTCAGTATTTTTGGATTCTCATGGCTAGTTTCATTTAGAAATTACTCTTTATATTGTAGGTACTTTGATCTCGATATTTGCATCCTAAGGTACTCTATCAATGGCTTAAACTATAGAAGGTAACATCTCGAAACCAGGTATTATAGAAAGTACTATCAGATTCCCACTTCGGAAATTGTTTTTGGTAGTGGAATTGGTTTTTTTGTGCGGAAATACCCACAGATAACTACCCCGGTTGGCAACGGGAGTCGTACCCGTTGCAAATCGCACGCCGTTTTGGGTCTTCTAGCGCCCCGGACATATAAACATTTGCACGTTTATGCTATCAATCCTGGTGCTTCAAGTCCTATATGTTTGGTATACCTTCTATATCTTCATCCACGACTTCACCCTTACTAAACTGCCAGTAGTACATCATCAAATGTATAAGTACCTTTATCTGAACAGTACAATAAAGGCTGTAGATAAAGTCCATAATTCAAAGATATTGACAGTAGTTCACCTTAGGACCGTGCTGACGCCTCTGCTGAGGGGCCACGGGCTTCAGAGAGCGGACGAAAGTTCTAACGACTGGACCCTATTGTGGTCTTTCTTCACGATCCCCGTCGAAATATTCCAGCCTTTGAAAGAACACCAGAAGGTCAATCATTTTCCGAGGTAACCTTCATATATGATCCTTCCATTACTAAATTTCATGTACTTCTTATCTGAGACAAGAAATGACGTCAGTGATTTGACTGGCGCCATAAGGCGTCACTGACCGGCTCGAAGGACCAAAGAGGTCCCTCGTAATAACTTTTTGCGGAATTAAATAAAGTCCAAAGAAGCTTCATCGTCATCGATTTCTTCGGTCCTATATAGAAAACGGTGTACTGCAGCAGGTGGTAAAGCGAGTGTTTATTTGTGAATTTGCACTTCTCCCATGGCTGTTCCAATATTGCTTAACTGATATGTCATCTGTTTCTCAAGGTAAGATGTCAGAGAAAAAAGGACTATTGTCAGTATCGTTGAATTTTCATGGGCAATTAGCGTTTAGATGGTAGATGTTGGGAAAAAATTGGTATGGACATAGTTATAATGTAAAGAAATGTTGACTTTTAAGAGAGTTTAAGATTAAACTAGGTCAAATGCACCATACTAATTAGAATCATTCATACAGCATGTTTGATATCTTTTATTTATTCGCCGTCATTTCAGGCTCTATCATAACATTCATAATATTATAATACCCTCGATACACGTATTTCGTAAACACTTCTCCTTACGAATCATCACTAAGCAATCACTTGGTCAATAAAGTTATGTTAATAGGCTATTTGACAACATTAAAAATATACTACAAATTATGATCATCCTATCAGAAAATAACGTAACAAGCCTCATGAGACTATAATTTACACTCAAATATGCATATTTATTGAGAATTTCAATTAGAAAGATGTAATATATTTTAGATTTATTGTCTGTGGTGAAAACGCTCTGTGTTTGGTGACAGCGCTGGTGACGTCATGTGTACGTAAACACGACTTACATGAACAGACACAAATACGTTTTCTGGGATTTATATACAGATATTTATACAGTGTGACACTTTATACATCACTTGGCTCACTAAAATATTGAAATTACTTTTTTAAGCAATCAAATTCAGTATTGTTTACAAACGTCACCTAGCCAAGTGACGTCACGTACGCCATTTTTTCGAGAATGGCGTTTTGCCCGCACTTTTGATAATTTAAACTTTATTCTTGATTTTTCAACATAATGCATTGTTTTTTAACTGAAATATTTATGTGGTATGTTTATAATGTTATAAGGAATCATTTTAAGTAGTTTTATAAAATTAGTCAAATAGCCTATTACCAGCTGAGTGCTAATCACTGAAAATTTTAGACACTGCTCGCTTAATTTTCGATAGGTACTTTAGAAGACAAATTCACTTACTTTAAAAAAATAAGAAGTCATTATCATTTGAATTTAGGGCCCTAATGTCTAATTATCTCAAAACCTAAGTGTGTCATAACGTTGCAGATTTACCGTTTTTATACTTCGTTAATTTTAATACATCGTTTTCTTTACAATGGCGCCCAACGTGGGGCCATATTGTTTATTGTTCATTTATTGTTATCACAAGATCTCTGTGATCTGCAATCTGCGGTGTACAATATAGTCACAAATATGGAACTTATAAATAAAAATAGCACATACCATACCATACCATCATTTGATAAGCAATCTGTATTTTGGTAGAAAAAAAGCTCATAATTGAACGATACTGACTGTAGTTTATCTCAGGGGGGACCAGCTGGTGAAAGCTATGTTGGAAGGCCACGGGCTGTTAGAGGCACATGAGGAGTCAAACAACTGGACGCTGATGTGGTCCATTTTCTGTATCCCTATCGCAGTCTTCAGGGCCTTGACTGATGACCAGAAAGTCAATCACCTTCCAAGGTAACCATACCTCATTCCTTCCTGCATTTCCTTACCAATGTATCTTGAAAATACCGTACTGACTTGTGGTTTGAGGAAGTTTAATCAGCTGCAAAATCAACTAATCAGATGTCAAGTCGTGAATTCTGTACGCTCATTGGTTGAAGATATTCTGAAGCTATAGGCGACCAATAAGCGATAAGTATTTGGTGTGTTACCAGATCGTCAAATGTCCGAGAAACCGTTAGGTGGTCTACATCTGAACGAATTAAGATTCATCACCGATTTACCCGGAGTCTTTCCATGACGCTCTTATAGCATGCATAGTTCCATCTCTCTCCTTGGAACTGCATCGCAATTTTTTTTATACCACTTAGGTGGCAGACAAGATTGTCCCACCTGATGGGAGGCGATCACCGTGGTCTATGGACGTGTGCAACACCAGGGGTATTACACTCGCGCTGTCGACCATGGAGCGGGGCTCCAAGAGTTTTTGTGCTGACAACCCAGTTGACTTATATCTCCCTGCTGACTGCGCAGAATCCCTCTAGAGAGCTACCCTTTTATAAGAGCGTCATGGTAAGGCATCTGATCCGTTCATAGAACCCGAGACCAATGGTGATAGTTATTTCTCCGCCAGATCGTACGAGCTGACCCGCAAAGACAAACTCTTCAAGAACATAGAGAAGATGCAGTACTTCAGGGGGCTGAAGCAGTTCGACTTCATTCCAACGACGTTCCTGATGCCGGCTGAGTATAAGGAGCTGTGCTCCACCCACTACAGGACCAAAGGACCCTGGATTGTGAAACCGGCTGCCTCCAGCCGCGGCCGCGGGATTTACATTGTCAATGCAGTAAGTAACACACATTTTACTACACCTATATAATAAAGGAGGTAGGACACGGCGCTATCTCCCGTTTGAAATGAGCTGTCCGACTGGAGAAGTACCTCCACTCTACAGAAAACCCCGGCCATAATAACCATCGTGTTGTGTTCCCGGCGGTAATTAGGTTATCCAGAGCTCACCAGAGCCCCTCCTCCTCCCACCCCTTCCTAGACTCCCACCCCATCCTAGCCCTCCCCCTTTCCCTTCAGGGTAAGCAGCGCCATAGACCACCGTGACCGCTTCCTATCAGGAAAGCCGTGTGCTTATCTGCCACCTACGTGGTATAAAAAAAAATGTGAGTCTTCGCCATTAGCAGGCCACAAGGTACTAATGCCAGCTACTCACACACCTGCCGCAGGGGCAATTTAGTGTGTAGGCAAGCAGGGACAATCTTGACAGGTGGCAATTATGGTCATCCCCACATTTACACCCTAGATTGCCCCTGCGACAGATGTGTAAGTAGCTGGCTTAGCAAAAAGAAACAGAATCAAAATCGGTTCATCCGTTTGGGAGCTACGATGCCACAGACAGACTTACATACACACACACACACACACACACACATACACACGTCAAACTTATAACACCCCGTTCGGGTTTCCGTCGGGGGTTAAAAATTAAACACAACTATTTATTGATAATCTTCTTCCAGCCCGAACAAATTCCAAAAGGCGAAAACGTTGTTGTAGCAAAATACATCGATAAACCTCTCTTAATCGGCGGTCACAAGTGCGACCTCCGTCTATACGTGTGCGTGACCTCAATAGACCCTCTACTGATATACCTGTACGAGGAGGGACTGGTGAGGTTCGCTACAGTGAAGTACGACAAAACCAACAAGAACCTCTGGAATCCTTGCATGCATCTCTGTAACTACAGCATCAATAAGTACCATACGGATTATATTAAGTAAGTATTGTACGACATTCTACACAGCGCTATCTAGAAAGTAAGCATAGCTTATGGGTTCTAGATTGCGGATAAACATACTTATACACAATACACAAAATAAAAGGCACGTTTTGACGTTTGTCCTCGTGGCGTAACTAGTTATGTACCTATACGATTCGGTATTCGATACTCAGGATGAATCGAATCCAGTTTGCATGAGGATTCAATCGATTTGAATATGTATGTAAACTGCATTGGATTAAAGTTCTGATTAGAAAAATTTGTTTAACCTTTGATTTTGTAGGTATTTTAAAACAATACAATGTTATTAAAGATCAATTTACTTATATTTAATATTTTTTTTACAATAACATTCACTCAATCACAAAAACAACAAGAATAATTAAATCAGTCTTCAGAATCTAGACAAAAGTATTAAAATAAATAAAAATAAAAGTGCGCTTCGGGCTTGAAAAAAAATATCTCACTCGATATTTTCTTTCCTTAACTGATTATTAATAGTCTGTGGACTACATGAAAAAATCTTTATGCACAGCACTTAGCCGAGTGGGCGGTACCTGTCAATGAAAAATGTAATTACCTTTAGAACATTTCAATTAATAAAAAATTAAGAACTTCATGGGCACGAACTGTCAAAGCGGGCCTTTTATTTTGTGACAACTATAAATACATTTTTTTTTGTAAATATTACAAATAGAAACACCTAGATAGACCAATTTAAACAGATATTACGCGTGTATACAAGAAAGAAAAGGAAAAAAAGAAAGAAACGTTTATTTGATGCATTAAACACTAATATGTTCATAAACAACTAAGCTAGCACACATTTTACTTATTCTATTATGTGCCTCACGAATGCATCAAAAGGGTGTCCAGTTCAGCAAATGCCAGGGGAACAGACCTTGGCGCTGGTTTTCGACTGGAACCCGTGTGTATTAGCGTGTGGTTGTGTGAAGTGTACGTATACGTATACGAATGTAGTGTACGGACAAACCTTTCTGGTTTTTCATACACTACTAAGGAATTAAACCCAATGTATATTTTTCTGTTTAATAAATAAAAAAAAATATTTGCACTGAGCAGGCATCGACCGCGCGCAGTCGAATGCACTACCGCTACTCCGCAGAGTCATAGGGGCTCTTACTAAGAAATAACGTTATTTAGTGATAGCATGGCAAGCAATAAGAATGATTATGACAATATTTATTAAAACCTTTATAATAATTTATTAGTATTGTTTTTTTTTTTACTAAAAAAAGTTGCATCAATATTCTGACCAATAGAAAAAATAAAACGAACCCACTATCCCCAGATGCGACGACCCCAACGCCGGCAACATAGGCCACAAGTGGACTCTGTCAGCGTTATTGCGGCACCTTCGCAAGCAGGGGCGGAACACCACAGCCCTCATGGTAGCCATCGAGGACCTGGTCATCAAGTCCATACTATCTTCAGCGCAGACCATCACCGCGGCCGCTAGGGTGTTTGTGCCCAACTTCTTTAACTGTTTTGGTGAGTAGTTTTGTCTAACTTGAAATTTTTAAAATGTTATCCCATCACTCAAATCTTTGTTTCTTTTTAGTGCGAAAATCCCTTAGGTTACCTAAGGGTTGCTAAGGGTTACGCCGCCGGGCAAAAAACGCCGGTCAGATTGCAGTGACATACTATTGCCTATCCTGCGATGTGACTAAAGCGACCAGGTGGACATAGTGAGGTTTAGTGGGTATGCCCTTTAGGGAGAGTCCCACATAGGTCTACGGGTTTTCCCCAAACTCGGAGATATCATGCATAAGCACGCATTCCTCACTTAAAAAAAAAAAAATCATCCATAATTAATTTGAGCGCACGCGTATCGATCGAGGATGTGACAAACAGACTATTTTTTATTTGTATAAATAGTTGTAAGGATGTAATTGCAATACGGGGATTTTTTTTAAAGTACCTAGGTGGCAGACAAGCACACTGCCCACCTGTTGGAAAGTGGTCTCCGTGGCCTATGAGCATGTGCAACATGAGGGGCGTCACACTCGCGCTGCCGATCCTGGAGGGGAGAGGTTTGGGTGGGGGTTTGGAGATGAGGATTGGGGGATGAGGGGGGATTGTGAGCTCTGGCTGTCCTACTTACCGCCGGGAACACAACACTATGGTTATTATGGTCGCGGTCTCTTATGAGGATAATTTCCTAGTGTGGAGGGTTTGGGGGAGGGGGGGTTATCTTTCGAAAAAAAAAATAGAACCGGTTATTAGATAGCGGTGTCTAAGTGAACTAACATTGTTTCAGAGCTCTTCGGCTATGATATTCTGGTCGACGATATGTTGAAACCGTGGCTGCTAGAGATCAATCTATCTCCAAGGTATACTGATTTTTCTTGAGGACCTAGGGTCTAGGACCTTCTAGGTCTGAGACCTAGACCTTGAAATATGTTGTATATTATATTAATCTTTGTAATACTTATTTTCACCTAGTTCTAACTGTGAACGTATAAAACTTATTGGGCGGAGCGCGTTGAAGACAACTGACGACTGCTGACTAGAATTGACCCACTTGCTTATACGTACAAGTCAGCACACACACACACATACTCACACACCAGTCAGCCACTACGCGGCAAACGTCTTTTGCGCGGCAACGAAATTCAAGGGCATAAATTAATAAAACATGAGTACATTTTCATAGTTTTAGTCCGCCATGTTTGTTGTGTTGCAAGAAAGTGTTTATTTAGTTAGATTGCGCTCCATAATACGAGGTAATATTATAACAATTGAATAGTGAAAAATGAAAACACACTGACACATTAAGGTTATTTTTTATTCTTAGAAAAAATGTATTTTCTTTCCTCCTTCTTTCTTTCTTTTTCTTAGCCGTAGACCGGGTCCAAGTCTCGTTCTGTATGTCCACTTTTCCAATCAAAAATCACTCATAGCGTCGCCATTTTTTGACACAGTCTCATTTCAATACGTTCCATCCATAGGTTTTATAAGTTTTAACGTAATATTTGTATGTGTGAGTATTAAGACTGATGTGGTTGTGGTTGCAGCCTGGCGTGCGAGAGTCCCCTGGACGCGCGAGTGAAGTCTGCGCTACTGGCGGACACCCTGACGTTAGTAGGGCTGCCGGCCGTACCCATGAGTCGCGGCGAGCCTGCTGAACGGAGTACCTCGCTCAAGATGAGGATTGGAGCGGTCAGTCCATAGTAAATACAAAGGGGAGGTCGTCTAAGTAACTGACTCTTGGACCTACTCTGAATAGAATATAATAGAAATAAATTTATTGTACAACAAAAAAAAAATACCTACATAAATGGAAAACATATTAAATATCTATATAATACAAAAATGAATCACTATTTCCCTTGGTCACGGCATCACGCGTAAACTATTGGACCGATTTCGTTAATTCTTTTTTTGTTGTGTTTGTTATTGTCAGGAGAAGGTCCTTTTGAAAGAAAAGGTCAAGAAAGTTGCGCGGGACATTAGAAATTTTAAGAAAATTTAACGACCATATTAACTTTTCTAATTCAACCTTATTAGTGCTTTTGACAATATACTTACAGTTTTCTAATAAAATCTCATGGTGTATACAACTGTCATGTTAGTTGGTTCAATATTTAGCTATCAAAAGTTCAATTTAATATGGAGTCTTGGTAGATGGAGTCGTAAGACCAATATTCATTGAACCCGCTATTCTTTGTTAACACATTAAGACAGGACAAAGCCTGTCGGGTCAGCTAGTTATGTATAAATGGTGCTCTTGAATATATTCATCAAACTGGCTTTTTAACCGCAGTGTCGACGTGTGCACTCGGCTGAGAACGTGTGCATCCGGGGCAAGCGGGCCAGTACGGAGAGTGGTGGGGGGGTTGCGGGGGCCGCAGCCGGGGCTGTGGGGGCCGCGGCGGGGGCTGCCGGGGCGGGGGCGGTGAGCAACGGGCCCGGCGCGCTGGCGGCGCTCACGGGCGAGGAGCTGCGCCTGGTGCGGGCCGTGCGGGCGCAGTACGGGCGACGCGGGGGTTTCGTGCGCATCTTCCCCAGCCAGGACTCCTGGCAGAAGTACTCACAGTACCTGGGTAAGCCATTGTCCAAGTATCACACTGTATAGGTGAGCCGTTTTCTAGGTGAGGCAGTCTAGATGAGTTACTATCTAGGTGAGATAGTCTAGGTTAGTAGTGACTAACCTAGACTATCTCACCTAGATAGTAACTCATAGACAGTGGTCTAGCTAGATGAAACACTGTCCAGGTGAGTCACTGTCTAGGTGTGACATTGTGTAGGTGAGTCACTGTCTAGGTGAAACACGGTCTAAGTAAAGTAGTCTAGGTGAGTCACGGTCTAGGTGAGTTGCTGTCTAAGCAAGCCACTATCTAAGTGAGACACTGTTTATTTGAGATGGTTGTCTAGGTGGGTCACTGTTTAGGTAATAAACTGGATGATATACAATACACACAATGTGAAATACGCTGAATAATTTCTCAAAACAATTATAATCACAAAAATAGTACAATACCCGTGTTTGTGGTCCAGATCCGGTGACGGGAATCCCCGTGTGTTCGACGTCGCTGAACAACAGTACGCAGTACCAGGTGGTCCAGCACAACTACAACCTGCTGGTACACTCGCACGTCCTGCCGCACTTCCAGCACGCCACCGTCGCCACCAGCCTCACCGACACCCCGCAGAGGTGAGTTGGACACACACACACACACACACACACACACACACACACCGCAGCCAGCGGAGGTGGTTATGTTAACTACCACCTACGCGCCTATTGCGCACAACGGTAAAAAATTGTACAAAGGCTGACCTAATGCCTGAGGAATTTTCTACCAGTCAACCTTTGGGTGATGCAGAGATAAGTTAAAGTAGGTGCTCGAAGAAATATAAAGGAAATTTGGTTTAAGATGGTACAATAATAATTTCTGATACTTTACGCGGTTTACGATATGAGATTAGGTAATCAATTTTTAAGAAAAATATAAATATCTGTAGTAATAGGAAAGATCAAGTGGTAAACTGAACAGGTTGAGAATAGGTCACTGCAATGTAACTCACATCCACCTTATCACTAAGGACAATCAAAAGAAATGTACAAGATGCAACAACAATTATATCTGTCAAACATTTACTAATTGAATGTCCAATACAGAAAGATTGCATGTTCACCTCCCCAAATCTTTAAAAGAATGTTTAAGCGATGTAGAAACAACTGTAGAATATCTTAAACTAATTGATTATTATAAGTTGATATAATGTACTACAGCCTACAGAGATCGCTAATGACTTTGATGTTTCAGCGACCTTAAATAATAGCAATAAAAAAAAATCTGGTACTTTACGGATGAATACGTTGTATAAAAAAAATACCAAAACCGCACGAATCGTTTTGAACGTAGTGGTGTGTGGTGTGTTGCAGGCTGAAGCGCTACGAGGCGGTGAGCATCACGTGCCAGGCGCCGGCCGTGTGGCTGGGCGAGGCCAGCCCCGCGCCGCACGACTCGCGCCGCGCCAAGGACCTCGTCAAGCGCCAGCTGGCCGACGGCCTCAAGCTCACGTCAGTCCACGCACCACCTTACTTAACTCCTATTTTTTTTTATCATGCCAAATCCCCGCGTATACAACCCCTTCGGCCATTAGGGATGGTTACCTCATGCTACTACTCGATAGTCGGACTCGGACCGACTAAAACTGCACGCTGTCTTAGGTCTACAGACGTCAGGGTGTAAGGTGACCTGGGCCTCGATTCTGCTAAAGACAAACCACTGATATACCACTGACACTCTAAAAAATGTAGAGCGAATGAAAAAGTTAAATGAATTCTTTTCATTTGATTTTAGATTTTAACTGTATAACGTTGAAGTCTACAATTAAATTGCATTTTTAGAGTGTCAGTGGTATTACAGTGGTTTGCCTTTAGCAGAATCGAGGACCAGGGTAACGGAGGCGGCAGCGATATTTATGCCTAAAATGGTATAGTAATGACATTATACAATCAGTTGGAAATACCTGCGCTCCTGCCTTGGTTGATCTGTCTGCCTCTCGTCCGTCAGGTGGGGCTCAGATATTTCCAACGCGTTGTATACACAAGATTTCTATGACTGACGCACAGACACGCCGAAACGTACGGACATACTGGGGGGTATGATATGAACTACAGTTCAGCCGTTGAGAGAATGCGATCCTGACAGGTTGTGGTAGAATGGGCGATGTAAGTTTGAACTGGCGTAAAATTTACGGAAGAATTTTAAATATCGTTTATTGACCTTATTAACGAGTGATAACATTAAAAATTGAATAATTGTGCCAATTTACAGTAAACAGATTAATTTTGAGCTAAAATTATTAACAAGTAATTGACAAGAAAATATAAAATCAATAGTTTTTAAAAGTCATACCACGTCAAACTGCGCTGTTTCAAGGTTCTGTCTACTGTTTGCTTTTATAGTGATAGACAATATAACAAAGCAATTACACCACATATTTTTTTAATCTTAATATAATAATCTGTTGGTTAATATAAAATAGAACGTAAATATATCATTTTTGTAATAATCCCTACCCACGCTAATGGAAAGAATGAATCATATTTTGTATAATTGCTGACTGTGATTATTATAATGTTATTGTTAGTTGGGAACAGTTTTAGAGAACGGTACTTGGTACAAGTTATTTATTATACATCACCAGTCATGACGAATTGACATGCGTCAGGATCGCATTCTCTCAACGGCCGAATTGTAACCTATATTTTTCTTTATATGGCAATGGCAAGCTATCTAACGCAAAAAGGTCTTTTCAATTTGAGTCAGTAGTTCCCGAGTTTAGCGCCTTCAACCAAATAAACTCTTTTATATATATATATTCTATGTTCAGTAACAGATGTTCTTGTTTTCTGCAGTATGGGCGAAGGCCGGCGCGCCTTTGGTCTGTTCCTGACGCACGTCCTCAAGCGCGTGTCTTGCCCGGGAAACGAACTGGCAGTCGCCCACGCCGCCCTCGTGCTGCGCTTCCTGAAGCGAGCCGCCAGCACGCTGCGCATGCCTTACAATGTAAAGGTGACCCACGCATGCCGCATGACGCATGACGCACCCTGCATGACGGACAGGGGCCAGGGGCCTTACTCTGAAAATCGAACATAAACGTTTCGGATCGAACGAAAACGGACCATTTGTCAAACAACGACAGCGAAAACGTCAAATGTATTTTCGGAGTAGGAGGTGTACTGATAACGATCGACAACCTCAATGTCAAACAATCGAAGACGTATCCGAAATCCGAAACGAAACACTTTCGGGGTAGCTAAATGGTCAAAACGTCAACGGATACGAATATTTTCGTTTTTCGGAGTAAGGCCCCTGGTTCAATGACGAGACGTGTACATAATGCGTGATTTGAACTCAATTTAAAAAAAAAAGTTTTTTTTATAATGAACACATCAATATGAGAAGCCATATTGACGTGTCCAATCTAAAGACCTTGCCTGATGGTATGCTAACTCCGAATCACGCATAGTCCTCTTACAATCCCGGGTCCTTTAAGCGGGGCGTGAAAAAGCATATAATGGAGCCGTCAAGCTGAGGGCCACCATTATACCACTATCGATGTTTGCAATGGTGACTCCCATTCCAGAGACTTTACCTTTAGCTTACTATCAGGCGAGGTGAAGTCATGTTGACGTCGGTCGGGACATCAGGTTAAATTTAAATAATAATGAATCCATTAAAAATAATAATTTCATTTCAATTAATTACACGTTTTAAAAATGCAATTTCACTGAATCAGACCCCTGACGCACAGTAACTTACACCGAATTTAACAAATGAAAATAACCCCTATCGTAGTATAGTAGGTATAAAACAGTTTAAAAATACTTTGCTCAAAAACTTTCAAAATCTGAAAATGATCACCTACTTTTGACACTAACTATAATATAATATATTGTCTACTATTTTGGTCTAGATTTTTGCCCCTATCTATAGCTACTCATCATTCTCATCATTCTCTGAACCTTTTCCCAACTCAGTCGATATTATGTTAACGCATAGTTGTGCTAAACGTAGACGTAGAGATATGTGTCGTTGTATGTTATCTATTTCGTGAACAAAAGTTACCTGTATTTCTTAGATTACATAGTCCGTAAAATATAGGATGAGCTCTGTGACAGTTATGACTAGTTTTTTATAGTGCTGTACGGTTACCTCTGTGTTACTCTTAGACCTTGTACGTGCCTAAGTGATCTATTTGTATAAAAATATTTTTTGTGTATTTAGATCAATAGATTTCAGGTGTGAAATTTTATATTATTATATTTATATATGAAATGATCACATAAAGAATGAAATTATAGGTGATACAAAATAAAATTGTAACTATGACGCCTAGTCAAAGTTACTTCATCGCTTTCTTTGCCATCTGTCACAGAGATCAAGCTATATTTTACGGCCTATAGTATTAGTATGTAATATAAGTATATCGGCGTGGTACTAATATGTTGGTATTTCCCTGACCGACTGCCTGCCCCGGCAAGGGATCCGCTTCACGTGTATGTATGTATATTCGCTCTAAAGGTCAATGCACAACTCCGTTCACTGCAAAATATATTTCTGTTACGAAGAGACAGTGAAGTAAGTTCAAATAACTCCATTGTACACACGGCAAAGGAATTTTAGGTTGGCTTTTCAGTCGTAACTACGAAACGGCTAAACTTCGATATTTTCCGTGAAGCTACTACCATCTGCCCTCCATAACACTATAATTGTTGCCGAAATATCGATAGTTTCACTATCGATAGGCATATCGATAGTATTGATACTATCGATAGCTCAGAATGAGGCAATACTATTGCTTAAGTGCAATACTATCGATACTATTGATAGTGTTGTTACACGAAGAATAAACTGTCAATACTGTCGATAGTATTAATGCTCGTAAATAAAAAACTATCGATACAAACCATCCTAAGGCTGACTGGCTAGTATTGCTTAACTTTCCCACCATATGCAGCATATTCATACATCCAAATATTTGCACAGAACGGACATCGAACCCGTTTTCTTAACAGCCAAACGCTCTACCGTTACGCCTCAGAGGTCATCAAAGGTGTATAGTTATTTCCTTAGCCGTGTGTATTATTATAAAGTACACTGAACAATCAGTCCGGTCCAAAACAGTAGAGCTTTTCTGTGATAAATACTCGATACACATACAAACATACTCGTAAAATTTGTACTTAGCAGAATAGCCCTACTGTGACTCACAGGGGCATGTCATGGTAAAACGAGTCGTTTGCGAGAAATAGAGATGGAGCTATATAGTGTGTATACCGCCATCCCTTTTCCCCGCTCGAAATAGAAAGCTCCCGGACTGATTGGCCAGAAAAATATTGGAGTGCTAAAAGCATTATGGCATTATCATCGCTCTTATTGCACTAACTTAATTTAAACACACTCGTAGCACAAGCAAGCATGTTAATTGGTATTTATAGAGCTTCTCTGAATTTTCCAAATTATTCATCTTACATCTTAGACACTCGAAAATCTATTTTTTCGTATGAAAATCACCACGCATATTTTCTCACCCCTCACCGGTGAGCTAGGGCTTATTACGTCGAACTCGAACCCACTAAAACCGCACGCTGTTTCGTGTCACTAATGAAATTAAAGATCCAAAAAAGAGGGTGGGTGTAAGGTGGCCCAATAATGCAGTTCCTTCGCACCCCTGCTTTTTTACACCCCCTGACTCCGGGCCATCTACGGGTTTAAGATGGCCCCCTCTGGTATGAAAAACAAGGTTGCTTGGAAAGGGAGGACGCGCGTCACTCCGCCGCGCCGTCCCGGTCTGAGACACTCGTATATCTATTAAGTTTTTAAATTTTACTACCCATAAATACTCAACGACATTTAACACAGCACTAACTAGACCCAAACAAAGTGAGCATTATAAAAAATATGTAAGTAGTTTTCACCTTGTCATGCAACAACATATATAATTACATTACATATAACACATTGTACCGTGTGACTTTTTGACATAATGCATGATGAACAAATTCGGTTATATTTCGACAACGGTGAACTCGTAATCGAAAAAATTAAAATAGCAACCCATTTATGTCCCACTGCTGGGCACGGGTCTCCTCTCCTCTAACGAGAGAGCTGAGACGGTTTAGACCTTAATCCACACACGCTGGCCTAATGCGGGTTGGTTACAGAATTAAAACCAGATCAAAATTAAAAAATCACTTAGGTCACAAAGTAATGCTGATGATGTCAAAATCGCGGCATTTCTTGCGGCACTTACGGCTATTACGGCTTGAGATAAATTGATCAAAATCCCAGTTTTGTAATCATAATCATGATCACAGACTAGACAAATTGATCACAGACCCAGTGTAGTTTAAAGTGATCACGATTCTTGTAAGAACCAAGCGGAGTACTACACCATAAAGACGTGGAATTCTTTACCAACGCACGTGTTTCCTTCCTCCTACAATCCCGGGTCATTTAAGCAGGGCGCGCAATAGGTAATTTAACACATACCTACTAATTTAGTTTAAATTGATCGCGATTCCTGTAATAATTGGTGATATACACTCTTAATGTGTTTGTAGGAAACACGAATTAATGAAACGAAAAAAGAAAACTTGCCCATAAATAAAACAAGAGTTGCCAAGAGAATTAAAAATGAACGCGCTCGGCTCTACGACCTACAGATGCTGCCCACGTATTTCGTGGTAAGCCTCGCAGTATACACCTCTCTAACTAGTTAGATAGCCATGGATGTAGCAAGTGTAGGGGGGGGGAGAGTAAGCAAGGGGTAAAAGAATCAGGGGGGAGGTAAGCATGGGGTAAAAGAACCGGGCAACGGATGAGGGGCAAAGAAAGCAGGGGTAAAGGAATCGGGGGGTAAATGAAAATAGGGGGCAAATAAATGGAGGCGGGGTACAGTTAACAGGGAGTAACGATATCAGGGAGGGGGTAAAGGAAACAGTGAGGGTGAATAAAACGGAGGGTGTAAATAAATGAACATCTTTTGATAGAAAAGTCATCATAGGCGTTGATAAATGAAAAAAAAAACATAAAAAATAAATAAATAAATATTCTACGACAATCTACGCTGTCTAGACCCAAAGAAAGCATAAGAAGTTTAACTAGCTTGTGTTATGGGTTCTAGAATGCGGATAAACATACTTATATATACTCGTATATATATCCCATCTAGCTATCAGATCGGTGAAGGTCGATCTTCATTGGCTCTTAGCCTATCTATTGATTTATTTCCATATAAAGTTTTTAAATTTGTTAGTGTTCCGCAACTTTCGAGAGCAACTGTACTTAAACGGTTTAGGGTAGCCAAAGTCTAACTTTTATAAAGAAACAATGGTTTATCTATATGCCCAAATGTTCATCATGCATTATCCACCTAAAAGTCACTATGCACAGCTCACTAACCCACTCATTTACTGTATCAAAAAAACATTCATTTTTAGTACACATTCACTGCTACTACTTCATATTGAACTTTTTACAGTCTAACCATCATTTACACATGATATGTATACTCGTATGTATAGTCTAGATCAAATGGTGAAAGAATTATTCCAGTAAGGGTAGTAGCTACCCTCAATATGCATATAAATAAGAATAAATTAAGAAAGGATTTTAAATTGTATTGTCATCAGAACTATAGATTCCTGCCAAATATCAGACCAATCCAACAACTGGAAGGGGGTCAAATTTCAATTACAAGATTTGACCCAAACAAACAGGTCGAGTTAAATAAAAGCGTATATCATTGTAATATTAGTATGGAACTATAGATAACATAAAAACACTCAACTTGACGTCCGATTCAGTAACGCCACGTTTCGGAAACGCGTGATTTCAATTCGATTAGAAGGAAAAATGCCAAAAGAACTTTGTAATTTTAATCTGTCAAAATAAAATCTACCTACGCTTCCGAAAGTGTATTAATCAAATCTATAAAATCTCTCATAGTTTTGATTCATTTTCAATTTAGTTTTCTAAAATAAATATCTAATATCTTAGACTTTGAAATCACACGTGTTAAAGACTTATTTTTACTGAATCAGTGTCACGAAGTGTGGAGTGTAGGCAAGCGTGATTTATCATAGACCACATCGTCACTTACCATCATGTGAGATAGAGGTCAAACGCAAGCCTATTTGAGGATCAAACGAACTTACCAAGTGAAGTTCGAACATAATTATGTGAGCAGCTTTATTCTTTGCGATTTAATAAAAAAAAATTCAATCAAAATGATTTTTTTGTCTTTTATATCAACCTAAAATTGGAGTAACTTTGAATTAGACCTCATTTATTTTTATTTACTTTTTCGAACCCACTTTTCAGCCAGTCAGTGTATTCTTAATACAAGTTTTGTGTCCAGGGTCCGCCTACGAAGATGTGCGACAAAGACCGTTGCGCCGTGATCGCGAAGCAGCTCAACGACTTCCTGTACATGTACTACAGGGAGACGGACCTGTACACCGACAGCGAAGACAAGGCCGGCTGCGTCGCTAATATACACTTCGCGCAATTCTTATATTCGGCTAGGTAAGTTGCCATCTTTCTATCCTAGGCCCAAATAATGACTGCCCATCGTATAATGTTGTTTGTTGATAAGATGTTGTGTCTGCCTACTCCAATGGGAAAAAAGCGTTATTTGGATTGTATAATACGTGCGCTATAACTTGATACCTGAGCTCTCCGCCCACTTCCCCCTGCACTGCCCCTCAGTCGCCCGTGACGTGCCGTTCGCAAAAAAATAGGTAGACAGGTAGGTACCTTCTCGAGCGAAAGCTTGTTTATGATATTTTTTTGTGCGCTGTACAAACACGCGCCGGTGACGTCATAGCGGTCAGGTCTCAACTTATAGCGCACGTGTAGTATGTACTTGTATGTATGTCTGTACTTTGAGATTTGAGAGTGTAATAATGCTCAAGATGGACGTACTAATTCTACCCTTGTTCCCACTGAAACTCACGCACGACCCACGAACACCCCTAGTAACTAACACGGCGTGTCCCAGGGAAAGTTAAGAAAAGAAACTGTCTTGGAACGCGCATCGAAATTAATCAGAAGTAAATTAGAGGAGTTAGAAATATAATAAATCCACTTGCTTATTTCCTTTATAGATAGTTTGCCTATTTGTCTTGTGTCTCCCATTTCGCTAATAATGGTGAGGTCCCGGATTCGAATCATACATTACCAACGTGAACACAAGTAATGTAGCTTAACTGAATGGGTTATGTCCGGGTGGCATCTTAATGACAAATTTCAATACTGAAATGAAATTTCTAATGATTTTCTGATCGGAAACTTTCAAATTGCTTAAAATTTCATACAATGAAATGAAATTTTTAAGCAGTTGCATGCTAACTATTCACAATGATTTTCTGATCGGAAAAATGATCATCCAGGACGGGACTTGAACCCGTGACCAATCCCTTACAGGGGGAATGCTCTGACCAACTGAGCTACCTGGACTCGTTCTAGATTCTCATTGTTAATTGTTTCCATAGTTCGAACGAATTAAGGTAGACGGCCCCACCGGCGCCCTAAGCCGTAGAATATCGGGTAGCTCAGTTGGTCAGAGCATCCCCCTATAAGGGACTGGGCGCGGATTCAAGTGCAGTCCTGGATGATCACTTTTTCCAATTAGAAAATTTCAATACTGTATATTTTTCAGTGAGGCAGATCTAGAAGACGTCCTGCTCCTCCAGCTGAAGATGGAAAACTACCAGACGACATTCCTGGGAGACCACCGCAACCAGTTCTGCGTGGACCTGCCGCCGGCCAAGCTGTGCGTCGAGCCGCCCGTCCGACACACGCTGCTCAAGCACCTCGCCTGCCTATCCCCTGTCAACACTAGGAAATATAGGTAGCGCACCTACTTCCTACTAATAATTATTATAAACGCGAAAGTAAGAATGTATGTCTGGATGTATGTATGTTACTCTTACTCGCAGAAACGGTTGAATAGATCATCATCATTCTCTGAACCTTTTTCCCAACTCAGTTGGGGTCGGCTTTCCAGTCTAACTGTGATGCGGCTGAACTTCAATATTTTCCGTGGAGCGACTGCCATCTGACCTCCATAAGTTCCACAACCAATGGTCAATATGACCAATGGCGATATCGAAGTTCCAAGTTAGACTGATTGGACTGTTATGGGCTCTAACTACCCGTAACGACTGCCATAGATGTTTGTATGGCAACCGGGACCGACGGCTTAACGTGCTCTCCGAGGCACTAATAAACGGTTGAATAGATATGGTTAAAATTTGATACAAATAAGAACTCTTTTTGCTTTTTTTAATGTCTGTAATATTGTCTGGTATTTTCGTCCTCAGATATGAGTGGGCGTGCTGGCTCGCGAACGCAGCTAAATTGGGGTATAGTTGAATATACGACGTTTGGTGCTTGCGTTTCGAACATAGTTTGATTGCACAGCTTACTAATTGTAACCGAAGCTTTGCTTTTACCACAGAGCATATAATACTGAGAGTCTTATGAGTGGAATTCACACACCCACACACACAAACACACACACACACACACACACACACACACACACACACACACACTAGCATGTGATTCTGATATTAATACTAATAACCGCAGTACTATAGGGATTGGCTTTGCTACTGGATAAGGGATGTTTTATTAATACCCTTGTGTGCACTAATTTAATGTTGGTTTATTTATATTTGTCACTCACATGCGGACGGATTGTAGATACGATTATACTCAACACAAAATAAAATTCGGTATTCGATACTCAAGATGAATCGAATCCAGTTTGCATGGGGATTTAATCGATTTGAATATGTATGTAAACTGCATTGGATTAAAGTTCTGATTAGAAAAATTAGCTTAACCTTTGATTTTGTAGGTATTTTAAAACAATACAATGTTATTATAGGTTAATTTACTTAATTTAACATTTTTTTACAATAACATTCACTTAATCACAAAAACAACAAGAATAATTAAATCAGTCTTCAGAATCTAAACACAAGTATTAAAATAAATTAAAATAAAAGTGCGCGTCGGGCTTGAAAAAAAATATCTCACTCGATATTTTCTTTCCTTAACTGATTATTAATAGTCTGTGGACTACATGAAAAAATCGTTATGCACAGCACTTAGCCGAGTGGGCGGTACCTGTCAATGAAAAATGTAATTACCTTTAGAACATTTAAACAACACAAAAAAAAAAAAAAAACATTTCAATTGATAAAAAATTAAGAACTTCATGGGCACGAACTGTCAAAGTGGGCCTTTTATTTTGTGACAACTATAGAGCCGTTTTAAATAGGTACGGAAAGGGTAAGAAACAAATCGGCTCTTCAAGCGCTGGGGTATAAGGTGACCTAGGAGGCATCTCCCTCGCACCCCGGCTGACCCAGATCATCTCTGGCTGAGGCTTAGGAACCACGGTGTCCCCGTCTTACCCCAGAAAAAGGGAGGTACAAGATTATGCCACTCGAGGGAGCCATCTCGAATCCGGAGATGGTCCGGGTCAAGCCGGGGTGCGAGGGAAATGCTCTATGGTCCACCTTACACCCTGGCGTCAAAAGACCCTAGGCGGCGTGCGGTTTTAGTCGGTAAGAGTCCGACATAACCTGTCCCACTGGCCGCGGGGTGGGTATCCATGAGGATTTCCGCACGGAACAAAAAATAAAAGGGGGGGGGGGTTATGCCGTACGCCTTTTGCCGCTCAGCTTCTCTGTATAATTCACGCCTTGGACTACCCTGCATGCTTCTAGCCGACTTTGTATTGACTGGTGAACGGTTTTTGATATAATTTTCTTTCGCAACTACAAAGCACCAAGCTTACCATATCTATAAAAAATAATCTGCACTATTAAAATCTCTTTTTGCATCTAAAAAAATATTGCAAATTGTTGCAGCAACTTTTTCGTAATTTTACGCACGATTTTTTTAGTATCGGTCACAAAACTCAACTTAACTTAGGAAAGAAAAAAAAGTGCAATTAATAATTTGAAAGTTATATTTTATTTTGTTTAATTTGGAAGTTTAGTGGTGAAGGAGTGTCCCAAGAATCGAGTTTTTCGAATCTTGGCCGATGTAGAACAACATTGACAGGAATACTATTTCTTCTATTCCTATGCATGCAGTGAACCTGTAAAACGTGTTGAACATTATATTTTAATACACCTGGGCCTCGATTCTGCTAAAGACAAACCACTGATATACTACTGACACTAAAAATGCCATTTAATTGTAGACTTTATTTTTATCACGTTAAAGTCTAAAGTCAAATGATATTTTGAAAAGCGAATGAAAAAGTTTAATGAATTCTTTTCATTTGATTTTAGACTTTAACTGTATAACGGTAAAGTCTACAATTATATAGCATTTTTAGAGTGTCAGTGGTACTACAGTGGTTTGCCTTTACACCCGACCATGTTTCAAGCAATAAATTGAATTTGAATCTTCTAATCTCTTTCAAAACAAATAAAAATAAATTATTTTTTATTACAGACCATCAGTAGATGCTACAAATCGTGAAATAGACGAATCCTTGGATCAAACTCCGTCTGGTCCAAACTCCAACTCCAACTCCGACGTGGTCGTTAAAGAATCTATGAAAGAAGAGAAACCACTCCCACAAGCGTTGAAATTCGCCCGCTCATAGCGACAACTCACTTAATATAGCTACGAATTGATGAAGGTATACAAGAAAATTATTAATATTTTTTTAAAGTGGGTAGAATAAAATTTCTATCTCGATACGTGCCAGAAAGACAGTCTAATCACAAATATGGGTGAATATACATTCGTGCGGGTGGGTATACGTAAAATAAGTAAAAAATTAACAAATCTAGTCAAAATTGGAGTGTCGTTGACACAGCGCATGGCGAACGAGTTGAGCAGAATGTGTGTAAAAGACTGTAATAATATTTGTTTAAGTTTATGTTGTACATTTTTTTTTATGATTTTACTGATTTAAACGGGGTAACAGGGTAACTTTGGGCTATATCTGTAGCTCAAAGTTACCCTGTTACCCTGTTAGAATATTCAAAATCACCTTTACAATATGGGAGAAATACTATATCCTGCTTGATGATTTCAGTTTAATGTTTAGATCGGAAAAATGTCTCCTTAGTTCTCAAGAATTACGGTAGATGTCTCCAACGTCCATAGGCCACGGTGACCGCTTCCCATCAGGTGGGCCGTGTGCTTGTTTGCCACCTACGTAGTTTAAAAAAAGCCGTAAATGTGACAAGTCCTAGATATTCCAAATTCTCCAATAAGAATTTCGAATATCTAGGACTTGTCCAGGTAACTCAGTTGACCAAAGTATTCCCGCTGTAAAGGCCTGTCGAGTCCCGATGTTCTATTTTTCCGATCTAAAACATTACAAAAAAAAAATAGCATACTAATAATTGCTTCAAAATTTCATTGAATTCCTTAGTCTTATCCATAATTTAACCTGTATCTCTTCATAACTTCACAATAACGGTTTTTAAATCAAAATAGTGTTCACAATTACCCGCAAATTCGGTTAATTTATAAAATGTTATTTTAAATTGTATTCTTGTATACCTTCAATCGTGCAGCTTTACTTAACTCGCTAGATACGTCATTTCCTTTCTCAAGCCTTACCTACCCTTTCCATACATGCGTCCATTTGCAATTTATTACTATAATTTACAATTTCAATTCTTAATATAAGACTATTCGAACATATTGATCCAAAAATGCTGGCATTATTTTTCCCAAATTTAACACTTTTATGGTTATAGTTAAGTTTTAACTAAAAAATTACTAAACAATTTGTCGAACTACCCTCACATTTTAAGTATTTCTTATACATCTATTATAGTAAACAACATAAAATATATTTTAACCGACCGCAACCGGCGTGCGTGTATGAAAACAATTATGAAAATTGAAGAAGCGAAAGGATCGCCAAGATCGTAGCAAGTGAAAAGATGTTGTCTCAGCCTACCCCAATGGGAAAAGGCGTGATTTGTATGTATGTAACCTAATATGACCTGTATGATTTTGTTACATTTTGCACAAGGTTTTAGTGTACCGATTTCAAAAAGAGGGGTTCTCAACCTTTTAATTTTTGAAGACGGTACTATTTATTTATGCCCGCGGCTTCGCCCGCGTGGATGTCGGTTATCACGACCAAACATAGCCTATGTCTCGAGGTCTAATCTAATCTACCCCTATACCAAATTTCATCAAAATCGGTTCAGCGGTTCAGGCGTGAAAGCGTAACAGACAGACAGACAGAGTTACTTTCGCATTCATAATATTAGTATGGATTTTTTACTGAATAATGCCAGCTCCAAATAGTCCAAACTGTCGCATGAACTCACTTCACGGTACAAGCTTTCCTCTCATACAATTCGTGACACACAATTGTATCCTTAGTGTACTATATAAGTTCTGTCGTACCAAAGATTTAGAGCTGTTACATAGCAGTTATATTTTGAAGCTCTTGGTGCTATGTTGTCAAAATTTAGAGAGACCATTCTCGTGAAAAATATGTTCAAAATTCAGTCTCAGTCTAGTCTCAATCTCATGTCGGTCTCGCAAATGTCAAAAAAGGTATTCTTGTAACCAAAACAATAGGTACCATTTTTTACATTTGAGACATCGAGACGACATTGAGACTAGACCAGTGATGGGTTTATGCTCTATCACTATTAATCGGGCATATATTCAATCCGATAAATGCCGGGGATAAACCCATCTATTTTTATGGGTTTATAGGACCCTGTTATTTTGGGCATAGATAATAAATATCATAAACTCATCATGAGACTGAATTATAAATGTATTTTATTACGAGAATTGGCCCTCAAGTGTAGGTGATCGCTTGACTTGGTGCAACTGGAATGACAAGTCTTAACTAACAATGGCCTCCCAACCTACCAGTTAGGTTCACACGACATCCTGGCTCGCTAGAAAGACGATACGAACAAAATGTAATTTATTCAAATGAGTAGGGTAGTTGAATATTTGTTTGTGAGAGAAAGACGAGAAAAAGGGATGGAGCTATATCATCCAAAACGAACAAGCCAAATCATGAATAGGGTGGTTCATCCATTATTGGTGGAATTTGAGTTATTTAGGTCTGATTTTATCCGCCAGCTACTTATTAAATACTAGCAACTTGCCCTCGCTTCGGTTTATGAGGTTTTATTTTAACTAAAGCCATTGAACCTTACCTCGTGAAAGAATTTGCCCAATAAGTGCTATAGTTTACCTTACATAAACAAACTCACAAAGTTCGAATTCTCTCTTTATAATCAGTATAGATTTTCCAAAATATGATACAATAAATGAAGATTTTCTTTCTTTTTAAATAAAAGAATGACTAATATCCCGTGCCGTGCTATTGCCAAATTTGTCTTTAGTCAAATCAAAATAATGTAAATGTATTTTGTTTGTGTGTCCAGTTGTACCAAGTCCATCGTATCGTGAAACTGCTATAGACTGATATGATAGCATTATTGTACCACCAGCCACTTGTGATTCCAATGCAAATAGTGTTTGTGTTCCATTACCGCCTCCGCCGCCCATGCGGCATGATTTGGTGCAAAATATCCGCGCGAAATTAGCTCAGCATTATTTGCACGGAGTAGGTGCTCGTATGCGTGTGTACGCGCAAGGCAGCGGACGCCCTTAGATATGCACTTAATGCCTGCGTTAATTAGAGATGTTTTAGCTATTGCTACTGTACAATATATAGACGTATATTTCTGTTAAATGCCCGTAAAAAAGTATTTGAAGAAGAAAATGTAATAACAGTATAAGTTCACATTAAATTATTATTTTCAGAATAATAATGTACTATTTACAAGACATTAAAACAGCATTAGAAATGTTACTATAATGCAATCCGAACTACCCAAAATATTTATATTATAAAATGTGTGTGAATTGAAATGGCTGAGAATGAAAAGTGTCTTAATTAATAAATTATAAAAAAAATTGCAATCATGAGCAATATAAGGTTGTAATAAGTTCTCGATATCGATAAATAGAAAGGATTTGATAAATCGACTAAGTGAATTAGAGATTTAGTATGTTCGTTTGATTATAGCGAGATGCGTGTGTAAAGCATTATGTGTAGTGAATACAATCATCGATGCTAGTCGACAAGGTCACAGGACTTCGCGCCAAAGGAAAAGCATAGTTTTTATTTATTTTACCGGTGTTGCAGCTAAATTATATTAATAGTCAAATATGTATCTATTCTAGTTTTATATGCCTTATGTCTTTTAAATATATATTGTATCGAATGCATTGATGTAGGTATGTATATGGGTTTATGCCCGAAGCGTCAGGGCGTAAACCCATCACAGATCGAATGTGAAGATTGGCAACCCGAAAATATATTTATACCATACATGTCACAAAACGGTTTAAATCACATTTTAAATAATGTGTTTTTTAATAGTATATTTGAACTTGGCAACCCGTAAGTTTATTTCTACCGTTAATTTCAAAAATAGTTGCAAAAATATATGAATAAGTTACCGTCCACTGCGCGTAATCGCATTTTATTTAAGAATCTCATGGAATTGCAATGTTTACTGCTATTTATTAAAAGTATTACTAGGTTTAAGTGAGTTGTTTTAACTTTTGCCCTACGTTCCGTCTGCCGAATTGGCGCGATATATGCCCATATATTGCCCAGTATGGCATACGGAACTAATGATAGGATTTAGTTTAATTTGTGTTTTATATGATAATTCAAAAGTACACAATTTCTATCTAAATTATCACTAACGTGTACTTTGCACAAATATAATTCTGATGAGTAGATGTGGAGACAGCAACTGATACATTAGCATTATAAATTCTCGATCTCTATTATAAATTATATTCAAGTTTTTTTTTTATGGCTCAGCTGTTTAGATTTAATTAATTTATTACTCTTTTTATCAGCGTCAGATATGAAATTTTCGTATTACTGCTACATCGTAAACAAAAATCGGATTTTTAAACCGCGAAAACTTTTAGTTAGCATTTGAAAATGGAAAATGTATGCTTCTTGTACCTATGCTTGTAACTTATACTAGTGCCATAGCCCAAGGATTTATTGTGTAACGTAATAACGCTGCACTGACCGGTGCGAGCCTCGCTTCAGTACAAATTGTGAACTAGTGAGAACATTCACAGCAATTAACCCATGATGTGAAAATATATTTTGAATATGCTAAATAAAAGTTAAAAATACTTTGATGTTTCATTTTTTTTAAACCGCTACACATTACACCATGAGTCCCAGAGGGAGATTCGTAAGAGATAGGGTTTTTACAGGGTCAGCAGTGACGCCTCTGGTGTTACATGCGTCCATAGGCCACGGTGACCGTTTCCCATCAGGAGGGTCATGTGCTTATCTGCCACCAAAGTGGTACCTATAAAAACAATAATGCATACCTATAGAATTCCCAGTTATTTTCAGCCGCTGAACCATGTTGTCCTATTTATCCTATACTTGCCAGACTGTGAATTAAAGTACTACTTATTCCACGAAGGCAGTAAGTGAAGTGTGGCAAAGCCGAATGTCACTGTTTCACACTCGCATCTCACGTCTAATTTGGAGTGCCCAATAATCTTTTACATATTCGGACACTTGTCAATTTCATATACAAAATTGTGACTACTCGCTAATTGAATCCAATGTAAAGACATTTCAAGCATATTCTCTTGCATCATAGACATTTTTGTAGTGGAAGAAACATTCGTGACTTCGAAGACAACGGAACTGCCAACCCCTCTGTTCTTGAGGTTGCGTAATATTCTATCAAAGAGAATGACACGTTTCCCATGAAAAGTAGAGCGGCCAGAGAACGACGGTTTGTCTTCTGTTGTCTTTCAGAGGGGGGATCTTGGTCTGCTACAATTCTTTACCTGATCTACTAAAATTCCTGTGCGGTACCGATTAGGCAATAGACAAAAACGGTGTCTTAAGGACTCCAAAGATGAGCATCTATTATGGAAATTGCCTGGCTTCAAACCTTTCTTATTGAGTATTTTTGGAGGTTAATAACTGGATTTAGTTTGGCTAATGAATAAAAACAGGAAATATTTTAACACATTTATTCAATAAAAAATCACTCATTTCTTCGGCGTCCCAAGGACGACATACATTGACGTGTCTTCGTGGTCCAGTTCAGAGAATTCGACCCTCAGCTCTTCAGCCGGGCGCCCAACTCCTGTTGAATACAAAACTATTAGAATCATGAAATAAAGCTAGTAGCGTAGTCGTCTTTATCGTTTGCAATATGAAAATTTGTTTACGTTAACGCAATGAATTAGAAAGTGTTGTTTTAGATTTTCGAACAAGCCTGTTAACAAATATTCGGCGGTCAGTGTTGCCGATCGACATACACGAGGTCGTGAGAGAACTGTCGAACGATGTTAGCAAGTAATCGGAACGTGTTCGGTGCGCGTGTCGCTCGCCTGTCGGCCACGCGCCGTCAACGCTTGTTGCTCTATACAGCCGTACTTACGATTTGTATCATTCGTATTCCTGGTTCTTCAGTCGTTGTCGCCTAACGTATACAGCGTAACGCCGTCGCTCTAGCATCGACTACGCATCGCCGCCGTAACGCTCGCATCGCATGCCGCAACTAACTATCTGAAAGGACTCGCACGCACGGGTGTGTGTGTCGCCGCTCGACAACGTTAGATATACAGGCGGGCCAGGCCGCCGGCCGCAGCCAGGGCCAGGGGGTTTGAAGCCAATCTGTCGCTTCGGCCGGGGTGCGTTCTTCAATCATTATCGTGGACGCAATTTAGTTTTTTTTTTGTGTTATTAATATATTCTGCTTTGTGACGGGGTTTCAATTACGTTAACGGGTATTACGAGTTTGGATAATAATTTAAGTAACATCGCTACTAGACACAAGTGAACGCACCCTCGTCTGGTTCGCACCAGGATATCCAGAATGGCCTGAAGCGGTTTTAGTTTAGGATCGACCTGACCGTGCGGTCACGTTTCTTATAGGCATCCTGCAATAAAACCACAAGTTTATACAGAAGTACCGCAACCAAAGAGAAGCAGTATTCCAAGCCAGGGTCTAGGATTGTCATGCATGAAGTGTTTAGTGCCGGAAAAAGTAATTAAAGTAAAAAATGTTTTTCTAAGGAATTTAATCTAAAAAAAATTATAATACAGCTTAATCAAATGGATCTTAAATGATAGACTTATCAATTAACGAATTCAATCCAATCAGTTATACAAAACTATTGCGATCTTATGCTACAATGGAGTAATTGTCGTCAAACATCTGCGGGTGAAATGAAAACGTATCCGTCAATTATCTTCATATTTATTACAATTAAAAAGTGATTCACATAATTCTATTTCACTCGATCTGGACTTACAAGCTACGCGCACGAGCGTCGCACGCTCGTGTATGTACGCTAGACGCCGTATCGTTCGTGTCGCGGGACTATCGCTTAGCCTAGTGGTGTCCGGGCGAGGCGAGGGCGGAGGCCGAGGCGGCGCCAATGGAGCCCGCGGCCACTCAAACCCGCTCAGAGTACCCCGCCCCTCCGCCAGCTCAGCCCATAGTGAACCGCTCTACTCTAATAGCGTTGAAATCTGTATCGACCAGGGCGAAATTTTACGACTCCATTATTACATTCAGTGTCTCCAGGTAGAGGGAGCCTAACCCAATTTTGAGGCAATAGAACATTTGTGGTTTTTAGGGGAGAAACGCTACGATTGTTAAATATTTATTTATCAGCTGTTACGCTATATCTGACTGACTCAGACGCATCGAAACTGCTACATATCTTTCGGCCGCATGTTATTTTGTAGTTGGCGCAAACAAAAAAATCAGAAACAAAAATAGAAAAAAGTACCTAATTCATAACATTATTTACATTATGTTCGACTTTGATTGCATAAATGTCATAGTATTAAATAAGAATGTTAATTTGTACCCAATTTTGTGGATATTTAGAGAAAATCTTGAATAAAAAATGCACGCTATTGCTATTGTCCATTTCGTATGGGGCAATTTCCAAATTGCATCTGTAGACTTTGATAATATATCGTACGACCTAAGAGGCGTTTCGTTCCAAGTCTGAGCAAGCGTCGCTCAACATCTATATTATAACAAAATTTTTATCACCTTAGGTCGATCTGTCTAACAGAACATTAGCTGCGTTGAGGGTATTAGGCAACGTTTGAGGGTATTAGATATTTGTGCCGCTAGTATAGAACTATTTGTTGGTTTACTACGACATGGCTGACAGATATGGTAGCAAGAAGCATCGAGTAGGTTGAATGTATGTAGTTATTAGAACAAGGTTGGCGGGTACCTTGTCAAGAAGCAAACTAATGTAATGACAGTTGTTTCTCCATAAATAGTATTTCTTTAAATTATCCTGTTTGCATTATGTCAAGTCAATGTAGCTTGTCTAAACAATTAGAACAGATCGATTGACTACAAACGTTTAGAGGAAGTGTTGTATTGAAAATTTCATGAATAGGAACAAATGAATCAACTTATTTTCCTGTCAACTTCCAAGTAAATATTCATTGAAATAGCTAAGCTACTAATAATTAAGTGTTTAATAACAATTTGCCAATTGCTTAAAGCAATGTGAAATGGTAACTCTGAACCGTAAACATGGTCAATGATATTAATAATGCCTAAGTAGACTTTCGTTAATGCTTTGGTTACTTTTGTAAATTCCAACGAATTGAAGAACTTCCTCCTTTGTGGAAGTTGGTTAAAAATCTATAAGACATTACAGGTAATGATTTTTAACATTATACTGCCAATTATATAGACATTTCTCATAATAGCAAAAGAAAAAAGTTGATTCATCTGTTCATTACTATTCTTAAATTTATAAAATCGTAAGTTTAATATTCTCAGTGTAGAGAACATTTTCTACTTAGTAACCACTTCCATTATAATGAGAGATGGCAGATTTAAGTTGAAAATGTTTCAAAGGATGGAGCGCCCAGTTTTTAAGATGGGCACTATGTTCCTTGCTAACTGTAGGGATGAAATAAATATATAAAGATGATCTTACCGTCCCATTGGAGGGTACTGCTGTGCGTATGGGTCTCTGTCGTAACCGCCAGGACCAGCTGCGCCGCGCCTGGAATATACAAGGAATTAAGTGAGGATGTGCAAGATAAAGAATGACATTCTTAATAAGCGTATTTAAGACTAGCTGTTGCCCGCGGCTCCGCCCGCGTGGAATTCGGATTTTGTTCCAACATTTTTTCGTGCTATTAGTAAAGATGTATGGAAATCTGCCCGATTTATTGACATTAATGCTCACTGCTCCGCTCCCTTTGGTAGTAGCGTGATGATGTATAGCCTATATTACTCCCAGATAGTGTAGCTTTCTATAAGTGAAAGAATGATTGAAATCGGTCCAGTAGTTTCGGAGCCTATTCATTACAAACATACAAAAATAGGTACAAATCTTTCCTCTTTATAATATTAGTATAGAAGTATAGATAAAATTGTAATGAGATGTGTCTGTGCTTTGACGATAAAAATAACTTGGGTTATACTATGAATATGAATTTTCGTCATACTATGAATAACGTTATTGCATGCCAATCTGTCTGAAATATGATGGAACCTGAATGTATTGCCTGAAACCTGTGTACCCATATATCGCAATAAATTTATTTGATCTGATTATGTTCTATGAACATTTCTGACCAGAAAAATGATTATTTTAAAACCTTTTTCTGTGTATGTTCACAATGAACACAATCGCAATAGCTTGAGGTAAAAAGAACTTATCAAACCGAAGTGAAGCGATAGAGGGTTGCTAGTCACATATAAACCTTTCATCACAAAATATTTAAACAGCAGTGTTCATATCAAAATATCTGAACAAACCATGATAATCATATATTATCAAAATCTGTTGTGTGATTCCTCACAAAATATCTAAACAGTGAATATCATTATCATAATCTGTTGTCGATTATAAGTTGATGTTGAAACGGACATGAAAAAGTAACTTCATACTGTTTTGATTATGATAAGCAGTATCTTTGCCTCAATGCCTCGTAATGTAAACAAATAATACATCCAGCAACAAACGCATAATTATGTTTTTATTTTTGTTTCTCACAATGATAACCAAGTTTTGGCAACTAAGGAGATTATAATACTGATGATTTTACGGCCAATCAAATGAAATATTTGCAATACAATGGTACTAAAATGTCAAAATCTATCTGCTTGTTTATGTGTTATAACATTGGGTAGTCACTTTAATGATTGATGATTCAATTTACTCAGAAAACTAAGTACTGACTAATTCATACGTAACAAGAGGAGCAGGCAAACAATTACTGGATTTTGTATTATATTCCCAAATATGGTGAGCTAATGTGACTGCAACTTTATTGGTTTATCACTCCCAAGAAAGTATGTGTATTTTTAAAATGGCATGTTGTCATAGATATGAAAAGCGTTCCTTTTTTGATGACTGTCCTGTAAAATTTGTAATATGTAGATACTGAGTTTTGATATTACACAGTCGATTGGTCAAACTTATCACTGCACTACTTTATTAGCAAGTAAGATTAGCACTGTACCATAGTATCCAAATAAAATTAGAGTCTGTGATAAACATGGTAGCAAATCTGTAATGCAGATAGCTAGGGACCAACATGTAATGAATAATGCAAACGTTTCTGTCTGATATTTGCAGAGACAAGAACAAAATGTCATACTGATATGTTCGGAATTAACTTATCACAATATTTGTCCACACCTCATGTTCAATACATCACTGTTTACATTTGTGTTTTATCTAAGTGTCAGTGATTGATTGATGAAGGATTTAGTGTACATTATATATTTACACAATGTCTGAAAACTGTGTAGATTTGAAAAAGAGTGGAAATATGAGTGGTATTGAATGCTGAAAAGAAGTTCTTTAGAATACTTGAAATCTTCGATGCCTTATCAACTTTACAAAGTACATACTAAATAATTATCCGAGATGATGACATCATGAGAGGAACTTGGGATGCTTGCAACGGTTTAAGGTTTTTTACTGTAAGACTTTCTAAGGTAACAAGCACTTACATGGGTGACCTCCTGCTGAACATGTCGCCGTTGGGCATGGGCGCGGGGCGGGGCGGCTGCGTGCGCTCGTAGGGCGCCATGGCGGGCCGGCGGTCCATCATGTCGCGCTCGTCATACATGGGCGCGCGACGCTCGTCGTACATGGGCGCCATGTCGTCGTAGCGCCGCTCATCAGCGTACAGCGGCGCGGCGTAGGGGTCGCGCGCGCCGCGCTCCATCAGCGCGAAGCCCCGCCGGTCCTCGCCGCCGTAGCCGTTGTAGCGCTCATCGTAGGCCGCGGGAGGCGCGCGCTCGCGCTCGTAGGGCAGTGGCCGCGGCGCCATGGGCACGGGAGCACCTCCGGGAGGCCCGCGCTGGTGCGGCGCCGAGCGGTCGCGCGAGTACGGCGAGTCCCGAGGTGGCGGCCCGCCGCGCATCGGCCCGCCGCCGCGCCGCTCCATGCCACCGCGCATGCCGCCTCGCATGCCCCCGCGACCTCCACCGCCGCCGCCGCGAGCTCCACGCTCCTTGATCCGACCGCGCTCGACGGTGATGACGCCACCGTTGAACGTTGAATTATTGAGGCCCCGGATCGCGGCCGACGCCTGATCCTCGGTCTGCATGTGCACGAATCCGCATCGATTCATAATATCGCACTCTGTGACGACGCCGAAGCGCTCGAACACCTTCCGGAGATCCTCCGGCTTGGAGCCCTGCGGCAGGCTGCCGACGAACACCTTGGTTTGCTGAAATGAGACTTATTTTGTCAATGGGTTCGTAGGTACACGCATATGAACGCTGTTGACCATAACTTTCACTCACCGGCACCATTTTGTATCTTTTCACTTATTTGCACTAATATTGTATCTCAAAATTCACCAGCGCACTTTTGCGCACCGCTTAGACCGCTATTGTTCGATCAAAATGGCGGACCGGAACTTCACTTCATCCAAATGACGCATATGACGCTCGCTCTCCTCAGCGACACCAAAATGAATTCTGATTGGCTGATTCGTTTCCCGCTCAGTAAAAAAAAATTACGTACGTAGCTGATTGGCTGTAGATCACTCTGTAGTTATGACGTACAGAAAATGACGAATAAGAAGAAAGCACAGATAAAATAATTTGCTTAAAACTAGCATAGATACAAAATTTTAGAAAATACATAGCTTTTAAATAGTTTTGAATAAGTAGGGTAGTTAAAATTGATTGTAGGTAGGTACACAGACACATTAAAATCTTGTCAATTAATATTTAACATACTATTTTTTTAAATTATATCAATATATTAATTATATATTTAGCCTAGTGGTCTGAGGTAATGGACTGCTGAGACGAGGTCTCGGGTTCGATCCCAGGTTCACCATGCCACACACCAATGACTTTTCGATACTTTTCGAAGTTGTGTGTATTTATCGCAGGTTTATAAGTGCCCGATTAATGGCAATAGGCTCGCCATCTATTACATTGGGACCTAAACATAAACTGACGAAATGTGGGTGCTAGCACCTCTGCCTACCCCTTCGGGGATATAGGCGTGAGTTTATGTTATGTTCTGTTATGTTATATTGTCTGTCTCTGTCTGCCAACCCTAGATCCCTAGATGCTCTTGCTCTTATACCTATCTACTATAAAATTTTTATTAGGGTAAAGTGATAAAATAGGGAGGAAAATAAAAGAACTAAACCTTTGAGCTACTATTTTATCTGACTGTAACCGAAATTACTTAATTTGACCCAATGTATCTTCAATTTATATCTTTTAAAGGTAACAAAGACGATGATAACTAGTATCATTATCGTCTTTGAAAGGTAATTATGATATACTTAACTGTTAACTTAATTAGACATTACTTATATAATAACAATTTTATCATAAAGTAAGTAGGTATTTAAAGGTACTATTACAGTATTAATAGGGTAGTTAATTCAATAATTGGTATCATTTACGAAATATCTCATTAGCGCAATTTGTAAGCCTATCTACTAAATAACACAGACTTCTTATACATAAGATATTTATAGTTATTATAATATCTATCTACTGTAAATTATAATCTATTTCTAATGTCAGCTAAGACTATCTAAATACAAGGACGCGTTATAAACGGATCTCATTAGTTTCGTCACTTGGAAATTAATGGAATTCTTGACGTACTCGCCGAGGTTATATTTATTGATCGTGCCGCAAACGGCGCTGCAGTTGAATATATCCGACAGTCTGTTATGTATTTTCGTTGAATCGTTGTGGTGGATCACTTTTGGCGTGATCCTTTTAGCTTTTTTGTACAAAATGTCTGATACAGCGGTTAAGTTCCATGTCAGTAAGTCGTTAGTTTTCTTAGGCTCTGTGTTGTGGGCCATGCGTCCTAGTAGATAGCCTAGAAAAGAAAGAACTTGATTACTGACTTTCCTGCGTTGTCAGCAAAGAAACACTCTCAACCTTTCCTCCAACCCACCCCTTTCCTCCCAACCTCTCTTCCAGCGTTGGCAGCTTGAGTGTAACGCACCTAGTGTTGCACACGTTCACAGGCCACGGTAACCGCTTCCCATCAGGTGAGCCGTGTGCTTGTCTGCCACCTAAGTTGTATAAAAAAACTAAGTTAGAAAAAAAATTGTTAGAGATGGGCTGGTGGTCTCGAACGGTCAAGGCCTTGTAGCAACGGTCCAACCAACAACCTTTTGTCTAATCCAGTCATCCCACCTGGGGTACAAAGGGATTCCACTATTCCATTACAACATGGAAAATGAGATAATCATGCTAATTTTTCTTCTTAATGATTTTGGACGGGACTTGAAGCCGCGACCCCTTACAGGGGGAATGCTTTGACCAAAATGATCAATGCTATTGGTGATGTTCTGCTGAGGTGATAATGAGTCACGTTTTTGGCTTGAATTCTTTGGATGTCAATTTCATCACCAAAGTAGACACTAGAAGTGGGTGTAGAGCTCAACATGTATTTTTTAAACTCTGACTGTGGAAGTGGAAATGTTTCCTTGACTACCGTCGCCGTCTAGCCAACTCGTAACCCTGACCCGTAACGGTTAACGATGGTGTCTTTTGGGGTCGCGATGAAGGCAACAATACAATACCAGAGACCAATATATAAGAGTATCACGATTTATAGAATTTGATGCGTTTTTTTTATTAGGGAATTCTTGGTTAGACTTAAAATCTATTGTATGTTTGATTGTCAATATTGTTATTGTAGAACCGGAGATATGATTAAAAAACAATGATTATAAAACGCGGGCATCCATCAGCTAGTTTCTAACATTTTTAAAAGTTTTAATATTTTACCCATTATAAACACCATTAATTATGTTTCTACACTCGAGAGCAATGAATCCGGGTCACTTAAAGAATGTTAAAAATCTCGGAAACTAAAAATGATAGGTTAATGCAATAAATTGTATTTAATAGACAATGTAATACTCCTTAAATGAAAGTAAAAAAAATATGAGTCACCATACATTTTATTAACACAAAATTACATAAAGAAAAAAACTGCTGATCTCTCCTTAAAACAAAAATAGGAAACATGAAATTTTTGAACTTTATTACGATTTTCTTGAATTTTAATACTTCGTATTGCCTCCTCGTGCTTCCATTACTGCGTTTACGCGGTTTGGCATGCTGTACACCAAGTTCCTTATACGATTTTGGGGAATATTCTCCTATTCCTCTGTGAGAGCAATTTTGAGCTCACGAAGCGTGATTGGGGGAGGGTTTCGTTGTTTTACGCATCTGCCTAGCTCGTCCCAAGCATGCTCGATCGGGTTGATATCCGGGCTGCGCGCTGGCCACTCCATACGAGTAATGTTCATCTCTTGAAGGTAGTCATTCACAATCCTACCTGTATGAGGTCGGGCATTGTCATGCATAAATATAGCATCCTCACCTAAATTGACCATAAATGAACCAACGTGATCATTGAGGATTTCTTCCACATATCTTACGCTAGTTAAAGAGCCGTTTTCTATGATCACCAGCTCTGTGCGACTTTCAGAAGAAATTCCGGCCCACACAAGTACAGACCCACCACCGTAGGCTACTTTTTCTTCGATGCATGCTTGCTTGAATCTTTCCCCTGGTCTTCGATACACTCTGTGTCTTCCATCGTGCTTGTAGAGCATAAATTTTGATTCGTCGGAGAACATAACTTTTGACCAATCTTCAATACTCCAATTTACGTGGCTCTGGGCATATCTTAGTCTCGAAATACGATGCCCACGCTCCAGTTTAGGGCCGTTTGCAGGTCTAAGGGGTTTTAAGTTAGATTCAGCAAGCCGACGTCTTACTGTCCATGCACTTGGGTTACTTCCTCCGAGGCGTCGAAACTGATTGGTGAGTTCAGTTCCTGTGAGAAAGCGATTTCGAAGCATGGTGTTCACCAAGTATCGGTCTTCTCGTGCTGTGGTACACCTGGTTCTGCCCGTTCCTGGTCTGCGTAGGTTAGAACCAGTTTCTTCGTAACGTCGGAGAACTCTTTGTACTGTTGACAGCGACACACCGACAGTCCTGGCTGTATCGCGCTGACTCCGGCCGGTTTCCAGCATTGTAAGTATTCTGGTGCATTCTTCAGGCGTAAGCGACATAATTTCAGCTTGAATAATGAATATAGAGCACTATCAACATGGTTTATGTACCCACATAAATGACAGATTACAAACAAAAGCAAAACCAAATGCTGTAATTTCGTAGTTCCATCTTCGAAAGTGGCCCTTTTTCAAATTTGATTTTTTTATGATATAACTTTACAATAACTAAGAAGTTTTAATACCTTCATTTAAGGAGTATAACATTGTCTATTAAATACAATTTATTGCATTAACCTAGGATTTTTAGTTTCCGAGATTTTTAGGATTCTTTAAGTGACCCGGATTCATTGCTCTCGAGTGTATTATCAAATCGGCAATCAACCAATCACATAAATCTAATCGCAGACTCAAAGGGCTCGAATCACTGGTAGATCAATCCTTTTATTGGCTTTTGATTGGCCAGTTAGTGCTCATACAGTCATACCGAGAATGTTATCTTAGCCTACATACCTGAATACCTCCTGACCCCGTAGTAAGATCGATAACAGATTCAAATGCATCACAAATAGAATATGCAGGGAAACCCGCCTACAAGCCACACACAAATACACACTTTACATCACAGTATGCAGTTGAGTTCCAAAAATAAATCCAATAGTTCAAAAAATTCCCGCGCAATTCAAATTTCAAATTAAGAACACTCCACTGTTAGTAAATAAAGTGAAATCTTACCTCCAAACATGCACAGAAGGCCTATCATCAACGTTACTATAGCGAATAATCGCTTGGTGACGTGCGGAGCAGGGCTCACGCACGATCTGCGTTCTATACTCATAACTTAGATTCAAATTATGAGCTTTTTATCACGTTATAACTATTCAAGGCACTCTGTTCGTATGCCGCGTCAAATGGTAATAATTCGTTCGCACTGTGCACGGCCGCGATTGCTATTTTATTTTTAGATGTCTCTCTGTGTTGTGTCTCCGTCGGTGAATGATCTATCCGAAATTATATTTGTTCAGTGATTTTTTATGAATGATGGTTCGTTTCCCTTTCAGGGATGTGACGTGAGTATTATTTTTGTTACCTAATGGAGTTCTTTCGGCTTTAGTCACAATGCCGGATATTCGTTAGTACAAAGAAATTTGTAAAAATTGAAACCGTTTTCTAGGAAATGTTGATAGACTGCCACGTCTAGAGTTGCAAGTGCACATAGGTCATGGTGACCGCTGGCTGCCAGGTAGGCCGTAAAATGTGTGAAAAGAAAACAGATAATCGTGAGTTTGTTCACCCGACCTCATGTACGTATTTACGATTTGGCCTATAAAGTTGGACACCTCATAAATTAAGAAGAAAGAAAAGTAGTCTTTTAACAATGAGTAATGAGTTTAGGTAGAACACTGAAGTGACTGAAATATTTGATGCATTGTATCGAAACTCTCGACATTTAACTGTGCCATGATGCTTTGCGTCTATAGAAAACATTAAGTTTTCATGACCTGTCCGAATAGAACTCGTTTTTTTTTTTCAAAGAATATCTCGAGAGATAGTACTAACAACACATTATCTTCGCGTTAGTACCAGTCATATTTAAGGCTCTCACATCGAGTCCGGAGTCCGCTTTCCTGCTTTTACTTCTTCACTTCGCATGGTCTTGAGCATATGGATGCTTCTATGGAGAAGTGAGACCATTGGCACACCATATCATCTGCTACGACGTCAAACCAACGAGTATTCGGGTAACGCCTCCAATTCAGGTGGCCGCACCAGCAAAGGCAAAACACTCCTGCATTTTATCTAAGAATACCAACAAAATCGTATTTTGTTTGTAACATGTGAGTGTTTATAGATCTCTGCCTACCCCTTCAGAGATATATAGACGTATGACCTCATAAGCGCTTCGTACAGATACAGGCACGTAACTTGGCCAGGTTTGGGGTAAGTTCGCGCATCGTGCACTTTGAGCCAATCAAATGATTCAAAGTACGAACGAACGAAACGTTGATTCGCTACAAGACGTCTCCGGAGACATCTGATTGGTCCGTCAAGTGACGGACCAATCATATGTCCGTGACAGCACAACCGCGTCTCCCGCGAACCGCTCATACCTCAAAGGGGACCTAAAAATCGACCTTTGCGCATATGACGCGTTTGGCCAATTTACGTGCCGGTATCTGTACCCTCAGTAAGGTGGCAGGTTTATGTCGAAAAAGAAATGAGCTTAATAAATTACATAGTTATTTATTGTAAAACAATTCTTATAAAATATTCATGTCTGTATGGCAAATATTCTTTATATCTAATTATGTCTATATTTTACATTATAATCATTTTCATATATAATTATATCAGTGGATTAATTGAATTCTCAGTTAAAAAAATTTTTTGTATTTTTTTTTGTGGTTTCCGCATTAATATATCGAAAAATTTAATATCTGTATGGCTTAAATTAATACATATTATGAATACAAGACTTATTAAGCCGTAGTAACAGGTAAATGGGTTTGAATCCCGAATAAACAAACCGCGGGTATAAGATCGCATCTAGATGACTTTAAAATCTAGATTTGGATATTTTTATAAAATTGGCAACGATAATATTTTTTATTTAAACAATGGCACTGGAAATCAGTTCGCCGCTTAGAATACGTTGAGTTATTGATGATGAAATTCGTTTGATCACGCCTACTGCAGTCATAGCGCTATATATTTACAGTTTGTAACGAAACAATAAAACTAATAGGATACTTTGAACAAATTATTCGAGATAAAAGTGAAAATAACGACGTCTATTTTTAAAATTATTGAAAAATTAAAAAATATAAAGACCAGAGGCAAAGGATGTGCTCTTATTTACAAAAGGAAGCCGAAATTCCATCCTCGCACCAAACTGGCGGGAAATTAGTTTACACAGGATACGATAAAACTTGACCTAACCAATTTCAAATTAACAAATTCAGAAACAAAATAAGGTTGTCAAATAAGTTTTGATGAAAAAATTTTGATATTTTTATTTTTTTAAATGTCCTTTCAGGGTACCCCGGCCCGGGCCTAAAGCCCGCGCTTGATTATTAGGGCTCTTCGCCACAGATTATTCGCCATCTGACATAATAATTATTATTTGGAATGTTATGCCATTGTAGCATTGAATTATTTTGAGATGTAATCAATAATGAATCGATCAAAAATAAAATAAAAATTGAGTTGAACCAATTTGAATGTCGAACTAAAAATTAAAAAATAATTCATATTCCAAGGACTACTTTTTTTTTTGTTAGACACGTCAACATGACTTCTCCTCGCCTGATGGTAAGCTAAGGGTGAAGTCTCAGGACCGAGGATCACTACAATATACACGAATTTTTTTAACGACTTGTATCGAAAATTAATAAAATTATCTATTTTTTTTTTCGACAAACACAAGAAGCAACGCACTTCAAAATGTCATAATTAAAAACTTAAATTTAGTTTTTAAACATATTTTTTTTTAAAGTTTAGGCGGTGGGCAATGGTATCGATTCTGTCTAAATTTTAAGTTAATTTTAAAGCTAATTGAGCTGTTGTTTTGTTGCCAAAATTAGCAAAAACAATCTGTGGTAATTTTAATGGTTCAAAACAAGAATAACGGGATAAAGGCGAAATTTAAATGTAGATATTTTAGTCAAGTTTAGTGAAAATGTACGACAGAATCGCCAGCAATGGCAGACGAGTCTCACTGTCCCATGTTGAATAACATCTTGAGGTCTTCAATGGTCAGTTTTGATCTGTTGGTGTTCTTGGCGCCAGTGAGGACGTTCTGTGCGAGCTCCAACTTGGCCTCCTGGAGTTTTCTGATCGACTGCTCCACTGTATCGAGACACATGAACCTGGGGACAACCATTATGGTTTTAATCTATACTAATATTACAAAGAGGTAAAGTTTGTGTGTTTGTATATTTGTTAAATTGTAAGGGGTAATCTCGGGATCTGCTGAACCGATTTTTAAAATTCTTTCACCAATAGAAAGCCACATTATCCGTGAATGTCATAGGCTGAATATCATCACGCTACTACCCAAGGGAGCGGAGCAATAATCATAAATGTGAACAATTCCGGTAGATTCCCATACATTTTTGGAAAACTGATAATTTATGAGCATATTTTGTGAGTTAAAAAGGGTGCATCGGGGTTTGAAATACGTCATGGGCGAAGCCAGGGTGGGTCAGCTAGTATATGTATAAATTAGATCAAGATCGTAACAAGTGGAAAGATGTTGTCTCTGCCTACTTCAATGGGGTAAAAGTCGTGATTTGTATAAATCTATACATATAATAAATCTGTAACTGATTGGTGTCTGTACATGGAAGATATATGAGAAAAAAAATTATTAGGGGACTTTATGAATGTAATAGATGCCAAAACAATGATTTTTAGAATTTTTGTCTGTTTGTCTGTTTGTCCGCAAATTTTTGTGCGCGCTTAAATCAAAAACTACTGGAGGGATTTTTATCAAACTTGGTACGATTATAGTTCATAGTGCTGGGCAACATATAGGCTACTTTTTATACAAGCTGATACCCGCGGCTTCGCCCGCGTTTCGTTTTTAGGTCGTTTTTGGTCATATCTCCGGTTCTACTTAACCAATTACAACCAAACATACGGTAAATTTTTAGTCTAAGCAAGACCTTTCTAATAAAAAAAAACCGCATCAAAATCCGTACCGTATGTTTGATCACAATTCGCTCATAAGAACATGCGATATAGTAAAAAAACGCAAAAACCGACGTCCACGCGGGCGGAGCCGCGGGCAACAGCTAGTTAATAATACATTGATTTTTTTTTTAAATACCTAAATCAAACACATTTTGTTAATAATTTAAAATAGCTTTGAAAATACGAGTTAATTCTCAGCTATGTCATATTTGTGCTAGACTGGAATGTATAACGCAGACAAAATTAGACTCGCAATATATGACACACCACCGACGCAGGCGCACCTGTGCGTGTAAACACTTGCAGCATTCCTAGTGTTTTATTATCAGTTTCGCCAATAAGTCTGTACGATATCGACGTGTTAAAAAAAAAACTTCCTCCTTTTTCAAAATCGGTTAAAAAATGTGAGTATCTAAATTTTGGGCAAGTACAAGTATCCGTGGGGATTTCCAGACGAAAAAAAGATACTACATAAATTTTTTGTTCGTCTAGAAATCCTTACGGATACGGATGGCCTGCAGCGGAACTTGAACCGACTAAAATCGCACGCATTAATGATGATGGTGATGATGAACCAACAAGTCTAGATGTACCTATACATATATATAAACACTAGCTGGCCCTCCCCGGCTTCGCCCGCGTGTATTTCGAACCATTATGCACTCTTTTTCACCCATATAAGTATGCCCATAATTTATCAGTTTCCCTAAAATGTATGGGAATCTACCGGATTTGCTCACATTCATGATTATTACTCCGCTCCCTTGAGCAGTAGCGTGATGATATTCAGCCTATGACACTCAGCAATAATGTGGCTTTCTATTGGTGTAAGAATTTTTAAAATCGGTTCTGTAGATCCCGAGATTACCCCTTACAATTTAACAAATATACAAACACACAAACTTTACTTCTTTATAATATTAGTATAGAAGTATAGATATATAACTCGTCACAGTGTGATGTCGCGTCTCGAGGTGTGCAGTAATGGCCACTTGGCACTAGATGCGCCGTAGGTAGCCTAATGACTTTCAAATGGCAATGACGCCGATCAACGTATGGAGGGACCACGAGTTTGGGCTTTTGTGGGACTTTTCAATATTATTAATTAACTAGCTGTCCCCCACGACTTCGTTCTCATGGCACCCATTTAACATTATACAGTTCAGTAGTTATTGCGGCCATCGCGAACAAACAAACCAGAATTTCAAATAAATATATTTTTCTCGTTCAGTCGCGTATGGTCAAATTTGCAATCGGTCAAATGACTGACAAACCGTCCAAATTGTATTAAGTCAAAATTGCGATTGGTTCATATCTCGATCTGTCAAAATAGCAATTGGTCCATATCGCGAATGGTCATATTTGCATTTTTTTCTGATCGCAAATGGTCAAGTTCGTAAACAGGCAAAATCGCAAACGGTCAAATTCGCAAACAGTCATGATCGCAATCGGTCGAATATTTTACTTCACAAGTAGCTCGTAGAGTAATGTACCTATACCAATCCGTCGTCTTATATATTAAATTGAACCAATCGCGCCTAAATGTTACTAAACTATTAAATAAACTATAAAATTAAAATTAAGGTTCAATAGTATTTATTAATAATCAACACGAAAAACTTTACATAAGGTATTTAATATATACATTCTTAAATAAGCATAATATACACTCTTAAAAATGCGATAGTCACTGTACGTGTAGCAACGTATAGAATAATATACATCTTGTTGTTCCAAAATTTTCATATTATGATTTTTTTATTTGTTTTGTTGGTGGTTTTTATAGCCCAAAGAAGTAACCTGCATACATTTTTTTAAAATTTCTTGAAAAAAGGAATCTTGCCACGATAAGGGTTAAGACCCTTGAATAATACATAAAGACATATCTTTTAGCATATCTACGTATAAACGAATAGCATAACAAAATCCATCTACAACAGTTTGACGTTTTGCTATTTTGACGTTTTGCTATTTTGACGGTTTGCTAATTTGACGGTTTGCTATTTTGATGCTTTACTATTTTGGCGGTTTGCTGTTTTGACGCTTTGCTATAATGACGACTTGCCATATTCACGGTTCGCTATTTTGACTATCTGCTATTTTGACTAGTAGCGATTTTATGAATTTGACTGATTGCGAATTTGACCATACGCGACTGAACGATTTCGTTCAGTCGCGTATGGTCAAATTTGCAATCGGTCAAATGACTGACAAACCGTCAAAATTGTATTAAGTCAAAATTGCGATTGGTTCATATCGCGATCTGTCAAAATAGCAATTGGTCCATATCGCGAATGGTCATATTTGCATTTTTTTCTAATCGCAAATGGTCAAGTTCGTAAACAGGCAAAATCGCAAACGGTCGAATTCGCAAACAGTCATGATCGCAATCGGTCGAATATTTTACTTCACAAGTAGCTCGTAGAGTAATGTACCTACTTATACCAATCCGTCGTCTTATATATTAAATTGAACCAATCGCGCCTAAAGGTTACTAAACTATTAAATAAACTATAAAATTAAAATTAAGGTTCAATAGTATTTATTAATAATCAACACGAAAAACTTTACATAACGTATTTAATATATACATTCTTAAATAAGCATAATATACATTCTTAAAAATGCGATAGTCACTGTACGTGTCGCAACGTATAGAATAATATACATCTTGTTGTTCCAAAATTTTCATATTATGATTTTTTTATTTGTTTTGTTGGTGGTTTTTATAGCCCAAAGAAGTAACCTGTATACATTTTTTTAAAATTTCTTGAAAAAAGGAATCTTGCCACGATAAGGGTAACCCTTGAATAATGCATAAAGACATATCTTTTAGCATATCTACGTATAAACGAATAGCATAACAAAATCCATCTACAACAGTTTGACGTTTTGCTATTTTGACGTTTTGCTATTTTGACGGTTTGCTAATTTGACGGTTTGCTATTTTGATGCTTTACTATTTTGGCGGTTTGCTGTTTTGACGCTTTGCTATAATGACGACTTGCCATATTCACGGTTCGCTATTTTGACTATCTGCTATTTTGACTAGTAGCGATTTTATGAATTTGACTGATTCCGAATTTGACCATACGCGACTGAACGAAATGAACAAACACAGCTAATTTACAATTTTATAACAGTAGAGACACGATAAAATATTGAACACATTGAAAATACCACATATAAATAACACATTAAAAATAATATTAATAACTCTTTATAAATAAAAAAATTGTGAAACAATATAATAATCCCGTATGTCGCGTCCGTGTGGCCACCCCACAGGCCGAAGTATGCTAATAAGTACATTTTACACGAACAAAGAAAACTGCAGACCACGCGGCTTTTCTCAGAAGACAGTTGTTAAACGCAGCGAACGAAATGATTCAGTCTCTATTATAAAACTGTAAAGTACATCTGTGCATTGGATATATTACAAAAAAACTTGAGTTATATATACATACATACATACAAATCACACCTTTTTCCCATTGGGGTAGGCAGAGACAACATCTTTCCACTTGAGTTATATTATTACCACAGCCGGTTGAGCAGAGTCGGCGAGTAAAAAAACGCAAGCACCGACGTGCACGCGGGCGGAGCCGCGGGCATAGGTTAGTTAAAACTATAAACAGATGAGTTGTGAGTACTGTTGACGTTCAGGGTATTGCTCCCAACGGAATCTGCCCTTTTATTTGCTTGGATTTTAAACCCTTTATGTGTGACATGTACCCACCTGTATATATGCACGTTTTTCTTCTGTCCCACCCTGTAGATGCGGTCCTGCGCCTGCTCCTCCAGCTGAGGGTTCCAGTGCGGGTCCAGTAATAGCAAGTGGTTGGCTCCGCACAAGTTGAGACCCACGCCGCCCGCGCAAAGCGACAGAAGCATTACCTGGATGGCAAGAATTTTAGAATTAATAATAATTATAACTACGTTTAAAAAATCGACTTCACAGATTAATTATTTTTTTACTTTTAGAAATATAAAAGTACCTATTTAAGAGGTTTATTATGTACAAGACATCAAATTAAAAATCCATCCATAAATTGGCGCCGCTATCGCGTAACATACATACAAAAAAAATAACGTACGAATTGAGAACCTCCTCCTTTTTTGAAGTCGGTTAAAAATAGTATGACCCTTTTATGAGTGCGGAAATCGCCGCAGGTACCACCCCCGTCGGCTATCAGGGGTGGTTATATCGGTAGGGACCGATTAAAATCGCACGCCGTCTTGCGTCTTAATCACCGAGGTATAAGGTTACCCAATAAGCATATCCCTTGCACCCTAGCTGACTACGGACCATTTACGGTTTTAAAATACCCTCCTCAACCCCTCCAGAAGAGGGGTGGGGGGTGCACTGCGCCGCCTCGTCGCCGTCCTGTCCGCCTCCTCCCCACTGTGCCTTCTGCTAGTCAGAGGGACACGTGGAGAGCCTCGGAGCAGCCCTCTAGAAGGCCACTTCCGCTTCGGCCGGTATATGCTGCAGGCAGCATGCGTCTCAAAATTACCTTCAATATACGGACAAACTCACAAAATTCTCTCTCTCTCTTTACAATGTTAGTATAGATAGTCCCAATGACCCCCACGTACCTTGACATCGGAGTTAGGGTCGTTGAGCGCGTTGATGAGGGGGGGCCGTTGCGGCACGGGCACGTTCCCGCTGAGTGTGACGCTGCGTATGCGCGCCTTCTTCAACTCCGCCTCCACCAGCCGCAGCACAGAGGTCCATTGGGACACCACCACCGCTTTATCACCTGTCCAATAACAAAATAATGGAATTACCTCACTTGTACTTTTCTACGATATTAAAATAAACCTGACTAGTTTCGCCGATTTATCCTCCTTCCGTACGAAATGTATGGGAAACGTTTTTGGCGATTTCTGTCTTTCCTAGTAATCAAAGTTAAATGGTCTCATAGAGTCTTTTGATCCCCACATAAAATAGAATTGATTGGCACAAAAAAAAATATTTGGACTTTTGCATTTTTTTGCTAAGATTTTTGCAAAATCTGTGATTGTAGTTCAAAATATTTTAAAAAGTTAGGGAAGGCCTCCTAACAACGTTTCGCAACTACAACGGTTATGGTACTTGCCCTTACTGCCCCGTTTCAAAAATACACCCTGTATATACTTTATTGAACGATAATCCCATGACCTAGCTACGATGTCATAGTATAAAATCATCGTGGTGGCAAGATGTATTAAATGAGATAGCTTTGAAATCTGTTGGTGGGTTGGGACAATTTTTTCCTTTCTCCGATATAGTCTACGGCTTACTGTACTGTACTGTAAGGCACTGGTCACGGGTTCAAGTCCCGTCCTGGGTGTTCACTTTTTCGATCAAAAATCTTTAGCAAACAATCAATTAAATTTTAGGATCATAATTTAAAAATAAAAAGCTATCATACAGCTTACCTTTGTTAACAAAGACATCGTTAGTCAAGCAGTCCATGACGGCGCTGATCTTGGAGGACTGGCGGGAGAGCTCGAACACCGGGTTGTTGGGCGACAGCACGGAGCGGATGGCCTCGGCCGCCGTCGTGCCCTCCTCGGGCCCCTCCTCCTCATTGTCCGACTCCCTGTTCTTACTCTGACAACAATGGTTATTTATTTAGTATAGCTTTTGCCCGCGGCTTCGTCCGCGTGGATGTCGGTTATCGCGACCAAACATAGCCTATGTCTCGAGGTCTAATCTAATCTACCCCTATACCAAATTTCATCAAAATCATTTCAGCGGTTCAGGTGTGAAAACGTAGCAGATAGACAGACAGAGTTACTTTCGAATTTATAATATTAATATATAATATTATAAGAATAGTTAATATAGCATGAGCTCTGTGATAGATGATTACGAAACCGACGAAGTAACTTTGAATAAGCGTCATTTTATTTTGTATCGCCTGTATTAATTTTATTATAGTTGCCAGTTTGTTTTATTTTAATTTTTTTTCTTTCTTTATATTTATTTGGGTAAATAGGCAGCAACACAATTATAATAATGACTTAAATAAATTAATACTAAAAATGTTAATAATTGTGCCACCAACGTTTTCAACACAAGTACATCATTTACCACAGTTTTTATTAGATACTAAGAAAGAGAGAAAGCGCAACATACAAATGTAGAATGGTAGTGTTAAAATTACAAATGACCATCGTGTTGTGATCTTAACACTACCATTCTATGGTAGTGTTAAGATTAAAATTAAGATTTGAAATTTTTTATAATCTTAGTTCTAAAGATTATTTAGGACACTGGCGAATAGTTGTTGATAATAGAAAGAGATATGCATTTTCAAAAGCAAAAGACACAAAAGGAACCTTTTAATCATCATTCATCGATCAAATTGCCGTCAGTTCGATAGCGGTTTCCTCACCTGCCTCTTAGACCGCTCGTCCTCTAGCGAGAGCTTGTTGAGCTCGGCCAGCAGGTCCTGGCCGGCAGGGTCCTCGTGCACGTCGGCGGCGCTCTCCTCGTCCAGCATGGCGGCGATGAGCCCGCAGTGGCAGCACACCTGCCGCAGCCGCAGTAGGAGCACTAAGATCTCGTGGGACTTCACTGGCTTCGCTCCTGGGGGGGGGGGGGGAATACATATAGAATTTTGTCATGATACCCATGGTCAGATTTTATCATTGCACCGCCCAATGCAATCGCCTCATTGTTAAGAATGGTAATTTTTCTTATTCTTTTTAATTTAAATAAAACTAATTTATTTCTATACTATAATATACTTTTTTTTAATCTATTTTTTTTTAGGTTTTTCGGGGTTTTTATCAATAAAGACATGTCAACCCCATCGTAACTATAATATACTTACTTACTTACTATATTAAACAGTAAACTATTAGGTATACAATATTATCTTAAGTAATAATAAAGAAATAAATTATTTACATTGAAAGAAGAAGTATGTACAAAAAAAAAATTGTATATTATTGTAGCATTGATTTAATTTTCTCTGTACGTATTTTTTTACCCGACTGCTAAGAAGGATTATTAGAAACTTTATTTTAAATTCTTTACCAGCGCACGTGTTTCGTTGTTTTTTAGCTTATTTGTATATTAGTTTTTTAGTATGGGTCTTCGATGACAATACTGATTCTAGTCTGGTGATGGAGTCGGAAGGTGTCTATACGAATTCCTGGGCCCGTAGACAAGTGTCACAGAGTTAATCGCTAAGGAATAGAATAGATCAGGTCGACCAATCACACTCCAGCTTGTGATCCCACCGCGGCGCGCGCATCGTACGCCGGCGACGAGCTTGAATGTGATTGGTCGACCTAGTCTATTCGATTCCTTAGCGATTTACGCTGTGACACTTGTCTGCGGGGGCAGGACTAAACAAGATACCCTTACCTTGCAACGCTATCATCTTCTTATGCATCTTGTCGTACGCACTGTCCTTCTTCACGGAGAACCCATCAGCGTCTGCATTCTTCTCCGCGCGCTGGTGGAGAAACTGTGCGAATAGCGTCTTGGAGAATACGAGCACCTGGGTCAACAAAAAACTCTTATAGGTAAGGATTTAGTCAAAAACGCGAAAACCAACCTCTCTGCCTACCCCAATGGGAAAAAAGCGTGATTTGTATGTATGTATGAACCTTTTGGTAGACGTTCATCTCGGCCTGCGATAATGTGACGTGTTTCTGGTGCGGAGTCCTCTCCGGGAGACAGTCCAGCTGTCCCTTCTGCTGGAGTTGAACCTTGGTCCTACGGAGCAGTAGGCACTGCATGATCGTGCTCAGGCGCTCCTGCCCGCCCAGACTCTTGTTATCAATCCATTTCTTCCACATCTAGGATAAAGTAGTAAGATTTAATCGAATATCTTTGTTCTGTATGTGTGTTGAAAGTGAACTCCTAAACGGCTGGACCGATTTGAATGTTTTTTTTTTCATTTATTTGGGTAAATAGACAGCAACACAAATATGATATTGACTTAAATAAATTATTACTAAACAAGTTATAGGTAATTGTGCCAATTGTGGGAAAGAAAAAAAGCGCATTCATATAAAACAATGTAGAATGGCAGTGTAATTAAAAATTAAAATTTGAAAGTTTCTATGATCTTGTTTTTAAGGCATCGAGCATACGGAGGCGCGGGCAGGGCCGGTCAAATTCACCGCGAACGATAGCGCAAAAGGAATTCTATACTACTAACGCACACGAAGGGCAAAAAGACTTCGACGCGGTGAGGGCAGTCGCGGGCATCGATGGGCAGACGCGGTCATTATTACTTCGCGGTCAAAAAGACTTGCCCGCCCCGCCGTCTGCTTAACGCCTAAAGATACTAGGACGCGTTGTCGTAATGTCTATGCCGTTAAAGTTGCTACTGTACAAATGTTGCTGAATTTTTTTGGGTGGCGCCTTGGATGGTTCAGATTCAAAAATCATCCCGGCAGATGGCGCTGCAATCGGTATCCAACACAACGTCTGTTGAGTCCGCTAGTAATATTAGTAAATATAGATTAAAAATGGGGTTTCAGGTTAGAAGAAAGCTGAATATACTCACGGTGAGATCATCGAAGGGCGAGCAGCGCAGGAACTTGAGCAGCGCGAACAGGTCTAGGTCCTTGTTCTGTACAGGCGTGCCTGTGAGGCACCAGCGGCGCGAGGCCCGCAGGGCACACACCCCGGCACACGTGGCCGACTTGTAGTTACGTACGATGTGCGCCTCGTCCAGGATCACACGCCGCCACGCCACGCGCATTAACACACCATTCTAACCAAAATACGTACACATTATACATGGGTATATAAGACCCGATGGGTAAAACAGACCCGGTGGGTATACTAGACCCGATGGGTATACTAGACCCGATGGGTATATGGGCCCCTAGTGTTGCATACATCCATAGACCACGGTAACCGCTCCCCATCAGGTGGGCCGTGTGCGTGTCTGCCACCTATACTCAACACAAAATAAAAGGCCTGTTTTGACGTTTGTCCTAAAAAATTAAGAACTTCATGGGCACGAACTGTCAAAGTGGGCCTTTTATTTTGTGACAACTATAAGTAGTATAAAAAAACAGACGGAGCCGCAGGTAACAGCTAGTTTATCTATTACAAGCGATGCCAATGCCGACAATTCTACTAATATCACTGATACAATGTAAACAATACAAATATGCAGTGTTTCATCAACTCGATGTATAACAATTAATTCCTACAATTAATACAATCGGTAGCCAAAATACTGCACTAGTAATGATCGATGGGAACTCGACGCTATTAAGCCAAACATTTGGCACGTGAGTGTACGCCAAGAGCCAAAACTAATTGAAAACAGGACGTTTAAACTGTAGTGGGAAAACTATTTCATTACTTTACGTCCGTTATAGAATTGTAAAGTAGTTGTGTCTGTACATTCTATATTAAAAAAAAAAGTTATGTGACTGTGTTATGGACACGGCCATTTGTTGTATAGATGTTTTATTTCACGAAGGCAGTTTGGCTGTCATTGTAGTAAAACATAATAAACTGGACAGTTGGACATTTTGCGAATTGGACATAATGCGACTAAAGGGTAAAATTCTACTAACTGCTACATGAATTTCTTTTGACGTGACACGAACTTTCGCACACACATGTACGCGTATTTACAAGACACAGGTACTACTATTTAATTGTTCACCCGCCTTCATGAGATAAAATATCTATATGTGAATACGTCTCGTAACGGGTAACAGTGCAATGGAGGTAAGACACGACTGTATCTCCTGTCCGAACTGAGCTGTCCGACTGGGGTAGTACCTCCGCCCTACAGCACACCGCGGTCATACTAACTATCGCAATGTATTCCCGGCGGTAAGTAGGGTAGCCAGAGCTCACTGTACCTCTCTCTTCACTTCAACTTCACTTTCGCGATTCAGGATCGTAGTAGTAGTATCGAAGAAGTTCAACGTGTTGTCGCTAGATGGCGCTGATATGTGGTATCACCACACGTTCCTGTGGAAGCAATTTTAAAGATATATTCACGTTAAAAATATGATTTTGTCTGACCTTCTCGTTGTCCCGCTGCAGGATGTTGTATGTGGTGCAGACGAGGTCGTGGTGCGCCAGGCGGTGCGGCTGCGTGGCCCGCGCCGGGCCGTGGTGCAGGCACACGGACAGCGCGTGCGGGCGGCAGTGCTTGCCCACCTCGCCGCCCCACTGCTGCATCAGCGACGCGGGGCACACCACCAGGGTGCCTCCGCGGGCCACCGCTACACAACCACCATATTCAAATGAGACAGTATGGAGAGAAAGCGTTGAAGAAAATTGGATTCTTCAAGAAAGGCATTAGAAGGTTTTTAGAGTCTGATATCCCGGTGTTGCACACTTCCATAGGTGCTTCTGACCGTTTCTCGTACAGTGGACTGAGTGCTTGTGTGCCACCTAAGTGGTATAAAAAACCACTACCAACTGCACACCCGTCCTGCACGTGTGTGTAAAGCAGCCCTATAGTTACTTCCATCAACATAATTTCAAACTTCGTGTCTGTGGTGTAGCGGTAGTGCATTCGACTGCTACGACAGGGCGCGGGTTCGATGCCCGCTCAGTGCAGATATTTGTATGCATGAATATATTTATTTGCATTGGTCTGAATGTTTCTATGTATAATATGTATTTACAAAAAAAGCATATAAATATGCTTATCCGCATTCTAGAACCCATAACACAAGCTATATAGTTAAGCCATAGTTACCTTTGCGTCTAAAGAGAGCCGTATAGGATGTCGTAGAATATATCATTTATTACTTACTAGCGACCCGGGACCCGGCTTCGCCCTGGTGTAAATTCCAGTTTTCCAATAAAATATATAGCCTATGACACTCACAAATGACGTGGCTTTCTATTGGTGAAAGAATTTTTAAAATCAGTTCAGTAGATCCTGAGATTACCCCTTACAATTTGACAAACACACAAACTTTTCCTCTTTATTATTAACTAGCTGTCTCGGCGAACTTCGTACCGCCATATTTTCCACCCGCGTGCAATTCCGTTCCCATTCCTGTTCCCGTTCCCATTCCCATTACTATTCCCATTCCTATTCTCATTCCCATTCCCATTCCTACTACTACCTACTACTACTAAATACTAATCCCGTAACGTAAACATAAACTTCTCTCACATAATAGAAAAAGTTTGTATGAGAAAAAGAAAAGTTACTTTCTGAAATTTTCTGTACAACTGTTTTATTTTTTTTTTTCGTAAGAACCTTCTCCCGATAATAACAAACACAACAAAAAAAGAATTAGTGAAATCGGTAGAGCCGTTGGTGAGTTATGCGCTTACCAACACATTTTGCGATTCATTTTTATATTATAGAAGATTAAGTATAGATTAAATAAAATGTAAACACTCACTTTTGCTGTTAGTCTGATAATCATCGTCATCATCCTCGTCGTCGATCTTGCCCTGCTTGTCGCCCAAGATCAGGGATATCATGGTGATGGTCTTCCCCAGACCCATGTCGTCCGCTACAGGTGAACAAAGAACCTTAATTAAAATGGTCGATACAAGGATAGTAAAAACTAATATAGCATAACGGAGTGGAAGCAAGTCTTGATCCCGTGGGAATGTAGGGATAATTGAGCCTCTATGCCACACAGGGATAATGTAGCATAGTATTGAAACCAGATCAGTAATTTCAGAGTTTATCGACTACAAACAGAACAATACAAATAAAACATTAATGTTTAAATGTGTGTGCATAAATAATCTAGAAGATTTCTCAACTATTTTCAACCAGTGGTGTAATTTTTCTTTTCAGAGGAGATGAATGATGAATGCGGTCGGAGTCATCTTTAATAGCAGATCATTGTGGTCAAATATCACTTATAAGTACTGCATAGACCATTAAAACGATACTTACAAAACTTCATAGAAAACTAGATTAACTTCTCCCTTTTCCTTCAAGTTGAGGGCCACCATTATGTCACTGTCGGTGTATGTAATGGGGAGCCCCTTCCTGAGACTTTACCTTTAGCTTACCAACAGGCGAGGTAAAGTCATATTGAATTCTTCTGGGGGGTATTCTAATTGTGACAAAATCCTGCACTACAAACTTACCTAGTATACCAGCTCGGGGCCTCTGCGTCTCCCGCCAGCGCAGCCAGGACAAGGCATGGAGCTGATGCGGCAGCAGCTTGCTGACCAGACCCTGGGGGGCCGTGTCCTCCTCCGTCTCGGCCGGCCGGGAGCCCAGCGACTCGTACAGGTCCCGGAGACGGTCCAGGATAAGGTTGCGTTCCGCCATGTGGGTGGCCATAGCTGTACAACAATCCATAGTTATATTATAAACTAGCTATTACCCGCTATTTCGTCCACATATGGTATTTAATAAAAAAAAAATTATAAATGTATACCTATACCATGATCGTGTTAATTCCCGTTATAGTGCAGGGCATATAACTTGGCAAGATTTCTGAGTAGTGTGGACCCGACTACTCCAAAACCTTGCCAAGTTAGATGTCGTACATAATATATACTTGTTTCTATGCGACGCATTTTGCAACAAACACACGTGTTATACACACACACACACACGTGTATAGTGCATGGCATAGAACTTAGCTAGATTTTGGAGTAGTGAGGCCCACACTACTAAAAATCATGCCAAGTTAGATGCCGTGCACTATACATATAAAGTTATTGTTCCAGGTTGCAAAGTTTACAATAACTTATTAATTTTATGTAGATATAGATTTTTTAAAAAGCAGCCCAAGTTACTCCTTGTCACATCAGTTATATGCCAGTGAAAGTCCCGTCAAAATCGGTCCAGTCGTTTCAAAGATTAGTCGGAACAAACTGACAGACCGATAAAGCCTGTCTCTCGGTCTATCTGTCTGTTTATAGGCAGTTAAAATTGTAAATATGTTATTTTGGTATACATCGAAATGCACTTAGTAAAAGCGTTGATTTAAATATTACAAACATACGCTCCGATTTTATTCATTTGATACCCGATTGAAGTTGATACCCGCGCTTCGTTTTGAGGTCGTTTTGGGTCATATCTTCGGTTCTACCTAACCAATTACAACCAAACATACAGTTAATTTTTAGTATAAGCAAGACCTTTCAAAATCCGTTCGGTATTTTTTACATCCATTGCGAAAAGTACTGAACGGGTTTTGATGCGGTTTTTTTTATCAGAAAGGTCTTGGTTAGACTTAAAATCTTACGCATATTTGATGACAATCGGCTGATTAGAACCGGCGATATAGTTAAAAAAACGCCAAAAACGACGTCCACGCAGGCGGAGCCGCGGGCAAAAGCTAGTATAGAATAATTATGTATGCCACTCACCCTGTTTGCCAAACATGCGGGGCTGCACGGCATTGCTGGCCTTCTGAATATCGTCCCACGAGAGACCTTCCTTCTCATCAAAGCCGTCTCGCGCTATGTCCGCTGCTGTAGGCTTATCTGTTATAACATGGAACAAAAAAATAGTATGCGTAGATATGATGACTGTCGTGGAATGGACATGTTATGAGAAGAGATGAAAGTAATGTTCATGTTCAGGTTCAGGTTGTAGCTTAAGAAAATTATTGTAAATAGACCAAAAAAAAAAAGAAAGCCTGCTGAGTTTCTTGCCGGAGTCTTCTCAAGTCTGGGCCGCGTTTTGAACCGGGTGCATTTGCTTATCTAGTATTAAATATTTTTAATTTTGAAGTTTTGTAAGTGCCGTATAATGGAACTTGGGACTTTGACTTTTGACTTTGGCTCAAGTTTTAAATGTAGTGCTCGCGTTTGACCCCAATACCACCTGATGGTAAGTGATAATGTGATCGACGATGTAGCACGCTTGCCTAGAAGATAATTATATATTACCAAAGAGTATAACTCACCTGGTTCCACAACCATTTTAGCGACCTTGTCTCCTTGGATTCGAACCTGTTGCTCCAAATGCGAGAGACGTTCTACTAATTTGCTCCCACCGTCTGGTAACGTTTGCACATCCATCTCTGCCAGGAGGTACTGCAATTACACAATAAATGAGTGCTTATATGAGACAGTAGTAGCGTGAGCAACTGTCGTCTTATTCGATTCAAGTCGGCAGCCTCTGTGGCGTAGTACATTCGACTACCACGACAGGGACGCGGATTCGGTTCCTGTTATTTGCATTGGTCTGTGCGTTTCTATGTATATGTTGCAGTCAAAACTCTTAACCAGTCAAAGCTGAGTACTTTTAACTAGCAAAATCAGTCAAAAGTACTTTTAACCGTAAGATGTAATAACAATTTTTTTATATACCACTTAAGGTAGCAGACAAGCACATGGCCCACCTGATGCGAAGCGGTCACGGTAGCCTACGGACGTGTGCGACACCACGGGTTGCATACTCGCACTGCCTACCCTGGAGGGGGCAGATGGTTAAGGGGATTTGTGCGGGGTATTAGGGATTTGGGGCTGGTTGGGAGAGAAAATAAGTATATTTATCCACATTCTGGTACCCATAACACAAGTTAGTTAAACTATGCTTACTTTTATGGTGTAACCACACTTCGCTATTCGCTATTCGCGGAAATTCTTATAGATGACTAAACTCTCCACAATTCGTCATAGAAAAGTGACTGAAGCCAATATACGTGCGAATAAAGCAAATATACACGAATAAGCCCTCCCTACTTCGATTTATACACGTGAATAAAGTGAATAACGAATTGCGAACTGTGGTTCCACCATTAGAAAAATAGCAAGAGAACAAACTTACATTAATACTTTTGAGGTCTTCCTGCAGCGCATTAAGCTTCAATAACTCTGTGTCCCGTATATGTTTCTTCACGAAAATCACCTCCTGGTTGGGGTAGCTCGGGGGGGCGAGATATTGCTTCATATTCTGTGATATAGGCCGTGTAGCCTCATCCTTCTTAGACTTGGGGGACTTCTTAGCACTGGGTGATTTCTTGACGGTGATAGACGATTTCTTCGGTTTCGGAGAAGTCTCTTTAACCTGTCAAATTATTGTCTTTTTTAAGACCACTGAGGTGGCAGATAAGCGCACGGAACACCTGATGAGAAGCGGTTACCGTGGCCTATGGACGTTAGGAGAAGTCTCTTTAACCTGTCAAATTAATGTCTTTTTTAAGATCACTGAGGTGGTAGATAAGCGCTGGTCCACCTGATGGGAAGCGGTCACCGTGGCCTATGGATGTGTGCAACATCAGGAGCGTCATACTCGCGCTGCCGAACCTGAAGAGAGAGGGGGGGAGGGACTCTGGCTAACCTACGTCAGAAGTTAACATAAATATCTTACTATTTAAACTTACTTTTATAATATAGGTTATGTTAAATTTACGATTCTGACCACAAAAATATTTCTTTTTGGAATGCTTGCCCGTTTGTGCGCAATGGATGCAATAAGATTTATTTCTATTCTATTTTAAATTACAAAGAATTTTGAACATTAGCTTTTTCAAAAGATAATTTTACTTACGATCGACGGACTTCTAGGCATGGTGATAAATTACACAATTTCCTTCATTAGTTAGATCAAATTATATAAATATTCACAAATAAATTGTCACTTAATAACATAACATAATATATTAATTAAACATTTAAACAAAATTAATACTAAAAGCACGACTTGAAGACATACGATTACGATTCCGTTATATCAAAACTTTTTGTTCAACTACCCACATAATAATCAAGTTTCTTATTTCAAAATAACGGGTTGCGTATTTTTTTATACCTACCGACTAAATTCTAATTTATACAGCATGAATGTATAAACCTATGGATGGAATGCGTTGAACATATAACAAAAAAAACAAATGTTTAAAAATTTTGTCTGTCTGTCTGTTTTTCTTTTAAATCTTTGGAATGGCTGAGCCGATTTGGACGGGACTTTCCTTGGACGGAACTTTATAACGCGTACATATAGGCTATACATAGGCTACTTTAATTTTAGAAAAAGACATAAGACCTTTAGGGTTGCACATATTTTTTTTTAAATCTAAATCCTTAAAAACCTAAACACGCGGGCACAACTAGTAGTAATAAAAAAAAATCACTTACATCATCATCATCATCACTGCTGAGAGCAATAATCTCCGGCTTACTGTCAATAATAGTGACGTCATCATCGTATCTGATCAAATACTCCTGCGACTTATTTTGTGCCTTCTCGCTTAGAACACTAGAGCGATTTTTGTTTGAATCACTTATTATTAAACATTCATCCTGAATATTCTCTTTTCCTTCATCAATTTTCGCAGATTGACATCTTATTTGATCACTGTTTGTGATATCATGTAGGGGGCTTGAGAAGGGTGAGCAGGTTAATCTGCTGGAGTCCTGATGTTGGTCTTGATGTACTGACTTGTTGGGTGTTTGGGGTGGTAGACCTTCTGGTAGCTCGGAGAGACTGGACGAGGAGCCTCGTGAGACCGGTCGACTCTAAAACGTTGATGAAGTATTTATAATAGTGTTTAGAAATTCATTTGTGCCGAGGATAAATAAATGTTACTAATATTATAGATGTGAAAGTGTGTGAGGATGGTTGGAATATTTGTTACTTTCTCATGCAAAACTGGTTGAATGGATCTGGATGGATAGATTATAGTCTGGAATAGGTTCCTCACTTTAAAATTCATAATAAACAAAATAAAAAAAATCGGAGTTAAAAAAGAAAAAATACAGAATATTAAATTAATTTGATTATGATTTTTGAGTTATAATTTGATTTATATTTTTTTCTTATTTAATGTTGGCATTTGAATTTGTGACATAGATATATATATAATGTTATTAATGCTGTTATTGTTATTGTTTGCTATATATACTATGATTCAAATCTTACGAGCCGTTTGAGCATGTACCTACCTACTGTAATTTACTGTTGCATGTATATATTTGCACGCCATCATAATATGGCAGAATATGAATGAACTGTATTATAATGCTATAACATCTTTGCCTACCATATTCTAGCGAATAAAGAATTTGATTTGATTTGATTTTTTTTCATCTAAGTTGTGTAAAAAAGAAATACACAACTATAAATTACTAGTAGTTGTCCACAACTCTGTTCATGTGAAATTTTGTTCCCTGGAACCTACAGGAATCTGTTCCTGGGGTAAAAAATAGCCTGATGTTATTCCATGCTATAATCTATCTCTGTGCCAAATTTTAGCCAGCTCCATTCAGCTGTTTTTGCGTGAAAGAGTAACAAACATCAAGGCATTCATATATTCTCACAAACTTTTACATTTATAATATTAGTAGGAAGTAGAATATACTTACTTCATCAGATTGTATAAAATCTGAGTCATCACTGTTACTGTCGTCACCCTTAGGTACCACACCCATGATACTCATACGCGTTGCCCGAGACATCACCATCTGATCCTCATCCGGTCCGTCTTCTTCAGATGTACCACCGATAACTTCCTCGTGATCATACACTTTGCTACTATCTACAGAACTATACATGTTCGGTTGAACATTACTTGTTCTATTCAATACGCTTTTGTCAACTTCATACTCAATTGTACTTCCCGATTTGTTTTTATCACTTATCTCCTCACTGTCTACTTTTTCATCACTGTCTACTGCTTTTTCATCACTGTCTACCGCTTTTTCATCGCTGTCTATTGCGTTTTCATCACTACTGATTTTCGTAGCTTGATCACTGTCGTCTACACTATCACTGTCAAGTATAATATTGTTTTTAGCACTCGCTGTTTTCAAAGGTGTATCTTTCACGCATTGTACCTTTTTATGGTTGTTTTGTTCTATAATAATAGAGTTCTCTGTATCGGAGTCTAAACGCATAATACGTTTTCTTGTTTTACGTCCTATTGCAGATTCGTTGGCATCAGGAGATTTCTTTTTAAACGGTGGCCTTCTCTTAGGTATCATTTCTGGTGAGCATTGATCTGTTGAAGTGAATGGTGTCAGAGAATAATACTAAACTAAAAACAAATAATACTTGAGACTATACTGCATCAGAGGACCTTTATTTTTCATGCACCCTTCGGGACCCTTGACTTTGAGATGAGAGGCTTGGAACCGGGACCAACACAGATTATGATTACTATTTTTGCCTGTGGTGCTACTGCTACTGCCGGGTGGGTGTTTAGCCCTACCAACACGTAGATGATGATTGAATGAGTAAATAAATCTGATTCTTACCATCTTCATCTGACGAAATTAAAGTTAATTTACTTGAAGACTCTGACTGCCTTCGAGTGCGTCCTTTTTTGCCGATATCTGTAAGGTTTAAAAATTATGAGAGGAGTTGCATTTCCTAATAGTCTATATACTATTATAAAATTGTAAGGTAGCTGTGTATGTGCGTTGGAGATAAAAAAAAAACAATTCAAGAAAACAGAAGCGTTTATTTGACATTGATTTTTTTACCAAGTTATAGGGAGATTTATATTATACTCAAGCCTTTATAGCTATAAAGAGGTAGACAGGTGATTTAGTAGACTGTTCTGTTAGCACCCTCTGTTCTGAATCCAGACTAGACAAGGAGGAAAATGGAGTTAATATCCAGAGTTTGAGTTGTTGTCACCTCATGTACAATGGTATGGGTTGTGCATTTTTATTTATATACCTAGCTATTAAGAGTGGTTGTCACACATAGCTGTTTATTGTTCCAAATAAATAAAATAAAATAAAAACATGTATGAAACTTCTATGTATATTTAAAGGCAGCTGGAGTTTCCATCATTGATTACAGACCCCAGGCAATAGCGTTGTATTGAAGACTTACCATCATCACTGCTAGATATAGCATGTTTGTCAGTATCACTGCTCCTTCGGACTGGCTTTGATACTTTTTGCGAACGTTTCTTCTCATTGTCACTTTCATCTAAAATAAACACAATAAATAAAAATGACTGATTGGTCAACACATCTTAATTAATTCAGATGTAAGGCCATAACATCATTATATTTTTAAACAGCTATGATTTGACTACCTGGCTGGGGATGGACGGCCTAAAAAGCTAATTGGAATAGACTGAAAGGTGGAAGATCGGGTGCCATAGCGCACATCGGTGGATTTGTGGATGTCCAGCAGTGATCTATGCTAGCTGTATAATTTAAAAATGATTGTCACTATTACCGTCTGTATATTCTTCTGATTCAGCCACATAAACCGTATGGTTTTTCTTTTTTGCACTGTATGATTCTTCAGCTAAACTATCGTCAATAATTTCTGAATCCGAACCACTATCGGCTGTGGTAGCATCGCGATATTCGAAAAATGAGTTCTCCATCATGTATTTTTACACTTTTTATTACAACATATAGTTTGTAAATAATATTCTAGGCTAAAGTCGTACAATAAATGTATTTGTTTCAAAATCAAAACAATTTTTAAAAGTAAAATTGTCGTTTGAACGACGTTTTGTATTTGCTATTGATATAGTGAAATCATTACAAATTAATAATATGATTGAAGCTCATAAAAGGTACTTACTTTTAATACTATTAATAGAGAACGAAAATAACAATAAAATATTTACTTTATATGATTTTCGTAATATATATAAATAAGTTTCTCTTCATCAATAATTTTATTGAATGTAACTTATTTATTTTATCTAAACGCAATTCAAACGTCAAAATAGCATTATCTTTCCAGTTTCACAACATCTTATTTTGTGCATGATATAATTTCGTCTCTTTTTTTTGTGTGGTGAAGACAGGTGAAGCAGACCTCTCTATGATGCTAAACTCCTATTTCTTGGTCCGCGTATCACTTGTTTTGTATTTGGTATTTGGTTCGATGGACGTATAGTCTTTTTCGAAGTTTTTGCATAAAATAGATTCATATGCTGTAAAACGGATTCAATACATATTTTTCTATACGTTTAAAATCGTAGGTCACATTAATCCACAATGACGGAAGTACAGTTACAAGAGTTTAAGCTGGACCCCGATTCTGAACTGAGGTTTGAAGTTGAATCGAAGAATGAAAAAGTAGTTTTAGAGGTAATATTGTTACGAAATATCATTAATTTTAGTGTGATTAACATGAAAATGATATACGTTTGCTATAATTAATGTATCTTGGATGTGTTTCGATCCATATGTTTAAGGTTAGTTTTTTGTTTTGTTATTAGGTCAAGAGTGGTTACGCAGAGTTATTTGGCACTGAACTAGTAAAAGGCAAACCCTATGAGTTCCATACGGGTGCCAAAGTCGCTGTGTTCACATGGCATGGATGTACTGTGGAGCTCAGAGGGAAGACTGAAGTTAGCTATGTGGCACAAGAAACACCTATGGTGAGTGTTTGAAAAGATCTCTTACATTTAAACTACTTAAAGTCCATCGTCGACCACATCGTCACTTACCATCAGGTGAGATAGTGGTCAAACACAGGCCTATTACTTAACTATAAAAAAAACATAAATTTGTTAGTCAGATTGCTACTAATTGTGTAACAGTTAATTTTTATCATTCAAATCTATTTTAAGAGTTGATAGTCACACAAAAAAGAAGTATATAAGTATGTTTATCTGCATTCTAGAACCTTTAACACTAGCTAGGTACACTATGCTTGCTTTGGGTCTAGATAGAATATTTATTATTTATCATTATTATGTGTGACAATCATTAAATAACTTTATTTTTAGGTGGTATACCTCAACGTCCATGCAGCATTAGAACAGCAAAGAGTGGCAGCAGAGCAGGAGTCAACACGAGGGCCAGTCACTATGATCGTAGGCCCGGGCGATGTTGGAAAATCCACTCTTACAAGGATACTATTAAACTATGCAGTCCGAATGGGTCGTAGGCCCATATACGTAGATCTTGATGTGGGACAAGGCCATATCAGTGTTCCTGGTACTGTTGGTGAGTGAAAACCATTACAGAGATTAACGGGATAAACAGACAGACAGTCAAAAAAAAAACAAATGTTGTTTTGGTATAATGTGTATTATGTATATGACATTCTGCTAATATGCACAAATCACTTCAGCAATATGTTCATTATGGGTACAGCTAAGAAGTGGTATTTTCTGCCTGAGTCTGTTTCCGAAAACTATAACCTGGGAATATTCAAGTCATGAGTGAATAGAATCCTTCTAGGCAAGCGTGATTCATTGTAGACCACATCGTCACTTACCAACAGGTGAGATAGTGGTCAAACGTGAGCCTATCTTGAATAAAAAAAAAGTGGTGATTTTGATATTGAAAACAAACAATCCAATTTTATTTATCTGTATAGACTAGTTGATGCTTATTCCACCCATATGACTCCAAACTCCACATTGAATAGAAGCATGTTTTAAAAAAGTTTTTTTTTATATTATTTCTAGGGGCATTACTGGTAGAGCGGCCAGCATCCATAGAGGAGGGCTTCAGTCAGCAAGCGCCATTAGTGTACCACTTCGGGCACAGTTCACCGGGAGAGAACCTGCAGCTGTATAACACGATTGTGTCCAGGCTGGCCGAAGTAATTGCAGAGAGGTGTGAGAATAATAAGAAAGGTAAAGATTTTTTTATATGTGTATAGTGTACGGTATCTAACTTGGCAAGATTTGGAAGTAGTGTGGGCCCCACTACCCCAAAGACTTGCCAAGTTAGGTGCCATGCACTATACTTGTTTGTGGCAAAACGCGTCGCATAGAAACAAGTATAGTGTACGGCTTTTAACTTAGCAAGGTTTTGGAGTAGTAGTACTCCAAAATCTTGCCAATTTAGATGCCGTGAACTATAACAAATGTGGGTACCTCCGAGTGTGTATATAACTGAGGCTACTATCACAAGACACCTGTATTCACTATATTTTATAAAATGTTAAGGTATCTGTATTCTAGAACCCATAATACAGCAGTTAAACTATATTCACTTTAGTTCTAGATAGATTTAATTTGAATGTCTTAGAATATGTATTTTTTTATATTGCGGAAGCAAATGCTCGGCGCGTGGTATAAGAAGGTCCTATGTCTTCTACATTATCACCCCCAATCCACCCCCCCCTCCCCATTTTCCTACCAATCCCCCAATCTCCCCTCCAGGGTCGGCAGCGCGAGTGTAACGCCTCTGGTATTACACACGTCCATAGGCCACGGCGATAGCTTCCCATCAGGTGGATAGTATGCTTGTCTGCTGCTAAAGTGCTATAAAAAAATGAAGCATGAGCGGGATTAAAGATTTGGATCTATTGTTTCAGCGTCAACGTCCGGCGTTATAATCAACACATGTGGTTGGATTAAAGGCGATGGATACAAAGTCCTCAGCCATGCAGCACAAGCCTTTGAGGTGAGAATAATGTCGTTTTAACTATTAAATGATGCAGGCCTCCGTGGCGTAGCGGCAGTGTATTCAATTGCTACGACGGGGGGCTCGGTTTCGATGTCCGCTTAGTGCAAATATTTGTATGCATGAATATGTTTATTTACATTCTTCTGGGTGTTTCTATGTATAATATGTATGTATTTACAAATCGGTCTGGGTGTTTACAAAAAAAGTAGGTATATCTTAATATACAGGGTGAATTTTTCAAAAGGGATTGGATGGCCAAATCCGAAACTATAAGGAATAGCGAAAAATGGTCAAAGGAGTCACGAGCCCGATTTTGATGAAACTTAAAACCTCATCATTAGATTTTTGAAAAACCAAAAAACCTAGCTGAGAATCGAACCCGTTGATTTTGAAAAAAAAAAACACACCCTTTATTATTACACGATACGATAGTGTCACTGTTAAGGATCAAATTCTGCGAAGTACTGATATACGGCAAATTTAAGGAAAATTTGGAATTTAATAAAATTCATATTTCATGTACCTATTTGTTTCGTTCGAAATCCCAGAAAAGATCGTAACTATTCCGTGTTTTAAATTATACTCAGAATGATTATAATGATTGATGTTTTTTTCAAAACAAGATGGAGCTCCAGCCCATAATAGCCGTAAAAGAGATTTTGATTCAGCAGTTTGATGACAATTTTATTGCAAGGCATGGTCCTGTGCCTTGGCCAGCGAGATCCCTGGATCCTACTCCCTTACATTACTTTCTCTTTCTCTCTCCTTACTTCTTATTTATATCAAAAACGAAATTTACAAAAACACATAATTATGATACAGAGATACAGTTAATGACTTGAAACGTTCTTTGGAGGATATTCTAAACGGAATCAATAACATTGTAATATTGAAAGCAGTACGATCCTTGAGGTCTCAAATACAGCTATGTATTGAAAACAATGGTCTACATTTTGAACAATGAATCAGTTAATGTAAGAAAAATAAAACGTATTTTGTTAAAGATGAGCTCTTTCCTTTAGTTTGCGGTATGACATTACTTCCCAGAAAAAGATCCTTGATAGTAACACTATCGTATGGTGTAATAATATAGGGTGTGTTTTTTTTTTCAAAATCAACAGGTTCGATTCCTAGCTAGGATTATTCGTTTTTCAAAAATCTAATGATGAGGTTTTAAGTTTCATCAAAATCGGGCTCGTGACTCCTTTGAACATTTTTCGCTATTCCTTATAGTTTCGGATTTGGCCATCCAAGCCCTTTTGAAAAATTCACCCTGTATATAAATCTCGTGTCGCAATGTTTGTCCTCAATGGACTTCTAAACCACTTAACCGATTATAATAAAATTCGCACACCATGTGCAGTTCGATCCAACTTGAGAGATAGGATAGTTTTTGAAACGGATTTCGACATCCACGCGGGCGGAGCCGCGGGCAACAGCTAGTTTTTTATAAGCATTTTAGAACCCTTGACACAAGCTAGTTAAACTATGCTTACTTAGGATCAAGAGAGTGCTGTGTAGAATTTTGGGGTACTGTTCCCATAATCGAGAGGGCCATCTAAAAGCTATAGATGGCCCAGGGTCAGTTGGCAGCACGAGTGTGACACCCCTAGTGTTGCACACGACCATAGACCTCGGGTGTCCGCTTCGCATTAGGTGGGCCAAGTGCTTGTCTGCCATTTATATATCGGTCACGTAAATATGACTTCACCTCGCCCGATGGTAAGCTAAAGGTAAAGTCACGAAAAAAGAAGATATAACAGTAAGAAGGGTACAAATTTTTTTTTTCTATTTTGTCGTCAAATAAATAGTTTGTTCACAACAGGTGGACGTGATACTGGTGTTGGACAACGAGAGGCTTTACAACGAGCTGAAGAGAGACATGCCCAAGTTCGTCAAAGTGGTGTACCTGCCCAAAAGTGGCGGAGTGAGTATTTTTTGTTCAACTGTCCATGGTTGACAAAAATATCCAATATTCATCAGCTACCACGCTCTATACCCCTCCTCCCCACGGACTTTATGGGAGCGACTTTTGTCTTATCCCTCAACCGCAAGAGACCATAGGCTCGTTGGTCAGTAGTTGGCTCACAGTTTACCATCAGGGAAGGGGAAGTCAAAGTTTCAATATAAAAAAGTCATTTTTAGTACAATATTTTTTATTGACTACACAAGCGGTTTAGGATTTTATGAACATCAAACTTATATTCTGTGTTGGATCTTTAAGGTGGTAGAGAGATCGTCGGCACAGCGCGGCGAGGCGAGAGACGCGCGCATCCGTGAGTACTTCTACGGGAAGCGAACCCCCTACTACCCGCATTCCTTCGATGTGAAGTTCTCTGATCTTAAGATATACAAGGTAAACAATCAAACTCCTTCCAACCATTTAATTACGTTTGACAGCTCAATTTTCTGTTGAATAGTTATGTATGTCCATTTATGTGTAACTTGATTAACAATTTTTATACAAAAATAAAACTGACTTACATCATTTTTCAAGTTGGTTAAGTATACTAAAAACTTCTCCAGAATGTTAAAAATACTTTTCTGAAAATCGCATTAAAATCAGTCAGACGTGAGATAATCAGACATAGGTAGGTAAAACAGTGAACCTCCTTTTGAAGTTGGTTAAAATGAGATCTTTCCTTAAGTTTGCCGTATGTATGTCATTCATTACTTACCATAATTAGTTATTTTTTTATCAGTGGCACTGACTATCGAACAGTGTAATAGTGTAGGGTTTTTTTTTACATTAACGGGTTCGGTTTCTGGCTAGGAGCATTGATTTTTGAAAAAGCCAATTATGCTGTTTCAACTTTCATTAAAATCTGAACTACTTTGAATTTTTTCATTTTGTGGAGCATTGAATTTTTTTAAATATTGTAGTTATTTTACGAAGAGAAAATACAATAATAAAATTAATGGACAAAGTTCCAAGCTCTATAACTTGATATACAATTTCGAGTTTGCAAAATAAGCAGTCGTGGCCGAGCGGTTAAGGCGTCTGACTAGAAATCAGATTCCCTCTGGGAGCGTAGGTTCGAATCCTACCGACTGCGGAATTGGCTTTTTGCCATTTTTACTCTTTCTTTTTAAGATTTTATTACTTACCTTAAAAAAGTCTATTCAATGTAGGCATAATATTTTTTTCTAGATTTAATCGATAATGCGTTTTTTTTCTTTCATTTCTATTGTAAGGGTAAATAACTCAACGGCATTATTTCTGACAGCTTTAAACATTTTTTTTAAAATTTCTGTGGTTAATTTTTTGAGGATTTTCAAGTCGAATGCCAAACTACACATCGGATATTCCAATCTTGTTGTAAAGTGGTAAATGATGAAACACTTGTTTAAAATCCTAAAACACTCAATATAAGATTTTAGATTGACATGGTCACATAAATTGTTATTATAATGATGGAATATCTACCATGTTTATTTTAGAACCACTTCCTTTTTTTTTATCGTGCCGATATCCCCATGGATACCACCCCCATCGGCCATCGGGGGTGGTTATGTCGGGATCGAACCGGCTAAAACCGCACGCCGTCTCGGGTCTTAATCACCGGGGTGTAAGGTTACCCAATGGGCATATCCCTCGCACCCCAGTTGACCCCGGGCCATCTACGGTTTTAAGATGGCCTCTCGACCCCCCGAAATGGGGGCGAGCTGCGCGACACTTCGCCGACGGTGGGGTGTAGGGTAACAGGCGGCCGTCCTGTCACCCAACCGTCGGCGTGCAGACAATCAACTCGGCCCCCGCTCTCCATTGTGCTATCTGCTAGTCAGAGGGACACGTGGAGAGCCTCGGAGCAGCCCTCTAGAGGGCCACTCCCACCCCGGCTGGATTGGCCGCAGGCAGCAGCGTCTCCCGTGGCGAGTGGGAGGCGCTGCTCGCCTCCGTTGCCCAGGTGCACCACGTGGAGGTTCCGGCCCGCACCCAACTAGAAGCATGTATGTATGTGTATGTGTGTGTGGGGGTGTGTGCAGGTGGGCGCGGCGTCCCTGCCGTCGTCGTGCATGCCGCTGGGCATGTCGGCGGAGGCGGGGCTGACGAAGCTGGTGGGCGTGGGCGGCGCGGCGGGGCTGGCGCACCGCCTGCTCGCCGTGTCCTTCGCCGCCGCCCCTGACGACGATGTGCTACACTCCAACCTGGCCGGCTTCGTTTGCGTGTGAGTACCCCAACACCTTTCTTGTCACATTTAGAAAGACTTTATATCCCTTTCTAACAACGCGAAGTGTACGTGCATGCCAAATGTATTGTCTAGTTTTGTGGACCGAATAAAAAAAAAGTACCTTACTGTGGCTTCTACTGCTACGACAGGGGACGCGGGTTCGATTCCCGCTCAGTGCAAATAGTTATGTGCATGAATATTTATATTTCCATTGGTCTGGGTGTTTAATAATAATAATCTTTAATAGGTACTTAAAAAGGAGTAAAAAATAATAAGGTGAAAATTCGAAGCAAGGTATCGAAGCAAGTTTAGTCAACTGTCAGAATATGTAATGGGGCCCCCCTTCCTTAGACTTCACCTTTAGCTTACCATCAGGCGAGGTGAAGTCAAAAAGGGAAAAAATCTGCATTCTAGAACCCTACCATAACCCTAACATAAGCTAGTTCAGCTATACTTACTTTGGGTCTAAAGAACGATGTGTAAATGTCGTAAAATATTACTCAAATTAATCAAAATAATTCCGTATCCCACAGGACCGCGGTGGACACAGAACGTCAGACGCTGACGATCTTATCCCCACAGCCCCGGCCTCTCCCCAACACAATACTGCTACTGTCGGAGCTGCAATACATGGACAACCACTAGTGGTGAAACTACCCGCTTTGCACGTCCGACCCCCGCTATATAACCCCTACGGTATAGCAGTGGACTGAAATTCACGTATCGTTAACATGTATGTCATAAAACCAACGGACGGAACGCATTGAAGAATACAACTGACGATAGAGACAGCCAGCTTGTTTATTATTCGTATATTATATGATTCGTATTTTGAATCAAACAAACTTTGACTTAAGAAAAACTTCAGATAATCTCTCTCTCTCGCTCTATCTAACTATGCAAACCTTGCGAAACAACGCATACAAGTGACACGCGTGCCACGCCCACTTACCACTTCTACTTACTTCTCTTTTCTGTGGCAGTGACAACATGAATAAAATCCAAGACGCAACTCAGACATGGTTAGCCACCGCTGTTATTGTGAATCTCGTCTTTGGCGCATTCAGTCCGTTGATTTTATACATCCATGATCTTTAACTACAGTACTGATAGACATAAATTTTTTTCGTTTTCGTCAACTTAGGTAGGGATTAGGCAGTCAATGTGTATATTTAAAAAAGTATTATTAATAGAAATAACTAAATTACCGTTAACCTCTCCTGCTTAATGTCCAAGATTCGAACTTGAGACCTATCGATAGTCAAGCCGACTCCTTAACCACTGATCCTGTCAATATATTACATAGTATAATATTATTGATGTGCAAACGCGATACTTTCCTATATTATGTATTGACACTGGATCACGATATTGGATCGCTATATTTATCGACTGTCTATTCCGTATTATAAAATACGAATTGGTGATATTAGATAGGTTATTGAGGAGTTTATAATCATTTTTCTATTTTAACCACTATCCCACCTCTTGATAAGTAATGATAAAATGTTAATCGTGTGATAAAATTTGTAAAATTTTCATTCAAACTGCTAATCGATAAGGGCCGGTGCCCACTGGCGGCACGGCACGGCATGACAAAGGATTTTATTACCAATCAAGTTATTTTGAATCTTATTTCAGTGACTTTAGAATTCATTTTACTTTATTTCGTCACCACAGGCATGACGCGACGTGCCACATTCCGTTTAATCATTCAAAAAGTCACTCAATAATGATTTTTACTATACTTGAAGTACTATTAATACTAAATCCTAGTCAACACTAGGGCGATAAGCAGTCAGACCGCGGGGCGGTCAAAATGACCGCGACGAACTCTTATTTATACAATCATAAGGTTGCATCTGTCCGCGCAATAGCTAATGTAGTTTGTCAGACATACGCGGGCTAAATGCGATCTAATGTTGTAATAATAAGAGTGCGTCGCGGTCATTTTGACCGCCCCGTACCTCCGTCTGTTTATCGCCTAACGACACAATCACACATGACTTCGAATCTACGAAGAGCATAACTGATGCTTTGCCGCGGCGCTCCCTGCTATGCCATGCCGTGCCGGCTGTGGGCGCCGGCCCTAAGGGGAAAGACGAGCTATCTAAAATAGCGTAGAGACGTGTACAGGCCGGGGGTCGAACCTCCAGTATCGTGTAATACGATCCACGGGATCTCAAACTGTAAATAATATTTAACGTAGTTTATAACTAAAATAAAGAATTTTGTACAAAATAATGAGAAGTTTTATTTGTTTTTGCGAGTGTGTACATGTAGCCACTTGATAATGGATAATAAATTGATTTATTCGTATATTGTAGTTTTATTTATTTAACATTTTTGCACATACAAAAATGGATAATGGAGAGTAGTACAATGTAGCTACTGCTTATTTTATACCTACCAGAAAACCGGCGAGAGGAAATAGTGAAGAAGAAATGATTTGTTTTTTAATAGCTTTCATTATTTTATAGTCTGCAACACCTAGGTAGGTACCTTTTTAGTCAAGAGTTTGCATCTTATCCACAGATTAATAGTTATGTACGATCTTATCTGTAGGAGAAATAAAGAAAACGAATTTATTAACCAGATTTATTTACAAAAATTGAGGTAGCTATATTTACATTTATAGGAAGACTCAAAACAATTTTTTTTAAAAATTTTAATGTTATTACGCCATGCAATTTACTTAGCGAACAACAGTACGATAAAAGCCAAGTATTCAAGCGTTCATCGGTTATTCTGTTAGTATTATGCGTACTAGAGAACACATAGTCGGAATTGGAAATGCATTTATGCCCTGTCATTTTGGACGTTTATTATTTATGCCTAAAATGCCAGGGCATAAACTATATATAGATGGATTTACGTCCGGCGTAAATCGGGTGGATTGAATCCTTTCTGACCCATGGAACACCAAAGTGGTTCACCTAGGTGTTCCACGGTTAACTTTCTGTACCCTTGTTTCACCTAGGTGTTCCACGGTTAACTTTCTGTACCCTTGGTTCACCTAGGTGTTCCACGGTTAACTTGATGTACCCTTGGTTCACCTAGGTGTTCTACGATTCATAACTGGGCCTCTGGTTCACCTACCTAAGTGTGTACCCTGTACTTCTGAATATTATTATATTGGATTATTTCTAAGTAGCCCTGTACAATATATTTTTATATTTATGTGTAACAACTACCATCCTAAATACCTATCCTACCAAATAATTAAACCGTGCATTAAACAAAAATACGGTGACTTTACTAAGATTATTAAATTTTTTAGAAAAAACAGTTTCAGTCGTACATGCTGATAAAATGCCATGTAAGAAAAGAAAAATATTAACCGAAAACGATAACTATATATTGAATATACAAATGCAATTAGTTAATAAGGAAATTACCATAGAAACTGCATTAGAAAAGCTACGTAATTAATTAAGTTAAATTGATATGTTAATAAAGTGTTTCTTATTTTTTCTTTCTTGTTTTAGAAAGTAGATAACATTATTTCCAGAGATTTTATTGGACCCAGATTTACGTTGACGTGAACACCAGTCCTTTTGCACCTTTCTGACCCATAGAACATCAAAAGGTTGTCCACGCACTTCCCAGTTAGGTGAACCATGGGTACATTATTTTATATAATCATTCTTAGTTCACCAATCAGGTGAACTACAGGTACTTATTTTATATAAATACCCATGGTTCACTTATAAGGGTGAACCAAGGGTACAGAAAGTTAACCATGGAACACCTAGGTGAACCACTTTGGTGTTCTATGGGTCAGAAAGGGATTGAATAAATGCCTAGTGACATAAACTCATCTTTCTCTAGTCGTGATACCTTACTTTAATAGCATAATGAATGGAAAAAAAAGAAAATGTTTTTTTTTAGCTCCGTTTTGTATTATGATTATAACATTAGATTTTATGACTAGGGTAAAGTGGTACCGATTCCAAAATTATATAAATAAGCTTTTTTTTTTAAAAAAAAATAGTAAACAAAATTACTACTCGTAGTATACCCCCAACTCCTCGTGCCCCAACAGCTCACGAGATCAGGGAGGCTACTATCAACTCTTAAAGCAATATTATTTTAATATTACTTAACGTAGTATGAATCGGACTCGGCCCATCGTCGTCCGTTATTATATTAGTATTCTGTTTCATGTAAATCTAACAAATTAGCTGCAATAAATATATACACCAATAGAACATAAAAGTAAGAGATACTATTTGACCACATAACATTAGTATCCGTCGACGCCGATGGTCCGATTCAAACTATGAAAGTCACTAAGTAATATTGAAATAATATTGCCAGAGTTTGTGGTAGGGCCCCAGGCCGTGGTCAGAGCAAAACATTGTGATTCCATACATAATAAGCAACGTGATGACAGTCAAATGGGTATTATAGTGCACGGCATCTAACTTGACAAGATTTTGGAGTATTGTGGGCCCCACTACTTTAAAACCTTGCCAAGTTAGATGCCGTGCACTATACTTGTTTCTATGCGACGCATTTTGCCATAAACAAGTATAGTGTACATCATCTAACTTGGTAAGGTTTTGGAGTAGTGGGGCCAACACTACTTCAAAATCTTGCCAAGTTACATGCCGTGCACTATAGTTTTTTTCCTATATGCACTATAATTTTCATAACTGTAGCCAGAGTAGCTATTTCCTTGAGGGAACTTTTTGTTATAACAAAAATAAGCTAAAATATACAGGCATAGAAGCTTTTACGACAATCACAATACAATTGAAATGACCTTATAACACATATGCAATATCTTTCATCTTTCAAGAAAAATAAAATATTGTAGGATGCATTCCACAGACACTAGCCACACGACAATTGGCAATTGGTACCTCAATTTATTAGATTTCAGTTTATTATGGCGTATGTTATGTAGGACCATACTTTTTTGCATGTCAACTTTATGGTAACATGTGTTTGAACTAGATTATACTAATGTTACCATCAGCTTGTAACGCATTACATGCGAATTAAATAAATGCATTGAATTGAATAGATAGTTCTTCAGTCCTATTATTACATCCAATAAAAGGAAGGCAAAACTTAAAAAAAAATACAAAAAATATTAATAAAAATGCAATAGCGACGTAAAACGTTATCAAAATATGGAATCGCCAATTTATTTATTGAAGACGTTTGCGCATCTCTAACTTAATATAAGATATGGAGATACCGTCATGTCCTACCTCCATAAACTCAACATCGGGTTCAATGTAAATAATTACACCAAATAAATCGCGATGGAATCCGTTAAAAATAGTTTTAATTCAATGTGTCATATTTGAATGAACTGACGACAATACAAATATATTAGGCATTATATAAATAAGTCATCTACTATTATAGTAGTTGGCGGGATATTATCATGTTCACGCCATATCGCTAGTGCCACGATCACGGATGGGTCACGTCCATGAACATGGCACTTGCAACAGGTCCGAAATATCGGATACTCAACATAACAAACAAACATGGTAAATATCCCGTCAAATATTATAATAGTAGATGACTTATTATAGATGTTTCACAAATGTAAGGACCTAGGGCCCGATAATTGTACACTACTTAGAAAAATAGCTAGGTAGTGTAGATTTCATTTTTCACTATTCAATTCTTATAATATTTCCTCTTATTATGTGGCGGAATCGAGCTAAATAAACACTTTCTTCCAACACAACAAACATGGACTAAAACTATAAAAATGTACTTATATTTTATTAATTTATGCCCTTGAATTTCGGAGACGAATAAATATAATTGTATTTTAGCCAATAACCGGCATTATTTCTCTTTTTTTCTATGTTGTGTACAATTAGGGGGCCCAAAATGAAACATCTCCTTTATATTTAATATTATATAATGTGCCTAATATATTTGTATTGTCGTCAGTTCATTCAAATATGACACATTGAATTAAAACTATTTTTAACGGATTCCATCGCGATTTATTTAGTGTAATTATTTACATTGATACCGATGTTTCCGTTGCTTTTCAGCAGTCATAGTCACCGGGACAGTGTGCGTGGGTAATTATGGGTTCTAGGATATTGTTAATTTATTATTATCTCCCAAAAAAAACGTCTTAATCTACTCAGCTTTAGATGTGCTAACGTCTTTAATTTTTTATAGGATTGGAAAAGACACAAACTTATAATTTATAGCATGTTGAACACATAACCGTCGTTGTATCACGCAAACGGTTAAGACTAGGAAATGACTCAACGATTTCTTTACGAATACATCATTCGTTTCAGTTCTAATCTAAACATAAAATAATCGCACCAGCTCGTTCTTAAGCTGTAGTTAAACCGCATAACTCAGCCCTCGCCTGCGGTACAAGGGCGTGGAAGTAGGACGAGAGCGGATAATTGTTGCCTGTTGCCATAATAAATATATATATATATGCTAAAGCAGTTAAGAAACTACGTTATTAACGTTCAAAATGAGACACACAGACGCACGAATCTACACGAACCTCACCGGATCTCACCGTGCTGTTAGTCGCGGTTGCCACGGTCACGTTATTTTATCTTTTGCGTTTTTTTTTTTCAGATTTTAGCGGGCTCGATTACTGAGTGTTGCGAACAAATTTTCTAAAATCGTTGAATGCACCTTATATTGTTTTTAAAATCAAAATGAAGTCATCTTTCAGTAACATTGTCTATCTACATTATTTAAGGTACTTCCCGTCCATGTGGCACGGCCTGTATAAATAATTTTATTGAATGTTTCCGTAGTTCGAACGAATTACGGTAGATGGCTTCACCGGTGCCCTAAGCCGTAGAATATATCGGAAAATTTCGAGCATCTAAGATGGCTCCAGGTAGCTCAGTTGGTCAGAGCATTCCCCCTGTAAGGGACTGGTCACGAGTTCAAGTCCCGTCCTGGATGATCATTTTTTCCGATCAGAAAATCACTGTATAAATAAGTTGCGAGATGTACGTGCGACGTAAGAGATAGCGTGTGTATCATTGTTTCAACAGTAGGCTATTTAACTAATTTTGAAAAACCATTTTAAATGATTATTTACAAGGTCTAGTTTCCGCACTGCTTTAGTTTATAATATTTATTGTGCTTCAGTTGTGTTGTCTGTTCTTAGTGGGCGTGTGTCGTGTGGTAGTTTCCTTCACGTGCGACTGCGCGAACTTTATCGCGATCCGCATCGCGTCTTGTACTAGCTGCTCGCAGTTTATTAGCGATACCTGCCACAAAATAAACATATATAAGTTCAGCAAGTTACCTATAAAAGTCCTATTTTTCTTACACAATAGCAACAGCTAATTGCCCTTGTAGAATTCTGAGCCTGTTCTCAAAACATATAAGAATTTATTCTAGGGATAAAACGTGGTCTATGTGTTGGTCCAGAGTACAAGGTACCCGTAGGTATGAGAGATGAAGTAACCGTTTCAAAATTATCTAGAGTGGGATATATATATATATACATATATATATATATAAATCTCGTGTCACAATGTTTGTCCTCAATGGACTCCTAAACCACTTAACCGATTATAATAAAATTCGCACACCATATTATGCAGTTCGATCCAACTTGAGAGATAGGATAGTTTTTGAAACGGATTTCGACATCCACGCGGGCGGAGCCGCGGGCAACAGCTAGTATATATATACATATATCCAATTAATATAATTTTAAAGTTTGTGAACGTGATGTTTGTTATTCAACAACATTATTTTTTTTTTTTTTTTTTTATACCACTTAGGTGGCAGACAAGCACACGGCCCACACTGATGGAAAGCGGTTACCGTGGCCTATGGACGCGTGCAACACCAGGGGCGTCACATTATTGAACGGATCTGGCTGGTATTTGGTGTTGGAATAACACATAGGATACTTTTATTACTAAAATAGGTTTTTATGGGTAGTGGATCCGAGTCGATTATATTCGACGGCTAGTTCTCTATATTAGTACCATACTCACTTTAGTGTGGCTCATTTCGGCGAAGGTGTTGGGCTGCGCCCCCGGGCGCGCCGGCAGGACGGCCGCCTGGAACACCGGCGCCACGCAGCTCAACCAACTCTGCGCGGTGAAGGCTTCCGAGATCTGCTCCTGCGGGAATAAAGGGACACGTGTAGTGTGGACGGGTGTGTAAGACCCCACTGAGACCTTCAAGGCAGAGTTCTCCTAGGTGCGAGCCGGAACCTCCACGTGGTGCACCTGGGCAACGGAGGCGAGCAGCGCCTCCCACTCGCCACGGGAGACGCTGCTGCCTGCGGCCAATCCGGCCGGAATGGGATTGGCCATCTAGAGGGCTGCTCCGAGGCTCTACACGGATCCCTCTGACCAGCAGAGGGCACAGTGGGGAGCGAGCGGGGGGCGAGCTGATTGTCCGCACGCCGACGGTTGGGTGACAGGACGGCCGCCTGTCATCCTATACCCCACCGTCGGCGAAGTGGCGCGATGCTCGCCCCACCTCGCTTCGGGGGGTCGAGGGGCGCCATCTTAAAACCGTAGATGGCCTGGGGTCGGCTGGGGTGCAAGGGATGTGCCTATTGAGTAACCTTACACCCCGGTAATTAAAACCCGAGACGGCGTGCGGTTTGTCGGTTCGATCCCGACACAACCATCCTTGATAGCCGATAGGAAGGTATCCATGGGGATTTCTGCACGATAAAAAAGGCAGAGTTCTCCTCCTTAGTGCACCTGCGGTTTTAGTCGGTTCGATTCTGACATAACCGCCCCACTGCCCGGCGAGGCGAAATCCGTGGGGATTTAGGCACGATAAAAAAAGATACATCTACTAACCTGAGGAACAGTGGCTCCAGCAACGATGACCCCCCCGGCGCACCCTAGCACGAGGACGGGTACAGCGTGGCGCGTCTCCAGGACAGTCTGCACGCCGGTGCTCTGCATGAGGTACGAGCAGCGAAGGAAGTGGACAGCGAACTTGCGCCCCGACTGGACCGCCTCAGACACTGCGTCTCGGACTTCGGCCTCGGCTATCGTACTGTCAACACGAAATAATAGTTGACGGGATACTTACCATGTTTATTTGTTACGGTACGATACGAATTGCGTACCTAATATCCAGCTAGCCACACACATCATCATCATCATCATTGTCTGAACCTTTTTCCTAACTCAGTTGGGGTCGGCTTTCCAGTCTAACTGTGATGCGGCTGAACTTCGATATTTTCCGTAGAGCGACTGCCATCTGACCTCCACAACCAATGGTCATTATGACCAATGGCGATATCGAAGTTCCAAGTCAGACTAGTTGGACTTTTGTGGGCTCCAACTACCCGTAACGACTGCCATAGGTGTTTGTATGGCAACCGGAACGTGCTCTCCGAGGCACTAATAAACCTGCGATAAATACACACATAACTTCGAAAAGCATCGAAAAGTCATTGGTGTGTGCCATGGTGAACCTGGGATCGAACCCGAGACCTCGTCTCAGCACTCCATTACCCAAACCACTAGAAAAAAATACCCACTGCAATGCCAACAGATTGTTATTGGTTTCTCTCTTCTGGAATGAATCTAGCAGTTTGAGGCATTCCGCGTACTCCCCGTAGGGAGCGCCACTAGTCCCGCACAACTCCGCCAGGCTCTTCTTGATGAGCGCCACCTCCTCCTTCTTCCTGTCAGGGTCCACCAGCTCGATGACTTGCTCGAGTTTCTGCGCTCGGCAGAACAGCTCCCGGGCCTGAGAAATGGTAGAAAATGGTGTGATTCGTCAAAAATGGTAGTAATATTATTTCGACTTGGTTTGAGGTTTTTTTATACCACGTAGGTGGCAGACAAGCACACGGGCCTCCTGATGGGAAGCGGTCACCGTGGCCTATGGACGTGTGCAACACCAAGAGCGTCACACGCGCTGCCGACCTTGAAGGGGAGAGGCGGGGGGAGGAAAGTAATAAATGAAAATGAGGTTAGTAAAGTATAATACAATACTATAATATAGGTAGTCATAATTTATGCTAGCCTGGTACGTGGAGATGATCTGAGTTCGAAAAATGCAACAACATTGTTTTTTTATAAGGTTTTTTAAATTGGACCGTCGCGTCGTAGTCCTTTTGGTTACTAATTTTTTTTAAATATCAAAAATATTTGTTTGAAAACGAAAAAGTTTGGCAGAATGTTTTAATGGCATAATCTTTCAAAGCCCTACCTTTTTGGCGTCCTCCCCGGTGAGTGCGTGCACGCAGGGCGTGTGCGAGCCGGCGCCCTTGACTGACGTCACGCACACCTCCTGCAGCAGCCCCGTGCGAGGCACGTGCGTCCCGCAACACAGCTCTCTAGGGAGACACCATGCTATTGTACAATCGGAGAAACTACCCACTAAAATCTCTGAGACCAAGCCATCTTCACTTGCAAGCTGTTACACCTTTTTTTTATCGTGCGGCAATCCCCATGGATACCGCCCCCGTCGGCCATCAAGGGTGGTTATGTAGGGATGTACGCCGTCTCGAGTCTTAAATTACCGGGGTGTAAGGTTACCCAATAGGCATATCCCTCGCACCCCAGCTGACTGGGCCATCTACGGTTTTAAGATGGCCCTCTCGAAAGGGGCGATCATCGCGCCACTTGGCCGACGGTGGGGTACAGGGTGACAGGCTGCCGTCCTGTCATCCAACCGTCGGCGCGCGGACAATCAGCTCGCGTGAAAATCTTAGATGCAACTGGTGACAATGCTAATTTTACAGGCAACATCTACGGAAATATTAAGAATAGACCCAAAATCGAAATATTTCTATAAATATAAAAAAAAAATGAGAAAACTGTTTTTAAAAACAAGCTTTTATAAATTAAATTGGAGGAGTAAATTTGTCTGGTAGGGCAGCCATAAATTGCATACTCACTTGGACAGTAAGGGCGCCCCCGCGGTGACGAGCCTGAGGCCGACTTCAGGATACCTCTCCCCAGGTATGGTCACCACAGACGCCTCGCCTGACAGTTCCACGCTGTCCACCACGCGAGTCGTTACTGGCACATTACACTGAATCGATTCCCTGGACAATATAACACACAATAATAAATATACACACCATACATGGTTATAATTACCAACCTACAATTATAATTACCATGGTTAAAAAGTCCAACAACAACGGTCTAGCTGCAATGCTTCGATATCGCCTAATGTCACCATTGGGTTATGAAGGTCAGATGGCAGTCGCTTCACAAAAATATCGACGTCCAGCCAAATCCGCAGTTAAGACTGGTAAAGCGCACTCCAGACTCCGAGGCGAAAGCTTTGGATACAACTGGGATTAACGCTAGGTTGAAGAAGAAGAAGACATGGTTATAATTACGCCTATATGTCTTCTGTGGAGTAGGCAGAGGTTTTACAACCACACTTCCAGTTATAATTCTTGGGTGAGTCTATCGATGTTGCTAAAAATACCAATAGTTCCTTACCCAACTAGACAGGAATCGTACCTAGGACAGTTACAATTTATATCACAGGACCCAGTATCGTTGGGACGAAATTCCCTGATGAAATTTCCAAGATTTTCATTCATATAATATAAAACTTATTTTTTACTGTCAGATGTTATAGAGTTCGATTATGTGATGTTACATTTCCTCAACTTACCTCATAAGATTCTGCGCCTCCAATATCTTACTCTGCGACAACTTCTCTCCATAAACCGACAGATTCAAACTGAGTCCACTGTCCGTCACACTGGACCCGACCGGACACACAACACTATTTGGTAACACTTTCCTAACTGCCGCATTCAACAAATGTACCGCAGTATGATTCTTCATCAACTTAACCCGTCTCTCCTCATTCACCTCTAAATTAACGAAATCATCGCACCGCACATATTTTTTAGCACCACCAACAGCAAAATATCCTTTATGGAACACAAACCCTTGGATTTTAAACACACTGTCCACTTGCAATGCAACTTTTTCATTGATATATATCATACCATCATCAGCGCTTTGCCCACCTTCTTCGCAATAGAAATTTGTGTCTTGCGTTACTAGATAATAAGGTAGGTTTTCGCATGGTTCCAACACATCTATTGGTGTTAAATCTTCGTTTAATATTGCTAGTAGTTTTGTTTTTAATGGTTTAAATTGTAGCTGTCCGTTTTCTAGTTGATAATCATATTTCGGATTGTCATTCGTTGAAGTATATCCTTGTTTGGTTAATTTTGAGATGATTTGAGCGAACAAATGTGATTTGTTGTTTTGTTGTTCCTTATATGCAGTCTTGTGTCTGCTCTTGTGTTTGGAGAGGAGTTCCCAGAAGCCTTTCTTGTCGATCTCCATTTTGTTGATGTTCGCAACCCGTTGGATGAGGTCTTCTTGGAAGCCGTGTGTGTCGTACAGCTTGAAGACTAGTTCACCAGGTATTACGTTTTTATTTTGCTTGGACATTGTCTGTAAATAAGAGTATGAATAAATTATTGAATTAGATAATTTTACATTACGGATGGGACTTGATTGCGGGAGTCGCTTTCTTGGAAAATAATTTGCCAACTGCTGGACCCATCTTAGACAGTTGATATTCCGCATATTTTTTTTTCCACATATTTTTTAAAATTTCCACAATTAATCACAATCTCTATTATACGTAAACGGGAATTAACGCGATACACGTTAAACGTAACGGCCATAGTTATGGAACGCGAAAGTTTAAAAGTTAATCACAATCTCAATCAAATTGAGAAGAAACCGCAATATAATCTCTTTTCTTCGGGCTACTTAAAAGCATTTAAGCGTTCAGAAATAATTACTACTCGCCTGTTTAAATTCATTATATCCTAACGCAAAACTGGCCAGTTCCACATCACTCAGCGACTCCACCTCAGGATACTTCTCCGCTAGCTCCTTCATCTTCTTCGAGAGTCCTGCCTTCATCTTAGCATAGGCTTGTTCCTCGTGGTCGATTATGAGCTTGGCGTCGGCCTCCTTAGACGCCAGCTCAGGGTACGTTGAGCCTAACGTTTCAGTGACCTGGTCGTACAAGATCTTCAGGAGTTGGGGGTTTTGGAACACATCGTTGGATATCTTGAAGGATTTTCGCATGATTTGTTTTAGGTTTAAACTGTGGAGAAAATGTATAATATTTACTCAAGCTGTGAACGGTTTAGAGGGAGATAGATGCAATTCAGAAAAATTCAAAGATTTTCGAAAACTTATTTACCACACTCGGTAATCGAACCTGCTTAAATCAGAAAAATAACATCCTGTACTCTTTAACTGACTTCTAAAAAGGAGGAGGTTATCAATTCGACTGGATTTTTTTTTATTACCTCAGTACTTTCGACTGGGTGAACCGATTTTGATGATTCTTTTTTTTTATAGTTGGCGCTTCTCGTGTGGTCCCATTTCATTTTTGTCCGTTGAAGTCAGTTTTTTTCTTTGAAAAGTTTAATGAAATCAGCGCCAAGATAATTTTTTTAAATATTTGAATGCAGATGTCTAGTATCGTCAGATGTATGCTTAACGCTGTTCATAGGAAGACCTACCTCTTCCTATGAACAGGTAAGAAGATACTTATATCTACTTACCTCTACCGTATTCTATGTGTGGTATGCGTACCTGGAGGCAGGGAACACCCCATCGGCCAGGCATACACTGACCATCCGCGCATGGTCGGCCAGGCGCCGGTACGCGCAGTCCAACGTGGCCGAGCTGTCGAACTTGCCACCGTACGTAGGCACGCCTTTACTGTTCTGGACAATATGGGTTGGAATCATTCCATCATCACTTCCTACTATCTTATTATAAATGTGAAATTGTGTGAAGATTGTTGTTACTCAATCATGTGCTAACGTTTGAATGGATCTCGGATCGATGCAGGGATTAATTTATCGTCTGGAATAATACATGGGCTACTTTTTATGCCTGTAATACATTCCCATGGGTCAGTTCAGCTCATAATTCCACAAGGGCGGAGCCGCGGGCTGGTAATAATGCTTTTTCTATAGCTTTTCCTTTTACATACGCAAATCTCCATGGATACCATCCCCGACGCTAGCGGGCACGGTTATGTCAAATTCGAACCGACTAAAACCGCACGCCGGCTCGGGTTATATCGGCCGGGGCGTAAGTTGGTCCAAAAGGCATTTCCCTCGCACCCCGGCCAACCTTGGGGTTAGGTTAGGAACCATGGTGTCCCCATATGCCACGGTGTGCTCACGGCATGATAATACTCTTAATGCCTATATCACGTACCTTCTCTATAGCTTTGATAATAGGCTGGAACAGATCCGTATCATAGTTAGACAGTACTCCTTGCAGGATGGCTGCCATGCGCTCCAGGCCCATGCCAGTGTCCACGTTGAAGCGCCCCAGGCCTTTCACTACTCCATCATCTTCTCTGCAAAATCATCACAAATTTTAACGTGTTTATTCATGTGTGTAACAAAGTAACGTTTATGAACGTCAAAAGTTACTCTGTACTTGCGATTAGCCTTTTATACTGTTGAGTAGATTTCCATTCCAGTTGCCTCATCCCATGGGACCCTACACTAGGGGTAAAAAGCAGCCTATATCCATACTATAAGTTATCTTTGTACAAAATTTCAGCTACATTCAGCCGTTTTCGCCGAGCGTATCAAGTAATCAAATAATCTATATTCTTTAGAATATGGTTACATGCTTAGATTTTCTTAATTAGTTGAAGAATATTCTGCCGTCTGGCGTGGAACATATTTAAAGTAATTAGGAACCTATATTTTAGCAAAATTTATTCATGAGTCTTGTTGCAACTACTTAACTCTAAATTGCATCCATAATCACAAACTTTCGCGTATAATATTAGTAGGAAGTAGGATGTAACTGTTTTTTCTGTAATAAAATAAAATTATATTATCATCTCACCTGACAAAATTTATAAAAACAAGATTCCAAATCTCAGTCAGGGATCCATCGGGATTAATATAATGGATTTCTGTACACGGACCGCACGGACCACTTGCTCCCATTTCCCAGAAATTATCTTTGGCTCCGAGAGCTTTTATTCTGCTTGCTGGTACACTGAAAAATTGAAATTCATAAACAGTCATTTCTTAGTCTTCAGCGGGCTGCACTAAAGATGTGTCTACGTACTAGAGAGGCGCATGAGGGATGTGCATCATGAAGCAAAACGGAAGGGCAACAAGGCTGTTCCTTGTTAAGCTGCTGGAGTCAGTCAGATTCAAAGATAGGTAATGAAAAAAAAAAACACAGTGACACAAATTATGACAGAAAATAAATGAATTAAAAATACCCAATAGACTTCCATATGTCCCTGCTTTCTTTATCTTCTACCAGACCAATAGCAGCATCACCTTGGAAGTATGTAACCAACAAATTTTCAGGTTTCAACCGGTATGGACCAAGGAGGAGATCCCAGGCCATCTGGCATGCTTCTTTCTAAAATAGTTGTAAAAATAAAAAAATGGAAAATTGCATATACCTATTAGAAATCGTTGAGCAGAAAAATTGCATGCTTGAATAGAATTATCGCAAATAATTTATTCATTTATTTTTATTTATTTATTTTATTTCTTCTATCTGCCTGCCCTGCCATCTGCTTAATGCTTTTGGGCACAAGCAGGTGAAATTTCATATAATTCGTAAGTCACAGAATTTTTGGGGAATAATACTGATAATTCGCAGTGCAGGCTCGGGCGGGATTCTTTCAATTTACAATGGAGTTGATAAGGAAAAGGTAGCTCGCACAGATTGCATAAGCAAGTGTAAAGTACAAAACATACCTTATAATAATCACCAAATGACCAAGAGCCCAGCATTTCAAAGAATGTATGATGGTATCCGTCAGTGCCAACTATGTCCAGATCATTGTGCTTGCCGCCCACTCTCACACACTTCTGCGAGTTCACCACTCGAACTGCTGGTGGTGCCACTTTACCAAGAAATACTCCTTTGAACTGCAATGTTCAAATGATAATATATAAAAGTAATTTTCATATAAATTCTAGTCGCTTTAAAAAAACTCGAAGGTTTTAGTTCAATATATAATTAGCAATATAAGTGTACGAGTGTTCATTTTCTGAATATTTTTTTTAAACTCAGGCTTGTCTTAAATTGCTTTAATAATCTGTTCATTAGAGAAGGATACAGACAGACTCATCATATAGCAGGTATCCCAGTTACATCCTAAGCTGGACTCACTCAATGCCAACCCCGAAGGAAAAGCCTGTGCCAGAGTCTCGTCTGTTGATTGATATATCTATAACTTGCAGTTGAGGTAGGTCCCCAAACACCTAGTTATATTCACCTTAGTGGTACAAAGTGTCTAATATCGTATCAAATTTGTTCAGGAAGTTACCTGGTTCATGCCCGCGTTCACGAAAGGTACCGTAGGGTCATACAGAGGGACAACCGAACTGGATTTAACTTGCGTATGTCCATGACTTTTGACAAAGTATTCTATGAAGCTGTTCCTTATAAAACTGCTCGATGAGTTCGAACGAGAGCTTGGATAATGTAAAAACCGTCGTTTTGCGACCGGTATCCGGATCATTTTAGGTTATGAAATAACAGTACATATAAATAACAAAATTTCAGGCAGCCTGTAGTGAAATAATTAAACTTAGTCGAAGTTTCAGAACTCAGTCTTCATGAAAATTAATATCTAACAATTTTAAAATTCTGTATCCCCTTTCAACTGCAAACTAAAAGCAAAAAAAACAAACTTCAATATTAAATTGTCAAGTTCATTGACAGTTCACTTGACAGTTTACTAAAATAAAAATTTTCATGAAAAATTCCATTCCCAACCAGCTGTTTACGAATCTCACTATAAAAACAGCTGTTTATTCAACTTCAACTTTTGGTAGTGGCTATCAGTCAGTGGCTATACTGGATATGGGGGAAAAACCGCTGTTTATTAATTAAATAAAATTAGCTTATAAGAAAGAAACTTTGATGCAGGGACAGCATCATTAGTAGTAAATATATCGACTAAATTTGAAATATACTACTAACGCTCATTTTGACATAATATTTCAGATTAGAATAGAATGGGACGTGCATGACATTTGTGAAGAGAAGTGACTGCACGCAAACATTCGAGAAAAAGTGTTTATTGAAAATTATTTAATTATTGTCCGAATACCAAAGCTTATAACAGTTTAACAGTATAGTACACGTGTATGTTTGTTAATGGTGTTATTGTTTATCCTTGGTGCATAAATAAACATTAATAAGCACAAAAAAATATTATCTGCATAGAAACTAGGGACACGTAAGTCATCAATTTTTACCGATGCGAGCTTAAAAGCTGAAGATATGAAGCATATAGAATTTTATGTGTTATATTTGTGTATTTTACTAACTGCTGCGGAGCTTCTTGGACCTGAAGAACGGAAGAAAAGTGAGAATAATGAGGAAGAAGAGGAAATAGTCAGTGATGAGCTAGAAATTAAGCCGAGCAGTCCCGAAGCTAATTATTTAAAAGACCTGACTGAGGCTATGAACAAAGAAATAGTGACCTTACAAGAGTACGCAGATGCCCTGAGAAACTCAAAGGGTATGATTAAGGATGAAGATAATAACAAAGGTATCTATGGTATAGTTTAAAAAATCTATCCTGGAGCCTAGCTTACTAGATTACTTCACACATTTTGAAATGTAAATACATTAAATTGAATTCAATTTTAAAACAAGACAAGCTAAAGTAAAAAAAGTAGCATACAAGTCCCATCCTGAAAGTGTCTTTTCAGACTTATGTCATTAATAAATTAATGATTATAATTGCCATTTAAAACAGAACTGTATCAAGATTTTTATTACTACGTTCTTGTTACAGATAGTCATTTGGATCAAATGGAGTATACCCTGAAGCTGTTAAAGAAGAGCCTCCTGAGGCACACGGAGAATACTTGGATACATGACCCCAAGACTGGGTTACCTTCTGACAATGATATTGAGGTAATTATGCGACCATCACTCGTGGTGAAGTCACACTGACATGACCGATATAATAAAAACCCCGGACCTTTCGAAAATAGCTATTGTCTGTGGTTTCGACTGTTACCTACATCCCTGAGATTAGATCAGGGGTCGGCAAACTCCAAACCACAGACTAGAGAGGTCTAACCACAGACCGTCAAATATTACATTTGGGTATATCTGAAATGTTTGTTAATGAATTTTTAGATTTTCTTCTATTGAAGAATTTTGGGGTAAAAAGTTCTGTGGTAACACCTTCCTTTTCTGAAGTCGAGTAAAACGTAATACAAATAGTATTTTTTCTTTTTTTCTGAACCTTGAGAAAATTTATGCACAATATCCAGACCCCACTTAAGCTTACTTGCAGCCATAGATCATAAGATATGCATTCTATTATTGCTAAAATATATGTGTTGTTGTACAGAAACTGCAAGAAAACCCTCAAGATATCCTGGACACTCTGCCACCGCTGCCTGAGGAGGAAGAGGTACAATTGACGCCAGAATTGAAGGAAGGTAAGATCCTGTTATTTAACTGGCTTCTGGAGCATTCCCTAAAGAAAGGAAAGGAAAAGCTTGGCTAGGCGGGCAACGATCGGCCGGGACGTTAGGGCACAGGAACCAATGCACTATTTGGGCATTGTCCAGCAACGCCGTCATCTATCTCAATCTAAATAAATATAAAAGAAAGTCGTGTTAGCTACACTATTTATAGCTCAAAAACGGCTGAACCGATTTGGGAGAAAATTGGTAGGTAGGCAGGTAGTTTAGAACCAGGAGATGGACATGGGATACTTTTTGCTCTTTTTTTTAGTGGAGAGTAGAGTGGAGTTGAGAGTGAAGTGAAGTGAAGAATGAAGTGGAGAGAGAAGTGGAGAGTGGAGTGGAAAGTGGAAGTGGAGAGTAGAGTGGAAAATCGAGTGGAGAGTCGACAAAAACAAATTATAAAAATATATTGTTTCTCCACCAGCAAAAGAGCTGTATGAGATTGCTATAGCAAAACTCAATCGCCGGTCACCGGACCTCCGTGGTTCCATACTGCAAGTGAAGCAGGCAGCCGATGCTGGATACGTCCCGGCCAAAATCAAGCTGGCCTGGTCGTATCTCTTTGGAGAAGGCGTGGAACTGGACTTGGAGAAGGCGAAGAAAATATTTGAAGAGCTGGTAGAAGAAGGAAATGCGGATGCTCATGCTGTTAGTATATTGTTACACCATTCGGGTTTGATTGATTCCCGCTCAGTGCAAATATTTCTATGCATGAATATAAATATTTGCATTTATTTATTTATTTAAAACTTTATGCACAGCTAAATGCACACTTAATCTGGGTGTTTCTATAATGTTCTATAATGGGCAACCCGGTAAACGCCGACCTAGGCGTACATATTCTAATCAAATCCAGGATGTTTTGGAGAAAGGCCAGGTCAAGAGTACCCGGAACCGGCGTGCATAATGAAAACAATTATGAAAGTTGAAGAAGCGAAAGGAGTATGCCAAGATCGTAGCAAGTGGAAAGATGTTGTCTCTGCCTACCTATTTGTATGTATGTTTGTATGTATGTATGTTTCTATATATAAATCCATAGGTAGAGATAAGAATGATGACCCTTGTTTCTACTCCGCTGGGTACATTTCAATGTTTTTATCGACCAGGGTATGGGCTTCCTGCACGCGACGGGTATAGCCGTACCGGTGTCGCAGGCCAAGGCCCTGCTCCACTACACCCTGGGCGCGCTGGGTGACAGCGACTACGCACAGATGGCGCTAGCCTACCGCTACTGGAGCGGCAACACCGTGCCCAGTTCCTGCCAGAAAGCCATGGACCTTTACATGAAGGTGGCTTCTAAAGGTAACAATTCTCCCCCCTTTTTTCGTGCGGAAATCCTCACTGGTACAGATACAGGCACGTTACTTGGCCAGGTTTGGGGTAAGTTCGCGCATCGAGCACTTTGAGCCAATCAAATGATTCAAAGTACGAACGAACGGAACGTTGATTCGCTACAAGACGACTCTCGGAGACATTTGATTGGTCCGTCAAGTGACGTCAAGTGACGGACCAATCATATGTCCGCGACGGCGCAACCGCGTCTCCCGCGACCTAAAAATCGACCTTTGCGCATATGACGCGTCAGGCCAATTTACGTGCCGGTATCTGTACCACCGTGATTATTTCGGAGTCGAACCAAATAAAACCGCACGCCGTCTAGGTCCTTCTAGCGCTGGAGTATAATATAGCCCAAAGGGCATTTCCGTCGCATTACGGCTTGATCAGGGCCATCTCCGGGTTGAAGATGGCCCCCTCGGGTTTGGGAACCATGGTATCCCCGTCATGCCCCTGGAAAAATGGCGAGGCGTGCTTTCGGCTCGTCCAGATACCACCCCTGCTGCCAAGCGTGGTTGGTTATTTCGAACTTGACCCGACTAAAATCGTACACCGTCTCGGGTCTTCGAACGCAAATAGCTTTACCCTCGTACCCTGGACAATGCGGGGAGCATCCGAGTTATATTTTTCGTGAAGCGACTGCCATCTGACCTTCAGAACCCATTAGCTTTATCGAAGTTCTGTAGTTAGACTTGGTTGACGAACCGTTTAGGGCTCCAACTACCCGTAACGATTGCCACAGATGTTCGTATAGAACCAAGACTGTAGACTTAACATGCTCTTTACGCATGGTCACCCATCCTAAGGCTACCCTGACTAGTATTACACAACCTTGCAATGTGCTATGCTGCTCAGTTACCACTTATTCACGATCCGTGTATATGTGTTCAATATCTATCCTATAAAGTAAACTTTTTCAATCGGTAGTGGCCAGCCAAGTGACCTTCAGCGGAGGCCCAGCCATCCAACGCACGAGACTCATCGATGAAGTGGAGGGGGGCGGTGGGGGTGCCCTGGACACCGACCTGATCGAGTACTACCAGCTACTGGCTGAGAAAGGAGATGTACAGGCTCAGGTATGGATTACTAGAATACTTTGGCAGACTGGCGGACCAACACACGGCCCACCTCAAGGGAAGTAGTCACCGTGGCCTTTGGACGTGTGCAACATCAAGGGCATCACACTCGCGCTGCCGGCCCTGCAGGGGGAGGGTTGGAAGATTTACGTGGTGGGGGGGGGGAGGAGTTGGAGATGGGAATTAGGGGATGAGGGGGGATTGTGAGCTCTAGCTACCTTACTTACCATCGGGAACACACTAATGTTGCCTGGAAGAAATCGCACCTAGCGATAAGGCCAACTATTGTACATTTAACTGAAATAATTGTGACCTATGTAACATTTAAGTCACAGTCAAAAATAATTTATTCTGTATAGACCATTTTAAGCGGAACTTACAAAACGTCAAAATCAAAGTTATTTAAAACTAGAAGCAAATTAACCACCAGTCCTTTGTCATAATAACTAAGCTTGGTGTACAATAAAGAGTTATCTATCCATCTATCTTAAACTAAAATAAATTCTGATACCAACTTATCATACTTCAAGGTGGGTCTAGGCCAGTTGCATTTCCAAGGCGGTCGCGGCGTGACCCTGGACATCAACAAAGCCCTGCACTACTTCCAACAAGCTGCAAAGACGGGCAATGCTGTCGCCAACGCATTCCTCGGCAAGATCTACCTGGAGGGCGGAGATGACATCAAGGCAGACAACGAAACGGCCTTGAAGTACTTCAAGAAGGCTACGGAACTCAATAATCCTGTTGGACAGAGTGGACTTGGAATTATGTACTTACAAGTAAGTGAGCAAAGCGATGGTAGCTTTTTTTTTTATACCACTTAGGTGGCAGACAAGCACACGGCCCACCTGATGGGAAGCGGTCACCATGGCCTAGGGACGCGTGCAACACCAGGGGCATCACACTCGTGCTGCGGACCCCGCAAAAACCTTCTAATGCCCTTCTTGAAGAACCCCATATGGTAGTAGTAGAACCCCATAGCTGATTGGATAAGGACCCGGCCTCTACACAGAGATAACGAATTCGAATCCGGCCGGACAGTACCAATGTGAATTTCACTTGTGGAATTTATATGCGCTAATCACATGATTTACCATCTGCTGACGGTGAAGGAAAAACATCGTGAGGAAACCCACATGTCCTAGAAGAAATTCTAAGGACATGTCCGATCCACCAATCCGCATTAGGCCAGCGTGTGTGGATTAAAGTCTAAACCCTCTTTCCCTTCAGGGTAGGCAGCGCGTGTGTGACACCCTTAGTGTTGCACACGTTCATAGGCCACGGTGACCGCTTCCCATCAGGTGGGCCGTGTGCTTGTCTGCCACCTAAGTAGTATAAAAAAAAACCCTCTCAGCTTTTTTTCTGTATTGTGTACAATTAGGGGGCCAAAATGAAACATCTCCTTTGTATCTCATATTCACAGGGTCGAGGAGTGCCTAAAGATTATAACGCAGCGTTCAAATACTTCACGATGGCGGCGAACCAGGGCTGGGTGGAAGGACAGCTGCATCTCGGTTTTATGTATTTCGGTGAGTGTGGGCAAAAAATTGGTTGCCTGTAAAGTCGGTATACGGGCGAAAGTTTTACGTGACAACGACTTTGAGTGGTAAAATAATTTTTATGTCTGTCTCTCTCGCTCTTAGGCGGGCTAACCATGCCCGAGTGGAAGGGACGCGTGCCTCTCACTCGCTCTCATTGTGAGCGCATAACGTGAGCGGAGCGTAACGCAGTTTCTTGAAGTGTCACCCGGCAAACCAATTTATAAGACGTTGTCACGTCAAAAGACGAGGTTTTATAAATCTGATTTGTCTATATTTGTGTTTTTCTGTGGTATTGTACCGAACGGATGAGCAGATTTTGATTTTGCTTTTGTTTTGTTTCAAATGTGAATTTTTAAGGAGTGTAGCTATTTCGAGGGATTTGTAATTTTTTTTTAAATTCATTTTTTAAATATTTAGACTATTTATGCATTTTCACAATAGTGCTCTTTTCGTGCTGGAGAGGTGAAAATAAATGATAGTATATCCTCTTGGCGCCCAAGGTCCTTTTCATAACCCATATTTGAAGTAGTACTTACAGCCCATAACACTTTTAGACTAATTTCGACTAACAACCCAATGGCCTTTTAAAAGGACATATCCTAAAAACCGATCTAGCTGTTTAAAATTACGCGGGTTTTCGTACCAGTGTAGCCAAAACTATACTCTGAACATTAACGATCGATTTTTTGAACGCTTTTATTGTCAATGACATTTGTCAAACGTCATATTCATGAGAATGGAAGGCGACATGGCTGACTCACTCGGACGCGGTAAGTTAATCGTTTATAATTGTATGAATCTTTGCTTTTCTTTTATATTTTAATGTGAATTTTTACTGAATAAAGGTGACTTAATAATACCATATAGCTATTTAGTGTTTTATATTACAATAACCAGAGTTTTTTCGTAATCGAAATAATATGTTCTTTGTAAAGTACCGTGGGTTGTAATGTAATAAAAAATATAATATTGTACGATATTCTTGTGAATTATTTTTAATAAATAAAGTTATTTTGATGCTACTAGCATAGGAAATACTTTGTATTATTGATGTTAGGATATATATTGCTTCTTCTTCAATAAAATCAATTGATTTCTCATCTATTATTGTATTAAAAAAATTTTTTTTAGTATTGTGAGACGAAGAAATAGAGCAGGCGATTTTAAACACGCTTGGAGACTCCAAAATAGAAGAAATAACCTATCCTACCAACCCCTTCCTAGCCCTCCCCCGAAGGTCGAAGGTCTTCAATCAGTCCGTCCTACCAGTTATGACCTACGGTGCCGAAACGTGGACACTGACAGTAAGACTGGTCCACTACTTAAAAGTCGCGCAGCAAGCTATGCTTGGATTTTCTTTGATGGATCAAATTCGAAATGAGGTCATCCGACAAAGAACTAAGGTTACTGACATAGCTCGCAGAATAAGCAAGCTGAAGTGGCAAGGGGCTGGTCTCATCTGCCGAAGGACTGATGACCGGTGGAGCAAATGAGTCCTAGAGTGGAGATCGCGAATTGGCAAACGGAAAGTGAGACGCCCCCCCAGCACGATGGACAGACGGCCTGAAAAAGGTAGCTGGGATAGACTGGATGTGGAAGGCGGAGGATCGGGTGCTTAGGCGTACATTGGGAGAGGCCTATGTCCAGCAGTGGATTGCAATACGCTAATTTATTGATAGAAAGTTAAGTAAAAATGTTAAATTGTTAAAGAAGATATATAATTATAAATGTAGAGAATCAAGACTGGTGACGAAGAAACTGATTGTAGTAGAAATTTAAGTAAAAATTGTGAAAAATATATATAATAAATAACGAAAATTAAGTTTTTATTTTATTTCATCAAAATATTAATGTAATAGTATTGGCCCAATGTCCTTTTAAAAGAACAAAATATACGTATATTTTCTTAGTTACAATCACAACAGATTATATTCAATATTATACCCCAAAAGTTTCGTTTCATTCCGAAAACTATAACATATAAAATTTTCGACTTGAATATCTGGGCTGTTATGGGTATAGTAATTATGTCCTATGAAAAGGACACTCGGGTCGCAATCAAGAATGTGTCAAAAAATCCATGGGCGCCACGAGGCTATCATATTTTTATATCAATAATATTTTTATGAATTTTTCTATTCGTGGCGACATATAATTGCTTAGTCTGTTATTTTTTATATGTTACAAATAAAAAATAACGGACAGAAGCAATTATATGTCTCCTGGGTCTCCACGAATAGAAATATTATTATTAATAAAAAAAATTGTTGTTGTCGAGTTAGGTGTTGGTTATTATATGTAAACGGGAATTAACGCAATCATAGTATAGGTATATACATACCTTTGGAATGCCTTTTTTTTTTATCGTGCGGAAATCCCCATGGATACCACCCCCGTCGGCCATCGGGGGTGGTTATGTCGGGATCGAACCGACTAAAACCGCACGCCGTCTCGGGCCTTAGTAACCGGGGTGTAAGGTTACCCAATGGGCATATCCCTCGCACCCCAGCTGACCCCGGGCCATCTACGGTTTTAAGATGGCCCCCTCGACCCCCCGAAAGAGTGGGTGGGGCGAGCATCGCGCCACTTCGCTGACGGTGGGGTGTAGGGTGACAGGAGGCCGTCCTGTCACCCAACCGTCGGCGCGCAGACAATCAGCTCGCCCCCCGCTCGCTCCCCACTGTGCCATCTGCTAGTCAGAGGGACACGTGGAGAGCCTCGGAGCAGCCCTCTAGAGGGCCACTCCCACCCCGGCCGGATTGGCCGCAGGCAGCAGCGTCTCCCGTGGCGAGTGGGAGGCGCTGCTCGCCTCCGTTGCCCAGGTGCACCACGTGGAGGTTCCGGCCCGCACCCACCTTTGGAATGCCTGACGTTTGCCTACCTTGACATATAATAATCATGGAACGCGAAAGTTTAAAAGTTAATATAGATGTTGGTTTCTTAAAATAAATAAATAACATCAATTAATTCCGTGTGATACAGGAGGTATTGGCGTCCGGCGCGACTTCAAGCAGGCAAACAAGTACTTCTCGCTGGCGTCACAGACCGGCCACGTGCTGGCGCTGTACCACCTCGGCCAGATGCACGCGCAGGGGCTCGGCGTCATGCGCTCTTGTACCACCGCCGTAGAGGTACTACCTATAAGGAACTAATTACTAAAATAATACTTGGTCTCTACATAAAAAGGTAATCTATTAGCGATAACGCTAGTAGAAACATTCAGAGTTAGCGTTCTATTAGCGATAACGCAAGTGGAAATGTTCAGCCGCCGTAGACAAGTGTCAAAAGTCGAAATCGCTAACGATCGCTAAGGAAACGAATAGATTAGGTCGATCAATCACATTCAAGCTCGTTGCCGGCGTACGATGCGCGCTCCGCGGCGGAATCACGAGCTGGAGAGTAATTGACCGATCTAATCTATTCGTTTCCTTAGCGATTTCGACTTTTGGCACTTGTCTACAGGATCAGGGTCTCTAGATAAAGTGGTCTTCGATTATCGATATGGCCTGTAGAAACGTTTAGGGTCTCTAGATAAAGTGACATTCTATTAGCGATTACGTTAGTGGAAATGTTCAGCGCTTCTATATGAAGCAGTATTTTACTAGCGATAACGCCAGTGATATCTATTTGAAGTCGAATGAAATTACGAGGTCTGTGTGGCAAGTCAATTTAACGTATGCTTGCAGTTGTTCAAGAACGTATGCGAACGCGGGCCTTGGGGCTCCCGCCTGATGTTGGCGCACGCGGCCTGGAGGGCGCGGGACTCCGACTCGTCGTTACTGCAGTACCTGGCACTCGGCGAGAGGGGCTACGAACTGGCGCAGACCAACGCCGCCTTCCTGCTGGATAACGGTCAGTGCACTACAAAAGACATAACACACCGCGACCGCGGTAGCCTAGTAGTTTGGGTAATGGACTGCTGATAATGGGTTTTGAATTTTTAATTTATTTTTTTATTTGTCTTTTCTTTTGTTCGATTGATTGATGATTTGTATTGTCATAATTATGACGTTTTTTTCTCTATTTAGTAGATTGTTGGAACTCTACTTGAAAATGTGCAGAATTTTGTAACCTAATTTAGTTTATTATTCTATAAATAAAGACTTTTACGATGAATTTTAGTTATTCGAGATCACATGGCTACGGCGTTAAGTTTTTCGAGGTAGCCTGCATTCGTTGTTAAGTGCTTCGAATTCATAAACTTACGGGGACGTGATCTTCGGTGTTACACTTTTCGAAAATGTGCAGAATTTTGTAACCTAATTTAGTTTATTATTCTATAAATAAAGACTTTTACGATGAATTTTAGTTATTCGAGATCACATGGCTACGGCGTTAAGTTTTTCGAGGTAGCCTGCATTCGTTGTTAAGTGCTTCGAATTCATAAACTTACGGGGACGTGATCTTCGGTGTTACACTTTTCGAAAATGTGCAGAATTTTGTAACCTAATTTAGTTTATTATTCTATAAATAAAGACTTTTACGATGAATTTTAGTTATTCGAGATCACATGGCTACGGCGTTAAGTTTTTCGAGGTAGCCTGCATTCGTTGTTAAGTGCTTCGAATTCATAAACTTACGGGGACGTGATCTTCGGTGTTACACTTTTCCAAGTCACGTATCACACTCTATACTATATCATCACATTGACATCAGCTATTCAATGCAACTGAAAAATATTTTTTTTAATCCGGACCCGTAGTTCCTGACATTAGCGCGTACATCCAAGCAAACAAACAAACTCTTTTGTGTGAGTGAATCCGAAGTGCAGTATAGTGCGCGGCATCTAACGAACAAGTTACATGCTGTACATTATACTTGTTTCTAGGCGACGCATTTTGTCACAAACAAGTATAGTGTACGGCATCTAACTTGGTAAGGTTTTGGTGTAGTGGGGCCCACACTAATCCAAAATCTGGCCACGTTAGATGCAGTGCATTATACGTGTGAGTTCCCGTCCGCCGAAGCAGTCAGCTTCCTATAGTGTAAGCGCGTTGCAGGCGAGGTGAGTATGTTCGAGGGGCGCGAGCGCTGGGCGCGTGCGCTGCAGCTGTGGGCGCGCGGCGCGGCGCAGGGCTGCGGGGCGGCGCGCGTCAAGCTCGGCGACTACCACTACTACGGGCTCGGCACGCACCGGGACCTGGAGGCCGCCGCATACCACTACCGGTGAGCGCTTACCACCACCACCACCACCACCACCCCACTACACCTACTACTACAGATACAGGCACCTAACTTGGCCAGGTTTGGGGTAAGTTCGCGCATCGTGCACTTTGAGCCAATTAAATGATTCAAAGTATGAACGAACGGAACGTTGATTCGCTACAAGACGTCTCTCGGAGACATCTGATTGGTCCGTCAAGTGACGTCACTTGACGGACCAATCACCGTCAAGTGACGGACCAATCATATGTCCGCGACGGCGCAACCGCGTCTCCCACGACCCGCTCATACCTCAAAGGGGACCTAAAAATCGACCTTTGCGCATATGACGCGTCTGGCCAATTTACGTGCCGGTATCTGTAACGACTGTTGTATTATTTATATGTAAAACATAAGTTGAGGTCGTATTTCATGTCGGAATTGTAGGTATTTGCCTTAGAATATATGTTTATGACAATGTTTCGTGCCCGATACTTCAAATTTGTATAAAGAATGTGAAATGTGAATCGTATTGTATCACACACAAGCTCCAGTGCCTTTAAAACATTTCATTAAAAAAAAATCTGTATTTGTATATAGTAATAAATAAATAAAAAATTGTCACGATCTTTGTCCTCCATGAGCGCGGTCCATATGTGACAATTAGGGCTAGCAGAAGCAGGTCTAAAGTGACGGCTCGTCAAATTTTGGAACGTCTCTTTATAGGTGACTCGGGGGGGAGGGGAAATCATTCCCCCATCAACACGCCGGGGTCGCTTATGTTGATGGCCGTGGCCGGTTGGGGTCTCTGGGTTATCTTTTGTAACACCATGATTCACCGGCCACGCAGACTGATGTAACGAGACTACGAGGCTCCGTTGCGGTTTTATTTGGTTCAAGTCCGATATAACCGACCTCACTGCTTGAGGTGAGGGGTGACGTTTAGTTACAATGGTCGTGCTATGTTATGCAGGATAGCATCGGAGCAGCTGCACGTGGCGCAGGCGACGTTCAACCTGGGCTACATGCACGAGCGCGGCCTGGGCCTGGCGCAGGACGCGCACCTGGCCAAGCGCTGCTACGACCTGGCGGCCGACACCTCGCCCGACGCGCGCCTGCCCGCCGCGCTGGCGCTGGCCCGCCTCAACGCCGCCTCCGCGCTGCAGCAGATCCTAGACGTGAGTACCACGCGCTCACACCACGCAATAGATAGGTACTAGCGTCCCACCCTCCCCCACACACTCACTGCAGCAGATACTAGCGTCCCACCCTCCCCCAGACACTCATGCAGCAGATACTAGTATTTCACCCTCCCCAACATTGCAGTGGATACCACCGTCATGCCCTTTCCAACATACTCACACTGTAGCAGATGCTAACGTCCCAATTTCCCCCTACACACTCTCACTATAGCAGATCTAGTATCCCGCCCTCCCCTCACGGCTGAGCCGATTTAAATGGAATTTCGCTGGCATAAATTAATTTTGTAAAACGTAACATAGGCAACTTTGATTTTGGAAAAAGTAGGATTCCGCGAAAAATATTAAAACCTTAAATATCTGAATCCACTCAGGTGAATATATACAAAACAAATTAATTACTATATAACAATCAATAATGCCTCGAAATCATCCAACAAAGTCATTCATTTTCACAGAGTCCGCTGGCCATGGTATTCCTGACGGGTGACTCAGCGTTCCTGTCCAATTGGGACCTGTACCTCATCACCGCGCTCCTGGGCGCGCTCGGCCTGGTGGTCTACCTCCGGAGGCCCCCGCCACAGCCCGCGGCCTAAGTGACAGGATAGACTACGTAGTGTATTGCCACGGGACCGTTCGAAAAAGAACGTTATGACGCATAGATAGGACTCAAATTAATATACAACCTCTGTGACGAAAAGGTAAAGCGTTCGTATTCTCTACCGCTACGCCATAGACTATAACCAAAATTGTATATAAGTATGTTTATCCGCATTCTAGAATCCTCCTCCTCCCACTCCCCTTCCTAACCTCCCACTCCTTCCCAGCTCTCCCCCTTTCTCTTCAGGGTAGGCAGCGCGTGTGTGACCCCCTTAATGTTGCACACGTTCATAGGCCACGATGCCGCTTCCCATCAGGTGGGCCGTGTGCTTGTCTGCCACCTACGTAGTATAAAAAAATCCATAACACAAGCTAATTAAAATATGCTTACTTTGGGTCTAGAGAGCGCTGTGTAGACTGTTGTAGAATATATTATTTATGTGTAGCAATTTCATAAATGGCACTTCTAGCAAAATATTTAGCTTAATTTTATAGACAATAGCGCTTCGTATTAGTCGACACACTTTAGCGCTTGTAGATAAAGGTGATATTCTATTAGCGGAATCGCTTCGAAGCGATTCGTTATCTATTCGTTAACTATAAAATCAAGTGACACTTCAGTGATTTTAATTAGGTATATTATGATTTTTTTTTTCTAGTTGCTAAGACTCATTCAAATTTCGTAAAATTTTGGTAGTCATATTAAGTTATTTTTAAAGAATGAATCATGAAATTCACTATAATTAAAGCTGCTTCTATGTCTCAAGTTTGAGAAACTGGTTTATAGTCACAATTGGACCCAGTATTTATTATTAGTTATTTGGTTATCTTTAATATATATAAATCTCGTGTCACAATGTTTGTCCTCAGTGGACTCCTAAACCACTTAACCGATTATAATAAAATTCGCACACCATGTGCAGTTCGATCCAACTTGAGAGATAGGATAGTTTTTGAAACGGATTTCGACATCCACGCGGGCGGAGCCGCGGGCAACAGCTAGTATTATTATAATTATTATCTCTTCGACTGGCGAGCGGCCATATTTTGTTCGCATGCAACTGATGACGTCAGTCAGATGCGCCGTAATTTATGGTTACAAGGTGCACCAGACGAAAGGATATAATATGTTTTTACGAAATGCGTCTAATACAAGTTTATTTGAGAAGGTCCTGTGTCAATACGACTACCGATAAATCACAAGAATTGGGTAAATCGCGTTATCCGTCTCCCGAGTACAAAAGTGACGTTGATTCTTGAAGTGCTTAGAAACGGGACTATAAAACGCAAAGATTCTATGTGTAATAGACTAGCAGTTTTGAATTATCAGTAAATGAAAAAATAGCAATAAATCGTTTTTTTTATGTTGCACGCAAAAATTATTGTAATTTTGCACTTCAAGTACAGTTTATTTCATATACTCAACTATTTCTTTCTGTATCATACGCACCGTATATTATTGTTGTTATATTTAGTATAAATCTTTGTTAAAACGTACAGTCAGCGTCAAAAATAGATGATCATTGCACTGATTGCAGATATAAAGAACAAAAATATGAAATTGTTTTTTTTTTATATCGGCCGCGTCAATATTTTTTCTTTTTTTGAAAAGATAAATTATATAGTGAAATGACTGGTGGTAAGTTTGTTGTAAAATCTTATCGGCCGCGTCAATTATTTTTTTTTATATAGGACACGTCAAAATGACTCCACCTCGCCTGATGGTAAGCGAAAGGCAAAGTCTCAGGACTGGGGCCACCACCACATACACCGGTAGTGCTACAGTGGCGGCCCTCAACTTGACGGCCTCATCAAATGCTTTTTCACGCCCCGCTTAAAGGCCCCGGGACTATAGGAGGAAGGAAACACATGCGCTGGTAAAGAATTCCAAGCCTTTATGGTGCGGCAAATAAAAGAGGCACCGAGCCGCTTGGTTCTTGATGGAATTGATGCCACCGTGTGCGGGTGATACCTCAGTCTGGCACGTGTAGTTCTGTGTAGGAAAGGAGAGATATGACATCAACTTGCCCGATGGTAAGCCAAAAATGCTTTTTCACGCCGCGCTCAAAAGACCCGGGTCTTGTTACAATTGAATTTCTAACATGAAAAAAAAACTGAAATGTGTTAAGTAGGTATCATTTCTAATAAGAAATATTAATTACCTTGTTATATAATTACAAAATCTGAAAATGATCATCTACTTGTTACGCTGACCGTACGTAATCCTATTATCACTCGTGTCACAAATGAGACGGATTGTCTGACCTTATAGATCTATGTGTTTTGTGGATTGGTGCTGGACAGTATATACCCAGCTCTTGTGATGGAGTAGATGGATAAGATAAATTATATACTTAGTGAAGTGACTGGTGGTAAGTTTGTTGTAAATATTTAATAAATTGTTATGTACATAATATTCGTGTGTTTTATTATTTATTATCAAGGAAGACAATTCCGGCGTATAATATAGTCAGTAAACTATTTTATATTCTCTTGCAATCCCGGGTCCGTTTGCTTTCACCATGATATTTTACACTGCTCATAAGATACGTTTGCTTGTTATCCCTTGCTCGTCCTAGTACGGATGGTGTGTACGCGACACAAGTAGGACGTAATCTTAACTACATAGCTTTCTCTAACTGTTCAATCTTGCGCGCTATGTCGTCCGCCGAAAACGTGTAGTCCACCAATTTATCTTGACTAGCTTCATCACTATCTCGGGTGGTTTTCTGAAAAAAAAAATATGTATTTTTTAATATATTCACACGTTTATATCCTCAAAGGTTTCGTTATTTCAATTTTGTCGTAAACGTGTCGCCTTATCAGACAGACTACATGATGTTACTAAGATTTTGTTTTTTAATATTGGCCCGTGAAATGACTACGGCTGTAGTTAGATCTCCTAAAGTTTCTAGCATGAAGAATGGCCGGACGGCTGAATTTATTTAATGGTGTTTATTTGGTTGATATGCAAAAGGAGATGTTTCATTTTCGGCCCCCTAATTGTACACAATACAGAAAAAAGAGAAATAATACCGGTTATTGGCAAAAATACAATTATATTTTTTCGCCTCCGAAATTCAAGGGCATAAATTAATAAAACATGAGCACATTTTTATAGTTTTAGCCCGCCATGTTTTTTGTGTTGCAAGAAAGTGTTTATTTAGTTAGATTTCGCCGATAATACGAAGCAATATTATAAGAATTGAATAGTGCAAAATGAAATCTACATTGCCTAGCTATTTTTCTAAGTAGTGTACAATTATCGGGCCCAAGGTCCATACATTTGTGAAACATCTCCTTTGGTTCATTTTCTACGTATACAGTTATTAGTTGTCCGAGAGCCCCTCTCTCCACGACAACTCTTTACTGGACAAAAGCTGGTACTGTACCTACATTCGGGCAATAAATTTTGATATTTTCACATGTTAACTCACCCAAAACTGTGCGTATTCTGGTGAAACGGCCTCCAAATAAGCAATTTTATCCTCCATATCCTTCAGTCTTTTATATATGTCTTTAGACACGGGCCCGATGTTGAGGTACTTCTCAATGGCCAGCACTCGCTCCGCGATGGAAGACGGAAGTCCGTTAGTGTTGGATTGCTTCTCCGTTTCAGAGTGGAAGGCAGCTGATGACACTGTTTGAGGACCCCACTCGTTGTGGACTTTGCGAACTGGTGGGAACAGAAATATTTGTGTTCATATAAGTACTGAATACATACTACTAAAGTAGTAAATATACGACATAGCTCCAGGCGTTATTTTAATGCGCCATGACCCCTCCCTTTTTTTATCGTGCGGAAATCTCCATGGATACCACCCCCGTCGGCCATGGGGGGTGGTTATGTCGGGATCGAACCGACTAAAACCGCACGCCGTCTCGGGCCTTAATTACCGGGGTGTAAGGTTACCCAATGGGTTATCCCTCGCACCCCAGCTGACCCCGGGCCATCTACGGTTTTAAGATGGCCCCCTCGACTAAGGAGGGTGGGGCGAGCATCGCGCCACTTCGCCGACGGTGGGGTGTAGGGTGACTGGCGGCCGTCCTGTCACCCAACCGTCGGCGCGCAGACAATCAGCTCGCCCCCCGCTCGCTCCCCACTGTGCCATCTGCTAGTCAGAGGCACACGTGGAGAGCCTCGGAGCAGCCCTCTAGAGGGCCACTCCTACCCCGGCCGGATTGGCCGCAGGCAGCAGCGTATCCCGTGGCGAGTGGGAGGCGCTCCTCGCCTCCGTTGCCCAGGTGCATCACGTGGAGGTTCCGGCCCGCACCCGCGCCATGACCTCTCCCTCTGTGATATCTAGACCATCTACGACCCCCTCTAAACTTAAACCTTAGATCATCTACCCCTGCGAATTCAGATCTCAAGATACCATCTATGATTCTATTAAATTATTGGATCACCTATAACCACTCAAAATTTTATTTCTAGTTCAACTTAACTGTGATCCTTAGAACTCTAGTTCATATATGATCCTCAGGTCATCTATGACTCCTCAGAATTTGATCCTTAAGGTGGGTCTACGCTAGGCAAGGAGCGAATTTTTAATTGAAATTAAACCTCGTTCGAGTCTTGTAATTCGGTCCACACTAGACGAATTTGTGTTCGGCTCGCCTAGCGTAGACCCACCTTTAGATCACTTATGAGCCCTTTGAACTAAATCTCCAGATCCGTACCAGAATTCTCATGACCTATCAACAAAATATTACCTTTTAAATGGCCTTTGGAATCGTTTCTCCTGACGAACTGCGTTCTCACTCTCGCACAAGTATCTGTCTCCTCTATCTCACTCTCCGCCTTGTTGGGTATAAAGTCGTGTATATTGCTGATATTGACTTGTGCCCGTTTTCTTTCCATAAAGTTCTGTATCCGCTGCTGCAGCTCCTCGCTTGTGACGTTGATTTGAACAAGGTTCTTGTCTACTGGTGCGGCTGGCTTAGGGACTACTATGGGCCTTGTGTCTGGTACTGCACCTGTGTAGGTAAGGAACTATTTTATTCTAAGATCTATCTATCTTCTTACTACTGTGACTGTGACTCCTAAACCATGCTTGTTTCTTTGTTTTGAGAGTTTCTATTCCAAAAAAAAAATATTTTCGTGTTCAGAATATTTCATATAACATAGCCCGGGTCATCATCATCATTCTCTGAACCTTTTTTCCCAACTCAGTTGGGGTCGGCTTTCCAGTCTAACTGTGATGCGGCTGAACTTCGATATTTTACGTGGAGCGACTGTATAATAACATAGCCCGAGTATTTTTTTTAAATCCCCAATGCCGGTCCAAATCTGCTAAAGGTGAAGGAAAACCATCGTGAGGAAACCCACATGTCCTAGAAGAAATTCTAAGGACATGTCCGATCCACCAACCCGCATTAGGCCAGCGTGTGTGGATTAAGGTCTAAATCTCTCAGCTCTCTCGTTAGAGGAGAGGAGACCCGTGCCCAGCAGTGGGACATAAATGGGTTGCTATCATCCCAAATGTATAGATACAGCCGCTTTACAAATTTATAATCGCAAATTTATAATAGAAGGTAAAAAAAACAAACAAACTGTCTTGTTTTCTTCTTTGCCAAGAAACAATTTATTATCATATTCCTTAATGTTAAGATGGATGTGTGGTGTGACAAGAATGGACAGAATAAGGAACGAGTACATTAGAGGAAGTTTGAAAGTTGCACCAGTAAATGAAAAATTGAGAAGCGAATTGTCGTGGTATGGACATGTTATGAGAAGAGATGAAAGCAATGTTGTTAAAAAGGTTCTAAGTATGAATGTGGAGGGCTATAAGGGTAGAGGTAGGCCTAAGAAAAGATGGATGGAGTGCGTGAAAGAGGATATGGCAAGGAAGGGGGTAACCGAAGAGATGACATCTGACATGAATGAATGGAGGAAAAATACATGTTGCGCCGACCCCAAATAATTGGGACAAGGGCAGGTAGATGATGATGATTCCTAAGGTTAAAACATTACACTGACTATGTTGAAGTCCTATAAAAACGAAAAGATTAAGATTTTTATTGGACATGAAACAGAATAGATAATATTATTTGAGTAACTACGATAACATTTAATTGCCTGACGTGAATATTAAAAACATATAACATAACATAACATAAACTCACGCCTATTTCCCCGAAGGGGGAGGGGAAGGGAAGGGTGAGAGTGAGGAGAGCAGGGGAGAGAGAGGAGGGGAACAGTTTTTATATTCCTTAGTGAATTCAAGGCACTATACAATTTAATGGCTACTGGTTGAAATAGACTGCGAACGGCAGTGGACATTCGACTGCTACGTCACTGATTCGATTCTCGCTCGGTGCATGAATGAAAAGTGACACTATCATGGTGTGTTAATTTTCTGAATTAAGAGGGTTTTAGTAGAAGTCCAAGTGATGCATTGAAAAGAGGATAATAATAAGGCAAGGAATAAAATGCAAAGATGATATCGAAAGGTAAAGTATGGCAAAGATGTAATATGTTGCGCCGACCCTAAATAATTGGGACAATAAAGTAAGTTATAATGATGTTATAGATTTAGCTAGACAAAAGTGAACCATCTGGACGGGACTTGAACCCACGACCAACCACTTACAGGGATAATGCTTTGACCAACTGAGCTACCTGGGCCTCGATTCTGCTAAAGACAAACCACTGATTTACCACTGACACTCCAAAAACTGCCATTTAATTGTAAACTTTATTGTTATCAGGTTAAAGTCTAAAGTCAAATGATATTTTGTAGAGCGAATGAAAAAGTTAAATGAATTCTTTTCATTTGATTTTAGACTTTAACTGTATAAAGGTAAAGTCTACAATTAAATGGCATTTTTAGAGTGTCAGTGGTATTATAGTGGTTTATCTTTAGCAGAATCGAGGCCCTGGACGCGTCCTAGATATTCGTAATTCTACGATGCAGGGCATCCCCTGGGAATGGTGACCACTACTTTTGGGACTCCACCTCAGCTTACCATCAGGCGGGGGGTGCAGTCAATCAGGCAGACTAAATATAAAACTTTTTGCATTTAGGTTATTACAACATTAATCAGATAATGTAATTAGCATATTTTATTGCAACATTGTAAGTCGCGTAAACAACATAATAATCTAGAGGTCAACGCCCTCCAAGTAGGTGCTCGGCCTTAACAGCAAGGGCTTCGGGACGATATTATTGAAACTACGTGAAACAATCAAAAAGGTTTATTAGTGCTTACTTAACACTAACGCAGCCGATCCCAACTTAGTTGGGGTCGGCTTTTAGTACTAAACGGCCATCAACAATAGCACATTTATAATAATGTTGTATATTTCTCTCACAATAAATGTACAAAAGGGTATTTTTTTATAAATTTAAAAGGACTTGTTTTTCATTTGCACACTTCGATTTGGCCACAGTGACCGTTTTGCGTTAGATGGGTCAATGGTCAAGGTTACAGTGACCCACAGACACTTGCAACATCAAAGTCATATGAGTGTTGCCATCTATAAATTAGGAAAGGGAAGGTGGAGAAAAAATAGTGGGAAAAAATTTAAGGATGGGAGGTAAGAAATCCGTCCTAAATACTGAGTAAGAAGACGGATCTACCACCCATAAGGTACCCTTATTATAATGTTCTTGACCTAATAAATAATACTCAAATTATATTATGATCAAATACCTTGAGAAGTTATCATCAAAATAATATCATTAAATTAAATATTATAATAAAATTATGGCGAAAACTAAGCAACCATTAGCAAGCAACTTATATATACTTTGATGAAATTTCACAATTCATTTATATTTTTCCGTTAGACATAAATTTGACTAAAAAATAAATATACATATAAAAGGTGTAAAAACTAAAGGTAGGTAACCTTTTCCATTTTAGATTTATAACGGTCAATGCATATTAACATCATGCTATTTTAACTTATGGTAGTCCGATACTGTGTACCAATCGCGACGAAAAAGTTGCGTTTCAGTCGTTCGACGTTGCGACTAAACGCTACGCTACGCACAAATTCTTGACGCAGTCGCTAAAACGCGCGATAGTCGCAAATCAAATATGTAGCAAGCGTAGTAGTCGCAAAGTCGCCGACTTTAAAATAGTATGTGTACATAAGCTGTAATTTAAATTAATTTTTCTTTAACGATAGTCGCAATTTGATTGAAACCTCGTCAAAATAATTTAATAATTTGTTAACACTACTCAGTCCCGATTAACATCTACCAACCATTCCATTTTAAAAGTACATAAAAATATAAATACAATTTCTATATGCCTAATATTAGAGTAACATACTTATTTATGAATCTAAAAAACAATAAAATTTCCACATAATAATTCTTCAACCTAGCGTTAATCCCAGTCGTATCCAAAGCTTTCACCTCGGAGTCTGGGGTCCGCTTTACCAGTCTTAACGACGGATTTGGCTGGACCTCGAAATTTTCCGTGAAGCGACTGCCATCTGACCTTCACAACCCAATGGTGACATTAGGCGATATCGAAGCGTTGCAGCTAGACCGTTGTTGTTGGACATTTTAGCACTCCAACTACAGGTGACGACTGCTATAGATGTTCATGTATATTATTTTTATTATAATAAGTAATAATAGAAATAATTTCATATATATTAATAAATAGGGTGACTTCGAATGGTTTGATTACCTACATATTTGTCTACATAGCAAATTATTCCACAATACGCGTTATCGTTATGTAATAATTATGTATTATGATAACATTGATAACATACGTGATAAGGTAATGATTGTGGTCACTGATAACTGATTTTATAGACAAACTGCCGCATGATAGTGGAAGAGCAAATAGTTCAAAAGTTGTCTGTTTTTAATTATTAAAATAATAAATATTAATTTTCTGATCAGAAAATCATTGGAAATAGTTAGCATGCAATTACTTAAAAATTTCTTTCAATTAATTTCGTAGATTCAATATGAATGTATCACTTATGTAATGGGGACCCTCTTTCTGAGACTTTGCCTTTAGCTTACCATCAGGCGAAGCGAAGTCATTTGACGTGATCAATATAAAAAAATATATAATTTTAAAATGTTGTCTATCTGTCTTTCAGTCTATTTAAATAAGGTGATCTCTGGAACGACTGCACCCATTTTGACGGGACTTTTACTGGCACATAGGCTGATATAACAGGAGAAACTTAGGCTTATTTAATTTTAGAAAAAAAATTAGGGTTCCACTCAAAAGCAAAAGAACCTTAAAATGTAAATCGTCGTCTAAATATGACGTCAAAAATTATCAAGTAAAATGATAAAATGTAATGATAAAACATTAAGATTTGGCTCCTCTCGGCAAACAAGACACATTTGTGTTGACATAGCTGATAAACATCAGTTTGTTATTATGTGGTTGTTTTTCAGTTCCATTCCATAGATTTTTAAATTATGTTTATCTTGAGAGTAAACATAATTATATTATATAGGATTATTACGTAGATATAATATATTTTTATAGATCTATTCTGATAATATCACACATCTTTCATTGTTTACTAACTTTTTTTTCATAGTTCATAATTTACGTTCCGTTACACGATAAACATACATTTTATGTAGCATAAAATGTCATTGTTCTACAATCTTGTTAAAAAAGCAAAACTCTAAAAGTTTTCTTCTTATTAAAATAAATTGCTTTTAGCGATAAGGCCGGGCATTGTATATTATACATGCTAAACTATTAGTTTTTCTTGTAAAGGCTCCTTTTTAGGGCTCCAACTACCCGTAACGACTGCTTCAGATATTTGTATTGCAACGGGGACCGACGGCTTAATGTGCTCTCCGAGGCACGGTAATACCCAGACCAGACCAATACAAATTTACGCTGAACGGGAATCGAACCCGCAACCTCCTACGCAGCAGTCGAATAATCTACCGTCATGCCACGAAAGTCATCAATCTTATCTTGATACATACTTAAATATGGTTTAGAACCTTCCTAATAATTTCACTCTTGCATGGTAATTTGATGAGGTAACTATGAATGTGACTTAGTCTATCTATAAAATAAAATTTGCTAAGTATATAATAGCAACTTATGTCCCACTGCTGGACACAGGTCTCCTCTCCTCTAACGAGAGAGCTGAGAGGGTTTAGACCTTAATCCACACACGCTGGCCTAATTCGGGTTGGTGGATCGGACATGTCATTAGAATTTCTTCAAAGACATGTGGGTATCCTCACGATGTTTTTCTTTCACCGTCAGCAGACGATAAATCATGTGATTAGCACATATGAATTCCACAAAATGAAATTCACATTGGTACTGTCCGGCCGGATTCGAACTCGATACCTCTGAGTAGAGGCCGCGTCCTTATCCATTCAGCTACCATCGCTTCTCATCTCAACTTCATCGCTAAGTATATAACTTTATAATATGAATAACAAGCAAGGTGAAGCCATATTGACGTCACCAATATAAAAAAAACCGCTAAATAAACTAGTAACCTATAAACTACAGAACAACTTTGATTTCATAACCGCCGCGGTTAAATATGTTCGCTGACTTCACAAACTAAAAACAGTGAACTCTGTTTTATGAACTTTTTTTGCACATCAATATTATTAACCGGACCGTATGGACCATATATCCAGTCTCTTGTTACGAATATTGTACGCTTAGGTGGGTACTATTCGAATATAATTTCGTGCTTGCCCTACTGTTAAACTGTTTTTTTTATACCACGTAGGTGGCAGACAAGCACACGGTCCACCTGATGGGAAGCGGTCACCGTGGCCTATGGACGTGTGCAACACCAAAAGTGTCACACACGCGCTGCCTACCTTGAAGGGAAGGGGGAGGGCTAGGATGGGGTGGGGGCAGGAGGGGTACAGTATCCGCGGCGGATACTTTTTAATTTACCTACAATATTATATATTTATTTGTTTCTGGTCTACCATTTCATTATAGTATCGGTGGACTGAAGCGAGTTTTCAAACCGCAACCCTGTCTAATTGCCTACTGTTTATAACTAAACTCACTTTATTGACTCAAAGCTAAAGATATTTTTATCGTATACACTTGAAACATACATATAGTTGTATGTATTGAGGTTTTGTAAGGTTAACAGCGTTTTAAGAAGTTGACAATATAGATGGGTTCACTTTGGGCTAATAAATCGTAAAAACATCTAAGTATATAAATGCCCTGGCATTTTGAGCATAAATAATAACCACCCTCTAAATGCCCGATATGACAGGGTATAAACCCATCTATAGTTGACACTAGCCAACAGACAGAGATTTAGTAATAAATATTTCGAGTAGACTAAGGGTAATAAATAGTATAATTACCGGCAAACTTCGTGAACAAATGTCAAAGAACGCACATGTGCACTAACCGGTTAACCAAAAAACCGATAAAACGACAGAACAACATGATTTTGTATTTATTTACAAAAAAGAAATAAGTATGTTGATCCGCATTCTAGAACACAACACAAGCTAGTTAAACTATGCTTACTTTGAATATAGTGAGGTTTAGGGGCCCTTTAGGGACAGCCCACATAGGGCCCATAGGTCTCCGGGTTTTCCCCAAATTCGGAGGCATCATGCATAAACTGGCATTCCTCATTAAAAAAAAGAATGTCGTAAAAAAACTGACTGATCAACCAATGACAAATTAAGCTCATGATTGGTTGAATAGCGCACCTCCACCGTCGCACCCCGCGCTTCCCACCAAAGAGATCTAAAAACTGGTTCTGCGCAGTCAGAGTATATTGTCACGAAGTTTGTCGCTAACTATAAAACAGTAGAGGTATTTTAGGACGATTTACTAATTAATGCTACTATTGATTTTAGATCGGGACAAGTGATCATCCAGGACGGGACTTGAACCCGCGACCAGTGCCTTACAGGAAAATCATCTGACCAACTGAGTTGCCTGGATATACAATGTCGTTGAAGACACCTTCATTTTGCCGGCGGTATAACCTTTTTTTATTGGTAATAGGCTCACGTTTGACCACAATCTCACCTGTTGGTAAGTGATGATATGGTCAACGGTGGAGCACGCTTGCCTAGAAGTAATCTAATTGTAGTCACTACTTTCGCCGGTTCTGTTCAGACTTTGGTCTATAAACAACCCTTAACCTACTGTCTTATTACAAGTTCTATGTTTACTAGACCACGCACATTCGACGTTTTCTTTCCACACAGGTTCAGCGGTCTCGTAGACCTCCTTCTTCCATATCGGTACGCTGGCCTTGAGCTGGTCGATGCAGTGCGCCACAGCGTCCAAGGAGTCCCGCCTGTGAGGGCTGCTCACTGCTATGACAACAGACGCTTCTCTGCATGGGACCATGCCTAGCCTGTGGAAGAAGAAGAAGAAGACAATAAGAAACAAGTGGGAGAAGGGAACTAACTAGAGAAGAGAGCAATTAGCGCCATTCCTGCCATGTCGCAAAACCTAACCCAAATATCTATATACTTTATTTTGACTGCAACCCATTTATGTCCCACTGCTGGGCACGGGTCTCCTCTCCTCTAACGAGAGAGCTGAGAGGGTTTAGACCTTAATCCACACACGCTGGCTTAATGCGGGTTGGTGGATCGGACATGTCCTTAGAATTTCTTTTAGAACGTGTGGGTTTCCTCACGATGTTTTTCCTTCACTGTCAGCAGATGGTTAATCATGTGATTAGCACATAATAAATTCCACAAAATGAAGTTCACATTGGTATTGTCCGGCCGGATTCGAACTCGATATCTCTGAGTAGAGGCCGCGTGCTTATCCATTCAACTACCATCGCTTTTTTTAAACGGTTTTATTTAACTCAACCTGTTTGTTTGGGTCAAATCTAATGATTGAAATTTGAACCCCTTCCAGTTGTCTGATTGGTCAGATATTTGGCAGACATAAACTCACGCCTATATCCCCGAAGGGGTAGGCAGAGGTGCTAGCACCCACATTTCGCCAGTTTATGTTAAGGTCCCAATGTAATAGGTGGCGAGCCTATTGCCATTAACCGGGCACTTATAAACCTGCGATAAATACACACATAACTTCGAAAAGCATCGAAAAGTCATTGGTGTGTGCCATGGTGAACCTGGGATCGAACTCGAGACCTCGTCTCAGCAGTGCATTACCCAGACCACTAGGCTATTGTACTACACTAGGTAATTTCACGTTTCTATTAACAAGTTAAACGAGTAATAAATTACTATAAGCGCTCACAATGTTCAAGATAATGACAGTTACTACAAGGCCAGACTAATCACGACCGATGGTTCGAAATCGTACCCAATATATACATACACATATACAAAGTGTTGGTTTGCATTTGAGCATCATTCACAAGGGGCCTGAGCTACATACTCTTCAAGATCTCATGAAAAAAAAACCAGTGTTTTTTCTTTCTGTAAATAACTGATTTAATTGAAAAATTAGATTGGCTGTCGAATAATGGATCCCGACTGTTCAGTTATGTTTCTAGACCACCGAACATCAATCTAAGTGCTTGTTTTTTTCTTTTCAGTTTTTAGGCAGTCGGGTTTTTGAATTTTGAATTTTTTTTTTAGTATCTGCAATGTAAGAGACACAGCTCGCACAGCTCATTAACTTAATCTAATCTAATGTATAAAAGAAAGTCGTATTAGTTACACTATTTATAACTTAAGAACGGTTGAACCGATTTGACTCAAAATTGGTGGGAGATAGCTTAGAACTAGGAGACGGACATTGGATACTTTTTATCCTGCCACGGGGACGAAGTATGCCATGGGCGAAGCCGCGGGACACAGCTAGTATTATTATGAAGATACTTCATCACGCACAAAAAATTACATTACTACCAGTGTTGCAAGCCCAAGGTTACTGTAGAAACGGCTCATTATTATGTTTCGTTATTAAATTGTAGACTTCCTTTAAATTATTGTTTATGATCATTTAACCACTCCATATAATCAACTTCATTGTACATACACTTATGCCCGTGTATCTCTGAAAGGGTAGGCAGAGATGTGTTTACACCCACGTTTTGTCAACATAGGCACATTTAATACCTACTATACTACGACAAAATTATTATTTTATAAATACTCTTTCACGCTAAAACGACTTAACCAATCTGGATTAATTTTGACGCAGAGACAGATTATAATCTGTCTGTCTCTGCGTCAAAATTAATCCAGATTATAATCTGGAACAGCACACAGGATACGTATTATCCCGGGAATTAGGTTCTTGTGTGTAGCGGGAATGTGATAAATACATTCACGTAGATATACTTAACCAAATATCTATTTATGTATGTAATATTCAAACGGTTTTATTTAACTCGACCTGTTTGTTTGGGGCAAATCTAGTAATTGAAATTTGACCCCCTTTCAGTGGTTTGATTGGTCTGATATTTTTAGTTCTGATGATAATACAATTTAAAACCGTTTAACTTGAAAAAGATTTTTCACAATATATTTTCTATAAACAGCATCAATATTACATCACTCAGTCAATGCCAAGATAAAATTGATGCAAAAACATCACACGCGATCCAACTTTTTTTGTATCTACTTCGCCCGCCGTCGGTACTAAACAATTGAACCTGGAATTCTTTACCAGCTCACGTGTTTTCTTCCTCCAATAGTCCCGGGTCCTTTAAGCGTGGCGTGAAAAATCATTTGATGAGGCCGCCAAGCTGAGGGCCGCCATTATAGCGCTATCGGTGTTTGTATTGGTGATCCCCATTCCTGAGACTTTACCTTTAGCTTACCATCAAGCGAGGTGAAGTCGTATTAACGTGAACGATATAAAAAAAATCACAAGACTTGTTCGCTATCGGACCTCAATTGAGTAAAATAAGTGTAATTAAGTAAAAGCAAGGCATAATTACATACAAAAAGGAATAAGTGTACAGGAATGTGGTAAATATAGCTACAGTTTTGTGATAACGACTCACATTGAACTGTCTTGATAACCCATAACAGTTTTTGAATTGATGACATCTATATCTATACATTATAATAAATCTGTAACTGATCGGTGTCTGGTAGTCTGTACATGGAAGATATAATTGAGAAAAAAAAAATTAGGGGACTTTATGAATGTAATAGATGCCAAAACAATGATTTTTAGAATTTTTTGTCTGTTTGTCTGTCTCTGTTTGTCCGCACCAAATTTTTGTTCACGCTAAAATCAAAAACTACTGGAGGGATTATGATCAAACTTGGTACGATTATAGTTCATAGTTCTGAGCAACATATTAATAGGCTACAACCAAACATACAGTAATTTTTTAGTCTAAGCAAGACTTTTCTAATAAAAAAAACCGCATCAAAATCCGTTCGGTATTTTTTGTCAAAAGTACTGAACAGGTATTGATGCGGCTTTTTTTATTAGAAGGGTCCGTACCCGTGCGATCACAACCTGTCAGGATCGCATTCTCTCAACGGCCAAACTATAAGTCACCCACAGACAATCGGTTCAGTAGATCCAAAGATTACCCCCTACAAACTCAAAAACTTCACCTCTTCATAATATTAGTATAGATTATAATATGTATGACATTATTTGTTACATCACGCTGCATAAATGCGATTCTGTCTGTGTTGAGACTATAAATTATGATAGGCCAGCCATTGAAGAGGTCAAAGGCCAAGGCGAAGACGTTTAGCTAAATGTGAATTGATTACATTATATCTATACTTAATATAGTGGACTGGGTAATGGACTGCTGAGACGGGGTCTCGGGTTCGATCCCAGGTTCACCATGCCACACACCAATGACTTTTCGATGCTTTTCGAAGTTATGTGTGTATTTATCGCAGGTTTATAAGTGCCCGGTTAATGGCAATAGGCTCGCCACCTATTACATTGGGACCTAAAATATAAACTGGCGAAATGTGGGTGCTAGCACCTCTGCCTACCCCTTCGGGGATATAGGCGTGAGTTTATGTCATATGTTATGTAATATTATGAAGCTGTTTGTTAAGTTGAGCGCGCTAATCTCAACTTACCTTAACTTACTATTGAATTGGAATTGAAAAATTCTCTTTGTGCTGTATAGACCATTTATCAAGGAAGGTTACAAGCTATATAACATCACGCTACTACCTAGAAGAACGGAGCAGTGCTGTCAAACAGAATTATGCTGCTAAAAGCATCTTATCTTATCATCCTAGGAGGTAGGACACGACGGTATCTCCCATCTGAAATGAGCAGTCCGACTGGGGTAGTACCTCCGCCTTACAGAACACCGCGGCCATAATAACCATCGTGTTGTGTTCCCGCCGCGCGCCGGTAAGTAGGGTAACCAGAGCTCACTGTACTTCTCCTCCCCCCACACCTACCTAACCCTCCCCCTTCCCTTAAGGGTGTGCAGCGCGTGTGTGACACCCTTAGTGTTGCACACGTCCATAGTCCACGGTGACCGCTTCCCATCAGGTGGACCGTGTGCTTGTCTGCCACCAACGTAGTATAAAAAATATATATACATACCTGTGATACACTGCTATGCCGTGAACCGCTGGCCACTTTTGCCGTATCTCCTCACATATAGCCTTTAATGCCTTCAAGGCCATTGGCTCGTACGCCTCATACTCCAACCTCAACACCTGTACAAACAATGACTAATCAAAAGGCTTTATAATGACATAAATTGTGATTTTTTTTAAGTTAAACGGTTTTAAATTGTATTGTCATCAGAACTAAAGACTTAGCTGCTAAATATTAGACCAATCAGACAACTGAAAGGGGGTCAATTTTCAATTACTAGATTTGACAACAAACAGGTCAAGTTAAATAAAACCATTTAAAAAGGTAGACTGGATACAGAAAGAGGACAATCGGATGATATGGTATACAATTAAATGAAACCATTTAAAAAGGTAAATAGACTGGATACAGAAAGAGGACAATTGGATGATATGGTATACAATTAAATGAAACCATTTAAAAAGGGAGATAGACTGGATACAGAAAGAGGACAATCGGATGATATGGTATACAATTAAATAAAACCATTTAAAAAGGTAGATAGACTGGATACAGAAAGAGGACAATCGGATGATATGGCATACAATCAACGAAATATACACAAAAATGTCGCCACGGCAGGGAAATCTTCCTCACACGTTGCATCCGCCCACGTTGCGCACTGTAAGGTATGAGAGGAATTTCATTCCGCGCACGCTTAGGCTGTGGAATGATCTCCCAAAGATCCACATGTGGATCAGAGCGGATATAAAAGTATCCAATGATCCACATGTGGATCGAAACTGTGGATCCTACCTAGTGGAGGGAGACGATTTTACTATGTAACTTTTAAATTTACACGTTCCATGATATACTAAAATGTTAACGGGCATTAACGCGATCATGGTATAGGTCATAATATACCTCTATTATATATATATATATATATAACATAAACTCACGCCTATATCCCCAAAGGGGCAGGCAGAGGTGCTAGCACCCACATTTCGCCAGTTTATGTTTAGGTCCCAATGTAATAGGTGGCGAGCATATTGCCATTAACCGGGCACTTATAAACCTGCGATAAATATACACATAACTTCGAAAAGCATCGAAAAGTCATTGGTGTGTGCCATGGTGAACCTGGGATCGAACCCGAGACCTCGTCTCAGCAGTTCATTACCCAGACCACTAGGCTACCGCGGTTTATCTAGTACCTAGTACCTAGAGGCTAGTACCTCTATTATATCTATGTTTATAGATATTATTCAGGCATTCATTAGTCTTTCAGTCTTTAGACATAAGTAGTTACAAAACTGGTTTAGATAAAGAGTAATTGGTAGTTGACTTTAATGAAACGTGTCTGTCAACCTCGTTATCAAACTTTTGTGGTGGTTCTTATCAATTTTTATTAGTTTTTTGATGCGAAGAACAACCTGTATTAGAATGTTTGCGCACACATTGATATACCTAACTATTATCGAAATTCCGATTGCTTTTTAGCTGTGTCTCCGTGGCCATTGCTGCTGAAAAGCAATCGGAATGTCGAAAATAGTTATATCAATGTTTCAATCGTAAAGGGCACCACAGACAAGGAGTAGAAGTCACAACAATAGCTGCGCACGCGACGAAATTATTTCAGTTGGCACATCGCCATGTCCGTATTATTCTGCACTTTTGGTATCAATAAATTTAGAGGTACCCTCCGCCGACGGCGACGTACAAATCAATAGCGTGATATGTTTAACTGCGCACGCGTCTCTGCTTCATTTTATTACCTCACTCTTTTAACACGCTTCAAAAAGGATGAAGTTCTCAATTCGAGTTAATTTTTTTATGTTTGTTAGGTGCCTCAGATCTTTTGACTGGGTGAACCGGTATTGATGACTCTTTTTTATTTGAAAGCTGGTGATTCCTGTTTGGTCCCATTTTTGAATTATATTTTTTTGTATCACAACGATGGGATGGGTAACATGTCTTATTAGAAGTGAAGCAACTCGAATAGAAAAATCCCGTTTTTTATACCACTTAGGTGGCAGGCAAGCACACAAGCCAACCTGATGGGAAGTGGTCACCGTGGCCTATGGACGTGTGCAACACCAGAGGCGTCACACTCGCACTGCCGACCCTATAAAAACCTTCTAATGCCCTTCTTGAAGAACCCCATATTGTAGTCACTCTAGTTCCTCAACTAAATAACTTAAAATCTAGTAGAACAGAGAAATCACATAGCAAAACTTACCTTTTTGCCTTCAAAGCTGTCTCTTGTAGTACCAATAAACATGGAGACTGCCCCACACTTGTCATCAGTCACCAGCTCGCTGACCTCTTCCACCGACAGCTTATCAACTGTTAGCTTTAAGTAATCCATTCTAGCTTCCGAAATCTAGCTTCTGAAATATTCTAGATTATCCAGTGAACAAATCTAGCTTTTTAGATATTCTAGCTTATCCAGTGAACAAATCTAGCTTCTGAGATATTCTAGCTTTGAGGTAATTAATTCACAGCTTATAAAATAATAGAGAGGTTGTGTTGTTAAAACAGGTTCTAAACTCTATGATGCAGTGAATAAGATTGAGCTAAAGTTAGCCTCCACTAATAGGAGGTATGACAGCGATGTTGTCTCTATCATTAATCTCAATGTCAATATCTTCTTGGCAGACTTGTTCGTTTTTTGCAATCAAAATATTATCTTTGATAGTTTTCAAATTGTAGTTCTCTGATAGAATGTTAACGAGTTTCTTGTAACTGATTTTTGTTGGTAGTCGGATAGTGGATTCTCTAGTACCCGCTAGTTCTTTGGATCTGGCAAAAAATAATATCTTTACTGTCACGCCATGCTCAATTTCCATATTTTGTTCTGCAACAACAAATATTATGTTAATTTATGTCCGTGAAATATTGACGCACGTGTAGCGTCATCAAAATATAGAATGTATTTTAGTTAGTTAAAGTAAATAGAAGATGTTACAAAAAAATATTTAGGTTACGTTATATCAATGATGCATGAAACTGCATCAGTTAGTTTTTAATAAAAATGAGGGTAGAATGATTACATCCTAGCCTTTTATTAGAAGCTACTACTCGTGCGCTATAAGTTGAGACCTGGCCGGTGGACGTCACCAGCGCGTGTTTGTACAGCGCACAAAAAAATATCGTAAATAAGCTTCTGCCCGAGTCGTTACCTACCTGTCTACCTATTTTTTTGCGAACAGTACATCACGGGCGACTGAGGGGCAGTGCAGGAGGAAGTAGGCGGAGAGCCCAGGCCTCAACTTATAGCGCACGCGTCATAGCTGTTTTGCATCTATATAATTATCGATGCAAAACATTGCAGTGAGGTCACTGTAATAGTTCTGTCTTGCCAATTAAGTTCAACCAGCAATTATTTTTTGTTGTTTAAGCAAATTGAATGCAAGTTACTATATTTTCAATACTGGCTGTGCAAATGACAGCTTAATATTTTGGGAACATTCTGGCGGTATTGGAGGTTGCTCAATGAGCTCCGCTCTCCATGAACGCAGGCCTGGGGGTGGGCCGCCTGTCACTCTAACAGAAGCAGGTCGGGGCGATGGGATGAAGCACAGCTTCCCCCGTCCCTTTCTGGGGCAAGATGGACCGACTTAATGCCGTAGATGGCCAGGGTCAGTTGAGGTGCTCGGGAATTGTCTTATTGAGCAACTTAACACAATAGCAATAGAGATCCATACTAGCACACGGTTTTGGTCGACTGACGGGCTAGTATCCGTGGAGTTAGCGTAAAAAGTTACCCACCCAGTAATTTTTTCGCTAGCAATAACATTAAGTAGCCATATCAAATCTAAAGTATACCATAGACCAATATAATAAACAATAAATGTAACATGTATATTATTAGTCTATGAGTAAACAAAACAGGTTTTAATATTTATTTTTTGCACATAACTTAGTTAATCAGACATTATGAAACATTATTGCGTACTGTAATTCAATGAACTCTTGTTTGTTTTTAAAAATATATTTTGTTTTTAATGTAATGTAGATAATGTATTAATGTATGGATGTTGATTTATTGTCATTGTTTATACTGGATATATTGATAAATTTAGACATTGTTGTATTTAAATGTAGATAAACATTGCAAGGCCTCTATCTATCCTATAGGGCTGTAATTTTAATCATAAGTGGTATAAATCCACTTATGATTAAAATTACATTACATTTTACAAGCCTAGGACTAAATCCAACCAATCAAATTATTAGACAATTAAAAAATTATTATAAAAAAATACACAATACTGTTATCAAAACATATTTTTAGAAGTAATAGCAAACCATTTAACGGTCATATAGGTCGGTAAGTTTACAAATTATTGTAGGTATGGTTTACAAAAGGTAAGTTAAAAATACCTCACTCAGTTGAGAACATTTTTATATGGACATATTATTAATATCACATTAATATTATGAAGAAATAAGAATGAAGAATCAATTTATCAAATAATTCTCGCATGCACCCTTATATATATTCCACACACTGATCCACAATGTGTAATAAAAGATGTAATAAAAGAACTGAAGCAAGGCATGTATCCTCATAATGAAACTTTCACTCGCCTTTTCATTATAAAACCTTTACTAAAATAATTAATATACGCTCTAAAACGTACCTTAAATACCGCCCGAGTGTTTTTCTTATTTCAAATGTGTAAAAATATAGCTGGCACAGTTCGCAAAAAAACTGGACGGAGCGCTAATTATCTGGCGTTTTATATAAGGATACGTCTATATCACGACAGCCTCGCACATGAACTGTAACTAAATGAATGACAACCGAGTGCGCGGTTTCGGAATCTGCATCGGCGAACGAGAATAAACAGGTTTTTAAAATTGATCATATTGCACGAAGCTGTATGAACTGTAAAGTTTGATGATGATTTTTCCTTATTTTGCAAGCGAATCATGTTTATTGTACAGCACAGTTTTGGTAAATAGCAATGCAACCATTGATAAATAAAATTCACTACAACATGATAAGAGGTTATGAAATTAAATCTAAATACCACGGAAGGTCAAGGAGAGATACATATTTTTGATAAAATAGTATGTATATGAATTTACTTACATAGTCATTGGGACGACTTTAAATAACCTCAACCTTGAAAGAAATTTTATCACAGTAAAAACCATAACAACAATATCACTCACGATCACGAAAGTCACAAACACTGGTCACTGTCACTCACTCACGTCACGTCACGACGACCATGACCACTATTCTCTGTCTACGATGCCATGCTATACTACTATTCTCTGTCTACGCTTCACGTAATGTTTATGAAGTAGCTTTCATTCAAAGGTTTAAATGTTTTGATATTTATTATCTATATTTAAACAAATTGGTTCTATAATGATTCATCATCTTATCTAACTATGAGATAATAAATCTCTAAAAAAACCGTAAAAAAACAAAGATAGTATTAAAGACATTGTTTTCTTTCTTTCTTTGTATAGATACCTCTATTTTGACGTTTATAAATAAGGTCGAGAACAGAACATAACTGCTAATATAAAAGCTATCTAAGATAGCTAATAGCTGATACTATGCTATCCAATAATGTACTAATCAACTAATGACTCGTTTCGATTTCATAAAAGTAAATGATCACTACTCAAAGTTAGCTATTGCTCATTATGGGGATGAGATAATGCTTCTCATAAGCCATTTAATAGCTGTGCCCGTGACTTACCGTGAAGTGGGTCTTAGTTTTAAATTTTTGCACGGTAGATAGGTATTCTATTTTGTCCCAAAATAAAAGTAACTTTAGTTACATGTAAAAATATAAGCCACCTACAGTAAAAATCCAATCAAAATAAAGCCCACCCATCCACTTCAGAGATCAGCTGGAAGAAACACACTAAAAGACAGATAAAATTTTATTTATGTTTTGCAAATCGGTTGTTCCTGTTCAAATAGATTTTTTTTATCAAATATAAACTCATAGTATCTGTAATCTTCGTATCTACACCTTATTGTCTTCTATCTTTACAAATAAATAAAATTTAAGAGATTTTAATATTAAAACAAAAGCTTTTAATGGCTATATGTATAAGAATACACTAACAGTACATACAACAAAAATACAGTTATTGCAATTGGCTGAAATTATAAGGCGTAACTTAGGCTACTTTTGCTCCAGAATGGTTCTACGCTAATCGAAGCTAATAGCATGTTTAAATTGCAGCTATTCTTATATCTGCTATTAACTGTTATTTATAATGTACACATAGCCTTTGGTAACTGACATTTTAAATTATAAAAAAGTTACCGGATTTCATTTCAAACGGTCGTCGATCGTACGTCGTTTTGTATTTGAGTTCAGTTAAACAGCTCTGCGCGAGACTGCACTGCATTGCTTTTTGGCAAGATTCCCCAGGGCGCGCGCATTACGTAAATTTAACGTCGCGCTTCGTGCCGCACAAAAAGGTTAAAAATAGACTTTCGGAGTGAGTTGCGTGTTCACATCACCGACATTTTTGTTTTTAAATGACATACATACGCGCGTCGCCGCTTTACATCGTATTAGAAATCTAAGTGAAACTATCTGATATCGGCTAACTGTAAACATTGGACTGATTTATTCCTTATTGAGCTCCATATTGGATATCCTTGGGTATATAAGACTGTGAGTGGTAATGAGACGGGATCTAAAGTGAAGTGTAAATCTATACCAGTGTGCAGTGGATTGTAGAAATGGCTCATAACGTGGAGCCCATGGACATTGACAGTGATTTTGACAACAAAGAAAACAGCTTACACCATAATAATGTACTGCCTTTCACAGAAAAAGGGTATGAAGAGTTGGATGTGTCAGAACTTAATATGAAGCTAAGGTACTCTGTCACGCCTGCAGCGTCACCTATGTCAAGGAGCTACACAGCCAATTGCTTTGAGAACAAGAGTCTAGAGTCGGGAGATGATTCTTTAAGCAATACAGTAAATGAAAATTTTAATTTAACCCGCTCGCTGAACTCAAATATAACCAAAAATGACAATACAGTGAGATCTTTCAAAGAGTTACCGCTTAAAACTATCCCTACAGAGCAGTATAATGACAGTGTTAGGAATACCGCTGTGGTTAGACCTTTCGAGTCGACTATCCCTTTAGATAATAATCTTTCAGTTACTATTAGCCCTCCCTGTGATATCGATGACATCTCATCCATACCCAGTTCTCAGTTATCATCTGCTCTTCAAACTCCTGAGGCCACAACACCTACAAAAGACATCCCCCCCAAGGATGGTGGTTCACCCATTATGAGAGGGCTTAAAAGTGTTCTCAGTATGTTTAGGTCATCTCAGAGTCCCATACCTCCTGCTGATGACCCAAATATAGTGCATAGTAAAATTCTTAGTCCCGCGGATGAGCAAGTATCCACACAAGATAGCCAGTCTCAAGCAGTGTTGGCATCGACACCGATTGCCGCTCAACGAAAGAAAGAAATGAGTCCGACAAAGAGGAACAGTCCAGTAAGAGATACTAGTATTGTGTTTAACGATGACCTTGAGAAAGAACTGCAATGGAAAGATGAAACTACAATAATTTTTAGTCAAGAGCGAATGCCTGTCCACAAACTTATGTTCCAACAACAATTTGACAGTAAAAAAATCAATAAGAATGCCACTGAAGTGCCTAAAAACGACACGCTGGACATAAATTCTACTGTTGAATATATGGATATCTCTAACGATTCTATTTTAGAAAAAACATTTACCGATACTCAATCTGCTAGCAAACATGCAGACAATACATTTGGCATTGAATCCGACGGAGAGTTTGTTGACTGTGAAACAACATTTACTAAAAATGATAGCGATCTGGCCGAAGACGCTGATAAAACTCCTGTTGGTGACCTAACACAAGAATTGAATTTAACACAAGAACTTAATCTGACACAAGAAATTAAAAATAACAACGACAGTGGTTCTAGAGTGAAACAAATAATTTTAGACACTACCCAAGACATTCTAAACGCAACTCTTTCTGTAAATCCTGAAGATTTGCTTCCCGAAATTTTAGATGGAGGGACATCAATATTGCCTACTCTAGACACAGAGAAAACCAGTGATATAACTAGAAACACAAATGAGCACTCAAAATTACAATTGGATGAAACAGTAACTCTTCAATTGGATGAAACAGTAACTCATGCTGTTGATCATTCATTTGATGCTACACTCTCCGACACAACATACATTCAAGGCGAGAATTTAAACATTACCAAGACTGAAGGAAGTAATTTAGATACGACTCAGACAGAAGACCAAAAAACAGTTACTGAAGCTCAGAATACAACAATACTTAATGAATCTGCTTCACTTGACAACAAAGAGTTTGATGCTAAAGTTACCCCAATTGGAGATCCTGTTGATACCGGTCTAGATACGACATTAACTGAACCTAAAATAAATATTTCAACCTATGCTAATGTACCTCCCCAAACTGAAATCATAAAAACTTCAATCATCAAGTTGCCTGTTGATGTTCCTTTACCTGATGAAGATGACCTTGATTCACTGCCTGGTAATCTGCCCCTTGATCTTGTTGATGATATAAAATTATTGTCTAGCAACATTGAAAAGCCACAAACTGCAGTAATTGAAAGTGAGACATTGACTGAAAATATATATGAGTCAATTGTTTTAGACAAGCTAAATGCAGCATTATTAACAGATAATTGTAATATTAATACTCAAACATCTGACTTAAATAGCAATGAAATAGATAAGAACATACAAGAATTGGCCGAACAAAATATTGAAAAGATTGATATTTTAAAACATGATAAGCCAGCAGAAGAGATTAACATGTTACCTGAAATAACTTCTTCATCTTACACTACCCTTGACCGCGAAGGAGATAACATAATAATCGCAAAGTCGGAGGATGAAGTAATTAGTGCTAAAAACAATGAAATAATTGAGACCAAAAATTTTGATATGAATAATCAGCTTGAAACTGTACTACCCATAGATGCCAATGAAAATGCCAGTGAATTTGAGCCTTTGCCTGATATTATCAACCAAACTATCACCACATTGAACACAGAAAATATAGAATCAACAATTATTGTACCTAGTGAAGGAACAGTAACTATCCCAGAAAATATTGATATAATTCCCAAGGACCCCAGTAATATTGAAGTAGAACCACAAGTACTGAAAGAAATAGAATCGCAAATGTCTGGTCTGAATCAATCACAAAACATAATTGAAATCAATGAAGTCAATAAAGAAACGCCTCTCGCTTCTGATGCAGTTTTAAATATGAGTGTGGATCCTACCAACAATGCCACTCCCATTTTTAATGATAATATTACAACTGTACATGTCACTAATCCTCTTGAATTCAATGAAACAAATTTAATTATTGAAAGTGACCCACTTATTGAACAAGTAACTTTGGGTATGGAAAGTAAAGATGAGTTAGGAAAAACTACAGAAGAAGAGGTCGTACTGTCTGAAAACAACAGCCCGTTCACTTTGGTTACTGCAGATATTATTTCAGAAAGTAAGCCTAAAGAAAATATTGAAACAACGAATGTCGAGGATTTACCTACAACAACAGTTAAACTGGTACTCACACCACCTAGCTCACCTCCAATAACATCTAAAGGATATAACTTCAATTTCGATGATATAGATTTTGATCCGTTTGCTACGAAAACCAATATTAGAATGTCGCCGCCATTTGAGTCGCCTAAAAAACCACCTGAAACGGAGATTCATGCGAAAAGTGTAGATAAGCCTATCCTCAAAAAAGATAATAGGCGGCAGACACAATCGGAGAGAAAAAGATTCTCAGCACCAAAAAGAAAGCTTCCTTCGACAGTAGTTACCAAAAAAATTGATAATACAGATGATACTTGTTCCGAAATTCTGTATTCTGAGCCAGTTGGCAACATTGAAATCCATTCGCCAGATAATATTGGTCTGACTCCAAATAATGCAACAATTGATGAAAAAATAGTCATTAACACACCATTAAAAACAGAAGATGTTCATAAGGAAATAAAGACTGAATCTGGTACAGTAATTGAGGATAAAAATGAACAAAACGTATCCAGTATTGAATCTAATTTAAATGATCTAAAAATCACATCATCATCTGAACTGTCAGCGTACTGTACTGCCAGTGACAGTAGTATTCGTTCTAGAAATGTTTTCAATCTACCAGAAATTGATGATATAAACTTTAATCCTTTTGCGACTAAGTCTATGATACGCCAGTCTCCACCTCCGTGCTTGAACGTAGACAATCTATCTACTGTTGCTAGTCCAGTCTCTCCGGAAATTGTACTAGAGAAAAATGAGGAAGTTATTTCATCTGATAAAATAGATACTGAACTAATGGAAAAAGATGCTTTAAGGGATTGCAGCAACACAACGGCTTCTTCGAAAGCAACTGATGAAAGAAATGTAACAATTAAAGAGATTAACACTGAAGACGAAGACACCATTGAAGGGCCTTTTCTCGAAGTCGAGGACTTGAATCTTGACGACAAAATGTCGGTTTCCGATGGCGAAAGCCCTGACATGATGCAGTTTACTAAAATGCCGACACAAGTTAATGAAGAAAATTTAGACGATGGCGAGATGTTTATTGACGCAGAAGCGTTTGAATTTCTTCTTAATCAAAATAAGACCAACACGGTTGTCGACAGTGGTAAAGAGAGTTTATTCCTTAAATTCGACCCCTTGTTTGCAAAGAGAATGTCTGCAATTACATCAGATGGTGTTGTTGCTTCTTTAGCTAAGCTTCAGAAAAACCAAAGTACTCCTATCAAAGATGCTCAAAGTCCACCTAAAAATATACCAGTAGCTGGTCCCTCTAACTTAAATATAACGCACGATGTAGGTATAAACCATAGTGAAGACTCCAATGAGGATATTACCATTACTATATCTAAACCAATGATGGCAGTTCCTCCTGCTGTCAATCCTGTCGCTCCTAGAAATAAATCCATGGCTCCCAATAGATCAAACCGCCGTTCAATTACAGTCACATCTCCTGCCATGGCTGTTATTGACCGATTACTGTCTTTGAGTGGTAACAACTCAATTTTACATGATACAACTGTGACACAAGTGAATAGGGAACAAAATGAAGCTGATACAGCTCTCGCACAATTACGAGAGTTATTAGCTGAAAAAGAAATTATTGTGTACAACCTAAGATCTGAAAGCCACGAATTAAGAGACAGATTAACTACTCTAGAATCTCATGTTAAAAACCTTGAAGCTGAAAGTCAAGATAGATTAAAGAAAATTAATCAACTCAACGACAAATTGGCTGAGAAGACCAAGATCAATAGAAGCATGGCGGCAGTAGTTGAGGAATATGAGCGAACGATTGCCAGTTTGATCGCGCAGACAGCTCAAGACAAGAAGAAACATGCCGAGGAACGAATTAAATTAATAAACGAGAGAGATGAACAGACTGCGCACCTTGCCAGTATGGAAGTGTCATTCAGCGATCTCCACAGCAAATATGAAAAAAGCAAGCAAATTATACTTCATTGTAAATCAAATGAAGACACATACAAAAAATCGATAAAAGAATTTGAAGAAAACTTTACAAAAATGCAAAATAATTACGAGCTACTGAAACAACACGCGACCTCTAAGCTGAATCATGCTAATCAGGAGATGGAAAAGATAAATAGGACACATGAGGCGGAAGTGTTGAAATTAAACGCCATGATCAAAAGGAAGGAACTGCATGCCACGTCATTAGAAGAATCCCTCAACCAGAAGATTAAAGCGAATAAGGAGCTCACGGCCATATGTGATGAGCTCATTAACAAAGTCGGCTGAACTCATTGTAGCGTTATCTAAATATTTGTCAAGTCTGTGATCTAGGCGGATTCTTCGAGACTCGCTTTTGCTCTTATCACTAGATAGGTTGCATTAAGTCATACCTAGTCTCTACGACATTGTGCCAAATCATTTTAGTGTAACTTATTCCTGTTGTATTATGTACACAAGACTGCAAATTGTGATAAATTCGATTCTACAATCATGTTTCAGTGTATTTATGAAATTCTAAACATATCACGAAATATTTAACACTTATCAACCAGCACTATTAAGTTATGCAGGCCATAATTGAAATGTGCATATATTAACTCACTTGGACATAGAACTTATTAATAAATGGAAATGTATATTTTTTTGCATGTATAACTGTTGTAATTAGAAGTGCCTAGATATTTATTTTGTATGTTAAAAATTTTCGTCCATATTTTCGGAGATCATTGTACCTACATATGATATTTTTGTAGATATATTCATGAAAAACTACAGTAGATTTTAGATGGATAATATTGTTCTGTGTTTATGACGAGATTAGGCTGTTTTTAGACTACCGTCATAAAAATAACATACGTATGTTTACGACCGGTTTCCGCCTGCACTATTTGATGCGTGTTTATTGTAAAAGCTGTCTTGTTGTAACGATCTTCCTAGACTAAGCTTGTCACGCATCTCATAATGTTCCATCTTAATGGATCTCTTAAACTAAATTCGTTATTAAATAATCTCATTGATGTTAAATGAATACGTTTCATCGCGATCACCTATGCATGGGTTGTTGTGGTGTGTTATAGAATTTAGTATATTTTAGTAAATAAAGTTGTCATTTTTTTACATCTGTGTTTTGATTTGTTTACAAAGTATATTTTTTCAATTACTTGCGTTTATATCTTAATAACTTTCACTTTTTATACACTATTAGTTTTCAGAATCATGCACCTAGCTTACTTTACTAATATCCTAGTTTTAGGCTAATAGGTAGATATAGTTCGCGTCCATAAAATACAATTATAAAATCAACACCTAGACTGCCACGCTACCTGCGCACGCGCATTTTCATTAACATCATGATTCATCATATTAAAACAATAATTTCTACGTAATTTCTATAATAGCCAATAGACTGTGAAAAAATGTGGTGGTGCTCTTGGCTTCGTTCATACTAAATAATTAAATTAATTAATATCAGATAGGTAGATATATGTCGAGCCATTTTTACCCACTCGCTGACGAGAATAGGTTTTTAACTTGATGCAACTTTTTTCAAACTTATACGAAAGCGACTTGCTCATCTATACTTCTATATCTATACTTCTAAACTAATATTATAAAGAAGTAAAGTTTGTGTGTTTGTATATTTGTTAAATTGTAAGGGGAAATTTCGGGATCTACTGAACCGATTTTAAAATTATTCTTTCACCAATAGAAAGCCACATTATCCGTGAATATCATAGGCTGAATATCATCACGCTACTGCCCAAGGGCAATAATCATAAATGTGAACAATTCCGGTAGATTCCGATACATTTTAGGAAAACTGATAAATTATGAGCATATTATGTGAGTTAAAAAGGGTGTATCGGGGTTTGAAATACGCCACGGGTGAAGCTGGAGTGGGTCAGCTAGTAAGTTATAATGTTCTCCGTGGACTCCAAGACGGCTGCACCGACTTCAATGGATCATGGAACTATAAAATATTTGTTTATCAGTGTTCCTGGCAGAAAACCAAGGTTATCCCTGCAATAGCCTCTCATGACGAAAGACACGTGTGTTTTCAGACCATTCGATCCTTTTTTGAAATCTCCATGGAAACCACCTGCACCCCCGTCGGCCATCGGGCATGACGTCCGGGGTCTTAATTACATGGGTTTAAGGTTACCTAATAGGCATAATATCCCTTGCACCCAGCTGACCCTGGGCCATATACAGTTTTAAGATGGCCCCCAGTCCATTCGATCCTGACAAATGTTTCTCTTTCTTGCTTTCTTTTTTTGTCTTTCTTTCTTCTTTCCTTACTTAGTCACTTCACTTCAAGGTGGCATCCGTGTTAAAATCCAGTTTTAAATTAGGTATACTTAGTGTGTATTTGTGACTATAACTAACTCATAACTCATGCCTTGAAGCCTGGGAGGTCCGAAGATGGGATGGGATCCAGCCTTGAATTTCTGTGGTTGTTTCCGTATCGTTTTTGGGAAATATACTCTTATAGACTAAAACTAACTAAAAAGATTTGCGAATTGCACAATTATCCATTTTATTTTTGACACTTTTGTTAAACTTACTTATTATGTTAAGTACCTACTTATTATGGTAGAAAGTTTAATGCAGTACCTAAGTATATGGGTCAACAAACAATCTGTTTAATCTTTGAATTTTTTCTTCTATTTATAATCTAAATCTGATTACCTACCTAGGCTGAATAACGTGGGAAAATGTATTTTGATTGAAGAAGGATTCTCACAAAGGCAGAGGTGCTATATTTGTGTTAATTGTCTTGCGTAATGTAAATTATGCAGGTGTGCATGAACCGGCACAATTTTTTAAGAATGTAGGTATGTTGGATTAATGTGATATTGTAGTTATGTTATTTTGATTTTCGAGAAATTTGACGGCCTCTGTGGCACGCGTAGTAATATGCATTAAACGGCGGCGGATGGCGGCCCGGGATAGATTCCTGTTCAGTGCAAATATTTGTATGCATGTAGGTATATGTGAATTCCAAAAAAATAAATTGTGTTCAGAATCATTCATATAACCTACCCAGTCATGGGTCGTGGTCCACCTGCTTAGTCTACCTGGGGGTGGACCCCGGGCACTTTTTCTTGCCGGTGGTCCACCCAGCCATAATTAACCCATGTATTTTGTTAATGATCTCCAATGTACAGACAGCTGCTTACAATTGTATAATAGTATAGATTCAAGTGGTCCTTATTGAAAGATCGGATTAGATTAGACGCCATGTTGATGATTGTAAAATGTTAATTATGTTATCATTATTCAGCGGGGAGTGAAAGCGCTTGGCAATAAAATTGTAAAGACATACAGCGACAAACATTCCTACCATTCCTACTTACAGAATGTCAATTGGCTTTAAAACTCTAAACGTCGGGCTTAATGTAAATAATATTGAATCGCAAATTTTAATCGCGCCCCTAAATTGCGATAGAAATCGTTAAAAATAGTTGTAGGTACCTACTTATTTCAATTTGTGATATTCGCGTAAACTTCCGACAGTAGGTATATCATCAAAAAAAATTGTTCATACCACTTAGGTGGCAGACAAGCACATGACCCACCTGATGGGAAGCGGTCTCCGTGGCCTATGGACGTTTTTATATAAAGTTGAAAAAAAATCAAAAATTTTCCTCTAAAGATTAGAAACCTGCCCATAATCACGCAGACCTTGATATTTTATTAAATTTGTCAGCGTTCAGCAGTTTTTGTCGCAGGATAAACCTAACATTTATACACGTAATACACGTTCATTGATGCGATCACACAGCGCGTGTTCCACTTAGATTCATTACCATTATAATTTAGCTGCAGAGAGCTGAACACACACTTAAATTGAATGAATTGCAGAACAAATCAATGCAGTTACTCAGAATATACATAAATACCTACATATGTTGAGGGATCCATAAGCTAAACGCTTCGTGCATAGGTAGCTTGATTTATTGGGATGGTCTCCAATATATGTCACCCAACAGTGCCAGGCGGTACCAGTAAGGTACCTATTAGTAAAAAAAAATAACCAGCAACGAGATTCCCGCCTTTCTACGATAGGACTCCCTCGAAGGAGGTTCTGTGCGGTTGCCATGGCAACCTGCGACAAACACTGCCAGACATTTTCTATTACGACAGCGCGGAAAGAAAACAGTCCCGAGTATGCTCACGTTATGTATGACGAAACAGTGAATGTGGTTGATGCTAGAGAAATTGAAAGTCCGTCTAGTGAAGAGGAAGTTGATAAAGCTAGTATGTCGAAGTTCAATCCCCCGGTCAGGCACACGGCGCGCCATGACTTTGATGACTCCGATACAGAGACGGAATCCGAACCAGAAAAGTTTTTGGACAATGGATCGGCTGAAGAACAGGTGCGTATCTTGAAGCTATAATTTTACAAGCTTTTATTTAGTTTCATCTGTCCCGTTGTCTGTAATCAAATCTTGCAAGCCATTTTTCGACCACTTCTGGTTATCCGATTGAGCTGTAAGTCCCATGACAATGCAATATTGTAATTATTAAAGCTCGTTTTTAAACTTTGTTGAATTTTCGATGCTTTTCGAAGTTATATGTGTATTTATCGCAGGTTTGTATGTGCTCGGTTAATGGCAATAGGCTCGCCACCTATTACATTGGGACCTAAACATAAACTGGCGAAATGTGGGTGCTAGCACCTCTGCCTACCCCTTCGGGGATATAGGCGTGAGTTTATGTTTATGTTATGTTGTTTTTAAAAAGGTCTTTTTAAACAGCAGCTTGTTTTTTAAAATAAAGAATTTATTCATCCAAAGCGTTAGGGATTTAAACGTTCCGCTAATTAAAACGGTGTTTGTCAGTTTCAAAATGTGATCTGTTAGCAATTAAAGTGATTCTAGTTGTTGGCAAAAATTGATCGGCAGGTAATATCAGAAGAATATCAATAATGTGTGGCATTCCTAATAGTTATGATAGAGGAGGAAATCATGCTGGACTCTTACACTTCATCCCGCGAAGAACAGACTTCATAAGCCAAGTCATAAGCCGGGTTAACTGTGTGTCCATCAGGCTGGCTCGCTCACATGGAATTTGGTGACGAGATTGACACAAGCATACATACTTATTTAGTTTTCGTTATGCGTAATTTAAGGAGAACATTCAAATTCAGTTTATTTGGAATAAATAATCTATAAATTGCAAGATAATGTCAGTACCTACCTTTTCTAGTTCTCGCTATGTAAAGAGCAGGCCTGGCCCTTAAGAAGTGCCTTTAATTTATTTTTAAGTTCTTCTGTAAGTACATTGAAAACGAAATAAGTAGGTATGCTTGTGTCAAGGAGTACGATAGATTGCTACATATCTCGTTACCAAATTCCATGGGGTTCCGCTAGCCAGACTTACACGTAATCTGTACCTACACTTTCATTGGTAAAAATCTAACTACAGTAGCGGCACGATATAATGGCCGGTTTGACGTTTGTCCGCTCATGAAGTTTCGTATTAATTATTGTGACATTTTGAAAGAGCAAATTGCTGTTCTTTATTGTCAATAGTGACGTACAGTAAGTCATAAAATTTTATCGAATGTAGGTATAATTTTAGGACACAATATTTATTTATTACATTGATTTCTGAATTATATAATGTATATTAGTGTCCCACGATCATTTTTTTTTTTATAAGATTATAATTACCTATTGGTGTACTTATTTCACACAACTCGGTATTTGTTTTTCGAAATTCAATTTTTTTAAATAAAATCTATATAATCGACACTAGGACCACTAGCAAGCCCAATCATACCTCCGGCAAACTTACTTCAAAACAAAGGATTTTCGACTTGACGTTGCTTCGAAAAGTACAAACTAGGAGTGCCCTGCGATTGCGATATAGTTTAGACCTCCTCGCCTGATGGTAAGCTAAATGGTAAATCTCGCCTGATGGTAAAGTCTCAGGAAGGGGTCCCCATTACATACACTAACAGTGATAATTATAATGGTGGCCCTCAACTTACTCTGTTTACGCCTTTTGTTGTGGATTTCGTCGATATGGCCGAACGTACGGTCAGGCATGTGTGTTCGTTTATAGATACGCCTTCGTAACATTTCAATCGTGAATTTCAAAATGGAAGGTCAATTTTACCTATAACTGTTAGACGAATAGATAACTAAAGAAAAATTTGGCGAGACTGGCACAGAAGAAAATAAACTTCACACATTAAAACGAAAAAAAAACAAGCAAAACCAGTCGAAGACATGTGTGTAGCTACTATTTACGGAAGGAGTATCCAACAAGATAAAAGTTAGTGCAATCACTGAAGGAAGCTGGATTAATATAATTATACTCATTTTCATTCCAAATTCCAATATTCAGTTCGTTCAAATGTATTTAGTAGGTAAAAATTTATATTTTTTTACTAAAGTTTTTGAATCAGGTAAGTACTGCTTGCAATAAAAACTTATAGATTTGATTATATTTTTATCGAGAGTAAATTGACATTTCACATCACTATTGTAATGTGTCAAACCGGCCATTATATCGTGCCGCTACTGTAAATTACCTAAAAATATTTTTCAAACTGTTCATCTTGTATTAAATGAAATTAATAGCACAATAACAATTACTTTATCTTTATTGCACGTCCTGGGTCATGAACCGTATCACGCTCCAATTCAAGTCTATTGATTTAACAAGGCTCGCCTAAAAGCCGAATACTGCAGAGCTATAACAACTATGGGTATCTACTTAAGACCTAATGGTCGACCTAGACGTATAGTATTCCCATCAGCACTTAAGCAATTCAGTTTTGTGCACCATTTCCCTCTGATTCCCTCCGATTATCAATTCCCTCTGATCCGCTGATTTAAACAAAATTGCTTATTAGGTCGTGGCTAATTGAAAAAGTTTTAAATAACATAACATAAACTCACGCCTATATCCCCGAAGGGGTAGGCAGAGGTGCTAGCACCCACATTTCGCCAGTATATGTTTAGGTCCCTATGTAATAGGAGGCGAGCCTATTGCCATTAAACGGGCACTTATAAACCTGCGATAAATACACACATAACTTCGAAAAGCATCGAAAAGTCATTGGTGTGTGCCATGGTGAACCTGGGATCGAATTCGAGACCTCGTCTCAGCAGTCCATTACCCAGACCACTAGGCTACCGCGGTTTTTATGTTTTAATGAAAGGCATTGCCTTTACCGGGTTGCCCATTCACCCTCGCCTCATATATCTGTTTCAATCTTCCTTCATCCATCCTCTCTACATGTCCGAACCATCTAAGCATCCCTTTCTCTATCTTGGTCACTACATCTTTAATGTATGTTCCCTTATCACACTGTTCCTCACTCGGTCCATCAGCTTTACTCCAGCCGCAGCAGCAATGATAAACAGCATAATTAAATCAAAACAATAGTAACAATACAATAATAAAGCACATTAACTAATCATGATGACCTTCCAAAGAAAAATAACGTATTATGTGACGACATGTACATTATAATATTAGTTGCACAATATTATAACTATGTTCAAAATATACTCCATTTAGATAGTCGCCGATAAAAGCAACTTTACAAATTAAAAATTACTGATCACTTTAGGTCTTAAACTCTTCAAAAAATAGTAGATAATTATTGCTTGTCTAACAACTTTCCAACAAACTCAAAGATAATTGGGTAATTGAATTACCGGTGTTACCTACTACTAGAAGTTATTAAGTTTGGTAATAACAGAGGCAATAAAGGGTTATAAATTGTTAATATTTCCTAAATTGCCACCGCTACCTAGTGGGTTTACGGACGTTTCCTTTAGCTACGGACTAAACTCGTTTATGCGTACAGCTAAGAGTAATGGAGCTCCCAGCCTGGGTCTGGGCTTTCAAGAAGCCTGACAATCTTCAAGTTTCAAGTGAATAGGTTCCTTCTAGGCAACCGTGATTCAATGTGAACCACATTATTATTTATCAGCTCGTGGGATAAAGGTCGAAGGTGAGCTGATAAAAAAATAATGATAAAACAACTTTGGTGTTGATTGTACCTACTTGCCTACTAACTCTGTCTTTCTTCAAAGGTTGGAATATAATTTTTTCAGCAACATGAAAAATACTTGACCTTGCTTGGTATGCCATAATTTTTATACAATTTTGACTAATATCAAACTATTTAAATTATGTACGTAAACTGTTGTAGCTCTTGCCCGCGACTACCATACGTTATTTTAAAACCATTTTTCAATCAAAATGTACTTAGCGACCATTTTGAGAATGTGCTCGTTTTACGAAGAGCACATTTTGAGATAGCGTTATTTTGAGATGCGTTCATTTTGAGAGCACTTCTCAAAATGAACGCAACGTTATGAGACGTGTACCACACACGAAATTGTCAAATGCACGTTCGAGCAGCAGTCCAAAATGAAGTCATGCCAACAGGAAAAGGAAGACTTGTTCATAAAACGGCAACCTAAATGAAAAAGATTGATAACAAAATGAATATTTATTTCATTTATAGTACTTAAGTAGGTACCTGCTTATTATTTGTAGTGCAAATCTTCTCGTAGTTCTTTTTAACTGACTTCAAAAAAGGAGGTATTCTCAAGTAAGATGTCTATTGAAAAGTAGGCCACTCGTGGCCAATGGCCACACTGCATTAATAAATAATTTAGATTTAGGTATGCCAGCAGAGTCCACACGTCTCTCTGCTTACCCCATTAAAAATATGCTTGACGATGTCTTTGAGATATACCTATTTCAATTAATGTAACTTCAGTAAGCTTCTTATAATATAACGGATTGAGCATAGACCTTCTGGCTTCAATATTGCGTAATAAATTTACTCCTACGACCTCATAACTTCTAATATACACCTATTCAATTAATTAGTACGTATCTACTTACATAGAAATATAAAAATTTAACCAAATATAAATATAATTCCTGCTATGAGGAAGTTACTCGTATAAGACAAACATAGAAGGAATTAATTAGCAACGCAATACAATGTTAGGAATGCAGATAGACTATAGCTAAGAATAGCCGCCATATTGTTTAGGTTTTATGATCGCACCATTTGCTTTCCTTCCTCTATAGCTCCAGTTAGCATGGCGCCAACTGTTCAGCTCTAGTTGTTTATCCTCGATGTAAACGGACAATTATAGAATGGATTTATTAATGAGTTTATTTATGTTGATTATCATATTATTTTATAACTAGCTTTTGCCCGCGGTTTTGCCCTCGTGGAACTATGTTTCAGCTTATATATTGTTTCTATGTATAATAGGTAGGTTAGGTATGTATTTACAAAAGAAAAGTATAGGTATAAGTATGTTTATCAGCATTCTAGAACCCATGACACAAGCTGGTTAAACTAAACTTACTTTGGGTCTAGCCCGGGAGCGCTATGTAGAATGTCGTACTTAATATATTTATTTGTTTATTATTATCTTGGCATTTATTCTATCGAATCGCCTCTTTCGGTTCAATTATTCCTATTAGATGTCCATGAATGGCATGAATTGAATCTGAATTGGATAATCAGAGAATTCGTCATCCAGAGAATTAGGAAATTTTAGACAATTTGCCATTTTGACTAAGAATTCTGCGCCTTAACCGTTACCAATTAAGAGTCTAGGTCTTACCATTCGTCCAGTCATCCTATACCTAATAGTAGAACCACGGGGAAAGAATGAAATATCTTTGATTCTACCCGTTTCGATAGGATAGTGTGAGTATTACGCGTGCGTACTCTCACATCACTCCATAACGACGTTCTCTTTAAACGACTCTATAAAGCTAATAATAACTCGTACGGTAAATCCCGAAATAGCTACGGTGCCGGTAGGTAGGTAGGTATACCAATCTTTTTAGTAAGCGCAGGCTGTATCGAATTACTTCGGAAGACTCGCAGCTAATAGCGCACTACCACCTGTACACCTGGGCCTCGATTCTGCTAAAGGCAAACCACTGTAATACCACTGACACTCTAAAAATGCCATTTAATTGTAGATTTCATTGTTATCATTTTAAAGTCTAAAATTAAATGATATTTTGTAGAGCGAATGAAAAAGTTTAATGAATTCTTTTCATTTGATTTTAGACTTTAACTGTATAACGGTAAAGTCTACAATTATATAGCATTTTTAGAGTGTCAGTGGTATGACAGTGGTTTGCCTTTAGCAGAATCGAGCCCCTGGTCTTGCACAGCCTCCCTTTTCCGGGCACAAAACAAGGTCACCGTGGTACCCAAACTTGAGAGGTTTCCAGCGGACGCTCACCGAAGTGCATCCAATAAACAAGCTGCTGTTTAAAAAAAACGGACTTTATTATCATGCCATTAAAGTCTAATATTAAATGACATTTCGTAGAGCGAATGAAAGAGTTCAATGAATTATTTCCATTTGATTTTAGACGTTAACTGTATCATGGTAAAGTCTACAATTAAATGGCATTTTTTAGAGTGTCAGTGGCGTGACAGTGTCTCGCTTTAGCAGAATCGACTAAGATACTATAGACGGTTAAGTACATAATAGATACTTTTTTTTCTTGGCTGGTAGTTCGACAACAAGTCGCACGCATCGGACAAGTCGCTAGAAGTCCAGAAGCCAGTTCCTAAGGCGAGCAGTGGCAAGAAGCCGGTCAAGAAAAGAGAAGACTCCTCACACTCAGGTACCTTGGATCTTGGATCCCTCTTATCATTATTATAGGTTAGGACGTCGGTTTTCACGTTTTTTAAGTACCTATATCTCTGGTTCTACTCAACCGATTGTGTTGTGATCGAAAATGCGAAGATAATAATAAAGACCAAAAACATTCAAACAAAAAAATTGCATCGAAATTTGTTCAGTAGTTGTTGCGTCCATCGGGAACAGACAAGAATTCCCAAAAAAAATTGTGTTTAGAATCGTTCATTACAACATAGCTCAAGTATTTTTTGAATATCTTCTCGTACCTACAGTCAGCGTCAAAAGTAGATGAACATTATCAGATTTAAAGAAATCTTTTTTCGGCGAAATTGTTTATATTATTTTTATATTTAGTCCACTGGATTGACTGCACCCCGCCTGATGGTAAGCTGAGGCGCAGTCCTAAAAGTAGTGGTCATTTTGCAATGAAACTTCTTAGTGGGCTCTATTGAAAAAAAATTAAACTCAGATTATCTATAAACAATTTTTATTTCAGATTATTAAGTTCAAAATATATACAATCATCATCAGCTTTTGCCGCTGACTGTACCTATAACCAGCGTCAAGTGATGATGCCTGAACGTGTGTCCCACCTACTATTGGCGGTCTTTACGGCTCGCTCCCTCCAACGGCCGTAGGTCCTTCGGCAGACGTAGGCAGGCCATTGACACTTCAGCTTGCTAATTCTACGAGCTATTTCAGTAACTTGCTAGTTAAGAGTAAACTCATTACGAATTTTATCCTTCAAAGAAACCCTAAGCATAGCTTACCCAGTAGCCATTTCCTGACTTTTTACATCTTCTACATATCGCTGACATAGCTCTCTAGATCCAAAGTAAGCATAGTTTAAAGTAGCTTGTGTTATGGGTTCTAGAATGCGGATAAACATATTTATATACCTACATTTTATTTCATAAATACATGCACATTTATATAGAAACACGCAGACCAATGCAAATTGATATATTCATGCATATATAAATATTTGCACTGAGCGGGATTCGAACCCGTGTCCCCTGTCGTAGCAGTCAAATGCACTACTATCGCTACGCGCCACCGTCAAAAATTGGACCTCGATTCTAGTTAACTATCATTATAAGTATAGATAATAATAATAATCTTTATTATAACCATTATTAATCAATTTAAAAAAACATTTGATGAGGCTGTCAAGCTGAGGGCCACCATTATAGCACTATCGTTGTGTAATGGTGACTACCATTCCAGAGACTTTACCTTTAGCTTACCATCAGGCGCGGTGAAGTCATATTGACGTGATCGAAAAAAATAAAACCAATTTTCGATTATTTTCTTAAAAACACAATGCTAACAATTACCGCACATTTTTACACTAAGTATAACCGCGCTGTTTTCTAACATACTATAATAATTAAGACATTATAAGTCGTAACAGCAGAACGGGCTAACTGTTATACAGCTTACCTGAACCTAACTTTAACACTCGTACAACAAAAAATGGCTATAATCTTAACTTAGTAATCGTTAATGGCAAGCGCGGCCATACCGTGAAGGACTGCACACACCAACGTGTTAAGAAAAACGAAATTAATTCTAGACTCGGCAGGCGAAAACACTTTTTACACGTTAGTCAATTTTTGTTTGATACGAAAATAAAAAAGCAATGGTAGCTGAATGGATAAAGGACGCGGGCTCTTCTCAGGGGTATCGAGTTCGAATCCGGCCGGACAGTACCAATGTTAATTTCACTTTGTGGAATTTATATGTGCTTATTACATGATTTATCATCTGCTGACGGTGAAGGAGAAACATCGTAAGGAAACCCACATGTTCTAGAAGAAATTCTAAGGACATGTCCGATCCACCAACCCGCATTAGGCCAGCGTGTGTGGATTAAGGTCTAACCCTCAGTTCTCTCCTTAGAGGTGAGGGGAGGAGAGGGAATTAATGAGATTATTTGATTATTTGGGCGTGATAATGTCATGTGTTTAGTTTAAGGTTTAATGACAGTAGAGGAAGCGCGTGAAGTATGTAAGGATAGAAGCAAATGGCGGGCTATTGTCTCTGCCTAACCTACCCAGAAGGGAAAAAGGCGTGAGCATAATGTATGTATGTATGTCATCTGCAATAATTAGACCTGTGTTTCCAGACTCAGATTCACTAGACTTGGAACCGGAGCGCATAGACCCGGTGCTGGGCAGTGGCCGCAAGCGCGGCGGTGTGGTCATTCCAGCAGAGGGCGCTTACGACCCAAAGATGTTCCAGGACCTGAAGGTGCCGCCCGATATGGAGAACATTTTTCAATATATTATGAAGTAAGTAAAAGTCAAGGACAGCTGTAGTTAATCATCATCTACCTGCTGTCATTCTCCTCCATACATTCCTGTCAGATGGCATCTCCTCAGTCACTACCTTCGTTTCCATATCGTCTTTCACGCATTCCATCCATCTTTTCTTAGGCCCACCTCTGCACCTAAAGCCATCTACATTCATACTTTGAACCTTTTTAACAACATTACTTTCATCTCTTCTCATAACATGTCCATACCATGACAGTCGCTCGCTTAGTTACAAACCTACAAACCTTTTATTAAATACATCTAAGTATATTATTATAAAACTGTACTGTGTCTGTGCATTGGAGCTATTATTTTTTTGTTTGTTCGCAATGCACGCAAAAACTTTCCCGGGTCCTTTAAGCGGGGCGTGAAAAAGCATTTGTTGAGGCCGTCAAGCTGAGGGCCACCATTCATTATGGCACTGTCGGTGTATGTAATGGGGACCTCCTTCCTGAGACTTTGCCTTTAGCTTACCATCAGGCGAGGTGAAGTCATATTGACGTGACCATTATTAAGAGAGAAAAAAACTACTGAATAAATTTTACGCGATTTTTTTGCTTGAAAGATCTTTAGACCTAATATCTTACGCATGTTCGATCACAATCGGGCTTGACTTTTTACCTACCATCTGCTGTTCCATTCATACAAAAATCTAAATGTGATCTCTCAGTTATAGCGTAATTATATAACTGGGCCGTGAAAGTGCCATCCAACCACTAGGTCATTATTATCCTATATCTCAGACAGGATCGTAGGCGCCACCCACATCCAACCTTGCTCCGAACCAGACCTCATATTATACTAAATGAAGGAAATTCGATTGTGCTGCTCAAGAATTAAAGTTCAAAATCGAATTTATAATAACCGTTGAGAGATTAGACTGAATAAAACCTAGTATTTCTACGTTGTACAATGGAATCTCAACCATAAATTCTAAGTAATAAAGTATAAAATGTGTATTATACAGTGTTATAATACTTGCATTAGTAGTTCAATGTAATGAGGCCGTTTGCTTCTAATTTTATGCAGCTAACTAAACTATTTAAACACTGAATTCATTTTAGTTATGATTCAATAACAACACGCTTATATTTACGCGGTGTTTTTAGTACCTATAATTTTATTTGGTTTTTGGTTAGGTTTTTTTATATACCACGTAGGTGGCCGATAAGCATACGGCCTACCTGATGGGAAGCGGTCACCGTTGCCTATGGACGTATAACACCAAGGCGTCACCCACGTGCTGCCGACCCTAAAGGGAAAGGGTGGGGAGACTAGGAAGGGGTGGGGGGAGGAGGGGTATAGTACAGTGAGCTCTGGCTACCCTACTTACCGCCGGGAATACAACACAATGGTTATTATGGGGCGGTGTTCTGTAGGGCCGAGGTACTTCCCCAGTCGGACTGCTCATTTCGGACGGGAGATCCCATCGTGTTTCTATGCGACGCATTTTGCCACAAACAAGTATAGTGTACAGCGTCTAACTTGGCAAGGTTTTGGAGTAGTGGGGCCCACACTTCTCCAAAATCTTGCCTCTTACCTCCGTATAACTATAGCAGTGCTTTCTGCCTTCCATCTTCTAACTTTCAAGGCGTCCCTTATCGAAACGACTGGCTTTATTTTCTTCCCCAGTAAGTTCCACCTGTTTCCTTCAGATACACGCCACAGAAGATAGACATAGACTTCAAGCTGCAGCCGTTCGTGCAGGAGTACGTGCCGGCCGTGGGCGACATCGACGCGTTCATCAAGGTCACCACCCCGCCGTGCAACGTGCGGGCCGTGCCGCTCACCGACAACGTGCTGGAGCACATCGATAACTTGGGTCAGTGGGCTTTTATCACAAAGGTATAGCCCCCCCCCACCGGAGTCAAGACGAGGACACCGTGTTTTTGACGTGACAACGTCTTGTAATTCGATGGAGCTGGTTGCACGCACGAAAAAACATGACTCATGCGGCGTTACCTCGCTCTGAGGCGTTCCATTTAAGGCTTGAAGTGCAAGCGAGAGCGCGGAACGAGCGACGAACAGCCACAATCGGCCGCCGCGTTCGGCAGCGGTCGACATCAGCTGTTTCTCTCCTACTTGACGTTGTCACGTTCTGTCGACTTTACAGACAACCGATTTTTTTATACTACTTAGGTCCACCTGATGGATAGCAGTCACTGTGGCCTATGGACGTGTGCAATACCAGGGGCATCACACTCGCGCTACCGACCCTGAAAAAATAGGGAATGGGGCTAGGCGGGGTGGAGTAAGGAACTAGGAAGAGGTGGGTTGGGGGGAGGAGGAATGAGCTCTGGCTACCCTACTCTTACCGAGAGGGAGTTATTTCGAAGCCGGGGTGCGATGGAATGCCTTCTGGGTTCGAAGACCCGAGACGGCGTGCGGTTTTAGTTGGTTCCGCACCAGTTCAGATAATCTTACTAAACTCTTCTTTGTAGAAACCTTTGTAGCCTTAAAAAAAAACACTTCTTGCAGGCCTAACTGTGCTGGACGAGCCGGCGGCTGAACAGAGCGACTCCGCGTTACTGCATCTGCAGCTCAGGGCTATCTCGAAGACCAGCAGCGCCAAGGCCACTGTGGTAATGTTTTAGATATTATGGTTATACTCACTCAAACCTCAGTCTGTGTGTCTCAGTCAGTGTGGAACGATCTCCCTGCAGTGGTTTTCCCTGGCGGCTACAATATGGGGTTCTTCAAGAAGGGCATTAGAAGGTTTTTGCAGGGTCGGCAGCGCGAGTGTGACGCCCCTGGTGTTGCACGCGTCCATAGGCCACGGTAACCGCTTTCCATCAGTGTGGGCCGTGTGCTTGTCTGCCACCTAAGTGGTATATAAAAAAAAAAGTCTAGTCCTACGCCTTGGACGATAGAGTCTGATACGTAAAGAAGTACTTACTCATTTTTTTTATACTACTGAAGTGGCAGACAAAAGCACACGGCCCACCTGATGGGAAGCGGTCACCGTAGCCTATAGACGTGTGCAACACCCAGTGGTGTTACACTCGCGTCACCCTCTAAAAACTTTATAGTGCCCTTTTTGAAGAACCCCATAATAGACGCTATAACCAGCTTGAGTTTGCGTTTAATAATTCACTGCGCGGGAGTCGAACCCGCGCTCTCTATCCTATATTACCCGTAATTTGAATGTTGTTGTTTCCAGCTGACCAAGAAGATCGGGAACGCGGAGAAAAACTCGAAGGCCATCGAGCGGTGGATCAAGGACGTCAGCGAGCTGCACCTGTCCAAGCCGGCGCCTACCGTCGCCTACAGCAAGTAATTTACCACATTTACTTTTTAAATTGATGTAGGCGCTCGTGGCTTCAACCAAGCCTGGGCCTGTAGACAAGTGTCACAAGTCTAAATCGCTAAGAAATAGAAAAGATTAGGTCGACCAACCACACTCCAGCTCGTGAACCCGCCGCGGCGCGCGCGTCGCAAACCGGTGACGAGTGATTAGTCGACCTAATCTATTCGATTCCTTAGCAATTTACGTTGTGACACTTGTCTACGGGAGCTGGACGGTAGTGTGACGTATTCAATGCGCATCGTTCTCAATGGTGAGGGGGCTGCCTCCAAATTCCACGACGAGTCCACCTGCGTGACACACTATTCACCACGCCTTATGGTAAGCTAAAGGTAAATTCTCAGGAAGGGGTTCGTCCCGGGTCCTTTTAGCGGGGCGTGAAAAAGCAGTGCTACAGATGAGGCCGTCAAGCTGAGGGCCGCCACTGTAGCACTATCGGTGTATGTAGTAGTGACCCCCGATCCTGAGACTTTACCTTTAGCTTACCATCAGGCGAGGTGAAGTCATTTTGACGTATCCTATATAAAAAAATAAACACTCGCACATCAATTCGAAAAAAATTATATAAACTTCTGTTCTCACAGTAAAATGCCCGACATAGACAATCTAATGGAAGAATGGCCTGAGTCTATGGAGGAGACCCTCAACGAGGTGGGCTTCCCTCCCGCGACCCTGGACTGTTCCCTCTCGCAGTACGTGGACCTGGTGTGCGGGATCTGTGACATCCCCGTGGGGGGAGACTCCCTCAACGACAGGATACAAGCGTTACACCTGCTGTTCAGCCTGTACTCCGCTGTGAAGAACTCGCAGCTGTACGCGGAGAGGCAGAAGGAAACTGATAGTAACGTGTGAAGTTAAGAATAAATTTTTGTTCTAAGTTTGTTTTGTCTTTTACTTCTACTTTTTTTTTTTTCGTGCGGAAATTCCCATGGATGCCACCCCCGTCGGCCATCGGGGGTGGTTATGTCGGGATCGAACCGACTAAAACCACACGCCGTCTCGGGTCTTAGCTACCGGGGTATAAGGTTACCCAATAGGCATATCCCTCGCACCCCAGCTGACCGCGGGCCATCTACGGTTTTAAGATGGCCCGGGGTCGCCTCTTCACCGACGACGGTGGGGTGTAAGGTGAAAGGCGGCCGTCTTGCAGGTTGCGCAGACAATCAGCTCGCCCCCTATGCCCTCTGCTAGTCAGAGGGACACGTGGAGAGCCTCGGAGCAGCCCTCCAGAGGGCCACTCCCACCCCGGTCGGATTGGCCGCAGGCAGCAGAGTTTCCCGTGGCGAGTGAGAGGCGCTGCTCGCCTCCGTTGCCCAAGTGCACCACGTGGAGGTTCCGGCCCGCACCCAGAAGGCTAGTCCTGAAAGTCTTCAAGTCTAGAGTGAACAGGTTGCTTCTAGGCAAGCATGCTCTACCGTCGACCACATCTTCACTTACCATTAGGTGAGATAGTGGTCAAATGCGAGCCTTTAGACTATAAATAAAAGTACATAATAATGTAAATTATATTTATTGTAACTCAAATGAGATCTACATTAGGGTACTTGGAAGACTACATAGGACTAAAATATTACATTTAATCTACGCACGATCATAGAAAAATATTTCATTTAATGTATCTAAGAAGTGTTTAATTACATTCGTTTATTCATAATGGCTATCGTATCCATGGGCCTGGACAAGGGGGAAGGGAGATTTGAGGGGGGGGGGGGGGGAGTTTGAGGGGTGAGGGAGAGAATTTAAGAGTTCCTACTCGTAATATTTACAAACCTTCTGAAGGGGGTGGGGAGGATTAACGGGGAGGGGTTTGAGGGGTGGAGATAGAATTTGGGAGTTCCCTACTCGTAATATTTACAAATCTACTGTCTGTTATTTTTCATTTATGGTTTTTTAGACAAGCACACGGCTCACCTATGGTTGGTGGTCTCGAATGAACCCCCTCTCGCAGCCCATGATCGTATCTAATGCTTGAGTTGATATAAATAATCGTCTAATGTTTAACTAGGAATTCATAAACTACCTACTACTGTTAACCCTTTGGATACTGGCAGTGGTAGATCTAATCTAATTCGTAGATCTAGATGATGAACACCGATTTAGATCTCGTTGGCGAAATGTCAGGTATTTAAATAATAATAAATCAATCCTCTAGAATATATAACACTAAATTAACTAGACCCAAATAAGCGCAGCTTTATGGGTTCTAGAAAGCGGATAAATATGCTTATGTGTATTTTTTGGAGACGCTTTTGGATTTTTTTTAGATATTTTTTTAAGGGAATCAGTAATCCCTTTCTAGTTTACAGCCGCGTGTAGGTTCTGTACGGGTATCGAACCCGCAACTGCCCGCTTCCATCATAGTCACTACATTACAACCACATCATCACTTACTATCAGGTGAGATAGTGGTCAAACGCAGTCTTATAAAAAAAATCCGGAAAGCTACAACCTGGGAGTCTTAAAGTCTAGAGTGAATAGGTTACTTCTAGGCAAGCGTGCTCCACCGTCGACCACATCATCACTTATCAACAGGTGAGATAGTGGTCAAACGAGGACATTAAAAAAAATCGTGAAAAAAAAATAACACCACTAAAAGTTATACTTCGCAATGTTACCCTTTACGCCAAGATCCAAAGGGGCATCATCCATGTCACACATCTAATTTGACAATAACCTATATAATATATTTACATAAAGAGCAAATTCACAAAGCATCATATCACAGTTTTCCATATTTTGCACCCACACTTAATGTAATTAAATATTTCACTGTAATGCCCCGGATTCACTGCGGTTTTTACCTACGACGGTGTTTCACCGCGGCGGTTTTAGTAGCAACGATATTTAACCGCGACAGCTTTAGTAGCAACGATATTTAACCGCGACAGCTTTAGTAGCAACGATATTTTCACAGTAACGGTGTTTTAGCAGTAACGGTATTTAACCGCGACAGTTTTAGTAGCAACGATATTTTCACAGTAACGGTGTTTTAACAGTAACGGTATTTAACCGCGGCGGTTTTAGTAGCAACGATATTTTAACAGTAACGGTGTTTTAATAGCAACGGTATTTAATCGCGGCGGTTTTAACAACAACAGTGGTGTGTAACTGCAGCGGTTTTAACAGCAACGGTTTTTAACCGCAGTAGTTATAACAGTAACGATATATAATCGCGGCGATTTTAACAGCAACGGTGTTTAACCGCGGCAGTTTCAACGGCAACGGTATTTAACCGCGGCGGTTTCTACAGCAATGGTATTTAACAATCGCAGTTTTGTAAACAAACAGAAAAAGGCAAGTATCGTAATATAGTAATATATATAATATCTGCAGCAGTTTTTAACTGACCCGGTGTTAAAAAGCGGCGGTTTTCTTTGCTATGGTATTTTACCGTAACGGTTTTTAACAGTAACGATATTATACCGCGGTGGTTTTAATTGCATAAGTATTTAACCGCGGTAGTTTCATTGCGAAGATCAATCGTCAATACAACTACAATTTATTTGTAGTATAAGTTCCCTCTATAACTCCTGAGTACTGAATAACCGCCTAAAACCGCAGCAACTCTCGGGGCCTAATATATACTAAATACAGTCTCTGCAGCTCTGAAACCATGTCTTTTGAACCACTTTACTTCTTTTTTTTTACATATTTTCACTTTCATGTCATCAGTCGTTTGGGTATCACACACACTGTCAAAATTACTATCTTACATTTTGTCATAATTCGTCTCGCGCTGTCACCATCTGAAACGATATAAAGAGATCAGATAAATATACCGTTAATAATTTTGTTATCTTCGATAGGTTAATTATAGTGACCTATACCTAAGGTTTATTACCAACCAAGGGCAAAAAAGAGAGAAAAAAAGGTTGTGATTTTTAACCTTACTAAACTTATAAATATACATTTCTCAAAATCTAACTGAAAATGGACCAAACTATGAGTGATAAATTAAAGATTTGATAACCTCACGAAATCGTAGGTATATTTTGTTTTAACAAATCATAAAATCAAATAAATAACAAAGTTCCTTTATTTCTTCTTATCGAAACGAAATCACGCGTTTTGAAAACGTGGCATCACTGAATAAGGTACCGCGATAACCTAACTCGGTAGCAGGTTAGGTTAGAAAAAGCAAAATTTTATTAAATTTCATTTCTAACTTGGCCCTTTTTTATCGTACGGAAATTCCCATGGATACCACCCACTGAGTTAAGTGAATCAGAGTGTCACGTTAGGAGCTAACTTGCTCACCGAAAAATGAATCCCACTTTTGCCACCAGGCGGCGCTGATCCAATCCCATAAAAATTTGCGTTTACGCACTCACTAGCGAGTGTGAAATGGCAAACGCAAAAACTCAGTATAGCCACTCAGCGGTGGATATATATCGGTGGTCTTAATTACCGGGGTGTAAGGTTACCTAATAGGCATATCCCTTGCACCTCAGCTGACTCTGGCCATTTACGGTTTTAAGATGTCCCCCCCCTGCTCCCCACTGTGTCCTCTGCTAGCCGGAGGAACACGTGGAGACTGCAGTCAGTAGCATCTCCCGTGGTGAGTGCGATGCGCTGTTCACCTCCATTACGCGGGTCCCACCCCGCACCCAACCTGGCCGCCACCCAGAGCCTGCCTCGATCTTTAAGTTGCGTGTTCTCTGCGTGGGGCACGTACCTGGCTAGTGATAGTGGAACAGGTTGAAGAGCCGCCTGTTGAAGGGGAAGCGCTGCTGCTTGAGCTCGGACAGCGGCTCGTCATCGTTGCGGATACAGAAGTAGCTGGTGATCACGCTGCGGCAGATCGGGCACTTGTCCAGTTTTGCTGCAATCCAATATGACATTTATAACTTGATTGTACTTTGCCACCGTAGTATATGGGGTATTAAGTTTTACAATATCTATAAATCGTCAAAAATTAAAAGAAAAAAGATGATAAGACAGTCTTAAGACAGACTATTGCTGTACAGAAACAGGATATTGCGTACACTTAAAAATAAAATGTTTCATAACATTAAGAATACGGGGTATGTTGGGTCAAGTGTCATGATGTCCAAGAAGTCATCACGTCCAGATGTTATAAATACCGTAGGTCAAAACGTAAAAGTCTCTGAATGTCCAAGAAGTCATACGTCCAGATGGTAAAAGCCCTTAGAGAATCCAACGCTCGGCGGCCGCTGCCGCTGAGCATTGTTTCAATTAGACAATTAGTCATTTCAGCAATTTCTTATTTTAACACCTGGATATTATGACAACTGGGCATTTTAACAATTGGGCGTGCATGCAAAATAGTAGTTTATAAATAATAAAAAATATTGAGCAGAAATAAAATATCAATATGTAAAATCAATTGCAACTAGGTACTTCAGAAATAAATTCGATTATTATTTGAAATCTATTTGGACATAAATATTAGACAGAAAATTGCTTTGTCAAAAGTTGAATTAAATGGTTGGAAGGAGTACAGTACCCGCCTATTAACCTACCTCAATAAATCTAACAAAAAAAGAATTTTTCAGTTCGAATCAATAGTATCTAGAATTAGCGCGTTCAACCAAGCAAACTCTTTATAATTAGAAGTATAGATTCTACTAACCATTAATCAAACGTACTAATTGTTTTACAATACAGTTTCACAACTATTGTTCGGTTGTATCGGCAATAAAATAATGTCACAAAGGTTAAGAGGCATCGGGTAGAGGTCGCAGCGTTGGTTGATCGGCCTATTTGTATGAACCGCGTGAACTATTGGATATGCAAGCGTTCGGAATAACAATCGGTGTTAGGCAATCGGTACACTCAAGGCTGTAAGCGATAATACGAATGTGTTACTTGGGAGCATGTTTTCCTGGTACTTAGATGGAGATAGGACACGACGGTATCTGCCGTCCGAAATGAGCTGTCCGACTGGGGTAGTACCTCCGTCCTATAGAAGACCGTGGCCATAATAACCATCGTGGTGTGTTCCCGGCGGTAATTAGGGTAGCCAAAGCTAACGCCCTTGGTGTTGCACACGTCCATAGGCCACGGTGACCGCTTCCCATCAGGTGGGCCGTGTGCTTCTCTGCCACCTAAGTAGTATAAAAATACCCCTTTTATATCGTGCAGAAATCCCTATGGATACCACCCCCGTCGGCCATTGGGGATGGTTATGTCAGAATCGAATCGAACAAAACCGCACGCCGCCGCCGCGCCGTCTCGGGTCTTAATTACACCGGGGTGTAAGGTTACCCAATAGGCATATCCCTCGCACCCCAGCTGACCCTGGGCCATCTGCAGTTATCACACGCAGCACACCGCGCCCTCTTCGTGTGTGTGTGTGTGTGTGTGTGTGTGTGTGTGTGTGTGTGTGTGTGTGTGTGTGTGTGTGTGTACTCACGCAGGCAGCAGGCGCACAGGCAGGCGTGGCGGCAGGGCAGCAGCGCGCGGCTGAGCGGCTGCGCGGCGCACACGCAGCACAGCGCGCCCTCGTCGTGTGTGTGTGTGTGTGTGTGTGTGTGTGTGTGTGTGTGTGTACTCACGCAGGCAGCAGGCGCACAGGCAGGCGTGGCGGCAGGGCAGCAGCGCGCGGCTGAGCGGCTGCGCGGCGCACACGCAGCACAGCGCGCCCTCGTCGTGTGTGTGTGTGTGTGTGTGTGTGTGTGTGTGTGTGTGTACTCACGCAGGCAGCAGGCGCACAGGCAGGCGTGGCGGCAGGGCAGCAGCGCGCGGCTGAGCGGCTGCGCGGCGCACACGCAGCACAGCGCGCCCTCGTCGTGTGTGTGTGTGTGTGTGTGTGTGTGTGTGTGTGTGTGTGTACTCACGCAGGCAGCAGGCGCACAGGCAGGCGTGGCGGCAGGGCAGCAGCGCGCGGCTGAGCGGCTGCGCGGCGCACACGCAGCACAGCGCGCCCTCGTCGTGTGTGTGTGTGTGTGTGTGTGTGTGTGTGTGTGTGTGTGTACTCACGCAGGCAGCAGGCGCACAGGCAGGCGTGGCGGCAGGGCAGCAGCGCGCGGCTGAGCGGCTGCGCGGCGCACACGCAGCACAGCGCGCCCTCGTCTCCTGCCTCGTAGCCCTCCGCGCCAGACCCCAGCTCGCCGCTCACGTACAGTTGCTGGGGGGACGCAATACGGTCTTACTACTGCTTAACTATACTATATTGTATATAGATCGATCTCAACCGCATTAGCGGGAAATCCACCAATCTGGTCAATTATCAACCTGACGGGATATCTTAAACTGTATTTCAGATCAGAGATGATTTCGGTACCAGAAAACCTTTCAGGTACAGTCGCGTTCCTAGTTACCGACCACCGCAGAGTAATAAACAAAAATGCAAAATTTTAAATTCGTCCTCTAAAATGAGATGCTTTTCCTATTTGTAAGTGTTCAGCTACTTATGAGTGCAACTGTACCAAAAATATCCGTAACTTAAAATTAAAAAAAAAATAGAATGATGAAAATATTGTGTATTTGTGGTTTATTAACTACGTCAGGTACCAAATTTAAAGGATCGGAAGAGTTTCATATAAGAACATAAATTGTTTTCACCTTCAAACAAGACAGGTGTCCGTTGGCTTGCTTCAAGTACTGAGCAATGATGCCGCTGGGCAGCGGGCAATGGTCGTCGCGGATGTGGACAACACTGACTAGTGCCACCTGGAATGACAAGCAATTCTGCGTCAAGGAGTTACAAACAAACATACAATGTTCCTATCTCCAGTCGAGCACCAGTTCCGGTTGCATCCGACGCCGGTGTCTTCGTTATTACTTCTACCCTATTCAATTCAGATTGTTCAAATTATTAATGGGCTGGCCACATCTGTCGAAGAACCGATGGCCGTTGGAGCAAACGAGTCCTAACCGCGAGTCGGCAAACGGAAGGTGGGACGCTCCTCAGCCAGATGGACTGACGGCCTGGAAAAGGTAACCGGGATGGACCGAATACGGAAGGCATCCAATCCATCCCGATCCCCCTGGGGAGGGGGGGGGGGGGGATTGTGAGCTCTGGCTACCTTACTTAGCGGCGGAAACACAACACAACACATGGTTATTATGGCCGCGGTCTTCTGTAGGGTGAAGGCACTACCCCAGTCGGACTGCTCAGTTCGGACGGGAGATACCGTGTCCTACCTCCGTGTATTGTATTGTTGATATTGGGATTCGCTCTGTATAAGACCATATTCATCTGGCACCACACTTTATGGTCTTTGCAACAGATACAGATGAAATTAAAAAGAAAAATAATTGGCAGATAAGTTACGGTCGTAATAATAATGTGGATTCGAAGAGAACATTTCGTTTTATATGCAACGGGCGTGCGTGACCAATATACTTGGAAACGTGAGCAACATATTTGAGTTAATGTTTTTGGAGATCTTTGTTTAAAGGATCGAAGGGATCGAATATTCTACAAGCGAAACGAAAGCATTTAGCGTGTATCTTGTTAACCTATACCAAAGAGCTCAATCTAACGTCAGGCAGTGGTACTAATTGGGCTTTCAAGATTTTTTTTATACACGGCCTTCCAAAAAGGAATTTGCCAATTTTTTTATTACCACTTAGGTGGCAGACAAGCACATAGCCCACCTGATGGGAAGCGGTCACCGTGGCCTATGGACGTGTGCAACACCAGGGACGTCACACTCGTACTGAAGACCCTGGAGAGGGGGGGGGGAGGTTTGACCTATGCTAACAAAGTAACATACAAACAAATAACAGCAAGTAAAAATATAGCTAGTCTTACCGTATCGTCAGGCCTGAGCTCTCCCGTATCCCGCACATCTCGCGCCAAGATCACTACCAGGGGATAGCACGAACGAGGTGGGGGTCCCAGTTGCAGCGGTTCTTCTGTCGCCAGGTTTAAAGGCTGTTCGTCGTGAGGACTGCTCCTGGAACACAACAGAAGGACTTATTCTACACTGGTCGATGGCCGCGTGATTGTCAGTTATCGACAACTTTTGGCCATATCTCTGGTACTACTCAACCAATTGCAATCCGGCAGATTTTTAGTCTGCGATGCAATGGTAAGCTGAATGGATAAGGACGCGGCCTCTTCTCAGAGGTATCGAGTTCGAATCCGGCCGGACAGTACCTACCAATGTGAATTCACTTTGTGAAATTTATATGTGCTAATCACATAATTTACCATTTGCTGATGGTGAAGGAAAAACATCGTGACGAAAGTCACATATCCTAGATGAAGTTTCAAGGAAATGTCCGATCCACCAACCCGCATTAGGCCAACGTGGTCTAAACCTCTCAGCTCTCTCGTTAGAGGAGAAGACTCGTGCTCAGCAGTGGGACATAAATGGGTTGCTATCAGGTTTTAAGTCTAACCAAAACCTCTCTAAGAAAAAAAACAGCATCAAAATCTGTTCAGTAGTTTTTGATCCATTGCGAACAACAAAAATATTTTTGTAATCAGAATCGTTCATAATGACATAAACCAAGTATTTTTATTAAACGGTTTTATTTAACTTGACCTGATTGTTTAGGTCAAAATCTTGTAATTTAAATTTGACCCCCTTTCAGTTATCTGATTTGTCTGATATTTGGCAGAAATCTTTAGTTCTGATGACAATACAATTTAAAACCGTTTAAATAAAAAAAATATCTTAATTTATTTAAAAATATCTTCAATTTACAGACACAGCTCGTATACAGTTTTATGATAGTAATAGATAAAGATTTATTCTTTAGTTAATGTCCAATAAGTTTTTAAATACAAAGTTCATATATAAAAAAACTTTTTGCGAAAAATAACTAATGTAAATCGCATGAAATTATTCAAAATATTTAGCATACAACTACCGGCTTACGACATGTATTACATAAAAATCGTATTATTAAGTCATACCATACCATACCATACATACTTACATAATTAATAATTATGAGATGTAAATAAGATGTTATACTATTGTATGCATTAGAAGTCGTCAAGGTGCCTTCAAGGTCCGTTCAAGGTTGATATATTTTGCATACACGAGAATGTAGAATACCAAAAAATATATTAATCTATAAATATAAAAATTAATCCCTATTTTCCTTGGTCACGGCATCACGCATGAACGGCTGGACCGATTTGGCTTAAAATTGATGGGGAGGTAGCTTAGAACTAGGAGACCAAAGGATACCCTTCATCCTGCCACGGGGACGAAGCCGCGGGGCGCAGCTTGTATATATATAATAATCATAATTAATGGACAAGTACAAGCAATTTTTTTATACCACCAAGATGGCAGAGTTCTTAATTATGGAAAGCACAACCTGACTTCAGATTTTTTCAGGCAATGCATTCCACATGCGTGCCGCTTGTATCGTAAAAGATTTGTCGTAAGCTTGTAGAATGCGACACAATTTCCAGCCTTAACTGCTGCTGATTTCAAGCGTCTCGTATGAGTGTCGTAATATATACATAACATGAACTCACGCCTATATCCCTGAAGGGGTAGGCAGAGGTGCTAGCACCCACATTTCGTCAGTTTATGTTTAGGTCCCAATGTAATAGGTGGCGAGGCTATTGCCATTAACCGGGTACCTACTCATGAACCTACGATAAATACACACATAACTTCGAAAAGCATCGAAAAGTCATTGGTGTGTGCCATGGTGAACCTGAGATCGAACCCGAGACCTCGTCTCAGCAGTCCATTACCCAAACCACTAGGCTACCGCGGTATGAGTGTCGTGCATAAATCTAAAGCGAGATTTTAGATAAAGAGGGGTGGTAGTGGAGTAGGTAAATATTATAGAGAAGAGGGAGTAAGGCAGGGTTGACAACTTTTACTACAAGAAATAGATATACTTATGTATAATATAGAGTATACTCGTATCTGAATTTAAGACAGGTAAAACTAGAGTACAGTACGGAGTTATGAAAGAATATTTGAAAGTTTTAAAAAGGTATTTTGCTACATAACCATAACACATTGTTTTGAATTAATTATATGATTCCAAACCATTCTATAGTCGATTTTTCAGTTATGATAATATAGGCAAATAATAAGTATTCATGACTGCCACTGTTAAGTAAACATTGTATACAAAAACAAAATTAGCATACTTTATTAGTATTATTGATTGAATTATTATAATAGACTAGCTGTCTCCCGCGGCATCGCTCGTGAAACACTTCGTCCCCGTGATACTTATTTAACCCATACACATGTCATAATTTTGCAATAGTGTATGGAAATTTGCCTGATTCGTTGACATAATATGATTACTACTCCGCTTCCTGGGAAGTAGCGTGATGATTATAGCCTATAGCCTTTCTCGATAAATGAGTTATTCAACTCAAAAATAATTTTTCAATTTTGGACCAGTAATTCCTGAGATTAGCGCATTCAACTAAACAAACAAACACACTTTTCATAACATAAACTCACGCCTATATTCCCGAAGGGGTAGGCAGAGGTGCTAGCACCCACATTTCGCCAGTTTATGTTTAAGTCCCAATGTACTGAATGATAATGAAACACACTTTTCGGCTTTATAATATAAGTAATTCTTCATTCATTATAAATGGATAGAAGAGCCTACTTGAAATATAGTACAATACTCTATGCGTACGGTTGTCAACCCTATCCTAAGGTCACGTACCTATTGTCTGAGGTAGGTGCAATAGGTAATTATTATTGTAGAATGGAACAGTGTCTGAAGTGACTCACATGTTTACCTACTAACTATCACAATCATAATTTAACTTTTGTTTTACATTTTAAATGAATCACAAAATCAGTTAAGTGTTTTCTTGGGTTTTTCCTTAAGTTATTGATATGAGTATTACATGTTTAACGGGTTTCAATTAAAAGTGTGAATTGTATAGACAAGAGGCATTGGCATAGGGCAAAGGCGTAAGTCAAATCTAGCCTACTTTAAGATCTCTCATTTTTAAATAACAGCAATTGTTATAGGTTCCAATAAAGCAAAGAAATAGAGTTTAATACTTGTTCATAATGTTATTTTATGCCCATAAATACATATTTCGATTTTGCATAGAACTTGGCACTTATTTAGATCTCCATTCTTTTTGCGGCTGAGCTCATAGCCAAGCATACTTTTTGAATTGAACTTGGCTCTCCTTTTTTACATTTATGTTTTTGGTGGGATTATTCCTTACGCCTTTTGCCCTATACCTCTTGTCTTTGTCATATAATAATTAATTGGAGTCAATAGCCCAATAAAATTTTTAGAAAGGAGCGATTCACCCCACATGTGAGATCGAGTTGAGATTGGAACTGAAGTTTGAACAATGTTATTACGAGAATTGGCCTTCTGTTATGGGATTATACGAGTCTTTTCTAGATAATGTTTCCATTTCAATTAATCGATCGAGCTAGGTGTGTAAATGCTACGCCGTTTCAACACAATATGATATTGGGCAATCGGTATCTTATATTAAAATGTTCCCTTCACTATCCTTGCCTCCTTGATAAGGTTAGTTGCTTTAGGAATTTATCGTAAATATTAATCTATACGAGTTCGTATGAAGGTTTAAGACAGTAGAGGAAGCTCGGGAAGTAGGTATGTAAGGACAGAAGCAGATGGTGGGCTGATGCCTCTGTCTAACCCGGAGGGAAAAAGATGTGCGTTTGTCAAATTCATGGAACCCTAACATAAACTTGAAAAAACTTATTTATTTACCTGCACGTGAATTCTTATGTGCTTATAATATTCGAATGAATGAATTTTAAGATGCTACAAAAAGCTTAATGTTTAATGTGTTTGTCTTTAATGTGTTTTTGCATCGTTTAATGGACGCCTCCATAAATCATTATTAATACTGTGACATACATAAACTCAAGAAGACATCATTATCATCGCAATGCTAGTTCTGTTTGACGCCCTATGAGGTACAGATACCGGCACGTAAATTGGCCCGACGCGTCATATGCGCAAAGGTCAATTTTTAGGTCCCCTTTGAGGTATGAGCGGGTCGCGGGAGACGTGGTTGCGCCGTCGCGGACATTATGATTGGTCCGTCACTTGACGTCACTTGACGGACCAATCAAATGTCTCCGAGAGACGTCTTGTAGCGAATCAACGTTCTGTTCGTTCGTACTTTGAATAATTTGATTGGCTGAAAGTGCACGATGCGCGAACTTACCCCAAACCTGGCCAAGTTAGGTGCCTGTATCTGTAACGCAGATAAATTTGCCTCTGGTCTCGGTTCCTATCAATGTAATACTCGTAAAGACTCTGTAGAAGCAGTTTTGGCACACCAAATGCGATAATCCTACCGATGCAAATAGTAGCGTGCACTGAACCTGTAGGCAGTCACATTCTACTAGTGACATCGCTTCAAAGCGAATTGTCAAAAGTCCGAAATGTATGGGAGTGACATTTTGTCGACATGTCATGTCACTCGAATTTTTTATGCGTTCATTTTGAAGCGATTGCACTTGTAGAATGTCTCTTTGTCTACAGGCCCTGTTCAGTTGTATATTTCAATCGAGTAAGGGAATTCACCAATTCGCCCTATAAAAACATGAACAGAATGTCCTGTTATGCAACCTACTCCTAATACTACGACATCATTACGGTTTCTTGGAATGAGAGATAAAAACTACAATGCTTGTTTGCACAAAAAGTAAGAACACCGGAACAACAAAATTATTATTCGGTCGACAAAAAAATGATAAATAGGTAAGTACATTGGCTTCAAAGCCATTATCTGTCATTATCATCAGGTGTAAGTCCCGGTTGCATCCAAACACGGAGCACAATCTCCGTGCATCCAAAGCTTGTACTTTGGAGCCCTGGGTCTACTCTCCTCTTTCTCTTGATTTGGTTTAGCTTTTGCAGGAGGGACTGCTGTCTGACTGTTACCGACTAAAACCGCACGCCATCTAGAGTCTTCTAGCGCCGGGGTTTAAGGTGGCCTATAGGGCATTTCCCTCGCACCCCCGCTTGACCCGGGCTATCTCCGGGTTCAAGATGGCCCCTTCAGGTTTGGGAACCACGGTGTTCAAATCATGCCCCCGGAAAAGGGGGGGGGGAGGGGGGAGAAGGGCTCGGCTTGCTTCTGCTAGGGTGACACGCGGCTTCAAATTCGAATGTTCCCGCCAGTAAGTAGGGTAGTCAGAGCTCACTGTATCCCTCCTCTCCCCACCTCTTCCTAGCCTACCGCGCGTGTGTCACCCTTAGTGTTGCACACGTCCATAGGCCACGGTGACCGCTTTCCATTAGGTGGGCCGTGTGCTTGTCTGCCTACGTAAGTATAAAAAAATGCATAGGAGTGACATTTGTCGACATGTCACTCCCAGTTTAGCGATCGCTTCGAGGCGATTCTATCAGTAGAATGTCAACTTTGTCTACAGGCCAAGGGCTCCAAAGATCCGTTTTAATCGAAGACAATAGGCACAGTAGGCACCTAATAAGTATGCTCTGTGTAAACACAAGTTATATCACCGCTTCGATGTCATGTTCGGTCACGGTCGCGCTGCGGCTCAGTGGCGGATTTACCAGTAGGCTGAGTAGGCTGGAGCCTAGGGCGGCAGATTTTAGGGGGCGGCAATTTTGAGCCAATTTTTTTTGTCTTTCATAAATAAAAAAAAATAACTTTATTATAAGTATACACAAACGAGTTTTGGGGAGCGTTTTCTTGGAGAGGCATATCTTAATCCACCTTCTAATTAGTACTCGCTGCTGTTTTTAGCTCATCAATAGCAGGTATACTCTTCACTAGGGCACGTCACAATTACGCGTGGTCAGTCGCCGCCTCCTACTGCGATGCGTGGTCGGCCGCCGCCTCATTCTGCGAGCAAGTGATGCTCGAGAAGGAGGCGGCGAAATGGCTTCGGGAAAGGCTGCACAGAGCTCACCCGGACGGTGACGTGCGCAGACGCCGCAGGCGTCGGAGGTCTGACGACTTTCGTCCTCTATGAGCGCAGGCCTGGGGGTGATAGGTGGAGCCGTCTGTCACCCTAGCAGAAGCAGACCAAGGCGGCAGCACGCCCTCCCCCCCCCCCCCCCCCCCCAAATGCGAACACCGTGGTTCCCAAACCCGAGGGGGCCATCTCGAATCCGGAAATGGCCCGGGTCAAGCTGGGGAGCGAGGGAAATGCTCTATGGGCCACCTCACACCTTGGCGTCAGAAGACTCTAGACGGCGTGCGGTTTTGGTCGGTAAAAGTCCAACATAACCTGCCCCGTTAGCCGCGGGTTGGGTATCCATAAGGATTTCTGCACGGAAAAAAGAGCACGTTACAATTATATTAAAACTAAGGCGGCAAGACCCGTCATGGAAGAATCATGGAGCTGTCACAAGAATACCTATGGAGTCACAAGTGTGGAGAGCGGTGTCCTTGTGATAGTGATATATCCACCCCCGATGGCTGCCGGGGGGGGGGGGGGGGTATGCATGGGGAAAATTGTATAGCCTACTGGCGGCAAATTTGAAAATCCGCCACTGCTGCGGCTGAATAACATTGCGCTTGCACGGGAATCGAATACCTAATGAGTACAATTTCTTCATATAGGCATCTGTGATTGTCCAATGAGTAACAGAATCTACCACTTTTCCGTTTGGAAAACCCTGGGTTGAAGGCGTTAATCTCAGGAACTACTGGGAACTGATTCAGTAAAACTATATTTTTTAAACGTGTGATTTCAAAGCTTTAAAAAACTTATAGATATTAACTTATCAAAATCAAATTGTAATGAATCAAACTTTGTGTGATTTTAAAGGTATTTATTTATACCACTTAGGTGGCAGACAAGCACACGGCCCACCTGATGGTATTTTCCTTCTAATCAACTTGAAATCACACGCACGCTTAGGCTGTGGAATGATCTCCATGCCGTGGTTTTCCCTAACGTCCTCAATATAGGGTTCTTCAAGTAGGGCGTTAGAAGGTTTTTACAGGGTTGGTGATGTGTCGCCCCTGGTTGTACACGTCCATAGGTCACGGTGACCGCTTCTCATCAGGTGGCCCGCGTGCTTGTATACCACCTTAGTGGTATAAAAAAGATGAGTATGCCACATGCGAAGCCCCAGAGGACTGCTAGTATTATTATAATAGAACAATGGTATGTCAAAGACAATGCAGAGATTGTCAGTACTATCAACACAGCATCCAAAACATAAGATGCTGCACAATGCTGTTTATGAGTCCGACTGCTAAGATATCTATACTATTATAAAATTTTAAAGTACTTAGCTGTGTCTGCACATTGGAGATATTTTAAACAAAAAGGCTTGGGTTATGTTATATGAACGACTCTGATTAGGAAAATGTTCTTTTTTTGGAATTGTCTGTTATGCGCGATGGGCGCAAAAACTACTGAACAGCTTTCGAGGCGTTTTTTTTAATTTGAAAGGAGATAATATAGTCAACAAAACGTGAAAGCCGACGTCCACACGGGCAGAGACGCGGGTAACAGCTAGTAAAAAAACGACACGAGCTGCTGCTAAATTAGTATCTGGATAATAAAGCTGTAGGCTATTAAATAACAGTCAAATGAAGATATCAGCAACATAAGGATATCCTTAAACACTTACCTGTTTATGACAGGTACTTACCCATTTATATTCTAAATAATCACTCGTAATTAGCATGGTTCATTTTATTGCCAAAGACTGGCCCGATATATTAACTTGTGCGGTAAACGATGTTACCTATGTATGATAGCAACCCATTTATGTCCCACTGCCGGGCACGGGTCTCCTCTCCTCTAACGAGAGAGCTGAGAGGGTTTAGACCTTAATCCACACACGCTGGCCTAATGCGGGTTGGTGGATCGGACATGTTCTTAGAATTTCTTCTAGGACATGTGGGTTTCCTCACGATGTATTTCCTTCACCGTCATTTACCTATGTATTCTTTGGAATAATCAAGACATTGAAATACATAGTAGTACAATTTTTGTCAGATTCTATCGCCGTATATATGCGTAAAAGCGGTCATCAGTCAGCCTCACCGGCTCCCCCTCTTGTCGGGGTTGGATGGGGCATTTTAAAACCGTAGATGGTCCATGGTCGGCCTAGGTGAAAGGGAAATGCCTTATTGGGCAACCTTACACTCGAGTAGACCAGTGCGGCCGTGTCTCAACGTATCCACGTTTTAGTCGGTCCCAGTTCTAGATAACCACCCCGATGGCCGAAGAGGATGGTATTCGTCGGGATGTCCGCATAAAAAAAGAGTGAATGACCCGGTAAAGGTCGACAGAGCACTGGTAAAAAAAAATTAAGAGTGGAAATGCTATCGATACGATAGAAGAATTACCTACCGTAATCGAAAAGAGACGTGACTGTATGTATGTTTGTAAAGTCATCAGTGCAAACAATTCCATCAAGAACCAAGCGGTTCGGTGCCTCTTTTCTTTGCCGCACCATCAAAACCTGGAATTCTTTACCAGCTCACGTGTTTCCTTCCTCATACAGTCCCGGGTCCTTTAAGCGGGGCGTGTAAAAGCATTTGATGAGGCCGTCAAGCTGAGAGCCAAAATTGTGGCACTATCGGTGTTTGCAATGGTGAATCCCATTCCAGAGATTTTACCCACAGGCGAGGTGAAGTCATGTTGACGTGTCCGATATAAAAAAAAGTAAAAACTGCAAAACTAAAGTGAAAGTAACACGAATCCATGTGCTAATGACAAAGGTATCAGGTGACATGTAGCGCTTGTTATTTATGTACCTACCGTGACCGTGCCACGGTACTGTTATTGTGCTAGTGCAAACATAGCTTAATAGTTTGTTTACAATATCGCGACGCAAGGCATAAGAATACAGCGATTCTGTGCGCTATGTAACAGATGGGACGACGTTGCAGCTGTCAACGGTGGTATGGCGTGGCAAGCGGTAGCAGTTTACGAGAATAGTAATGAGAGACCGATATTCCAAGCACAAATGAACCGGCTCAACCAGGAAAGTACTAATATGTCCCTCAATGTCAGTGTAAGAACTCTCTTGCCTTCACCGAGTGACAAAATGTGTGGATGTGATATCATTACATAAAAAATAAACATTTTAAGCAATTCATGGACACACTGATAAAGCCATTGCATTTGATATAGCATGAGTAATCTTATCATTTTTACGTGCCCAAAGTTGGTCAATGATACCTATAATTAAGTACACAATGGATTTCTAAATTTTACACAATTTTTAAAAGTACATTTCTTCAAGGAACAGGGCCCGTAGACAAACGTCATTTTATTCCGTAGCGTAAATCGCAATCGAATAGAAACGCTTAGGTCGACCAATCACATCCAAGCTCGTCGCCGGCGTACGATGCGCGCGCCGCGGCGGAATCACGAGCTGGAGTGTGATTGGTCGACCTAAACTATTCGAAACGATACGATTCGATCGAATAGAATACTTTTGCCACTTGGCTACGGGCACAGGTCACGTATTGCTTAATGTTGACTTTAATAGCAGTGTGTGGCTCTGCTTGTCTTTTCAATAATGTCTGCCTAAATCCTCCGTTACCCGTAATAAATGGTCATATGCCACGGTAACAAAATAGTGTATGCGTATAAAAATATTATCCAAGTAGATGTCATAGTTTACTGGGAATGACGTGACCATGGCTGTTGAAAAGCATTCGAAACGTCGGGTTCAACAGAACCCCCTTCTAGAATGTAATAAATACTTTGCTGAAAACCACATCAAAATTGGTTCAGTCAAATTCGAGATAATCGCGGACAAAATATTCGAGTGTAAGTCAAACAGTGAACCGCTTTTTGAAGTCGTTTAAAAATAAAAGTCAAAAGTGAAGAAGATTGTTATCTAACCTCTATAATTCATACATCAATATTACTATATGTAAACTTCATAACACATAATTTTATAGTGTTAAATAAGCTATACCTACATATAAAATGCTTTAACCTGAATGACGGATCAACGCACAGCCTAAACAGCTGATCGTAGAGACTTGAAACTTAAAAGGTGAGTTCTTTGTATGTAAGCATCCGATAAAAAGGGTTATCCGAAATTCTACCCCTAAGGGAGTAAAAAGGGGTGCAAAGTTTGTATGGTACAACGCGAATACGTAGAATTGAGAATTTTGAAAAGGGCTGAACGGATCTAACTACTATTTGGTAGAGTTTATGGTCTGGAAAAGCACCCAAGCTACTTTTTATACCGGGAACGGGATCCGAATACCCACGGGTAGAGCCGAGAGCAATAGCTCACTTTAAGACTAGTATTAAAAAAAATATGTCAAAAAATGGCAACTTTACATGAAATCGCTTACGCTTCTGACTCGCGTCCGCTACTTTACAATAATACACCGTTGTTATTGTGATTCACGGTCGCCGCAACAGACAGGTAAACGAACGTTACCTATATTTGCTTATAGTATATTGTTTACGGTGTGGACTTAGAGTGGACCTGTTAATTAGATGACGCCAAATATGGGCCGGTTACTGTGTCAAGAACTGGCGCAGAACTGGCACAGTAGCACAGGTTGCTGAATGGTTACAGTTGGTGACGGACATACTAGCTGCTGGCCGCGGTTCTGTCCACGTGGAATTGCAAATCCATACTATTTTATAATTTATAACAACTGTGTTAGACACACAGTTAAACTATGAAAATTGGAAAAATCTTCGTCAGTCTTAAAATTCTACTCATATTTGATCACAATCCATTCACTAGAACTGAAGTTATAGTAAAAAAAAACACGAAGACCGATGTCCACGCGGGCGGAGCCGCTGGCATAGGCGGGTCTATAATATCCGCATACCATGAGAAAATCATAGTAATCGTTATTCAACAAGAATTCCCTAGCAAAAACACGTTTAAGTGACTCTTCACATAACATAAGTTCATTAAAACTGACCAAAAGTAGACAAAAAACTATTTCACAGTAAAAAAAATATAGTAACACCAGTTTTTTGCGTCGTCTGTCTGTCAAGTTGACGTTGAAGTTGATTGATTATATATAGGAAAGGAGAAACACGTGTGTTTAGCCCACACACGTGTTTCTCCTTCATAAAAAAAGTATATAAGTATGTTTATCAGCATTCTAGAACCCATAACACAAGCTAGTGAAACTAAGCTTACTTTGGGTCTAGGGAGCGATGTGTAGAATGTCGTAGAGTATTTATTTATCATTTGACAAAGTGGTACAATTAAGGTAAGTAGGGTAGCCAGAGCTCACTGTACCCCTCCTCCCCACACCCCTTCCCAGCCCTCCCCACTTCCCTTCAGAGTAGGTAGCACGTGTTTGACACCCTTAATGTTGCACACGTCCATAGGCAATGGTAACCGCTTCCAATCAGGTAGGCCGTGTGCTTGTCTGCCACCTATGTAGTATAAAACGATATAAAACGAGATCTGTGAGACGGGTGGTCAGTCTCGATTTTTTCTCGAAGTATTTGTGACTCCTTTTAGTTAAATAGGTTACATTTTATTTATTATTATTTTGTTCATCTCTGTTCTCAGACATCTCATATTGATTTGTTTCTATTCGTGGAGACCTATAATTTGCTCTCTGTCACTTATTTTTGTATGTGTATTTTGTTGTAACTTGGCTGTTGGTTTCCCAAATATAAATAACATAAACATACATAACATAAACTCACACCTATATCCCCGAAGGGGTAGGCAGAGGTGTTAGCATCCACATTTCGCCAGTTTATGTTTAGGTCCCAATGTAATAATAGGTGGCGAGCCTATTGCCATTAACCGGGCACTTATAAACCTGCGATAAATACACACATAACTTCGAGAAGCATCGAAAAGTCATTGGTGTGTGCCATGGTGAACCTGGGATCGAATCCGAGACCTCGTCTCAGCAGTCCATTACCCAGACCACTAGGCTACCGCGGCCAAATATAAATAAATAAAAAAAAACAAAATTGGAGTGTCTCTGGTCTCCCCACAAGTTCGCTTCGTGGGAATGAATCACCGTTTGCCAAAAGTTCCACTAACCTCTGAGTTGATGATTGATGTACTAATTGGCACAACACTGATGCGTCATGCCACTCGCGAGACAATATTGGTAGACCGCAAAATTACGGTTATTGTTGTTTGTGCGCGGGTTCCAAAAAATCTACAGTCGCCATCAGATAATATTATTGTAGCAGACAAGGTGACCAAATACTTCTGAACAATTTAAAATGTCAATAGCTTCCATTCACTACAAGTTACCATTAATATCTAAACATTTAATTCTAAACAACCTCGTTAATATCTGAGCAGATGCTTGTCAATAATTTATATACTAACTACTCACCAAAAATATCTGAAAACTTACAACCTCAAGTGTATCTACGCAAATAGGGTAGTCTTAGAAATCTGAGCTTGACCTAAGCGTATTTATGGTGTAAAAACCATAGCGACAGTACAGAAAATATCCAGGAATCACGTTTTAATCAATTTTGTATATCACATTGTAACCCAAAATTCACTTACCCATGGTTACGCGTTTTCAGCGCGTTTTGTCCGTGGATTTATACGTTCATGGACAGGGTTAATAAACCTTTCATTTAATAGACGATAAGGTACTTACTTTGTGAAATGAAAGTTGTTTGAAGCTAGTATCTCGGCGAGAGAGCCCCACAACGTCCTGTGCAGCTCTCGAACCGGGGCTCCCCACCAGCTAGCGTGCCAGTAACGCACTGTAGAAGAAACCACGCACTTCACACCTGCCAAAGAAGAAACAATACTTTATACATGGTGAAATTTATTTAAAAAAAAACGACTTTAACAGACAAATTGAAATGGGAACACGGGAAGCGCTAGATATCAATTAATAAATAAATTGAATTTCAAATGACAATCTATGTATCTTTATGAACAATTTTTTAAATATTTTTTTATTGATACAAAGAATATTTCTAAAATTGTTTATAAAGATACATAGATTGTCATTTGAAATTCAAATTTCGTGCAATGTGTGTTTTTGTAAGACTCTTAAAAACAACTCTTTCAAAAAAACCCGACTTCAACGGACCAAATTGAAATGGGACCACACGGGATCAAATAAACTATGAATCATCAAAATCGGTTCACCAAGTTGAAAGTTTTGTGGTAACAAACATAAAAAAATACAGTCGAATTGAAATCCTGCTGTTTTTGAAATCGTTTAAAAATGTGTGCGAATCGCCACCATCTTTTTTAGAGGTGTCGATCCGCACACTAATAAATTCAGCTTTTGCGAATGTACCACAAAACAATAATTTTAGAAACGGTCGTTTCGCGCAAATTTTGGGAACAATAGGTATATTTTTTCCATATTTTTTCTTATTTTTATTGTTACCTCAGAACTTTCGACTACGTGAACCAATTTTGATGATTCTTATTTTATTTGATAACGCGTGGCCCCATTTCAATTTGGTCCATTGAAGTCGGTTTTTTATAAGAATTGTTTTTTTAATCTTACAAAAACACACTTACATTGCGCGAAATTTGAATTTCAAATGACAAAATTATGTTTATACCTATACATTTTTGAAATATTCTTTGTCAATAATGAGTTTATTGTCTTTATGCAAATGTATACCTACCTAATTAGTGTTCAAGAAACATACAGATGCATAATAATTATTATTATCTCAATAACCTCGACAGTGTTACCACATAATTAAGTTCATGGCATAGGGATTTCTTAATAGTAGAAGTGGTTGTTTACATTCGAGTTTTTGCACGAATGGCGTGGTGGTTAAGTGGCCTCGCTTAAATGCACTTCGAGTGCTACCTAGATACCAAATTCGTACAATTATTGTGCTTTTGCATTATTCATTTTGATACATATAATCTTTGCCAAATTGTAGCGATGAAATAAACCAGTAGGTTATGAGGTTAAGATTAATTGCTTCTTAAGGTCTGTTCAAACATTAAGCCGTTAAAGCTGTCAAAAATTAACTGGGAGTCTTCAAGTCTAGAGTGAACAGGTTACTTCTAGGCAAGCGTGCTCCACCGTCGACCACATCATCACTTACCAACAGGTGGGATTGTGGTCAAACGCGAGCCTGTCACCGATAAAAAAAAGAATAAGAAAAATTAAGCGGTATTCGCTGCCGTCTGTGGTACAGAAAACCGAGTGGGTATCCAATCCAGTAACTGTTCACACCAAAGCGAATTTCTCTATCCTTCTGGGTAATACCGCGCGGGACGCGGTGCGCACTGGAAGATTTCGCCAGTTAGTAATTTCTGAATCTGTTCCGCCCATCAAGCGAAATTTACCTATGTGGTACACGATTCCTTTCTAGCTGTGGAACTTCATGCTAAATTCCTGAGCTAAACCCGTGTGATATGTAGGTACGCTTATGTTTGAACAGGCCTTTAACCTGTAAACATAAGCAGGTAAATACCTAAAAAATAATAAGACTACTCTTTGACGTAAATATGTTTTCAAATTTGCTGCCATACTGAAAGGGTGTTAGGAGTTTGACCCCAAGAGTTTAAGAACCACGGTGTCAATCGCCCCATCTCAACTGTGGTTTGGGGTCAGGTACTGTATTTTGGTGTTTGGCTCGATTCTCGATCAATGCAAATATTTTTATAATGTCTATTAGTATTTTCTAGTGCCTAGACAGTCACAGAATATCTTAATATATATAAATCTCGTGTCACAATGTTTGTCCTCAATGGACTCCTAAACCACTTAACCGATTATAATAAAATTCGCACACCATGTGCAGTTCGATCCAACTTGAGAGATAGGATAGTTTTTGAAACGGATTTCGACATCCACGCGGGCGGAGCCGCGGGCAACAGCTAGTATCATATATAATTGTGCTAACGTAACCTAGATATACATACATATTATGTATAGATATCTAGGCCCGTATTAATATCAGATACCTCTGTGTTCGTGCATTTGAGATACTCTGCTTCAATGGCGTAATTCGCAGAGCATCTCAAGTGCACGTTTGAGACATAATATATCTCAGAGGTAACTGTCATCTAATAATACGTGCCTTGAGTCTATCTAGGACCCATATTACAAGCTAAGCTTAGTTTGAGCCTAGATGCCGTTGTGCAATATTTATTTATTGTTGATGGATAGATTGGAGGATTACACAGTAAAGAATGGAAAATATGAAAGTTACCTAAGTTGGCAGTTCTGTGAAAAGTTTATGGGTTGTTATATTGAATCGCTATCGATTTTATTGTTTACATTTTACGGTAAATAGGAAAATAATCGATTTTCGATAACATGCTGTAACGTTCTTACTTATCGTAAATATTATCGTACCTATAGCGTGAATTTACAGCAGGTTGCGCAAACGTAAACCTGAATCTGGTTAAATTATCAACTCTTAGCAACCCGCTATCGCTTCGCATTTGTTTATATGAGTTTTTTTTTCAAACTCAAGCCATCGTAATTTACACATAATTGGTTTAAAAGACAAACGTGGAAGTGTAAATTTCTGCACGTTCAAATATGAACCTTATATCTATGCTCTAAGACAAACAAAACTGAGCAATTAGCACGTCTATCTTTTAGACTATCGATTTATAGGTAGCCCTTACAAAATGGTGAATAAATTTTTGCCAATAAGTGCAGTGATTTTGAAGATAAGCCCAAAAACAGTACACTTCATTTTATAATCTTTCAATTTCTTTAAAAGGCTTTCTTAGTTTTAAGTTTATTTTTGTAAAGATTGTAATGTGTTTTGTGCATCAAATAAATAAATAAAAAAAAAAATTTTCAAAGTACACTATGATGGCGACGATCATGACTGCAATAGGTTCACCCTACTACCTAAAACCTGGAACCTAAAACAGCTGTCTATTAGCCCATCTTAGCTAACCCATACCATATTACAAAATCCTACCTATTTTATTTAACTGAAGCATGCAAGCAAGCAAGCAACTGGTCATAAATCGGAATTTAACCCTGGCTCATTAAGAAGACCCTGGCCTGAATGAGGACGACAACTAAATGCTTGCGTTACAGGGGTCAGACAGAAAAACAAAACAATGGATTCCACGTTAACATCAATTCACATTATTTATATTCGGCTTACACACGCAACTGTATATCTACGTGCCTCAGAGAGCACGTTAAGCCGTCCGTCCCGGTTGTTATACGATCATCTATGGCAGTCGTTAAGGGTAGTTTGAGCCCTAAAAAGTCTAAATACAGAACTTGGATATCGCTCATAGGTTGTGGTCAGACGGCAGTCGCTTCACGGAAAACATTGAAGTACACCGCTTCGTAGTTAGACTGAAAAGCCGACTCCAACTGAGTTCCCTTCCACCTGCACTATTGAGGACTTATGTGAAGCAACGGACTACGCTGTGGCCGTAGCCAATTATTGGGCTGGAAATTTTAACAGGAGGTAAAAATATTGGTGTCGATTTTATCGTGCAATTTCACTAAGCTTGACTAAAAATTTTTTTTTAGGACACGTCAAAATTACTTTACTTCGCCTGATGGTAAGCTAAATGCAATATCTCTTTTCGATTTGATCTCGATTTACTTATTTCAGAACTTTTTAAAATTGTTTTGTTTTTGCTAATTTGGCATGAATTGGCTTTAAAGTCAACAACATTTAGGGATTTTAGTTAAGTTTAGTGAAAATGCACTACAGAATCGGCATCATTGATAGCCATTGACTCGAAAAAGAAGAAGACTGAGTTGGGAAAAGGCTCTCACTGATGCCTTGCTGTTTATTGTAAAATTGTAAATTAGCTGTTAGCTGTGTCTGTGGGTACAGTTATGATATTGAAAAAAAAACTTGGGTTATATGAACAAACATAGGTATTTTTTTTAATTTTTGTCTGCTCACGAAGGACCCAAAAACTAAAGAAGGGATTTTGATGCGGTTTTTTTGTTTGAAGGACTTATAAATCTTACGCATGTTTTGTTACAATCGGTTGAGTAGAATAGGAGATAAATTCAAAAATAGCGAAACCCGATGTCCATGCGTGTAAAAAACTAGTATAAAAAAATAGTATGTTTACTGTATTTACTGTATCAGTAAGCATCGCGTGCGCATCGTGCTTTAATTAATCTAGATCGCACGCGCAGCGAGCGCCGGCGCACGCGGTGACATTGAACGCTCCTTCACTTTCGACACTCGGATCTTACGCAATCTTAACAGCTATTTATATGAAAATATTATTATTATATGCTATTTTTTGCATAATTATCGCGGTATATTGGTCCTGATGTAAGATTCTCATTTTTACCGGTGAAGAAGAACACAAAGGAGTCTCTTCCCAGGGATGTCGTAGGGACAGGTTAAAGACTGTTAACTCAAATTATGGATAGATTTTTTTGCCTTCACGCAAAAATAATCGAATGGGGTGGCATAGTGATATATTACAGCCTGGCATAACACATATTATAGTTGGGGGCCCATAATGCGTGTTGGCCGGGCACCCATGCTTGCTGGGGCCCCACGCAGAGTAGATTATCTTTCCATGTACCGCATGCGTGTGGCGCGCAAAAACGCATAACAATGAAAAGGCCCTTATACGTGGGCGAACTGCGGGCAATACAACCTAGCTAGTATGTACCTATTACAAATGCGAAAGTGAGTTAAAATATTACTCAGTCATACAACAACTAAATCAATCAAACTGAAATTTTGCAAACGTAGTTACTCTACCTGTTTGGAAAATTTCAGTTTCATTAATTAAGTTTTTGTATGACTGACTAATAAACTAAAGTAGCCAAATCTAATTCCCTGTGTATTAAAACAGGGAATTAGATTTGGCTTACTTTCTTCCTAGAATTCAGTGGGACGCGAATACAGTGCACGCAGGTGTAGCCTTGGGGATAGGCTTGTAAAATATGAGTCACGTGTTTTGAACGTATTCTATTTGTATTCTTCGCGTAGATAAACAAATCAGACAAAATGAATACTCATTAGTATTCCTATTGTTCTTTTTATAAAAAAAAAATAATTTATGTCGCGTTATTACTGCCTGTCTCTGTTTTGGCGTGTATTCAAAACTGCTAAAATAACATGTCGAATATTAGGCCGAATTGTCGGATTTAGAGGTTTTTTGGAGTATAATTATCATAATATTATTTCGACATTTGAGGACGTGTCCTTAAAAATAAGCGGGCGCTTGGTTAATTTTATAAATAAACGCAAATTTTGGATCATTAAAATTCATCAATGTCAACGGTGTTACGAAATTTGAATTGTTCCATTATTTTTAATTGGACGTTCATTTAAACTTGGTCAAATTGCACGCATAATTTTGATTAAATTCGATTTATAGCAAACTAGCGACCCGGGACCCGGCTTCGCCCGGGTGAAAATTCCAGTTTTCCAATAAAATATATAGCCTATGACACTCACGAATGACGTGGCTATCTATTGGTGAAAGAATTTTTAAAATCGATTCAGTAGATCCCGAGATTACCCCTTACAATTTAACAAACACACAAACTTTACCTCTTTATAATATTAGTATAGAAGGTATAGATAATATTTTGAAATTATTCCGGGCTGGGTATAAATTGTTATGGGGTGCACAGAGTACATCAGTGATACATAAGGCATTTAGGCGAAGAGGGAGTAGGCTATATTTCGCGATATCTCACTAAGACTACACCGAAAAATATATTCAAATAATCAACCAAACACACATGAAAGAGAATATGGCATGGAAAGGAGTGACTGAGGAGATGACAGCTGACAGGAATGTATGGAGGAGAATGACATGTTGCGCCGACCCCAAATAATTGGGACAAGGACAGATAGATGATGATGATACATATCATATTATGCTCACGTCTTTTCCCTTCCGACGCCATTTTTAGAACAAATGATTTTTGACTTTGAACGAATTTTATTTAATTAAATTCATTAAGCGTTGTTGTTGGTTCTTGGAGCCCTAAAAAGTCCAACAACAACGGTCTAGCTGCAATACTTCGATATCGCCTAATGTCACCATTGGGTTGTGAAGGTCAGATGGCAGTCGCTTCACGAAAAATATCGAGGTCCAGCCAAATCCGCAGTTAAGACTGGTAAAGCGGACCCCAGACTCCGAGTTGAAAGCTTTGGATGCGACTGGGATTAACGCTAGGTTGAAGAAGAAGTAAATTCATTGGGCCAAAAGTGATGACAAGTTTTAATTAATCTCGGTACCTATCATGAATGAAATCGCCCAATCATCAATACAAAATAATATGTATACACCTATGTTAGCCGACTTCCAAAGGAGGTACGAAAAAACAAATATTATAGGTCAAACAATCTGTATGTTTTTCCGCGATTATCTTGCGTTTGGTTGAAGCAATTTAGATCCAATTTCAAAAAAGTATTTTTACATTCTGAAGAAGGTTTTAGTGTACTTAACCGACTTAAAGAAGGAAGTAAATCGGTTCCACTTATTGTTCTATTTTATTAGAAATATTTATTCTGTATTACGTTTAACTTCAGTCCGTTGTTTACTCTTGGCCCGAAATTCGCCAATGTGGTTTATCAACAAATCATGAAAATAAATTGTTTGCGCAATACTTTCTTGATTCCAACTCATTCGGTCCAAGGCCTGTACCATAAGAATTACGTTTTTTTTTAAATTGACTACCATGAATGTCGTTTGAGCGACAGTTGTATGATTACCATTCCTGATGCATCTTTTTGCATCGCTTTTCACGGTCGCTTTAAGATTGGGTACTCCGCAAGCGATAATTTAGTTTAAGAACATCATTTCTCTACATTTTACCATCGTACTGTTCGCCACCGATAAATTAATCCTCACACGGTACCTAGGTGGCAGACAAGCACACGGCCCACCTGATGGGAAGCTGTCACTGTGGCCTATTGATGTGTGCAACTTCAGGGGCGTAATACTCGCGCTGCCGACCCTATAAAAACCTTCTAATGCCGTTTTTGAAGAACCCCATATTGTAGACGCTAGGGAAAACCACAGCAGGGAGATCATTCCACAGCCTAAGCGTGCGCGGAATAAAATTCCTCTCGTACATCACAGTCCACACCGTTATTGGATGCAATGTGTGAGGATGAGTTCCCTGCCTGTGGCGAGCGGTGCGATTTTTTTTTTAAATTCAGTCCGTCAATTGACTTAACCCCGCTGGATGGTAAGAAGCAAGGGTAAAGTCCAGAGGGTACGGGCCGCCATTCCAGACACCATTCGTCCCAAAACGGCGGTCCCTACCTTGACGGCCTAGACAGATGCCTTTTCACGCCCCGCTTAAAGAACCCGGGATTGTAGGAAGAAGGAAACACGTGTGCAGGAAGTGCATTCCAGTTTTTAACTGTGCGACACAGAAAGGAAGCACCGAACCGCTTGGTTCGAGACCGTATGGTCTTGCGATTCCGCGATTGTAAAATTTTGTCGTTGGTAAAAATTATTAAGCGGTTTCTTAAACTCAAAGCCAAAAATTCCAAAGGTTGTTTTTAATTCTACTTAAAATTAACATTCGACATACAAATAAAGAAAAAAAAAACTTGCTCTGAGAATGACGTAGGCAGCCGTTTGTAAAAAATCTTTTTAACCAGAGCAAATATTTAAATGCTATTTATTTATGAAGCTATATTTGTTCCGTTGGGTTTCCTTGTATGATTTTTATTGTCTAACCAAATATATCATCTATCTTCTATCATTCTTCTGTACGTGTGTTGAGAGTGAACTCCTCCTAAACGGCTGGACCGATTAAAATGACTTTTTTTGTATGTGTTTGGGTGGTGCCCTGGAAGGTTTAGATTCATAAATCAGCCCGGCAGATGGCGCAGCGCTGCAGTCGAGCAGAACAACGTCTGTCGGGTCGTCTAGTACTATTATAAGATTGTAAAGTAGCTGCGTCTGTACCTTTTTTCCACGGAAATAATATTATTTTTCTGTCACAATAACATTTTTTTTTTATGTCGGTCACGTCAACATGACTTCACCTCGCCTGATGGTAAGCTGAGGCAAAGTCTCTAGAATGGGAGTCACCATTGCAAACACCGATAGTGCCAAAATGGTGGCTCTCAGCTTGACGGCCTCATCAAATGCTTTTTCACGCCCCGCTTAAAGGACCCGGGACTGTATGAGGAAGGAAACACGTGAGCTGGTAAAGAATTCCAGGTTTTGATGGTGCAGCAAAGGAAAGAGGCACCGAACCGCTTGGTTCTTGATGGATTTGTTGCACCATATGAGGGTGATATCTCAGCCTTGCACGTGTTGTTCTGTATAGGAATGGAGAGGGTGGGACTAGTTGGTAGAGCTCGTCGGAACACTCCCCATGGTATATGCGGTAAAAAGCTGCCAAAGATGCTATATCTCTGCGCAATTGCAGGGGCTCGAGAGTATTGGTAACTTCGGGACTCCCAATAATACGGGCCGCGCGTCGCTGCAACCTGTCGAGAGCATCTAACAAGTACTGAGCAGAGCCATCCCAGAGACGAGAACAGTATTCCACGCCGGAACGGATTTGTGCCTTGTACAGAAGACACCGTTGCTCCGGCGTGAAAAACCGTCTCACCTTGTTCAGCACTACGAGTTTCCGCGAGGCCGTTTTGATGATGCTCTCGATGTAGTTTTTATTATTAATATTTGTGACTATTATAATGCTGCATGCTTTTTCCGTTACACAAAAATTAACTGAAGATGTAGTGACCAAGATAGAGAAAAGGATGCTTAGATGGTTCGGACATGTAGAGAGGATGGATGAAGGAAGATTGACGAAACAGATATACTATGAGACGAGGGTGAATGGGCAACCCGGTAAAGGCCGACCTAGGTGTACATATTCTAATCAGATCCAGGACGTTTTGGAGTAAGGCCAGGTCTAGAGTACCCGGAACCGGCGTGCATGTATGGAAACAACTATGAAAGTTGAAGAAGCGAAAGGAGTATGCCAAGATCGTGGTGGAAAGATGTTATCTCTGCCTACCCCAATGGGAAAAAGGCGTGATTTGTATGTAAGTAAAAATTAACGTGTACAAATAGCAAAACGTAATTGTTGGTCATTTGCTGTTTAGTAAAGTAATATACGTTTGAGGATTACACGTTTTTATGTTCTCGAACGAATGTCATTTTTCGATTGCACGTGTATTCGATAGAACTATCGTTATGTCCTCATTTCCTATTATGTTTTGTAGAACATTGTGGGTAATGTGCGCCCACGCATAGCCACCTATTACAGCAACGTAGAGGTAATTCTCCGTACGTTCAACTTATTCGATATATTTTCCCGGTTCATAGCCTCAACGCAAATTTATTGGATATTCGACTTCCTTGTCTGAAGCTTGTATTTATAAGTAAATGGCAGATCATTATGAAACTTTACTTAGATCGAGATTTGTAAAGGTGCGTTTCCCCCAAATGGTTTTTTTATACTACTTAGGTGGCAGACAAGCACATGGCCCACCTCATGGAAGCGGTTACCGTGGCTTATGGACGTGTGCAACACTAACTGAAGGGAAGGGGGGGGGGGGGGGCTCGAAGGGATGGGAGGGGGGAGGGGTACAGTGAGCTTTCAAAATCTGAAAATGATCATCGTCTTTTGTCGCTGATTGTACCTTTATTGCAGTCAGTTAAGATAAGCAGCACAGTGCACACGATATGCGTTTATTTATATTATGTAAAAAAGTTTTGGCAAACGGCTCCTGATAAATGTAGATCATGCGCCCGCGCCGCCGTCGTCGGTTGATTAATTTAGCACTGTGGGTGTTGTTTTGTTGGTAACGAGAAACTAATCATTTACTCACGTGACATTTATGATGGTCAGCACAACTGGCAGAACTGACATACATACCTACCTCTTATATACTTATACTAATATTATAAAGAGGTAAAGTTTGTGTGTTTGTATATTTGTTAAATTGTAAGGGATAATTACGGGATCTACTGAACCGATTTTAAAAATTTTGTCACTTGTTGTCATCGTGAATGTCATAGGCTGAATATCATCACGCTACTGCCCAAGGGAGCGGAGCAATAATCATAAATGTGAACGATTCCGGTAGATTCCCATACATTTTAGGAAAACTGATAAATTTTATTATGAGCATTATTATGTGAGTTAAAAAGGGTGCATCGGGGTTCGAAATACGCCACGGGCGACACCGGGGTGGGTCAGCTAGTACTATTATATAATTGTAAATGAGCTGTTTCTCTCCAAATATCCCCAATGTATAGACACAGCTAACTACTTTACAATGATTCATACAACATAACCTAAGTAAATACTTGGCTCATATGTTATATTTTTTTATACAACTTAGGTGACAGACAAGCACACGGCCCACCTGATGGAAAGCAGTCACCGTGGCCTATGGTCGTGTGAACTACACGTACCAGGCTGAGGTATCACCCTCACACGGTGCAAACAATTCCATCAAGAACCAAGCGGTTCAGTGCCTCTTTTCTTTGTCGCACCATAAAGACTTGGGATCCTTTACCAGCTCACGGTTTCCTACCTCCTACAGTCCCGGGTCCTTTAAGCGGGGCGTGAAAAAGTTTTTCATAAGGCCGCTAAGCTGAGTGCCACTATTGTAGCACTATCGGTGTATGTAATGATGACTCCCACTCTTGAGACTTGACCTTTAGCTTACCATCGGGCGAGGTGAAGTAATATTGATGTGTCGTGACGAGCCGCGAGCATCGACTATACTTACTTAAAACATAACCACTTTACAAAACCTTTATTCAACGCCTATGTTTATTAATTCACTATCGTTCAAGTATTCAGGGGTCAATCTAGTAATTGCAGTCTATTTATACAAGGTTAGGTTAGTTTAGAGGTTAAACTAAACGCGCCAAAAAACCCCATGACTCGACATTGACTAGGGCACAAGGTCACGACCGCGTTACGTCAGAGCTAGTCATCGCGCGATGCTAGCAGACGTCGACTAGTCGAGATTGCATAACGATTACCGCATACGAAGCAATTGAGGTAGGTATATACCTAGTGTTGATATGCGAATTTTTTTTATATACAAGCACACGGCCCACCTGATGGCAAGCAGTTATCGAGGCCTATGGACGCGTTACCGATATAGCTCACTGAATAAGTTGAAGTGGCAATAGGCTGGCCACGTCTGTCGAAGGACCGATGGCTGTTGGAGCAAAAGAGTCGTAGAATGGAGACCGCGAGTGGGCAAACGGAAGGTGGGACGCCCCCCAGCCAGATGGATCGACGACCTGATAAAGGTAGCTGGGATGGACTGGATGCGGAAGGCAGAGAATCGGATGGTATTGCGCACATTGGAGGAGGCCTATTTCCAGCAGTGGACGTCGATATGCTAATTGATTGATGGACGCGTGCATACCACTTACGCTGCCAACCCTGTGACACCCTGACCTTCTAATGCCCTTCTTGAAGAACCCCATATTGTAGTCGCTTCTGCCTACCCCAATGAGAAAGAGGCGTCACTGTAAAAATGTATTCATTTTTATAAACAGGTAAATTACCATAGTGTAAATCAAACACAATTTATTTGTTCATGATTAAATTAAAAAAATGTGTCGGTTACTGCTACAACTAAATATAGCACAGAGAGACAAAATTCTGGTAGTAAAATATGTATTCCTACAGTCCCAGGTCCTTTAAGCGGGGCGTGAAAAAGCATTTGATGAGGCCTTCAAGCTGAGGGCCACCATTGTAGCACTATCGGTGTATGTAATGGGGACTCCCTTCCTGAGACTTTACCTTTAGCTTACCATCAGAGGAGTTGAAGTCATATTGACGCGACCGACCGACATAAAAATAAAACTATGACTTTCACTTTCCATGTAAATTAACTTTTTAAAATTTTCGTTTGTGTTTTTGTATAAGTATAAATCTTTAACTATATGGCCGCTGTAATAACTTATAATTTTATAACCTTTTTTTAATGATGTTGGCATTCAAAAACCGTGACGGAGGCGTAATATACTGCAGTAAAAAATCTCTAGTGCCATAAATCTAATGACTTAATTTCAGATAAGTATGGGACATCATTGACTTGCGTGACAAACATTAAAAAGTTGCTAAGACGACCTCTGTCAACGACAGGTTCATTTACCGCTCAGTAGAGTGAGCATGAAATTGCCTTCGAATAGTAGGCGTACTTACAGTATTCGTAACGGGATGAGAGACAGGCAATATATATCACCTGGTCAATAATAATGATTATAATGATGTGAAACGCGATATTATTGATGTACAAACAAACGCGATTGGTCAAACACCGAATTACGATATAGAATTGTAATACCTACATTTATTGAATGTCCCAAGACTTCCGTTACGAATACGATACGATTACTATTCGATAGAAAATTCGTGCTCGACCTTTTTCGAGCCCTAAATTAGGCGACTTTTAGTAGCATGCTAAAATGGAAAGTAAAGTTTTGATTGCTTTGTGTGTGTGTGTGTGTGTGTGTGTGTGTGTGTGTGTGTGTGTGTGTGTGTGCGCGCGCGCGTGTGTGTGTGTCTTGTATACTGGTTGATTTCAGCTCATTAGTGCGTTAAATATATGCAGTCACGTTTGGCTAGAAGTGTTACGAGAGCCGCCTCACGTGAATGCAGCAATGTTTTACAGGTAAGCTGCAAATTTAGCACCTGTTCAATAAAGGTCGGAGGTGGACTAAGCTGAGGTTTCGCGGCAAACTATCGCCTTGTTTCAATTAGAATGTTTTCGTCTGTAATATTATAAGAATGAAAATTTGCTGTGTTTGTACATTGGAGATATAAAAAATATTTGGGTTAGGTATGTTGAATGAACGATTCTGAACATGAATTTTTTTTTTTGATATCGCAATGGACGTAAAAACTACTAATCGGAGTTTTTTTTTGTTTGAACGTTCTTGGTCAAACTAAAATCTTTCGGCTGTGTAAAATGTCAGTTATAGAAAAAAAAACGCAAAAACCGAGGTCCACGTGGGCGTGGGCTATTCAATATAAAGCGTTTCAGGCTGCAGCCTCATTAGCTGAAAATTTGTAGCAAATGAAGCGTTGTATTTGTTGCGTATTGAGTAACTAAACGGCTAATTTTAACGATACATTGTACAACACAACAGTCACGATTGAGTGGGCATTTTCTTGCGGTAACCGCTAGGGTTTATAATTACATACATAGAGCATAGATTAGGCCATAGACGGGTTAGTCTATTAGTTGGTGGGTCGTGGACTTAGGCGTCTGTTGTTGTTTGTTGGTAATCATTTTTATTTTTATTTGTTTATAAAATCCTGATGTGCGTTGTGTACATGAATATAAGAAAGCTTTCTTTCTTTCTCCTTCTTACTTTCTTTCTTTGCGTAAGTCCTATCCTAACCCTTGTCTGCCACATAAGTGGTAGGTATTAAAAAATTTCGACTTAGGTCATTGGCGGGTGGCAGATGTTATGTGGTTGGAACTTCAGTAACATTTTTTTATAAAATTTTGCTGGCAGACAAGCACACGGCTCACCTGATGGGAAGCGGTACCGTACCCTATGAACGTGCGCAACACCAGCGGCATCACAATCGCGTTGCAACCCTGCATGAGGTTTGAAGGAGTTGGAACGAGGGGCAGGAGACTTTGGTCTCCCCGCTGACAGTACAGAAACCCTCCAGTGAGCTCTGGCTACCCTACTGACCGTCGTCGGGTGCGCACATACAAGGAGGTTGGAAGGTTATGCGTGTTAAAGTAATAAAGAAATTTACGATGTTTTGAAAGATGTTATCAAAATTTTATCGAGCTTTGACGTGATTTTATAATACACGCATAACATTTAATGAGGTATGTGTGGTCGTTATTAGCGTTAACCTGTGACCTACTGGGCAATCAGGGGTACCCAGCGGTGGTAGAACCAATCTGTATATTAATCTGTAAATACAAAGCACAAATAAATACCAAGCACAAAACAATCTTGTAGCCTGTGATAGCAGGCTCCAAAAAAATTGTAATTCTTACCGCGGTAACTGCATACGCTTTTTTAACAAACTCCCAAGCTAAATTAGAGATTTACATGTAAGTAAATTTAAAAATGTTGTTAAAAGAAAACTCTCCCAAAAAGCGTAGGTACTATAAAATTCAAGATTATTTGGATGATAAAGAAGCTTGGAAATGAACTGTTCACTCAACTATGTTACTCGAACTAACACTGTATCTAGACTAAGGCAATTGTTGTAAATAGACCAAAAAAACAGCCCGCTGAGTTTCTTGCCGGAGTCTTCTCAGGTCTGGGCCGCGTTTCGTTGCACCGGCACCGGTTTGAAACGCAGCCGCGGTGCAGTGGTCCATTTGCTTCTAGTTTTAAATAGGTATTTATAATTTAGACGTTTTGTAAGTGCCGCTTAAAATGGTCTATATAGAATAAATGATTTTTGACTTTGACTTTGACAAATTTATTTTTTATATATACCTACCTATATTTAAAAATGTAATTTATACGTTGTTTATTGAATAAAGGAGAATAATAATTATAATCTTTATTGACATACTTTTACATAAATTCACAAATGAAAACTATGATTCTGCTGTAGCCAGAAGAATGAGAACCATGATTATAAATTAATTTAGTACGACCCCTTTAAATTGTGCTTTTCTAGGATATTTGCATTTTATAAGACAACCAGTCTGCAAACTAATCGACGTGTTAAAGCTATTAAACGCACCATACATAACAGAACAAAGCAAACTCAACCATTCTACAATCAAAACCAATATTAGCTTTAAATATATGTATATTTCCTCAACTTACGTAAACATTTATCGTTTGTGTTCTGGGCACTGTCGCATGTATGTCAACACGATCTTAATTATGTCAGCCCAACGAAGCAAGAAAACATAATAAATATACCTAATTATCATTATTCTTCTTCAACCTAGCGTTAATCCCAGTCGTGTCCAAAGCTGTCACCTCGGAGTCTAGGGTCCGCTTTATCAGTCTTAACTGCGGATTTGGCTGGACCTCGATATTTTCCGTGAAGCGACTGCCATCTGACCTTCACAACCCAGTGGTGACATTAGGCGATATCGAAGCATTGCAGCTAGACCGTTGTTGTTGAACTTTTTAGGGCTCCAACTACCCGTAACGACTGCCATAGATGTTTGCATGGCAACCGGGACCGACGGCTTAACGTGCTCTCCGAGGCACGACATCAAATTTTTATTCTGTAATGTTTCACTTAGGAAGTAAACGGTGGGGCGAGCACGAATTTTCTTTCGAATCGAGTTCTTAACGTGTGCGTTAGAAATTATATGATATTTGTACAGTTCCTTTTACGCACGATAGGGGCGCTGTACAAATTTCATACAATTTTTGTCGCACACGTTACGAACTCGATACGAAAGAAAATTCGTGCTCGCCCCACGGGACAGGGGTCTGATTGAATAAAATTACCTTTTTGAAACGCGTGACCATTTTCAATTAGTTTTCTAGATTTCTAACTTAGAAATCAAATTGAAAATGGATCAAAATCTGGATCATTTTGAAGGTTTAATAACATCAAGTAATTGTAAGTAGGTTTTGTTTTGACAGTAGGTACAATAATAAAATAATCTTCAAAACTGTAAAATAAAGATTTAAAAAAATACAATCAATTAAATTTTAATTAAGCGTATAAATTACCACATAAATATTAATGAATTAATAAAAAAAACTAATAAAAATTATAATTGTGTGTACGATAAAGATTAAAGAATGAATAAAAACTCTTGATAGCAACCCATTTATGTCCCACTGCTGGGCACGGGTCTCCTATCCTCTAACGAGAGAGCTGAGAGGGTTTAGACCTCAATCCACACACGCTGGCCTTATGCGGGTTGGTGGATCGGACATGTCCTTAGAATTTCTTCTAGGACATGTGGGTTTCCTCACGACATTTTTTTCCTTCACCGTCAGCAGATGGTAAATCATCTAACACATATAAATTCCACAAAGTGAAATTCACATTGGTACCTACTGTCCGGCCGGATTCGAACTCCATGCCTATAAGAGGCCGCGTCCTTATCCATTCAGCTACCATCATTCCTCGAGTGTCTGATAGTGAACTATTGTACAGTTAAGTTTATTTTATATCGGTCACGTCAATATGACTTCACCTCGCCTGATAGTGAGCTAAAGGTAAATTCTCAGAAAGGGTGTCCCCATTACACACACTAACAGTGACATAATGGTAGCCTTTAAGTGATTCAACTTGACGGTCTCATCAAATGCTTTATCACGCCCTGCTTAAAGGACACGGGACTGTAGGAGGAAGGAAACACGTGAGCTGGTAAAGAATCCCAAGTTTATATGGTGCGCCAAAGAAAAGAGGCACCGAACCGCTTAATTCTTGATGGAATTGTTTGCTCGTTATGAGGGTGATATCTCAGCCTTGCACGTGTTGTTCTGTATAGGGAATGTGTTTGGTTTGTGATATGTATATGCACTGATTCTTTTGACTCAAATTAAACCTAGTTTTTATTCAGTTTCCATTAACTCAAAATAAACTTAGTTTATTGTAAGATCGTGTTTCGGAATCGAGTGTAGTCGACAGACTGTAAGATATAGAGTTTAAATATATTTTTGTAACAATATGAGGTCATCCCACTTAAAATGTAAATAAAGTAATTTTATTTTGTGGGACATTCAAATTAAAATGACCCATCGGGCCACAACTGAGGGTACTGGTTGATTAAAACAATAGGTTCACAAGTCAACGAACACTTTCGGACCGAATATATGTGGTCCAAAAGTCTAAAGTAAAAACGATGAAATCAAATTGTCTGAGATCTTGTTGGCTTAGGGTCGCTGCAGATCGGATGGAAGACACGTCGGGCGTAATGATGGGCCTATGCCCTGTCACTTTGCGTATTAATCGGGCATTTATTCAATTTGCCCGATTTCCTGTCAATGTGTAGCGAGCCTAGTGATGTAGAAGTCTCGAGGCATCCGATTCCCTTTGCCTAGAGCCCTAGGAGTCGTTTACAGGGCTCTAGGCCTTCGGCCTTCGTATGGCGCCCGACGACTCGGGAGTCTTTATTCAGAGATCGAGCTTTTTTGAAGTCTCGAGTCTTTTTTGAAGGCTTGAACTCTTTTCGGAAGGCTCGAGCTCTTTTGAAGGCTCGAATACCTTTGAAGGCTCGAGCTGTTTTGAAGGCTCGAGCTCTTTTGTAGACTTGAGTTCTTTTGAAAGCTCGAGCTCTTTCGATAAGTATATTCTCTTTTGAAGGCTCGAATCCCTTTGAAGGCTTGAGCTGTTTTGAAGGCTCGAGCTCTCTTGAAGACTTGAGTTCTTTTGAAAGCCCGAGCTCTTTCGATAGTTTTATTCTTTTTTGAAAGCTCGAAATCTTTTGAAGCCTCGAGGCATGGCTCAAAAAAGTCGCCGTTCAGCTAAGCTCGCTCGGGACCCCGAGCTTACCGAGCTCACTTGAATGGCGGCATGATTTTCAATTATATTTCTAAGTTAGATCTGTCTTACTTGCCATTCCGCCTCGAGGCTTGTACATCACTGAGCGAGCCTTAGAAGTATAATAAAAGCGAGGAATTTCAGCAGGTAAGAAAATGTAAATGAATTAATAAATAAACAAGCAAAAGGGCTGTCTCGTAAGGTCAATAAACCATATATGTGACACAAGTACAAATTGAGGCGATGAACCTTTGTCCACTAAATACAAAAACCGTGCCGTGTGCTTATCTGCCACCTAAGTGGTATAAAAAAAACTAAATTATAATGGGTCCACACTGGAAGCGCCGGCTATGAAATAAAAAAATCACCAAAATCGGTTCACCCAGTCGAAAGTTCTGAGGTAACAAACAAAAAAAACAGTCGAATTGAGAATCTCCTCCTATTTTGAAGTCGGTTAAAAAGCACAATTCGATAAATTCAGGCATTCCTTCATTAGACGTCGTTCCACTTTTTCTTACTAAAAACCTAAATCCATTCATTCTATGTTCGATCCGACCCTTTGAAACGTATGTGTAATGTATTTACCACGAGGCAAAGAATTACCGGTGCATAATTAATTTATCATATAAACTCGTGTGTGTTGGGTAATACAATTATGTATTCTGTGGTGTTGGTTTGTATTTGATAACTAGTCTATGCCAGCGGCTTCGCCCGCGTGGATATCGGTTTTCCAGTTTTTAACTATATCTCCGGTTCTATTCAACCGATTGTGATCAAACATTCGTAAGATTTTAAGTCTGACCAAGACCTTTCAAACGAAAAAATATCCGCACCGCATCATAGTCCGTTCAGTAGTTTTTGTGTCCATCGCGCACAAACAGACAAACTGAGAAACAAACAAGAATTCAGAAAAAAAATTGTGTTCATAATCCTTCATACAAAGACTTTTTTTTTAAATATTCAATGTACAGACAGCGCTATTTTACAATTTGATAAATAGTAAATAATAATTTATAGATAGACGAGTAATTAAATAGATACATAACATCCGGTCCACGTGCGATACAGTGGAATGTAACTTAACAACAGTATGCTATTGCAGTTATATTATTGACTATTATTATTGCAATTGACTATTATCTATGTAGCGTATAATTTTTATTCCACATGTTTTTTTAATGGCTTCTTTGCTTCGCATTTTGCCACAAACATTCATTCTCTGAACCTTTTTCCCAACTCAGTTGGGGTCGGCTTTCTAGTCTAACTGTGATGCGGCTGAACTTCGATATTTTCCGCGGAGCGACTGCCATCTGACCTCCACAACCAATGCCTTTTTTCTTTTTACAAAATTCGCATTTTGCCACAAACAAGTATTATAATTTTTGCATTTAAATGTATTATGCAGCGTTTTCGTCATTTAGTCACAGTCAAGGTCTTCATAGTGAATAGTCAAGTCAGTCTTCCTTCATAGTCTTGCCCCAGTAAAATAGTGGAGACTTTACTAGAGGCTTCTATGGAGTTTTGGAATCAACGTTGCAAAGTACAATTCACGGAAATATACCACTTGCCCAAACTCGTGCACGTTGCCGAAGAGGTTATGTTTAATAATCCACCGTTTTTACACATAATAACTACATTTTACACTAATTTTAGAAAATTATACAATGCACCGATATGTCTTTTTCAGCGTTGGCGCCAAAACTCTACCTACATAATATTGGAGTGACATAATTGACATAGAACTTACTTAGGAGGTAAGACCCATAAGTCTATTCTATAGTCTATGCTTAGTCCATGACGACACAAACTTCCCTATGTTCTTATCAGAAGTGACGGCATAGAGCTGAGAGTCAAGCCGTCAAGCTGAAGGCCGCCACTGTGGCACTATCTGTGGTGTATGTAGATTACCATCAGGCGATGTGAAGTAATTTTGACGTAGGTATCCAAAAAAAAGAAAAGATAAAAACCTTGAGTAAATCCCGTCATTAATGGAAGAAATAATGGAATTGATAAATATTAACATGACTGTTATATCAATCAGAAACAGTTGTTTACGGAGAGGGAAGGTTTTGCTTTCGTGACGTTATATTTATGAAGGAGGTCGTACAAAATGAGAGGTAGCGTGCATGGATCGGAAGGTATTGGGGCCGAATAAGGTTTAATTTTACTGATTTAACTTTTTTTTTATATCGGTCACGTCAATATGACTTCACCTCGCCTGATGGTAAGCTAAAAGTAAAGTCTTAGGAAGGGGATCCTCATTACATACACCGATAGTACCATAATGATGGGCCCTCAACTTGACATGACACTGAACATAATATGGATAAGAATACGATAGCATTTGATTAAATAAATTCCATTCAAAGGATAACTAACATTGATAGATAGTCCATATTAATATTTTAATGCGAAATTAGCTCTGTGTGTTACGCTTTCACGTCTAAACCATTGAACCGATTTTGATGGAATTTGGTACAGCGATAGACTAGTGCTTGGGACAGGACTCATGCTACTTTTATCGGTAAGTAAATCTTTTAAGTCGGTAAATATACACACTTACGAGTATAACTACTGTGTAATGAATTGTAATTACAGATAGAAGTAATGGTCAAGTGAATATAAATGATACGTAATGTGCGTCTGCGCATTGGTACGCGCAGACGCAGACGCTGGCGTTTATGGATCCATTACGTGATTTACTAATCAAGATGTTACCTGTGTATTACTTTTTTTAGCGTAAACGAGCAAAAACGAACGGACTAAACATACAGACTCTATTTTATAATCTAGTCTGAAATTTTAATTTCGTTTAGCCTATTTTATTTGGCAAGAGACGAGAATATACATGCTTATCCATACCATTATAAAATTGTAAAGTAGCTGTGTCAATTATTAAAAAAAACTTGGATTATTTTAAACGAACTATTTTATTCTGAACCAAACATTTCTTTTGGAGTTCTCTGTTCATTTATTTGTTCGCGATAGACGCAAAAACTACTGATCGGATTTTGATGTGTTTTTTTTTTTAATTAAGAAAGGTCTTGGTCAGATTTAAAAACTGACGCATGTTTGATAGTAAGCAGTTAAGCAGAACTAGAGATATTCTGACTTTGGAACGGTTTATGGTTTAAAGATAAGCCATGCCAAGTTAAAATTTAGAAGAAATTTAGATGATTATGATCGATTTTAAAGTGCATATAATCTTGGCATTAGATTGGATTTCAATCCTTTTTTAGGTGAACCTTTAGCCGATAGGAACTTGGCCCTCTTTTAACAGGTATGTTTCTGGTGGGATCGATTGTACATCGCACCCCAAGTATTCTTTTCAAAAAATATTCAATGTACAGTTTTGACTTTCCTATCATTTTATTATATGTGTAGATTTAAAATTACTTCGTGGAGGAACGACGCACCAAGTAACGAAGTATCAGTATATTTAATCTGTGGTATCAGTTGGTAACATGTTGAGACATTCTGCTAATTAGGCCGAGATGCATTCTATAATGCATGATGTAAGTGCCATTACTGGTATACCCCGAGACGCTGACATTGTCAAACAAACCTTATCAACTGTGTGATAGGAATTACTTTACAGTGGCAAGCGTCTGTGATGCAAGGACTAGTACGTATGTTTTTGATGTGTTAGGGAATAGTTACAATATCGTCTGGGTCTAGACGGATTGATATATCTGTATTCATGCCCACACCTGTCTTCCTAAGGTGTTATAATATATAATAAATAATATCGCGGCTTGGCCCGCGTAGAGGTCGGTATCGCCACCAAGTTTACTTAGTGTGAAGCTAGCTTATAGCATGGTTTTAACATAATACCTAACTATATTCAAATATGAGTCGTTAGATTACACGTTGTTACAGAATACGTTGAAGAAATTAAGGTTTACTGCTCGTTCCCCGTAGGTGACAGCGTGATAATATGTAGCCTGTGGTTTGGCCCGACTTCTTAATAATATTCGTGCCAAATTTGAAGTAAATCCATGCAGTACTTTTTGAGTTTATTCCGGACATACAGACAAATAGACAAAATTCTAAAAACTATATTTTTGGCTTCGGTATCGATTGCAGATCACACCCCCAGTATTCTTTTCAAAAAATATTCTATGTAGGTACAGTTTTGACTTTCCTATCATTTTATTATAATGTATAGATGTATTTTTTATTGGACGCGATTATTCGCTCAAACTTTCAATTGAACCATACCATTTTTCATTTCAAGTCATATTGAACTTGAAATAACGTTAACGCAACCACAAACGCGACGTAACAGGTTATCAACCCATGGCCTTTCTCCTAGTACAATTGACATTACTAGCTCTCTCCCTCTAAGCACTTTTACGCTCCGCACGGGATAATAAGCACTAGCTTGTGAACTGTTGCGTTCCCTTCTACTTTCACGTCGCATCAGAAAGTGAATCCTAACTTGGCAACCGATTCAGTAATAATACGTTTTTAAAACGCGTGATTTCATTTCGAACAGAAAGGAATTCGAAAAATGAAAATTCTACGACAATCTACACAGCGCTCTCTAGAGTCTAGACCCATAGTATGCATCGTTTAACTAGCTTGTGTTATGGGTTCTAGAATGCGGACCTACATAATAATTATACATAGAAACAGTCGAATGTACTACTGTTATGCAACAGAGGCCGTCCGTCGCCGTCACAGAAAAATGAGAAAATTTTTATTGTGTGGTACGATCATCAAAATGAAATTACCTACGCTTTCGTGTGGTTATCAATAATAGTTTTTCTTATTGAATTCTCAATAATAATAATCTCCTAATTAATTTTCAATTAGATTATATGGCTCATTTGGTATTCAGTTCCAACCGCATGTCTGTAAGAAATTGCTTTTAGCGATAAGATCACCATTTGTACATAATGCGTAATGAGTTTTCCAATTATGATTGTTTTATTGGTGTACAATAAAGTTTTTTTCTATTCTATTCAATTAGATTTTGATGAATTAATAATATTCTATAAGTTTTCGTAAGTTTTGAAGTCATACGTTTTAAAAACGTAGTGTTCATGAATTAGGCTTAATTATAAACGAGAAAGTGAGTTAGGTTACTTATAATTTAGATTTGGATAATATTGTGCAGGGTTTAGACTGGCTGCTTAAAACGAAAGCTTTTAGCTTTTTTGATTACGAAACAGTGTCGAGAATGAAAGCTCTGAATTTTTTGTATGGAATTGTGTGCCGAAAACGAAAGCTCATTAGTTTTTTGTGTATGGAATTGAGATATGGATGAATGTATATGGATTGACACGCAAGGTCTTAGTGTTTAAGTAACATAATAATAAATTTCAAATTTTTCGACGCAAAAACTACTAAACAGATTTTGATGTGGTTTTTTTTATAATAAAGGTATGACGAGTATGACCAAAAAACAATAATCGCGGGCATCAGCTATTAAGTTATATGGAGGCATAAGTATAACGCTCATAGCTTTAATTTTAAGGAAATATTGTATAAAAAACAGGTTACAGGAACTAAACATCCGAGCTTCAAAAAAAAAAATTTCTTAACATTGCCCAATACAGCCTATTTCCGTGACGCAACTTCTGTAAAAAGTCTAAAAAAAACAGTTCTGAATGAAATCGAGGTTAAAATACTAAGGCTATTTACGTACGCTAAGTAACAAACAACATCATCATTCTCTGAACCTTTTTCCCAACTCAGTTGGGGTCGGCTTTCCAGTCTAACTGTGACGCGGCTGAACTTCGATATTTTCCGTGGAGCGACTGCCATCTGACCTCCACAACCAATGATCATTATGACCAATGGCGATATCGAAGCTCCAAGCCAGACCGGTTGGACTTTTGTGGGCTCCAACTACCCGTAACGACTGCCATAGATGTTTGTATGGCAACCGGGACCGACGGCTTAACGTGCTCTCCGAGGCACTAATAAACCTGCGATAAATACACACATAACTTCGAAAAGCATCGAAAAGTCATTGGTGTGTGCCATGGTGAACCTGGGATCGAACCCGAGACCTCGTCTCAGCAGTCCATTACCCAAACCACTAGGCTACCGCGGTTATAACAAACAACAGAGGAAGTTAAAATAAAGCTTGTAAAAACTAACTAATTAATAAAAATAAATAACTATGTAAACATTCTAGCACATTCTACACAGGCGTTATAAAAATAAAGGTAACAAAGATGACACATTAAGGATGACACAAAAAATTACAGAATTTTTTTTTGTTGTTGTGCTACATTAATAAAGTTACAAAACTTAACAATTTAAAAAATAAAGAAATATTTTTTTGTTAATGTTAATATTTGTTAATTAACTGTGTTAATGATTCTAGAAAATTTTGGAATACTACTACTATTAGGTATTCTGTGGTTTTATGTCAAGCTTTTGAGATTTTTTGTAGTTTTTTTTTGTTGAATATAACGTCTAAATATTATTTTATCTTTTGTACGTTGTTATAACTAGCTAACACGGCTAAGTAGCAATGTGGTAAATTGTTCTATAGCCATTTAATTTACCTAGTTACATCCCAGTAATTGTGACAGATGGTTTGCGGCTTTAGTCGCTTCGAATGTGACATAGCCACCCCCAATGGCCAAAGGGGTTGGTACCCGTGGGCATTTCCGCACGCGAAAAATAGGGTATTATGGTAGGTCCTGAGATTTTACCTTTAGCTTACCATCAGACAAGGTGAAGTATGTTGACGTGAGCGATATATAAAAAAGGTAAAATTAAAACAACATACCACCGTTTAAAAAAAAATTAAAAGATTTAAGGCAAGGTCACAATATTGGAAATGGACGACAACGTTATAAAAATAGAATTATACGATAAACAAACGGAATTAAATAAATATGTGTATGGCAAGATTTTGGAGTAGTGTGGGCCCACTACTCCAAAACCTTGCGAAGTTAGATGCCGTACACTATACTTGTTTTATGCGACGCATTTTGCCACAAACAAGTATAGTGTAAGTACGACATCTATCTTGGCAAGGTTTTGGAGTAGTGAGGCCCACACTAATCAAGTTAGATGCCGTGCACTATAAATAGTATTGCCATATATAAAATTTAAGTGTTATTTTTGTTTTACCGTAAAGCCCCGTCCCCGCGTGAGGCTGGAGTGATGGGGGTATTATTGAATAACCGACCTTCGTTAAACGCATTGCATGATAGAAGGCGAGGCCAGAACATCGGAAGAGGACGTTGTTATAAAACGGAACTTAACAAAAGCAATTCTAAAAATAGAATTATTGGCTGTGTATTAAGTTATTGATTGTTACTCTACTTCGCCTTAAGGCCGTGTCCTCGGCCACAGTTGTGGAGACGCAGGCGTGGGAATGATAGGGCGGTCTTACAATACGTATTCATTTCTATGACTTAATTATACCTTGAAGAACTCGTTTCAAAATGCCCCTTCGTGAAGAGACACGGCATTTTAGAACGAAATCGTGTATACATGACATTTTGAACTTTATATCTGCGAGATAAAGTGCAAATCAGAAATGAGATCAACGAGTAGCGTATCTGCCCGCAAATTTTCTAGACTTTGCACGACTTCCATCTGTGTCTCTTCAAGCAGTTTCGAACGACTTCCGTCGGCGAATAATGCGACTACTAATATTAAGAAGGCTTTTACGAATTTACATACGTTTATCAACAACGAGCAGCGTATTTTCCTGCAAATTCTCAAGACTGCATGACTTCCATCTGCAAACAGCGTGTCCTTACGCAAATTCACGTCATCCGTGGGTGACTAGTGTAACTATTAATATTAAGAAAAGACGCGAAAAGAGTTTACATGATTAGATTAGATAGCCTCTAGGTCTAGCTGCAATGCTTCGATATCGCCTAATGTCACCGTTGGGTTGTGAAGGTCAGATGGCAGTCGCTTCACGGAAAATATCGAGATCCAGTGAAATCCGCAGTTAAAACTGGTAAAGCGGACCCCAGACTCAGAGGTGAAAAGCTTTGGATGCGACTAGGAATTAACGCTAGGATGAAGAAGAAGTTAAGACATCAACATCGAGTGACGTATCTTTCCGTGAATTCGGGTGACTTTGTGTGACTTCCATTGGAAAACAGTGTGTCTTCGTACGACTTCACACGACTTCCATCGACGACTACTACTATAATATTAACTTAAATATAAACTTACCATTGTATCCAATGGGCGCGTTCTCCTCTAGCTTAAACGTAAAGGGTATGTGGACCCTTTGCATCAGCAACCGTGGAGGCTGCATCGTCTGACCCCATGCGTCTTCCCTGCCTTCTCCCATTATACCTATAACCTCCATGTTCCTGTAACAATACAGATAAATAATTAGACGATTGATGAATGAGGAGTAGAAGAACAGATTCCAAAGTGCTGGTAATATTTAGACTTTGCGCTGGGCAGGGAGTGTCTACACGCCACGGGAGAGGCTGCTGCCTGCGGCAAATTCAGCCGGGGTGGGAGTGGACCTCTAGAGGGCTGCTCCGAGGCTCTCTTAGGAGCTCCGCTGAGGAGCGGGCGGGGGCAAGAAGATTCTCCACTCGCCGAGGGTTGGGTGACAGTACGGCCGCCTCTCACCTTATACCCCACGGCCGGCGAAGTGGCGCGATGCTCGCCCCACCCCCCCTTTTGGAGGGTCGAGGGGGCCATCTTAAAACCGTAGATGGCCCAGGGTCAGCTGGAGTGCGAGGGATATGCCTATATATTAGTAACCTTACACTCCGGTAATTAAGACCCGAGACGGCATGCGGTTTTAGTCAGTTTGATCCCTACATAACCACCCCCGATGGCTAACAGCGTGGTATCAATGGGGATTTTCCGCACGATAAAAAAAGGGAGTGTCTACATCTTTTCCTCATCTTCAACCTAGCGTTAATCCCAGTCGTATCCAAAGCTTCCACCTCGGGAGTCTGGGGTCCGCTTTACCAGTCTTAACTGCGGATTTGGCTGGACCTCGATATTTTCCGTAAAGCGACTGCCATCTGACCTTCACAACCTTACATTAGGCGTCATTAGGTGACATTAGGCGATATCGAAGCATTGCAGCTAGACCGTTGTTTTTGGACTTTTTAGGGCTCCAACTACCCGTAACGACTGCCACAGATGTTTGTATGGCAACCGGGACCGACAGCTTAACGTGCTCTCCGAGGCACGACCAGACCAATGCAAACACCCATTCATGCATACAAATATTTGCACTGAGCGGGGATCGAACCCGCGCCTCCTGCGCAGCGGCCGCGTTCACTACCACTACGCCACAGAGGCTAGTCAGAGTGTCTACATCTAATCTTTATTAAGATATACATTATATATAGGTACATGAAGTTCATTATTATACAACCCACGACCCAAGGACACCTAGCGGTAAGACAAAGGGTGCTTCAAACAATAGGGAGCATGACCTCGGCGAATGTTGACAATAAAAGTGGTGTCATTTGGATAAGGATAATAGAGTCACCTTTTTACACTGTGATAAGTACCTACTTATTATTAACTGGACATTTCTTATTACGCTTAGTGGTTAGGAGTCGGGCGGTCGAGAGTGAACAGTCTCGAACTAAGCGGTTCGGGGCTTCCTTTCTTTGTGGCACGATTAAAAACTGGAATGTACTACCCGCACACGTATTTCCTTCTTCCTACAATCGCGGGTTCTTTAAGCGGGACGTGAAAAGGCATCTGTCTAGGCCGTCAAGGTAGGGACCGCTGTTTTGGGACGAATGGTGTCTAAAAGGGCGGTCCCTACCCTCTGGTCTTTACCCTAGCTTCTTACCATCCAGCGGGGTAGTCAATTGACAGACTGAATGAAAAAAACAACAAGTAATTCATCGGTAGTGCGTAGCGGTAGTGCATTCGACTGCTACGACAAGGGGTGCGGGTTCGGTTACCGCTAAGTGCAAATATTTATAAGCATGAATTTGTCTATTTGCATTGGTTTGGGTATTTCTATGTATATTAAAAAGTATATAAGTATATTTATCCGCTTTCTAGAACCCATAACACAAGCTAGTTAAACTATGCTTTAGGTCTCGAGAGCGCTGTGTATCTTGTGTTGTAGAATCTTGTAGAATATTTTTTATCAGAAACCACGCAAGTTATACCACGGTCTATACTTATATTTGGGTGATTCTCTGAAATTTGGTTAAATTGGTGTATGTATCGATTTTCACAATACTATTATATATTATCCAATATTTGAAACTACTAAACAATGCTATAAACTCCATTTAGTTTGGTCACTTATTTTGATGTATGTCATAATATTCTTTATTTCCAAAATTAAACATTTCTTACCCCAAATATCAGGCCCTAGCCATGAAGCATTTCCCGAATTTGGTATTCATTTCACTGTTATTATAATTCTATAAGAATAACCTGATCAAAGGCTATTTAAATTCGTTTACTATTACATTACTAACATTGTCATTACGATTTAATTTATAATAACAATATGTTTAATCACATTATTTATAGTCAAAAAGTGTAAACGATAAAAAATATCAGGCCCTAGTCATTTACAAAATTCAAAAATACGCGGCATCCAAGCATATGGCTTTCTCATAACTCACGCCATACGAAAGTATTTGTGTGAAGTTAGTTGCTAACAGTAGCCAAGCCGCAGCAGCTATTTTTTTATTAGTGTGGTCGCCGAGTTTGCTGCGGAAACGCGTACAAAACCAGTCAAGCTCTCAGGCCCTAGGTAAGTCGTTTTAAAGATATTTAATTACTAATTGATCTCAATACGTACTTTAAATATGAGTTTTATCTGCCTTGTTATTTTAACCGCCTATTGGTTTTGATATCGATTTTAAATAATAAGTTTCATTTGCTTTTGTTTCGTTTCGTCAGTCCCTAGACCGTCAGGCCCTAGTCGTAATAGTGACTAGGGCCTGACGCCGCATCTAGGGACTGATAGTTATACTGTCCGACTAATGGTTTTAAACATAATACCAATGTGTTTCTTATAGAATTTGGCGCCTAGAAAGAGAGAGTTGCAAGTAAGCCTGAACAGGCAAAGAAGCTATTGGAAAAAAATAAAAATGACCCTGTTTTGCTAGAAAATTACAAAGAAAAGTAACGACCAAAATATCTAAAGAAAAAGACCAGGAGACAAAGAAAATTTGTAAAAGACATGACTCCGTGTGAGCACAGAGGGGCAAGAAGGAACTGGGTAGCCTATTCATCTGATAACATAAGAAAAAATAAAAGATTTTTGGAAATACAGACCAATCATCATCATCTACCTGCCCTTGTCCCAATTATTTGGGGTCGGCGCAACATATCTTTCTCCTCCATAATTTCCTGTCAGATGTCATCTCTTCAGTCATGCCATATCTTCTTTCACGCAGTTCATCCATCTTTTCTTAGGCCTACCACTACCCTTAAAGCCCTCCACATTCATCCTTAGAACATTTTTAACAACATTACTCTCATCTTTTCTCAAAACATGTCCATACCACGACAGTCGCTCGCTTCTCGATGTTTCATTCATTGGTGCAACTTTCAAACTTCCTCTAATGCACTCATTCTTTATTCTGACCATTCTCATTACATCACACATCTATCTTAACATTCGCATCTTCGCTACATGCAGCACACAGCAGGTTGAGAGGTACGAATTCGGCCCGTAGGCCAGCATAGCACAGACCCAGTCTCTTCGAGAGGCTATGTTTGAGCGTTTGGACTTGTCCTTGAAGGCTGTCTCCGATTGGGGCTAACTTGGTCAACTCCAACGCAAAGAAGACCCAGGCGTATCTATTCTCCTCCGCTAAGTGAAGCCAATTCCAGCCAAACCCTGCTTTCCGAGGTGTACCAGTGCTTCTTGGCGTGACTCTCACTCCTACCCTCAACTTTGGTCGATACATTGAGGCAGCTGCCAAAAAGCTAGGTACTCATTCGAAGGTGCGATAACATTTCACACCGGAACAGCTGCTCAACCTTTTCAAAGCGCAAGTTCGATCGTGTATGGAGTATTGCTCGCACCTCTGTGACGGCTCAGCAAAATACCAGCTCCAAGCACTTGAATCAATCGAGAGAAGGGCCAAGAGGCTCATCAACTGCGATGCGCTGGTTGAGACTAAGCTTCAGAGCTTGGAACATCGGCGTAGAATCGCTAGTCTCTCTGTTTTTTATCAGATGTACTTCGGGGAATGTGCGCTGGAGTTACATAACCTAATTCCTGTACATGGTGGATATCCCACTCATACGCACAAAACGTTTTGGCAGTACGTTCATCGTGCGGACTGCTAAAGAGTGAAATGCCCTGCTTTAGTCTGCATTTCCGGAAAGCTACACCTGGGAGTCTTCAAGTCTAGAGTGAATAGGTTCTAGGCAAGTGTGCTCCACCGTCGACCACATCATGTGAGTTGAGATTGTGGTCAAACGCGAGCCTATTAGGTACCAATTTAAAAAATGTTGTTTAAGTTTGTTGTTTTAGTGTGATTTGGCAAAAAACAAATGCTATTTGAAATAATAAACGTGTTTTGCATCAGTCCCTATCACGTCTCGTCAGTCCCTAGAACACTGATTTTAAAAAATCATAAATATCTCTAAAAATATCAGGTAAAGTAACGCACCCTTTTAGATACAGCAAAGTATACGTTATACCCACCGCGTAGAATATAAACTGTTCTGATTTTTAACTAAAAACACCAACTTCAAAATTACGTCAGAAGTTAACCAAATTTCAGATATTCACCCATTTACATCATATCGCATAATCGGTGTTTGGGCATTATATTAGCATAAGTAATTATTACATGACTTAGATTTACTGTTATTATAACATTCGCTAAATGTCAAGATCATAATCACGGATATTAATTCAATTAAGCATGCACATTAGTTGTCGAATCAAAAACTTCGTTGCAGCTGACCTTTTGCACAGGGTTGTATCAAATTTCGCGGTCAGATAATTAGAGCAATAATAGCTAAGTAAAATTATTAAACCATGTATTTTGTTCTGAACAGTAAGTTTTTATACCACTAAGGTGGCAGGTAAGCACACGGCCTACCTGATGGGAAGTTGTCACCATGGCCTATGGACGTGTGTAACACCAGGGGCGTAGCACTCGCGCTGCAAGTATATAGGATTCTTTATGAAATTTGCTAGCGGTTTGACAGTCACAGTATTATGTATGTTTGTAATGAGTTAACCCGAAACTACATCACCTTTAGAATGTTACTTTATATGTACCAAAGTAACGTACGCTACTTTTTACCCCGATATTCCACGGGATCAGAACTTAAGTGGGAGAATCCGCAAGGCTGGCAACGTAAGACTAGTAGGTATGTTAATAAATTTAAAAGTTATTTGTCCGCACAGACTTCGCTCGACTTCATGTATCCTTGAAATAAAATGTAATAATATCAATTACTACGACATTTCTCATCATTAATCTGACGCACCATTGAAAATAGAGTACATGTACACCTAACTATTCTAAGTGACGAATTTCATGATAGAAAATGACTGTAGGTACTCGTCACCGACAGTCAAGCATTGAGCAGCGGTAAGGACTTTTTAAACGACTTCAAAAAAGGAGACGGTAAGGATTTTTTTATGTTTGTTACCTCAGAACTTTCGATTGGTTGACCGATTCTGATAATTCTTTATTTATTTGATAGCTGACGCCCCCCGTGTGGTCCCATTTCAAATTGAACTGTTTTTTAATAATTATTTTTTTTTAACATGTGAATGTGAACACCTTTGGCAACTACTGTAGGCTCTGATAGTTCCAAAAAAGGATTCATTTTTACTACTTAGGTGGCAGATAAGTAGGTACACAATGACGATGGGAAGCGGTTACCGTGGTCTATGAACGTGTGCGACACCACCCTGCCCTTAAGGAAGGGCATTATTAAACGCGTTATAGGTATTATTGGATTATTGCGATTTACCTATTTGGTGTTATTCCACTATTTACATTAAACCCGACGTTTCGGTTGCTCTTCAGCAGTTATGATCACAGAGACGAACATAAAATAAATCGCGATAGAATCTCCAACAATGCAATTTAATTACATCGCGTTATATTACTATTACTTACACTAAACACCTACAAACTAAAATGTGTATTAGCATTTAAACACAGAAATAATAATAAGAGGTATTATTATTAGTTTTGTGGCAATGAGAAAACCAGGTTATTTGTGAGTACAAAATGTTGCAATTAATTAATTTAATATATTATTATTTTAAATGTTAATTGTTTGAATAATATAGATGCCCAGTGTTACAGTCTAGAAGTGTAGGTGACCGAAACCAAGGTCAGTTAAAACCGGCTCTCTGTACCGACCAGTTTATATTTGCATTATTGTCATAATAATTAAATATCCTACTTAAAACACGCCCAGATTAAAACTGGCAGAAAAAAAACTTTTTTTTTATATTGGGCACGTCAACATGACTTCACTTCGCCTGATGGAAAGTTAAAGGCAAAGTCTCAGGATCAGGGGTTACCGCAACATACACTGATAGTGCCACAGTGATGGCCCTCAGCTTGACAGCCTCATCAAATGCTTTTCCACGCCCCGCTTAAAGGACGACTAATTTTCGTAAAAAAATATATATTTAAGTTGAGTCTCAGTCTAGTTTCGATCTCATATCAATTTCTTAAATTTAAAAAAAAATATTCTTGAATCAAATTTAGTTCAGAACGAAGACTACTGAACGGATTTTGATGCAAGATTCTTATTAGAAAGTTCTCGGTAAGACTTAAAATCTGACATATGTTTGATTGCAATCGGTTAAGTATAATCGGAAATGAGACCAAAAAACGATTGTGTTCAGAGGTCAGCAAGTGCATAGCCGGGCACGGGGGATTGTGGTCGCAGCACTAGTGGGACCGGTGGGTGTTACGCGGTGCTGCGACGACAATCCTCTTTTGATGAGGCCATCAAGCTGAGTGCCACCATTGTTTACATGGTACGTGTATGTAATGGCGACCCTATTTCCCTCTTACCTTCAGCTTACCATCAGGGGAGGTGAAGTCAAATTGACGTGTCCTATACCTATATTATAAAAGAAAAAACAATCTCCGTACAGGCGGAGCTCTGGGCCTCAAGAAATTGCTTATAAAGAAATTAACCATCGTCTCGAGAGGCCAATTGTAGCGGTGTTTATCCGCCGTAAATTTTATTGAATCTAACTATTCAAGCTATAGGTACAAAGACGAGACAAGACACCGGTTATTTTTGTCACTTGGACCGAATAAGGAGTTCACAAGCCGCTGCTATTTTTGAACTCAGCTTTCATGTCGTCTCTCGGGAGTGGAAATATACGCACGGTTGCGTCTAAGTAACAAGGGGCAACATATTTTTTTTTATATAGGACACGTAACAATGACTTTACTTCGCCTGATGGTAAGCTAAAGGCAAAGTCTCAGGACTGGGGTCACCACCACATACACCGGTAGTGCTATAGTGGCGGCCCTCAGCTTGACGGCCTCATAAAAGCTTTTTCACGCCCCGCTTAAGGGCCCCGGGACTATAGGAGGAAGGAAGCACATGCACAAAGAATTCCAAGTCTTTATGGTGCAGCAAATTAAAGAGACACCGAACTGCTTGGTTCTTGGTGGAATTGATTCCACCGTGTGAGGGTGATACGTCAGCCTGGCACATGTCGTTCTGTGTAGGAGAGGAGAGGTTTTCATTGATAATTCCTACCAAGGCTCGCGTTTGACCACAATCTCACCTGTTAGTAAGTGATGATGTGGTCGACGGTGGAGCACGTTTGCCTAGAAGTAACCTGTTCACTCTAGACTTGAAGACTCCCAGGTTGTAGCTTTCCAGAAATACAGACACAGCAGGACATTCCACTCTTTAGCAGTACGCACGATGAACGTACTACTAAAACGTTTTGTGCGTATGAGTGGGATATCCACCATGTACCTACCGGTGGCCCGTCGCCGTACGTCTGGTCGTTCGGTGATGGATTTAGTCTACTTAGGTGGCAGATAAGCACACGGTCCACCTGATGGAAAGCGGTCACCGTGGCCTATGGACGTTTGCAACACTAGGGGCGTCACACCCGTACTGCCGACCCTGGAGGGTGGAGTTGGAAGTGGGGATTGGGGAATCAGGGAATGTGTACCGGCGGGAACACAACACATGGTAACTATGGCCGCGGTCTTCTGTAAGGTGAAGGCACTACCCCAGTCGGACTGCTCAGTTCGGACGGGAGATACCGTCGAGTCCTACCTCCTACACATCATTGTGCGGAATATCTAATTATAATATCAATTATACCCATCAAGCCGATTGCCCAATACAGTGGCTTACCTTGTAACTAAATAGCAGACTACGTGGAATACCAACAAAAATTAACATTTAAATGCAATATTTCACAACAAATATTTTAATTTTCAATGTTAAATCAATTACTTATAATCATTGCTATTAACTGTACGTTTCACCCTACACGGTCATAATACGGCACTTAATTTAGATAGTGCACCTATCAAGCCATCTTGACTTAAAGCCGCCAAGCAGTCGCTCACCTGAAAGCCATATAAATCAAATCATGGGTAGATTTTGATTATACAACTTAATATGCATTGTGATGTTTTAGACAGACAGAGACAAAAATTTCAACTCGAGATGGCCCTCCAGCCCGAGCTGAAAGCCTAGGATGCCATAGGGATTTTACGCTAAAATGATTACAACTTTGCCTAGATTCAAACCCAGAGCCGACCGATAACACACAAATACAAAACCCCAATTCGTGTCACGGTACCAAGGAGACATCTTGATGATAGCAACCCATTTTGTCCTACTGCTGGGCACGGGTCTCCTCTCCTCTAACGAGAGAGCTGAGAGGGTTTAGACATTAATCCACACATGCTGGCCTAATGCGGGTTGGTGGATCGAACATGTTCTTAGATTTTCGTCTAAGACATGTGGATTTCCTCACGACGTTTTTCCTTCACCGTCAGCAGATGGTAAATCATGTGATTAGCACAATATAATTTCTACAAAGCGAAATTCACATTGGTACTGTCGGCCAGATTCGAACTCGATACCTCTGAGAAGAGGCCGCGTCCTTATCCATTCAGCTACCATCGCGAGACATCTTAATTTGTCAACATTATCATTATACAATTATGCACGTAATTACGCAATTATAATACTTAACTAAAAACATTGAAGTACATAATGAATTAATAATTATTATTCATTTATTAATAGTTTGCGTTTAAAAATAATTTAAAATACATTACAAAAACGTGTGGGTTTTGAACCTTTTTGTTTCAAATCATTATCTTTTTTTTTGCATGAGAATTTTTTTTTCTTTTTGTAGAATAAACAGTCTATCGTAAAGCTGAAGAGTTTGTTTTTTTGAATCTATCTAAGTAACTACTGGTTCGAATTGAAAAAATTGATTTTGTGTTGGACGTCCTTGTCCATTTATCATCACGTGGACTAGAGCAGTTAGCGTAATAAGCGTTTTGTGTTAAGAATTCGTTTATTTAACCCAAGTATTTTTTAAGTCTCTGCAAATAGAGACACAGCTCACTTATAAAGTAACTAGCTTTTGCCCGCGGCTTCGCCCGCGTGGATGTCAGTTATCGCGACCAAACATAGCCTATGTCTCGAGGCCTAATCTAATCTACCCCTATACCAAATTTCATCAAAATCGGTTCAGCGGTTCAGGCGTGAAAGCGTAACAGACAGACAGACAGAGTTACTTTCGCATTTATAATATTAGTATAATATAAATGAGCTGTGTCTGTATATTGTAGCCGCTCTGGGGCGGCAGTCTCGACATTTATCGCAACGCCTTAGCTAGCGAATTCGGTCGCTAAACTAGATACGACCCAAAGATAACGATATTTGGTAGTCTCTTCTCTACTTTCCAAACTAACAATTTTCGTCGGTGTCTTAACGAATATCATCGCAAACTTAACGATTTATCGGTATCTTCGTTGATCTTCTTACCTTTAGACTACTGTTTGACGCAAGAATCGTTACTGCAACCGATGTTTGTCGCTTGCGACTTCGGTAGCAAAGTCGACAAATGTCGAGACTGCAGCCCCAGCTCGGGTCACTCAGCTCCAGCGGGCCCCTTAGTCCTATCTGGGGCCTCAGACACCCAAAACTGACGTAAGTATTAGGTATTAAGTCATCATCAAACCGTTGTCCAATATAACAAGTAAGGCTTCATTCACACGAGTACAATAGAACCAGCACGAAATTACATTCGAATAGTAAGCGTATCGTATTCGCACTGAGAGACTGGAGACATTCAATATTTTAGACGGTCAATAACATTGATAGTGAGACTGTCTAGGCCTTCGGTCGCGTTGATTTAAATTTTTAAGGTTTAATTTTTTACTATGAGCCCTAATTACTTTTCCAAAATTAAAGTAGCCCAAGTTACTCCTTGTTACATCAGTTATCTGTCAGTGAAAATCCCGTTAAAATCGGTCCAGCCATTTCAGAGATAGCCGGAACAAACAGACAGACATAATATAGACAGAAAAAATGACAAAAATATTGTTTTGGTATATTATGTACCGCGTATACCTACATCCAAATGCCCTTAGTATAAAGTGCTTATTTTAATATTACATAATATTATACATTCCAATTTTCTTTATTTGTATGGTATTATGTATAAATAGATGTATAGAATATAAAATATTGATGTGCAAACGCTATAATTATTGATGTGGCAAACAAAACAAACGCGATTGGTAAAATACGACACAAGATTGTAATATTACATTGACTGTCTCCAGTCTCCCGTTACGAATACTATACGCTTACTATTCGAATGTAATTTCGTGCTGTATCTACTGTAGCGAAACGAAGAGTCAAATTGTAGCTAAGTGAGTGCATCCGGCGAGTTGAGAAGTACGTATGCTAATTGGGTCCCAAGTAACATAATCGTACGGTTTACAATTGATTTTGCAAGGTGACGATAACTTGTTAACTAGGTAGAATACGAAATTGTGCGTGTCTAATTAGACGCCAAAAAGACACGAGAAGCAATTTTTTTTAATACTACTTAGGTGGCAGACAAGCGTAGGCCCACCTTATGGATATCCGCGGCTAGCGGACCAGGTTATGTCGGACTCTTACCGACTAAAACCCGCACTCCGTCTAGGGACTTCTGACGCCAGGGTGTAAGGTGGCACATAGAGCATTTTCATCGCACCCGGGCCATCTCCGGATTCGAGAAAGGCCCCTCGGGTTTGTGAACCACGGTGTTCCCCGAGAGGGCGCTATTAAAGGCCCCGACCTTGGCCTGCTTCTGCTAGAGTGACAGGCGGCTCCACCCGTCACCCCCAGGCCTGTGCTCATGGAGAACGGAGGTCGTTCATCGATCTCCGACGCCTGGGCCCGTTGCCATCCGGGAGAGGTCTGTGCAGCCTCTCCCGAACAGCGCACGGCCCACCTGATGGGAAGCGGTCACCATGGTCTATTGACGTGTGCAACAACGCTACCTTTTTACCGGGGCACCTGCATAGTCTGCATACCAACTTAACTCGTTCTAGTCGGTGCAAAGACGAGCGCTGCGGATCGTCGATGATCACACTCGCGCTGCCGTATAAGCAAATCTGTTAATTTTGTAATTTAAATATAGCAACTGTGTTGTTTCCTGGTTGACTTTTTTATATTCTTTAGATGCAACCGACTTTACGTACCTACACGGAACTGTCTATAAAAATATGAAGGACGAAGATACCCAATACGTTGCTGACTTTACGAAAAAAATACCTATATCATGTATTTTCATGTGGTGATAATGGTAAGTCTCGACTGCCGTATCAGAATCGCCGCTCAGTGTTTAATATTTGTATGAATATGTTTTTTTTTATATCGGTCACGTCAATTTTTTTTATAGGACACGTCAAAATGACTTCACCTCGCCTGATGGTAAGCTAAAGGTAAAGTCTCAGGACCGGGGTCACCACTACATACACCGGTAGTGCTACAGTGGCGGCCCTCAGCTTGACGGCCTCATGGATTACTTTTTCACGCCCCGCTTAAAGGCCCCGGGACTATACGAGGAAGGAAACACATACGCTGGTAAAGAATTCCAAGTCTTTATGGTGCGACTTCACCTCGCCTGATGGTAAGCTAAAGGTAAAGTCTCAGGAAGAGGGTCTCCATTACATAAACCGACAGTGACATAATGGTGGCCCTGTACTTGACGGCCTCATAAAAGAAGAGGTGATTGTCGTCGCAGCACTGCGACCTGTAGACACCTATAATAGAGGTAAGATAGGAAGTAGGATAGGGTATAATTAATTGTGGCACAATTAAAGTAATAATACTAGGTACATGACCTCTCAACAGATCGCCAGTAATCCCTAGATTGATCAATTACTGCTTAACAAGCGCACTATTTATTATTTAATTATGTACGTACTAGCCAATACCCGCGGCTCCGCCCGCGTGGATGTCGTCGGCATTCGCGTTTTTCAACTATATCTCTAGTTCTACTCTTTTTTTTTATACTACTTAGGTGGCAGACAAGCACACGGCCCACCCGATGGGAAGCGGTCACCGTGGCCTATGAACGTGTGCAACACTAAGGGTGTCACACACGCGCTGCCTACCCTGAAGAAAGTGGGGAGGGGTGGGAATGGGCGGGGAGGCTAGGAAGGGATGGAAGGAGGGGTACAGTGAGCTCTGGCTACCCTACTTACCGGCGGGAACACAACACGATGGTTATTATGGGCGCGGTGTTCTGTAGGGCGGAGGTACTACCCCAGTCGGACAGCTCATTTTGGACGGGAGATACCGTCGTGTACTACCTCCTACAACCGATTGTGATCAAAAAAGTTTGCAACAAACGAGTTATGGCATAGACTAGTACTATTATTATAAAATTGTAAATGATCTGTGTCTGTACTTCGCGAGATGTTTAAAAACTTGCACCATGCACTTCTGCGAAAAACAGATTGGATAGCGTTCAGAGTTCAGCAGGTGCATAGCCGGAGCTTGAGGTGATGGTTGTCGCAGCACTTGTGGGAACAGTGGGTGTTGGCGTAGTGTAAACCAATATCTGCGCTTCGTAACGCAGTGCTGCGACAATCACCTCTTCTTTCATGAGGCCGTCAAGTTAAGGGCCACCATTGTCACTGTCGGTGTATGTAATCCCTCCCTCCCCCTCCCTCTGAGACTTTACCTTTAGCTTACCATCAGGCGAGGTAAAGTCATATTGACGTGACCGATGTATAGAAAAATTTAAAAAGAAATATTTGAGTGATATGCATGATTCTAAGTTAAAAAATATTCTGTTTTTGGAATTCTTGTCTGTTTGTTCGCGATGAACGCAAAAACCTTTAGCTTACCATCAGGTGAGGTGAAGTCATATTGACGTGACCGATATTAAGAAAAAGGAATTTTAATGCGGTTTTCTATTGGAAATAACTTGGTCAGACTTAAAATTCGCTATAGTTTGATTGCAATTGGTTAAGTAGAACCAGAAATATGACCAAAAGTTCCGATAACCGACATTCACGCGGGTGGAGCCGCGGGCATCAGCTAGTAATATTTATTTTACACCAGTCACAGTTGTAGTAATCATGAATTATCTTTTTACGTTATATCTAATCAAATTGATAAACTTTTATCAAGCATAATGATAGTTTATCTCGCCATTGATAGTTACCATTATACAATATTTTTGACATTTTTCACAATGGTTCGAACATGTAGAGGATGGATGAAGGAAGATTGACGAAACAGATATATGAGGCGAGGGTGAATGGGCAACCCGGTAAAGGCCGACCTAGGCCTACATATTCTAATCAGATCCAGGACGTTTTGGAGAAAAGCCAGGTCAAAAGTACCCGCAACCGGCGTGCGTGTATGAAAAAACAATTATGAAAGTTGAAGAAGCGAAAGGATCCGAGTATGCCAAGATCGTAGCAAGTGGAAAGATGTTGTCTCTGCCTACCCCAATAGGAAAAAGGCGTGATTTATATGTATGTGTGTATGTATTTTTCACAATTGACAGGTACAGTTAACCTGGTAGTCCTTGGGAGTTCCTTCTTAAGGTATACCCAGGGTACCTGCTGAAAGATTCAAGTGGACGGAATACTATGTGGTTTTAGTCAGTTCGATTCCAACATAATTACTTCACTAGCTCTGGTGAGGTGGTACCCGTTTGGAAGTTTCCAGACGTTAAAAAACTCTTCAAAGAAACTAACCAACACGGGAGAGCCAGCGAATAAAAAAAGAGTCATCAATATCAGTTCACCCAGTCGTCAGCTCTGAGGTAGATAGATAGATAGATACCTAGTTAGATACTCTTTATTGCACACACCATCAATCAGGATACAATCAAAGAGTATTCATAAAAAAAAATTGTACAAAGGGTCTTATCATAGGTAACAAACATAAAAAAAATACAGTCAAATTGAGAACCTCCTCCTTTTTTGAAGTCGGTTAAAAAAAAGGTACAGTCAACAACATAAGTTGATTGAAACTAAAATGTTTACAAATATTTTTTTACAGTGGAATATACTTACCTATCTATAAATTGTGTAACTAGTATTATTACCAAAAGAGAATATAGTCAAAAGGGGGCCATCTGGAAACCGTAGATGGCCCAGGGTCAGTCGGGGTGTGAGGGAAATACCTTATGGGTCACCTTACACTGGTTGGTTGAAGTCCGACATAACTGTTACTGGTAACTGTTAGGAGCCCCGTAGGCAATAATAATTAGACCCATTTTTTTTCCTATTTGAGTCTGCCATTGAATTATTTAGTCATGATCAGATTTCATCTACTGTTCCGTTAAGCATGGTCAGAATGTATAAGGAGGGTTAGATCAATGTCACAATATTAATAATCAAATGTTTCTTATTGTTTGCTGTGAGCTTGTCTGCCACCTAAGTGGTATAAAAGAAATTAATATTCGGCAACATCAGGAGGGATCATCAATTGCCTTCAAGTTTATAAATTTCTTTAGCGGAACATCATATCAAATCAAAGTAACATAATCAATGAATCAATCAATTTGCCTTGGTAAGCATTGACAAAATAAAAGCAGTGGAAATAATAATGTCCAATGCAGATTTAATTTAATTTATAATTTCCTGTTTAATTCAAGATTTCTTAATTGCCATAACAGGAGTAAACAGGATAATTTTTGAAATATCCTACAAAGGTATACAGTGTCTGTACTTAATAAGTTAAAAGTTTTTTTATAGTTTAAAAAGACTAACTTATTTGTATATAGAAGGAAAACTTTATTTACTTAATTTTTTTTAATGTTTCACATTTAATTAATATTCATTAATTAAAATGATTCAATTATTTACTTTAAAAATAAAATAGGTGAGTATGACCTTCTGATAAAGATGTATTGTAATATATTATAATGAAAGGTCACAACGACAAAAATATTGTTGAAAGTTACATATATCATTGTATCGAATAAACATATTTTGAAGAGATAAATAACATAAGATGATCATATTATGAAACATCCAATGTGGCCTATTTAGCCCCCCTGGTAGCATCAAGAATGATAGACATATAAAATCAATTCAAATTTGACATTTGATGTTGTTACCATATTAAAAGCATATTTTTACTAAATCATGTTAACAACATCAAAAATATTGTTTATTTAGTAAAGTAATAATCTGTTGATGTGCCAAATAAATAAATAAAGATTATTGTATTTATGTACACAAATATTTTAGCATTATTTTATGTACTTTCAATACTCCATTGGTTAATAGTATAGGTAGGTAGAATGTCAGTTGTGATAAATCATAGAGAAAGTAAGCAATAGAAGGTTCTGAAATGTAACTTTCTTTTATTTCTATTTGCTTTTGTGTATGTCCAAGGTGACTTATTTATTCAGCCTAGTAGAATTTTACAGTGACCTTATCCTTATCATCTTGTATTGATGGTAACATATATGTTAAATCAGAGTATTTTTAGAAATACTAGATTGACAGTAAGCAATAATCCAGAACTTACTTTATGATAACAATACTGTGTGATAACAAAGAATGATAAAGACTTATTACGTGTGAGATGTGTTGCTTATCTAAAATATTGAACTTACCTGAGCAAAATGACTAACATAACAAAAAGCGCCACCAAGGCGCCGATCATAATAAAAATATTTGGCAAATCTGCCAGCGTTAGTCCTGTAGAGCCCATTTTTGTGGATGTAGTCTACACTGTCACAAGAATCTTTTTAAAACACACAACGGTACTAGAAATTATGGGAGTACGCATTAGTTCACTATACAGCCAAGATTTTTATCTTAAGAAGTCACGACCTTGCATTAAGAGACAATTTGCAAAACCCTTAAAGGCAGGTAATGTTTCACTATTTCGTAACAAGCGCAAAATGTTCACCGGCTGTAACGCACAATGTTATTTTCTTATGAACTTTAAATATAGAAAACACGAGCGCACGCGACGACCGAAAAAAATATCTTTACATCGCACTGTTCAAAAACAAAAACAATGACCACTGATAGAGAAATTGAACTATTTTTATATACGTGTTTTCACATGAGAAATTTTGACAGCAATGAAATGACACACTGAGTATCTACACTGACAGCAGCGCCGAAGCTACGCTCCGCTCGCGCTCGGGCGTCGCTCGGGCAAGAATAGCATCAAAAATAAACTTATTATATTGTACAGTTAGAAGACAAGAGATAGAACTAGTTCAAATTACCTGCACTTGTGGACGTTAGACTGAGATGGGAGATTCAAACAGCTGTGTATTTTTTTTTATAGATTCGATTACGATCGTTCCGTATTCTCCCATTTTTCATATTTTTAGCATTAAATGAACAATCCGCCCGCCATAATACAGATCAGTGAATCCGCCCAAATACGCCCTAATCTTTTTTTAAAGGTTTGGGTCTAGTCTCAGACCAATAAAAAACTAGTTCTAGTATTAATAAATTCATTTGAGCATTTTAGTAATTTTCTGAGTATTATTATTAAACTGACTACGCTTAAGAAGTATTAGTTTAAAATGATACCATCTGTTGACGAATAGCAGAATAGCTGCTGATATCTGGATAATAAAAAAAAATAGTCGAAATCGAGACTTATTCAATATGAATAATATGAATACATTAAATTATGTCTCGATCTCGACTACAAATACTAATTATTAAGCATCTATAAATAATAACAAACTCCACTTCCAAACAGCTGCTTAATGCTGATTTTAAGGCCTTTGGGGGTATTGTGTATGTGTGTATAATATGTTTAGGATGATTCATTACATACATTATTGATGTTAACTTGTGATATGTAAGTATTAGCTTGTAGGTACTCACTTGTAGTTCTTGTGATGATTGCATAGAATAATAATAGTTTAAGAGATGCATACAGAGACATCTGTGGGTATATAAAATAACACATGGTGTCGCATGACTAGCCTGCTTCAAAATTTTATTAAGACGTTTAGCTCGGCAGTTTTTACTTTGATTGAATTTCTTTATCAAATTTCTCAGAATATAAATTTATATTTATATTCTCTAATTTGTATTTATAATTTGAATGTAAGAAGTTACAAATCTGAGAATAGCGCCATCTAGCACAGAGTAGCCGCATTATTTTTAAAATGAAGATAATAATTATAATTTAAAAAGCGATAAATTCATTCAATAACCTTTTATTAAATTCATAAGTGCACGATAAGTCATTAAAGTCATGAACAAGCATACAGCCCACTTGATGAGGTGGTTACCGTGCCCTATAAAATGAATGCTTGCAACCATTTACATTGCTTCGTCGCGAGGCCATTTAGTTGCGCTCTGCAGACCCAAAGTAAGCATAGTTTAACTAGCTTGTGTTATGGGTTCTAGAATGTGGATAAACGTACTTTTACTTTTTTGTAAATACATACAATTATACATAGAAACACCCAGACCATTGCAAATAGACATATTCATGCATAAAAATATTTGCACTGAGCGGGAATCGAACCCGCAGCCTCTGTTGTCGTAGCAGTTGAATGCGCTACCGCTACGCCATTATGCCCTTGCTACAATTTTATTTGGGGTCGACAGCGCGAATGTCCCGCCGAACCACCTGTACCATGGTGGGGCGAATGTGACGCCACTGGTGTTCCGTTCCACACATCCTCTCGATGACCACTTCACATCAGGTGAAACGTGTGCTTGCCTGCCACCTAAGTGCTATAAAAAAATCTACAACATCCTAAGCAGCGCTATCTAATCCCAAAGTATGGGTTTTAGAATGGGTGCCTCGAATCGCTTACAAACGCATTTTTTTAAATCCTGCTAATAATTTTAAATGCCTCCTAACAATTTTAAATGCCACGAAATGTTGTAAACATTTCGAGGCATTTTAGGATTATTTATGTACAGAATTTACCTCTCTACAGTTTTATTATAAGTACCTATAGATAGATTCATTTATAGGATAGGTACCTAGTCGTATTGATTTGGAAAGCGAACAATTTAAATTCTTATGATAGCGGCGCGCGGTGCCAAAAATATAGCTATACTATTCGTTAAGTAGCTCATTATTCAGCGGCGATGCACTTAATGAGCATTATAATGCTTTGCGTGTAAAAATGTTTTAAATTATAAACAAAATATTCAAATTAGAATTTTATTGTACACTCACTATTTATTTCAGGGTTATTATCATGAATGTATAAGCCTACGGACAGATCGCGCCGAAGACGAGACAACAGAATATAATAATAGTACTAACGAGACTGTGTCACAAAAATGGCGGTTAACCATGTGTGAGTGAATTTTAGGTTGCGATGAACCTGCCCATATTTTTGATTGAAATATGAATTTTTTTATATAGGACACGTCAAAATGACTTTACCTTGCCTGATGGTAAGCTAAAGGCAAAGTCTCAGGACTGGGGTCACCACCACATGCACCGGTAGTGCTACAGTGGCGGCCCTCAGCTTGACGGCCTCATTAAATGCTTTTTCACGCCTCGCTTAAAGGCCCCGAGACTATAGTATTAATATTTTTAATATCAATTCATTTATGTCCCACTGTTGGACACGAGTCTCCTCTCCTCTAACCAACCAACCCACATTAGGCCAGCGTGTGTCGATTAAGGTCTAAACCCTCTCAGCTCTCTCGTTAGAGGAGAGGAGATCTGTGAAATATGATTTTTTTTATACTACGTAGTTGGCAGACAAGCACACGGTCCACCTGATGGGAGGCGGTCACCGTGGCCTATGGACGTGTGCAACACTAAAGGCGACACACACATGCGCTGCCTACCCTGAAGGGAAGGGGAGAGGGCTAGGAACGGGTGGGGGAGGAGGGGTTCAGTGAGCTCTGGCTACCCTGGGGGTGGGTATTCATGAGGATTTCCGCACGGAACAAAAAAAAGGTGACCACTATGAACATTCTAAAAAATTATCCAGGGTCAGCAGCGGCGAGTGTGACTTCCTTACTCCCCTGGTGTTGCACATGTCCAAAGGCTACCGTGACCACTTTCCATCAGGTGGGCCATGTGCTTGTCTGCCACCAAGGTAGTATAAAAAAAATGTGCTCAAAATTTCAATATCATAGCCTTTCATAGCCTATGTTCAGATTTTTGAACCATACCAATAGGTACGAGTACTTTGCTACCACATACACAATGGGAATAAAAAAGTCAATCAGCTAGCCTACATTTCGCCCTTCCACCGCGGTTGTCATGTACACAGGCCGACACAAACTGTAAACAAACCGTCGATCGATATTACTTAGAGCCACAACTATAAGCCTTGTAGCATCCGTAACGAGAACTCCTATTCGGTTCACCTACAAATAAAAACTACGAAATAAAATCTCTTTTACTGTATAATCTGTGCGAATTTTGACAGACAATAATTTGGCGGGAATGATCGCGAGTTTTATCGTTCGGTTATGCGAATGACGGACTTGTTTATTTTGTGGGATTGTTCGCGAATCAAACTGTGGAATAACGTGACATCCTGTATGGAGAAATGGTTCGGTGATAAACGGTTGTGGTTATTCGGTAACAACCTGCCGCTGCTACCAAGAAGGTAAGTACCTACCACTAAAATTCATTCTGTTGTCGGTTCCCGCGAAAAAAGTAGTGTTAGTTATTATTCTAGACCAGGGTGGGCGAACCTTTCTGCATCAACGTGCCATTTTTTTCTAAAACATGTTTTATCGGGTCACTGGCGTGCCATCAAAACTGTTTATGAAATAATGTAAACAAAAGAGGTATATTTTTTAAATGTTTTTGTTACACGCATTACCTAATAGTACATTATGATACACGGGAGGTAAGTTGAAAATTACGGCAGAGGCGATATTGCTAGCCCTCGTTATAAGAAGCCGAGGATAAGTAATTTTCATAGGTACCTCACGAGTGTCATACGACGTTTTATAACATAATATTTGAACACTCCGTAGCATAGGATCATTCTCGTTAGATCGTCATAAAATAGGTAAGTACCTAAATACATTTTTTACATAAGTTTTATAATCGGCGACGTGCCCAAAATATTGCACCGCGTGCCACCTATGGCACGCGTGCCATAGGTTCGCCTACCCTGTTCTAGACCATAATAATAATTTAGCTCTGTGCCAAATTTCATCGAGATCCGTTTGGCCGTTTTGTGTGAATTTGTAATAAACAGCCAAACAAACATTCATTCTCACATACCTATACTTTGTCTAATGTAGGATGATAATAATGACAGCTCTAAGTAGGGTAGCCCATCAGACTAGAAGAATAAGATTATTCTTGTAGTCTGAGGGTAGCCCATATAGTATAATCGAAAATGAATCTTTCGATTTTCGATTATCGTTCCCGTAGAATACGGAATCGATACTTACAAAAACTCAAATTCTCACATACCTATACTTTGTCTAATGTAGGATGATAATAATGACAGCTCTAAGTAGGGTAGCCCCTCAGACTAGAAGAATAAGATTATTCTTGTAGTCTGAGGGTAGCCCATATAGTATAAAATCGAAAATGAATCTTTCGATTTTCGATTATCGTTCCCGTAGAATATAAAACTCAAAATCTTTTTATTTTTTATTATTTTAGATAACTTACTTTCAGGATGACAAAAGAGAAGTTTTTATGTTTCGTATCATATTTAGCTAATTATATCACAAAAAAATTATTAGTTTAAGTAGATAGGTACTCAATAATTTCAATACACAACAAAAATAGAATTAACGAAATCGGTCTAGCCGTTCATGCGTGAAATTAAATATAATTTAAATTTAAATAAAATAAAAACTTTAAATTCGATTCATTCGATTCATTTGTGTATACTTAGTCAAATTGTGCTATTTTCTTGCAAGACGCTTCACTATGACAAGTGGGCGGGGCTTGTCTATGTATGACAATAATTTTAGGGGTATAATTTTGTATAAAAAAATACGATACTTCATAGACATGAACTGTCATTTTTATCATCCTAAATTAGACAGAGTATAGGTACTTCGCGTTTATAATATTAGTATTGTAGGCAATGATATTATATAAGTAAAAAGAGGCAGATATGTTATAAGAGCGCGCCTAGTGAAGACACGAAAACGTCCCAATTGGGACGTTTTGTGTTTAGTACATGTCTGGCAAACGCCAAGATGACACGCGTGTAATTGTGTAAAGCGCATGATAAAATTGCAACAAAAATGCCATCGTGTGTTTTAAAAACTGCACAAATTACGACACTAATATTAATAAAATACAAGGGATCTATCACTACCTATCACATGTAAGTACATACAATATTACAGATTTATTAGTGTATTTTAATTAAATTAGTTAAATAATATTTTTAAAATAATGGCGGCGGCAAAAAGAGATAAAAACGAGACAGAGATACTTTTTGATGTGACATGACAAAAGCGCAATTATCCGAATTATAGCTATCCTTTTTACTCACGTGCCTATCCCATCTTTCGTACTACTTATCGCTAATTGACAACTATTGTGCACTTTATAGTAATGTCATAGACAGTTGGATCAGATTTGAGGAGTCAGTTACTATGAACATAACATATCTTGTGTATAAAATATCATTGATTGTAGGATTCGTCCGCATTAGTCCGCATGTCAGCCCACTCATAGTAGGTTAACATGACCATGAAATATGCGCTCCGTGTGCGCTCCCATTTTGAGTATAGCGCAGTCAATTTCAATAATAACATCAGTAGGTTTAAATAATAACAAAATTTCGTTCAACTACTTGGCGAGTTGTTTTTCGTCCTATAATGAGCTGCTTATATTTATTTATTATACTAGCTGACCCGACAGGCGTTGTCCTGTCTTATTTAATGTGCTAACAAACGGCTAACAACGAATAGCGAGTTCAAATTGGTCCATTGAAACTCCCATTGACTTTGACTACAACAACCTGACAGTTACGTACGCCATGAGGTTACATTAGAAAAGTGTTATTGTCAAAAGCACTAAGAAGGTTGAATTAGAAAAGTTAATATTATGGTCGTAAGTTTTCTTAAATTTTCTAAGGTCCGGCGCAACTTTCTTAACTTTTTCTTTCATAAGAACCTTCTCCTGACAATAACAAACTGAATAAAAAAAGAATTAGTGAAATCGGTCCAGCCGTTCACGCGTGATGCCGTGACCAAGGGAAATAGGAATTCATTTTTATAATAGAATTTAACTATAAAAATTTAACAATTTAACTAGTGGCATTCATATTATTTGCACGTCAGTTTAATAAAACAACACAATAAATCAGAAAATAATTTAATAATTCAATTCTATCACTTCTGCGGGGCTACCGAATGTGTACTGGAGCCTGGTAGTAGTATATATTGTTGGAATCTCGATATACAATATAGTTGTTTGTAGTATAATATTCATTTACTTGTGGACGGAACAATCGAAGAAAATACTCTAAACAAGGGCGTGCAGATACAGTTCCTGTGACGCGGCCGCCTGGGATCACTGAAAAAAAAAACAAATCTAATTTTTATTTGCCCATGCCACCGTTGCCCATGGGCCATGCATGAGCAGAAGGATAATAAAATGATTGTATTTGGTGGCTGGGAACCTTGGCCGACCGATGATGAACGCGGCGGTCGGATTGCTCAGTTCGGACGGCAGAACGATACCTTCGTGTCCCTACCTCGAATAAATTATAATTTATATATTTTATATATTTAATATTTATTGTAAATTATGTGCTTATTGCGTAGGTTAACACATTGCAAAGTTAAGCAATCCTAACCAGACTTGGGATCAGTGACCATTCATAATACATTGAGATTTGGAGAGCATGTTAGGCCATCGGTTCCGGTTGCCATATGAAGATCTATGCCATAAGCCATAACTGTTATTACGGATAGTTTGATCTCTAATCTCTAAATTATTATACTCCCTCAGGCTCCCTCAGTATACCCCATTAATTATAACATAACATGATCTCTGTGACAGCTGTCAGTAAAATCATGTCTATGAAGTCTTGAATTTTTCAATAGTGCTTACAGTAGCTGTCAATGTCATACTTTATGGGCATGCCGACCAAATTAGTGATGGGCGATGAATCATCGTGACCACATACTATAAACTATCCATATTTGGAATAAAATTTAATTTATCATATAAAGTAATTGTATACTTGGTATAGGTATTTTAATACTATAACAATATTTATATGTAAATATACTTGATCCAAAATAATAGTGAGTAAATAAAATCCAACACTCCATCCATCAACGTCCTGGGAGAAGACGCCGCGTTTGGCTCAAGGCCTTGTTACTAGATTTCACATTAAAGTATTTGTTTCATTTAGTAACGCTTTTAATTAAATTAAACCCAAATATATGTTACATTAGCATCGACAATAGTCCGTAACATCGATAATTTTACTATCGTCACTTTCCAGCCCTAGGAATCACAGTTTGACATATGTCAGAGAGATCATGCTGTTGTGGCGATACCACAAATATCCAGCGCCATCTAGTCACAGCACGACGAACTACTTCGATACTACCACTACGTCGCAACTACGTCAACGAACCTGAATCGCGAAAGTGCAGATCGCATACTGGTGTAGCATATAATATACAAGATCCCAACGACAACCGTAGGGCCGCGGCCCGCCAGGCGTGATCACCTTGCCTGGTCGGAGGATCCTCCCTTTGTGTTGGAGGGACGTCACATCCCATTCCTCCACACACCGTATAACACAATTTCTCTCCCGGCGCGGCGTTGAACTGCATCCCATTTTATTTAGGTACTTTAAGCAGTGTCATGGTAAGATGGCAGTCGCTTTACGGAAAGGTGAATATCGATCAGTACCAAAGATAATATTAGTATAGGTTCCACACGAGCAGCAGAACAAACACCCAAATCACTAGAATTCATTGGTCTTCATTATTTGACAAATATTTGACAAAAGTATATGTCAACTCCAATTGTAATGGGTTTTACGTTATGTGTGAACTACGACGCTAAATTTAAAAAATAAAAAACCCGACTGCCTATAAAACTAAAAAGAAAAACAAACAAGCACTAAGATGTCCGGTGGTCTAGAAACATAACAACTTATACATTGAAATATTAGATTGGCTGTCGAATAACCCTTCTTGGCAGTTGGGTATAAAAAGCTCTTATTAACAGATGCGAAGTGGATCAGTTGCAAATCGATCAAACACTCACAAAAATAATAGATTTTATAGGTAATGTAAATTTTGGAGTATTTCGAAGTACTTATCGCAGATTTATTAGTACCTCGGAGAGCATGTTAAGCCGTCGGTCCCGCTTGCCATACAAACATCTATGGCAGTAGTTACGGGTAGTTGGAGCCCACAAAAGTCCGTCCAGTCTAACTTGGAACTTCGATATCGCCATTGGTCATAATGACCATTGGTTGTGGAGGTCAGATTTCAGTCGCTCCACGGAAAATATCGAAGTTCAGCCGAATCACAGTTAGACTGAAAAGCCGACCCCAACTGAGTTGGGAAAGAGGTTCATAGAATGATGATGTAAATTTTGGAGTACCTATATAATCATTTTAAAAATTGAAGCGGGTTTAATATCGCACTAATTAATTGAAATATTAACGTTTAGTCAGAATATACAGATAAGCAAATCGACCGAAAGTCGAAACACACCCTAATTAGTTCTGCATTACATACGGTAGGTAGGTGCGATTTTATCTGATACCACTGTCACGCACACAGATCAAATAGTACCTCCGGTGGCAAGTCTAGCAGCGAGGTGAAGCTTGCATTAAAATATACATGTATTGCAAAAGTTATAAGTAGATAGTTACTTTGTGGCTCTTGTATCGACTCAGAATTCCGCAGAATTCCAAGCATTTAGGCGTTTCTACCATTACTATAATACCTGGGTGTATCCCATCTGCCCCGGTGACTTGGCCCGGTGCCGGGCCACATGGGAAAAAAAAGTTTAAACTGGCCCGTTGATATGTTTACCGGGCCAGATGACACAAATCAAGTGCCATCGTCCCCGGTAAGGGAAAAATAGAGGATACGCCTCGTAATTTTTTTTTATATAAATAGGACTCGTCAATTTGACTTCACCTCGCCTGATGGTAACTTTACCTTCCGCTTACCATCAGGCGAGGTGAAGTCAAATTGACGTGTCCTATATATAAAAAAAATTTACGAGGCGTATCCTAAATATTGTATGGATGCCAGTGTCAAGTAATTTGATAAATCAAGTTAGAATTACGAATGCAATAAGTTGCAGCGTTTCGTCATTAAGTCATAGTCGAGGTCAGTCAATAGTCAAATCAGTCATAGTCTTACCCCAGTAAAATAGTGTAGACTTTACTAATGGCTTCTATGGAGTTTTGGAATCAACGTTGAAAAGCACAATTTCACGGAAATATACCACTTGACCAAACTCGTGCACGTTGCCGAAGATGTTATGTTTAAAAATCCACTGTTTTTACACATAATAACTACATTTAACACGAATTTTAGAAAATTATTATACAACGCCCCGATGTGTCGTTTTCAGCGTTGGTGCCAAAACTCTACCTACATTATTTTGGAGTGACATAATTGACATAGAACTTATTAGGAGTGCTTACAGTAGCGGCACGATATAATGGCCGGTTTGACACATTACAATAGTGATGTGAAATGTCAATTTACTCTCGATAAAAATATAATCAAATCTATAAGTTCTTATTGCAAGCAGTACAATACCTGATTCAAAAACTTTAGTAAAAAATATAAATTTTTACCTACTAAATACATTTGAACGAACTGAATATTGGATTTAGGAATGAAAATGAGTACTATATATTAATCCAGCTTCCTTCAGTAATTGCACTAACTTTTTTCTCGTTGGATACTCCTTCCGTAAATAGTTGCTACACACATGGTCTTCGACTGGTTTTGCTCGTTTTTTTCTGTTTTAATGTGTGAAGTTTATTTTCTTCTGTGCCAGTCTCGGCAAATTTTTCTTTAGTTATCTATTCGTCTAACAGTTATAGGTAAAATTGACCTTCCATTTTGAGATTCACGATCGAAATGTTACGAAGGCGTACCTATAACGAACACACATGCCTGACTGTTTAGAACAGCTCTGCGTACGTTCGGCCATATCGACGAATTCCACAACAAAAGGCGTAAAAAGAGTAAGTTGAGGGCCACCATTATAGTTATCACTGTTAGTGTATGTAATGGGGATCCCTTCCTGAGACTTTACCATCAGGCGAGATTTACCATTTAGCTTACCATCAGGCGAGGAGGTCTAAACTATATCGCAATCGCAGTGCACTCCTAGTTTGTACTTTTCGAAGCAACGTCAAGTCGAAACTGCTTTGTTTTGACGCAAGTTTGCCGGAGGTATTAATTGTGCTTGCCAGTGATCCTAGTGTCGATTATATAGATTTTATTTAAAAAAAATTGAATTTCGAAAAACAAATACCGAGTTGTGTGAAATAAGTACACCAATAGGTAATTATAATCTTATAAAAATAAAAAATAAATGATCGTGGGACAGTAATATACATTATATAATTCAGAAATCAATGTAATAAATAAATATTGTGTCCTAAAATTATACCTACATTCGATAAAATTTTATGACTTACTGTACGTCACTATTGACAATAAAGAACAGCAATTTGCTGTTTAAAAATGTCACAATAATTACTACGAAACTTCATGAGCGGACAAACGTCAAACCGGCCATTATATCGTGCCGTAGGTATAGGAGGTATAGTCTATGCTTGTGTCCATGACGACACCACATGAATAGCTATGGTACTGTCGCATGTGACGACACTTCCCTATGTTTTTATCAGAAGTGCCGGCATAGAGCTGAGAGTCATTTTCTGATAGTAGCAACCTTCTGAAGCGTCACGCGTCGGTTGCGCAGTGGTTAAGGAGTCGATATTACGATCTAGAGGTCTCAGGTTCTGTTATGTTTAGATATCGAGCAACCAGAGTAAAATGTTATTGATTGATATTTCTCTCTGATTGCTCTATGGCCAACGATTTTGTTGTAAGTTCAGTTAATATAAGCATTTACTCGTAAATAAGATTAATATGACTGCCAATTATTCCAGCTGAACAAAGATTAAACAATATGTTTGATACTTACATGATACCCCGATGGTCGCGATGAAAAAAAGCACTAAAATGGTCTTGGAGGATGTCATGTTGCTCACTGTTCCTTGCTAGATACGTCTGTGACAACACTGCAGAGCATCTATTTATTTATACCTCACGCTTATCTCACCGATAACCTAGGTCCTACAGTTTATAAAAGTTCTGAGTAATTGGTATTTACGAATTGATAAAATTTAAAACGTTTTCTTAGCGCGCGGTATTCCCTACTGATACAAGAGGTAAGAGGTATTTCCTACTGATATAGGAGTAAGATATATATAAGGTCGGGGCAAAAGTATTTTCGTATTTTTCATTGAAAGGAAAATATTTTTTTTAGGTATAATTTTTTATTTATTTATAATATGTATGTGCCGTTTTGATCGATGACTTGTTGCCATCTTTTGGGTAGTGCCATGATCCCATTGCTGTAGAAATTTTGTGATTTTTGTTTAAAAAAATCTGAGAGGTAGTTTTCACAGTGTTCTTTTGAGGTTAACTTTATGCTTCCTAAAGAGTTTTGAAGTGACCGAAACAGGTGGAAATCTGATGGAGCAAGGTCAGGGCTATACGGAGGATGCATCAACAAATCCCAGCCAAGTTCTCTCAATTTTTGCTGAGTGGCTATAGAAGAGTGCGGTCTGGCATTGTCATGATGGAACACCACGCCCTTCCTGTTCGCCAGCTCGGGCCGGTTTTTCTCAATGGCTTCTTTTAACCTCATCAGTTGTTGACAGTAGAGGTCAGAATCGATAGTTTTACCCGGTGGCAAAAGCTCATAATGGATGATTCCCTTCCAATCCCACCATACACACAGCATCACCTTATTCCGAGTCAGGCCGGGCTTTGCCACGGTCTGTGGGTCTTGTCCATACTTGGACCACGATCTTTTTCGCACATTCTTATCGTAAGTGACCCATTTTTCATCACCCGTAATTAACCGTTTAAGAAATGGTTCGGAATTGTTACGATTCAACAAAGAAACGCATGTGGAAACACGTTGCATTAGGTTTCTCTCAGTGAGTTCATGTGGTACTCAAATATCAAGTTTTTTCTTGTACCCAGACTTTTGTAAATGACGTAAAACGGTTTTGTGATCAACATCCAGTTCTTCAGCAACGTCGTAACTACTGATATGTCGATCTTGCTCCACTTTTTCAAAATGGCACTGATTTTATCAGTGACAGGGCGTCCAGAGCGAACCTCATCTTTTACACTAAAATTTCCAGACTTGAATCGCTTGAACCACATTTGTGCTACTCTTATTGAAACAGCATTAGGTCCGTAAACTGCACAAATTTTTTTCGCATCGCGTCGCATTTTTACCTTTTTTAAAAATTTTTTTCAAAATGTACCGAATTTCTTCGTCACATACGTTCATTTTACTTGCTTGAAAAACAATTGAAAAATGGCGGGAATTAGTTCTTTTTAAAATTTATTGCATCTTTGGAATGTCAACATTTAATGGTATTAAAACCAGTTAGGTAGTTACATTCCGTACAGCTAAAGAGGTTTGATTACTAATAAATACATTCAAAATACGAAAATACTTTTGCCCCTACCTATTAGATAGTAAGATAGAATATATAATATGACTAGCTGTTGCCCGCGGCTCCGCCCGCGTGGATGTCGAAATCCGTTTCAAAAACTATCCTATCTCTCAAGTTGGATCGAACTGCACATGGTGTGCGAATTTTATTATAATCTTATTGGTTTTAACGAACTGATAACATTTAACCGCCGACTTAATTTGACAGGTGTTCACTAAAATAAATCATCTGTCCTTTTCTATCTGATAATGAAAGAAATAGAAGCCATAAGAAAATTTTAGAGAATTTTAAGTTTAGAGATGTAACAACAGAATTAGCAGCACTCTACGTTGATGCCCTGAGGCTCGGAGATGACCCTGGGTGTCCAGAGGTATTCACGGAGAGGACATCCACAAGAATAAAGGAGGGTCGGTAACTTGGAATTTTTTCCGCTTAATATCTTCTCTATCATAACTTGCTAAGTTATGAACTTCCACATAGGTAGGTACCTAATTACATAGAGCTAGGGTTACCATCCGTCCGGATTAATCCGGACATGTCCGGACTTTTGAGCACTTGTCCGGACTTTGACCGGCTTTTTAATTTGTCCGGACTTTTTAAATTAGATGGTATATCTTCCTCTAGAACTGTAGAAAGGTCAATTCTGTACATTGAATATAAATGTACAAAATAACTATTGGGGGATGATTGGTGATCGATACAATACTAATGCAAAAAATAAAATCAGTAAGTTGTTTGTCGTTCTGTCTGTCTGTATGTGCACGCATGAATCAGAAACTACTGGAGGGATTTTGATCAAACTTGGTACGATTATAGTGTTTATATATCTATATTATATTATCCAGAAGTATGAACACTATTAAGTACTTTTTATACAAACTTATACCCGTGACTTCGGCAGTATTCATTGTCAGGTAGTTTTTGGCCATATCTCTGGTTCTACTTAGCCAATTAAAACCAAACATACGGTAAATTTTGAGTCTAAGCAAGACCTTTCTAATAAAAAAACCGCATCAATATCCATTCGGTAGTTTTTACGTCCGAGCGACCAGCGATGGACTTAAAAACAACTCTTAGAATCGCGATATCTCACGAATGGTAACTCTAAGGAAAAAACCATGGAGACAATTTTGGTAAATAATTTTAAGATCTACAACTTTGGTCTGATGTTTTTTTTTAATAAAATTGCCGTTTTGGGCAATTCAAAAAACCTCGATCGAAGATAATTGTTAAAATATTATTTGTAATGGCAAACCCCAGCTTTCCACTAAAATTTGGCTCTGTGGGAATTTGCTGCAGCTCGCATCCTACTCTGATTAATTTCGTTAAGGGTTCCATACATACATACATACATACATACATACATACATACAAATCACGCCGTTTCCCCATTGGGGTAGGCAGAGACAACTTCCTTCCACTTACTACCATCTTGGCATACTCCTTTCACTTCTTCAACTTTTATAATTGTTGCGGGTTCTAAGACAGTTTAATTTTCCCTAGGAGTTCCCAAGAGTTCGTATGAACGGTGCAGGACTTAAGTTGAGAGAAAAAAAAGTTAAATGAGAGTGGGTTTAACGCACCAATATGTCCTTATTTTTTCCCGACTGCCAAGAAGGGTTATGTTTTTCACGCGTATCTTATATGTATGTATGTTCGTAAGATTCTTTATTACCTCATATCTTCCAAACCACTGAACGGATTTCTTTAATTAACATATCGTTAGATTCGTCTCGGTAACCCAAGTGTTCTTAGATAGGTGACGCGAGAAAATACCAACATGGCCGCTGTAATACGGTAGGTATAGTTTAAAGGGGAAAAAAAACTGTATACCTACTGCAATATGGGTATCAAATTAAAGGGCTTATCACGAGGATTTAAAAAAGGTATATCATGACCAGATTTTAATAAAAAAAATACTTTTTTTAAGTTTACAAGTTACACGCGGATTGAGGTTTATGAAGTGATAATAATAAGATATTTAGTGATAATTGTACACGAAAACTAAAAAGTATATGTTTAAAAAATTATAGGTACTTAATTAAAAAAATCAAAAAACCGGACTGCGGAAAAAAAACAAGCACTTAGCCGATGTCCTGTGGCCTAAGATCATAACTTTTAGATTTTTCTTTTCAGTTTTTTACGCAGGCGGGTTTATCATTATTTTTTTAATTGTAATAAATCATTAATTTGGTCAGTACATACCCTCTGCGAGGCCGACCCCGGCTTACCTGCTGCGGCTGCTGCCCACTTACATTGGTCTGTCCTCCGCTCAGTATTCATTCGCTCCACGTGTCCTAACCACCTTAGCATACCCTTTTCAATTATTATTCTCGTTACAACATTCTTTTTCAAGCCCCAACATTTTGATGTTATTACCTATTATTACATTCACGTTTGTCATCATTAAACAAAAGATGGTGGCATGACAGTGCCCCTGCCAAGATTGTCTGGCGCTACTTACCTTATATCGGCACATTTATATTACGATAAAAAAATATTCTTGTCTGTTTTCCGGTTGGTCTGTAGGTAATGCGCGAATCGAACGGATTTCGATGCGGTTTTTTTTATACCACTTAGGTGGCAGACAAGCACACGGCCCACGGACGTGTGCAACACCAAGGGCGTTACCTACGCGCTGCCGACCCTGAAGGGAAAGGGAGGAAAGGGTGGGGAGGAGGAGGGGTACTGTGAGCTCTGGCTACCCTACTTACCGGCGGGAACACAACACTGATGGTTATTATGGCCGCGGTCTTGTGTGTGTAGGGCGGAGCGCGGAGGTACTTCCCCAGTCGGACAGCTCATTTCGGACGGGACATACCGTCGTGTCCTACCTCCATCAAAAGGTCTTGGTCAGACTTAAAACATAACCAATATGTGCACATTGGCGTATCTAATTTAGGTTTATTTTCTTGGGTAGGCCAAGCCCTCTCTTTTCGTATCGGGGTATGGGAGGGTGGGAGGGGGGGTGATTGTGTGAATGGGGGTGTTAAATTTAGGTATATACAAGTAGGCTCGGGTCTCTGTTACCGGGAAGTAAGTTCACCCAACAGGCATTTTCCTCATACCCAAGCTAAAATTTATTACTTATTTAAAAATAATATCAACATGTCATTCAACGAGCGGGTTGTTTTTCTCTTCGTTTATTACCTAAGCTGCTTAGGGCTTCCAATGAAATGACCTTTAACTAGTGGTTGTGATTCATATATTAACAAAACATTATACCTATAACTACACACAAATACAATAAAATATTTATCACACTTGTGGTAAATGCCGTGGATGTCACAATTATTATTTATCATCATCCAAATATTTTAAGTACTCCTATTGTGATGTTGTTTGTTTATCCAATAAAGAACAAAATAAAAAAATATACAGTTTAATAAAATTCAGCTTCATCACTTCTGCTGGGCTTTCGAAACTTAACGATAGTTTAATTTAACATTCAATATAGTACGTTGACTATTCCATAGTTGTTCCCTATAGTGACGTATTTTTGGTTAATATTTGTTGGTGATATAACATATACTGGTCGAGGTGCAAGCCATCCTAACAAGACTCCCAAACAAGGGCGTGCAGATACAGCTCCTGTGACGCGGCCTTCTGGGATGACTGAAACATAACAAAATCACACATACATATTATATCGGTTGCCCATGACCAGTAAGATATAAAAATACACTTCTCTACAGAAAAATCGAAACACCTTGCAAGTTTATGTTTTCTAAGGATTATCAGAAAACTGTGCATATTTAGGAATATAAATAATAGGTATATCAAAATGTCATATATAAGTAATAGTGAATAAAAACTGAAGTGTTCAAATACCTACTAATGTTATTCTTCTAAATTCAAATATCATAAAACAAATAATTTGTGTTTTATTGGTTTACTAGCTGTTCCCCGCGGCTCCGCCCGCGATTTTCACGTTTTTTTACTATATCGCCGGTTCACTAATATGCGTAGGATTTTGAGTCTAACTTTTTCTAGACTAAAAATTTACCGTATGTTTGGTTGTAATTGGTTAAGTAGAACCGGAGATATGGTCACAAACGACCTAAAAACGAAGCGCGGGCGAAGCCACGGGTATCAGCTTGTATAAAAAGTAGCCTATATGTTGCCCAGAACTATGAAAGTTTGCCACCTTCTGGGTCAATTTTCTGATATACCTAGTGGCAGCCATCAGAAGTGTCGGTAGCTCAGTGGTTAAGGAGTCGACATTACGATCGCGGGTTCGGTTATGATGGGTTATGATTATTGAGCCACCAGATCAAAATGTTATTAATTTAGATTGCGCTCTGGTCACTCTATGGCCAACAATTCTGTTGTAAGTTCTGTTAAGCATTTACTTGGTACCTATAAGCAATCAAAATTAACTGAGATTAATTAATGTGACTGCAAGTTAATCCAGCTGAACAAAGATTTAACAATAATAAGTACTCGTATTATGTTTGATACTTACATGATACCCCGATGGTCGCAATGAAAAACAACACTAAAATGGTCTTGTAGGAGGTCATTTTGCTCACTAATGCTTGCTAGAGACGTCTGTGATAATACTGTGGAGTATTCTATTTATTTATACCTCGCGCTTATCTTATTAATACCTACTTACTAGTACAGTGTTTGAAAGTAAATAGGTTTGGTTTTTACACATTCATGATAACATTTAACCTTTTTTGTAGCGGTAGAACCTTGTTTTTGCGTGCGGATATCCCCACAGACAGTGGCGTAACAATAGGGTGGCAGGGGTGGCAAAATGCCACGGGCCCCCGACCCAAGGGGGCCCCGGCCCAAGAGGCCGCGAGCGCAAAAATATTTTTAGCATTGTACCTGAGTATTTTATTTTATTTGAAAAGTATATTTTTATAAGTTCTGGGCCTAGATTGCGCTAAAGGCACTGTCATGCCACTGATACTATTCAATTGTAGACTTTACCGTTATACAGTTAAAGTCTAAAATCAAATGAAAAGATTTTCAATTTTCCGATCAGAAAATCATTTGGAAATATTTAGCATGCAATTGCTTAGAATTTCATTCAAATGAAAAGAGTTCATTAAACTTTTCGATTCACTCTACAAAATATCATTAAGTAATTTTAGACTTTAACCTGATAACAATAAAGACCAAAATTAAATGGCATTTTTTGTAGTGTCAGAAGTATGAAAGTAGCTTGTTTTAACAGAATCGAGGCCCTGTTTAAATCTAAAGTGAGACAACTAATAAAGACCATACAATTTCAAGTTAATGGTTAAGCATTTCAACCAACCTCAAAAAAGATGTTGATTCATTTTTAGAGATGTACATTTGTACCTACATATTACCAGTGACGAGTAATTTTACTTATGACCGTCAAAAACCGTCGATCAAAATACCTGTAAATAGAACATTTCTATTCATTTTAGAATGCACCCATAGGTTTCTACAAATATTTTGTCGCAGTACCTTGTCGTTGGTAGCGCAGGCGAGCTAGCAAACACTATGTTAGGGGAATCACGGGCATGGAGTGGAAGGACCGACTTAGAGTGGAAGGACCGACTTGGGCAACCAAGCGCGGGGCACGCCGTTGTAGCGGCGGTAAGACCCGTCATGGAGGACTGGCGACGGCGTTCGATCCCGACATAACCATCTCCGTGGTATCCATTTCCGCACCATAAAAAAAGGGAAAAAACTGAGTGAAGAGTTTTGGCAGGTAATCAAGTGAATGGCGCAATGCATAATTTTATGAGCAGTCAGAACAGAAAATTTCTAAAGAGGCACGACTTGCTGTACATAGAGGAGTTCTCGTTCCCACATCGATGTATGGGTATGTATGGTAGTGAATGTTGGGTGTGGCAGAAGAAGCATGAAAGTAAATTGAATGCTGTAGAAATGAGAAGTCTAAGAAGGATAGCTGGAGTAAAGCTGATGGACCGAGTGAGGAACAGTGTGATAAGGGAACGTTGCGGTATAGTTGAAGATGTAGTGACCAAGATAGAGAAAGGGATAGAAAGGGAAAGGGATACTTAGATGGTTTGGACATGTAGAGAGGATGGATGAAAGAAGATTGACAAAACAGATACCTATATGAGGTGAGGGTGAATTGGCAACCCGGTAAAGGCCGACCTAGGCGTACATATTTTAATCAGATCCAAGATGTTTTGGAGAAAGGCCTAGGTCAAGAGTAGGTACACGCAACCGGCGTGCGTGTATGAAAAAAAATATGAAAGTTGAAGAAGCGAAAGGGGTATGCTAAGATCGTAGCAAGTGGAAAGATGTTGTCTCTGCCTACCCCAATGGGAAACAGGCGTGATTTGTATGTATGTATGTATGTATGTAAAAAAGGGCTCTAGGTACTGACTGCATATTCTTTGTGTAATTATTTTGACATTGCTTTTGGTTACGCTGAAAATCTCAAAGTTTATTAAAATTAAACTGAGTACAACGCAACGTGACAATTTTTACTGATAGGGCCCCATCAACAGAATTTGCCACGGGCCCCAGATGGTATAGTTACGCCACTGCCCACAGATACCACCCCTTGTTATCAACGGGGGCAGTTATATCGGTCTTGAACCGACTAAAATCGCATACCGTCTCAGGTTTTCAAACGCCGGCGCCGGGTAATAAGCTGACCCATAAGACATTTAAGTATTAAAGTCACGAGTGAATAGATTCCTTCTAGGCAGGCGTGATTCATCGTAGACTACATCGTCACTTACCATCAGGTGGGATTGAGGTCAAACGTAAGTCTAACATCAATTTAAAAAAATTCCCACGCACATCGGCTGATGCATGCCAGCTCTGACTTCAAGATGGCTCCCTCGGGTTTGAGAACAACGATTTCCCCGTCTTGCCCCCGGTTTATTGAGTCACCTTATTCCCCGGCGTTCGAACATCCGAGACGGTACACGGTTATAGACGGTTCAAGACCGACATAACTGCCCCCCCCCCCCCCCCCCTGGCAACAGAGATGGTAGGTATCTGTGGGAAGGGTGCGGGCCAGAACCTCCACGCGGTGCACCCGGGCAACGGAGGCGAGCAGCGTCTCCCACTCGCCACGGAAGACGCTGCTGCCTGCGGCCAATCCGGCCGGGGTGGGAGTGGCCCTCTAGAGGGCTGCTCCGAGGCTCTTCACGTGTCCTTCTGACTAGCAGAGGGCACAGTGAGCGAGCTGATTGTCCGCGCGCCGACGCGACGGTTGGGTGACAGGACGGCCGCCTGTCGCCCTACATCCCACAGTCGTCGGCGAAGTGGCGCGATACTCGCCCCACCCCCCTTCGGGGGGTCGAGGGGGTCGATCTTTAAGCCGTAGATGGCCCGGGGTCAGCTGGGGTGCGAAGGATATGCCTATTGGGTGGTTACCCCCCGGTAACTAAGACCCGAGAGGCGTGCGGTTTTAGTCGGTTCGATCCCGACATAACTACCCGTGGAATGGGGGTGGTATCCATGGGGATTTCCGCACGATAAAAAAAGGTACCTATCTGTCGGAATATCCACACGCAAGAACAAGGTAGGAAATACCGCTAAAAAAACCTTTTAAACGTTATAGTAGGGGAGGCCGGCCCGCTAAATTTTCAGTTACTAAAGCGTCATGGGGACCGATTAGATTGTGAAGATTTAGGCCTAAAACGAAAAATAATTTGTTCATTTTGCCATTTTAGTGAGGAGGAGAGCGTGTGCTAATTTTCAAAAATGTTAAAAAAATCATTCACATAAAAATACTCGAGCGCGTCAGACATTCACGGTGTTTACCCGCTTTGTTTTTCTAACAACCGAGAGATATTATTCTGACGAGTATATAGGGGAGGATGGCTGTAGAAAAGGGTAGAAAAAAAAATAAGAAAAAAGTTATTCGAGCGTGTCAGATATTTGAAGGGAATATTTAGAAAACTCAAAAAAGTGTCTTATTAAAATATCTGACGATTTGGATGTGGTCAAAAGTTATGGTAGATTTTTGAAAATGTAAAAAAATAAAGTGACCTTGAAATACTCGAGCGCGTCAGATTTTTACACAAACGGTTCAACTTGATGTTCTAGTCGTCCCAAATGATAATCTGACAAATATATGAAGGAATATTCTTAATCTGATAATTTGAAAGAAAAAATTTTTTTTTCCTGAATGGATTAAATTATTACGCATATTATGTAGGTGAAATTACACCTACAAATATAATTTTTTTTTTTTAATCTTCATCCTCACTGGATTGATCTTCAAAATTGATTCCTCTTTGGTCAATTTCTTTCTTCATTTTCTGTTTCTGTAAAAAGGAAGGGTTATAAACTTTAAAATTTTCTATTTCTTTTGTATTATAGTATTAAAATAAACGTACCTGAATCTAAAGTATCTCCTGATATGTAAGGTCGATTTTTAGGTCCCCTTTGAGGTATGAGCATATGATTGGTCCGTCAAGTGACGTCACTTGACGGACCAATCAGATGTCTCCGAGAGACGTCTTGTAGCGAATCAACGTTTCGTTCGTTCGTACTTTGAATCATTTGATTGGCTCAAAGTGCACGATCCGCGAACTACTCCAAAACCTGGCCAAGCTACGTGCGATGATTATGTGATGTGATGGTGCGAGAGAGTGAAATATAAAGAAAAAGTGAGAAGGAAACAGAAGCGCGGAGTTTCAATCCAGTTCTCAGCAGCTGTAAACACCACACTTTATTTATGGTTTACGCTACATCGCCCCATGAAAATCGTCGGATTATTTTTATTCTGTAATTCTCATAGGATTTCCTTCAAAATAAAAATAAAAATTAATCGCGCTCGAGTATTTCACAGCGACGTTTTTTTTTTACAATTTTGCCACTCACCCATTTCCTTATGCCACGCAAAAATCATCAGATTATTGAAATATAGTCTGTTCTGTATGTATTTAACTTACCTGGCCTTAATCTGACGCGCTCGAGTTTTTCTGAGGTTTGATTTTTTTTTACTAATCTGACGGGCTGTCCTCGGAGCACGCCCTTATATAAAGGGTTTATATTTGGTAGGAGTACATTACAAGGAATAAGGTTTCTCCTCATATAGTTTTCTGACGCGCTCGAGTAACTCTTCAAATCCCTTCTTGGGCTCCCCTACCATTAGGTATCAATTCGTAAAAACCAAATCATTGAACTTCTAAACACTATAAGTATTGATAAGATAAGCGCCAGGTATAAATAAATAGAATACTCCAGAGTATTATCACATACTTATCTAGCAAGCAACAGTGAGCAACATGACATCCTACAAGACCATTTTAGTGCTGTTTTTCATCGCGACCATCGGGGTTTCATGTAAGTATCAAACATATTTTTAAATCTTTGTTGAATTTAACTTTGTTTAGCTGGACTAACTGGCAGACTGAACTTAGAACATAATTGTTGACCATAGAGCAACCAGCGCGAAATTATAAATCAATAACATTTTGATCTGGTGGCTCAATAAACATAAGAGAATCCGGGACCTCTCGATCGTAATGTCGACTCTTTAACCACTGGCGATATAGAGGTTCTGTACTTAGACCAGCTGTCGGACTTTGTAGGGTCCAAACTTCCCGTAACAATTATGATGTCATAGATGTTCATAATGCAACCAGACCAGAACCGACGACGGCTTAACGTGCTCTCTAAGGCACGGAGGTGTCTTAATGTATTAAGAATGGTCATCTGTGCTAAAGATGAACAGCCGTACGATTCACAAACACCACGTTTTCAATACGTGTTGTTTAATTCGATTAGAAGGAAAAATTAAATACAGAGCTTTGTTATTTGGTACGAGATGAGTATTATCTATTCAATCAATCAATCAATTAGCCTGTCCACGTCCACTGCTGGACCTGCCTCTCCCAATGTGCGTTATACCGCCCGATTCTCTGCCTTCCGCATCCAGTCCATCCCAGCTGCCTTTTTCAGGTTTTTGGTCCATCTGGCTGGCGGGCATCCCACCTTCCTTTTGAGTATTATCTATTACCTAAAATAAAATTTACCTACACCTTCGCGAGGTTATCAAATCTTTAAAATTACACATGGTTTGATTAATTTTTAATTTATTTTTGAATAATTTGTATATACGGGGAAGTACCTATTATTTTTCGTAAGACTTAAAATCACACGTTTTAAAAACGTAGTTTTACTTAATCAGGCCCCTGGTTAGTATTGCTAAACTCAACAATGTGTTAACCTATTCGGTACCACATAGCAAAACTTGATATATTATAATGTTTAAGGTTATTAATCTCTTTTAGCAAACAAGATATACCTAATTCAACTGGAGAGATTATAATGGTTCAGATTGGATACAATGGAATGTGATAAAGCATCTTAAATTTAAATGAGATTGAGGAAGTATTTGCGATTAATATAGCATTTTGTTTGATAGTTAGTAGTCAGCTTCAGTCCTGCAGCTACCCTCCGACATGTATATAAAACGCTTTGTCCTGAACGACTGACGGATGGATCAACGCAAAACCGCAGATCGGAGTCGAGTGGAGAGTCGTATATTAAAATAAACTTGATGGCTTCCGACTTCTACGCCGGCGAAACCGCGGGTGGAAGCTAGTTACTCAGTCTTACTGCTCATGGACAACCGATATACGTGTGATTTTGTTGTTTCAGTTATCCCAGACGGCCGCGTTATAGGAACTGCATCAGCACGACCTTTAAATGATATTATTAATAACTTCATAACGGGTTCGACCTTCCAAATTGGTCCACAGATCACCCAAATTGGTACACAGTACACCCAAATTGGTGCACAGAACACCCAAATTGGTACACAGAACAACCTAATTGGTACACAGAACAACCTAATTGGTACACAGAACACCCAAATTGGTGCACAGAACACCCAAATTGGTACACAGAACAACCTAATTGGTATACAGAACACCCAAATTGGTACACACTACCAGTTTAGTCCATTAAGCATCTATGGTCAAATTCAACAAATCAATGTTGGTCAACAAATTAACAATTTTGGTTTTCAAGTTGTAGGATTTAATCCATCCATCCAATGGACTGGAAAGCCGACCCCAACTGAGTTGGGAAAAGGTTCAGAGAATGATGATGATAAATGGTACAAATCTGATAATTCGCAATAAATAAAAGAATTTCTGATAATGTAATTATATATTATTGTAATATTAAGTTGTTTTATTAAACTGTGGTGAAAATCGCGTCTAGTAGTAGTCAAGTAATTAAAAATAATGATAATCTAAGTATATCCAAACTTTCGCGTTCATATCATTCTAGGGATTCCTTAGAAATTTTATGAAAATCATCTAACGATGAGACATGCATTTTATATTTCAAAAATGTTTTGTTTTGTACTATTATTTTGTGTAGGCACAGTAAAACATTCTTCAAAATATAAAATGCACGTTAATGTGACTAATTCTAAAATTGTGCAAATCTAAAATATAATATAACTATCTGTTGCCCGCGGCTCCGCCCGCGTGGATGTCGAAATCCGTTTCAAAAACTATCCTATCTCTCAAGTTGGATCGAACTGCACATGGTGGGCGAATTTTATTATAATCGGTTAAGTGGTTTAGGAGTCCATTGAGGACAAACATTGTGACACGAGATTTATATATATTAAGATTGCTTGGCCCGATGACTGACTGACTGACTGACGGTTTCATCAACGCCGAGCCTAAACCACTGGTCCTACAAACTTGAAATTTTGACAGTAGATGCTTCTTATGTTGTAGGCACCCACTAAGAAAGGATTTTTGGAAATTCCACTTCTAAGGTGGAAAAATAAGCGATAAACGTTTATATGAAAGTCCGACATTTTCAAAGTTAGATGCATGAAATTTCATACACCTACTTTTGAATTGGAAGTGGAATTTTAGGAATAAATGACTACGTGTATCAGCGTTTTTCAAAATTCAACTCCCAGAGGGTGAAATAGGGGTTGAAAATTTATATGGGAAGTTCGTCAGTTTTCAAGATAGAAGCATGAAAATTTATATAAGTAACAATTTTTGGTTAGAAATAAATGCACACGTATATCGGCGTTTTTTAAATATCACTTCTAAAGGGGTAAAATAGGCGATAGACTGGTTGTTAGAAAGTCAGTCATTTTCAAAGCTAGTCTCATGAACGTTTTTCAAAATTACACCCCTATGGTGGCAAATAAGGTTAGAGACGAGAAGTCTGTTACATGGAAATGGAAAGTGCATTTTCAACAATTTATATACAGGGTTATTTGTAATTAACTAGCATCCTCGTAGGGGTAGATAGCTGACATCATAACTGATCATTTTTGTTCTACGACTTTTTATAATTCGTTAAATATTACTTTCATACAAAAATAAATATTATTTTAGTTTTGCGTCTAAAAATTACTAACTCTACGTGCGCCGCCGCCGCAGTTTACGCGCATCGTAAAAATTAGGTAAACAAACTCGTCTCATCAATTAGGAGGCGGGGCGCGGCGCTAGCGCCTTTGACCTTGACCCATTTCTTTTTGCGAGCCGCCAGTCGGTCGCTAGATGCGCGCGCGTCACAGTCGTTACAGGTGTGCATCACTTGTCTTTGTGTGCCACGATTTTTCGCGTTACCGTGTTGTTTCGGTCTGACTATCACCATGCCTTATCAGTATTCCAATGTGGAATACTCATAAGCAAATTAAAACTAATCAGACCGTGTTAATGAACTGAAAAGTAAATTTTTAGGTGTGGTCTTTGTGTTAAATGTGTCAATGTTGAAAGTGGTTTTGTGAGCGATACTCGTCCGCATGCGCGGGACTTGAACCTCAGAGGTAATAACTAATTGTCAATGATGTTATTGTACATACTTTGTAATATTGTAAAAAAATCAACTATTAGTTCAATTGTTGTAAATACGATGATTCTACTTTTCAAATACCCCGCATTAAAAAATCTAAATTGAATCATTAATGCATTATCTACCTACCTACCGATGTTTGTTTTATGAATTCAACATAGGCTTAATAGTATCTCGTTCTTACAATAATAAACTTGAAAACTCATTATTAAGTAATGTGTTCAGTTTTATTTAAAGTCGCAGAACAAACTTTGCTACTTATGATGTCTGCTACCTACCCCTGGAAGGATGCCAGTTAATTACAAATGACCCTGTATATTTATACCCGGGCGAAGCCGGGTCCCGGGCCACTAGTCGTTTTTAACCCCCGACGGAAACCCAAACGGGGTGTTATAAGTTTAACGTGTGTGTGTGTGTGTGCGCGCGCGTGTGTGTGTGTGTGTGTATGTGTTTGTAAGTCTGTCTGTGGCTGGCATCGTAGCTCCCAAACGGATGAACCGATTTTGATTCTGTTTCTTTTGTTTGAAAGATGGGTTGGGGGAGAGTGTTCTTAGCCATGTTTTATAAAAATCGGTTAAGCCATTTCAAAGATATGGGGGGTGGAAGTGGTGATGAAAAATTTAATGTATTCAAATATACTCGTGTTGGGTATCAAATGAAAGGTCATAACTTATACATTACGATACCGCAAGTTCTTTGAATATCGGTTTAGCCATTCGAGAGATATGAGGCGTAGAATGTATTTCTAATTCTGTAAACACACTCCGCGCAATTCGCATTAGCTCTGAATAATTGTTGATAGACTATACGTATGTTGATATTCAATAATGAATTAGCTATAATACTTAAGTTACCCCTATAAAAAGCATGAAATAAAAAAATTAAATTAAAAATTTAAAAAACCCCCGACTTACAAAAAAAGAACAATAAAAAACCTGTAAAAAGTAAAAAATAACTATTATAATATTATGACCTATCTACCTTAAGTATTGAACCTTTATTATTATTATAGGTAGCTATATATTATTTACGTATTCATATTTTTGCCAAAGCCACCATGACCCGAACTTCATAATGGGCCATCGTTCTTACCTGTATTGGGAGCATGCGCTGACAAACTTTCAGCTTTTATAAAATAACGAAGATCTGGCGTTCATGGGCTCTTGCTCTATATGGCATATTTGGTTAAACATTTTGTTCAACGACTTGGCTGGTTGTTTTTCGTTATTTAATGAAATGCTTAAGGTGTTCAATTAACTGACCAATATAACCAGATGACTAGGTATAACGATTCATATATTTTCACCACAGTTTAATAAAACCACATAATACTTAAATCAGAAAATGTTTTATTGATTCAGCTCAATCACCTCTGCGGGGCTATGAGTACCTATATAATTATTACCGATTATTAAAAACTACTTGTCCATGGTATTCGTTAACATTGTAAGAATTTTGTGTGATTGTTGTCTGTGAATTAGAAGTACTGAATGATGATGAACTCGGTTGATAATAGATTGGCCAAAACGGGTGTGCGGATACAGCTCCTGTGACGCGGCCGTCTGGGTTGACTGAAACATAATAAAATCACACGTGTATCGGTTGTCCATGAGCAGTAAGACTGTACAATGTACGTAGGTAGGTACTCAGTGGTACCTTGGCCAAGCTCATGACTAGCGATGACTATTTTTAAAGTGTAGCTTGCTTTATTCTAATCAAGGGGCTCTTGGCTATGTGGTAACCGAGCAGGTTAACACATTGTGGCGTTTAGCAATACTATCCAGGAGTCTCATTAAGTAAAATTACGTTTTTAAAACGTGTGATCTTAAATCTGACGAAAACTTATACTTATATAGGTAGGTACAAATTTTTCAAAATCAAACTAGAGTTGATAGCCACCACGAAAAATTTTATTTTGACAGATCCATTTAACAAAGCTCTTTATTTATTTTTTCCTGCTTATCAAATCGAATCGATAACGTAGCGTTGCTGAATTGTACAACTGGTCATGTTTAAGATGGGTGACCATTCTTAGCACTTTGAGACCCTCCGGGCCTCAGAGAGAGAACTGAGATCACGTGAAGCCGTCGGTTCTGGTTGCCATATGAACATCTATGAAATCACTATTGTTACGGGTAGTTTGAACCTTATAAAGATCGACAGCTGGTCTAACTACGAGACTTTGCTCAAGTCATCCCACTCGATCTTATCCCGCGGGATGAGTTGTCCTAGTGCAATTATGAACTTGGATATCGGGCCATGGCCGCGTAGTCCGACTGCGTTGTCCGACTGATCGGACGACGCGAACCTTTTTTTCCAGTTGGTACCCCCGATCGGACGACGCGGAATTTTCTTGCCTGCTGATCCGACTGATCGAACGACGCGGTAGCTCAGTGGTTGAGGAGTTGTCATTACGATCGAGAAGTCCCAGGTTCAGTTATGTTTAATGAATGACAGAGCAAAATGTTATTGATTTATATTTCGCTCTGATGGCTCTATTTCTAATAATTCCGTTCTAAGTTCAGTTAAGCATTTACTCGATATGACAATGAATTAACTAAGATTAAATTTAATGTGACTGCAAATTATTTCAGCTGAACAAAGATTTAACAATATATTGTTTGATACTTACATGATACCCCGATGGTCGCGATGAAAAACAGCACTAAAATGGTCTTGTAGGAGGTCATGTTGCTCACTGTTGCTTGCTAGCACGTCTGTGACAATACCTGAGAGCATTCTATTTATTTATACCTCGCGCTTATCTCAACAAAACCTACAGTTGGTATTTACGAATTGATAAAATTTAAAACGTATTCTTAGCGGTATAGGGAATAGGATAGCGGCTGATAGGCACGAGGGTCAGTGAATGGGAATGGGACCTTTGACATTTGGAAAACCCGCCAACATATCTTTTATCAGTTACATTATGTCATCATTAATCATTAGATAGATAGATATAGGGTGCTGGCTGGAACCTCCACGTGGTGCACCCGGGCCACGGAGGCGAGCAGAGCGCTAGCTCTCACTCAGGGTGCGTGGGAGTGGCCCTCTGGAGGGCTGCTCTGAGGTTCCCGACGTGTCCCTCTGACTAGCAGAGGGCCCAGAACGGCCGCCTGTCCTGTCATCCCACCGTTCGGCGAAGTGGCGCGATGCTCGCCCCACACCCCTTTCGGGAGGTCGAGAGGGACATCTTAAAACCGTAGATGGCCCGGGGTCAGCTGGGGTGCGAGGGATATGCCTATTTGGGTAGCCTTACCTAATGTTATGCTGATTTTGTGGTATTTCTATGCCACCTAAAAAAATTTTTTTTATAGGTTAACTAGCTGTGCCTCGCGGCTTCGCCCGTGGTATACCTCGTCCCCGGTGCATGGAATTTGGAGGAATTAGGTCATTACAATTTTTTGATGAATAACTTGAATACATTCTTCTTTGTGTGACAGATATTGAAATAATATTTTATTAGTATGCCACAATAGTTTGATGTATTTATCAAGCAATACATATAGGTTATGTAAAGCTAGAACTAAATCAGTATACAAATACACACCTATAGTGTATTTATTTATGTAAACTAGCTTCCGCTCGCGGCATCGCCCGCGTGGAGGTCGGTATCGCCACCAAATCTATTTTAATAAAACAACTCTACACTCCACTCACTACTCCACTCTCCACTCTCCACTCTACTCTTCACTCCACTAGTCTCCACTCGTCTAACCAAAACCTTTCAAATAAAAAAAAAGCCCATCAAAGATATAAGAAAGCCATCTATAACCAGTATAAGAAAGGAAAGCCGTCTATGATATTATCAAATACTAGCTTTCGCCCGCGGCTTCGCCTGTGTGGAAGTCGGTATCGCCATCAATAAAATGACTCTCCACACGACTCGACTCTATACTCCACTCTCCACTCCTCCCCACTCCACTCTCCACTAAAAAAAGGATAAAAAGTATCCTATGTCTGTCTCCTGGTTCTAAATCTAAACTAAGTACCTCTCTACCAATTTTCAGCCAATCGGATCAGCCGTTCTTAAGTTATAAATGGTGTAACTAACACGACTTTCTTTTATATAGATTACTAGCGACCCGCCCCGGCTTCGCACGGGGTAATGCTGATACTAAATTAAATGATGCATGTATTATACATATAAACCTTCCTCTTGAATCACTCTATCTATTGGAAAAAACCGCATCAAAATCCGTTGCGTAGTTTTAAAGATTTAAGCGCACATAGGGATATAGGGACAGAAAAGGCGACTTTGTTTTATACTATGTAGTGATGTCGCCGGCGAGACTAAATTCTCCTGCATTGTCAGCACAGGAACTCCCTCATCAATTTCTCCTCCTCAATCCCCATCTCCAGGGTCGGCAGTGCGAGTATGCCGCCCGTGTTGCACACGTCCATAGGCCACGGTGACCGCTTCCAATCAGGTGAACCGTGTGCTTGTCTATCACTTTAGTTGTATAAAAACCCTTTCGTGCGGAAGGTTACCCAAGGTGATATTATCTATCCACTTGGCCATGGCTCATTGTCACATTATGATAGACATGCAATTTTTTAACATGGAATGAAATTTGGCAGTCTATCTACAATAATAACTGTACATTGAATATTTTTTTAAAAGAATACTTGGGGTGTGATCTACAATCGATACCGAAGCCAAAAATATAGTTTTTAGAATTTTTGTCTGTTTGTCTGTTTGTCTGTTTATCTGTTTGTCTGTATGTATGTCCGGGATAAACTCTAAAAGTACTGCATGGATTTACTTCAAATTTGGCACGAATATTACTTATAAGTCGGATCAACACATAGGCTACATATTATCACGCCATCACCTACGGGGAACGAGCAGTGAACCTTTATTTCTTCAACGCATTCTGTAACAACGTGTAATCTTACGACGCATATTTGAATGTTGTTATTATGTTAACCATGCTATAAGCTAACTTCACACTGTAAGTAACTTATACTACGATTTTTAATTCTAGGCAAGAAAATGACAAGTGCAACTGTCACTGATACAAAAAAGGGTGACCCGCTACAATAGTGATGTGCGGCAATCAATAGACTAGACACTTTAGTCATTCTGTATTTTTATCAGTGCATGAATCTCTTTGCTATTTATTCTCGCCTAGTACGTTACACGACGGAAATATTTTTTATAGCATTTTATCAATTAAAGAACCTCAACGCGGTTTTATTTATCTTGCAATTTTTTCATATTTTGTCACCGTATAAACCTTCTCTGGACTTCCACGAATATTTCAAGACTAAAATTAGCCAAATCGGGTCAGCTGTTTTCTAGTTTTAGCAGACTAACGAACAGCAATTGATTTTTATATAATATATATAGATTTAATTACTTACCGTGTATGTTTTCTGTTTAATTACCGTAAATTACATATTTTTATTTATATAAACGCGGTTTGATATTTAATAATAAGAATTTTGATCTCGACTCACGACTAACTTATAATGGTAAAACTCGATTCAACCACATCACTATTTATTTGATACAAAAAACCTGCAACACTGGAAATGTCATTTTCTTGCCTAGAATTAAAAATCGTGGTATAGACCGATAATATAAATAATAAAAAACAAACTTAATTTTGCGGTTCGATCCGTAGACCCGATTACTGTACCAACCGCAAATAATAAGTTTGTCGTAGGTTACGTCAATAAAACTGTAGAGAGATCAATTCTGTGCATTGAATATATTTACAAAATAACTATTGAACAGGGATAATATGAAACGGGGATGATTGGTGATCGATACCAATGCTAAAAATGCAATCAGTAATTTTTTAGTCTTTCTGTCTACTATGCGAAAATAAACTAGAAATAGAAATAATGCAGGTTTTCATGCTGTACTTAACACTAATAACAATTTATTAATCAAAGAAGAACAAGAAATACAGTATGTACAATAACATAGTTTTCGACTTGTAACATTGTTTATAGTTTAAAGTGTACAATAATATTAACCCTGCCTCTCAAACTAGGATATCCTGTATCTTGAGAGACAGTGTTTGGTCGTAAAGGTAGCTATGTAACATAATTATTAATACAAAGGTAGTAGACTGCGTCGGTTAAAAATCAAGATTATGTCTATATAAAATATAAGACATTTGGTAATCCTATCGATTGTTATATAATTCGAGCTATGATGAAAGAAAGATTAAAGAAAAGGAGAAAACAAAAAAATAAAAAATAAAAAATAAGGTGTGTGTGATGTGTGTGTGTGTGGGGTGTGTATGTGTGTGGTGTGTGTGTATATATGTATCTGTATGTTTGAAACTGAGCGAAGTGCTCAGTTTAGAAGGGACTCTGTCTGAGCATAGTCTTGTTGCAGTAACCACTCTGTGACTGTAGTTTTAAGTTTGAAGGTGTTTAGGTTCTGAATGGGTATCATTTTGTGGATTTTTTTTTTATACCCTTGAATAATATTGTGAAAAAAATGTAAAAATGATTATGATCGATTTTAAAGTGCATCGAAACTTGGCATTGGATTGGATTTCAATCCTTTTTTAGGCGAACCTTGAGCCGATAGGAACTTGGCCCCCTTTTTAATAGGTATGTTTTTGGTGGGGTTATGTTTTATCCATAACCAGACAATATATTTTATAATATTTTTTAATTTTATTCACTGGTTTACTCAGTATCGAATAGAATTTTTCTAAATAAGTGCTATAAAAAGTGCTTGCAGATACAGTTCCTGTGACGCGTCCGTCTGGTATCACTGAAAAAAAAGCAAAATTAAAGTTTTATTTTTATTTAAGGTGAATGCGTCTAATTCCGTGTTATTTTCACCAAATCTCGAAAGAACCTCAAAAATTAAGTATTATAAGGCTATTTTTATTAGGAGTGTAATCTATCTTATTTTTGAAAAATACCATCAATTGGATTCTAAAAGTTCATTAATAGGTACTTTTAAATTAATATAACAATCAAAAAAGTCGGAAACTCCTAATTCCGTGGTAAAAATTCTATTTCTGTGGTATTTGGATTCTAATTCCGTGTGTAAACATTATAAACGAAATGACGTGGAGAGAATAACACATGGTGTTCAAACAATGAAATGTATTTATTTTAGCTTTGTATTTCAAATCATTCTCTATCGTTTATGTCTAACAAAATAGAAACACAATTGGCAAGTAGATATATTTATTATCTTTTTTGGAAAGTGTTGAAAGAACTGGTGGCATTTCCGTGCGGTGGTGGTCATCAGAGGCGTCTCGTGACAATTATTTTATGGGTTTTCATTAAACCTGAAACGGTAGCTTATCTAAGTCTATACTTAGGTAAGCTACCGATTTAAATACCCACTAGCCGCCGCTATGTATTAGACATACATAGTGCAAAGGGTAGTAATATCTTTACTATTTCCTAATAACACTAACAAGTCGAGTAAAATAATGAACAGACTGTATATAACAGGTGTCAATACCACGGGATTGGGCCTCATGTAACCTAATTACCGTTGTAAATACCACGGAATTAGGTTTTATGATACAAAATATTTTTTTCTAACTCCGAGGTATAAAAAAATAAAAGATTTTTTAATATTATACATCTAAGTTAAGGTTACATTGCGATATCTTAGACATAATATATTAAACATACTCAGGAAAATATCAGAACATATCAAAAATATCGTTTTCTGTACTCAGTTCTTCCATACAAAAAAATAAGAAAGTACCTATGTCATACAATATTTGACCGGCTATAATTAGTACTTAAATGCGACTCCAAAGTATGCCACGGAATTAGTTTTTTGTATTTATTGGCTATTTAAGTTATCAGAACTGAAATATGAAGTTTTTAATAAAAAAACTACCACTAAAATTTTCAAAAAAAAAGCTCTATAGAATTGTAATTCCGTGGTATACAGCGGTAATTAGGAACCCACTAAAATATATGGCACCTAATGCCGCGGTATTTTTAACACTTATTTTCTACTCAATTTGTTAATAGAATACTCAAATGTTAAGTGTATTCGATACAACGTATTACCCTTTCAATATTTTACCCAAAACCAAATCACTTGTAGTATAAAAATATCGTTTAAAACACTATTTAGCTCAAGCGTTAAAACTAACCGATTATTTTAAAATATACACACACCAAGGTACTTTTGTGTTTATATAATTAAGAACAGATACATTATTATTTCATTAATGGGTCTTGTATTCAAAAGTAACTAGTAATTTGTTTCATAAAGCTGGTTTTCTAAATACCACGGAATTAGACCTTATGTTACTTTATTTATTCGATATTACGATCTAGAGGTCTCAGGTTCGGTTATGTTTATTGAGCAAACAGAGTAAAATGTTATTGATTGATATTTCTCTCTGGTTGCTCTATGGCCAACGATTTTGTTGTAAGTTCAGTTAATATAAGCATTTACTCGATGTAACAATTAATTAATTAATATTGAAATGTGACTGCCAGTTATTCCAGCTGAACAAAGTTGAATTCAACAAAGATTTAACAATAATACTCGTATTATGTTTGATACTTACATGATGCCCCGATGGTCGCGATGAAAAACAGCACTAAAATGGTCTTGTAGGAGGTCATTTTGCTCACTGTTGCTTGCAAGAGACGTCTGTGATAATACTGTGGAGTATTCTATTTATTTATACCTCGCGCTTATCTTATCAATACCTACTTACAGTGTTTGAAAGCACATACCTACCTAGATTTGGTTTTTACACATGATAACATTTAACCTTTTTTGTAGCGGTATTCCCTACCTTGTTTTTGCGTGCGGATATCCCCACAGATTCCACCCCTGTTATCTGCGGGGGCAGTTATCAGCGGGGGCAGTTAAGTCTTGAACCGACTAAAATCGCATATCGTCTCGGGTGTTCAGACGCCGGTGCCACGCCGGCGCGCATTATCTAACTAATTACCTACAGTGCATATAAGTTCAAACATTTTAATATTTACGAATTGATAATATTTAAAACGTTTTAGTAGTGGTTTTCCCTACTTTGATACCCTGAGGCTTGGAGATGACCCCGGGTGTTCAGAGATATTCACGGAGTGGACATCCACAAGAATAAAGTTGGTCGGTAACTTGGAATGTTTTCCGCTTAATATCGATGGCGACTGTACCTAAAACTTGAGATATATAACTTGTTAAGGCCCTGTAGTCTTGCAAAAGTAGGCGTTTATCGCTATCCCGGCGAGTGTTTACCCGTGGTCCCATTGGGTCGACCCATTACCGGGACTACGGGTAATTTTAATTACCCGTGGTCCCATGGCATTAGGGATTGCTGCTTGGACTTCTGATTGTATCGATAGAAAATGAAAAACATCAGTTACACACAAAAAGTTTACTCATTAAAATAAAATAATTCCATCCTTAGGAACAAAACATTGAGTATGTAATAGAACAAAATATTGAAATTAAGAATTCGTAACCAAATACACTGATAGGTAACTAAAATAAAATAAATAAATATTCTACGACATTCTACACATCGCTCCTTAAAACCAAAGTAAGCTTAGTTTAACTAGCTTGTGTTATGGGTTCTAGAATACTGATAAACATACTTATATACTTTTTTTTTGTAAATACAAACTATAGAAACACCCAGACCAATGCAAATAGACATATTCATGCATACAAATATTTGCACTGAGCGGGAATCGAACCAATATTAAACTAACAACCAATATTTCACCAGTAACCAATTCCATTAGTGTATCGATTATGAATTTTTCATTTCATTGTTGACTTGTTTTGTTTATTGCTCATATATTGTTTGGGAGCTACGATGCCACAGACAGACTTACACGTCAAACACACGTCAAACTTATAACACCCCGTTCTGGTTTCCGTCGGGGGTTAAAAATAAAATTTATTGTGTACTATAGGGCACAAAAGTGCAGTGTCAATTCTACATAACTTTCGCGTCAACATTCTAGTACTACTTATGACCTTTTTCTTTTAAAATAATATACACACACACATAAATTGTTCTTCCGTAGGAATATCATTGATAATTTCGTAACTACTACTCGAGCAACCCGTGGCCAAATGGTTTTAGCATGAGGTTTATGAACATGCAAATGCAAATGTTGATGGTTCGAATCCTACGATATTGCAATAACACTTTTTGTGTTTCATTTATAAATTAATATCAGGTAGATGAATAAAATATGTTTCTTAGGTAGAATTTATTATTTGTTAAACTTTAGCCAAGATCAACATAAAATGTAAAAAGTATGAAGGTAGATTTGAAATAAAATCATAGCAGTTGTAAAAAATAATAAGTACAGTTTTGAAAACGAACATAATTATTATATCGTTATCTCTGTCTAACACGAACTACTCATATTTTGTTGTTCTAGTCTAGCTAGACGCGTGGTGTCTTGTTGCATTGAAACATTACACACACACACACACACACACTGGCCTGGCGGGGCCGCGCGCGCGCAGCGGCGCTTGTCACGGGATTTTCGACCTTAAGGTGATAAAGGACTATCGTCTTCGACCGTACGTATTGGTTTCAGATATAATAAAAACTAATGTGTTTCGATTTTTCTGATGAGAAGTATAGGTATATCAATAGTACTCATAGCTGCAGCAGGGGTGGTATCTGTGGGAATATCCACGCGCAATAACAAGGTAAGGATACGTTTTAAATTTTATCAATGCCTAAATAAAATGCTTTGACTTTTATAAACCGTAGGTTTTGTTGAGATAAGCGCGAGGTATAAATAAATAGATGCTCTCCAGTATTGTCACAGACGTATCTAGCAAGGAACAGTGAGCAACATGACATCCTACAAGACCATTTTAGTGCTGTTTTTCATCGCGACCATCGGGGTATCATGTAAGTATCTAACAATAATATATGTTGTTAAATAAAGATTTAACATATCATATTGTTCAGCTGGAATAACTGGCAGTCACATTTAATCTTCATCAAATAAATTGGCAACGCGTGGGTAACGCCCTTGGTGTTGCACACGTCCATAGGCCACGGTGACCACTTCCCATCAGGTGGGCTGTGTGCTTGTCTGCCACCTACGTGGTATAAAAAAAAATCTTAGTTAAAATTCATTGTCATATCGAGTAAATGCTTAACTGAACTTATAAACAGAATTGTTGATCATAAAGCAACTAGAGCGAAATATATATCAATAACATTATGATCTGGTTGCTCAATAAACATAACCGAACCCGAGAACTCTCGGTCGTAATGTCACTGAGCTACCGACGCTCCACAAGGGTGCTTCTATAATAGCGGATGCCGAAGGCGTCGGAGGCCTAACGACTGGCCTGGGGGTGACAGGTGGGGCCGCCTGTCTCCCTAGCAGAAGCAGGCCGAGGTGGCGCGGCGGCGCGCGAAAGTGCCCCCCCCTATTCCGGGGGCATGACAGGAACCACGTGGTTCCCAAACCCGAGGGGGCCATCTCGAATCCGGAGATGGACCGGGTCAAGCCGGGGTGCGAGGGAAATGCTCTTTGGGCCACCTTACACCCTGGCGTCAGAAGATCCTAGACGGCGTGCGGTTTTAGGCGGTAAGAGTCCGACATAATCTGCCCCGCTGGCCGCGGGGTGGGTAACCATGAGGATTTCCTCACAAACCTCAAAAGGCTGCCACTATAGAGGTATATCACAAGTACAAGCCATTGAAGATATCGAAGTTTTGTACTTAGACCTGCAGTTGATGGCGTTTGTAGGTTCCAAACTAATATCAGATGTTCAATGGCAACCAGAACCGACGGCATAACGTGCTCTCTAAGACACGGAGGGGTCTTAATGTGTTAAGAATGGTCACCCATGCTAAACATGACCAGCCGTACGATTCAGAAACGCCACGTTTTCAAGACGTGTGATTTCAATTCGATTAGAAGGAAAAATTAAATACAGAGCTTTGTTATTTGGTATTATCTATTTCAATAAAATTGACCTACTCTGTCGTGAGGTTATCAAACCTTTAAAATTACACATGATTTTGATTCATTATCAAGTTGATTTTGAAAAAACTTTATATACGAGTAAGTATAAGTTTTCGTACGATTTGAAATGATACGCCTTAACAACGTAGTTTTTTTTTTCCGACTGCCAAGAAAAGTTATGTTTTTCGCGCGTATCTTGTACTATTTACTATAATATTATTATTTATTTTTTTTTTATACTACTTAGGTGGCAGACAAGCACACGGCCCACCTGATGGGAAGCAGTCACCGTGGCCTATGAACGTGTGCAACACTAAGGGTGTCACACGCGCAGCCTACCCTGAAGGGAAGGGGGGAGGGCTGGGATGGGGTGGGGAGGCTAGGAAGGGATGGGAGGAGGAGGGGTACAGTGAGCTCTGGCTACCCTACTTACCGGCGGGAACACAACTCGATGGTTATTATGGCCGCGGTGTTCTGTAGGGCGGAGGTACTACCCCAGTCGAACAGCTCATTTCGGACGGTAGATACCGTCGTGTCCTACCTCCTTATTATACATTTTATAGGGTGTGATTTTGTTATGTTTCAGTCAACCCCGACGGCCGCGTCACAGGAGCTGTATCTGCACGCCCTTATTATGATACTTATAATACCAACATCTATTTACAAATTCCACTCCCAGCAGGTTATGATCTCGTTGCTATCACTATCTATCAAAATGATGTAGTAATTATTGAACAAACCTGAATGAGCTGAATTAATAAAATATTTTCTGATCTATTATGTTGTTTCATTAAACTGTGATGAAAGAAAATCGCGTCTATTATCAGTCAGTCATTTATAACGCTGTCATGGTATAGATATATCTGAATCAATAAAATATTTTCTGATAATGTAATTATATTTTAACATTATTACGTTGTTTTATTAAACTGTGGTTTATTAAAATAAGTCAGTCAAGTAATTAAAAATAATAATAATCTAAATTCAAAATACTTATATTTTTTTTCTTTTCCATAATATACATTCATCTAGGTATATCAATTAACTTTTGCATTTATTTTGGGACCATATAATCCCACGATGAAGGTGTTCGCCAGTCTGCCGTCAACCTATTCACAGTAGGTGAACATGAATGACCACAAATATGTGCGCCCACGATAAGCGTTTTGATTTAAATAATTACGATAGCCGTCTAGTAGTAGTGTCATGGGAAATAGGTGATTCCCCATGACACCACTGGGGGTATAATTTGATGGTGTCATGGGGAAAGCACCAGTATATTTAAAAATCATTTTTAGTTTCCTTCCAACATTTTTCAATTCGATTGACCATTTTAGGATCTATAGCAATTTAAAGTTGCGTAACAACAATTCATAGGTTTTTATTAGAAAGTATAAAGTCCAATCGGGTAAATAGCTGGCTAGGTACTCATAACTAAAAAGTATAAAAAAACCTAATTAAAAAATTAAAAGACCCGACTGCGCAAAAAACTTCAAGGAGGTTGGACACGACACGGTAGGTATCTCCAGTCCGAAATGAGCTGTCCGACTGGAGAAGTACCTCCGCCCTACAGAACACCGCGGCCATAATAACCATCGTGTTGTGTTCCCGCCGGTAAGTAGGGTAGCCAGAGCTCACTGTACCCCTCCTCTCCCTTCCCTTCCTAGCCTCCCCACCTTTTTCCCTTCAGGGTAGGCAGCGCGTGTGTGTGATCCTTAGTGTTACACACGTTCATAGGCCACGGTGACCGCTTCCCATCAGGTGGGCCGTGAGTTTGTCTGCCACCTACGTAGTATAAAAAAAATAAAAAGAAAAAAAAACAAGCAATCAGATGTCCTGTGGTCTAGAAATATAACAACTTAACAGTCGAGACCTATTGAATAATAAAATTAGATTGGCTGTCGAATAATGGATCCCGACCAATGATATTATACATGTAATCATTGATCCCGACCGTATAGTTGTTATGTTTCTAGACCACAGTCTGAGTGCTTATTTTTTTTTACTTTTTTGCGCAGTCGGGTTTTTTATTTTTTTATTTTTTTTACGTATAACTTTTATCTAATTACGTATTTTTTATTGTTCTGCGTCATCGCAAAATAATTTTCATAAGATAGTGCTTGTGCGCAAAAAAACGGCTCGTACAGAGAGAAGGATACCGACTGATCTCATTTTAATACGATCCCGACTGTTCAGTTGTTATGTTTCTAGACCACCGGACATCAATCTAAGTGCTTGTTTTTTTCTTTTCAGTTTTTAGGCAGTCGGGTTTTTGAATTTTTAAATTTATTTTTTTATTTTATACTTTTTAGTTATTTACATAGCTGCCCGGATAATAATGAAGTATAAAATCTATCTTTTAAGGAGTTAATAATTTTCGTGTAGTGAAGGGACATCAACGAAATTCAACCTTAATTATTATATATTTGCTCATATCACCGGTTCTACTAAACCAATTGTAATAAAATAAACGTAAGATTTTAAGTCTGACCAAGACCTTTTAAACAAATAAAACTGCATCGAAATTCGTTCAGCAGTTTTTGCGTCCATCGCAGTCAAATGTTTGTGGCGCCAAAAATCCGCCATTTTGATTCTCTAGAAATTTTATTATACCTGATATCACTCACACAATCATGACGAATTAAACAACACCTTATTTGTCAAAATCCGTCAAGCGGTTCAGGCTGTAGAGCGTGCAAGACAAATTTTCAAGATTTTCATTTTGCCGCCAAAAATCCGCCATTTTGATTTTCTAGAAATTTTATAATACCCAGTGTCACACACACAATCATGACGAATAAAATGATACCTCGCATGTTAAAATCCGTCAAGCCGTTTAGGCTGTAGGCCGTGCCAAAGAAATGGACATACATACATACATACATACATACATACATACATACATACATAGTCTCGAAAAAAATTACCCTCCTTTCTTCGGCAGTCGGGTAAAAATAAGCCGTATCAAAATTCGTTCAGTACTTTTGACGTCCATCGCTTTCGCGATGGACTATTTGTCTAGGCTACTGGTACCTAGTTACTTTGGTTTTCTAGTGATGACGATAATTGGTTCGCAAAAATAATATGCGTTTTAATTTTTCTAATGATTTGGTCTATATCCAAAATTATAACAGTAGATTAAAATATAATTGAAATAAAATACCAGAAACAAATTTTATTTAAAAAATCCATTGCAAAAAAGTATCTATACGTGATAATCACCTACTTACATAGTTTTGAATAATCATATTTCTATTCAGATAGCTCATTTCATTATTGTTATTGTCATTTCATTGTTGTTATAAAAAGAGGAGGGTATTATATTGATTCATACCATATTCATTTGGCAGGTCAGTTTTACCTCTATTATAGATGACTGGTCCATTGTAGATATTTTTATTGAAAGAATTTTGTATGAGAGTATAAGTATTGGTTGAACTATGAGAACTGGAAGAACTTGGAGCTTGATAATAAAAAGGCCAAAAAGGGTGTGCAGATACCGCTCCTGTGACGCGGCCGTCGGGGTTGACTGAAACATAACAAAATCACACGTGTATCGGTTGTGCATGAGCAGTAAGACTGTACAATGAACGTAGGTAGGTACTCAGTGGTAGGAACCTTGGCCACTGTTACTGTATTCTAATCAAGGGGCTCGTGGCTATGTGGTTACCGAGTAGTAAGCAATACTAACCCGGGGCCTGATTAACTAAAACTACGTTTTTAAAACGTGTGGCGTAACTGATTCGGTTGCCTGGTTAGGTTTAGGATGGGCGACCAATGTGACCATTCTTATACATCAAGACCTCCCCGAGTCCCCGTGCCTCAGAAGGCACGTTAGGCCATCTCGTCGGTCCCGGTTGCCATATGAACATCTATGACATCACGATTGTTACGGGTAGTTTGGACCCTACAAAGTCTGACAGCTGGTATACCTAACTACAGAATTTCGATATCGCCAATGTATTGTGATATAATAGCAGCCTTTGGAGCGTCGTTAGATCAGTGGTTAAGGAGTCGGCACATTACGATCGAGAGGTCCCGGGTTAGGTTTTGTTTAATTAGCAACCAGAGCAAAATGTAATAAGTAGATTTATATTTCACTCTGCTTGCTCTATGGCCACAATTAAATTATGTTCTAAGTTCAGTTAAGCATTTACTTGATATGACAATGAATTATAACCTAACTACGATTGAATCAGGTGAACAAAATTCAATTCAACAAAGTTTTAACAATTTATTTGATACTTACATGAAACCCCGATGGTCGCGATGAAAAACAGCACTAAAATGGTCTTGTAGGATGTCATGTTGCTCACTGTTGCTTGCTAGAACGTCTGTGACAATACTGCAGAGCATTCTATTTATTTATACCTCACGCTTATCTAACCAATACCTACAGTTTATATTTAAAGTTCAAAGCATTTGGTTTTTACGAATTGATTTTAAAACGTTATCTTAGCGGTATTCCCTACTGATACAGGAGTTAGTTAATAAGAATGGGACCTTTGACATTTGAAAAACCCACCAAACAATTTCATCAAGGACCAAGCGGTCAAGATGCCTCTTTTTGACAGCAGCGCCTTCGGGCTTCCTCCTACATGGCGTGAATTCAAAAACCAAAAAACCCGACTGTATACCTAAAAAACAAAAAAGTAAAAAACAAGCACTTAGATGGACTGTGGTCTAGAAACATAACAACTTAACAGTCGGGATCCATTGACAAAATTTAATTGGCTGTCGAATAATGGATCCCGACTGTCCAGTTGTTATGTTTCTAGACCACAGGACATCTAAGTGCTAGTTTTTTTACTTTTTTGTTTTTACAAAGTCGGGTTTTGTGAATTTTTAAAATACCTACTATTTTTATTTTATACTTTTTAGTTTTCGTGTACATTCAGTACTTACATTCATCACTAAGTTCACAAACCTCAATCCGCGTGTAACTTACAATATATAGATTTAATCGAATTAAAGGGCTAATCACGAGGATTTGAAAAAGGTATATCATGACCAGGTTTTAATTTAAAAAAATGAAATTTTTATCTGTACAAGTTACACGCGGATTGAGGTTTGCGAACTTAGCCGAAGTTGCGGCGGCCCTTCAAACCTCCTGCTCCTCAGCTCGCGGGCCGCCTCACCCCTCCGCGGAATTAAATTACACTCTAGGACTGCGTGAAGTTGGTTTTACAGCGATTCGTTTCTATCACTAAATTTTGTAGCACAACATGTTGACTTTTAGTTATTTCGAAGTATATTATATAGAGCAAGAGCCCGTGAGTGCCAGACACTCGTATTTCTATAAAAGCTGATAGTTCTTCTATGTGTGTCCCTAGTACAGGTAAGAATGATCCCCACCCATGAAGCTAAGGCAGCGGTGGCTTTGGCAGGTAACAAGTAAGAAAGGTGTGTAAAATTACATCTCAAATTCATCATGAAATATAACTTATTTTTTTTATATTTGATTCATATTAATATCAGACAGTAATACGTCGTGTTTCGGACCGAGAACTCTTCGAGCATTTGACTCTTCGAACGTATGAAAATCGGAAAACTAACAAATCGCATTTACGACTTTCGGTAAAAAAGTTTCGTGCTCGTTTCGTGATTTTTAATTATAAACATTAAAATTCTTAGTTATTATTAAATTCGGGCTTTTAAAAATCAGAACATTGAAATTAAGAATAAAGTGTTTCGGCGTATTTGGGTGTTCCTCGCCTCACCATCTTAACGATGATCACGCTTGTGGCTAAAGGTCTCAAACTAGCAGGTGGGGTTGGTTTGGGACCCTATACCCCCATGAAGATGTTCGCCAGTCCGCCTATCAGCCAACTCACAGTAGGTGAACATGACCATAAATATGTGTGCGCCCACGATGAGCATAGCGCAGTCAATTCCAATAATTACATCAGCCATTTGGTTACTGCTTAAGTCATCTTACCTGACCTATATAACCACTGTTTAATTGACACGAGACAAAAATGTACATTCGTCCATATTTAGTCTTAAGATAAGCTGTCGTCTGATTATGCAGCTGTGGAGTTTATTGCGCCGTTTCTTCTCTACTAGCGCGTAGGAAGCGGTGGTAAACTTAGTATTAAGTAGTTTTTGACGTCAAAAAGATGTAATTACGTTGCAATATTTTGAAAAATAAAGAAATTGAAAAAAATTGATAATTAATAAAACCACATAATAAAACAGAATTTATTAATTAATTAAATTTATTGATTCAGCACTTCTGCTGGGCTATTAGTACCTACTAATTACTAATTATTAAAAGTTTTTGGTCCATAGTAGATATTTTGATTGTAATTATTTTGTGTGAGACTATATTTGCTTGAACTATAATAATAACTGGTATTACTTGGTGCTTGATAGGCTGGAATAATTAAATTCCAAAAAGGATGTGCAGATACAGCTCCTGTGACGCGGCCGTCTGGGTTGACTGAAACATAACAAAATCACACGTGTATCGGTTGTGCATGAGCAGTTAGACTGTACAATGAACGTAGGTAGGTACTCAGTGGTAGGAACCTTGGCCAAGCTCATGACTAGCGATGACTGTTTTTAAAGTGTGACTTACTTTATTCTGATCACCAGGCTCGTGGCCTCCATGCGATGCACCCCTCCTTTCAGGGGTCATCTTAAAACCGCAAATGGCCCGGGTCAGCTGAGGTGCGAGGGTTACGCCTATTGGGTATCTAACCTTACACTCAAAGCATTGCAAAGCTAAGCAATACTAACAAGGTCAGGTTTAGGATGGGTGACCATTTGACCCCTTCACTAAGCCGCAGGTCCTTGTGCCGGTAAGAACATCCTTGGCATAACACTCGTTACAGGTAGTTTGAGCCCTAAAAAGTCCGACAGTCTGACTTTTTTTATTTTACTTCAAAATGACTTCACCTTGCCTGATGGTAAGCTAAAGGTAAAGTCTCAGGAAGGGGGTCCCCATCACATACACCGACAGCGACATAATGGTGGCCCTCAACTTGACGGCCTCATGAAAGAAGAGGTGATTGTCGTCGCAGCACTGCGTGACAAAGCGCAGATATTGGTTTAGACTACGCCAATACCCACTGGTCCTACAAGTGCTGCGACAAGCATCCCCTCAAGCCCGCCTATGCACCTGCTGAACCGGGGTTGGATTAATATGGAGGGTTTTTCGCAAGGTGCGCGGTGGTACCTACCCGGCCCAATTTCAGGCAAAGTGCCATCAAATTGTACCACCTAGTATGCGAGGTGAGAAAAGATTTAACAATTATTATGTTTGATACTTACATGATACCCCGATGGTCGCGATGAAAACCCACACTAAAATGGTCTTGTAGGATGTCATGTTGCTCACTGGAACATCTGTGACAATACTGCAGAGCCTTCTATTTATTTATACCTCGTGCTTATCTTACCAATATCTTTAGTTTACACAAGTTCAGAACAATTGGTTTTTACGCATTGATAACATTATTTTAACAAATTTTATTAGCGGTATTTCACTTCAACGGTCCCTACGTATAACTACTTAAGTGGTAGATAAGTGATTTGCATGTTTTGTTTTCATGACCATTAGAATACCCTAACCTATCGATTAGTTTATTAAAAACTAGCTGTTGCCCGCGGCTCCGCCCGCGTGGATTTCGAATTCTGTTTCAAATTCCTTTTATCGTGTGGAAGTTCCTTCATATAATCATCCCCGTCAGCCAGCAGGAGTGGTTAAGTCTCACTCAGACCTGATAAAAACCGCACGCCGCCGTCTCAAGTCTTCAGTTACCGGGGTGTAAAATTACTTAGAGCGTATCCCGCGCTCCCCAGTTGACCCTGGGATGGGAATTGTTTGATTTATGATGCCTACAGCCACTTTCTATCATCGCACCGCTCGCCACAGGCAAGGAATTCATCCCCACACGTTGCATCCGCCTGCAGTGCGTATTGTAAGGTTTGACAGAAATTTCATTCCGCGCACGCTTAGTGGTTTTCCCGGGCGGCTATAATATGGGGTTCTTCAAGAAGGGCATTAGAAGGATTTCGCAGGGTCGGCAGCGCGAGTGTGACGCCCCTGGTGTGGCGCACGTCCATAGGTGCATAGGTCACATAGGTGGGCCGTGTGCTCGTCTGCCACCTAAGTGGTATAAAAAAAGCATGATGTCCCTACCGAACCCCGGAAAAGAGGGGATGGGGTGACAGGGGGTACAGAATAACGCAGCCATAATAGACATTGTGTTGTGTTCTTGCCGGTAAGAAGGGTAGCCAGAGCTCACAACCCCCCTCCCCATCTCCCCAATCCCCCCCTCTGACGTCCGATTTCAATAACTCAAACAGTGTTTAAATAATTTTTACACAATTGAAAGTCTTGATTAAGATTATAATTTATTTGGATGGGAATACAAAGATATACCTCAGGAAGCATAATCTTAGATAGGTATAATTCGCGAGACTAACGACGTCCTGGCGCGAGTGGATTGATTTGCAATAATCACAGAACAAAGAAAAATCCTTAGCAATCCATGATTGGTGAATTTGAGCTCGTCCAGTGCTGTAGCACCCCGTGCTATCCTCAAAGGCACCCAAGAAAACTGTATCTACCGCGTGATAGAGAATAATATTTTTAGCACAGTTTAGATACCTACCTACGTACCTATAATGTCCCGAAGTATAATTGGTCTGATTTACGTCCGCATTTCAACTTGCATTTATTTCGCCACGCATTATTTTTCATATTGCGATAGCTCTTAAACTATTTATGGTAATTATATAGTGTGAATGGCAATTTTGATCTACATTAAACGTACAACGTATCTAACGTATTTAATTGGATAATAAGAAATAATACTGTATTGTTAAAATTAGCTTCGAAAATGACACATGATTTTTTTGTAATTTGTAAAGATATAAATGGTTACTGTGGGCTACCCTTATTAGGTAGACATATGCTATTGCGGACTTTTATGTAGACCTTTTTAAGTTATACATTTTCATAGCACATTATTTTGTTCTATCTTCAATAGTTTTCGCAGCGCACGCGATGTAAGTATGTGTAATTTGTTTAGGTCATTTTTTTACACCTTGGGTTACATTATTGAAGTTTTAGTAAGGATCCCTAAATTTTTGGAGATAAACTATAACCTATGTTACTCACAGATAATGTAGCTTTCTGTTGGTGAAAGAATTATTGAAATCGGTCCAGTAGTTTCGGAGCCTATTCGTTACAAACAAACAAAAAAAACAAAAAACAAAAAAACAAAAAAACAAATCTTTCCTCTTTATAATATTAGTATAGATAAATATAAGTTGAAAAAATGAACCTTAAGGCGATACACGACATTTCCCATAATTATAAAATGGAGTCCAATTTCCAATGTGGAGCAACAGTAGTGGTAATTGAGCAATAAAAAACACGACACCTCCGACGTATTTGGCAGTTAAGTACTTAATTGTACAAAAGTGTTTTGTACTTAGGGTGTTATTCGTAGGAACCGTCGTCGCGTCGACTTGCTTTCGGGCATGTACAGTTGCCCTCTGGAGCCTTACCACGAGCTCTTATTAGCAATTCAAATTTGATGCAGTTCGATCATAGCAAGCATGCAAGGTGCATAGCTCCATCTTTCTCCCTGATCGGACTGCATTGTATTTTATCAGTTAATGAAATCAGAAGTAGGTGTACGTTGGAGGAGTTACAAACATAACAAATATAACAACTGCAGGTGGGCTTCTATGGTCACCTCCCTTCTTGATAAAATATAAAAACTTAAAGCGCCCCTGACTACTTAAACTAAATCGAGCGAAAGTGTAAATGGTCGGAGGCGGTGCGTGTACCACTGGCATTGGTCTACCACTTCCATCTGGTTCACATCATGACTTGCCAACAGGTGAAATATTAATGAAAAGCCCGCCTATCAACTGTGGGAGAGCTCTAGGTAAGTTGTATATCGAAGTTCATAACATGCGTAAAAACCAACTGCTTTGAACTTTTGTAAACTGTAGATATAGGTGAGATAAGCGTGAGGTATAAATAAATAGATGCTCTCCAGTATTGTCACAGACGTATCTAGCAAGGAACAGTGAGCAACATGACATCCTACAAGATCATTTTAATGCCAGACCAGATTTTCAGCCTGCGGCTAATCCGGCCGGGGTGGGAGTGGCCCTCTAGAGGGCTGCTACGCGGCTCTCCACGTGTCCCTAGCAGAGGGCACAGTGGGGAGCGAGCGGGGGGCGAGCTGATTGTCTGCGCGCCAACGGTTGGGTGACTGGACGGCCGCCTGTTACCCTACACCCCACCGTCAGCGAAGTGGCGCGATGCTCGCCCCACTTTACCCACACCTTTTGGAGGGTCGAGGGGGCCATCTTAAAACCGTAGATGTCCCGGGGTCAGCCCGGGGTCAGTAAGTATTAAAAATGATCTTAGGATGTCATGTTGCTCACTGTTCCTTGCTAGATATGTCTGTAACAATACTGCGGAGCATTCTATCAAAGCGCACGATAGTGCGCAGGACAAGTTCCAGCAACAGGCCGCGCGCATGCCGTTCACTATTGCACGGCATGCGCGCGGCCACTTTTGGCCCCCCTGTAGAGCAGTGCCTATTCCAAGTATAGAGATGAAATTGTACCTACGTAATCATAGTTTTCGCGCTGTACGTAACCTTAATTAAATTGTATAATTAAATTAACGTGCCAAGTTAAAATTTAGCAGAAATTTAAATGATTGTGATCGATTTTAAAGTGTGTCTAAACTTGGCATTGGATTGGATTTCAATCCTTTTTTAGGCGAACCTTTAGCCGATAGGAACTTGGCGCCCTTTTTAACAGGTATGTTTTTGGTGGGATTTATTTATACCTCGCGCATTATCTTTACGATACCTACAGGTTATAAAAGTTCAAAGCAATTAGTTTTTACGCATTGATAACATTTAACACGTTTTATCTATTAGCGGTTTTTCCTACTGCACTTGCTTTCGGACATGTACACAGTTGCCCTCTGGAGCCTTACTACTAACTCTTATAGAGCAAGAGCCCATGAACGCCAGACCTTCGTTATTTTATAAAAGCTGAAAGTTTGTCAGCGCATGCTCCCAATACAGATAAGAACGATGGCCCATTATGAAGTTCGGGTCATGGTGGCTTTGGCAGATACACGGTATTAAAGGGTAGCTGTAGGAGCGAGCGCAGGGCAGTGGGTGTGAGTGACATGGCGAATCAGGTCTATTGCGATCCTTCACAGCCCATGTATTGGAATTACACAATTGGAATTATAATTCCATTTATATAACGCCAATACATGCGCAGTGAGGGATCGTAATAAACCTAAAATTGGAATTAGAATTCCAATTTTATAATTCCATAACATGCGCAGTGAGGGGTCATAATAGACCTGACTTGCCGTCTCACTCGGACACAGTGCCTTGCGCTTGCTACACTTTAGTACCGTTTATCTGCCAAAGCCACTATGACCCGAACTTCATAATGGGCCATCGTTCTTACCTGTATCGGGAGCATGCGCTGACAAACTTTCAGCTTTTATAAAATAACGAAGGTCTGGCGTTCATGGGCTCTTAGTCCATTATTAGCAGTTCAAATGCGATGCCATTCGACTCAGGAAGAGAGATGGCGCTATATACGATGAATAGCTCCATCTTTCTCTTTTCTTATAAATATCTGAACACTAAAAAGTTACAAACGATCTCAACATTGAAATAAAGCAATAAACAAACGTAACCTACAACCTAATTGTTTCTTCAGAGCAAAAATTGTGTTTATTATTTTAATAGAGTTTCAGGGTGGTCGGTCGCTTACTCAGAGATGACCCTGGGTCAGCTGGGGAGCGCGGGAATTTTCTTTTTGGTCTACCAACTTTTAGACTTTCGCGTTCCATGATATACTTAATGGCAATTATATAAGTATCTTCTATACATATAATAAATCTGTAACTGATCGGTGTCTGTACATAGAAGATTATATGAGAAAAAAATTATAAGGGGCTTTATGTAATAGATGATTTTTAGAATTTTTGTCTTTTTGTCTGTGTCTCTGTTTGTTCGCACCAAATTTTTTTTCAAGCTGGGATCAAAAACTACTGGAGGGATTTTGATCACACTTGGTACGATTATAGTTCATAGTTCTAGGCAACATAATAGGCTACTTTCTATACAAGCTGATACCCATTACTTCGCCCGCGCTTCGTTTTTAGGTCGTTTTGGGTCGTATCTCCAGTTCTACTTAACCAATTACAACCAAACATACGGTAAATTTTTATTTAGTCTAAGCAAGACCTTTCTAATAAGAAAAACCACATCAAAATCCGTTCGATATTTTTTTTATTAAAAAGGTCTTGGTTAGACTCAAAATCTTACGCATATTTGGTCACAATCGGCTGATTAGAACCGGTGATATAGTAAAAAAACGCGAGAATCGACTTCCATACGGGCGGAGCCGCGGGCAACAGCTAGTCTATAATATATTATGATCGCGTTGATTCCCGTTTCCCGTTAAGATTTTAGTATTCCTTATGGGTTATCGGTGTCTGAAATCCCGAGATATACTATGCGATTCACGTAAGTTGATAACTGTCATAATGACATTTTGATTCCCGTTGCTTACTTCATTGCATAAAGTAAGGTCAGCAAATACATTTTTTTACATCACTATTCCATCTGAGATAAGTACATACAATGATAATTACGAAATAAACTATGGGTTCTTTTTTATATTTATTTATTTTTAATCGGGCGATAACACTTCGATGCCGCTTATTTTATCGTTTGCACTGCTATCGGAGCTGCACGAACAATTTCACGTGCTCGTGAATGTACCACTGTGCCTTCCCTACTCATTTTAAGTAAATTTAACTGTACCCTAACAAAATAAACTTATCAAAACAATAAAAAAAGTCTATAACAAACACTATATAAAAACAAAAGTCAACAAGGACGCAACAAAATGGAGAAAAATCGGAAATATATATCAATGGCTTTGGAAGCGTAGCTAGCGGCACACTATGACACCAATCAATGAACCATTATTATAAACTATTACTAAGAAAAAATGTTATGTATTTAAGAAAAGAAAAGAAAAATTAAGTCGTTGTTACCATTACAGGTATGAACCTATCCGACGCGCCGTGAAAATTTTGTTGCTAGCTGTACAATTTTGATAAGTACGGAATGAAGTTGCCGCGAACGCGATTATCTTCTTACTTGAATCGCATAGTAGGTATCAATAAAATTTAAATGCCCTCGAGGGTCAAAATAGGGACTGATTTCCGGAGGAACATACGGGGGATCTCAGCACGAAAGAAGGGGGGTCGGTAACTTCTTCTTCTTAAGCACTGTACATACTTAAAACCTACAACACACACTTCATCGACCTAGATATTTTTGCACTAACTGAGAAAAAAAATTGGCTTCAGAATTTGTAGCTGATCAACCCTAAGTGGATCTCATTTTCTCACTAAATGGATCTCATCTTCACACGTTTCTTCAGTAACTACGCGTGCGCGCTATTTATCTCTCAATTTTAATGTCACCTTTTTTTTTTTATCGTGTGGAAATCCCCATGGGTACCACCCCCGTCGGCCATCGGGGGTGGTTATGTCGGGATCGAACCGACTAAAACCGCACACCGTCTCGTTAGTAACCGGGGTGTAAGGTTACCCAATGGGCATATCCCTCGCACCCCAGCTGACCCCGGTCCATCTACGGTTTTAAGATGGCCCCCTCGACCCCCGGAAAGGGGGGGTGGGGCGAGCATTGCGCCACTTCGCCGACGGTGGAGTGTCGGGTGACAGGAGGCCGTCCTGTCATCCAACCGTCGGCACAATCAGCTCGCCCCCCGCTCGCAACTTTAATGTCACCTCATGGACAATGGTGTGGGTTGTGCGTTATTATTTGTATACTTAGCTATTAAGAAGGATTGTAACGCACAGCTGTGTACTATCCCAAATAAATAAATAAAAAATAAAACTTGAGAAATATCTCTTATTAAGTTATGAACTGCGACATACCTACTTACATAGAGCTCTCCCACTTGTTGATAGACGGGCTTTAGACCACTATGCCACCCGTTGGCAAGTGATGACGTGTACGTGTTGGAAGTGGTAGACCGGTGCCAGTGATGGACAGACCGGCCATTTACATATTCGCTCGGTCTAATTTAGGCAGGGGCGCTTCAAGTTTTTTTATATCTTATCAAGAAGAGAGATAACCACACAAACCCATAGGAGTTAATATACAGTGATTTTTTTAAATATTCATACCTTTAATAGACTTAGACCTTACCCAGCTGGATGGTAAGAAGCTAGGGAAAGTCCAGAGGATACGGGCCGCCATTCTAGACGTCATTCGTCCCAAAACGGCGCGCCGCGGGCGGCGGTCGTTACCTACTAAGCTACGGCCTAGACATACCTTTTCATGCCCCGCTTAAAGAACCCGGGATTGTAGGAAGTACGGGTCCCGTCTGAAATGAGCTGTCCGACTGGGGTAGTACCTCCGCTCTACAGAAGACCGCTGCTAAAATAACCATCGTGTTGTGTTCCCAGCGGTAAGTATGGTAACCAGAGCTCACTGTACCCCTCCTCTCCCCACCCCTTCCTAGCCGTCCCCTCTTCCCTTCAGAGTAGGCAGCGCGTGTGTAAATAATAATTGTAATTGGAATGTATTAATTTTTACTGACATAATAAATAAATAATATTGATTTAGTATTAAAATGTGTTGCACGCCGTAAGACTAAGTATTGTACTTAGCCTTACGGCTCACCTTAACGTCAGAACATTACATTTTATATACCTACCTGTATTTTCAATTATGAGAATAAATAAGTAAATAAAAAATAAAAAAAACAAAAAATATTTTATTGATTCAGCTCATTAAGGTTTGTTACTAATAATTACTACTCCGTTTTGATTGATAATGTAATTATCGATATGAATTCCTGATCCTGGCAATGGAAGTTGTATGCCATAATATATGTTGGTATTATAAGTATCATAATAAGGGCGTGCAGATACAGCTCCTGTGACGCGGTCGTCTGGGTTGACTGAAACATAACAAAATCACACGTAGGTAAATCCATGAGTAGTAAGACTGATTAATGATGCTAGGTAGGCACCCAGTGGCTGAGGACTAAACTCATGACTAGCGATGACTGTTTTTACCCGACTGCGCCAGCGATGATAATGTGTTTTGCGCGTAGGTATAACATTATCATTTCAATTCATTCATTTCAATTTATATATTTCGCTCTTGTTGCTCTATGGCCAACAATTCTGTTCTAAGTTCAGTTTTTTATTTATTTATTTTATTTATTTATTTATTTCTTACATACACTTGTCTTTACAGGATTTCCCAAGGCGACAGTATAGTAATATTATTTGTAAAAAGTTAGGCATTTACTCGATATAACAATGAATTAACTAAGATTAAATATGACTGCTAGTTAGTCCAGCTTTACAAAGATTTAACAATATGTTTAATACTTACATGATACCCCGATGGTCGCGATGAAAAACAGCACTAAAATGGTCTTGTAGGATGTCATGTTGCTCACTGTTCCTTTCTAGAGCGTCTGTGACAATACTGGAGAGTATTCTGTTTATTTATACCTCGCACTTATCTAACCGATATTTACAGTTTATAAAAGTTCAGAGCAATTGGTTTTTACGAATTGATAAGATTTAAAATGTTTTCTTAGCGGTATTCCCCACTGATACAGGAGTATGTTATATGTTATGTTTATGTATATATTTGTGTTTTAAGATCACGAAGAATACATTTTCAAAACTAAACTAAACTTTCGATTTTTTTAGACAGTCATATACGCTATTACGTTGTACACTGGGCTCTGCCCTCTGTCCCTATTTTATTCTCCTCTATCACTCTAAGCAGTTGTATGCAAATTGCGGACTTTGGCCTGTCTGTGTAATAGTAGATAGCAACACTAGGAACTCGCGAAAATCTCGTCAATCTCGGCTGAGATCTTGTCATTTTATGCTTCGAGATCGATCTCGAAAAATGAGGCGAGATCTCGGATGATCGCGTTTTCGCGAGATCGAGATTGCATTCCCTACTCTAAGGTTTGCTTGTTTCGCCTTTGTATGTACCTAAGTATCCTTTTGTTTATATATCGTAAAGTTTTATGTGTACAATCACACTAATATTATGAATCCTATCCTATCTTTGCCTACTCCCTATCCTTCCTATCCTATCCTATCCTACCAATCCTATCCTATCCTACTAACTACTAATATAATAAACGCAAAATATAGTTTAATAAAACCACATAATACCTAAATCAGAAAATATTTTATTGATTCAGCCACTCCTAATTATATTATCGATTAATGATTATAAACTACTTGTCCATAGAAGACGTTTTTATTGTAAGAATTTTGTGTATGAGTATATGTGGTTGAACTTTGAGAATTATGAGTACTCGGTGCTTGATAATAGAATGGCCAAAACGGGTGTGCAGATACCGCTCCTGTGACGCGGCCGTCTGGGTTGACTGAAACATAACAAAATCACACGTGTATCGGTTGTGCATGAGCAGTAAGACTGTACAATGATTGTAGGTAGGTACTCAGTGGTAGGAACCTTGGCCGTGCTCATGACTATACTCGTAGTGGAGTCACATTTGACAATTCGTCAAAATTCAACATCGCAACCTTGTAATGGCGCGCCGCGGTGGGCATCAAATTATATATTTTTCGTTTTGTTGGAACTGCACAATTGCTTAACTTTTTTCAATTACTATTACATATTTATTGTAATAATGACAGATACAAGTAATTTTACGTTTTGCTTTCACCAATAAACCATTCTAAACATAATAAACAATTTCTGATCTAAAGAACTGAACGTCATTACCTTGTCATTACAATGTTGTGTCAGTTAATCCTTTTTCTTTTATGTTACTCTAATAATCGAAAGCTGATAAGTAGAATCGAATGCAATGATTACTTGTGAAGAAATATCATCATAAAATTAATAACCACGCTGTGACAAAAAATTTACTGATTGCATTTTTTGCATTAGTATCGATCACCAATCATCCCCCAATAGTTATTTTGTAAATATATTCAATGAACAGAATTGACCTCTCTACAGTTTTATTATAAGTATAGGTAGATCATGTAGGTACTTGTCTTATTTTGCTCCTTAAATTTACGAAAGAAAAAATAATAATGAGACAGGGATTCACCTGAGGATTTTAAAAATTCACATTATCTTTCAAGTCCGTATCGATTCATTCGTTTTGATCGACCTTTTTTAACAGGTCACCTCATTATGAATATAAAACTGACAAACGTCAAATGTGACCTATTAAATTGACTCTACTATAGCGATGACTATTTTCAAATTATGACTTACTTTATTCTGATCAAGGGGCTCGTGGCTTTGTGGTACCGAGTAGGTTAACACATAGTGCAGTTATTAAGCATCACTTAATTTTTTTTTAAGTTTACTAAGGAACAACTTAAGTTGTTCCTTAGTAAACTCTGAGACGTTTAACGGATACTTAAGTATCCGTTAAACGTCTCAGAGTGCGGCAGTAAGTGATTAAGTAAAACTACGTTTTTCTTGATATTCCAATTAATTGATTAAGATTAAATGTGACTGCCAATTTGTCCAACTAAACAAAGTGGAATTCACAAAGATTTAATAATACGTTTGATACTTACATGATACCCCGATGGTCGCAATGAAAAACAGCACTAAAATGGTCTTGTAGGAGGTCATGTTGCTCACTGTTGCTTGCTAGCACGTCTGTGACAATACTGCAGAGCATCTATTTATTTATACCTCGCGCTTATCTCACCGATATCTACAGTTTATAAAAGTTCAAAGCAATTGGTATTTACACATTGATAGCATTTACCTAACATTTTCGCGGTATTTCCTACTGCACTTGTTTTCGGACATGTACAGTTGCCCTCTGGACCCTTCCCACGAGTTCTTATTAGCAATTGATTCTGGGCACCCATTTGGTGCATTTGTGTGCCACAATATTAGTATAAGTGGACTCGACTCGAATCCAACATACCCACCCTCTCTGGTCAGTGGGGTGGGGGTATTTATGGGAGGATTTCCGTACGAAAAATGGGAGTCGGTAATTAATTAGAAATGTGCGACTGTACTTACTTAAAACTTGAAAAATATAACTTGTCAAGTTACGAACTACGTCATACCTACTTACACAGAGCTCTCCAACAGTTGACAGGCGGGCTTTTGACCACTATCTCACCTGTTGGCAAGTCATGACGCGCTCCGTGCGTCCTGAATGGCTACGCTCTACGCCGCGTAGATCGTAAAGCGTTTAAAACAAATGACTATACTCTGCCTAATGTAGGATGATAATAATGACAGTTTATGTCTATGAAGTATCGTATTTTTTTATACAAAACTAAACCCCTAAAATTATTGTAATACATAGACAAGCCCCGCCCACTTGTCATAGTGAAGCGTCTTGCAAGAATATAGCACAATTGACTATACACAAATGAATCGAATGAATTGAATTTAAAATAATTTATTGAAATTATTAGGTACTTATACTACTAAATTTTTTGTGATATAATTAGCTAAATATAATACGAAACGTAAATACTATAACATAAAACTTCTCTTTTGTCATCCTGAAGTAAGTTAGGTAGGTACCTAAAATAATAAAACATAAAAGTTTTTGTGTTTTTGTAACTATCGATTCCTTAATCTACGACGGGAACGATAATCGAAAATCGGAAGATTCATTTACGATTATACTATTGGTTAAGACCATTGATTTTTGGAAAATCTAATGACGTAGTGTTAGATTTGATAAATATCGGGCTCGAGATTCGTGTGATTTTTCGATATTCTTCATAGTTTTGGATATGGCCACCCATGCCCAGTTTAAAAAATGCACAGAAAAAAATAATGTTTAATTCGTTAGACTATTTGAGGTATTGTCGATACTCCGAATAATTTTTCAATATAGATACATTACGCCACATAGATTAATTTTTTCCCTTCACTATCAAAAACCGGCCAAGTGCGAGTCGGACTCGCCCATGACGGGTTCCGTAGCAGCAAGTAACTATATACGAGCCCATATAGGCTTGTGATAGATAAACAAGCTAATATATAAAACCAGTTTCACAAGAAATATTTAAACCAAAAATATTGTCAATTAATTGCGGTTTATGACGTATTAAAAAAAACTACTTAGTAGATCTGGTTCAAACCAATTTTCGGTGGTAGTTTGCATGGCAATGTGCATTATATATATTGTTTAGATTTATCATTCTCTTATTTTAGAAGTTAGAGGGGAGGAGGGGGGGGGACTGTTCTGTTTAGAAAAAAATGGTGTTAGAAACCTCAATATCTTGAAGACCTATCTATAGATACCCCACACGTATGGGTTTGATGAAAACATAGTTCTTAGTATGGGAACCCCAAAATTTTATGCTTTTTTTTCTATTTTTGTGTGAAATTCTGAATACGGTTCACAGAATACATCTACTTACCAAGTTTCAACAGCATAGGCCTTATAGTTTCGTAGAAACGTGGCTGTGACATACGGACGGACAGACGGACAGACAGACAGACGGACAGACAGACAGACAGACAGACAGAAATGACGAATCTATAAGGGTTCCTTTTTTTGCCATTTGGCTACGGAACCCTAAAAACGCTCTATGCTATATGCTTACGCTGTACGCTCGGCACTCCGGACTCACGCTCAGACTAAGACGCTCTACACAGCGTAGCTAGCGTAGAGCGTTTAAAACAAATGACTGATACTCGCCGATAGTAAAGGGAAAAAAGTAGTAAAAAAGTTCGGGGTATCGATAATTCCTCAAAATAATCCTTAATTTTGCCGTAAATTTTTAGAAATATTATAAGAATAGGCCGCTTCCTATCAGGAGAACAGGCCATATGCTTGTCTGCCACCTAAGTCATATAAAAAAAGTTTAGGCCCTGGAGACCGATTGCAATACGATACGGCCCCATACGGTATAGAATTAGTGTATACTTGAACATTTTATCATGGTTTGATACGTGACGGACGCATAACCCCCCTTCTACACCACATCTGACGGTTATTTCTCAGTTGAAAATAATCTCAGGAATCACCGTACAAATTTTCATGCGGCAGAAAATTTTGTACAGTCATTTAGTATTTTTACTTGGAAAGTTTTGGTCGGAGCGTAATTTTTTTTTACAACTTTATCATGCTCACCTTCGACTCCACCTTCGCTCCTAAACATCTTTTTATCTATCGTTTGTTAAAAAAAATTTACGCTACCTGCCCTACTACCTGTATCTTGATTTTGCAGGTCTCACCATTTTAACGATAATCACGCTTGCAGCTAAGGGTCTCAAACTAGCTAGGTCACGGGTTCAAGTCCCGTCCTGGATGATCACTTTCTTCGATCAAAACTCAATAGCAGCTGAGGTTGACTTGGGTACCCAAGATATTAATTAGGAGCCCATACACTCATGAAGGTGTCCGCCTGTCCGCCCATATGAACGCCCAGATGAACATGACCATAAATAATATGCACCCACGATGAGCATAGTATCAGCCATTTAGTTAAACATTTCGTTCAACGACTTCGCTGGTTGTTTTTCGTCATTTAATGAAATGCTTAAGGCGTTCAATTAACTGACCAATAAAACCAGATGACTACGATTCATATATTTTCACCACAGTTTAATAAAACCACATAATAAATCGGAAAATGTTTTATTAATTCAGCTCAATCACCTCTGCGGGGCTAGGAGCATCTAATTATTACCGATTATTAAAAACTACTTGTCCATGGTATTCGTTAACATTGTAAGAATTTTTTGTGATTGTGGTCTGTGAATTAGAAGTACTGGATGATGATGAACTCGGAGCTTGATAATAGTCTGGCCAAAACCAAGAAGGGCGTGCAGATGCAGCTCCTGTGACGCGGCCGTCTGGGTTGACTGAAACATAACAAAATCACACGTGTATCGGTTGTCCATGAGCAGTAAGACTGTACAATGAACGTAGGTAGGTACTTTGTGGTAGGAACCTTGGCCAAGCTCATGACTAGCGATGACTATTTTTAAAGTATAGCTTGCTTTATTCTAATCAAGGGGCTCTTGGCTATGTGGTAACCGAGCAGGATAACACATTGTGGCGTTTAGCAATACTATCCAGGAGTCTCATTAAGTAAAATTACGTTTTTAAAACGTGTGATCTTAAATTGGACGAAAAATTATACTATAGGTACAAATTTTTCAAAATCAAATTAAAAATCAATCAAACTAGAGTTGATAGCCACCACGAAAGTGCAAGTAAATTTTATTTTGACAGATCCATTCAACAAAGCTCTTTATTTATTTTTTCCTTCTAATCGAATCAAATGGATGACCATTCATAACAATTTGACACCACTCCATGCCTCAGAGAGCACGTTAGGCTGTCGGTCCCGGTCTCCATATACGGGTAGTTTGGATTGGACCTTATAAAGGCCGAAAGCTGGTCTAACTACAGAACTTCGATATCGCCAGTGGGTTGTGATATAGCAGCAACCGTCTAAATCATCGGTAGCTCAGTGGTTAAGGAGTTGACATTACGATCGAGGAGTCCCAGGTTCAGTTATGTTTAATGAGTAACCAGAAAAAATGTTATTGATTTATATTTCGCTCTGATTGCTCTATTTCTAATAATTCCGTTCTAAGTTCAGTTAAGCATTTACTCGATATGACAATGAATTAACAAAGATTAAATTTAATGTGACTGCCAAGTATTTCAGCTGAACAAAGATTTAACAACATATAGTTTGATACTTACATGATACCCCGATGGTCGCAATGAAAAACAACACTAAAATGGTCTTGTAGGATGTCATGTTGCTCACTGTTGCTTGCTAGTACGTCTGTGACAATACTGCAGAGCATCTATTTATTTATACCTCGCACTTATCTCAACAAAACCTACAGTTTATAAAAGTCAAAGCATTTGGTATTTACGCATTGATAAAATTTAAAACGTATTCTTAGCGGTATTCCCTACTGATAGGCACGAGGGTCAGTGAATGGGAATGGGACCTTTGACAGTTGGAAAACCCGCCAACATGTCTTTTATCAGTTACATTACATTATGTCATCAGGTCATCATTAATCATTAGATAGATAGATATAGGGTACTGACACCTCCACGTGGTGCACCCGGGCAACGGAGGCGAGCAGCGCCTTCCACTCAGTGGGCGTGGGAGTGGCCCTCTGGAGGGCTGCACTGAGGTTCCCAACGTGTCCCTCTGACTGGCAGAGGGCACAGAACGGCCGCCTGTCCTGTCATCCCACCGTTCGGCGAAGTGGCGCGATGCTCGCCCCACACCCCTTTCGGGAGGTCGAGAGGGCCATCTTAAAACCGTAGATGGCCCGGGGTTAGCTGGGGTGCGAGAGATATGCCTATTGGGTAACCTTACCTAATGTTATGCTGGTTGTGAGCACGCTCGCCTATAAGTAACCAGTTCACTCTAGACTTGAAGACTCCCAGGTTGTAGGTCTCCGGAAATACAGGCTCAGGCAGGGCATTACACTCTTTAACAGTACGCACGATACGATGAACGTACTGCCAAAACGTTTTGTGCGTATGAGTCGGTGTCTGGTGGCGCGTCGCCGTACGGCTGGTCGTCCGGTGAGGAATAAAAGGTGCATGGAATTTGGAGGAATTAGGTTATTACAATTTTTTGATGAATAACTTGAATACATTCTTCTTTGTGTCACAGATGTTGAAATATTGTTTTTTTTTAGTATGTCACAATAGTTTGATGTATTTATCAAGCAATACATATAGGTTATGTAAAGCTAGAACTAAATCATTATACAAATACACACCTATTGTGTATTTATTTATATAAATTATGTTTGAAAACTAAAAATATTAATGGTGTATCTTCATACAAAAATGTATTTCATTGGTTAAGTTTAAAATTATAGTGACAAAATGAGAGGTAAAATAAATCGGCTTTTAATATCGCCAGATGTTGTCACTGCAAGGTGAGGAATTGCGTTAATTAACCACTAGTTCACACCTCGGCTATGCCCATTTATATTTTACACATAATTCATCATTCTCTGAACCTTTTTCCCAACTCAGTTGGGGTCGGCTTTCCAGTCCAACTGTGATGCGGTTGAACTTCGATATTTTCCGTGGAGCGACTGCCATCTGACCTCCACAATCAATGGTCATTTAGACTGGTTGGACTTTTGTGGGCTCCAACTACCCGTAACGACTACCATAGATGTTTGTAAGTATGGCAACCGGGACCGACAGCTTAACGTGCTCTCCGAGGCACTAATAAACCTGCGATAAATACACACATAACTTCGAAAAACATCGAAAAGTCATTGGTGTGTGCCATGGTGAACCTGGGATCGAACCCGAGACCTCGTCTCAGCAGTCCATTACCCAAACCACTAGGCTACCGCGGTTTTTTTTTACCCATGATTTTACCCATGATTAAAAACTACTTATTTACCTCCATTTTAAATGTCAACCAAATCCTTCAAGCAGTTTTAGCGTGAAGGCGTAAAAAACACAGGTACTACCTACACAGTCACATACATAGGTACATTTCACATTTCAATAATCTATGATATTATCATATACTAGCTTTCGCCCGCGGCTTCGCCTGCGTGGAAGTCGGTATCGCCATCAATGAAATGACTCTCCACTCGACTCGACTCTATACTCCACTCTCCACTTTACTACAGTCCACTCTCCACTCCTCCCCACTCCACCCTCCACTAAAAAAAGGATAAAAAGTATCCTATGTCCGTTTCCTGGTTCTAAACTACCTCTCTACCAATTTTCAGCCAAATCGGATCAGCCGTTCTTAAGTTATAAATAGTATAACTAACACGACTTTCTTTTATATAGGTAATATCACGGAATAAAGAATACCTACTACAAATATATACAATACATAAATTATGTCGCCGACGAGACAAAATTCTCCTGCATTGTCAGCACAGGAACTCCCTCACCAATTTCCCCTCCCCAATCCCCATCTCCAGGATATGCAGTACGAGTATGCCGCCCTTAGTGTTGCACACGTCCATAAGGCCACGGTGACCGCTTCCAATCAGGTGAACCGTGTGCTTGTTAGCTTGTTACCTTAGTTGTATAAAAACCCTTTCGTGCGTTAGGTTACCCAAGGTGATATTATCTATCCACTTGGCCATGGCTCATTGTCACAATGATAGACATGCAATTTTTTAACATGGAATGAAATTTGGCAGTCTATCTACAATATACGTATTTGCGATAATTAGTTTTAAGTATTTAATGGTTATGGCAGAACCAGATGGTGTAAGTTATTAATCAGTGATATATTGTGATCCAACGTTTAAGGTAACGTTGGTAGCGTTTTATTATGTTTGTAAGTAGCCATTAGCCCCCCTTTTTTTCCGTGCGGTAATCCCGCGGATATCCCCAGGTTATGTCGGAGTCGAACCGACTAAAACCGTGTCTCGTCACATCAGCCTGCGTGGTTGATGCGCCCTAGAAAGGAAACGATATCCCAGAGACCCCGACGGCCTTGACCGCCAACATAGGCGACTCCGACGTATTGTTGGGGGATTAAATTCCCCCTCCCTCCTGTAAAGAGGCATGCGGAAACACAAGAGGCATGCGGAAACACAAGACGCTGCCACCTTGGGGCATCTTCTGTCTGATATGGCGACGGGTTAGATCCGATCGTCACCCCCAGGCCAGCTCTCATGGAGGACGGATGTCAGTTAACATTTCTATCGCGTCAATTACAATTCACTGACAGACAGGTAGATATTATGTCAAACGCCATAGGGCTACATTATGATACCTTTTATAAATATTGTAGCCCTCTGACCTTATTATTATATACGGTGGTTAAGTATTCTTCAATTTCTTATTATCCGCGCCATTTTCTTAATTTTTTTCTTCCATAAGATCCTACTGACAATTATAGCCGGTGGTAAGTAGTGTATCCCTCCTTCCCCCACACCTTCCTAGCCTTTCCTATCCCCGCCCTTTCCCTTCAGGGTCGGTAGCACGTGGATGACGCGCTTGGTGTTGCACACGTCCATGTGCCACGGTGACCGCTCCCTATCAGGTGGGCCGTGTGCTTGTCTGCCACCTACGTGGTGTAAAAAAGCCAACACAACAAAAAAAAAGAATTAGCAAAATCGGTTCAGCCATTCACGCGTGATGCCGTGACCAAGAGAAAAAGGGATTAATTTATATGCTGCCTGCAGGGTACTCATAATTATCTTCTTCCCCAGATCGCGCGCAAGCAGTCGCGCGATGGAGCGGTATGAGAAGTTGGCCAAACTGGGCGAAGGGTCCTATGGACTGGTCTACAAGTGCCGCAACAGAGACACTGGCGAGATCGTGGCCGTTAAGAAGTTTGTCGAAAACGAAGACGATCCACTCATCAGGAAGATCGCTTTGCGGGAGATTCGGATGCTCAAGGTGAGCTACACCATTATTTTTATAGTAGGTATATAGGTACTCGCCACTGAACAGAGGTTCTCCCCTCATTATTATATGTAAGGAGGTAGGACACGACGGTATATCCCGTCCGAAATGACCTATCCGACTGGGGTAGTACCTCAGCCCTACAGAACACCGCGGCCATAATAACCATCGTGTTGTGTTCCCGTCGGTAAGTAGGGTAGCCAGAGCTCACTGTTTCCCTCCTTTCCCCACCCCTTCCTACTCTCCCCGCCCCTTCCCAGCCCTCCCCTTTCCTTCAGTGTAGGCAGCGCGTGTGCGACACCCTTAGTGTTGCACACGTTCATAGGCCACGGTGACCGTTGTCTGCCACCTATGTAGTATAAAAAAAAATTAGAGATATTAGCCCTTAGTTCTAGCTAGATGAGTTTGTAATGCATATTGCAACGGTCATGGCCTCTATGATTAGGTCTGCTTAGGCAAAAGTGATCTTATGTTTAGAAGAACTTGTGTTTCTTCAGAAGGGGGCATGGTTAAGAAACTCGCGCTCGCAAACTTGCCCAAAAATAACCCAGAACAGATGAATGAGCTCGCTATCTTACGCGTCCAATACACAATGACCTATAATGATAGCCTACGCCAAAGTTATCACCATTACCTACAGGGGCAATTGTAAACAGTGGCACAGGACTAGTAATGGTTACATATTTTTGGCAAATTTTTGAAGGTTTTTTTTGATTTGCAGTAGTGGAAAGGCTACTCCTGATTAGGTGTAACCTTCCCACTGGTGACTTGATTTGCATCAGTGGGAAGGCTACTCCTGATTAGATGTAACCTTCCCACTGGTGGAAATGCTTGGTAGTAAGGTTGGTCCGAGTCGCTTCAAAGGAATCGTTGCATAGCAATGGTCTGTTTACCATTATTTCAACATCACGCAGTAGGCCCACCACAAATGCATATAGCACAGCACGGGTCATTTTATTCTTTTTTTATGGTGAACACGTCAACATGACAGGCGCGCAGACAATCACCTCCGTTGCCCGGGTGCACCACGTGGAGGTTCCGGCCCGCACCCTGTGAGGGTGATACCTCAAGCCTGGCACGTGTAGTTCTGTATAGGAAGGATACACACTTATACACAGATCTGACTTCTATCTGGTCGATCTGCCACAGTACTTATCCTTTTACAAAGGCCCGATAAAATGTCAGTTTCGCTTCATAGAATAACATAATAAATTTCATCCTCGCTGCGTATTTGAAATAACGCCCACACTACGAATGTTTGTGCAAGTTTCAATGTCAGTAAAAGCCATGAACTCTGACACTTCCATTGACAAACATTAACGACTTACGAACTGACACGCGATACGGTTTTATATCACCATAACACTCGTATCTGTTATCAAACAATCGACATGCAGCTAGAACAATGTTTGGGGATTTTTTTATATAGGACACTTCAAAATGACTAACTGATGGTAAGCTAAAGGCAAAGTCTCAGGACTGGGGTCACCTCCACATACACCAGTAGTGCTACAGTGGTGGCCCTCAGCTTGACGGCCTCATCAAATGTTTTTTCACGCCCCGCTTAAAGGCCGCGGGAGGAATATAGGAGGAAAGATGCGGCTAATAAAAGAGGCACCGAACCGCTTGGTTCTTGATGAAATTGATTCCACTATGTGAGGGTGATACCTCAATCTGGCACGTATAGTTCTGTATAGGAAAGGAGAGGGTGGGATTAATTGGAAGAGTTCATCGGAACACTCTCCATGGTAGAGCCGGTAAAAAACTGTCAAAGATGCAACATCCCTACGCAGCTGCAGAGACTCGAGGGTGTAAGTACTGAAGTTCGGACTGTACGTCGCTGCAACCTGTCGAGGGCATGCAATAATTTCTGTGCTACTTCCAAAGATGAGAATTATTCCACCCCGGAACGGATTTGTGTACAAAAGTCAAGAGGTTTGAAATTAATAATTATAATGCATAGTAGCAACCCAATTATGTCCTACAGCTGGACACATGTGTATTTATAATCTTCATTATTTCAAACGCTAAAGCGATGGTTGCTGAATGAATAAGGACGCAGCCTCTACTCACAGGTATCGAGTTCGAATCCGAAGGCCGGACAGTACCAATGTGAATTTCACTTTGTGGAATTTATATGTGCTAATCGCATGATTTACCATCTGCTGACGGTGAAGGAAAAACATCGTAAGAAAACCCACATGTCCTAGAAGAAATTCTAAGGGTGGCATGTCCGATCCACCAACCCGCCAGCGTGTGTGGATTAAGGTCTAAACCCTCTCAGCTCTCTCGTTAGAGGAGAGGAGACCCGTGTCCAGCAGTGGGACATATGGTTGCTATCAGACTTTCCGAAAGAAATTTCGTGCTTGCCCTACAGTACTGATGCTATCTTCAGTTTTCACTTTTGACAGTCGTCCTTCACGAACTTACTATATTGGTTTGATCAATTAAATTTAGAATGTCATGTGGCGTAGCGGTAGTGAACGTGGCCGCTGCGCAGGAGGCGCGGGTTCAATCCCCGCTTAGTGCAAATATTTGTATGCATGAATATGGGTATTTGCATTGGTCTGGTCGTGCCTCGGAGAGTACGTTAAGCCGTCGCCGTCGGTCCTGGTTGCCATACAAACATCTATGGCAGTCGTTACGGGTAGTTGGAGCCCTAAAAATTCCAACAACAACGGTCTAGTTGCAATGCGGTCAGATGGCAGTCGCTTCACGGAAAATATCGAGGTCCAGCCAAATCCGCAGTTAAGACTGGTAAAGCGGAGCCTAGACCCCGAGGTGAAAGCTTTGGATACGACTGGGATTAACGCTAGGTTGAAGATTGAAGAAGAATGTCACTGTCACAATATATTAGCAATGGCGCGCGATTATTCAAATGAAATCGTTTGAAAAATATTTCAGTTCAAATCTCTAGATGTCAGATAAGAATTTTTACTTATTAATTTCCATCATTAAGCCTCACCGAAAGTCGTAATAAATCGTAGAACGAATAATTTCTCGTGTTAAATTCACACATTGACGCGCTATGCTACACGCACTTTTTAAATTGCCATCAATTTGTAAAAAGGAATAACTATTAATGTAGTTATAAGAGCTCAGACGTCAGAAGACCCTAGACGGCGTACGGTTTAATTTCTTTTATATACTACGTAGGTAGGCAGACAAGCACACAGCCCACCTGATGGTAAGCGGTCACCCTGGCCTATGGGCGTGTGCAACACTAAGGATGACACACACGCGCTGCCTACCCTGAAGGGAAGGGGGAGGGCTAGGAAGAGGTGGGGAGAGAAGGGATACAGTCAGCTCTGGCTATCCTACTTACCGGCGGGAACACAAAGTCGATAAGTCGGTCGGTAAGAGTTCGACATAACCTGCTCCGCTAGCCGCGGGGTGGGTATCCATGAGGATTTCTGCAAGAAAAAAAAAGGGTGAAGCGCGAATAAGATAGTACGTAAAGAATTATATTTGCAGTGAAGTTAACCTTTGAATTATTTAGTTTGCAACCTTGGCCAAGGCCGGGGCTTGTATTAAAGAAACCAGCCACAGAATATCGATTCCTGCAATCGCCAATCGCAATGAACATGGAAACTCACCGCAATGACGCATTCGCTATATCGATTACCAGAAATGTACGAGTGCGGTTGCCTAACATTGCTATTGATATTGGAAGCATACGAGTTTGGAGATCTTTTTTCCGACTTTTAAAAAGGAGGAGGTTCTCAATTCGAATGTTTATTTTCATACGTATACTCATACATACATACATACATATACAAATCACGCCTTTTTGGGGTAGGCAGAGACAACATGTTTCCACTTGCTACGATCTTGGCATACTCCTTTCGCTTCTTCAACTTTCATAATTGTTTTCATACATGCACGCCGGTTGCGGGTACTCTTGACCTGGCCTTTCTCTAAAAATTCCTGGATCTGATTAGAATTATGTACGCTTAGGTCGGCCTTTACCGGGCTTTATCCACCCTCTCTACATGTCCGAACCATCTAAGCATCCCTTTCTCTATCTTGGTCACTACATCTTCAATCAAACCGCAATGTTCCCTTATCACACTGTATCTCACTTAAGTCCATCAGCTGGAGTAACTTCTTTATTTCTTCGATTCTTTATTTTTATTATTATTTTTTTGTACAGAATCTGAAGCATCCAAACCTGGTGAATCTGATCGAAGTGTTTCGAAGGAAGCGTAAGCTGCACCTGGTCTTCGAGTACTGCGACCACACTGTGCTACACGAGCTGGAGAAATATCCCGCAGTAAGTGCAACAATATCTTGCCACCTTTTTTTTTATCGTGCGGAAATCCCCATGGATACCACCCACGTCGGCCATCGGGGGTGGTTATATCGGGATTGAACCGACTAAAACCGCACGCCGTCTCGGATGTTAATTACCGGGGTGTAAGGTTACCCAATAGGCATATCCCTCGCACCCCAGCTTTAATCTTTAATCTCCCCCCCCCCCCCCCCCTATTCCGGGGGCATGACGGGAACACCGTGGTTCCCAAACCCGAGGGGACCATCTCAAATCCGAAGATGGCCCGGGTCAAGCCGGGGTGCGAGGGAAATGCTCTATGGGCCACCTTACACCCTGGCGTCAGAAAACGGCCCTAGACGGCGTGCGGTTTTAGTCGGTAAGAGTCCGACATAACCTGCCCCGCTGGCCGCAGGGCGGGTAGGTATCCATGATTATTTCCGCACGAAAAAAGAAGTTATGCCGCGTGGTTGTCTGCCACCTAATTAGTACAAAAAAACATTAAAATTGGCGATAATCCAACCCCAACTCCACCTGTCGGCTTTTTAATGTGAGTTGCCCTAAGTATATAATTTGGTGTCGCGTGTCAAACAAAGTTATAACAAGTTTGTTACATGTTGTTGGAAGTTTCGTGTATTTATCGTGGATTACCCCGAAGCACTCATTAGATAAGACCGTGACCTCTAATCGCAGTCGCAGGGTTAATGACGTCCCAAAAATAAATGGCTGCTGCACGGCCTTGTGTTTCCGTGTTGACTTGTTATTGAACACCTTATTAAGGTAGGAGGAATTTTTTTTGAATTTAATATTATACATATTGATTATCCCGGGGGTGTTTAAGGAAGACCCGAGAGGGTCATCTCGAAGCCGGCAACACCAGGGGTGTCATACACGCGCTGCCTACCCTGAAGTGAAGGGGGGGGGGGGGTAGAAGGGGTACAGTGAGCTCTGACTACCCTACTTACCGCCTGGTACCTACACAACACGATGGTAATATGACCGCGGTGTTCTGTAGGGCGGAGATATTAGGGACCCTAGACGGACTGCTCAGTTCGGGCGGAAGATACAGTCATACTAGAAGGGATAGATAATACGAAGATAATATTACTTTCCATATTATTGAGTAACTTTGCGATTCTTCGTTAACCATAAGTATACATTATTCAATCACCATAAACCACCATATTTTGATCTGAGTTTATCTTTAACCTTTCACTCCAATTTCTATTTTTATAACACCACTCAAAAATGGTTACCTCGTGCAAGGTTTATTATCAAATAAAAGTAAGGAAAGTATTATTGTGTACGCAGAACTTATGTCGAGACTCAACAGTGACGTCACAAGTCGCGTGACAAGACTAGTACCTATACCTAACTGTGCACTCTACGGGTCCCCCATCCCTCAACAATTTAACGGTAGAACATTTTTATGTAAATAACATGTTGTGTTCAACTCAATGATAAAAATACGCCATCCATTCTGGTTATAGCTGATAGGAATTGAAGCATAAAGATTTATGACCTTTTGTGCCCCACTGGCTGCAGGGGTGGTATCGGTGCGGATTTCCGCACGGAAAAAAAGAAAAATGGTTCTCTTAAAATAGTAAACGAACTGATGCTTATTGAATTTCAAAATAACGTTTGCTCGTTTACATATTCAATTTGATTCTAAATATAATATTGTAGGTATACGTCATTACTGTTGTTAACAAAAACGTTTAAGACTTATGATATATGACAATACCTTAAAAATACAAAGTTATGACGTAATACCTTATTAATTCGTAGCGATCGCACTATCTGTTGCTTAAATGTTATTTATGCCCGTGTACCTGCGTATGAGTGCCTAAATCTGTGGGTAGTTGTGAATCTTTATTGGTTGCTTCATAATATCAGACTAATATCAGTATTATATCCTTTTTATTTCACACGCTCACAAGCACAAGCTCAATTAGCTTATGGTTTGCTTTCTAATTATTGAAACTGTATGTTGTGAATGTAAATAAATAAATTAAAAAAAAAATATCCCCACAAGTTCAACCGAGTTTACCATCTGATATTGTTAAAAAAGTAACTGAATTAATTTGACAGCCAACTGCCGTTTCGACGATTTGATACAACAGCCCTACCGTCGCATTACATCAATCAAAGAAATTGGATATTTGAAGATTTCTAAGTTACTCAAACGAAAACGGTTTCCAAAAATAGAAGCACGACTTTTTCGATTTATCGGTTAGCTATCGATATTTAGTAGTTACTGGAACGTGTTTCCGTAAAGTTATTAAACATATAACCTTCAAGTGAAGAGTGATTTAAAATTGAATCACATGTGAATGTTTGAATCAATGTGAATTCACAATACAATTCTTACTTTACGGTACTCTATAGTCAAAGTTCAATCACTTGAGAATGAACAAATCAATACTAGAATATGTCGGGGTCTTACATTTTTAACAAAGCTGAAAACTGAATAGTGACTTTAAAATCAATAGACCCCAATACCAAACACGTTGACCCCGTACTCGCTGACCCCTTTACTCTACACACGTATGACAATTGCTCCATTCCACTGAATTTGACAATAAAATGTGGAGCATTCACTAATGGAAATTTATTGAAACTTTCGCCGCCCACGTTGTAATCACAGTAAAATACGTAGGCCTCGTTATCAATTTCAATTAGCCTTCGGATTTGAATCGTTGCTTCTACAATTCTGACAATAACTATACTTACGATTCAGTGCCTCTATTCTTTGCCGCACCATAAAGACTTACCTTAGGCGCACACTTGGCGACAAGTGACAGCGACAGCTCGGCGTCTAGACGCGACGACAGGCTGCGGCCGACAATTTTAAGGAGAACACGACGGTATCTCCCGTCCGAAATGAACTGTCCGACTGGGGTAGTACCTCCTCCCTACAGAACACCGCGGCCGTAATAACCATCGTGTTGTGTTCCCGCCGGTAAGTAGGGTAGCCAAAGCTCACTGTACCCCTCCTCCCCCCATCCATTCCTAGCCTCCCCGCCCCTTTCCAGCCCTCCCCCTTCCCTTCAGGGTAGGCAGCGCGTGTGTGAAACCCTTAGTGTTGCACACGTTCATAGGCCAAGGTGACCGCTTCTTATCAGGTGGGCTGTGTGCTTGTCTGCCACCTACGTAGTATTAAAAAAAAATCATAGCGCCACTAGACGCGGCGACTCCCCTAGCTTGTCGTCGCGACCTTAGAAGTGTGCGGAGCTTAGAACAAAATATATGAAATTCTCGGCCGCAGCCTGTCGTCGCGTCAAGACGCCGAACTGTCGCTGTCGCCTGTCGCCCAGTGTGTTAGAATTTTTTACCGATACCTACATGTGTTTCCTTCTTCGCACAAACCCGGGAACAATTACTTATTATACAAGCATATATGCTTGGGTCTTCAAGCGGGGCGGCGCGAAGCATCTATTAAGGCCGTCAAGCTGAAAATCATCAGTGTAGCATAGTATCTATAATTATATAATAGCAATTAAATGGCATTTTTTTAAGTGTCAATGGTATGACAGTGGCTTAATTTAACAGAACCGAGGCCCTGTTATAGTTTAGCATCAACAATAATCAGCTGGACTTAACTTACTATTCTTTCCCAGGGTTGTCCAGAGCTCCTGTCGAAGCAAATAATCTGGCAGACGCTGCAGGGCGTGGCGTACTGCCACCGACACAACTGCATCCATCGAGACGTGAAGCCGGAGAACATATTGCTCACCAGCGAGGGTGTGGTCAAGCTCTGCGACTTTGGTTTTGCGAGGATGATCAGTGCGTACCTTTTCATGTTGCTGCTATAGAACACAATCATGGGCATATACTTGAGGCTCATGCCAACCTCACCTGCTGGACGGCGCACCTGCTAAACGGAAGATGAAGGCTTCCCTGTCAGGGTTAGAAGCTCCACGCGGTGCACCCCCCGGCAACGGTGGTGAAATCAGGCTGGGGTCCTCTAGAGGCCTGTTCCGAGGCTCTCCACGTATCCCTCTGACTAACAGAGGGGGTGGGTTGATTCTCCATGCGCGGGTGGTTGGGTGGCAGGACGGCCTATTACCCTACACCTCACCGTCAGCGAATTGGAGCGATGCCCTTTTGGATGGTTAAGAGGGCCATCTTTAAACCGTAGATGACCCGGGTTCAGCTGGGGTGCAAGGGATAATAACATATCTACTTGGAAACTTTACACCCCGGTAATTAAGACCCGAGACGGCGTGCGGTTTTATTCGGTTCGATTCCGAGTTCCGACATAACCACCTCCGATGGCCGATAGGGGTGGTATCCGTGGGGATTTCCGTACGAAAAAAAAGGGTTAGAAGGTCAGAAAGCAATTGCTCCTGGAAAAGACAACATACAAATAAAAATCTACAAATAGACTCGGGTCCCAAAGTACAAACTTTGGACGCCACTGGAAAATCGCTATGAAGACAATGTACCTATCATGAGTATATGGGTCCAAACCAACCTTGGCAATACAATATTGGCGCTTGGCATGACCTTTTTCTTTCCATTCCATATTCCCTTCCTTAATCCTCATCCTCTCTTCGATCAGGTGGCAGCTGTTCCTCGGAATACTCAGTGCATACCATGATACCCTTCGGCGTGGACGTGCGGAGGAGAGCTAGTAACTATCTAATTTTGATCTTGTATTATCATCTATAGAAGCTAAGATAATGTAGGAATGAACGGTTGCTTAAATCGCGTACATAATTCTGTAAATTAGTTTTTAAGCGGTGGTAGCTGAATGGATAAGGACGCGGCCTTTTCTCAGAGGTATCGAGTTCGAATCCGGCCGGACAGTACCTACCAATGTGAATTTCACTTAGTGGAATTTCTATGTGCTAATCACATGATTTACCATCTGCTGAAAGTGAAGGAAAAACGTCGTGAGGAAACCCACATGTCCTAGAAGAAATTCTAAGGACATGTCCGATCCACCAACCCGTATTAGGCCAGCGTCTGGGGATTAAGGTCTAAACCCAACAGCTCTCTCGGTAGAGAAGAGGAGACCCGTGCTCAGCAGTGGGACATAAATAGGTTGCTATCATAGTTTTTGTAAGCGTTTTCTGGAAGTTTCTTAAAATAATAATCATTATTGAGGTTTCACTTCTAGCATTGAAATTACAACTACTTAAGTTATTTTTGGACCATATTTTCATATAATTATGGTGTTATTACATGGTTTTAACGGTCAACGAACCTACTTCATATTTTGTTACGAAACGTTCTTGCTCTGCTTAACGAACCTGTCTATAATACCGATTTAGGTGAAGATAAATGTAAGCGTTTTCTAGGCCTGGGCTTATCGGCGATCGGCCCCTTTCAGCCGCTAATTGAACCTGCGATAAGGGCAAATGGACGGTATTAAACTCAGCCAGGGGTGGGCATTCGTCACCATATATTATACTAGCTGACCCACCCCGGCTTCGCCCGTGGCGAATTTCGAACCCCGATGCACCCTTTTTAACTCACATAATATGCTCAAAATTTATCAGTTTTCCTAATATGTATGGGAATCTACCGGAATTGTTCACATTTATGATTATTGCTCCGCTTCCTTAGGCAATAGCGTGATGACATTCAGCCTATGACATTCACGGATAATGTGGCTTTCTATTGGTAAAAGAATTTTTAAAATCGATTCGGTAGATCCCGAGATTACCCCTTACAATTTAACAAATATACATAAACTTTACTTCTTTATAATAATAGTACAGACAGATTGACTGTTGGCATACTTATATTGACGGTTTAGTTTCTCTGGTAAAAGGCTACCATTGCTTTTATCGATTATGACTTTATATCCATATTTTTTTTAAATTACAGTCCCAATTCAGTCACATTTCACAATCACGTTTTTTTATGCTACGTAGGTGGCAGACAAGCACACGGCCCACCTAATGGGAAGCGGTCACCGTGGCCTATGGACGTGTGCAACACTAAGGGTGTCACACACGCGCTGCTGACCCTGAAAGGGGGAAGGTTGTCTGCCACCTAAGTAGTATAAAAAAAACTCCAGCCATATCTTGGCAATGATAGTGTAGAAGTAGTTAACAACATCGATACTTAATGATATACAAAGGCTGTGAATAATAAATGATAGGTCATAGGAAAACTTGGGAACCATGACAGTTGTTTATAAAGATTTGAATAATATATCGGTAATGCGATGATGTATACGTGACTGGTATGTATCATGGCATTAGTGGATTATATCAGATACTAGCTTCCACCCGCGGCTTCGCCCGCATGGAGGTCGGTATCGCCACCTAGTCTTTTAATAAAACTCCTCCAAATTTATCAGTGTTCCTCTACAATATTATGCATGTATTATACATATAAACCGTCCTTATGAATAACTCTATCTATTAAAAAAACCACTTCATTATCCGTTGCGTAGTTTTAAAGATTTAAGCATACATAGGGACGGACAGACAGCGACAGAGACTTTATTTTATACTATGTAGCGATACTAACTTCGCCCGCGGCTTTGCCTACGTGGAAGTCAGAACTCTTCCTTTTTCCGGAGCAAGACGGAGACACCGTGATTCCCAAACCCGAAGGAGCTAGTCCGACATATAACTACCCCGATTTTCAACAGGGATTTCCACCGGAACAAAAAAAAAATTAAGTACAAGGAGAAGTAGCAAGAGGGTGAGGCCGTGTCGCCAAAAGGTTAAGTGTATGTTCACTTATCTGAAGCACTCACACACACATTAATAATACTGATCAAAAATTGAGTTTAATTCAGTTAGGTAAGCCAAAATATTTTTATATTCATCCAATGAGAAGTACGAGTGTATTTTTGGCGACAACGATTTCTTTATACTTTTACTACAGATGCTTTTACTTAGATACTAACTCCTACCAATCGTCTTTGCTCCTACTGTCTTTTAATGTTCTGTGGGTTCCGCACGAAAAAAATAAGTTATTAATTGAGAAATGTGTTCTTATCCAACACATTACTTAGAAATATTATTTGAATGCTAATAACAAAGTAAATTTCCCAAGAACTTTACTGTTTGCCTTCGAATATTTTCTCGACTTTTTGTTAAACGTTCATGTATTATTATTTTGTTACAAGCCTTGCTATTACGTACGTCGCATGACCAAAGCTATTTGCCGAGCACGTGAGGGTTAAAAACCAAAGCAAGGATATCGATTGTTGCTTTTTAATTCGGTAATGCTTTCGTCTAGCTAGCTGTAATCAGCTGAGTATAATCTAAGTAGGTACACCACTGCCTGCTTAAAAAACTCAGCTGATTATAGGTAGCTAAACGCATAGCTTTTATTTGCCGCACCATAAAGACTTGGAATTCTTTACCAGCGCATGTGCTTCCTTCCTCCTATAGTCCCGGGTCCCTTAAGTGGGGCGTGAAAAAGCATTTGATGAGGCCGTCAAGCTGAGGGCCGCCACTGTAACACTACCGGTGTATATGGTGGTGACCCCAGTCCTGAGACTTTGCCTTTAGCTTACCATCAGGCGAGGTAAAGTCATTTTGACGTGTCCTATATAAAAAAAAATGAAAAATAAAATAATATTACCGAATAAAAAAAAAAAACAAATAGCTGGGGTGCGAGGGAAATGCGCTTACACCTCGGTATCTGCAGACCAAAGATGGTGTGCGGTTTTAATCGGTCCAAGTCCGACATAACCGACTGACCAGCGGGGGTATATCCGTGGGGATTTCCGCACGAAAAAAAGGTAGGTAGGTACACGACTACCCAACAAAAAATTGAAAAAGTTAAAGTTAATATGTTACATAGGTACATTTTTTATTCGTATATAAATCCAGATGTATATAATGTCGCAGGCAATTTTCAAAGTACACATTTAACGGTCTATTTTTAAACCAAGATACTGCAAATAAGTTATTTAACTTTCTGCCAGTTAATTAACCTAGTTTCTCAGTTTATAAATAACGCCGTACACTTCATGGTTTGTGGGTAGGTACTTCCCCGATAGAGGGGGTGTGAGACCATTAATCAAAGTATCTGCATAGAGCCGGGGTAGTCGCTACTAGTAACACCTGGCCTTTACCTTTACCCTTTAAAAAGGCTACGTTATATTGCGCATCGTCCACAATAGGTATTCATTTATAAAGAAACTAGGCTATGCCTATGGCTCCGTCTAAATCTATACTATTAAATAATTATTGTAAAGTGGTCTTTACATAGGTGATATTTGAAAAAAATATATATTATAAGATAGCAATAGAGCCAACTAATTAAGTACCTAATTAAACATCATTTTCATAAGAACCATATAAGTTACTTTAATACTAATGTTAACGGGAATTAATGCGATCATGGTATAGGTACATACCTACCTATACCATGGTATCTATACTAATATTATAAAGAGGAAAGATTTGTTTTTTTGTTTTTTTGTTTGTTTGTAACGAATAGGCTCCGAAACTACTGGACCGATTTCAATAATTCTTTCACCAATAGAAAGTTACATTATCTGTGAGTAACATAGGCTATAATTTATCTCCAAAAAATTTAGGGATCCTTACTAAAACTTCAATAATGTAACCCAAGGTGTAAAAAAATTACCTAAACAAATTACTTACACCGTGTGCGCTGCGAAAACTATTGAAGATAGAACAAAATAATGTACTGTGGAAATGTATAACATAAAAAGATCTACAAAAAAGTCCGCGATAGCATATGTCTACCTAATAAGGGTAGCCCACAGTAACCATTTTTATCTTTACAAATTACAAAAAAATCATGTGTCATTTTCAAAGCTAATTTTAACAATACAGTATTATTTCTTATCCAATTAAATACATTAGATACGTTGTACGTTTAATGTAGATCAAAATTGCCATTCACGCTATATAAGTATCATAAATAGTTTAAGAGTTATCGCAATATGAAAAATAATGCGCGGCGAAATAAATGCAAGTTGAAATGCGGACGTAAATCAGACCAATATTACTTCGGGACATCATAGGTACGTAGCCTACGTAGGTAGGTATCTAAACTGTGCTCAAAATAATTATGCTCTATACACGCAGTACAGTTTTCTTGGGTGCCTTTGAGGATAGCACGGGGTGCTACAGCACTGGACGAGCTCAAATTCACCAATCATGGGCAACAATCCATTCGCGCCAGGACGTCGTTTGTCTCGCGAATTAAGTATCTAAGATTATGTTTCCTGAGGTATATCTTTGTATTCCCATCCAAATAAATTATATCTTAATCAAGACTTTCAATTGTGTAAAAATTATTTAAAAACTGAGTTATTGAAATCGGACTTCAGAGGAGGGGATTGGAGAGATGGGGTGGGGGGTTGTGAGCTCTGGTTACCCTTCTTACCGGCAGCGGGAACACAACACAATGTCTATTATGGCTGCGGTCTTCTGTACCCCCTGTCACCCCATCCCCTCTTTTCCGGGGTTCGGTACGGACATCATGCTTTTTTTTATACCACTTAGGTGGCAGACGAGCACACGGCCCACCTATATGACCTATGCACCTATGGACGTGCGCAACACCAGGGGCGTCACACTCGCGCTGCCGACCCTGCAAAATGCTTCTAATGCCCTTCATGAAGAACCCCATATTTAGCCGCCAGGGAAAACCACTGCAGAGAGATCGTTCCACAGCCTAAGCGTGCGCGGAATGAAATTTCTTTCAAACCTTACAGTACGCACTGCAGGCGGATGCAACGTGTGGGGATGAATTCCCTGTCTGTGGCGAGCGGTGCAATGATAGAAAGTAGCTATAGGCTGATGCCATGCTGGGATGGGAATTGTTTGATATTATGATAATATCAAACAATTCCCATCCCAGGGTCAACTGGGGGGTGCGGGCCGGAACCTCCACGTGGAGCACCTGGGCAACGGAGGCGAGCAGCGCCTCCCACTCGCCACGGGAGACGCTGCTGCCTGCGGCCAATCCGGCCGGGGTGGGAGTGGCCCTCTAGAGGGCTGCTCCGAGGCTCTCCACGTGTCCCTTTGACTAGCAGATGGCACATTGGGGACAGTGGAGACCTACACCCCAGCGTCGGAGAAGTGACGCGATGCTCGCTCCACCCCCCCTTTCGGGGGGTCGAGGGGGCCATCTTAAAACCGTAGATGGCCCGTGGTCATCTGGGGTGCGAGGGATAACCTTACACCCCGGTTACTAAGGCCCGAGACCGCGTGCGGTTTTAGTCGGTTCGATCCCATGTCGGGATCGAACCACCCCCGATGGCCGGTGGTATTTCCACACGATAAAAAAAAGGGTCAACTGGGGAGCGCGGGATATGCTCTAAGTAATCTTACACCCCGGCAACTGAAGACTTGAGACGGCAGCGTGCGGTTTTTATTAAATCTGAGTGAGACTTAACCACTCCTGCTGGCTGACGGGGATGATATATGAAGGAACTTCCGCACGAAAAAAGGAATTTGAAACAGAATTCGAAATCCACGCGGGCGGAGCCGCGGGCAACAGCTAGTGTATATATAAATTCATTCCAATGGTATGTATATACCTATACCATGATCGCGTTGATTCCCGTTAACATATTAGTATTAGGTATCATGGAACGCGAAAGTTTAAAAGTTAGCATAAGTTACTTTGCTCAAAACTACTGTTCAAAATCTGAAAATGATCATAGACTTTTCACATTCACGCTGCCGACCCCTTTTTTGTGTAGTGGTGTTGAGAAGTTTAGAGGGGGGGGGGGGGGTGGTAGTCTTAAAACTAGATGCAGGTGTTCAGCCTTCGCCCATCACACCAGTAACTAACAGTACCTTCGCCTTACATGTCCAGGCCCAGGGGAGAGCTACACAGACTACGTGGCGACGCGGTGGTACCGCGCGCCCGAGCTGCTGGTCGGCGACACACTGTACAGCACACCCGTCGATGTGTGGGCTATTGGCAAGTTAATTTCACATCTAGTTCTCCTATGGACGGAACCACAAACATACACTAGTCATCAGTCACTTCGCGACAAACGTAATTCGATTCAGAAGGACATCATGACGGTATCTCCCATCCATCCAGAGCAGTCCGACTGGGGAAGTACCTCCGCCCTACAGAAGACCGCGGCTATAATTACCAACTTGTTGTGTTCCCGGCGGTAAGTAGGATAGCGACAGCTCATCCCTCCTTTCACCCAAGTGTGAAATGGCAAACGCAAAAACTCAGTATAGGCACTCAGCCTGCCAGCCCCCCGGTTGTGAAGTTTGGCGGGTGGAAGTGGGAACTGGGGAGACGGGTGAGGGATTTGTAAGCTCTGGCTACTACTTACCGGCGGGAACACAACACGATGGTTATTATGGCCGCAAGTTCCCCTCAGTTTGAATGGAGCATATAACATGCAGAAGTTTTTCAAATTCCTTTTGTTTTCAGGATGTGTGTTTGCTGAGCTGTTGTCAGGCGAGGCGTTATGGCCAGGCAAAAGTGACCTTGACCAGTTGTACCTTATTAGACGAACCCTCGGCGATTTACTGCCCAGACATATGACGATACTGTCACAGAACTCATTCTTTCAAGTAAGTCGGTTATTTGATTCCAAAAAAATATTTTTGTGTCATTGTGTCATTGAGAGAGTTTTTTTTGTACTACTTAGGTGGCAGACAAGCACACGGCCAACATGATGGGAAGTGGTCACCGTGGCCTATTGACATGTGCAACATCAGAAATGTCACACTCGTGCTGCCGACCTTCGAAGGGGAGGAGGGAGGTTAAGGAGTTTGGGTGGGGTTGGAGGGGAGGATTGGGGAGATCTTGTGAGCTCTGGTTACTCTACCCTAGTTTCTGTGCACACAGCATAGAATCCCTCCAATAAGCTCTGGCTACCCTACTTACCACCGCGCGCCGGGAACACAACACGATGGTTATTATGACCGCGGTCTTCTGTAGGGCGGAGGTACTACCCCAACCCCAGTCGGACTGCTCAGTTCGGACGGGAGATACCGTCGTGTCCTATCTCCATAGGAAACAATTAGTACTGAACAATCCTTAAACGGTTCCAGGGTATGGTGTTGCCGGAGCCAAATACGTTGGAACCCCTGGAGAGGAAGATACCCAACAGATACAACAATAACGAGCTCGTCTTAGATTTTTTGAATGTAAGTAAATTCTACACTTTGTTAACTGCCTCTTCAACCTAGCGTTAATCCCAGTCGTATCCAAAGCTTTCACTTCGGAGTCTGGGGTCCGCTTTACCAGTCTTAACTGCGGATTTGGCTGAACCTCGATATTTTCCATAAAGCGACTGCCATCTGACCTTCACAACCCAACGGTGATATTAGGCGATATCGAAGCATTGCTGCTAGACCGTTGTTGTTGGACTTTTTAGGGCTCCAACTACCCGTAACGACTGCCTTGGATGTTTGTATGGCAACCGGGACCGACGGATTAACGTGCTCTCCGAGGCATGACCAGACAAGGGCAAATACCCATATTCATGCATACAAATATTTGCACTGAGCGGGGATCGAACCCGCGCCTCCTGCGCAGCGGCCGCGTTCACTACCGATGGTAGCTGAATGGATAAGGCCGCAACCTCTTCTCAGAGGTATCGAGTTCGAATCCGGCCGGATAGTACCAATTTGAATTTCACTTTGTGAAATTTATACTTATGTGCTAATCACATGATTTACCATCTGCTGACGGTGTAAAAAAACATCGTGAGGAAACCCACATGTCCTAGAAGAAATTCTAAGGACATGTCCGATCCACCAACCCGCATTAGGCCAGCGTGTGTGGATTAAGGTCTAAACCCTCTCAGCTCTCTCGTTAGAGGAGAGGAGACCCGTGTCCAGCAGTGGGACATAAATGTGTTGCTATATGTATGGATAATGTATGTTCCAGAAATGCCTCGACAAAGACCCGATGGTGAGATGGACATGCGAGCAGCTGCTCAGGCATCCTATCTTCGAGAACTTCCTGTTCACAGTGCCTCAGTCCAACCACGAGGAGTACGAGAAAGCCAGGAGAGCACAGGTTCGAAACTGTTTCGATTAAAATTACCTATATTCTATGACATTCTGCAAAGCACTTTCTAGAACCAATATAAACATAGCTTACCAGCTTGTGTTATGGGTTCTAGAATACGGTAAATACATACATAGTATATTATATTATACCTACATAAAAACACCCAGACCAATCCGAATACAAATATTTGCACTGAACGGGAATCCGACCCGTGACCTCCAACTTAGCAGTCGAATATACTACCGCTACGCCAGAGGCCGTCAAACACATCAATACCACAGATAGAGACATTATATTTTAAGTAATAAACAAACTATATTATTGAACAACCGCGGTAGCCTAGTGGTCTGGGTAATGGACTGCTGAGACGAGGTCTCGGGTACGATCCCAGGTTCACCATGGCACACACCAATGACTTTTCGATGCTTTTCGAAGTTATGTGTGTATTTATCGCAGGTTTATAAGTGCCCGCGGTTAATGGCAATAGGCTCGCCACCTATTACATTGGGACCTAAACATAAACTGGCGAAAAGTGGGTGCTAGCACCTCTGCCTAGCCCTTCGGGGATATAGGCGTGAGTTTATGTTATGTTATGTTATTGTCAATATTATTAAGAGTATGCTGTTAGCCCTACATCCCTTAAATATCCCAGCAGTGTGAAGTTCTGACGCGAGACCAAGAGACTGAAGTTACGCCTGTACCGCAAGACCACCACCCGAAGAAGGGCAAAAAATGATCGCATAGAGCGACTGCCCTTGTGTATAGCTGAGTTTTGAGGTGATTGGTTGGCCTTTCGAATTGTTAGCCCCTTCTTACATTAGGAAACTTTCTTCTTCTTCTTTCGTGTCAATGATTCACTTCTTCAAATTATTCGGGCATAAAATTCTGCCATCTTAACTGCGCTGTCAGTGGCATTGTTAAGGTCGTCTTGACTGCAGGGAGTAGGGCATAAGGGGCATGAAAGTAGGTGTGTCATGGACTGCACAGGGGCTCCGCAGTCGCACGCGATTAAGCCCGGATCTTGCATTCGCCACCTGCATAGGTTTTGTCTGGACCGGCCGACTTGAGTGCGTAGGCGATTAAGAGACCTCCATACCGGCCATTGGAGGTCGTGACCGGGAGGTAACCTTTCCTGAGCGGATACGAAGCCAGAAGGTGGTGGGAGTCTCTCCTTCCATAATGAGACTCTCATTGCAACAGGGTGTTCATGTGCAGCTTCCGTGGTTTGGATGAAACTCCTACGACTTTTCAAGCGGACTCTAGGTGCCTGATGTCCGTATAAGCAATGTCGTGGGTCAGTTTCTTGCCTTGCCTTTTCGATTCTGCAAGCAGAGACTCGTCGTATCGCAGGTGGCGCGATACCTGCCAGTGGGTAGAGCATGCTGAGGGGAGTGGGCTTTAGGCAACCGGTGATAGTTCGACAGGCATCGTTCAGAGCAATATTCACCTGCCCGGCATGAGTTGACTGATGCCACACGGGACACGCAAACTCACCTGCAGAGTAGCATAAAGCTAATGCAGTCGTTCGCAGGACGTTTGGCTCTGCCCCCCAGGTCGTGCTTTCTGAAGACGCGAGTCGCCAACTAGCGTCGCCGCGCTATCATGAAACTTTAGATTTAGACCAGCTACTCCACTGACCCAGTGGGCTACTCACACTGCCACAGAGGCAATCTAGAATGTAAAAGTGGGGATGCCCTTAATTGCCATCTATGTGTAGGCAAGCAGGGACAATCTAGTCAGGTGGCAATTATGGTCATCCCTCACTTTTAAACCCTAGATTGCCACTGCAGCAGTTGTGTGAGATGATTCTGATTCTAAATAGACAAAAAAAACCCGCTAAGTTTCTTGCTGGAGTCTTCTTAGGTCTGGGTCGCGTTTCGAACTGGTGGTCCAATTGCTTATCTAGTTTAAAAAAAAAATTCCTTTTAATGGTCTATATTGACCCGTTTAGTACGATACCGAAGTTGTAAGTTTTCGCGACTAGTTTCGCGAAACACCCTGGCACTAAAAGACCCGAGACGGCGTGCGGTTTTAATAAGTTCGATTCCGATATAACCGCCACCGCTGTCGACGGCGGTGGTATCCGTGGGGATTGTCGGACGGAAAACAGCCTTTTTCACAGTTTCCAGTAGCGTAATATAAGAGCATTGAATTTAAGTTTCGTAATACAAGACTGAAGTCCGTGAAGACGAAGCGTGATTCATCGTAGACCACATCGTCACTTACCATCAGGTGAGATTGAGGTCAAACGTAAGCCTATCATGAATAAAAAAAAAAGTCTCGTTTTCTTCTAGTTTCCTATTGAAAGAAGGGCCTTAGGGACAACTATTGTATTATCCATCTAAGAATTATTTCGTTCCTCTCTGTATAAATACTTAGTTAGATGTTTCTATAATTAAATTTTGAAGCAAATAGCTAACTTTTCCTATAAGTAGATTAACTTACAATAGGTATAGATAAAAACAAAAATGATTGTAGGTAGGTAACACCATGTTTACGTAGTTAGCAAAGAATTACGGTTATAGATGTGCAGACATGAGACAGCTAGGTATCTACTTTAGGTACAATAAAATTTTAAAATAGTAAGCATAGAGAATAGTTTTTGGAAATAGGTGCGTATTGACCTAATAGTATGTAAGTATTGCCTATTGACTTAGATCCGTATTAGGTAATAGTATCTACTAGTTACCTTAGCTTACCATCAGGCGAGGTGAAGGTACTGTGCGCGGCATCTGACGTGGCCAGATTTTGAAGTAGTGTGGGCCCCACTACTTCAAAACCTTGCCAAGTTAGATGCTGTATACTATACTTGTTTGTGGCAAAATGCGTCGCCTAGAAACAAGTATAGTGTACCGCATCTAACTTGGCAAGGCTTTGGAGTAGTGGGGCCCACGTGCTATATAGATAATACAGATCAGTGGGCCCACACTATTCCAAAATCTGGCCGCGTTAGATGCCGCGCACTCAAACGCGAGCCTATCGACTAAAAAAAAAGTCATGTTGTATTTTCCAATAAGTATAAAAAAGTATAAAATATGTCCAATATAAAAAAAAAACATAAAAGATATTATTTTTAAATAATTTTTGTGCTTAATTTAATTGTATGAAAATATTTCTTACTTTATGATTAAAATAAATTCATTATTGAAAAAAAAAGAATATAAAAAAGTGTGGGTGAATGTATAAAAAGATATACCTATATTGATGGCTTTTTAAAAATTTCCAGGTACAGTCGTCACCCCTGCTGCCCCAGCTGATAGTGACGGAGCGGAGCCAGCCGAAGGGCAAGAAGTCGGAGCTGGACGCGCGCGGCCACCTGCCCACCATCTGACTAGCGCCCCTCGCGCGGCCCCACCTCTAGCTCTCGCGTCAATAAATGTTTCTTCTTATTCATATACGACTTTTATTTGATATACCTACCTAAGCCAAACCCACGGGTAGACCGAAGCCCAATAAATCCACTTTGTCCTGAGGAAATCACGACTCTACCACCTACAAAAATGGTTTTTAGGCTTATGACGCGGAGGAACCGACGACGGGTGGGGGTCCACCTCATTTTAGGTAAAATCATAAAACAAAAACTTTGACAAGCTACGTTTTTTTTTGCTACGTTTACCGCCATCTATCGTCCAATAGCAGAACTAACCATTAAAAATTTGTATAAAATTATGCGTATGTGTACACCTACATAATGCATGTTCTTTTTCCTGATCAAAAAACGGGCATTTTTTAGGCCACCTATTTTGTCCTATTGCTGGGCCTTCCCCAAACCTTTCCACAACAACCACAACATTCTCAACTTTCCCCTCTTGACAACATTCTCACCTTTCCTTTTGCCCGTCAGTTCATGTCATCTCGCCAATATTTGCCCAGCCAACCAGATTTTCCCTTCCAGGTTCCAACTTTCAGGGCTCCTTAAATAATGCTTATTTATTTTAAATTATTTTACCAGTAGGTAACTCATATTTCTCAACCCTCTTCAATGTTAATAAAAATAACTAGGTATCACAAAAGACACCTGCAGATAATAAAACTACAAAATACATAAATACAATTTTTACTTTATTTATAGTTTACACTATTTTTACAATTCACCTTAATTTTAACTAAACTGCTGGAAAATATTTTTAATTTTGTTAGTGGCCATTATTCTTTTGTCAATGATATTTTTTGAAGAACCTGAAACAAAAAAAAAACAAAAAAAAAATGTTTGTATTGATTATTTTCGAAGCATTTATTAACTTCAGAATTTAATTGGGAAAGTAAATTCTAGGATGTTACTTGCACCCAAGACAATCCTATATCATATAAGAATATTCTATTCACTGAATTTTCATCAGTCACCAGGTTACCTAGCTACTTACAAGACAGATATAAGTGCATTCATGAACCTATAAAACGAAACAGAAGGAAAGTGTAGAAGAAACAGCTGTGTCACAAACCGTGGCTAACCATGTAAGTGATTTTGGGTTACAATTTAACAAGTTACAATTAAACCTAACTTTGATTGAAATTTGATTCTTGGAAGATTTTTTTCTTGCTACACAATTTCGCTACACAAGACAGGCTACATTTTTATTTTTTTCACAACTAAATCTGAATGACATTTGCCGCATAGTGGCTGACTAGTGTGTGTGACCACTTGTACATATAAGCAAGTGGACCGACTCTGATGTTGTCAATAAATTGTATTCTTCAATCGTCGTCCGTCCATAGGTTAATATCTATATTATTAAAAAAATAACAAGTAGGTGTAATAAATACTAATAATCGTTGCTGTAAAAGCATTTCAGACTACACAAGACTTCAGAATCAGGATGGAAACATAAAAAAAAACAGTGGATACTATACCTAGTCTACTATAGTTAGTTAGTTATGTGTGTATTTATCGCAGGTTTATTAGTGCCTCGGAGAGCACGTTAAGCCGTCGGTCCCGGTTGCCATACAAACATCTATGGCAGTCGTTACGGGTAGTTGGAGCCCACAAAAATCCAACCAGTCTAACTTGGAACTTCGATATCGCCATTGGTCATAATGACCATTGGTTGTGGAGGTCAGATGGCAGTCGCTCCACGGAAAATATCGAAGTTCAGCCGCATCACAGTTAGACTGGAAAGCCGACCCCAACTGACTTGGGAAAAGGTTCAGAGAATGATGATATAGTTCTTGCGATAAAATAGATCAAATACATTAATAGTAATATTTTATTTTATTAAATTAAAGTTCAATAGATCTCTGAGGCATGCATTTATATAAATATCTGAGAAATTACTTTCGTTATCGGTAGTTTATCCCTTTCTTCAGGTGTCACCAGTGTATCGATTTGCTGTAACTTGTACCAGGTGTAGTGCGCTCCAAACAACATTGGCACCATTACAATAACTATTAAATTCTTATTAATAAAAGATGACACTCCCATGGTGGATTTTGTGTTCTTTTTTTACTACCCAAAATAAATATTTTGGGTGAGAGGTTAAGATTTTCCTAGTGACTAGTGACAGCCTTATTGAATTATATAATGATACTAATTTATAAAACTTCGTGACATTCTATGGAAAATGAGTGGAGAAGGTCACTTTTTAGTTTAGTCGCCTTATAAAAATAAGAAACAGGCGAAACAGCTGTCAATCAGATCAGCTGTCAGCTCTACAAACGTTCATAACACATGACATAATATAATTTAGAAACTTAACTATATGAACAAGTACTATGGGTTTTTATTACAATAAATTATGGATATTAATATATTTATTTACCTTAACCTTACGCATGGTTTACTTTACACTGTAATGTATAACTATAATAATTTAATTCCAAATTCATCAGGATGATCATTTATACACAATACCTACATAGTTTTCGATCGAACTCTACGTTTTGTTTCGGTTTCCTGTGAATATTTTTCTAAAATTCTCCAAATAAAATTACAAAAAAAACTTCTAATTGCATCTTTTATATAATGAAATCTACAGTATTACATAAAATATCGTTCATTTAATCATTTACTAGCCTTTAATCCAACTTAAAGGAAACATAACGAAACGCAACTATTGGAAATGCTCCATTTCATTTTGTGTTTACATAACATAGCCTATTGAAGCTTGCGGTGAATGTAGAATTTAGCCAATCAGAAGTCGGTATGTGCAATTTGACATATTCATAATTTGACGTACGTTGAAGAAAACTGGCCACAAAAACATGGTGGCAGCTCAGTGAAGAGGGTGAACCGTTCGACTAGTCATAAAAATTAAAGGGGCTTATTTAGCAAGAGTGTTTGATACAATTTGTGAGTACATTCGTAACAGCCGCTGAGTACGGAAACCTAGAAAAATAAATAATTTCAGTGTCAAATTTTAGGTAAACACCGTATAATAAGCTTCATACAAAATCGAGGATGACGTCCGAAGAAACTCCAATATCTGAACAACTGAAGGGTTGTTACGAGAATCTTATTGTAATCGACATTGGCGCTAACTTGACGAACAAGAAATACGGCCGTGATCTCGATTCGGTTGTACAAAGGGCAAAAGATGCAGGTTGGTTATAATATTTTTATTAAAAAAAATATAAATATGTGAGCAGGTTGCGTGCGTTGACCGAGTGTAATGTTGATGTACGTTTAAATAAACAGTAAATTATTCATTGCACATTGGGGTTATTGTCAAGCTGTACTCTATTTATGTTAGAAGGTGCTGTATTTTTTTATTAAAAGTAATTTAAAAATACATTTTTGTATAGCAAGCAAAACTGCCTATGTTGTAGAATTTTATTTTTTTAAATTTTATATGTCACTCTAATTCTTTTTTCAAAGTTCTCTAGTCTTAATCTATATGTTGTTGATTGCACACCTGTTGTTGATTGGACGGTATTGTTATTTTTTTTGTCTGGGCTTAATGCCTTTTTGGTCTTGTAGCAATAAGTTGATATGCAATTTGTAGGTTGCTGGGTTTAATAAAATTCTAGGGTCAGGTGAAGAGTATCACATAGAAAATTCTGTGTTGTGGAATGTAGTCAGGAAACATGTAGTACTTACTTGTATAATTTTTTTTTTTTAAATTACAATATTTTTTACATAATAATTTAAATATAGGTGTAATACATCTCTGTCCGTCCCTTATTCCTTATACAGGGATGGGTATAATTAACGATGCAGGGAAAAAATTGGTAAATAACATTATCAAAATTTTTAATGCAAGCTCATTAGATGACATTTTAATGGTTAAAGTTTATGTAGATGGACAAATACTATTTAATAATAATAAAACAGAAGATAAGTAATTACACATAATAATGTTTATGTTCAATTACTGTTGTTCTTAGAATAGTGGTTTACTTTGGCTGCTTTAACAAAATAACCAATATGATTCACACAATATATGCTCACACCTTTTTAACTCTGGGGTAGGCAGAGACAGTGATTGTTAGCAGTATTATAATAATATTTTCCCTGTCTTATTAAACTGACCTACTTATCTACATGGATAGTATTTTATCTTTTTAATTCCAAGGTTATTTTCAATTGGAGATACAGGTCAAACTGATCCAGAATGCTCTTATTGGGGAGGCAGAGTTGTTTTATCCATTTGGTGGCCTCCTGTTTTTTTTTTAAATTTAATTTTATATTCAATCCATTTGGCAACAAGCCTGGATGACAAAAAGTTACAATAATACAGCAAGCAAGCAATACATCATGACTAGACCTGACACTATTGGTTGGTATTCAACATTGTAGGTTGGTTGAATCCTACCATATCAGTGTGTGTGTGTGTGTCTGGTTGTGGGTGCGTGTGTGCGTGTGTTTGTGTATGTGTATGTATGTTTTGATAGTTTAATCGCCTATCGAGATTTATCTTTATTTAGATTTATCCCCTCACCATCATCCAATATTTCATCCATGTCATTTTCATTTATATTATTCGATCCTAATCGACATGAATGCCCGCAGGTGTCCAGAAGATCATGGTCACAGGCACATCAGTGAGAAACAGCAAAGAAGCCCTGAGACTGACCCGCCTCTATCCCAGCACGATATACTCCACAGCCGGTGAGTAACTAACTAATCTCGTTATAGAAAACGTAATAGGTATGACTGAATCGTCATCAGATTTATGTATGAACTAGCTTCCGCCCGTGGCTTCGCCCGCTTGGAGGTCAATATCGCCACCAAGTTTACTTATAGTGGGAAGCTAGCTTATAGCATGGTTTTAACATAATACCTAACAACATTCAAATATGAGTCGTTAGATTACACGTTGTTACTGAATGTGTTGAAGAAATAAAGGTTCACTGCTCGTTCCCCATAGGTGATAGCGTGATAATATGTAGCCTATGTGTATACCACGTAGGTGGCAGACAAGCACACGGCCCACTTGATGGGAAGCGGTCACCATGGCCTATGGACGTGTGCAACACTAAGGGTGTCACACACTCGCTGCCTACCCTGAAGGGAAGTGGTGGGGTGGCTCGGGAGGGGTGGGAGGAGGAGGGGTACAGTGAACATTGGCTACCTTACTTACCGGCGGGAACACAACACGATGGTTATTATGGCCGCGGTGTTCTGTAGGGCGGAGGTACTTCCCCATTCGGACTGCTCATTTCGGACGGGAGATACCGTCGTGTCCTACCTCCTTTAAAATAGTTTGATATAAAAGCTGACCCCCAACTGAGTTTGGAAAAGACTCGGAGACTGATGACTGGACCATGTGTGAGTGGCGTGACAAAAACTAATTACTCACAAGAACTGCGTGTGCGCTAGATTAGGTACACTTTATTGCGTGTCCGCTAAATATGTCTTAGTGAAAATTCTATAGGAAATACCATAACTCATTATAACCTAAAAACGGAACGAGGAACTCGGAGATTATAGAGTCGGCCCACTGTCGTATACGTACAAGTAGGCACGCACACATTCACACACTAGTCAGCCACTACGCGACAAACGTCATTCGATTCAGTGAGTTTAAGTAGCAAAAAAAAATACAGCATGGCTTGTGTAGTGAAATTGTGTAAAAACCTTAGTGTCACCAAGAAAAAATGTTCAGGAATCACATTTCAATTTTGGGTAACAAGTTGCAATCCAAAATTCACTCATACATGGTGAGCCGCCATTATTTTAGTGATACAGCCTTTTTTAACACTCTTTGCTTCAGCATTATAGTGCGCGGCATCTAACGTCGCCAGATTTTGGAGTAGTGTGGGCCCCACTACTCCAAAACCTTGCCAAGTTAGATGCCGTATACTATATATGTACTTGTTTCTAGGCGACGCATTTTGCCACAAACAAGTTTAGTGTACAGCATCTAACTTGGCAAGGTTTTGAAGTAGTGAGGCCACTGACCTGAAATAATAAATCGCTAGACTGGCTATGCTATAGCAAATGACAGATATTTTTTGTGCCGATTTGAAGCGCCGCGTTTGACAGACGAGTGTACTGAGAACTAATTAGTTTGCAAATGGCCGTTGTAAATAGGAATGTCAAAATGTATATCGATAATTTTCTATCCAATGCCAAAATTCGTAGGTATACTTTTAAAAACAAAAGGCTTGGTATATGTACTATAAATAACTTTATGAACATATTAAAATGGTATTTATCATTAATAAACACTTCAAATTGAAGTAGGTAGTCGAAACAGTGACATTTGAAAAAGTTTCATCGATACCAAGACAGTTGTTGTCCATCATTATTATTAGTTCCAAGTACACTCACGGCTGCTGTCAGCGCCAAAATGGCGATTTTCAATTAGGCACACTTTATTGGGACTGATCGCCAGTCCAGAGTACTTATTCAGGTCAGTGAGTGAGGCCCAGACTACTCCAAAATCCAGATTTTGGAGTAGTCTGGGCCAGCCACGTTAGATGCCGCGCACACGTTCATTATGCGTACAGCTAAAGAGTGGAATGCCCTGCCTGAGTCTGTGTTTCCGGAAAGCTATAACCTGGGAGTCTTTAAGTCTAGAGTGAATAGGTTGCTTCTAGGCAAGCTTGCTCCATCGTCGACCACATTATCACTTAACCCTTACGTTATTGTCAGGTGGGATAGTGGTCAAGCGCGTGCCTATCGACTATAAAAAAAAAGATTCTTCAGATTACGCATTAAGAAAGAGAAGGCGGTTTTAACGCTGACGATTTTCTTTAATTTATGAGCTGGTAGCCGAATGTGCAACAATAGATTTTACTAAACTACTATATCGACAAGAATCTCTTTGTGTTCGAAAGCATCAAAACGGGTATTTAATATCGCTGCATTGACGGAAGCCGGAAAATATATTTTATTTCTTTTTTTTAAGACTTAAAAATGTGGGAGGGCAATTAAAATTTAGGTGAAGGCTATTTATTTATACATTTCTTTAATTTTATTAATGTAATAAAATAAATAATAATTGTGGAATTTACTTGTTACCGTTCAATATACCGGATAAAACAAATTTAATGACCATTTTACATCTATTCGGGGTGAATACTGTGAATAGATGAAAATTTCAAGTTCCTGATACAATCAGACGTTATGGCAGATTTAAAGTCTGATCAAGACATTTCCAATAAAAAAGCCGCATTAAAATCCGTTCAATAGTTTTTCATCCATCGCGAACTAACAAAAAACAAACATGAATTCGTAATGAATTTGTAATATTAAAATAAAAGGTTTTATAACAATGCATATTATGAGTGTACGTATAATATGTATAACGCAAAAAGTAATTTTTGTCGGTCTATCTTTCTGTCTGTTTGAAAGAGGCAATCTCTGGAACGGCTGGGCCGATTTTGACTTGATGTCGCTAGCAGATAGGTAATATTACAATTAACGCCTTGTAATAGGTATTACCTAATAAAAAAAAACCATAGCCTATGTTATGGTGACGACATAGGCTACTTTAATTTTTGGAGAAATAGGGTTCCGCAAAAAACCTTAATATCTGAATCAATGCAAGCGAAGTCGCGGGCACAGCTAATGTATAATAGAAAAAAAAAGAAAAATATAATAAAGTGCGCATGCGCATGTCCAAGAGCAAACGTACTCTGGTTGCATAACCTCTGTGCGGTGCTATTATTACGACATTGCGCTTTCGCTTTTACACTAATAAATGTAATTTCGCGCAATCTTAACAATTGTATTTCGCATGGCGCTGATAAGTCCTTCATTTACATATCTAACGCCCACCGATCTAATGTGGAAGTCATTAAATTAAAGTAACAGTTCAAGTATACGATTATGTTTACGTGAGTTAATGAGATTACGGTATAGTTTTGTGTTTACGTTAACTGTTTGACGTTACGACTAGAGGGCCAATTGTCGTAAAAACGACGACGTACAACCAACTACGATGCACTTGTTGAGAAAAGGCTTCAAAGCCTTGCCCACCGTCACTTACCGTCAGATGGGATTGAGGTCAAACGTGAGTAAAAATATGTTCAAAATTCAGTACCGATCTTATCTCGATCTAAAACTTAACGCATTACCTATCAACTATAAAGTCCCATTAAAATAATAAAAGCAGCCAATTTATTTCCCACTGCTGGGCACGGGTCTCCTCTCCTCTAACGGGCGAGCTGAGAGGGTTTAGACCCTAATCCACACATGCTGCCCTATTGCGGGTTGGTGGATCGGAAATCTCCTTAGAATTTCTTCTAGGACATGTGGGTTTCCTCACGATGTTTTTCCTTCACCATCAGAAGATGGTAAATTATATGATTAACACATATAAATTCCACAAAGTGAAATTCACATTGGTACTGTCCGGCCAGATTCGAACCCGATACCTCTGTGCAGAGGCCGTTCTTACCCATTCAGCTACCATCGCCTTAGTACCATTAAAATTAAATGCAGTTGAATGCAATATTTTCTTATGTCTGTCATTTACTGGATGGTAGAGATATGGTTTCCGGCTATCGGTCCGCAGCTGGAGAAGCCGTGTAGAACCACGTAGAAAAAGAAATGGTTGGACAAGAGATAGATCTGTATCTAAAAGTAAACATCAACTTATTAACTTACTAGCGACCCGGGACCCGGCTTTGCCCGGTTGTAAATTCCAGTTTTCCAATAAAATATATAGCCTATGACACTCAGCAATAATGTGGCTTTCTATTGGTGAAAGAATTTTTAAAATCGGTTCCGTAGATCCCTAGATTACCCCTTACAATTTAACAAATATACAAATACACAAACTTTACTTTATAATATTAGTAAAGAAGTAAAGATTTTTAAAATCGGTTCAGTAGATCCCGGGATTACCCCTTACAATTTAACAAAATTATACAAACACACAAACTTTACTTACTTCTTTATTATAAATAGATTGCAATCCACTGCTGGATGTAGGGTTGTTCCTAACGGTTATTCCAAATAACTATGTAGGTACATCTAAATGTACGTTTTTCGTGTTTTCGGTGGTATTATAAACGATATTAGTTCCATTCTGAGCAGGAACCGTGTTATGAGGAGAAAATAATATCAGAAGTGACCCAGTTGTTCCGTAGAATAACAAGTATCCATGTACTAACTCACCTTGCGGCACAGAATAGATGGAATACATGCGGTTCAACATTTGAGTATTTAAATAAATTTGCGCGAAATAAACTAATTACCCTACTTTAACAAGTAAGTAATTGTGTTTTGTAACTCTCTCTTTGTGCGTTATGCGCGTCCACTTATGGTCATAAATTACGTTCCTGTCATGTGCTTTGTGATTTACTTGAAATATTTCAAAGTGGCACGGCGGTTGAACGCTCTACTGCTGCGTTTGAAATCACGGGTTCGAAACATCAGTGTAAATATTTGGATATCTCTTTTTGCCTTGGTATAATTGTTTCTGCGTATAACCATAGGTTAAATAGAGGCTCCTTCAAACTTAAGGCGACGGCTCTAGTCTTAAGTTCGTCTATAGCTAAGCTAAGCCAGAGAGGCATAAGCGTAAGGTAGACTCTTAAAAAAATGTAGGAACAGCGTCAAAAGTAGATACATAAATATTCTACGACATTCTACAAAGTAAGCTTAGTTTTACTAGCTTGTGTTATGGGTTCTAGAATACTGATAAACATACTTATGTATATACTTTTTTTGTAAATACATTATTATTATACATAGAAACATCCAGACCAATGCAAATTGACATATTCATGCATACAAATATTTGCACTGAGCGGGAAACACACCCGCGCCTCCTGCCGTAGCAGTCGCATGCACAACCGCTACGCCACATAGGCCGTCAGAATGATCATGCATAGATTTTAAACTTAAAATTAAAATGAAAATTATTATTCAAAATTTAGGCGACTGAGTAGATAAACATCATTTTAGTTATTATAGCAACCCATTTGTGTCCCACTGCTGGGCACGGGTCTCCTCTCCTCTAACGAGAGAGCTGAGAGGGTTAAGAGATAAAAATTACTTTGCTCAAAAAGTAATCTTGAAAATGAAAATGTACATCTACTTTGCGCGATGTTCTGTGATCGCGCTCATCTTAAACAAGTCTATACTGTGTATAACTAGGCGGATATGATAGACTAAGAAAGAGAAAATGTTATACAAGTTTAAATACATTCATATTGCGATTAAATAATGATGTTTACGCTTACGAGCATTCTAATTATAATTTACATACATCTGAAAACATAATTATATACATAAATACATACAATATGTATTTATAGTTCACTTTAAATTCATCTAAGGTATAACGAGATAATAAAATAACAAATAGTTGTGGAAAAAAACGTGTTATTCGTTATTCATGGCAACGGTTGTCAGAGCAAGAGTGCGACACTAGCGCAGCCTGCAGGTTAAATAAATCATTGTCTCTCATTTGCGAAGGAGAGAAGTGAAGTTATTATATTGCTAATAGTACGGGAGGTAGCGTTAATTCTAACAAGCAATCGATAGCCAGTTGATATTCTCCACGATAATAGAGCTTTATTAATACATAACAGAGTTGGCCGTCAACCGGTCTGGTAGCGGTCGAGTCGAAGGTGACACCATGGTAAAGTTGTCAAAAAAAATTACGCTCCGAGCAATCATTTGCCACGTGAAACTTTATATGGTGATTCCTGAGGTCATTTTCAACTGAGAAATAACCGTCAGATGTGGTGTAGAGTAGTGGTTATACGTCAGTCGCGTATATATTAGACCAGTGCCGATAGTCTTTGAGACAAAATAAATTTATAGTAGGATGAAACCTGTTGGAAAAGGATCAGAATATAACAAAAATGAAAGGAAAAATAAATTACGGGTGATCTGAGGTCGGGAAGTGGGGAGGGGTGTGAGTTTTAAGGGTAAAAACGGTTTATCTCGATTTCCGGCAAAACTACAAGTCCTATGGAAAAAAGTTAAATGACAAAGTTGTAGGTAATAAAGAGACCTACAACTTTTCATTTACACTTTTTTCACATAACCTCAAAATGTATGTGAAAAATTCAAATAATCAAGTTTTTGGTTTTTTATTTTTATCTTAAGCAAAACAAATTTGTTTTCCACGAAATTTGGTGAAAACTTAGCTTTTTATGTCCTACAGACACTGTATTTTTTTTGATTTGAAATACTCTTTTTTTCAGCTTATTCTGACTAAATATCGAAAAACCACCCTAATTTTCAATCGAAAATTCTCACGTCAAAATATCAGCTTTTTAAAAAAAGTCAGAGAGTTTTTTGTTCTCTGAAATCTCTTCTTTCTGATAATGTAAAAATACATATACATTGCTATGGTAAATTTTCTCAGAAAATGCAAAGAAGAAAAACTCGAATTCGAAATTAATATTTTTGTATTTAGTCATTTCCTGAGAAAATTTACCATAGCAATGTATATATATTTTTACATCATCAGAAAGAAGAGATTTTAGAGAACAAAAAACTATTTGACTTTTTTTAAAAAGCTGATATTTTGACGTGAGAATTTTCGATTGAAAATTAGGGTGGTTTTTCGATATTTAGTCAAAATAAGCTGAAAAAAAGAGTATTTCAAATCAAAAAAAATACAGTGTCTGTAGGACATAAAAAGCTAAGTTTTCACCAAATTTCGTGGAAAACAAATTTGTTTTGCTTAAGATAAAAATAAAAAACCAAAAACTTGATTATTTGAATTTTTCACATACATTTTGAGGTTATGTGAAAAAAGTGTAAATGAAAAGTTGTAGGTCTCTTTATTACCTACAACTTTGTCATTTAACTTTTTTCCATAGGACTTGTAGTTTTGCCGGAAATCGAGATAAACCGTTTTTACCCTTAAAACTCACACCCCTCCCCACTTCCCGACCTCAGATCACCCGTAATTTATTTTTCCTTTCATTTTTGTTATATTCTGATCCTTTTCCAACAGGTTTCATCCTACTATAAATTTATTTTGTCTCAAAGACTATCGGCACTGGTCTAATATATACGCGACTGACGTATAACCACTACTCTACACCACATCTGACGGTTATTTCTCAGTTGAAAATGACCTCAGGAATCACCATATAAAGTTTCACGTGGCAAATGATTGCTCGGAGCGTAATTTTTTTTGACAACTTTACCATGGTGTCACCTTCGACTCCTGCGCGGGTGCGGGTTCTGACGGTCAATTCTGGTATGTATCAATAAAGATCTATTATCGTAGAGAATATCAACTCGCTATCGCTTGCCAAAAAAAATTAACGCTACCTCCCGTACTATAACTCCTTCAATGTACTTTTATTTAATTTTGATGGTGAATTCTGACACAAATTAACTGTCCCTGTGACTTCCCAAGGATCATAAACTCGGTTACAGTAGTAGGCATGTGGCTGGAAATACATATACCTTATGAGTTACATTAACTGAAAGCAGTCTCTGTGGCGTAGCGGTAGTGAACACGGCCGCTGCGCAGGAGGCGCGGGTTCGATCCTCGCTCAGCGCAAAGATTTGTATGCATGAATATGGGTATTTGCATTGGTCTGGTTGTGCCTCGAAGAGCACGTTAAGCCGTCAGTCCCGGTTGCCATACAAACATCTATGGCAGTCGTTACGGGTAGTTGAAGCCCTAAAATGTCCAACAACAACGTTCTAGCTGCAATTCTTCGATATCGCCTATTGGGTTGTGAAGGTCAGATGGCAGTCGCTTCAGAGAATATCGAGGTTCAGCCAAATCCGCAGTTAAGACTGGTAAAGCGGAACCCAGACTCCAAGGTGAAAGCTTTGGATGCGACTGGGATTAACGCTAGGTTGAAGAGTTACATTAACTTAAAATTTATGTTCTCTTTGGTGCAGGCGTCCACCCACACGATGCGAAGTCCATGATAGAAGAGGATATGTGGGGAGAGCTGCACGAGATCGCAGCTGCGCCGGAGTGCGTCGCGGTCGGCGAGTGTGGCCTTAACTATAGCAAAGACTTCTCCGAGCCGCACGTGCAGCGCGACGTGTTCAAGCGACAGGTAACACACCCACACACACACACTCACACTCACACACACCGATACACAACGTACCTACTGTGGTCAGAGTCAAAGATTCTATTCCCGCTCATTGCAAATACGTACTTACCTATAATATCTAATTGGTCTGTGTGTATTTCTGAGTATTATTTATATATTTACAAAAAAATAGCTGCATTCTTGGACGCATATGACTAGCTCTGTTTAGTTTGGATCTAGATGGCGCTGTGTAAAGTCCTAGAATATTTATGAATTACATGCTAACTTATTTTGAACCCAGTTTAATTCGAAGGAGTAAGGAAGCCAAGTCCTTTTAATAAACTCGAATAAAATATGTAGTTATGTAATCCGTAAATATGTATGAGATAATGTAATGTAATCTGTAACGTTGTCCGGTTCGGTTTTATAGTTTTTATTCGTTATATCTATTATTGTGCATTCCAATACAGTATCTATTTATTTTGATATACACTTGCTATCGGTATGCATACAAATCTCACAATTGATACAAACAATGTTTTAATATTTTCATCCAGTGAGAATGTTATGATAATAAATGTAGGTATGCCCGTTGAACGTAAACAATGGATATTACAAATTCGAAAGTAACTCAGTCAGTCTATAGCTGACTAACTTCGTGAAGTTAGGAAGTTGGCCCATGTGCCCGATACGGACCAACCATAAAATCCATAAAAAGACTGATCAAACAACGACGGGAGGACGGGAGTCCTTTGAGCCCGTGATTGATTCAATATACTCTGATTGGTTGATTGTGGCGCTACCGCTGTTGCCCCCCACGTTTACCACCAAAAACCTAACAAAAAACGCTTTCTGCGTAGTTACATGTCGATATTTGCGTTATCAGACCAAGAATGCTGTACCAATCGTACTAAAATTTTGGTACAAAAATAACTTGTTTTAAAAATAGTTTTTTTCGAGTTAAGTATACTTATAGGGTTTTTACACAAGTGAAGAGGCGCGTAACAGTAGTGTTTAAACTATTAAGTCATATTCACACGATAGTCAACAGTTTACAACTTACGATTAGCATCTGAACATCCTGGTGCATAACGCTGCACTAATAACTGAAGTCAGTTATTATAATAACGGTTATTTTTTATTTATCAACGAAAAGCAACCCGCTCGTTTCGCTTCGGTTTATATCAGTTTTTTAACTGAAACCATTGTAATTTACGCCTAATTTATAACAAGTTTTTTCCAATAAACGCAGGTTTCAAAGATTACCCCAGACATTTGTAAAAAAACTCGCAAAACATCACTTTATATCACTTTATAATATTTGTTTAGATCTGTGAACGGTTTTATATTAACCATTAAACATTGGTCCCGTTACTGAATAACTACTGTTGATGGTCGAAAACGTTTAGTCCCGTTACTGTATAAATAAATAGTTACAAAAAAAAACGGTTGATTGTCAAAAAATAAATCTTGTCTTGAAATAAAGAAAACTGTCAAAATCGTTATTTCTGAAGTGTTAAAATTATATCTAAATGCAATATTATCTGTATTAATGTCAGTCAAATTATTCAGATTAAAAAGAAAACTGAATGTTTTCAAATATTTCAAATTAGTTACTTGACTCAGTTATTTTATCTATATAAAATAAAACTGTATCATAAATAAATAGTAATAAAATATGCTAACTACATTCGCTTACGTTATTCATTGATAATTATATTATTTCATTTATATTTTCGTTAACGCATATGACGCCAGCGTATGGCGTAGTATGTCTTACAGCGTTTCTGCCGTCCTGATCGTATATAAAAACTTTTCAAAGAAAAAACCGACTTCGACGAGCCAAATTGAAATGGGACCACACGGGAAGCGCCAGCTATCTGTCGTCAGTGGTATTGGTTTTTTGGTTTCGTCCATAGATTTTTGGTTTCACCACGGCAACGTCTTTATTTAGGCCGTTCAGCTTGAGGCCACCGCTTTAGCACTATCGGTGTATGTTGTGGTAACCCCCGGTCCTGAGAATTTACCTTTAGCTTACCATCAGGCGAGGTGAAGTCACGTTGACGTGTCCGAAATAAAAAAAAAACGGATATTGTTTGAGGAGTGCAACGGCGAGCAACTATTTAAAGGACGGTCCAAACTTCTGCCTTCACTTGTAAGAATACCTACGTGGCGTGATGGTAAATACCTATACTAGATTTTTCACAGCAACGCCCCACTCGTTAAATCGGACTGTAAACATTCTATGCAGTAAAGTCAATGGCATCGAGCCAAATAGTTAGGTACTGCATTCACTTTCAGCCTTTTGTTTAAAGTTATTTTCAGACTAAAACTACACCATACGAGATTAGTAGGTATTTACTGCAGGACTAGCAATTACAGGACTTCAATTAAAGGAGATGTTTCACAAATGTATGGACCTTGGGCCTGATAATTGTACACTACTTAGAAAAATAGCTAGGCAATGTAGTTTTCATTTTTCACTATTCAATTATGATAAAATTGCGTCGTATTATGGGCGGAATAAACACTTTCTTCCAACACAACAAACATGGCGGACTAAAACTATAAAAATGTACTCATATTTTATTAATTTATGCCCTTGAATTTCGGAGGCGAAAAAATATAATTATATTTTTGCCAATAACCGATATTATTTCTCATTTTTTCTGTATTGTGTACATTTAGGGGGCCCAAAATGAAACATCTCCTTTGGAAGCAATTAGTATGCTAGCGATAGTAGCTGAACGGATAAGAACGCGGCCTCTACTCAGAGGTATCGAGTTCGAATCCGGCCGGACAGTACCAATGTGAATTTAACTTTATGGAATTTATATGTGCTGCGGTTTGTACACAATGCTTAAAAGTAATGTTAACATAGCGTTTTTAAAAAATGAGATTTTAGTCTACATTTGACATTGTTAGGCTTAATGTTTTCTAAAGTGCGTAAATCCGGGGGTAGTCCGTTAATAAGTCGAGGAACCAGGCCCCGTAGACAAGTGTCATAGCGTAAATCGCTATAGAAACGATTAGGTCGACCAATCGCATCCAAGCTCGTCGCCGGCGTACGATGCGCGCGCCGCGGCGGAATCACGAGCTGGAGTGTGATTGGTCGACCTTATCTATTCTATTCGATAGCGATTTAGACTTTTGCCACTTGGCTACGGGCCCAGGTAAGCAGTCATCCGTTCGCCGTATGTATTGTTCGCGCCATTCGGCTCACATAAAATATTCCTAGCCGTGTTCCTTTGTGATGTTGATTCAAAATAGGTACACGTGTTAAAAACATCATAATAACAGACTATAATCGAACTCTGAATGGAAGGTACGGACGAATACGTCACTTATGAAAGCACTCTGCTTAACATAACTATAAAAAGATCTTGGTATTTCTTCGAGAACAGTTTCATACGGCACGTTCTTTAAAGGATGTTCGTTTCCGTTTTAGAATATGAATGGGCGTTCGTAGATCTGTTGTTTGATTGTAGAAATACCTTAGCTGTTATGAAATAGATATTATCATTTTATAACGTTATCTTTGTAACATTTATAATAAGCATAATAAGGCCAGGGTAATGCAGCCAGTGTGATGGACACCTTTGCACCGGTTACCGTGGACGTAAATAATGGTTTGGACTTATTAACTCAATAGCCCTCTTTATACAGGTAGTCTATCGTCACCGCGGTAGCCTAGTGTTCTGGGTAATGGACTGCTGAGACGAGGTCTCGGTTTCGATCCCAGGTTCACCATGGCACACACCAATGTCTTTTCGATGCTTTTCGAAGTTATGTGTGTATTTATCGCAGGTTTATAAGTGCCCGGTTAATGGCAATAGGCTCGCCACCTATTACATTGGGACCTAAACATAAACTGGTGAAATGTGGGTGCTAGCACCTCTGCCTACCTTTTCGGGGATATAGGCGTGAGTTTATGTTATGTCTATCGCTATCATTTCATCTGTGACGTCTAAATTTCAACAACATGCTACGTTGGTGAACTATGCTTGATTTGCCCTTTGCTAAGTACTAATCCGTTCTCCAACCATGTTAGTTTACCATCACTTTATTTTAGCGCTGTGCTTTTTATTATTGCATCTGACGCCTACTCTTCATATCCTTCTCCAGTGAGACTCTTGGCTCACTTGTCATCCAGTACGGCGCCGCGGTGTCAAATCAACACTTTTTTGGCCCTCCCTCTGCTACATGTGTTCGGCAGGAGTATCATGTCCAGACAATAAAATTGTTAACCACGTAGTCATGCAGCTGCCGCGAATCTAGTCACGATTCTCTTGTTCTAATTATTACCCAATTTCGTTTAAATTTACAGTTCTGGGGAATTCGTGCAATACCATTTTTCCAATGATTTTCTGATCGGAAAAAATTATCATCCAGGACGGGACTTGAACCTGTGACCAGTCCCTTACAGGGTGAATGCTCTGACCAACTGAGCTACCTGGACCCATCTTAGATGCTCGAAATTTTCCGATATTTTTTCCGATCAGAAAATCATTGGAAATAGTTAGCATGCAATTGCTTAAAAAATTCATTCAATTCCATATTTGAACGAGAAATCCCATTATGATGACTACTACTACTAAAGAATGTTAAATCATTGTTCGTTCGTGTAAAATACACGTTAATTTCCACTTGAACAGCATTTACATTATCAATTTGAGCTCGGGTTAAATTTGTTCAGTGCAGACGCTCACGTCATTTCCGAGGCAGGTGAGTAACAGTGGGATCATTGCTTTTAGTGCTTCAAATATTGTGGGACATTTCTGGACGTTTCCATTTGGAATTCCAACACACGAATGTATATTTTTTAATTTATCACCTAAAACGGGTTGGATTTGGTTCCTTCCCAGGACATACCTAGGGACCTGAGTATAAAGCTGTCATCGCGGAACTCTTAATTGTTTTTGTAGGTTTGATTTCGAGATAACCATCGCTAACCCGTATAACCTGGTGCGGTGAGTCAGTACCTGTTGAAAGTTTTCACGCAACAAAAAAAGAAAAAAAGGACACGCATTTTTCTTTTTTTGTTATCTTATCTGTACAGAATTAAAATCTTTCTTTCTTTTTGTACAACACGTAGGTACAATGCACCGTTCTTGTCATTCCGTGTACTTAACCTGCTGCAATTAAGCTGTACATTGTCACTAATCTAATTTAATCTGGTCCCGTTTAGCAATCTTCAAGTTCTGAGTCAGGTGCGTCAGTTTGACCTGATTGTTGCGTTCCGATTTTACATAGATGCGCCGGAGGGACCGTTCTCTGGTCATTCATGAAGTGACTGAATGTCTTTTCACGCTGGGAGTTCGAGAGACAAGGCACTGAATGCGTTTAAATTCTGAAGAATTACACGTAGTTTGCTTCTAGAGTAGAACGTTCTAGAAATAGGAATTGAAGGTTTCATTCAATTATCTACTGTTTTCTTCTTAATTCTTCTCTCGTATCGATGTTGCCATCGTAGTGTAGTAATTGGTTTCACAACAATGCCGCTACTTACGGAGAGGACCCGAGCATAGGTATCCCTCTTCGAGAAGGCTTACTACAGTTAGAGTGCGTCGCGGTCTTTTTGACCGGCGCGCCCCGCCTCGGCTTATTGCCTCCAGGTGGCAATTAAGGGTAACCCCCACTTTTACACCCTAGATTGCCCCTGCGGCAGGTGTGTGAGAAGCCGCTTTTTAGCTTGTTAAATTCCATATTCCACGATAAAAACAGCAAGTACCTCATAATTATCTTAAGTAGTACAATCACAATTTTGTCGTATGTATAAAAGTCTTGTTTAAAATGCTAATTTTAATATATTAAGTACAAAAAACAAAACTAAAAAATTAATTCTGCTTTTCTAGGCCATGACCACTTGAAAAATTTATACGTATGCTCAGAAAGTACCTCACTAAAGAACCCCGTTTTTAAAACGATGACGTTTACATCATCTATGTACTATTATAAAATTGTAAAATAGCTATGTCTGTACATTGGTTACAAACTTAATCATGTTTTTAAACGAACGATTCTGAACACGAAAAAATATTTTTTTTTTGTAATTTTGGTCTGTTTTTTCGCGATGGACGCACAAAACTACTGAACGGCATTCTGGGGTACCCTTGGGAGTGGCTACTACTTTTAGGACTGCATCTCAGCTTACCATCAGGCGGGGTGCAGTCAATCCGGCGGACTACATATAAAAAAAAGGATTTTGATATAATTTTTTTGTTATTAGAAAGGTCTATAGACTTAAAATCTGCCGTATGTTATTCTGCAATTGGTTAAGTAGAATCGGATATTATGATACATAAACGACCTTCTGCGCGGAAGGAGCTGCAGACATTATTGAACGGATTTTGATGCGGTTTTTTCATTAGAAAGATCTTGGTTACACCACAGAATATATAATAGTAGGTACAGAACGGAAACTCACCTCCGCCCCAAGAACCATAGGCAAAACGCTAGGTAACATTCACAAGGGCTGTGTACGGAATACAGCACCGCACGTTGCATCGGGCAGGAGAGAGAGAAGGACAGCATGAGTCGGTTTTGTAAGGCGTTCTCTCTGTCGCATATGACGCGGAGCCGCGCGGGCAGAACTACGGGCATCAGCTAGTAAATAACAAAACTATCCGTACAAAAAAATGGCGTCCGAGTTCTCTGTGATAAGAATCGCTTTTTTTTTCAAAAATTATGCAGATAACATAACTGTATAAAAGTGTAGTGTTATCAAATAATTAAATTAAATTATATATTTCGCATAAACTAACGCAAACCAACAAAAAACGTCCATCCGTCTTATCGAAACTACATACGTTATGCAATTTTAAACTTAACACGGTTTGTTGAATCGAGTACGACCGCGCTTTAAGAATAATTTTCAAACTGGAAATAGCAGTTATCCGTTTGTCCGACTCGGGAACTGAATCACTAGCGTTGCTGCACTATCTAGGCTGTGCATTTTTACCCGACTGCCGAAGAAAGGAGGGTAATGTTTTTGCTAGTCTATGATAAGCTGTATCTTCGCTGCTTGTGGCTAAGTAGTCGGCCATAAGATCGGAAGTTTGGGATTGGAAGCCTGTACGAAGCATAAAATGTCATTTTTTTTAAATATTTTGTTTGACACAGCGCTCTTTAGATTAGACCCAAAGTAAGCATAGTTTAACTAATTTGTGTTATGGGCAAGAATGGGCAGGTCAGTATTCTGTCTATAACAGTTTTATTGTTGGTTCTTCATCAAATTGATCGGTATATGTGCTGCTAACCTTGTCTAAATAATATTGGTAAACAATTTTGGTTGAATGTATTTCAGTGTACGCGATAAAAAGGTTATTGGCATCTCAGTTTGGTTACGGCTACGCAAACTATCTTCGAGGCCCCGACCTATCGTTTGGGTAATAAATCGCTCATTTGAAATCTATTTTTATTTCATACGCTGAAGAGTGAACGTGCTGATCTTTGTAACAACAAGTCCGATTTCAGTTCGTGCTTTCTTGTTAGATATTGGATTATGTGATGTCGAAAGTCTTTAAAGCGCCCTGTGTGGTTGGCTGAAGGACTTTCGACATCACGTTTTCTTGATATCACATTTTCGACATTACATTTTCTCGATATCTCATTTTCGACGTAACATTTTCTCGATATCACATTTTCAACATTACATTTTCTCGATATCACATTTTCGACATCATATTTTCTTGATATCACATTTTCGACATCACATTTTCTTGATATTTCCATTTCGCTATCACATTTTCTCGATATTTCCATTTCGCTTCGCACAAGACGAAATATACAGTGACAAGCAAGTTGTATTTGGTAAGCTAATCAAGCCATTCTGACGTCTGATTCAGTAATTTTTTCCTTCTAATCGAATTGATATCACACGTTTTGAATACGTGACTACTGAATCGGGCACCAGGTTTTGATCTTAATCTAGTCTGCAAGAAATTTAGGGCACATCAACAGTCGGTTGACGTGCGCCGATAAGATAAACGGATCCGTTGTGTTTGTTATTGTATCGTAGGTGCATTATTTTTTGGTTATCTGATACCAGAGCAAGGAAAAATACTGTCTGATTATGGCAATACCGGTAGCGATATTGCCCAAGTTGCTTGGTCAAAAACTTTGTGTCTCTTAAAGAATTTGGTTTAGTTTGACTTTTACGGAAGCCTTCGGGTGAAAAACCTGTGCCAATATCTCGTTTTTTATATATAGGATATGTCAATTTGACTTCACCTCGCCTGATGGTAAGCTGAAGGTAAAGTCTTAGGAAAGAGGATCGCCATTACATACACGTACCTACCATGTTAACACTGGTGGCACTCAGCTTGACGGCTTCATCAAAAGAGGATTGAGGATTGTGAGTAGTCACCGCGTGACACCAACCGGTCCCACTAGTGCTGCAACCACAATCCACCCTGCCCGGCTATGCGCTTGCTGACCCCTGAACGCAATCCGACCGAGATTGGATTACTATGGAGGGTTTTTCGCAATCATGCACGGTGGTACCCAGCCAAATTTTGTGACAAAGTGCCATCAAACTTCTACTACCATCGTTCGTCAAATAGCAGTTAATATCTATATAGGTACTTGCACATATGCCCACAGATTATGTGTACCAACATTCTTGTGGTCCAAGCCAAGATCACCTGCTAATCGGTGCACTTGCTAAACAACGGATGAGGCCTCCTCTCAGGGTTGGAATGTCAGACTGCATCCGCATAGTCTGACCTTCTGCATACCAATCAAAAAGAATACGCAAACCCTGGACTCCAAAGTGCTAACTTTGCCCGCTCCTGCAAAACGCTATGAGGATGATGATATTAAACCATGACATTGTACTGGCTATGATGCGGTTGTTTCATGCTTGGGGTGTTTAAGTTGCCGTATACATCGATTCCGGCTTAGTCTTTAAGTAGAACAGATAACCGACACACAAGAAGTGTCAATTGATCTTAAATCCATCCGCCCGCATCTCTGTGCTGTCACAATCGAACCGGACAATAAAAGGATCGTGCAGGCAGAGTTTAAATTACTAAATTGTTGCTGTAACTTAACAATTGAATATTACCCATTTATCTGTCAATTTATATGAAGAATTTTTTTTTTTTTTTTTTTTTTTTTATTTACTGAACAATATACATTAGTCTGTTAATTTTTTTCTCGCCAAACGGTTAAGTTTGATGGCGAGACGCGCTCGTATTTCATACATTTTTACTTAAGTACTAATACTACAAAAACACTTATAGTACAAAAGGCTATTAATTACAAATAATAATTATTGTAGTTGAGGCGTTCAACTGCAGCACCAAAACAACATGTGAGGCATGTTGTTTCGGCGCTGCACCGACACCCACAACCCCCAACACAAAAGATCTTTTTTATTTTTTACATTATTTTCTGACTGTTTGTCTGTCTGTCTGTCTGTCCGTCCGTCATTCTGTGCGTCTGTACATCTGTCTGTCTGTCCGTCTGTCTATCTATTGGTCTGTCTGTCTGTCCGTTGAGAAGCAAGTCTTTTAATTTATATAATATAATATAATATAATATAATATAATAAATAATGACAAATATAAAGCATGCTTTATGAACAAGCAGATATACCTATAGTATGATACCCACTTAAGTCAAGGCAAAAATCGTGAAAATTTACAAATCCAATAAAACGGGTCTCAATTATCAGGGTGCAAGATTGCCCAAAAAGTATTTCCGTCGCACCCCTGATGACCCTGGGCCATCTACAGTTTAAGATGCCCTCCTCGACCCCCACCCAGAAAGGTGGAGTCTATGGTGACAAGTGACCTATCGCCCCTCCTGGGCTCTGAGAACCAGTTCACCGCTTCCCCCCCCCCAGCACCCGCTCAACCCGAGCAGCCTTCTAGAGGGCCAAGGACCTCAGACAGCAGCGTCACCGCGAGCGATAGGTGCTGCCGTCTCCGTGGCCTAGGTGTACCGCGTGGAGGTTCCGGCTTCCACCCAGATTAGCTTGAGCCCAAAAGTCTTAGTGGAACCCTCACGCCAAGTCACCCTTGAAATTTTTTTTCAAACTCACCGTTGCACATAACATGACTTTAAATAAATGTATCTTATCAGTTGAATTGTCGTAATTATTCCCAAATTAAAGCCATAAGTCTTAATGAATATGTTTGTATCCGTTGATAACACACAGACAATTACCTCGACGATATTTTTAGATAGTGACGAAACATGATACGGTGCGTCTATAACACCAATAACAAATTAACAGTATACCACGCTAATGCACAATGGTCTGACGAATTATGCCGGGTACGGGTACACACTAAGCGAAGCAACTAATTAAACTTATTTGGAACTACTCGAGTGGACCCTCTGGAAACCGTGGATGGCTCAGGGTCAGTCGTGGTGCGAGTAAAAGCCAACCAAGCGGCTGATAATGGTGGAATGGGTCTAACATGCATTTCACTTCTACTCTAGTTGTACGCACGAATCGCTTCAGCAATACGCTCATTATGCGTACAGCTAAGGTGTCAAATGCCCTGCCTGAGTCTGTGTTTCCGAAAAGCTATAACCTAAGAGTCTTTAAGTCTAGAGTGAACAGATTGGTTCTAGGGAAGCGTGCTCCATTGTCGACCACATCATCACTTACTATCAGGTGTGGTGGATAGTGGTGAAACGCGGGCCTATCGACCATAAAAAAAATACTTTCATAATTGTTTTTGTACATGTTCGCCTTTAAAATGGTTGTACATTTAATTAAAATGTATATTCGCCGATCTTGTTAGCTAAAACAGAATTTATATGACGCATCAGGAAAAATACAACGGATCTACGCATATTGCGGGCATTGGGGCAAGTTCAGATATAAAGGTGTTAGTCATTTCAAAGTTATTCGAGTTAGCTAAGGACGTGAACGAATTAACGTCATTTCTTTATTTTTAGTCCTGACCCCTGAGGGTCAGTTCTCGATATAAGATATGCTCTAATTCAGTCTCAGTTTAGTTTCGATCTTCCAAATGTCAAAAAAGTATTCTTTTGGTTACAGGAATACCTTTTTAAACCAATATTATAAAAGCGAAAGTAACTGTCTGTCATGCCTAAATCTAGGAACCAATTTACATGGCTATAGAGATTTGTGTATAGGACTAGAAAGGAGAAAAACATAGGTTGAAATGAAAGTTCGTCATTTACGAAGATATCGCCTTGATAGTAAATAAATATGCTATTTTTGAAAAGTTATAAATGAAATAGGTGAGGATAACTCGTATGGACATTGGATAACCGACTCCAAGCAGGCGGAGCCGCAGGCAATAGCTACCTAATTCATAACATGGTACAAATCGAAATGTTAGAGGTAACACTAGCGAATGTCAGAATTATGACAATAAACTTCATTGCCACTCCGTTAAATCACCAACAATTACAATACATTCACTGCATTACGTCACCTAGCCACAAAAGTAATGTGTAATATAGCTTTTGTTAGGGTCTGAGCACACACGCTTCTTATAAAAACCGCGACTGTGGATTTAGTCGCTTCTCCGACACATACGAACGCCAGTAGCTTTTTAGAATATGTTCGGGAGCTCGCTCTTATCAGCTATGAAGCTATACTCAATCTCGAATGTCGTTGGCGACTGGCATTCGGAAAAGCGAGATAGCGATGAGACCGCCTTACGTTACGTTAGTCGTGAATCGTGATTATTCGTGATGAGTGACAGTCGCAGATACCGCCTTCACAGGCACACCGATGCGCAATGTGAACGTGCTACTGTCATCTAAATGGGATGAAATTGATACTGTCAATCGCACAGATTTGAGCACAAAAAGATGCCATTGATGCAGTTTAGAAGTTTGGTCTCTAGCCACTTTAAAAACTAAAGCGACTTCCGAAACTGGCGTTTGTCTTTCCAAAAATCGACTAAAAGGCCGTTCTGCCTTCAAAGCATCACCTGCAATATATTTATTAATGTCACCATTTTAAGGTTAAAAAGATTACAGAAAGTCAACTTTTTTATTATAACCGGTACAGCAATTTAGACATCTCAAAACCATACCATATATTATTCGAGTAACCCCCTTTCGGGTTCAAAACGACTATAAAATCAGCGTGTATAGCATTTTTGCTATTAATATGCAAATTAATGTTATTATAGATGAATTATACAATATGGCCTGAAGGACCCTTTTAGCTGGTCATTTTAACTTCTTAATCGCAATGAATCGAGGGATTCAATGGCCGCGCCTGCCATTTGCGATTCCAATAAGCGACTAAATCGCCAGTCGCAGATACTAAACATATCATATGTGGCTACGCCGTTACCGTCTTTTCACTTTAATATTTATAAATATCACGACTTTGACCGCTGTGCCGCTGAAAAAGTCCAATGATGCACGATTATACGGAAACGCCGTGCCGTGTTAGCGCGATCAAAGGACATGGGATGAACGTGCGGCTAATTATAGCCGCTGCAGACGTCCGCCTGTCCGAACTTGTTCATGTTAACACTGTAATTATGGGAATTAATGTTGCGTTTCGTTTACTATTTAACAATCTGTTTCAAAGCTCCTAAATAATGTGAGTTCATGAAGAGCACATGCCAGAAATTTTGGTAGGTCCTCTACGTGGACTAAGATATTCGCGCAGGTGCTATTCGGACAGGTGCTCTAAGTGGACTACTTCTCCAATTCGTGGGTACTTTTTTATATCGGTCACTTCAATATGATTTCACCTCGCGCCTGATGTAAGCTAAAGGCAAAGTCTCAGCAAAGGCAAAGGGAAAGGGGGGAACCCCTTTCCCTTACACACACCGACAGTGCCATAATGGTGTCCCTCAACTTGACGGCCTCATCAAATGCTTTTTAACGCCCCGCTTAAAGGACCCGGGACTGTAGAAGGAAGGAAACACGTGAGCTGGTAAATAATTCCAGGTCCTTATGGTGCGGCAAAAAAAAGAGTTACCGAACCGCTTAGTTCTTGATGGAATTGTTTGCACGGTATGAGGGTGATATCTCGGCCTTGCACGTGTTGTTCTGTATAGGAAAAGAGAGTGTGTCACTAGTTGGTAGAGCTCATCGCTCAACATTATAGTCATCTTAGTGTTGTTCCCGGTTGCATATGAGAAACTTTAACATTTATAATATTAGTAGGAAATTCTCCAATACATAGTATAGTAGTATAACATTCATTGTGGCATTGATTCATTCCTTTATTCGTAGGAAGTATAATTGCAAAGATGTTATTGAATGCTCATTAATAAAACTAGAACCGTTTCCGTACACTGATAACTTGGAAACTATTAGTGATACGAGTATACCGGACATTGTTGGCGAAGGCGTATATTTTAGGCAGGGAAACCGTTAAAATTGTAGCTCAGTTTGTATAAATAAACTAGCTGATGCTCGTGGCTCCACCCGCCTGGATTTCGGCTATCGTGGCTAATACCTACGACCTATTCTCAGACCCACCAAATATTTACAAAATATCGATGAAAAGTCAAACCGTTTCAGAGGAAATTTTTATGTATTAGATACTCCGATAGAAACCACTTAGCTTGTAATAAGGGTTCTAGAATGCAGATAACATCGGCATTTGCTATTTAAATCCATGAATATAATATGACGGTAGTTGCTTATGAGTTTTCCTATGTAAGTGTAATCTTTTCGTTGTCGACGGTGGAGCACGCTTGCCTAGAAGTAACCTGTTCACTCTATATTTGAAGACTCCCAGGTTGTAGCTTTCCGGAAACACAGACTCAGGCAGCGCATTCCACTCTTTAGCAGTACGCATAATGAATGTACTACCAAGACGTTTTGTGCGTATGAGTGGGATATACACCGTTTTATGCGATAAGCAGACAGCGGGGCGGGGTGGTCAAAATGTCCGCGATGCACTCTTATTTGTACGAATATAAGGTTGCATTTGTCCGCGCAATAGCTCATGTCGCTTGTAAGACATATGCGGGCTAAATGCGATCTAATGATAGTAATAATAAGAGTGCGTCGCGGACATTTTGACCGCCCCGCGCCTTCGTCTGCTTAACGTCTTAGTCTACATTTACACACTCTACGCCAATTAATAGACTATTCTTTGACCGAATATATTTCTTCTTTACAGGTTGAGATGGCATGCGAACTCCGAAAACCCCTATTCGTCCACGAGAAAGAAGCTCAGGACGACCTGATTAAAATCCTGGACGAATTCGGAAGCCGTTTACCCGCAGTAGTGATCCACTCGTTCACTGGGTCAGTGGAACAAGGCCTGAAGTACATAGAGAAAGGTTTTTATTTGGGCATTACTGGGTACATATGTAAGGACAAATCTGACGGTGGTATCAGAAGACTGCTGTCGGAAAGACTGCTGCCCTTGGACAAGTTGCTGGTTGAGACCGATTCACCGTTTATGTACCCAAATATGAGGGCCTCCAAACTTCCACTGCATGTTAAGGATTCTTTGACTGAGAGGTGAGTCGTTTAATTTTTTTTATTCAAGACTAGCTTCCGCCCGCGGCATCGCCCGCGTGGAGGTCTGTATCGCCACCAAGTTTACTTAGTGTGAAGCTAGCTTATAGCATGGTTTTAACATAATACCTAACAACATTCAAATATGCGTCGATAGATTACATGTTGTTACAGAATGGGTTGAAGAAATAAAGGTTCACTGCTCGTTCCCTGTGGGTGATAGCGTGATAATATGTAGCCTGTGTTGACCCGACTTTTTAATAATATTCGTGGCAAGTTTGAAGTAAATCCATGCAGTACTTTTTGAGTTTATCCCGGACATACAGACAAACGGACAAAAATTCTAAAAATATATTTTTGACTTCGGTATCGATTGTACATCACACCAAGTATTCTTTTCAAAAAAATATTAATAATGACAGCTAAACCGCCTTCGTGAAATAGAACATCTATACCTATGTACCTATGTAAACTACTGTGTTTTTCGATCAATATAATATCTGGTTGACATTTTGTTATTGACTTAAAACGACAGTTTTATCAACATATATAGATAACATTAAGAAATGAGGATATTGCAATAGCTGATAAGGTAGACACTTACTGTTAAGATATCTTGAATAAATTTAATCTGGTTGTTTATGGAAGTAAGTCCTCTGATCAGGGTTGCTTGATGGAGTTTCTGGACTTAGAACAATAGTAGGATTCGTGAGATTGTAGGATTAGTACGATAGTAGAATGTTTTTTACATAACAGTTTAGTTAAAAATTGGTAGAAATTGGTATTAACCAGATATTTAAAAAATACTTGGGTTATGTTTTATGAAGAAAAATTTTTTTGGAATCCTTGTGTTTGACTATTTTTCGGTTTGTGCGCGTTGGACGTAAAAACTACTGAACGGACTTTGATGGATGTATTCTTGTTTGAAAGATCTTGGTCAGACTTTAAATCTTACGCATGTTTGATCAAAATCGGTTGAGTAGATTCGGAGATATAGACAAAACCCAAATATAACCGACATCCACGCGGGCGGAGCCGCGGGCATAGGCATTTTATTGGTGTAACTGCAATAAAGTTTAATTTATTCTATTCTAGGCTAGATGCAATAAATATGAGAGGTAACAATCTCTCCATATTTATTGAAACATTCGAATTAATATTTGAAACAGATTTTAACTTGCCGCTAATTGCCTGCACAGTAATGATAGTTTAATTTAAATTCCTTCAGCCTTTCTCGAGGTTTCCAACAGGTATTAATTCTAAAAATGCCTAATTAGTATCATGTTTCTTACTTTTAGCATCCATGGCCAACTTTCGTAATAAAATATAATATAATGTTATTTTTTAAGTATTTTTTTTATCTCCGCGGCCTTATAGTATACACTACCTGTATTCTACGATTTCACTTGCATTATCTTATCTATATCCGGGTCCTTTGAGCGGGGTAAAAAGCTCCAATTGAGGGTCAATCTGAGGGTCACAGTTTTAGGATTTATCGCTACTAAAACATACGATTATATGATAGACTTCTATAATTAGACTAGTTGACTCACGAGCTAGACTAATTGCAAATCGAACTAATCGCGGCTAAAGCACAGAATATATAATAGTACTAACGTACAGAACAGAAACTCACCTCCTCCCACCAATATCACTTACCTCACCCCGCGCCAAGAACCATAGGCAAAACGCTAGGCAACATTCACAAGGGCTGTGTACGGAATACAGCACCGCACATCGCATTGGGCAGGAGAGAGAGAAGGACAGCATGAGTCGATTTTGTAAGGCGTTCTCTCTATCGCATACGACGCGGCACCGCGTAGCACTAACCATGAATACTCACACATCAACACCACCGTGCATGTACACAAACTATGCATGTAGTAATTGTTACACGATTGTTTCATACATTTTGTCGAGTTTCTGGGGTGTGCCTATAGGCAGATACGGCCTAAATCGGATATACCTTCAGACCCTTTTTAAGGTGTAACCTTTCATCATTTTTTTTTAAAATTTTCTAGATCCATGAACTTCGTGAATCGCTACTGCACCTTCCAACGCAACGAGCCCTGCGCGCTGCCCGCCATCGTGGAACTGATCGCCGGCTTTCTGGGGCAGAGCCCTGAAGATGTCGCACTCGCCACTGCTTTCAACGCACTCAAACTATTTGGCCTCAGTCAGTGAGAGAAACGTGAAAAAAAGAAAACCCATGCTTAAAAAAGTGAGAATCAGATTTTTTAAATTCAGAATTTGGTTGATGACTGCTCAGTTTAAAAACTGTTTTAAGTAGTCATTTTGATTTTGAAGCTATTGGTTATTAAATATAGATGGAGCCACATGTGGTTTGTTTGACAGCTTTTGTTCAGGAATAGTGTTTTCTTATAATATTGAACGATTAGCTGATTTCTATTATTATTTGAAAAATTAGTTGTGTTTATGAATTAATTTTATATTGCTGGATAGACAGGATTTTGATTTTGAAATGATCGAGTACTAAATACAGATGGCGCCACTTATACGTTTGTTTGCAGGTGAAACTGTATTAGAAATGTTCGAACTTTAGATTTCTTTTTATTTATATTTATTAACTAATAGCGCTAATAGTCATTAGCGAATTACTATAGCCGAAGTTGAATTATGAAAATAGCGAATCATGTTTTAATATTGTTCATCGTTTCAATACAAACTAATTTGTTTTGACGAACTTGTATAAAAATCTGATTGTCACTATTCGATGAAGGGTTTCTTCAACTCAAAATATTTATAAAGAATCGAGTCGTGCCTTCGCGCTTAGCGCCTTGAATGATTACAAGGAGTCCACGTAATGATATTAGCCAGATAAGTATTTACAAGATATATTGTCATTCTGATTGATAACTAATGTTATTTGAATGATATTTATTCGACAAACGGTTTCTTTGAACGTCATCATTCGTTTATTTAATAAATTGAAACCCGACCAAAATACTCATGTCCACTGTTAAAGTGCATTTCGATTATGACAAAAACGACGTTTTTTGTGGCAAAACGAGGCTAAAGGACTCGCGATGGTTTTGACTAAAACTAAATTTATAGTTTTTTTTTTGTTGTGATTGTATACTTATTTGAAGTGTCAACACGTCGCAGTCCTATTTACCATTGTCAATTGATTGAACTCTTGCCATTGAATAAGAATAATTGCCTCTCTAGACGGCGAAAGTCAATAATCCATTCAATTATGATATTCCATTAAGGAATTATTTTTTTATATGCGTCAAATTAATGGCATTATATACGATTGATTATTGATTTTTGCTGTAAGCTCGCCTATTTTAGTATCTAAGGGAGGTGTGTTGGAATAAAAATTTGTGTTGACTGGGAGGCTGTTTCAAAGTTTTTATTAAGAAAAAGATGGCGCCACTGGTAATGTAAATATAAATTAATTTATAAATACATTGAGGCATGCCATCATTACATAATAGAACATTGTCTTTGAAAATAAGCAAGTTTGCTTTGAAATTAACCATGATTTTTTCGAAGATCTCTCCGAAGACTGCTTCACAGTCGTAAATGAACTTTCTAGAAGTTTCAATACATTAGACGCAATACGTGATTTTAGTAAAACTTAGCAACAGCTTACCAGTCAACATATTTCAGTGTTCCAACAAAAAAAAAAGCAAAATGAAAAGTCTATGCAAGGTACAAATGCGTACCTGAAACGCGCCAAGTCTTAATATTGCCATTTTAAAAATGTATGTACTTGGTTTTTTTTTTTGCATAATATTATAGACCGTATTATTTAAGTTATTTGGTCTATTGTGGCTTGTACGCACTCGCCTTTCGGTGGCAACCCTTATTAGTCAGACTGATCTCAAATGAAATAAAGCATAATTTGAATTTTTCAACTAACAGTTATTAGTCAAGCCGCTAATAAAACAGCATTACTTGGCAATACTTTGTAAAGGCCGGTGTTCATTTGTGCGATCATAATAATATTTTTTTTGTAGTGTGTTTATGTTAGATGTATTTAATACTAACCTTTTGTATAGTTGCTTGGATGATTTTCTTATACTTTTTCGTGTGTATCTTGTAGATAGGGAATGATATGTCTACACAAGTGTCTGAATAAGTTTAAGAAAGTCTAAGCTCAAAGATTGGAAGGGACGTATACAGTAAATCAACTTATTCATTGGTTATTTATACACAGATGTGATTTATGACCTTTCTAATCTTTGACGTTCGATTAAGATCATCCAATGATCGCACAAGTGAAACGCAGCCTTTATCCTAAGACACGAAATGTTGCCACCTTTATCTAGCACGGTGTTAGGTATCTTTAGTTATTTCGCTCTGCGCAGGGCATTCCTATTCGAATTATAATTAATATTTATATTTTTCATCGAATATTTTGTAAATAGTTTGAAATATAAATGTGTAATTAATATTATTTAATAGTTAATTTAATGCTGTAGTCACAACGAAATCAAAGACTGCAAGTATTAAAGTGTGACTTGAGATGTTAATTGTTTTGTATCAATATTTTTACTTATTTAATCGTTTATATTGGTCCAGCGCACATCGCTGGAGGCGCGGCGGAGAGAATTTCAAGTCAACAATTCAATATAAACCTTAACGGTCTTGATATAAGGACCATAATTGTGTATCAAGAATAAATTTGTTCGCTGGGAGCGCCTTGATTTTTTCTTGATATACAATTATGCACCGTATATCAAGACGGTTAAGGTTTATATTGAATTGTTGACCTAAAATGCTCTCCGCCGCGCCTCCATTGGAGTGCGCTGGGCAATTAAGGAGTATTGTTATTTCTTTATTTTTTGACAATCACTTTGTTATAGTGTATAAGTGCGGTTGTCGGGCCGCAGCCGCGTTATGTAAAGATATATTGTTATAGCTCTCCGCGCCCAAAGGGGGTGAGCAGAGGCCCAGGCGGCCTGAAGCAATATAGTGCCTTCGATAAAACGTCCTTTTGTGATACAATATTTTCATAGAATGTACAGATTATTACTTTCAATATACAAATAAAGAAAATTTGTCTTTTTATTTTTGTCATAAGTTATGTTTTAACCGACTTCAAAAAGGGAAGAGGTTCTCAATTCGACTGTGTGTTACCTCTGAACTTTCGACTGGGTGCACCAATTTTGATATAATTCTTTTTTATTTCATAATTGGTGTTTCCCGTGCGGTTTTTTACTTTGAAAAGTTTTTTTTTAAATGGATTGGTGTTAGCAATATCGATAGGATAAACAACGCCCGGGGTACAAAGATGACTTTGCGCTAGAAGACCCGAGACTACGTGCGGTTTTAGTCGGTTCGATGCCGACATTACCGCCCCCGCTAGCCGCTGGGGTGAGATCCGTGGGGATTTCCGCACGAAAAAAATGTGCAAACAACGCAACATGAAAACGTTGAAGTATGCTCGAATTCCGCCCCCGCTGGCCGCTGGGGTGAGATCCGTGGGGATTTCCGCACGAAAAAAATGTGCAAACAACGCAACATGAAAACGTTGAAGTATGCTCAAATTAAAAACAATTTTATTGTATTACAATTATTATTGTTCTTTATTCACAATTTTTGGCAGTCGAAATAATACTAGATAACGAAAATAATACATGAAACAACTAATTTCTATTTGTTCTAACATATTCACATCAATCTATCATTTCTAGAAAGGATTATCTTATTTAGCACTGCTAAATAATGAACGCATACAAATAATATCTCTAATTGTATTGAGATAAGGCTCATTTTAACATGATCTATAAAAGGAAATCAGATATTGGCCTGCGATTACAAATATATATTTTTTTGGTGTAATGTGTTCTTTTCATACCACTTAGGTGGCAGACAAGCACACAGCCCACCTAATGGAAGCGGTCACCGTGGCCTATAGACATTTGCAACACCAGGGGCGTCACACTCGCGCTGCTGACCTTGGGTTAGGGGGCGGGGGTGTGTAACACCATGGGCGTTACACTACACTTGCCTACCTTGGATGGGGAGGGATGAGGGGGGGGGGAGTAAGGAGACTGGTCTTAACGCTGACAGTCCCCAAACTCGACCCCGACGAGAAGACATCTCAAAAAAATATTAACTTTAAACCTTATAGGCGTATAAAACATTAAATCTAGAATATCACAGAGTAGTTTAATCCTTGTCGAGTTTCCGCACGATGCCGGGAGGTGGAGACGTGAGCACTTTCTTCGAGAGGCGGACCTGGCCGGAGACAGGGTCGCGACCGAAGTATTTCACCTGGATCTCTGAGCCTACGTCCAGCCCTAGGACTGATGGATGCGATATCTGGAAAGATGGATAGTCTTATTACATAGAGAAATACAAAAGTTAAACCTGTGTACGTATCCTTTAGAAAGAAAGCAATATAAATAATTTATTTAAGCAAAGTGCAACGTAAAAATTATATATTACAATATGCAAGCACTTTGAAATCCAGGGCGTGCGGTTTTAGTCGGTTCGATCCTGAAATAACCACACCGATGGCCGATGGGGGGGGGGGGGGGCGCGGCTAGCGGGGCAGGTTATGTCGGACTCTTACCGACTAAAACCGCACGCCGTCTAGGGTCTTCTGACGCCAGGGTGTAAAGTGCATTTCCCTCGCACCCCGGCTTTCGCTGTGCCGACCCTACAAAATATTGCGGGCTAGATGGGCGGGAGAGTTCTAAGTCTCTCCCGAGTCCATTTTTAAACATCTCTCATCCCAACCAATGTTATTCCTTCTAAATTTTCCACGCTCCACGATAATTAAACAAAATCTCACCTTTCTATGATCCAACTGCGAATTATGCACTAACGCGGGCGCCATCCCCGAATACAGTGTGACCAGCACGCCTATCTCCTTCACCTCCACGACTTTCGCCTTATAGATGGCGCCGAACTCTAGGTCCGGGGTTCGTTCCGCGTTCAGCCACGTGTGGATGCGAGCCCTCGCCTCATCCATAGCGGCTTGCGATGGCGCGAACACGCTGTACTTGGTTTCATCTATTGGAGTTATCTGCAAACAGAGTTTTCGTAGTTCACAAGAATTTCGGTAGATGGCTCCGGCGTCGCCCCAAGACGTCTAAACTATTATAAAAACCCCCGACTCCCAAAAAAGAACAATAAAGAACCTGTAAAAAGTAAAAAATAACTATTATATTTTTACCTATCTACCCTAAGTATTGAACCTTTATTATTATTATAGGTAGCTATATTATTTACGTATTCATATTTTTAACTAACAGTTTGTCTCGTCGGGGGGACCGCAAAACATCTACAGTTAGGATCTTGCGAGACAGACGTACGATTAGGTTATGATTAGCAGGTGAGCGGTCCCCGACGAGACAAACTGTACGTATAATAAGTTATGGAACGCGAAAGTTTAAAAGTTAATACGAGTATATTTGAACACATTCAATTTTTCATCACCACTTCTACCCCCCATATCTTTGAAATGGCTTAACCGATTTTTATAAAACGTAGCTAAGAACACTCTCCCCCAACCCATCTTTCAAACAAAAGAAACAGAATCAAAATCGGTTCATCCGTTTGGGAGCTACGATGCCACAGACAGACTTACAAACACACACACACACACACACACGTCAAACTTATAACACCCCGTTCGGGTTTCCGTCGGGGGTTAAAAGTTGTAAATGACCTCTGTGTCTGTACATTGGAGATGTTAAAAAAAGACCGATTCTGAATATAATGTCTGTATGTGCAGACAGAAAGATAAAAAAATTACTGATTGCATTTTTAGCATTAGTACCGATCGCCAATCATTCCCCAATAGTTATTTTGTACATCTATACTAATATTATAGAGGTAAAGTTTGTGTGTTTATTAAATTGTAAGGGGTAATCTCAAGATCTACTGAACCGATTTTAAAAATTCTTTCACCAATAGAAAGCCACGTCATTCGTGAGTGTCATAGGCTATATATTTTATAGGAAAACTGGAATTTACACCCGGGCGAAGCCGGGTCCCGGGTCGCTAGTATATTATAAATTCAATGTACAGAATTGACCTCTCTACAGTTTTATTATAAGTATAGATTTTACGGATCAACTCCCATCAAACGAAACAAAAAATAGCCCTTACCTGCACTCCAGTGTCCACATACAACTTCTTGAGGTTGAACCCTCCCACTCCGAGCAGCTTGGCCCTCTTGTGAGCTTCAACCTGCATCTCTTCTATGACTGGCATGTTCTCTTTTGGGCCCTGTCTGAAATACCATAAATGAGTTTTAATACGGAGTTCCTTTGAGCTTGTAATGTAATGTATATGGTTAAACAAATTCCGACTGGGGTAGTACCTCCGCCTTACAGAACACCGCGCCCATAATAACCATCGTGTTGTGTTCCCGCCGGTAAGTAGGGTAGCCAGAGCTCGCACTCCCAGTCTCCCCAATCCCCCCAAACAACAGCCCCCCCCCCCTGCCCCTAGAATGCTACCCAGACGGCCTCGACAGATGCTTTTTCACGTCCCGCTTAAAGAACCCGGCATTGTAAGAGGAAGGGAACACGTGCGAGGGTAAAGCATATCACTTCTTCATCGTACGACATAGGTTTATTTCATAAAAAATACAATACCTTGCTATCGCAGTCGGGTAAAAAATACAGCATGACTTGTGTAGTGAAATTGTGTAAAAACTGTAGTGACAGCAAGAAAAGTAGGTGACACATTGCAATCCAAAATTCACTCACACATGGCTAGCCGCCGTCATTTTTGTTACACAGTCTCATCTCAAACACGTTCTATCCATAAGTTTTATACGTCCATGAAACAAGTACGTGAAATTACCTTGGTTTATCGATACACCGGTTCATAATATCGATTATCTTGCTCTTAGCGTCGCACGCCTTCTGTATAGACTCCATCACGACCTTGAGAGGCAGTCCAGGTATTTTGACGTCAGCTTGCAGGGCTGTTATGCCCTTCTTTGTTCCAGCTACCTTGAAGTCCATATCGCCCATGTAGTCCTCTATACCCTGGAGATTTAAAATAGTAAGATCCACTTAAGAACTTAACTAATTACATACTCTCCAACAAATATTTCTTAAGTAACCTCTTAAATTTATTTTTATCAGTCTCTTGCCTGATGTTCACAGGCAACCTGTTCAATAAATGAATGTATGGGAATCTACCGGAATTGTTTACATTTATGATTATTGCTCCGCTCCCTTGGGCAGTAGCGTGATGATATTCAACCTATGACATTCACGGATAATGTGGCTTTCTATTGGTGATAGAATTTTTAAAATCGGTTCAGTAGATCCCGAGATTACCCCTTACAATTTAACAAATATACAAACGCACAAACTTTACTTCTTTATAATATTAGTATAGATATCACAATAGCTTATTATAGACTCACTAACAAATCAGTGAGTATCCTATAGTCCTCCATCTGGCCTTGCTCGTTGTACTTGGACACCAGGCCGATGGCCACGCCCGCGGCCGGCGCCGTCAGGGGGACCCCGGCGTCCAGCAGCGCCAGCGAACCCCCACACACTGAAGCCATGGAACTGGAACCTGGAACACCATACACATAGTAAAGCTATTTAAGGGTGGAGGTAGGAGGAGGAGGTAGGACGCGACGGTATCTCCCGTCCGAAATGAGCTGTCCGACTGGGGTAGTACCTCCGCCCTACAGAACACCGCGGCCATAATAACCATCGTGTTTTGTTCCCGCCGGTAAGTAGGGTAGCCAGAGCTCACTGTATCCCTCCTCCCCCTACAGGGGTAGGGGGAGGAGGGATACAGTATATTTTATATTTAGAAGGGGGAGGGCTAGGAAGGGTCCTTACCTCCCCCTTCTAAATATAAAATATAATATTCTACGACATTCTACACAGCGTTCCCTAGACCCAAAGTAAGCTTAGTTTAACTAGTGCGTGTTATGGGTTCTAGAATGCTGATAAACGTACTTATATACATTTTTGTGTTTGCTTTGTTCGTCCATGCTATCAATTATAAAAAAAATCAAGTGCAGTTACCGTTAGATTCCAGCACTTCAGCGGTCAGGCGAACAGCATAGGGCTGCTGTGGTACGACAGGCAGTAAGCCTCGCTCGGCCAGGGCTCCATGGCCCGCCTCCCTCCTCCCTCCCCCGCCTCCACCTCCCCGCCCCACCTCCCCTGTCGCGTACGCCGGGAACTCGTAGTGTAAGAAGAAACTCTTCTCTTTTATACCGCTGTGGGAATTATAACCATAATTCAGTATTAGCACAGGTATACAAGATATTTTTATCATGATTTAACACGTGCAAGGCTGAGATATCACCCTCATACCATGCATACAATTCCATCAAGAACCAAGCGGTTCGGTGCCTCTTTTATTTGCCGCACCATAAAGACCTGGAATTCTTTACTAGCGCACGTGTTTCCTTCCTCCTACAGTTCCGGGTCCTTTAAGCGGGGTGTGAAAAAGCATTTGATAAGGCCGTCAAGTTGAGGGCCACCATTATGGCATTGTCGGTGTATGTAATACACCCCCTTCTTGAGACTTTGCCTTTAGCTTACCACCTGGGCCTCGATTCTGCTAAAGGCAAACCACTGTAATACCACTAACACTCTAAAAATGCTATTTAATTGTAGACTTTACCGTTATACAGTTAAGGTCTAAAATCAAATGAAAAGAATTCATTTAACTTTTTTATTCGCTCTACAAAACATCATTTGACTTTAGACTTTAACCTGATAGCAATTAAGTCTACAATTAAATAGCATTTTTAGAGTGCCAGTGGTATATCAGTGGTTTGTCTTTAGCAGAATCGAGGCCCAGGCGAGGTGCAGTCATATTAACGTGAGCGACACAAAAAAAATGTACGGACGTATCGCTTTGAACACGAGGCTGTGTCACAAAAACGGCGGCTTCTAGCCACGTGTAATTGATTTTTAGGTTATAATATTAAACCTAAATTTGATTGAATTGGTGATGATTTGTATGCGTGCGTGCGTGAGTGAGTGTGTGTGTGTGTGTGCGTGCCGACTTGCAGATAGCCAGAGGTAGAGTTTTTTTTATATAGGACACGTCAAAATGACTCCACCTCGCCTGATGGTAAGCGAAAGGCAAAGTCTCAGGACTGGGGCCACCACCACATACACCGGTAGTGCTACAGTAGCGGCCCTCAGCTTGACGGCCTCATCAAATGCTTTTTCTCGCCCCGCTTAAAGGCCCCGGGACTATAGGAGGAAGGAAACACATACGCTGGTAATAAAGAATTCCAAGTCTTTATGGTGCGGCAAATAAAAGAGGCACCGAACCGCTTGGTTCTTGATGGAATTGATGCCACCGTGTGCGAGTTCTATCAAATAATCACAATTACTTCCACAAAATAAATGTTGCGTATATAATTAAGTAGTGTGAGTGTATAATATGTAGAATGTATTGTACCTGGTAAGCATAGTGAGGGTGTCCATCTTGAGTGCGCTGTCAGGCGAGTCGAAGGCGACGGTGCACAGTACCTGCGTCTGGCCGCGCTGGAAGAGGGCGCTGCCGTGCAGCGGGGAGTACAGCGACACCTGTAGGCAAATACATTGCTTTTATACCAATACTAGCTGTGTACGCGGCTCCGCCCACGTGAATGCCGGCTATCGTAACATAATTTATGGTCACATCTTCGGTTCTACTCAACCAATCAAATAAATGGCAGATTTTAAATCTGAGTAAAAATATCTAACCGCATCAAAATCTGTTAAGTAGTTTTTATGTACATTGCGCACAAACAGATAAATAGAAATTTTAAAAAAATGCCTGCTGTTCCACCAGCATGAATCAATCAATCAAATAGATGGGAAATTTTAAGTTTGGTTAAGACCTTTATATAAAGAACCGCATGAGATTACGTTTAGTAGTTTTTTAGACACAACTAATTTTTTTTTATACTACGTAGGTGGCAGACAAGTACACGGCCCACCTGATTGGAAGCGGTCACCGTGGCCTATGGACGTGTGCAACACTAGGGGTGTCACACTGGGTGCGGGCCGGAACCTCCACGTGGTACACCTGGGCAACGGAGGCGAGCAGCGCCTCCCTTGCACCCTACACCGCACCGTCGGCGAAGTGGCGCGATGCTCGCCCCACCCCCCTATTCCTTAAAACCGTAGATGGCCCGGGGTCAGCTGGGGTGCGAGGGATATGCCCATTGGGTAACCTTACACCCCGGTTACTAAGGCCCGAGACGGCGTGCGGTTTTAGTCGGTTCGATCCCGACATAACCACCCCCGATGGCCGACGGGGGTGGTATCCATGGGGATTTCCGCACGATAAAAAAAAAAGGGGGGTGTGACACTAGGGGGAGGAGGGGTACAGTGAGCTCTGGCTACCCTACTTACCAGCGGGAACACAACACGATGGTTATTATGGCCGCGGTGTTCTGTAGGGCGGAGGTACTACCCCAGTCGGACTGCTCATTTCGGACGGGAGATACCGTCGTGTCCTACCTCCTTATAATAATAAAATACATCACATACCTCACAATTAATGTTCCTGAGATCATCCAAGTGTCTCCCGTCACATCTAGTATCAGTTTCAAAGATCATGTCCCTGAATATCTGCCTCAAGTTTGCGTTGAAGCAGTCTTGCAGTTCTTGGACATCGGTGGAATCCTCCCGCAGTTGGTTCAAGACTGTTTGACGGAGATCTGAGATTGCGTGGTCTCGAGACATCTTATCATGAGTCGGATCACTGGAACAGCAAACATTTTGTTGGAGCTCTGTTAGGCCTGATGGAAATCTCAGAGGTAGCGGGTTCGATTCCAGTTAGGTCGAGGAGGCCATCTTAAAACCGTAGATGGCCCGGGGTCAGCTGGGGTGCGAGGAATATGCCTATTGGATAACCTTACCCCCCGGTGACGGCGTCCGGTTTTAGTCGGTCTGATCCCGACATAACCACCCTCGATGGCCGACGGGGGTGGTATCCATGGCGATTTCCGCACGATAAAAAAAAGGGGGTATCGGTGGAGATGTGCGCAGGCGCACGCAAAAAAATTGTACCTGAGTATTTCCCGTATCTTCATACTAGAAAGCGTACGAATAGTCTCCACTACGTTGGGCGATGGTGGCTGCGCAGTGGCATACTCGCGTTTCGTTTTACCGTGGGTCGCTTTAAGCTTTTCTATACCACGCACAATTAGCTGGGCCTCTTTCGTACCTGAAACAAATAAAATCAATTTTTACAGTAGCCATTATTAATGGCTTTAGTGATGTCATTGCTAATGCTTCGATATCGCCTAATGTCACCATTGGGTTGTGAAGGTCAGATGGCAGTCGCTTCACGGAAAATATCGAGGTCCAGCCAAATCCGCAGTTAAGACTGGTAAAGCCGACCCCAGAATCCGAGGTGAAAGCTTGGATACGACTGGGATAAACGCTAGGTTGAAGAAGAGTGATGTCATTGCTAGTGGTGAAACCACAGAAATATTATCTAGCTAGAATTAGAATGGGCAAGTGGGCGTGGCACCCGTGCCAAATGGGTGCAATATATTGCATGCTTGCCTAATCGCGCTCTCATTAAGCGACCACATCAAAATGATGTCACATTGCGGGCACGGCTTGATGAAATGTGACACGCGCGAAATGTATCCGATTATATAATAATAAGCCCTTTATTTCCGAACTATTTACAGGTTTAACATTTTTTATTTTTTTTATTTTATTAGTTTTTCTTATAATATATCTCGCAGTTCGACGTGCCTCCTGGCATAGGCCTCCTCCAGCTCTCTCCACTGACTTCGATCTTCTGCAACTCTGGTCCAGTATGGTCCTAGGGTTAGGCGCATATCGTCACTCCATCTTGTTATCCGATTAAGACATTATAACCGTTCTACTCGTAGCTAGATAATATTTCAACATTACACGGTCAGTTTTGATACTACTTAAGACATTTTGCACTAATTGAAACATAAATTAAAATGTAAACTTACATTCATACCTAATTTGATGGCTTTAAGGAGATCTTGTTGCAGTATATCCTGCGCGTGACCTTCCAGCATTACAACAAGTTTCCCGCTGGTGGCCGCCACTACGAGATTGAGGGTTGAACTCTCCAGGTCTTTGCGAGTAGGGTTGACTATCAACTCATTGTCTATCTGACCTAATCTGTATAAATAATAAAAAAATATTTGGATATAACGTTTTTAGCTTAAATAAGTGATCAGTACAATCTCAGGCCCTTTAGGCCCAGCGCAAAGTGCTGGAGGCGCGGTAGAGAGCATTTTTAAGTTAACAATTTAATATGAACCTTAACAGTATTGATATACGGTCAATAATTGGATATCAAGAATAAATCCGCGCGCGTCGCTCGGAATGCGTGCGGCTTTATCCTTGATGTACAATTATTGACCGTATATCAATACTGTTAAGGTTCATATTAAATTGTTGACATAAAATGCGCTTCGCCACGTGTACGCTGGGCCTTACGCATGTATAGATGCTATTACACTGAAGGTCATCATTTTAGTATTCATTATCTTTGGTCTATAATGTCTATATTGATCGTGCCCAGATTTTGGTGTAATGTAGGCTCCACTACTCCAAAACCTTGCCAAGTTAGATGCTGTATACTATACTTGTTTGTGGCAAAATGCGTCGCATAGAAACAAGTATAGTGTACCGCATCTAACTTGGCAAGGTTTTGGAGTAGTGGGGCCCACACTACTCCAAAATCTAGCCACGTTAGATGCTGTGCATTATACAATATGAACCTTATGTCAATGGTCTTAATGAAAAATATGCTAAATGCAGAATTTTGCAAGGCAGGTTGCAGGTTTATTTTCTAGATCCATACTAATATTATAAACATAGCTGGGCATTAACTCGTTAATCCGTTAATCGTTAATTAACGAAGTTAACATTTTGAGTAACGGATTAACTTTTAAGTTAACTTGAAAATATGTTAACGGACTCGTTAACTTCCGTTAATTTTTCCTAAGTCCGTTAATCGTTAATCCAACATGTTCTAACACGTACGTTCGACAACTGCTGCAAGTGCTGCAATGCTACCGAAACGTCAGTACACAAGTAGTTGTTCAAATATTCGCGTGTAAATCCCGAAGACTACGTATGAGTACCTATAAACGGCGAAAGCCTAAGAATAACGCTACATCTCAAAATTAGTTCGTCTGATTAGCGTTTCGTCTAAAACGCAACTAGTCAATCATCCAGTTGAATGAAATAATTGTTTGTCAACATGCCTACCCGTCTCTTTATGTTTCTAACTTGTTAACTCCCAGAACCAACAGTTTTTATAAGGAGACTAGCTTTCCGCCCGCGACTTCACCCGCGTGGATGTCGAATATCGCTACATAGTCTTTTTTAAAGTGACGGAGTTTACTTCACTCTCCACTCCACTCTCTACTCTACTTTACACTCCACTCTCTACTCAACTCTCCACACCACTCACCACTCCTCTCTCCTCCCCTCCCCACCGCTCTATTGTCCCCTCCTTTACTGATGTACCTATCTAATGTCCGAATCTGTAACATTACAGGCGAATGCACGTAGGGTTACCATCCGTCCGGATTAATCCGGACATGTCCGGACTTTTAGGCACTTGTCCGGACTTTTGTCCGGCTTTCTAATTTGTCCGGATTTTTTAAATTAGATGGTATATTATATATCTTCTATACTTCGGTATAATAAACCTGTAGAAAGGTTAATTCTGTACATTGAATATACATATATTATTTACAAAATGTTGGGGGATGATTGGTGATCGATACTAATGCAAAAAATAAAAAATAAAATCAGTAAATTGTTTGTCTTTCTATCTATTTGTATGTGCAATGTGCACGCATGAATCAGAAACTACTGCAGGGATTTTGATCAAACTTGGTACCTACGATTATAGTTCATACTTCTGGGCAACATATAGGCTACTTTTTATACAAGCTAATACCCTTGACTTCACCCGCACTTCGTTTTTAGGTAGTTACCAAGTTTCAACAGCATGGGCCTTATAGTTTCGGAGAAAAGTGGCTGTGACATACAGACGGACAGGCAGACAGACAGACAGACAGACATGACGAATCTATAGGGGTTCCGTTTTTTGCTATTTGACTACGGAACCCTAAAAACCGCATCAAAATCCGTTCGGAACTTTTAAAACTTTTTTTTTTGTTAGAATCGCGATATTTCAGGAATAGTAAGTCTTAGGAAAAAACCATGGAGACTATTTTTGTACTTACGTATCCTTAATTTTGGTCTGAGGTTTTTTTTATAAAACTTGTTTTCGAGACGAACGAAAAAAGACGAACTACATCCTGCACCTCGCATCGTACACCCCCCCCCCCCCCCCGTGCTACTGCATAGAAGTGTCCGGCTTTTTATGGAAATGTCCGGCTTTTTGTCAGGACTTATCAAATTCCTAAATGGTAACCCTAAATGCACGCGATTAGGGAGCACTTTAGAACAAATCTTTGATTTACCAAATTTTACTCCCAAAATAGCGTTAATTCTGTTGCTCATCTCACTAAACTAAACTAAACTAATCTATCTTTAAAACTATTTTATATGAATTTCAAAATTTAGGTAGTTCTATGTGCCGTCGGATTAGATCTAAACCTTATTAAAAATGTGAAAGAATTTTTGTATTTGTAAGTAAATGCAAAAAAAAAAATTAAATCAAAAGCGCAAAATATCTTCCTACCTCTTTTTGACCCCGTTAGGGAGTGTTTTTTATAAAAATCTATACACGTGTCCCATTAATTTTATTAAAACATAAGGATTTGCGCTGTCCCATATAAACTTTGCCCCCTTTTTTCGCACCTTTAGGGAAAGAATTTCGAAAACTCCTCTTATCGGATGCCTACGTCACACGAAGAATACACCCTCTATTTCAGGTTTCTGCGATCAGCAGCGGTTTAGGCTGTGCGTTGATCCGTCAGTCAGTCCGTTATGTCTTTCAGGACAAAGCATTTTACGATATATAGAAGCAAGTTTTATTACGTGTTAACGGATTAACGATTAACGTTAACTTCCGTTAAATTTTCTGAAAAGAAACGCTTTAACTGTTAACGAAGTTAACTTTTTCAGTAACGGATTAGCGGTTAACGAAGTTAACCATTTGATTAACGGTGCCCAGCTATGATTATAAATACGAAAGTAACTCTGCCTGTCTGTCTGTTGCGCTTTCACGCCTGAACCGCTGAATCGATTTTGATGAAATTTGGTATAGGAGTCGATTAAACCTCGAGAATGAACATAGGCTGTTTGGTCGCGATAACCGACATCCACGCGGGCGGAGCCGCTGGCAACAGCTAGTCATCAATATGTATAAGCGATGACACAAATAGCGAAGTTCATTCCTCAATAAGACTGAAAGCTTGGAGGATGATGGAATGAGTACAGTGCAAACTACTATAATCCTACCTGACTGCTCCGATGGGACCGTTCCAGGGTACATCCGATAAGGCTATCGCAGCACTCGCAGCATTGATGGCTATTGTCTCAGGAGGATTTGTAGAATCCATTGCCATCATATTGCATGCTATTTGTGTATCGAAGTTGTAGTGAGGTGGAAAAAGCGGTCTCAAGGAGCGGTCTATCAGACGTGATGTGAGGATCTCCCTCTCTGTAGGTCCTGGGAATCGAGGATAAAACTAGGTTAAATGAGGTTATGTTAATAATAATAGTTTATTACGTTCATGAAAATGAGAAATTAAACATAGCTACACACTGACTGACTGACACTGACTTTTATGGAAGCAACTAACTGTCATCTGAATGACAGTTAGTTGCTTCCATAAAAGTCAAGAGATGCAAAATCTATTGTGCAAAAGATAAGAGTAAGAATATGGTGTCTATACTCATAAAGTGTGTCCATTTGAGGTGACTGAGACTTCAACCTTCAACCTAGCATTAATCCCAGTCGTATCCAAAGCTTTCACTTCGGAGTCTGGGCTCTGCTTTACCAGTCTTAACTGCGGATTTGGCTGGACCTCTATATTTTCCGTGAAGGGACTGCCATTTGACCTTCACAACCCAATGGTGACATTAGTTGATATCGAGGCATTGCAGCTAGACCGTTGTTGTTGGACTTACCGTGATTTATGTGACTGAAATTAACGGTAGAAAAAAGATGAATGGTAGTAAATATTATCTGCAAGTAAAACGGAAGACATTACCTAATTCTCTTCTTAGAAAGTTAGTGGGTATCCGTCCAGCGGCAGCTGCCTTCTGACGGTAGTCCACAACTAGAGGTAGGAATGATGCACTGCTTTGTTTAGCCTTTGATACTACTGTGGATAGTATACTAGTATTACCGAGCTTCGCCACGCACGCTCCATCAGCAAACCGTGCATACCGTCCCGTTGATAAACTTAGTATGGTGCTGAAAAAATCTATGATTATTTTTTTGTCAAGAACAAGATTGTAAATTGTAAATAATTATATCGTTCATATCCAATTAGGCACATGAAGCTATAGATAAACATGGAGGCCAAACCGGGAAGAACAGCTTGATCCAAATACCTACATGTCTGTATCTCACTCTCTGTGGGCCGACTTCTCTTTCATGTATTTGTACAATGTTGCTATCTTCTTATTAGTATCTCCTAGTAAATTATAGAAATAGACCATACTAACCAAAAATGCAAGTAAAATGATTTATAAATAACTCTATAGTTCGACTAAGATTATTAATGTGGAAATTGTAAAATTTTATGCCATTTACTATGCATGATTGGGTTGTTGAATCAGGAAATCAGTGAATTAAATTCCCATTGTCTATGGATTCAGTACGTAATGTGGCAACATTAGTACTACATGTCAACTATCAATAAACAATATGGCGGTTGTTTAATTAGGTATTGTTTTGGTTTTTTTTTTTTTTTTTTTTTTTATACTACTTAGGTGGCAGACAAGCACACGGCCCACCTGATGAGAAGCGGTCACCGTGGCCTATGAACGTGTGCAACACTAAGGGTGTCACACACGCGCTGCCTACCCTGAAGGGAATGGGGGAGGGCTGGGATGGGGTGGGGAGGCTAGGAAGGGATGGGAGGAGGAGGGGTACAGTGAGCTCTGGCTACCCTACTTACCGGCGGGAACACAACTCGATGGTTATTATGGCCGCAGTGTTCTGTAGGGCGGAGGTACTACCCCAGTCGGACAGCTCATTTCGAACGGGAGATACCGTCGTGTCCTACCTCCTTCTAATTTTAACATATACTTAGTTTTTAACATATTTAAAGTTAATTATAAGTATAAACTCAAAAAATGGTGCAAAATTGTATAGTGCGTGGTTGCGGTAGTACGTGGCATCAAGGATGTGATATAAAATTCCACGCGTAATTGTTTAAACTTGTTTAAATGGTGATTTCTTGCTTAGAAGGTTATCATACTTAGAAAGAGAAGTCGGCCCACAGAGAGCAAGATAGTAAATACAGACTCAACAGACTGAGCATCAAGTAGGTATTGGAAGTGAGGCCTCCATGTTTATCTATAGCTTCATGATTAGGCATTATACAATTTCTAATAAGTGAATTTTAAAATATTATTAGTAGAAGTTATAGTTGCAATCTTATTAGTTTAATTACTACAAATTGTTGTCTCTGCATACCCCGGAAGAAAGAAGGTGTATGTATGTACTAGAATTTAAGCAATTCTACTACCAGCTAACATAATCTTTGAACAGTTTCATTTTGTACCTTTACTTATAAAAAAAATGTTAATCTTAAGTGAAAAACACATACTTACACAGACGTATGGCTACTGGCACTACTTATGGCTTGTAAACTATTGCTTTCATAACCTATTATGGTTTTTAGGTTATAAAAAAAACTTACCCATTTGAAAATGGAATCTCGACTTCTCCAGTGCTTGATTTTGATGAAAATAATCTTAAATATCTCCTGTTTAATTTAAATTTGGATAGAATTAACCGCTTTTTAGTCAACATTGTATGTGTAAAAACCTTCGCTTAGGGTCACTAAAGGGCACCTAAATATTGAAGACAAAATAAACATTAGAAATACATATTTTCGTTCAACATACTTTACGAACTAATAAATAATTTCTTGTTGTACAACTTACCACAGTTATCACTTTTATTATTTATAAACAGAGGAAATAATATCGAAATCTAATTGGTAAATTGCGGCAAAATGCAAATAATAAAAATTCAAGTTTTGACACATACCTAATAATTGACAGAATTGACAGATATCAGAACACAGATGACAAATGAAAACACAACACACCGTGTCGTTTCGAACGACACCGGTGCCAATGAAGATCAAGTGGTGGTCTTTCGGCGGCCATAAAGCCATTGGCACTGCGAAAGATACGCAATAGCCCTGCTGGTCGTTTCTATTTGTTTAGATACCACGCTGCTGGGATCACTGCAGGATTCACCGATCATATTATTTAGCACCGATCAAACTCCGTCGTTTATTTCTTTAGCCACGGACATTGGCGGAAGTCTGGGTGAATGTCTGGGGGCTCTTTTTAATAAATATTACAACGTCGAAGCAGAAATACAAATATTACCTACCTACATCCAATATAAGAAGCACATTTAATAGTTTAATAATATATTATATAATTATGTACCAATTAAATATTAATACCAATTAATTATGATGTTTTAGTTTTAGTAATAATACATCCAATATTGCTCGATAACTTAATTTTCCTTATAACGGAACGTGTTTTTGTTAGGGTCAGTTCATGCTAGAGCAGTGTCTGTCGATTCGAAGTAAAACCACAGATTACCTAATAGTTCGTACAGATAACGCACTGCCTGGAAAATCAACGATACCTACCGAGATTGATACCTAAACATCCACGTGACCGACGGCTGCGTGCAAATATGTATCTTAATACTCGACCGTAGGGTTACTTTTACTTTGCAGCCGCTTGACCGTACTAGTGACCTTGTGATGCTAGGGTCGCTTTTCTCAAAATAAAAATCCAAGTAGCATTATAGGAAGGTAGGTACCTAGGTACCTACTAACGTGTGTATTCAAGTCTAACAAAGTAAAAAGACAAACAAAGATAGCCTTGCCTCACACGAAGGTATGTACGAGTAGGACATTATTCATCTTAGGTATATTAATAAGCCTTCTTGGCAGTCGGGTAAAAAGAAGTAGGTAGGCTTAGACTAATAAAAATTCTTTGTATAGCTTGTCTATTTAGTCGTGAAAAGAATGTTTGAGGAACTAACATTAAACATGTGAGTGGCAACACCAAACATAAGTACGTCAGTTGTCAATACTATCGACGAACTATAGTTTTCTTCTCTTATTTTTAATTGTTTTCATTAAACTGCAATACATTGAGACCAAACTACACATAAAAGGTTGAGAAATGAGTAAAGGAAATCAGAGTGGTGCGTGGGAAGTGATTTTCAAAGTTTTCCAGCAATGAATCACGGATTACAAAGCTGGACAATTTTATGGGATTTGGAGGACGTTAATGAGCGAACAGCATCTTTGATGGGTATGTAATCATGTTATTATTTGTTTTGAATCTGTCTGAACTTACAAATTTACTGAATTTACGATTTGAAGGCAAAAAAGGCAATGTTTACATTGCAAATTTTTAGGTTAGATTTAAAACTGTCAGTAGGTTATTTTTATAGTGCGATCAAAATTTTTGATATGATGGTAAAACTCGTTCAATCTGTACCAATTTTTTATTTGAATTAATTGCTTCAAGTCAATAACTTGTTGCCATTCAGTAATTAATTATTAAATTATTATTTTTACTCTTTACAGGAAAATCAGAGTATAGTTGGCGGATAGTTAACAAAGGTTTTAAGAATGATGGAAAGTTTGAAACTCCTGGGAAACACATGAAAGGTCGGCTGAAGAAAGAAATGGATAACTTTAATATTTGTGGTGACAGTGGTGACTGTACTGCTGAAAGTGGCGATGAAACGCATTTCAATATTTAATATTTAAAATCCGGAGTGATTATTCTTTGTAACTGATTGAATTTATTAAATGATTAAGTTTGAGTTTGAACTAACTTTATTCTGGATCTGGTTCAATAACTTTATTCTAGATCTGGTTCAAAACTTTATACTGCACCTGGTTTAATAAATAAAACAGAAACAATATTATGACTGCATAATGTGTTTTATTTTATTAACTCATTTTACTAGGAACGAACTTCTAGTATCAAGATCATTTTAGTCGCACTATATAGAGTTGCTACATGAAGTTCAGCAGCGCCCTCATTTAATTTCACGACTTTATAGACAAGCTATAGGTAGGTAGGTATATTACATTTACGAATGTATCCCAGTGCGAACTCACGACCCAGGCCGCTGGTCATCACTATCACTACATAGTATAAAACAAAGTCGCCTTTTCTGTCCCTATATCCCTATGTGCGCTTAAATCTTTAAAACTACGCAACGGATTTTGATGCGGTTTTTTCCAATAGATAGAGTGATTCAAGAGGAAGGTTTATATGTATAATACATGCAGAAATAGTATCAGCATTGCACCCGTGCGAAGCCGGGGCGGGTCGCTAGTTCATAATATAATTAGGCCAGATTATTTCATTAATTTAATAGCCTAACACAAGTACTATGTACTTATTGAATTCAATTTTTTTTATCTTAATACAGTATCAAAAAGACAGGTTTATATTTGACTTGTTGGATTCACATCCGTACTTTACAAGGAGTACCTAGATATTACAATTTATTATAGCATGCAAAGAATTAGCGTTATTAGTCTAAGATAGCATGCATTATTAACCTAACAAAATTCGGATGAACGCCATAGTACATGCGTTACGAGCGCGCGAACGGCTGTTGACAACCCGCCCGAATAAAGTATAGCAGAGACCGCCGAGAACCCGCGCGGAATAGGTGATTATAGCGCGCAAGTACATACAGTGCGTTAGGCCTGGTAAAACTCAGTGGATTTGTCGCGTGATTTCGGTAGATTATGGTAGTTTTTTTATCTTAGATGAAATATGAGCATTACTGTTTCAACTAATTGGCTAATATTTTAACTTGGTGTGCTTCGCTGCGCTTCAACTCTGCGCTAGTTAGAATTGACCTTTATTTTTGTAAACAACACTGTCAGCTGTCATCTGTCAATCACGTCACAAACAAATTTTGTGATTCAGAAAAGATTGTTTTTAAAGTTTTTAAAGTTCAAAATATTGTTTGTTTAGTTTTAGTAACATGAAGAAAGTTCAAGGCAACGATTCCTTCCAGCGGATAAATTATCTTTATCAAGTAAGATTTACTAAGTTCACTTATTTTTCTGTTCACTTTTTTCAGTAAGTAGATAATTTTATTTTTATCTCACAAGTTTCTTCAAAGTTATACAATAAAGTTCTCATTTGTCTTATTCGTTGTAGTAAAAAATTGTTTTTATTTTCAGATCAGTAAAATGATGGCCGATAAAAACTCAGCATTATCTTCCTATTATGGAAATTTGATCATAAATGTTGCTAAAAAGAATGTTTTAAAAATGTAAGTAACGCCTACTGTATACCTACAATATCAGCTGAATTCTAGGACCCATATTATTACACATGATTAAATTGGTTACATACAGCCCTAAAATCAGTGGCAATATCGGGGAAGTGGTGTAGAGGACCCTAGATCGTAGCATGTATCGCTTCATGTGTAGGCACATAATAACTGGATATTTATTGTTCACCCTAAATTCTAAAATCGTTTAGGCGAGCTCACAATTTAGGGACAAGATATGGCCACTGATTTTAGGGGTGTGTGTAGTCGCTTTTACTTTGTGTTTAAACCTATGTCTTAGAATATTATTATTTGTGATTTTTTTTATTTTATAGACATCCTGAAGTCAAGAGGCAAGTGTGCAAAAAATGCAGATGCATATTAATTCAGGATGTTTCTGCCAAAATCAAGATCAAAAGTAAGAAAAAATCAAAAGTTATAGAATGGACATGCAATACTTGTGGAACACGCAGGAGTTTTCCCGCCAACAAGCAGAAAGACCATAGAGTATGGCTAGAAAAATCAGAAGCAGTTGTTGAAGTTATAAGCTAATTGGTCTCCACCTCGGTTTACCATCAGGTGGGGTGCAGTCAATCCGGTGGACTAAATATATAAATAAAAGAAAATTAAAGAGATTTTTTTGATTATCTGCTTATTCGCATCGGTAGAGATAGTATAATGTTTGGAAGGATGCAAGCATGGCTTCAATTGGGACTACTACTCCCCAGATAAAGGAGTCACATGAGAAACTCCATGTTAGTGGTTAGCAGGAATATTTTTTGTACAGCTCCAAGGGACCTGGTTTCCATACAATTATCTTGTGTGGATAACCGGGTAACAAAAGTATTACTTAAACTATAATAACTACACTCTGCTATCGTTATTTTAACATATATTTATATAAACTCGTAAATATTCAAATGTTATTGCTTCCATTTGATATTGCCTGTGGCGTTACACAACACATTTTACTATCGAAAACTGCTTTAAACTGTCCCAGACATGTGTACCTACATAAAATGTTACTATATAATGTGGTTTTATTAGTTTTATGCATCAGCATTACAAAACCATTAAACCCTGATAAACAAAATCGTAATATCCTATACCATTTAAGAATAAACGAAGATGTCCAACCGGTTAAAAACAAGCCAATTAGATTTTACCAGCCGTCAGAGGATATCCTAAAGACAGGATTTAACGCTAGAAGATTTCAGGTAGCAAGAATACTTGATGACCTGGATGACCTGGAGAATAATAGCGGTGAAGTGTTTTCATCAGAGCTTGATTCCACCGATGACAGCCACAGAAAAAGGGCTCAGAATAACCTTAATTTCAGGAGGAATATGAAACCAGAAACAAATATGATCCAAAAAAGAATGATTGAGAGTTCCTATAGTTTGGGTAGTACCAGTACGAGTTTAGAGACGCAAGAATTTAAAAAGGAATGGTCGAAAAGATGGAAAACATTAAAAAAGGAGGCGCTCCATTCCAGAAACAATCTCAGTCTTCATGCTGATGGCAGGTTCGCAATGGTGGCAGCTAGTAAGTAGATATAATCTAAACCTCACTGTTTACTTATTACTGCAATGTCATATGCCGAAAGAAAAGACGATATAACATGGAGTGGCAGGCGATATCTGATTGGTGACATTGAGTGTGATGGTGCCTATAAAAATAAAGTAGATATATCCACATTAAGAAATCCATGTAAATTTTTAACAGTTTCGCACTGAAGTCCAATATTAATTATCGTCATTTCATCGAGGCTGCAGAGAATTTTATAATCGAAATGATCGCTTAACCAAGTCCAAAAAAAGCAATAAAATCATATTTACTTTATTGTTTCCAGGACCATGGTATAAACCTTGTGGAGATCCTTCTCAGCATGATGTACCATGGGGGACCTGCATTCTTAGTAATGAATGCGAAGGAGAGTATCGGATTTACCGGGGTGACATTGAGTGTGGCAGAAGTCCATTAGTTTGCTGCGCTGTCGATATATTCCGGAACGACATGAATGCAGCTATCGATGTTTCTTTCGCTGACACCAGCCAGTTCTCAACTAGCTCTGGAGAGCAAGCTAGGCTAGAACGAGGCTCTAGAGAGAATAAACGTCGAAAGAGGATGCGCAAAAAAAAATTAACAAAGGTATCAAGAAAAAGACAAAAACGGAAAATCAAGAGAACAATCAAGAAGTTAATGAGAGAAATTAAAAAGCACCTAAGCAGGGCATTTAGGAATAACACCTTAAAACACGCACGTGCAGCAATGAACATGAAGAAGTTAGTAAAAGCCATGAAGCGTAAGTTTAGAAAAGAACGTGACGCAGTACTGCACAAGAATAATCGAGACTTAATACATGTATCTGACCTCTTAATGAAAAAAATTGAAACAATGAAAAATTTAAATCTTCACTTTTTAACTAATGAAACATTTAGGCAGATTGTTCTGAGCGGAACTATAAAAAAGAACATAGCTAGGCAACTACTAGAGGCTAATCCGGAACTAATTGCATATCCAGAAATGAATGAGATTCAACATACTCCTGACGTTATACAAAGCAATGCGAGACGTTCGGGCAGTCGAAAAGGCAAGCGTCATAAACTACGAGACTACCTCCAGTACGATGTTGACTATGGAATACCTCACTATTAACAAACTTAATATAGCTATTTATGTAACATAACTTTATTATTAACTTCTATTTATTCTCTCCAACAACCTTTTGATATGAAATACCTGGAAACGTGCTTAAAGTGGATACGTTCTAATACATTATTCTGTTTGGATTCCTATTACGCGAGGTAGCACATAAGAAAGAACTGGCATAAAACTAAACCACCTTAAATAAGTTCACGAATGTGCGCGATTCATCGTTATTCACGCTACGGTTGGTCAATACGAATGTCGTGACATGCCATTCGGGTAACTTCAATTCATTAGACTTATTTTTAGACTCTTACATTTAGACATGGGGTCAGCTTAAATGTTTAAACTAAACTGTGTTTGCAAAACTTATAGGTATATTTATTTTAATGGACCTCGTTAACATTTTATAGCTTCAGTTTTATATTAATATAATATAATATTTAGAGTTTTATTTTCCATTTACTTGGAGACTTAGGATACCATCATTAGAAAAGGTTTTACCAAAAATGTGAACATAAAATGAAGTTAATTCGCGCGGTATTTTTGTTATTTTACACCTTCGTCACTGAGTCTTTACATTTTGAAAGTAAAAAAGAAAATTTTACCTCCCTTCTAAACACAACAGGAAAGATTCCACCAGACTTAACTAAACACTCAAAAGGGTTGTTGCACAGACAGTTTTCACCACTTGAAGTAGCGAAAGACAAGGTAGCAATACCTTCAAATAATCGCAATAAAAAAGTGGTAGGTTCACCTAAGTTGAGAAGAGAGAAGCATGATGCAGTTTATCACCACTCAAAGCCAAGAATCCAGAAGCAAAACCGGAGGAAGTATTCTGGGGAAAACGATAGATCTACAAGTTCTAGCATGGAAATGGAGGCGTGGAAGAAGGAATTTAACGCAGAATGGTTGCGACTAAAAGAGCAAGCGATCCTTCAAAGACATAATATTACCTGGTTTGGTGATGAAGTGTTATCAGCACGTGAGTACTTGTTAGATAATTTTGAGAGAATGATATCCTTATTGTATATTAGCCTATGCCTGTGGCTCAGCCCGCTTGGGCCTCGATTTTCACGTTTTTTCATTATATCTCCGCTTCTACTCAACCGCTTGTGATAAAACTTGCGTAAGATTTTAAGTCTGACCTTTCAAATGAAAAAACCGCATTGAAATCCGTTAGTATCTAGTTTTTGCGTCCATCACGCACATATATATATTATACATACTATTCATTAAATGGATTTACATAGGTACATAAAATGTTTGGTTGTTTTAGTTCTGTAATCATCATCATCATCATCGCCCTGCCCTTGTCCCAATCATTTGTGGTCGGCGCAACATATCATTCTACTCTATACATTCTTGTCAGATGTCATCTCCTCAGTCACTCCCTTCTTGCAATATCCCTTTCACGCATTCCATCCATCTTTTCTTAGGCCTACCTCTGCACTTAAAGCCCTCCACATTTAGTCTTTAAACCTTTTTAACAACATCACTTTCATCTCTTCTCATAACATCCTTAATCTGGATTTAGTTCTGTAATATTTGTGGTTATTTCAGAGGGTTGGGCAAAGCCTTGCGGTGACGACAGACAGCACGATTGGCCTTGGGGTACGTGTATGCTTCCTCAACAGTGCGAGGCAGAGTACCGCATATATAGAGGTGACATCTTCTGTGGAAGATCAAGTTTTGTCTGCTGTTCTATTAAGTTAACTCAACATGATATGTATCAAGGGACAGATATCTCTTTTGTTAGGACTAGCTCTTCCTCCTCTGACGAAAAGTCCAAAAATGATATTGATTCACATCAGCAGAGACATGACAAGAGGCGTCGAGAAAAAATTAGACGCTACAGAAGACGTAAACGACAAAAGAAATTATTACAGAGAAAAATTAGGCAGGTAGCGCGCCAAATAAAGAAACAGATGATTCGAGCTTACAGGAACAGCACTGTGCTTCACATGAAGAAGTTAGATGAGGTGAAGTTCAAAATATCATTATTGAAGAAACGATATCGTAAACAGCGGCAAATGGCGCAATTTAGATACAATCTTGATGTTGATGAAATTTTTAGAAACATATACGTTACACTAGTAAATTTAAACGCACTGGACCAGCATTTCTTAGTTAATGCAACATTCAGGGAATTTCTTAAGAGATACAATATCAGTGCCCTTAAACTAAGGTCGTTACAAGTGGAATATCCTAACTTGGCAGATTATATTGCAGGGGACGGAAAATTATCTAAAGGTTTACGGCAAATTTTGGATTTGGCAATGATAAACGAGACACAAACCGAAATTGTAGACGCCACGAAAGCCACACAACTAGCGGTTGCCTCACGTAAAGCAACCGAATCCAAACAGTTAGCATTCAATTCTCATAAAAAAATTAACCCCTTACGTCAATCTGAATACTTACTTGGGAATAAAATTTATACTGAACCCACAAGGCGGCCAGTAAACTTTGTAAATAAATTTAAGAAAAAAGATCTAAGATCGGTACAACATATTTCCCGTATTGTCTCTGCACCTTTGCTATATACACCAATGTCCAAAAATGTGCCACGGAAGGCTGTAAGTCCGTTAAATAAAACTGCACCAGAAGCAGTTTATTCGGACGTGGAGACGAATGTTACGGAAGATTCGCCTCTAGTCCAAAGCTCAAGGGCATTTAATGAGAGGATTACCAAGGATTACGTTTCAATGGAATCTGAAGAACTGCAAGAGGAAACGAGGCGATCTGGACGAGGTCGAGGAAATGAAAATTCGAAACAAATAAAACGTCAAGATTATCTCGAATATGACGTTGAGTATGGATTACTTTACAGCTGATTATTAAAGACAATCTACTTTATTTCAAACTTTCATTTAACTTTTTTAGGTTTTGAGTTTGTTAGTTAGTATGGAACATTCTTGAAAGCCTAAAATTTGGCATACTTGTGCATCTTCGGTGACTATACGATAATATTAAGGCAAAGAAACTCCAAGCAATCTTTCAAAAAAAGTAAAGTATCTATGTTAAATTAAGCCATTGATAATAGCTGAGATTATTAAGTACATACCTCTTAGGTGCTCCACTGTACTAAATTACAAATTAATTGAACAACTTAATAGCTCGATCTTGGTCTTGTGGGTGACCGACCTCTGAAACTTATTCTAACTAGCTCATAGGATAGCACCAATATGTGAAACTATCAATTCATTAGCGAGGATTGGGTTGGGTGCTCGATCAAAAGTTTGAGAGAAACAATTTGGGCAAGATCGCTAATCTTAACCCTAGGCGCATACTTGGCGACAGGCGACGACAGGCTGCGGCCGACGACAAGACGCGGCAACTCGCTAGCTTGTTGTCGCGACTCAGCGTCTCTGACGCCAAGTGTGCGGAGCTTAGAACAAAATATATGAAATATTTTCCACAGCCAGTCGCCGCGTCTAGACGCCGAGCTGTCGCTATCGCCAGTCGCCCAGTGTGCATACCATGTAAGACTAACTTAATATTTGCCAAGTTGCATTTGATGTTGTACTTTACGTGAAGCTTGCCATCAGGCGAGGTGAAGTCATTTTAACATGACCTATATAAAAAAAATTGGCATCAAACAATAAGTTAATGTCGAAAATTGAGATGTTAACAATACAATGTAATCTTTATTGGTCAGTAATAAAGAGCTCCATATTCTATGTCATATCCGAGATCGTCATCCTCTGTTTTGTCAGAATCCCCATCATTAACTGCACCCCCTCCGCCACGCCGCATCCTGCCCCGCAACTGTTCCGTTAACTCTGGATATGCTTCTGCTAACATTCTTGCCCCTGCTTTGTTAATAGTCCCATTAACAATAATGTCGCGAAAAGTGGCATTGATCATGAAGTTTTTGTTAACATTTTTAATTTGCTTCAGTTTTTTTTCTAATGCTGCGTCTACTTTCTCCATATCATCTAGATGGATGTCTCTTACAGATTTACGGTCTTTCTTGTATTGTTTTTTCAAAACTTTAATATATTTTTTCAAAATTGTCGTCCTCTGCTTACGATGGTGCGAGGAATTTCTGTATGACCTGTTCAATATTTTTCTAATTTCGTGTACAATCCTCCTGATCTGTTTCTTGATTTTACGTTTCCTTCTTCTTCTCTCCTTTTGGCGTTTCCTTCTTTGCTTCTCCTTTTCTTTTTTCTTATGCTCTTTCGAACCTATATTTTTTTTCTCTTCAGAGTCAGTTGAGAAACTACTGTCAGCGAAAGATACGTCAAAACCTTGGTATAAATCATAATTGGTATATTGAAGGGCACAACATACGTATAAAGTTCTACCGCAGAAATAGTCTCCGCGAAAGATGCGAAATTCGGAATCACACTCAGTAGCCATCATGCAGCTTCCCCATGGCATATCGTGCTGATTAGGGTCACCACAAGGCACACCCCAAGGCCCTGAAAATAAAGTTTATGAAATAAGAATATTAAATAAGAATTACGTTAATTATTTTACACATGCTTCTTGAAATTGTGATAATGCGTGCCGTCAAAGTGGGCTAATGGTATCATCACCAAAATTATGTAGGTACATAGGTACTAATGGTGAAAGCTGTTCGGTTGTGACGGTGGCTTCTAACAAAAAACATTTCCAAATACAGTATAGTACAGCGGCACAATTGTACCTCTTTTTTTCTCGTGCGGAAATCCCCACGGATTCCCCCCCGCTTGGGAACGGGGACGGTTAGGTCGGAGTCAAACCGACTAAAACCACACGGTGTCTCGGGGAATTTGGTGCGCCCTAGAAAGGATAAAATAAAATATAGGAGGATTTAATTCCCCGCTGCTCTGTAAAGAGAGGCACGGAAATACAACGCGCCGCCATCGCCTTCCTGAGCCTACTTCTCCCAGGGCGATAGGTTAGCCACGATATCGTCACTCCCAGACCCGCTTGGTACATTTGTTCCTACCTATAAACTATATTGAATGTAATTATAAATATTTTTTTTTACTTACTAGCAGCCACCATGTTGATCGCATCAGCACGGTCGTTAGTACTATTGATAGCCTCAAATTTCTTCTTAAGCCACATAGTATTGAAGTCGTCTTTCCAATCATTCATTTCAAGACTGGAACTGGTGTCAGAGCTGGACCCACTACCTCGTCTACGTTTAACATGATTTATCAGATTAGATTGTTTAGCACCTTGATGGCGTCTTACTTGATTTAGTACAGCATCCATATGATAATATTCTTTGCCAATTCTTGGATCTCCTGCACCCTTAAATGGGTTTATATCGCGTCCATGATTTAAACGGTGTTCATCTGTTCTTGCTTTACGTAATATCTTGGCTTTATCCTGAGCGCGTAAATTATCAGCTTCTTCATTATCACGTTGTCTCATGTACCTTAGATCGTGATCTTTTGCAAAAGGTTTACTGTGCGATAACACATTATTGTCTATTTTCTTTCTTAAGAACGAATGGAGTGTATCTTTTAAATTAGAATACACTGATGATTGAGAAGTACTCAAGTAAAATAGTAGCAAAGTGAAATGATATAGTTTCATTTTAATTGTACATGTCTAAAGACATGTCCTTTGTTTAAGCTTCAGTGCTGAGTGGAATTTCACTGGGAAATGTTGCAATAAATATTGGAGCAATAAAAATGTATGTAAATTTTAAATTCGTTTTTATTATTATAGGTGCCTACAGATTTATGTGTCACGTTTAAGAATTTGCTAGCAAGAGGAAATCAATGTACCTAACAGTTTTTTTATTGTAACTCACTGCTGTATAACTCCTCAACGGATAAAGATTTATTACTTAGCCCAATTCGCCAATTATCTGTTTTCTATATGATGGGGAGAATGTCACCAGAAACTGCATCAGATACGGTGCTGCAATTGCAATTCAACACGAAATCCAGTATTATTTAAATTTAGTTCACTGCCTGTGATTTATTAAAGTCGATAGGCCCGCGTTTGACCACTATCTCACCTGATGGTTAGTGATGATGTGTTCGATGATGGAGCACGCTAGCCTAGAAGCAACCTATTCACTCTTGACGTAGAGACTCCCAGGTTATAGCTTTCCAGAAACACAGACTCAGGCAGGGTATTCTACTCCTTAGCAGTACAGCTACTCATAATGAACGTATTGCTGAAGCGATGCGTGCGTATGAGCGGAAAGTCCATCATAATAACGTTACTACCAATCTTACTTCTAGTAGTAACTCGATAATTTAATTACCGTTATTACTACTGCAGTTGAATTTTGTTAGAACAGCAATAAAGAACTACCGCACTACCATAAATTGAAATAAGAAAACCAAGACAAATATTAGGAATTGATTTTACCACGTCTATTGCCCAGGAAGAAAGTTTCTTAGACAAGGCCAGCTGTGGCTTAATTAATCAATGTGCGATTAGGTAACTAACTACTTATTCCAAGTAGAACTAATATTAAGTAACTATTACATATTTATATCGCGATGGTAGTTGAATGGATAAGGACGCGGTCTCTACTCAGAGGTATCGAGTTCGCATCCGGCCGGACAGTACCAATGTGAATTTCACTTTATGGAATTTATTATGTGCTAATCACATGATTTACCATCTGCTGACGGTGAAGGAAAAACATCGTGAGGAAACCCACATGTCCTAGAAGAAATTCTAAGGACATGTCCGATCCACCAACCCGCATTAGGCCAGCATGTGTGGATTAAGGTCTAAACCCTCTCAGCTCTCTCGTTAGAGTAGAGGAGACCCGTATCCAGCACTTTCGGCAGCGCTTCTCATTCGCAAGGGAGATGCTCTGCTGCCAGCGGCAAATTCCAACTGAGGCGGGAGTCCCATAGAGAGCTACTCAGAGGCTCTCCACGTGTCCCTCTGATTAGCAGAGGACACAGTGGTGAGCAAGCGTGGCAAGGGCTCCTAAATGAAGAACTTTTTTAGACCTCATATTTTCTTTTTAATCTAGAAAATCCATGGACATATATAAAAAAATCCGTCAAGCCGTTTAAGCAGGCTGTAGGCCGTGCCAAAGAAATGGACATACATACATACATACATAGTCTCGAAAAACATTACCCTCCTTTCTTCGGCAGTCGGGTAAAAAGATATCAACTACCTATTTATTTTGTTCTGTGTGAAACTGAATTATGTAGTAGTAAGGTAAGTAAGTAAGGTAAAGTCTATATGAGCGGCGAAGTTCTGTTTGGCAAGAGATATTATATTATATTGAACTAGACTTTTGGAGCGTTGCCAGTCGTCTGCCTCTATACCGTTGTTTGAGTTAGTGTCTTAGTTTGCAGAAGTCAATGCCTTCTATGATAGGAACTACCAGACATGCTGCTTATATGAACATAATTATAATAGGTACCTATCCTGTGAACAGAGCCTATTCATATTATTATTATAAAATTGTAAATTAGTTGCGTCTGTACATAAACGATTCTGAAACTTTATATAGACCTGTATAGACCATTAAACGGTTCTTACAAAACGTCAAAATTAAAAATAATTATTTAAAACTAGATAAGACGAGCTTGGATGTGATTGGTCGACCTAATCTACTTAATCGATTCCTTAGTGATTTACGCTGTGACACTTGTCTACGGGGGCTGAGAAGACTCCGGCAAGAAACTCAGCGGGCTTTTTTTTTTTGCAGTCATGTAGTTGCAGCCATGTTAATAAAAACCATAGTTTCAAAGGTTTGTCTGCCTACCTCCAATTCAAAGAAGACACTGTCTCCCAAATTTAATATCAAATGTAATGTTATGTAATAATACATTCAGTCCGTGTGTTTAGGCGGCGCCTTATTGAGTTTCACGTCTAAGGTCCTACTGAATACGTTACATACGGCAGTGTTTCTCAAATTGTGGAAACGGGGTCATGTCATGTTTGGGTTCATTTTGATTTGTATTATCTATGTGTTATGGGTTGTTAATAGGCGACCTATGTAAATATTTAAGCACACAAATATTTGCACTGAGCAGGAATCGAACCCGTGACCCTTGACTTAGCAGTCGAACGCTCTACCACTACGCCCACTCGCCACAGAGGTCGTTACCATCCGGGTTTTTTTACTTTAATGAATTAAAATTAGGCTACATAGGCGGTAGGACACGACGCAACGGTATCTCCCGTCCGAAATGAGCTGTCCGACTGGGGAAGTCCCTCCGCCCTACAGAACACCGCGGCTATAATAACCATCGTGTTGTGTTCCCGACGGTAGCCAGAGCTCAAAAGAGCGCTTTCCATCAGGTGCGCCGTGCGCTTGTCTGCCACCTAATTAGTATAAAAAAATATTATGTTTACCTACGTGAAAATTTTATTTTTACTACATGCACTAGAAGGGCTACAAAACTTACAGTGGGTCATGATGGGGGTCTGGACACAATAAAGTTTGGAAGTCATTGCGTTCCGGAATTTCGATATTAAATTGAATAAACGTCGTACATGTTTAGTGACATTAGTTTGGGTATATGTTTGCGTTAGATTAGAGGTATTAGGTTTGATTTCCGGACACTTTGTTCGGAGGAATTATTAGGTGTGAGATTTTGTTAGAAAAGCATGTACAAACATACATACCTACACCAACTTTTCTTTTTACCTTCCCGATGACTTTTCATTTGAGAGTCAATCCCTTTTTTATCGTGCGGAAATCCCCATGGATACCACTCCCGTTGGCCATCGGGGGTGGTTATGTCGGGATTGCACCGACTCAAGCCGCACGCCACCTCGGGTCTTAATTAACGGGGTGTAAGGTCATAGAAGAGTGTTTAAGGCGAATATTCGTGCGAAGATAGCAATTATACACGAATAAGCCCTCCCCACTTGATTTATACACGTGAATAAAGGCGAATAGCGAAGTGTGGTTCCGCCATCACAGCACGCGATAGCTTACAAACTTAGATAAGCAGCCTGCGACACGGAAGCCTCCACGAATGTGAATAATATTTAGCAGGACGACTGTTGGCGTAGAATAGTGTGACTAGGTATTCTAGATTTATAAGACAGTCCCTATAGTATTTTAACGAACTTCCCGAACGTCAAATTGACTGAGTGAATATAAAAAAAATTATAACGTCATATCGGCAGGCCCTACGTACCTACAAACCCCTATTGACAAAATACAAATTTCATACAGAGTGTTTTAAAGTTTGAAACAAATGTTACATCATGTTCTTTTTTTTTTTTTTTTTAAGTGAGGAATGCGTGCTTATGCATGATATCTCCGAGTTTGGGGAAAACCCGTAGACCTATGTGGGACTCTCCCTAAAGGGCATACCCACTAAACCTCACTATGTCCACCTGGTCGCTTTAGTCACATCGCAGGATAGGCAATAGTATGTCACTGCAATCTGACCGGCGTTTTTTGCCCGGCGGCGGGCCCGACTTCCGAGGGTAGGGCCGGCCCTCCCCCCGCACCGTCTCTGTGCCTTCCTGGCGAACACCAGCGGGATGGCACGTCGCGAGGCCATTTAGTTGGTTGGCGGACCCCCACGTCCTCCATCCATGGCCATGCGGCGGGCGTACTCTGTACGTCGCCGCCCTTGCGCTCTGGGCTTGCGAGGAGGGAGCGTCAGTCCGCTGCGTTCCCTCTCTCTGAACGCCTCCCGTTTTGCCATCATGACCGCCTCAGCGAATGAGACGACGGCAGCCCATGCCTCTTCGCTGTCGACCATCGTGCGAACTACGGCCGGCAGCGAAAGGTCCCGTCCGATCCTACCTACTAGAGTCGAACGCTCCCCACTCCAGGCCGTGCACACGGCGCGAGTATGCTCCGCCGTGTCCACAGCCCCACCGCTACAGTGACGGCACGAGTGTTCCGACTCGACGCCGACCACCTTCCTCAAGTACTTACCGAAGCAACCGTGCCCACATAACCAAAGGTCAAGAAATTTTGTAAAACAGTTGGTTATGGGATAGATAAATAAAATTAAGTAATAATTAGTATATTATTTATAATTTATTTAGTAATGCATTGGAGTTATTCCTAAAGAAAGCTTAGTTTATTGACTTAGATTTTTTTTTTCACAAAACGGTAGTCTAGGGATAGTTGAAGGTATCAGTAGCTGCGGTGCGAGGGAAATGCCTTTTTGGCCACTTTTCACCCGGCGGTAGAAGTCGATTCGATTCCGACATACTTACTTAATAATATATGTCTACACATACTTATTACCTATATATTCCGCGCGAACCGCGGGGATGGTAGGTATCCATGAATTTTACAATTTTAAGCACTAATGAATAATTTTTATTTATTAGTAAATGATGGTAACACTAGTTAGCAACGAGTATTTTGTGCTGAATGGGATAATTCAATTAGAGGCCGCGGTGTAATGGGGTTTGGGGCGGATTATCGGCAACTCTGTTATTATGCCGCGCTTTAGTCATTTCCACTTAGTCAATCAATACTCCTAATATAGGCACCCGAGAATTGATATGGATGAGGAATAGGTACACGATACACGAACAGGAGGAGGTAGGACACGACGGTATCTCCCGTCTGAACTGAACAGTCCGACTGGGGTAGTAGGTATCTCCACCCTACAGAAGACCGCAGCCATAATAACTATCTTGTTATGATCCTGGCGGTAAGTAGGACAGCCAGAGCTCACTCCCCCCATCTCCCCAATTCTCCGCTCCAACCCCACCCAAACTCCTCAACCTCCCTCCCCCTCGAAGGTCGGCAGCGCGAGTGTGACATTTCTGATGTTGCACACGTCAATAGGCCACGGTGACCGCTTCTCATCAGATGGGCCGTGTGCTTGTCTGCCACTTAAGAAGCATAAAAAAAAAGGAATTTATCCTCACACGTTACATTCGCCAACGGTGCGCACTATGAGGTATGAAAGAAATTTCACACCGCGCATGCTTAGGCTGTGGAATGATCTCCCTGCTGTGGTTTTCCCTAGCGTCTACAATATGGGTTCCTTCAAGAAGGGCATTAGAAGGTTTATACAAAGCCAGCAGCGCGAGTGTGACATCCCTGGCGTTAAACACGTCCATAGGTCATGGCGACCGCGTCCCATAAGTCTGAAATGACCCATAGTTAATTTTCACACCTAATTAATAGGTATAACCACCAATAGGTATACACCTAATTATTAATAAGTTAATTTTCACAATTTTCAAAATAGGTTCAGTTGGAATGGGTGCAAAATTTTACATGAGCGTAGCCACGGCCAACAGTTGGTAATGCCAAAATATACTCATTCCTATGAGAAGTCCAAGGTTCAAATCTTGGTTAATTTATTACCGATATGAACCGAAACCGTAAAATTAATAGATACTTTAAAAGAGCTACAAAGTATTTCTAATTAATTTAGCTTGAAAGGTTGGACGGCTGCGGTCGGTATTCACTTGAACAGCAATCTGAATTAATTCCTCTATCTTTCAATTCTAAATGTTTCGAATACCGACCGTCGTATTAGGCCGTCTATACACGAACCGTAACGGTCCCACATTCAATCCTACTATTTTACTTCATAGTATGATCATTTTCAGATTTTGAACAGTAGTTTTGAGCAAAGTAACTTATGGTTCTTAATGAAAATGATAATTTAATTACTTAGTTAGCTCAATTGAACTACTTACCTTTAATAATTTATTACAATTTATTGAACCATTTTCATTCGTATTTTAATACGATTTTTTTACATTCTTTCAAAATATATATAGCTGCTCCCTCCACTGATAAAAAGTAAGTACCTTTTTATCAGTGGAGGGAGCAGCTAGGAGCGGGAAGGAGGAGAAGATATTTTTTTTTCTTTTCTATCTACCTAAGTTTTACAACCCAATAGGTCTTTATGACGCTCGAGTAAATCCCCATTTAGCATCGTCGGCTCGCCTACTATAAAGTTTGAAATCTGTGCAATCATCTTTTGCCTTTTGCCGCTGACTGTACCTTATTATCCATTCGGTGAAAATACGATAGGTAATATCCTGGTAATATCGTAGATTTATTTATTTCTCTACATCACTATTTTTACAGGATTAGGTACCCTAATACAATAGTATGGTACCTATTATTGTCTATAGTATATAGTATAGTAGATATTGTCACTGAAGGTATCCAAGTGTCTGTATTAAATTTGAGCCCAATCTGACGTCAGGAAGTGGCTAATTGGGCTGCCAAGATTTGACCCGTACCACAAACAACATAGCAAGTCAGAATTGTAAAAAGACGTAGGTAGGTATTCACGTGAAAAACTGTTCGTCTGCTGCCGGCCTAAGCTAGAGGCAGTCGATTACACGTCAATTAGGAACCCTGAGGGGCTAGTTAAGCGGGGCTAACTTTCTATCTGTCAAATTTACAGAATGAACCAGCGGGTAGGTACTAGTCTTATATTTAGCCTTAATTAAGGGGCTTAGCTCATCATTACTTTCATCACTCATTGGATATATATATAAAAAAAACTTACTTAGTTAAGTTTAGTAAAGTAAATTAAAAAAATAAATTAAAAAATTAGTAAAGTAAAAAAAGTAAAGTAAAGTAAAAAAAGGAAAATGCCACGTAGGTGACAGACACGGCCCACCTGATGGGAAGTGGTCACCGTAGCCTATAGTCGTGTGCACCACCAAGGGCGCCACCCAAGCCCTGCCTACCCTGAAGGGAATTGGCGGGGGTAGGAAAGGGTGGAGAGGCTAGGAAGCGGTGGGGAGGAGGAGAGGTACAGTGAGCTCTGGCTACCCTACTTACCGGCGGGAACACAACACGATGGTTATTATGGCCGCGGACTTCTGTAGGGCGGAGGTACTTCCTCATTCGGACGGGAGATACCGTCGTGTCCTACTTCTATTAAATACAGTAATGTTATATCAATTATTGTGAACACAAAATTTTTTCAAAAAAATAGCATAATATAGCCGTAGCGGCCGTCTGCATGGACGGGACAAAAAAAATATGGTTGTATTCAAAATCGTTCATATAACATGAAATAAGTTTTTTTAAATATCTCCAATGTACAGACACAGCTACTTCACAATTATATAATAGTACTAGCTGACCCACTCTGGCTTCGCCCGTGGCGTATTACGAACCCCGATGCACCCTTTTTAACTCACATAATCTCATAATTTATCAGTTTTCCTAAAATGTATGGGAATCTAACGAAATTGTTCACATTTATAATTATTGCTCCGCTCCCTTGGGCAGTAGCGTGATGATATTCAGCCTATGACATTCACGGATAATGTGTCTTTCTATTGGTGAACGAACTTTTAAAATCGGTTCAGTAGATCCCGAGATTACCCCTTACAATTTAACAAATATACAAACACACAAATTTTACTTCTTTATAATATTAGTATAGAAGTATAGATAGATAAAAGAAATGTTTGTAAATAATATCAGATTAACTACACAAAAAGGCGCTGAATAAGCACTTAGTACTAAAAAATCCTTGATGTTGCTAAAATTGTCGTGTGATGCTTTAGTCTTTTAATTAGATTAACATAATTAAATTGGCCTAAAACCCCGCTTATAGCGCTTTGAATAGGCATATCATTATCCAGTTTTGTATGTAAAAACAACTGTTATTTCTTTAATTTTTCATAATAGGCACATTATGATAGCAACCCATTTATGTCCCACTGCTGGGCACGGGTCTCCTCTCGTCTAACGAGAGAGCTGAGAGGGTTGAGACCTTAATCCACACACGCTGGCCTAATGCGGGTTGGTGTATCGCACGTCCTTAGAAATTCTTCTAGGACATGTGGGTTTCCTCACGATGTTTTTCATTCACCGTCAGCAGATGGTAAATCATGTGATTAACACATATAAATTCCACAAAGTGAAATTCACATTGGTAGGTACTATCCGGTCGGATTCGAACTTGATACCTTTGAGAAGAGGCCGCGTCCTTATCCATTCAGCTACCATCGCCTATAATATTCTAATTTAGAGAGCTATTCTAACATAAAACGCAACATTGGAATGAATGCCGAAATAAATTCGCGCGGCAGCTAACCGCAATGGCGGCATTAAGGTAAGTCGATTAAACAAACCCCTGACACTCATTTGTAACAAAAATGAACGCGTTTCACATAAATTGTATGCTCATTGAGGAACTTGCTGACGGATGACACCATTAGGAACAGTATCTATACAGAAAATTAACATCGGAGTGTCTGTATGTAATGTTAGCTGGTAAATGGGCGTAACGCCTACAAGCTCCAGCAGTTCGGCGAATAATAATATTGTGTCTTTTTTGCTGAATATAATAAAAAATTACTACTTTTTAGTAAATCGTGCTTTGTCCCGGTTATATCGAAGGCTCTCGGGGCCTGGGGTCCGCTTTCCTGCTTTTAATCCTCCACTTCGCATTCAGTCTTTGGCATTCTTGGCAGTTAATCAAAGCGCCCTAATTCAATAAATACTTTGAATGAAATTTTAAGCAATTGCATGCTAACTATTTCCAAATGTCCTGGATGATCATTTTTTCCGATCAGAAAATCAATAAATACTTATTGCTTAATTTTTTGTCTGTATTTCTTGCAGTCTGTTTGTTTCTATTAAACTACAAATGGACTGAGCCGATTTTCAAAGTTAAGCCACTTATATTTTTTTCTAAAACGGCAATGGCCGCGTAGCGTTGTACGACTGGTCGGACGACGCGAAAGTTTTTTTCAGTTAAACTTTTCCAATTTTTTTTCTGCTTGTCTGTCGACCCTGTTTGTTCTAATTGTCGTTAGTTTGGCTAATCTCTGAAATGGCTGAACCGAATTCGACGTGAATTTCACTGGCAGCTGATGTAACAAAGAGTATCTTAAACTAGTAAGTTAATTTTTTTTTCAAATTAAAACCTTAAAAATCTAAAACCACGTGGACAAAGATGCACGCACAGCTAGTTTAAAATATAAATTTGACAAAATGCGACGGGATTATTCAATGGTCAGTGTTGCGGCGGGTGCGTTTAAAATGTGGATTACCTCAGCTAACGTTGCTTGTATTTTATTTTCAACATTCCGTTTCACGTGCAAAAATGTTTGAAATGTAATCAGTTTTATATTTTTCACGTATTTGCTGGGTTTTAGCTTGTTGACGCCCGGGAATTTTCGCAATTGAGAGGTAGTATTTGTCCCTGAATGGGATAAAATGGATTGTACAGGATTATGTTTAAGTACTTAATGTTCGCGTTGTGATCTGTATTTTTATGAGTTATTTTATTCTAGCTGTGCTCGTGATTTCGCCATTTGGGTTACTTTGATTTAAGAAAAATAATAAGGGTAACGCCTTATAAGATTATTTATCTACCAGCGAAAGTCGACGTCCAAATCGATCTAGTCGTTCCAGAGATTACCTTTTCCAATCAGACGGAAAGACAGACAGCAGACAAAAAAAAATGTCTTTTTTGTTTTTCAATTTCAAATATTTGTAAAGTATTTGTGTAGGTAATAAGTAAAATATTTATTTATTGTTGTTAATGATAATTGTGTAATGTTTAAACTTTTCATAAAATGTGTTTTTTTTTATTGTTAATTACATTGTGATTGTTTAATGGGAAAGTAACATTCACAGGTGTTACAAAATTACATGCTTTTATAATTACTTACTCGGTTTTTTCTGTTTTAATTTTATCTTTAGCTTCCGTAATTATTACTAGATCATTATCAGTTGAGCATCAATTTCGGGTTCATTCAAAGTCTGCCTTGAAGACTGCTTTTTTATACTACTCAGGTGAATGGGATGGGAAACGGTCACCGTGGCCTATGGTCGTGTGCAATATCAAGAGTGTCGCACTCACATTGCCGACCCTGGAAGGAACGGATTGGGGAGTTTGGGGATTGGGATGATGGGGAGGGGTTGTGAGCTCTGGCTATCCTACTTAACGCGGTCTTCTGTAGGGCGGAGGTATTACCCAAGTCGGAGTGCTCAATTCGGACTAGAGATACCGTCGTTTTCTACCTCCTTAATACCTTGCTGTTAACTGTTGCAAATTATTGAAAAAAGGGCAGGTCAAAAGCACTCGAAACCGGCGGGCTTGCATGAAAGGCTTAATGACAGTAGAGGAAGCGCGTGAAGTATGTCAGGTCAGAGGCAGGTGGCGGTCTGTTGTCTCTGCCTACCCTGGAGGGAAAAAGGCGTGAGCATATATGTAAGTATATGTATTATGTAATGTTACTGTTATTTTAGAGATCGGGTTTTCCGCTCTTCTACTCTCCCTTTTTTATAGATTGGTGTATCTGACTTTTAAGGGAGCGATTACCGAGGTGGCGTGCGGTTTCGGTCGGTTCTAAGTCCGAAATAACCACCCCCACTGGCCAGATTTATTGACACCTTCCCCTACCCCCTGTAGGGGAAGGTGTTAATAAGCGAAGGAAAATGAGTAAGCGAAGAAAAATCGAATAAAAAGAAATAAAAGCAAAGGAAATCTTATAGGCTTAACTAAACCATTTGAGTATCAGACAGACAGATATAAATGAAAGAACAAAAACAAAAAGTAACTGCACCATCCTGTAAATGATAACACTAGGAAATCATAGACAATTAGCTGTAGGAAGAATGGTACCGGAAACGCGGTCTAGTAGCCACCGGAAACGGACATAGATAGCAACATGGCGGCCGTTGTTCTGTGGCTCGAATTATTACAACCTCGGTATTAATGATTGAATGAGAAATTTCATGAATCATTGAATATGCGATGATTTCACTTCCAAGATCGTGTGAAGTGGAGAATGGAACGAAGAAAAGCGGTCCCCTTGTTTTTCTTGTGGAAATCCCCATGGATGCCATCCTTTTTTAATTGTGCGGAAATCCCTATGGATACCGCCCCCGTCGGCCATCGAGGGTAGTTATGTCGGGATCGAACCGACTAAAATTGCACGCCACCGTCTCGGGTCTTAATTACCGGGGTGTAAGGTTACCCAATAGGCATCCCTCGCGCCCAAGCTGACTTTGGGCCATCTACGGTTTTAAGAATGCCCCCTCGACCACGTCGCCGACGGTGGGGTGTAGGGTGACAGGCGGCCGTCCTGCCACCCAACCGTCGGCTTGCAGATAATCAGCTCGCGCCTCGCTCGCTCCCCACTGTGCCCTCTGCTAGCAGCCCTCTAGAGGGCCACTTCCATTCCGGCCGGAATGGCCGCTGGCAGCAGCGTCTCCTGTGGTGAGTGGGAGGCGCTGCTCACCTCCGTTGCCCGGGTGCACCGCGTGGAGGTTCCTGCCCGCACCCACGGATGCCACCCTTGTTGGTCATCGGGGGTGGTACTCGGACCGGCTAAATGTGTACGCCACTGTATCGGGTCTTCAGACTCGATCCTATGCTCTGGCCCTCTCCGTAAGTAGCGGCATTGCTGTGAAACAAATTACTACACCACGATGGCAACATCGGCACGAGAGAAGAAGATTTCTCCAGAAAAACATAATGCAGCAGCAAATTAGTGAACTTTGAGTAACATACGTTACCGAATTATTATCACTAGTTCAGGCAAAGCAAAAAGGGCATCTTCCTGTACAAAAAATAAAGGGACATTCGTTGCGGAAAGCCGGCCTTTCTCAGTATATAGGTCAGCACGCAGTCTTGATTTTACTTCATTTCGGAACAGGGAAGCGGTGGAGCGTCCTTATCGCCTAATGCATTGCATATAATTCTTGTAACCGATTTCTTTAGGTTTCAGAAAAAATATTATTTTGAAAGATTTTGATCCTGCTTAGTCCTGTCTATCAATATTATATCCTACTACTCGTAATCCGTACTAAAAATGTTATCAACGCGAAAGTGAACATAAATGTATGATGGATTATGGATGTTTGTTACTCTTTCACACAAAAACAGCTCCATTCATCTGGCTTAAAATTTTATGGGTACAGTGATAGATTGTAGTCTGCCATAATACAAATCACATTATGGGCAATTAACCCTAATTAACGCCTACAATATGCTGACAAAATGGCTAATTCAACAATTTTATTGCAAAGATAACAAAATTAATTAGATAATAACAACCTAATTTGTGCGATCAAATGTGACTGGCAAACGGTGGGTGTAAAGTCTGCCTCTGTCAGCTCCTTCGGGAAGAGTGTCCAGTGAAGATTATTTATATAAACATGCAAGGCATAACATTAGGTAAAATAATTTGAAGATTCGTATTGGTCTCTTTGTTAGCGTCTCCGAACGAAAATGTCGTGAACGAGAAATGAGTACTTATTAATAAATATTTGTGTTGGCAAGCCAAAATAATTGTGTATCAAATATCAACGGAAACAGTCCAGCAAACAGTTGCTCATGAGAATATTGTAGCAGGGGAGCCCGAGATGCGAGGGTGTGGGGGCAATGGCTTGTGAGTCATCTTACTCACCGGCCCTAGTAGATCCAAGACGGCGTGCGGTTTAAGTCGGGTGACGCTGGTGCTTGGATGGCACCCGTGGGGATTTCCACACGAAAAAGAAATGGGAGCCTAGACACTAAATGAGGGAATGGGGAGGGAGAAGGGTGACAGAGTTTCTGTGCTGACAACGCAGGAGACTTTGATCTCTCCACACACAGCACAGAATCCCTCCAGTGAGCTCTGGCTACCCTACTTATCGCTGCCGGGAACACAACACGATGGTTATTATGGGCGCGGTGTTCTGTTGGGCGGAGGTACTAGTCGGCTCAATTCGAACGAGAGATACCGTCGTGTCCTACTTACTGTCTATGTACGATGGGGTGCTTAAAAGGGGTTTTTATACCACGTAGGTGGCAGACAAGCACACGGCTCACCTGATGGTAAGCGGTCACCGTGGCCTATGGACGTGTGCAACACCAAGGGCTACCCTACTTACCGGCGGGAACACAACGCGATGGTTATTATAGCCGCGGTCTTCTGTAGGGCGGAGCGGTAGGCGTGCACGTTTTCTTCCATTGTTTGATTTCTGCATCGGAAAAATCTGGTAATATCTTCTAGAGCTCCCCTACTATGGAATATTATGAGGAAAATAATAAAAACATTGTTTGAATCGGACCAGGGTTTCGGGTTTCGAAATAATATTGTTGTATCTGTCTGGGGATTTTCTAAAAACATTCGTTTAATTAGTATCGTGTTACATCGGCGGAGCTGAACCGTGTACATCATTAAGGGCCGAGATTAATAAATTCGATTCGGTGCCTCTTTTATTTGCCGCACCATAAAGACTTGGAATTCTTTACCAGCGCTTGTTGCCTTCCTCCTATAGTCCCGGGGCCTTTAACCGGGGCGTGAAAAAGCATTTGATGAGGCCGTCAAGCTGAGGACCGCCACTGTAGCACTACCGGTGTATGTAGTGTTGACCCTAGTCCTGAGACTTCAGCTTTAGTTTACCATCAGACGAGGTGAAGGCATTTTGAGGTGTCCCATATAAAAAAGTATGAGATGATTTTAGCGCGCCAGCGCGATACGTATCTTCGCCAGCTAATGTAGCCCCACGATTCGACCATTCCAACTAATCCATGGTTGATGTTATTTGTCATATATCTCCAATTGAGGTGCGACTATTAATCTGCCTGTCTCCCCATTGATCGCGCTCGTTTGTCACCGTCGAACACAATGATCTGACTGAATTGAAACCAGACATCAACCGGACTGAATAGGACCGTATGGAATTGTATGTACCTATAGAAATTGTATGTATCCATAATATGTAGATGTAGCATAGATATAAATATAGTGTGGCGGTTGCCATGGTTATTATTTTCTACTGTTTTTGCTGTTTATAGTTCTGTCATTATTATATTCATATTTTCCGAGCTACATGTTTTATTTATAGTTCCACTTAAATATAGCGCTACCAGCTTACAGCTATATTTTTGGTGACCCCGACGTGATGTGAACACGCAATCTTCGCTGCGCTTATCAGCAGCATTCCTATCGCCACCACACCTTTCGCTTCTCCCGCATTAGCGGTAAAATCAAGTCTTCGCCATCCAGCACCTTCGGCCTCAACAGGGATGCCACCTCCTGGAGCGACCGCTCCAGACTGGTTACCCTACGGCCACACGCACTGCCTTGTGATGAGGGGCACAGTACGCTGCACGTACCTACGGTCAAGAAGAAGAGCGCATCTCTCCCGTCTACGCAGTATTCGCCCCGCTTCATTGAGGGCTTACCGAGGGCCGAGCAACTAACTCGACGCTTCGAGCCCCGCACACTTGGCACTTCACCGCAGCACCGCTTCACCGTCCCGACTCACTGGGACTAGCGAAGAAGACAGCGGCATCCAGTTCCGACGCAATGGAACACAGGACTGGCATTGGCACGCACCGCAAGAGAGCATCGCAATCAACCTCCAGGCATAGGCGCACAACGGCTTACCATCCGCAATCAAATGGCTTAATAGAGCGCCTACATCGGCAAGTTAAAGCCTCGATAACATGCCACGCCACAGTCAACTGGGTTGAATCACTACCCTTGGTACTTCTAGGCATCAGGAATGCTTACAAGGAGGACTTGGGAGCAACGCCAGCTGAGTTATTGTACGGTGAAACACTCCGTCTGCCAGGCGAGTTATTTCAGCCTACAGTTGACGATACGGTCGACTTGACCGATTATGTCGCACGTTTGAGAATGTTCGCCAAACGCTTACAGCCATCTTCCACAGCCAGGCACGGTAGTAGGGCTACTTTTATTCATAAAGATCTCCTATCATCCAGCCGGGTATTCATTAGGGATGAGACCTCGGGATCGATGAAACCTGCCTACACTGGGCCATATGAAGTTACGCAACGTGGAGATAAATTTTTCCACGTGATGGTTAAGGGTAAAATTGTTTCTGTTTCGATTAACCGCTTGAAGCCAGCCTACACACTCAGCAATTCAGACAACACACTCACTCACTCATCACCACATATTCAAAATCAGCTCTGCACATATCCGTCACACCCAATTTCACCCACCACCAAGTCACCTGATGCCGTAGGAGGTAGCATCAGGACGACACGGTCGGGCCGTAGAGTACGGTTCCCCGACTATTATCGCCCGTAGAGACGGTCTCAAGGGGGGGGGTTGTGTGGCGGTTGCCATGGTTATTATTTTCTACTGTTTTTGCTGTTTATAGTTCTGTCATTATTATATTCATATTTTCCGAGCTACATGTTTTATTTATAGTTCCACTTAAATATAGCGCTACCAGCTTACAGCTATAATAGACATAACAAAGGAGCGGTAGACGCTAATTGGTAATCGAATAAGTTGATATTCCAAAGTTAAGCAATGCTAGGTCAGGTCAAAGGAATTCCAAGTCTATGTAGTGCGGCAAATAAAAGAGGCACCGAACTGCTTGGTTCTTGGTGCACTTTTCGGTATTTTTGATTGTTTTTCTTTAAAGATGCCGCAAGCCAGGCCCGTGGGGGGCCTGGGTGGGCTGGGGCCCGACCGGCAAATGACTATATGGCCAGTCCGACGCTGTAAATTCTTCAAAAGGAATGTCCTATAATCCGGTCTTGGTGTTTCTTATTTTTATAATGACGGACTTTTTTACAACCTTTCATTTGACCACTTTTGAATAACATCAAACCTACATTAATTTTAGGTAGGTGAATTAACTATTTTTTCTTCTTACTTCAAAAATTTCACACAACATTTCCTATTTTACCCCCTCAGGAGCAAAATTTCCGAAATCCCTTTCTTTTTTATTCCGGAAATAGTTTTCAGGAGCTCACTACAAAGCGATCTGTATTATTTACCGAGTTTATTATTATATATTATTTATAATATTAGCAGGATTAGTGACAGTCTTAATATTCCTGTCAAGTAGCTTTACCCAACCACAATATGTTGTGCCCAACGGTTCACCTACCTCGACCGACTAGACATAGATTTATGATAAGTATTAACAAACCAATTTAGACATACCTTGGGGCTAACATGATGTATTGTGACAGTGTTATCTCACTTATGTAGGCGTGAAGTGTCTGTTACAGCACGATTAGATACATAATATAACTGTTGACAATAATTGTTCACATCTCACGTTACATAGAAATGTCTTTTTTTTATGCCTTCACTTCGCCTGATGGTAAGCTAAAGGTGAAGCTAAAGGTGAAGCCATCAACGGTTTTAAGATGGCGCTACTCGCTGTAGGTATAGCATTATAAGCGCTTTGGTATTTTTCACTGTTAACCTGTATTGTTTTAAATGAATAAATAAATAAATAGAAAACTTTGAGAACTGTAGCCTAAAAGTAAATGTTGGTACAAAAGACAATTTTAGCTAGCGGTACATAAAAGGAGAATCATGTGGTGTTACCCTGTATTAGGAAGGAACAAAGGAAAATTTAACAAACTAGCAATAGTTACCTGACTTAGGTATATTTAAACATGGAGCTTTTAGTTTTAGTCCACGTAAGTCTTATTTAGTCCATGAATATCTATATAAAACCACAAATGAATAAGTTTTTGCAGGGTCGGCAGCGCGAGTGTGACGCCCCTGGTCCTGGTCCATGGGCCACGGTGACTGTTTCTCATCAGGTGGGCCGTGTGCTTGTCTGCCACCTAAGTGGTATAAAAAATGAACAGAATGCGCTAAAGAGGAGATTACGTCACAAAAAAATGGCGGCGAGTAACCAAGAGTGAGTGAATTTGCGCTACAATGAGTTACCTAAATAGTGCCTTTGCTATAAGTTTTTTTATACTACTGAGGTGGTAGATAAGGGACAACCTGATGGGAAGCGGTTACCGTAGCCTATGGACGCGTGCAGTACGCCGTGGCCGCGTTCACTACCGCTACGCCACAGAGGCTTATATAGTTAAAATTCCTTATGAGCTTATTCAACCATTAATCCTTTCATAAAAGCCCGCCGGCCTTGGGCGGTTGTGACCCTACCTTTTTTAAAACTTCACAAATTTGGTCAGTATATATTTATCGATGTCAACCCTGGCTCGCCTACTTACGCATTATGTAAGTACTTGATTTATTATTAGATCGGAACTCATTCATTCCACAATCCAATCCATTTCAATATACCTTTTTTAAATCTTGGCACTATATCTTAAATCTTTTTCTTTTTTATTTGTTTCAACTTTATTCTCCTCAATTTCAGCTTCTCACTCTTACCTGAGCTTGTGATTAGCTTAATATAATGGATGGAGAAAATGGATCTGGCTGAAATTAGGTACAGAAATAGATTATAGTCTAGAAAAACAGGTTCCCGTGGGTCACAGCGAGAACAGAATTTTATGCGAGTGGAGCCATATTATGAGCTAGTCAGAAATAAAACAACTGCAGATTTCAGCTACAGAATCTCTCAAGAGAGCACTTAAGACAATCACTACGGCCGACTGAATACTAGCAACCTTTTATTTTCACGGTCCACATTAGTAGGCCTGCCTGACTCTGCATTATGGATGTTATGAATATTTTTATTGCACCATTTATGTCTCACTGCTGGACACGGGTCTCCTCTCCTCTAACGAGAGAGCTGAGAGTGTTTAGACCTTTATCCACACATACTGCCCTAATGCAGGTTGGTGGTTCGGACATGCCCTTAGAATTTCTTCTAGGACATGTGGGTTTCCTCACGATGTTTTTCCTTCACCATCAGCAGATGGTAAATCATGTGATTAGCGCATTTAAATTCCACAAAGTGAAATTCACATTGGTACTGTCCGGCCGGATTCGAACTCGATACCTCTGAGAAGAGGCCGCGTCCTTATCCATTCAGCTACCATCGCTCAAAGCTCGCTTGATGGTAAACTAAATAGGTTTAGGTTTTATATTCATACGTCCATAGGTTTTACGAGTTGTTGAATAGTTACAGTTTCGCTAAATTAGTTAATCAACCGTCCAATAATTATCGAATATCATTCGCTTCTCGAAGCAGAACTTGCTAAATGATTTATATACACGTATATCTTGCAAAAGGCAGGCAATTAAGTTGTACTCTTAGTGGGGAATCGATTATAGCTGAGGGGGAGGGGTGGGGTAGGGTTGCAATTACGGTTTCTGATATTGAGAAAAGAAATTAAGTAACTGATTGATGAAACTCTACTGCATTGGTTGCTATTAGCTGCAAGATATCTGGTTTATTTGAGGGGAAAGAGGTGAATAGGTATGGAAAATAAAAGTTGATTAACACTGAAGTATTTTCTACACTACACTACACTACACTATACAACTACACGTGCCAGGTTGAGGTATCACTCTCACACAGGGCAATAAATTTCACCAAGAACCAAGCGGTTCGGTGCCTCTTTTATTTGCCGCACCATAAAGACTTGGAATTCTTTATCAGCGCATGTGTTTCCTTCCTCCTATAGTCCTGGAGCCTTTAAGCGGGGCTGACTCAGGCAATTGGACTTTATACATAGACCGCCTAGAACAATACTTTGTGGTAAACGATGTAAAGATAAACCCGTCATGTTTGGGCTTATTTGATTTGTCTGGTTACGCACTTACTAGAAAGCTGATTTTGAAATTAAGTCTTTTTAAAATGAATAACTTATTCCTTCTTTACTTTTTTATGAAATTTAGTTTTGTTACACAATGTTGCACTACGTCATAACCGTGACGCAAATAATTTCGAGATTCGTATAGCAATCGTTACAAGTATTATAATTATAAGTTCACATTTAAGTGGACATTCGCGTGTGTAGCCCGAGCGTGACATTATAGGAGCATGCCATGTTTCTACTGTAGGCGCCTAATCGTCTTATATTGGTTTGGAAAATTACATTTCGTTTCTCACCATGTTAGCTTTATATCATGCTAAAGAGTGGAATGCCCCGCCTGAGTCTGTATTTGCCGGAAGCTACAACCTGGGAGCCTTCAAATCACTTACCAACTACTACATCACTACATCATCACTTACCAACAATTGAGATTGTGGTCAAACGTGAGCTGATAAAAAAATTGATTTTATTCATTGAATATTTATACGGAGGTAGGACACGACGGTCCCGTCCGAACTGAGCAGTCCGACTGGGTAGTACCTCCACCCTACAGAAGACCGCGGCCACAATAACCATCGTGTTGTGTTCCCGGCGGTAAGTAGAGTAGCCAAAGCTCACTGTACCCCTCCTCCCCATCCCTTCCTAGACCCCCTCTCCCTTCCCTACAGAGTAGGCACCGCGTGTACCCTTGGTGTTGCACACGTCCATAGGCCACGGTGACCGCTTCCCATCAGGTGGACCATGTGCTTGTCTGCGTCCAATGTAGTATATAAAAAAAATTGCCATTCAATTCAGTTTCATACGGAATCCTCAGTGCTCGAGGCTGACAAGCATTTGATCGTCTTTTTTCTTCCATATCCTTGCACAAGCTTCCTGGTCATAATACAAATGACAAACCAAGTACTAGCAATTAGTTGTGATCCAAAATAGGTATTTAATTAAATTAGCCACCATAACGAGGTTATAGGCTTAAATAAATGAGGGTCAGTTGAGGTGTAAATCCGCTGTAGGTACCATGAGACTTGAACGCTTGACGCGAGTCAGGTTACCAAAACTGTACCTATTGACAATTTCGGTGTGGGTGAGCGATATACTAGGGTTAACCCTAGTATTGATTGATAGCACCCCATTTATGTCCCACTGCTGGGCACGGGTCTCCTCTCCTCTAACGAGAGAGCTGAGAGGGTTAACACCTTAATCCTATTGTACTGTACAAATTTAATGATATATTGCTATCATATATCCTGGTGTACAATAAAGCATATTCTATTCTATTCTAATCCACACACGCTGGCCTAATGCGGGTTGGTGGATCGGACATGTCCTTAGAATTTCTTCTAGGACATGTGGGTTGCCTCACGATGTTTTTCCTTCACCGTCAGCAGATGGTAAATCATGTGATTAGCCCATATAAATTCCACAAAGTTTAATTCACATTGGTACTGTCCGGCCGGATTCGAACTTAGTATTGATTAGTTATGCATTATGTTTTGATAAAACATGTATAGGTACTATGTAGATACGACAAAAGTTGAAAAGAATTTATGAAAAATCTTTACATCGCAAACACATAGTCAGCGTAAATGATCATATTTTTCAGATTTTCAAGGTTAGTTCGACATAAAGATGTTAAACTGCGGTAATTACTTGCCATTAAACTCTTCATAAATAATAATGAAAACCTTCAAAGTCAGTTCGAGTTCGATATAACCGGGGTGGTACCCGTAGGGATTTCCATACGATAAAAAAGGTTCCAAATTTTTAAGATTGATGGTGTAATGGACATTGAAAAAATTCAGTTACCATAACCTCAATTCAACTTAAAAAATACTCATCTTCGTTACGTACCCTTGATAAACTTCAATAACGTCACTTTAAACATACCATTGATCCTTAAACTAAGTTTTAATAAGGTCCCTGTTGGGCCCTAATAACTTTTTTCCACCGACGCCAAGTTTACGGCCCACAACGCTAATAAAACTCGATCAAGTAAGGTAAAAGTACGTTCGTCTAGCAGAGAGGCGTTGCGGCTTAAGAGCTCGCCACTTACACCCGTGAAAACACAGAATTCTAACCAATATTTCGCCCGACAAACGCCTCCGAACTTCGTGCGGTCTTATATTAATTAGTAGCAAATTCCTGGATTTGACAGCATCGAAACAGAGTAATTCTTAAGAGACGTGGTTTGAACTTTAATATTGAAATTACTTCGAGTTTGATAATACGTTAAGTTCTGTTTTAAGTTTAGTTACTGTATATTGGGTAAGTGTATTACGCGGAAATAGCAGACGAGGGTGCGGGGTCGGGGTGAGGCGGCGCGTCGCGACGCTCAGTCGGGCGCCGGCCTCGTGCAGCGCCGGTCGCCGGCACTTACGGGGCATGCGGCCCGCGCTCGCCGCGATCGCGGCTTGCTGCGTGGTGGCGCGCGCCGAGCCGTCTGCGCGCCTCGTCCCGCGCAACACTACCCCCCATCATGTTCTCGCATGTAGTCCTGGGCTCGTCCTCCCCGTGTGGGACCCCCTCGAGGATGTGCCGACCCTCCACATCGCCTTACGAGGAGTTGTCTACTTCCTCGTCCTCATGTATCTCTTTATCGGAGTTTCTATCGTCTCCGACAGATTTATGGCCGCCATAGAAGTTATCACTTCGAGAGAAAAAGAGGTGCGCGTGCGACGAAATGGCAGTGAACAGATCGTTGTCGTTAGAGTTTGGAATGAAACAGTTGCCAACTTAACGCTGATGGCTTTAGGATCTAGCGCACCTGAAATCCTATTGTCTGTCATAGAGATTGCTGGCAAGAACTTTGAAGCTGGCGATTTAGGTCCAGGTACTATCGTTGGATCAGCTGCATACAATTTGTTTGTCATCATAGCTATCTGTGTGTACGTAATACCGGATGGAGAAGTCAGGAAGATCAAACATCTGAGAGTATTTCTTGTGACTGCAACGTGGTCCATCTTTGCATATGTGTGGCTCTATCTTATATTAGACGTGATATCTCCAAGTGAAGTTGAGGTGTGGGAAGGCGCTATCACTTTTCTATTCTTCCCGGCTACGGTCTTAACCGCATACATCGCAGACCGCCGATTGTTAGTATACAAGTACCTGAAGAAAGGTTACAGGGTTAACGAGCGAGGGGTTATAGTAGAAGGTGAAGGCGATGGTTCAGTTGAAATGGCTCTAAAACCTGGTGGAGATGATTTCGCTTCAGATGACGAAGAAGGCAGAGAAATAGAAAAATCGAGAAGAGAATATGTAACCGTACTCCGTGAATTAAGAAGGCAACATCCAGAAGAAGATTTAGACACAGTAGAAAGAATGGCTTTAGAAACTTTAATGTCTAAAGGACCAAAATCAAGAGCGTTTTACAGAGTCGCTGCTACGCGAAAAATGACTGGTGGAGGAGATTTCTCTCGAAAAATTTCAGAAAGGGCTCAAAGTGATCTTAGCGAAGTAAAAGCAGAATTACAGCGAAGAGAATCAGGGTCATCTTCCTTAGAACCACGAGGTCCAAACGTTCGCTTCGATCCAGACCATTACACGGTAATGGAAAATTGTGGCTCTTTTGATGTAAGGGTTGTTAGAGCTGGGGATTTAAATACCGAAGTGACTGTCCAATATACTACTGAAGATGGTACAGCAGAAGCAGGATCAGACTACATCTCAACACAAGGAGCATTGATCTTTAGACAAGGGGAGACAGAAAAAACCTTTAGCGTCCAAGTTATCGACGATGACGTATTTGAAGAAGATGAGCATTTTTACGTGCGCCTGAAATCTCCTAAGGGTGCTTCTTTAGCATCCCCATCCACGGCGACTGTAGTGATTTTGGATGATGATCATTCGGGTGTGTTTTCGTTCCCACAACGTGACTTTGAGCTTACGGAATCGGTTGGGACTTATGACTTGAGGGTCGTGAGGACGGCAGGCGCCCGCGGCAAGGTCAGGGTGCCGTACTGGACTGAAGATGGTACTGCGAAGATGGGGATCCAGTATGAAGCTGCTCAAGGCCATGTTATATTCGAAAACAACGAAACTGAGTGAGTATTTTATAAAATAGTTTATCGATTATTCAACAATAATTTCTATTGATGTCTAGTGTTCTGATGGTGAATATTTTTATATTTTTTTATCTGTAAAGTAATATTTATGCGTCATACGTCATAACGTAATATAACTTGTCATTAATTTAACTATCGACGGTCTTTCGACGGCTTTTGTGGTGTCGCTACACCACAAAAGTGCATAGTGCATTCAACTGCTACGACAGGGGGGCGTGTTCGATTCCCGCTAGCTGCAAATATTTTTATGTATGAATATGTCTGGCATTGATCTGGGTGTTTCTATGTAAAATATGTATATTATTATATTTAAAAAAAAAATGATTATCCAGATTTTAGATCCAGATTAACTTGATCTACTTTATAGCTGGACATTTAGTTTGAATTCATTCTACACCTCCACCACTACATACACCGATATAGTAGTGGCCCTCAACTTGACGGCCTCATCAAATGCTTTTTCACGTCCCGCTTAGAGGCCCCAGGACTATAGAAGAAAGGAAACACATGCACTGGTAAAGAATTCCAAGTCTTTATGGTGCGGCAGAGAAAACAGGCACCGAGCTGTTTGGTTCTAGATGTCTTATTTGTTGCTGCAAATCAGTTTTGTTCCAGTTTTAATGAAGCCTAATTGGAAAATGACAACGCAAAAATAGACTTCATTAGAGTAATTACGTTTAATCTTCCGCTCCGTTCCAGAAAATTCTTGATGAAAGCAATCTTAATGATCCGAAATTCCGCATAATTAACTCCAATGCGGAAATCCTTACGTAAGTAGATAATAGCAACCCACTGTCCCACTGCTGGGCACAGGTCTCCTTTCCTCCAACGGGTTTAGAGTCTAAACCCGTTAGCTCTCTCAGCGTGTGTGGATTAAGGTCTAAATTTTAGACCTAAAACCACACACGCTGGCCTAATGTGTGTTGGTGGATCGGACATTCCACTAGGTCATTTGGGTTTCCTCGCGATATTTTTCATAAAATCATGTGATTAGCATATTATAAATTCCACGAAGTAAAATCCACATTGGTAGGTACTGTCCGGCCGGTTTTAAACTCGATACCTCTGAGAAGAGGCCGTGACCTTATTCATTCAGCTACCATCGGTTCATCTTCATCAGCAATTTTAATTATCTGAAATTCCGCATAATTAACTCCAATGCGGAAATCCTTGCGTAAGTAGATAGCGATGTGCAATCGTACCGAAAAAAATGTCGTAGGGTTTCTCGGTGAAGCCACAAAAGTGTCGAATGAGGTATAGATTGGAAGGCGCGATTAGTGCTGGTTCGTTGCGTGATCCCTCAGCCCTTGCCGTCAATGTTATTTTGAAATAATCCCTTTTAGATAATCCCTAAGTCTTGTCACCTTTGCCGATGTATCCAGTAAGGCCAATGTTTTTAATGTACATGTTATCTTGCCAATATTTTTAGAAAGAAATAAAATACATTATATTAAACACTCTTTACAATAGAGACAAACCCACCCAAAACAGAAGACACAATAAAATTAATAATAAAATCTTTTATTTTATGTAAATCACTGCACTTATTGCACAAAACTCTTTGCACATCTCCCGTCCGAAATGAGCTGTCCGACTGGGGTAGTACCTCCGCCCTACAGAACACCGCGGCCATAATAACCATCGAGTTGTGTTCCCGCCGGTAAGTAGGGTAGCCAGAGCTCACTGTACCCCTCCTCCTCTCATCCCTTCCTAGCCTCCCCACCCTATCCCAGCCCTCCCCCCTTCCCTTCAGGGTAGGCAGCGCGTGTGTCACACCCTTAGTGTTGCACACATTCATAGGCCACGGTGACCGCTTCCCATCAGGTGGGCCGTGTGCTTGTCTGCCACCTAAGTAGTATTAAAAAAAAAAAAAATTGAAAAGTGCACCTCGATGGACATAGGTTATACAATGTTATGTATAAATAAAGATGGCTCGACTTAAAAACATTTCTATAAACCGGCGCGAAGCGAGGGTGGGTTGTTACTTTCAAAAGAAATTAGTAAACTATAATTTCTAATATTAAATTTGTGATTTCACGAAGTGAAAATATGCAAGCCAATGCCTTCTATATAATTTATTCATTTAACTTTTGCAGAACACGCAACAATGATTATAGTACAAAAAAAGATTAAAGGGGTATGACAGACTATATAATAGTGAAGGGTTTCGTGTACTTGACAATCTCTTTGAAGTATCTAGTTCTTTGATGTAGCAAAGCATTAGGTAGGAAATCATGCATAGTACAATAATTGGGGTGGTACAGTTATTGTTCTCATTTTTTACCGACTTCAAAAAAGGAGCAGGTTCTCAATTCGTACGCTATTTTTATTTTTTTGTATGTATGTTACGCGATAGCGGCGCCAATTATGGATGTATATTGAAAATTTTTTTTTGTTTGAAAGAGGCTACTTCTGAGGTAGTCCTATATCCAGGGTATCAGGATCTGATGCTGGGATCTTGGGAAAGTCGAGAGGAAATCATCAAATTTACGGCAAAAATTCTGTTTTTGATGCCTGTGTAGGTACATAATAAACCTCATAAATAGGAACTTTTCTATTTCTGTACACTAAAAAGTAAAAAATATTAGTTTGTGAAGTCGGATTTTTAAATATATGTAGGTATAATTATTAGTTTTATTTATATTATTATGCTATGTTTAATATTTCTCTTGAAGTTTTTTTAAACTAGATAAAATCAATAAAAATAAACCACCAGTTAGTAATTTGAGTTATTTATAACCCAGTGTTTAGTGTAGAATCATGAAAAGTTAATTAAAAGGGAACCTTTGATTATTAAGTTAACGTCATTAATTTTATGATCGCAGCATTAAAAGCAGATTTTTACGACAAGCGAAATTAAAATGAACCTTTTAGAGAATAAAGTACCTTTTAAGTTGACATTAATACCTTCGCTTACTCAGCCCTGTCAGTCGCCCTTAATACAGTGATCATTTACACATACACATACAATACAGTGCGCACGCACGAACAATCACACACACACACACGCACACACACACACACACACACACACACACACACACACACACACACACACACACACACACACATATGTATTAATAGTAACTGTATCTGCCTACTTTTTAATCCACGTTTTGTTACTTCCCCAGATAACTCCTTTCTGGTTAACTGCTTTGTAGTTTGTTTTATTTTTCTTTTTAACTTTAAGATCGTCTGCCCACTCATATTTATGTAACTTCTCGCTATAACTCAGTACGACTTGTATGTGGAATGGAGGCCTGGTTATCCATATCACAGGTTTTTACCTAGTTTGGAAACCAGTCTCCCAATATCCTCTAAAATGTTACCGTATTGTTGTATATAATATTGTATGGGAGAAAAATAAATAAATAAATATTATTATTATTATTTGCGCCATCATTAATTTTATGAATGAAAGAAAAAAAAAACGGATCGGCGATATTCGTTTTTTGAAATTACTCGTGATTTACGGGTAAAAGCTTTTTTGCGGTTTTCGGTTCCGTTAAATTGGCTGTAATTTTTTTTTATCTCGGTCACGTCAATATGACTTCACCTCGCCTGATGGTAATCTAAAGATAAAGTCTCTGGAATGGGAGTCACCATTACAAACACCGATAGTACCTACTATAATGGTGGCCCTCAGCTCGACGACCTCATCAAAAGCTTTTTCACGCCCGCTTAAAGGACCCGGGACTAAGGAAGGAAACACGTGAGCTGGTAAAGAATTCCAGGTTTTGATGGTGCAGCAAAGAAAAGAGGCACCGAACCGCTTGGTTCTTGGTGGAATTGTTTGCACCATATTAGGGTGATGAGGGTTTCCTTTTAATATAGTGCCGTTTGTTTTATTGCAAATCTATATTAATATTATAAAGAGGTAAAGTTTGTGTGTTTGTATATTTGTTAAATTGTAAGGGGTAATCTCGGGATCTACTGAACCGATTTTGAAAATTCTTTCACCAATAGAAAGCCACGTCATTCGTGAGTGTCATAGGTTATATATTTTATTGGAAAACTGGATTTCACACCCGGGCGAAGCCGGGTCCCGGGTCGCTAGTATGCTAATAAAGTCATTTGTTATTATAAACTGTCACGTGCCTGTTTACAAACTTTATACCAAACGTTTTATTACAATCTTCATAGAATACGAATGGAATACTTATGTAAACCAAGGGTAGGTACGGCTATAGAATTGGTTATTATTATGACTCAATTTCACCCGAATTCGTAACTAAATTGGTTACATTCAGGTCGAATTTCACCACTGAAAATGGTCTAAACTTGTACTTACATTAAGTTTGTAATAGTGACTGCCATTCCAGAGACTTCATCTTTAGCTTACCATCAGGTAAAGTCATATTGACGTGACCGACAATATAAAAAAACTGCATCAAAATACCTACAGAATTGGCGAACAAACGGACATGCAAGCAATAATTAGCTTAAGGCGGACACTGGTTCCATCCTCCCCCTACCCCTTCCTACCCCCACCTCCTCTTAGTCCCCCCATCCTAGCCCCTATCCTTCCCAGCCCCTCTCTCAAAGCTCGAGTCAGACCACGGTGATCGCTTTCCACCAGGGTACCGTGTGCTGGGTAGGGGCCGGAACCTCCACGCGGTGCACCCGGGTAACGGAGGTGAGCAGCGCCTCCCACTCGCCACGGGAGACACTGCTGACTGCGGCCGGCTGAAACCGGCCGGGGTGGTAGTGGCCCTGTAGAGGGCTGCTCCGAGGTAGAGACAGCGTGGTTTTAGTCGGTTCGATCCTGACATAACCACCCCTGATGGCCGACGAGGGTGGTATCCATGGGGATTTCCACACGATAAAAAAAGGGGACCGTGTGCTTGTCTGCCACTTAAGTGGTACAAAAAATATTATCCGTCAATTTCTTATGTCATAGTAAGCTTCATAGCAAACGGTATTCATTTAAATTAGTTGAGTCACCACTGTGTCAATTCTTAACTGATCGTTTATGAAACGGTGACTCAACCCAATGGTGAATAATTTATGAACAACTATAGAATTGGAAGGGTCGGCAGCGTGACACGCAGGCCGATGTGACGAGAGACCGTGCGGTTTTAGTCGGTTCGATTCCGACATAACCACCCCCACTCTCCAACGGAGGGGGGAGGTATCCGCGGGGATTTCCGCACGAAAAAAAAGGGTCGGCAGCGTGAGTGTCCCCCCTTTTTTATCGTGCGAAAATCCCCACTGATAGGTAGGTACCACCCCCGTCGGCCATCGGGGGTGGTTATATCAGAATCGAACCGACTAAAACTGCATGTTGTCTCGGGTCTTAAAATTACCGGGGTTACCAAAAAGGCAATTTCATCCCACCCCAGCTGACCCCGAGCCATCTACGGTTTTAAGATGGAACCTATTCACTTGTGACTTGAATATCCCCAGGTTATAGCTTTCCGGAAACACAGACTCGGGCGGGGAATTCCACTCCTTAGTCCTGTACACATGATGAACGTATCAGCAAAGCATTTCCGTATAAGTGGAATATATTAAAATCTATTATCTTTATCTTAGCTATCAAACTTTATATTATCCTATAAACTTAACTTTACAGAGTATAGGTAAACAAGAAACTTTATGGGGCACACCCATAAAGATTTAGAACAATTTATTTCAACTGCACCATGAAATAAGTAACAGTTTTTATATGGCCGCTCGTGTTCTGTGAGTACGGAAATGGTTTTCTGGAAACTGTATTTCGAGGGACAGAAAACATAGTTCGAAAAATATGGGTTGGCCTCTGTTTATAGGGATATACAGGAATAAGTTTGTATAAAAAAGTAGCTGATGCCCGCGGCTCCGACCGCGCGAAGACCGGTTTTTATCATATACTAACTGTGCCCCGCGGCTTCACCCGTGGTATACTTCGTCCCCGTAGCAGGAAAAAAAGTATTCTATGTTAGTCTCCTAGTTCTAAGCTACCTTCCCTTAAATTTTCAGCCAAATCGGTCCAGCCATTTACGCGTGATGCCGTGACCAAGGGAAATAGGGATTCATTTTTATTTAGATAAAATATACAGATATAAACATAATACGGCAGATTTTAAGTGCCACTAAAATTTTCTGATAGAATAAACTAAAAAAACATCAAAATCCATAGTTTTTGCGTTCGTGCTCTTATAATCCGCGCGCGATCAAAATGTGATGCTACCTTTTGGAACTGAGACGTAAGTGGGCCGCCGGCCGGCTAGCCGTAGCGTCGGCAAACTCATGTCGAAGCTCACAAAACGAAGCTGCATTGTTAGTGCGACTAGATTTCTAAATGAGTTTAATTTTGAATGCGAGATTTATAATAATAATTATAATATTGTATGATTGTCTGTTTGTCCGCAAATTTTAGTGCGCGCAAAAATCAGAAACTACTGGAGGGATTTTGATCAAACTTGGTACGATTATAGTTCATAGTTTTGGGCAACACATAGGCTACTTTTTATTCAAGCTGAAACCCGTGGCTTCACCCGCGCTTCGTTTTTAGGTCGTTTTTGGTCATATCTCCGGTTCTACTTAACCAATTACAACCAAACATACGGTAAATTTTTAGTCTAAGCAAGACCTTTTTAAAAAAAAACCGCATTAAAATCCGTTTGGTATTTTTTATCGCTATCGATGGACGTAAAAAGAACTGAACGGATTTTGATGCGTTTTTTATTAGAAAGGTCTTGGTTAGACTCAAAATCTTACGCATATTTGATCACAATCGGCTGATTAGAACCGGCAATAAAACGCGAAAATCGACGTCCACGCGGGCGGAGCCGCGGGCAACAGCTATCTTTAATATACCGCCTTTTCTTATCTGATCTACATGGATCTACCTGGATCTACATGTAATCGTGCAAAAAATACCGAAACGAAGACGACGAGAGTGCTAGGAGATAGGACGAACATCAAATGTCTGACAGGTAAGAACAGTTCAACCGTTCTCGAGTTTTTGCAATACTAACAGAATTGCAATTAATTTTTATTTATATAGATTAAAGATTAATAATGAGTGGAAAAAGGGGTAAAATCTTGAGTAGTCAATCTCGCGAAATAGTTCTGGCATTTGATAGATATTTCAATTAAGAACAAAGTCGGTGTTAACACGCTAACGCTACTTGAGTACTGTCATTTTCGATTTACTTTGACAAGGTTCCTTCACATTTTCATCGCGCGCGGATTATACCTTGATTTTTAATAATAAAAAAAATAAGAATACCATAATATTATATGAAATTGAACCCAAATTTCTACACAAATTGAATACATAAATTTTACACATTATTTTTATTTGTTGAGTGCTACCTTTTAAGAACACAAGAACTAAATGTCTTTCCATCATAATAGAGACGTTAAGAAAAGTGCCAATGGACACATATTCATTGCTGTGTAAATTATTAGCAAATCAGTTTAAATTTAAGTTACTTATTAGCCTCAAGGCTAGATTGTGATTGTTAAGAAATAACTATTCAGTTACATCGTAATGAAAAAAAAAACATAATTTTTATTTGTCAAAAATAATGTGCAATCGACTAAATATGTAAAATTTTAAGATACACCCTTATTTTGTGCCACCTGAAATTCAGTTAGCCGAATTCCGATTTACATTCGGCTTACAGAGAGCTTCATTTTTTCTTTCTTTCAGTTTTTATAAAATTATTTTAATGGCGTATCCGTCAATAATGAAAGGACTCAAACAACACTGAGCTGTATTTTTATGTTAATATCCCTAATTTTATAAAAGGGAAATAAAAATACTCCGAAGAAGGCAAACCATTGTAGATCCACATGGCCAAAGTTAAACGAAGTTGAGCATAAACAAAACGATTCAATTTTTTATGCTTTTCAATTATTCTTTTTTATAATACAAAACATAAAAACTTATTCTTCTTTAATGAATTTGTTAACTGTTTGACCTGTACGTTTTGTATGTATATTTGTCTGTGATTATCCCAATTTAGATTGAACAGATTTCGATGCGGTTTTCAGAAAAGTACATTTTTTTCACTATGGAGAAGGTTTTAGCATAATTTAGCCGGCTTAAAAAGAGAGAAATCGATGCTATTTTTCTATTATTTTCTTATTTTCACATAGAATACGTCAATATGACTTCACCATGCCAGATGATAAGAAACTGAGTGCGGCCTAAAGAATAAGAACTATCATTAAAGATGGCGACAATCACCAATGTTTGTTTTAACCCATGAAAAGCTAGCAGCTCAATCAATCAATCAATCAATTAGCATATTGCAGTCCACTGCTGGACATAGGCCTCTCCCAATGTACGCTATAGCACCCGATCCTCCGCCTTGCGCATCCAGTCTATCCCAGTTACCTTTTTCAAGTCCTCCGTCCATCGTGCTGCAGGGCGTCCTACTATTGCCAATTCGCGGCAAACAGAAAGCAGCTAAGGAGTGGAATTCCCTGCCCGAGTCTGTGTTTCCGGAAAGCTATAACCTGGGAATATTCAAGTCACGAGTGAATAGGATCCTTCTAGGCAAGCGTGATTCATCGTAGACCACATCGTCACTTACCATCAGGTGAGATAGTGGTCAAACGTAAGCCTATCCTGAATAAAAAAAATAATAGCTATGATAATATCGTGGCATACGTTCACATACACAAGATTCTGGCGTATTAAAACGTTAGGGCCGCCATATTGCGAGCGCGCTGAAAGCTAGTGTTACCCCATTATTACTTTCACTTACATCGTAACTACGGTTTTACTCGTGGTTTTACTACAGTTAGGGAAATGCAGTCTTCTCGCTCCCGGTATCATTTGGAAAAGATAGTGGAACACACGTTAAATATCATGTAGGTAGGTACCTACTACGTGTACTAGATTCTTGTGAATAGGTATATGAATTTGTCGGGCTTGTGAGTTTATTGCGAGCTCCAAATTGTAGAATTTGTGAAACGTATTTGTAATAAAAGCGGATAATATGGGATTTCTGTGTGTTTGAAATAAATCTTTCTTGGACTTGAATTTGGAATTATTTACCAGCGCATGTGTTTCCTTCTTGGTATAGTCCCGGGTCCTTTAAGTGTGACGTGAAAAAGCATTTCCAGAGTAGGCCGTCAAGCAGAGGGCCACCACTGTAGTACTATGACCCGAGACTTTATCTTTAGCTTATCATCAGGCGAGATGAAGTCATTTTGACGTGCCCAATATAAAAAAAAATCGAAATAATATTAAAATAAATCAAATAAGTTATTAATTTGAAAAATACTTATTATAATCAAGCTTTCTAGTAAGTGCTTGAACAGACAAATAAAATGAGCCCGAACATGACAAGTAGTTGGGGTACCGGCGCGATGATCGCCCACTATTTTAGGGTCGAAATCTTAAAACTGTAGATGACAATTTGATAACCTAACACTCCAGGAATTAAGACCCGATGCGGTGTGCGGTTTTATTTTGTGACATGACCACAGGGGTGCTATCCGTGGGGATTTCTGCATGGAAAAAAAGGTCATACACCCGGTCTGGATCTTTCTCTCAGCAAAAGTACATACAAAGGGAAGAAAAATACATTCGGGATGCAAAACATGGCGATAAAAATCCACATCGGCAACTGGGGCAAACCTATCAACTTCATAATTCGTATTCAAATTACCCAACACTCATTTATATTAGTTCTAAGTCGATTAAGGTTAAGGCCATAAATCAAATGTAGACAGTGGTAAATTAGTGTTTTTTCAAAGGCAGGATCTTTTTATACACTTGTTCAATCCCAGAGGTTTATAATATATGTGAAATTTTGTGAAGATTTTTTGAATGTTTGCGACTTAATTACACGCAAACGGTTTACTCGATTTAGCTGAAATTTGGTTATAAGGATAGATTATAATTCTGGAATAACACGAAACTTTTATAGTTGGAATAAGTTCTCTAATTATTTATTAAAAATAAACCTAGGCTATGGTACGCCTTATAATATTACCTATCTGCCAGCGAAAGTACCGTCCAAATCAGCCCAGCCATTCCAGAGATTACCTCTTTCAAGAGGGCAGAAAAACGGAGTGACAGACACTTCAATTCCATTTATTTGTAGGTTTCAGTGCCAAAGAGTTACTAATCTTATTACGAAGTGACGAAGAACTAATTTCTTAGTACAGTTAACAGAAAATCAAAATCAATGATCAAAACAAGGTCTATTTATAAACCTGTATGAACTTTTAAACTCATAATACGTTTCTTCGAAAGCAATTTGAATAAGTAATCCCTATTGAAGGCCGCCGGCTATGATTTGCTACTATAATACACGGCGAGCATCAAGAAACGTTAACAGAAAGTTAATTTTATAATAGAACCTATTCTTTTTTAATATTGGACACGTCAACATTACTTGGTTGGTGAGTACTATTCCAATTGATTCCACCCTCTCCCTTCTTGTTCCGAACAACACGTTCAGGACTTAGGTGTCATCCACATACGGTACAGTCCATACCATCGCGAACCAAGCGGTTTGGTGATTACTTTCTTTTATTTTTTTATTTTTATTTTATACAATAGGTACAGAAACAGACATCAGATCACTATCTCTATAATTCTACAAGCTATACAGCATTTTAAATCTGAAGCCCACTTACATCTGAACACAGTACCTATTTCATTTGACTTCAGAGCCAGTTTACTTAATATACTTAGAAACTACTAGAAACGTTTTGTCGTACGATAAAGAAGTGGAATGCTTTATGAAAACGATATGTCATTCATCATAATAGTTTTAGCCGTTTAGTAGTTACGATGGAACTTAGACTTAAACGACAAATCAAATCAAATCAAATCAAATCAAATCAAATCATTTATTTGCATAATACAGGTATTAGGATGGTACAATATACATTTTACATAGGTGCGCTGTACTATAACCTCTTAGTACAAGGTGTGCAAATATTTACATGCAACATGACAATTTTGGCATTCTTATTGATTAGAGATAGTAATAATTAAGTAATAACAATGAGAATTAATAGTATAAAATTTAGTCATGTCAATATTAACAATGTCAAAATAATAAGGTTAAAAATTAATAATGTCATAACAATCAATAATGTCAAAATTAATATTGTCAACTAGATAAATTAAAGTCACATTTTAATGTCATGAGTACCTACGAATCAATGGAAAGTAAAAAGAAGTAATTAACTACCTTATAGCAATTAAAATATTTTGAACTAAGTAACAAATTATAATTTATCTTGGAGGAAGCTCTTTACATCATAGTAACATTTTTCATTCAGTAATTTTTTTAGATTCTGTTTAAAAGTAGGTACATTTGACTCTTTTATAGTTTTTGGCAGTTTATTATATATTTTAGGAGCCATGGCGAAAATACTGTCATGCATTAGAGTAGTGTTAGCCTTACATAGGCATAAGCGACTTTTACACAAACATATTTTTTCATTACTTTTCATTGGCTTCACCGCCATCGACTAAAAACGTAAATCTTTTGGTGGAACCAGACTTCGCTATAATTCACCTTTAATCATGTGTCTATGACGAATAATTGTGGAAGGTTTAGTCTTCTATAAGAATTTCCTCGAATACAATATAGGCGAATAGCGAAGTGTGGTTCCACTATTAAATTCACAATGAAACGCTTTCTATACCTACTTATATATTTTTTTCTTTATTGAAAGGCTTGATCGCACTGGGCGATTATGTCGCCTTAATTAAAAACTTAATACGTAAAAAATGAACAAAATAGAACAAAGTTATCAAGCGTTAGTCATGGGAATAGCAGGTATTTTAATAAACGAATTAGCATTTTACAGAGCTTTCGACATCGACTTGACAGGGGATTAGACAACAAAACGTTACACTCTTCAATGTCCGAATGAACCAAAATCCAGATCCTGCCTTATAAATTCAGTGCGGATACTTATATTTACATTTTTTTTTATCGTGCGGAAATCCCCATGGATACCACCCCCGTCGGCCATCGGGGGTGGTTATGTCGGGATCGAACCGACTAAAACCGCACGCCATCTCGGGCCTTAGTAACCGGGGTGTAAGGTTACCCAATGGGCATATCCCTCGCACCCCAGCTGACCCCGGGCCATCTACGGTTTTAAGATGGCCCCCTCGACCCCCCGAAAGGAGCCTCGGAGCAGCCCTCTATAGGGCCACTCCCACCCCGGCCGGATTGGCCGCAGGCAGCAGCGTCTCCCGTGGCGCTTATATTTACCTTAGGAAAACTTTTCCTAATTTTCGCATTAGTCAAGACATAACTTGGATGTATATGATAACTTTTGTTTTATGCCTAGCAGCTCTAAGCTATTTTACTACATTAGCAAGTTCGTAATGGACCCACTGTCGTCCCTTCTAAAACCATTTACGACTCACTGCAAATTGTTTGGTGTCAACTTACTATTATTTCTCTCAGTCTGTCTAAATAAGAGCGTTTCATGAGAATATAACAATAAAAGACAAATATACAGAGCAGTTTGTGGGTATAGGGACGAGAAAATTGTTATTTGTAGATGTCCTTCTTGGGTATGGATACGACGGTATCTCCCGTCCGAACTGAGCAGTCCGAATGGGGTAGTTCTACCTCCGCCCTACAGAAGACCGCGGCCATAATAACTATCATGTTGTGTTCCCACCGGTAAGTAGAGTAACCAGAGCTCACTGTACCCCTCCTCCCCCCACCCCTTCTATCCTCCCTACCCCTTCCTAGCCTCCCCCCTTCCCTTCAGAGTTGGCAGCGCGTGTGTTCCACCCCATGGTGATGCACACGTCCACAGACCACGGTGACCGCTTCCCATCAGTACTAGTAAAAAAAATTCAGCCGGTAAGGTTACCAATGTAACTTGATTCTAACTCGGAACGAAATCTCCGAAATTTTCATATAATTACTCTCCTTTCTTCGGCAGTCGGGTAAAAAAGCTTGCCTAGCGTATGAAACATATTTTGTCATTTTAAACCTCGGCACAGTTCTAACGTTAACCCTGACAAGGCTGTCTCAATGGGCTGAATGACGTCATGAACCTAGCCATAATCGACCTCAGACTTAGGCTTCCATTCAGGGGGTAAAATAATCGATGGTACAAGTAAAACGTTTCTAAATTTACTCCGTCGTCATGGAGCATCAATCCGTCGATTTGATTGAATAATTCATGAGCTTACTTTCTTTCAAGTTTGCCACGTTTACAGTGAGATCCGATGGCATTACTCAAATACCATGGGTTTATGGCAAGATCCGTTCGGCTTTATGACTTTCGAAAGTGCCAGTAAATGACGAAATAGGATTAGGGTGTTGCCTTACCTCCAAAATTTAATTAGGGTTGTGTTAGAGTGTACGAAATTGTTTGATCTGTTTTTATCAACTTTTTTTATTGATAACGGGCTCGCGTTGGACCATAATCTCACCTGTTGATAAGTGATGATATGGTCGACGGTGGAGCACGCTTGCCTGGAAGGAACCTGTTCACTCTAGACTTGAAAACTCCCAGGTAAATAGGGTCGCGTTTCACCTCAATCTTACCTGTTGGTAAGTGATGATGTGGTAGACGGTGGAGCACGCTTGCCTAGAAGTAACCTGTTCACTTTAGACTTGCAGAACTTCAAGAATTTTAGACTTTTTACAATAAGCTTCGTAGCAATTCCACTGGTAAAAATGTAACTTTATCTAGCACCTTGACTGCCAAGGTGAAATGCTGGTGGCTAAAGATTTTAAAATTCTTTTCGGCTGCGCCGGTATGGTCCGCAAATACGTGGGGCTAGCTTCCACGCACAACCAGGTACGACCAGTGCCCCGTATATATGTGGAGTTGGTAGGGTTGCTAAAGGCCCTGTTTTGCTTCCCTCTACAGCTAACCAAAGTATATAGGTACTTCAGTTCAGGTAACTGTACAGTGTATCTAGACTAAGGAAATAATTGTAAATAGACCAAAAAAAAAACAGCCCGCTGAGTTTCTTGCCGGAGTCTTCTCAGGCCTGGGCCGCGTTTCGAACCGGTGGTCGATTTGCTTCTAGTTTTAAATATTTTTGATTTTGACGTTTTGTAAGTGCCGCAAAAAATGGTCTGTACAGAATAAATGATTTTTGACTTTGACTTTGACTTTGAAAATAAAATCGAGAGTTGAAACGCCATCGCCACAATAGAAGAAGATGAAGCAACCTAAAGATAAGAAGAGATGGACAGTATTTTGTAATAGTCTGGTAACAAATAAACAGTACTATTACGGTTATTTACAGTACATTTGAAAACAAGAGTTACATCAATTGTAGTTACTGTAGCAAGGCGACGACATTTGAATTATGATAACTGTCGTTTAGATTTATCTTATTGCCAGTTTTGTTACAATGCCGTGAAAATACGTGCCGATAGCTGTAATTTCTGTTGTCTGCCGTCCGATTTCAGAAATTTTGGTGCGGCGAGATGGTGGGAAATTGTATGTTTTATTTACAAAAAAAATATGCAGCAATACGTTCATTATGCGTATAACTAAGGAGTGGAATGCTCTGCCTGAGTCTGTATTTTCGAAAAGCTATAACCTAGGAGTCTTTAAGTCTAGAGTAAACAGGTTGTTTCTAGGCAAGCGTGCTCCATCGTCGAACACATCGTCACTTACCATCAGGTGAGATAGTGGTCAAACGCAGACCTATCGGCTATAAAAAATATGTTTGTAAGTTAAGGAGAATGAAAAAAAATAAGCTAATGAGGTTAATTTAGGGTAGAGGAGAGGAGACCTGTGCCCAGCAGTAAGACATAAATGGGTATTATAACAATCTAAAATCAGATCAGTATATTTACTGGTCTGTCTGTTAAAACTCTAGTTTGATAATTTATGATCCCAATACTATATTTGTGGATTACCGAAAATGGAACTCGCCTATATAGGGAACAGACTGACATATATGTTACATATATATCCCTTTTTAATAGGACTAATCCTTGCGTTCCAACTTTTGATGCAATTCGTTCGAGCCAATTAAGACGGTTTGACTGTGTTTGGGTTTAACTGTAGTAGGTGTGTGCGTTTGTGGAATTAGACCAAATGCTTGTATAGCTTGCCAGTGGGTTGTACGATGCATTTAGAGATTTGTGGTTTGGGCACGTAGAGCGAATGAATACTGAGCGAATGACACACCAAATACATAAGGCAGATGTAAGTGGGTTGGCAAGCAGGGGTCGACCTCGCAGAGTATACACTGACCAAATTAAGGAGTTACTGCACTGCACGTCAGCCAGTTAACGAATATGCAAGTCATAATATCAATTAAAATGGTTAAAACAAACCCTTTTTTATGCCACTTAGGTGGCAGACAAGGTCACGGCCCACCTGATGGGAAGCGGTCACTGTGGCCTAAGGACGCGTGCAACACCAGGGGCATCACACTCGCACTGCCGACCCTGTAAAAACCTTCTAATGCCCTTCTTGAAGAACCCCATATTGTAGTCGCTAGGGAAAACCACGGCAGGGAGATCATTCCGCGGCCTAAGCATGCGCGGAATAAAATTCTTTTCAAACCTTACAGTGCGTACCGCAGGCAGATGCACTGTGTGAGGATTTTACCTTTACCTTTAGCTTACCATCAAGCGAGGTGAAGTCACTTTGACGTGACCGATATAAAAAAAAGAACCTAAAATTACTTTCGCCCCATGGTGTATAGTGAAGTTTGAACGACATTCAATTAAGTTAAAAAAACTTCCTTCACTTAAGTTTAATTTGTTGTATATTTTGAAACTGCAAGTTTGGTGTAAGAGGGTTTTGTCTTGATTGTTAGATTCCGATCTTCGCTGTGGAATGCTAAGCGAGAAATTCGCTCTCAGGATTAAACGACTCAATTGAAGTAATCCTTGCTTCGTGCAGAATTCTCGGTATTCATAAAACTATTTTATTTTATCTTATATCTATACTATTAGAATTTGTAAAATTATTTCAAAAATTAAAATACTTGAGTTATGTTAAATGAAAGATTCTGAAAATCATTTTATTTCTTTTGGAATTCTTGTCTGTCGGTTTTCTATTTTATTCGCGATGGATGTGATGAACACTGCACGGGTTTCACCACAATTTTTTTATTAGAAAGGTCTATATATACTATACTTAAAATCTGCCGCATGTTTGATTGCAATTGGATAAGTAGAACCGGCGATAATGACCAAAAAAAGAATACCGACCTCCGCTGACCGAGCCGCAAGCGTCGGCTGGTATCAATATACGAATGATTCATTTTAATATCAAGATCGATCGTAAACTTGATAAAAAGACTTGGAATTCTTTACCAGCGCATGTTTTTCCTTCCTTCTATAGTCCCGGGTCCCTTAAGTGGGGCGTGAAAAAGCATTTGATCAGGCCGTCAAGCTGAGGGCCGCCACTGTAGCACTATCGGTGTATGTAGTGGTGACCCCGGTCCTGAGACTTTACCTTTAGCTTACCATCAGGCGAGGTGAAGTCATTTTGACGTGTCCTATATAAAAAAATGTTCATCGACTTTTGTAGCTGACCCTATGAGCTGACCATTCTTCTATGCTCGAGACAGCACTTTCGTGCTGGTAATAGCATCACTCCAGCACCAAATAAATCAATCAATTTCATCATTATCTACCAACCTAAATTATCTATCTAAAATTTCACAAGGAGGTAGGACACGACGGTATCTCCCGTCCGAAATGAGCTTTCCGACTGGGGAAGTACCTCCGCCCTACAGAAGACCGCGGCCATAATGACCATCGTGTTGTGTTCCCGCCGGTAAGTAGGGTAGCCAGAGCTCACTGTATCCCTCATCCCCCTCCCCTTCCTAACCTCCCCACCCCTTCCCAGCTCTCCCCCTTTCCCTTCAGGGTAGGCAGCGCGTGTGTGACACCCTTAGTGTTGCATACGTTCATAGGCCACGGTGACCGCTTCTCATCAGGTGGGCCGTGTGCTTGTTTGCCACTTACGTGAGTAGTAAAAAAAAAAACCAACCATACTTCTTCATTCAATATCTAATCAAAGAACTGAAACTGCCTGGCAAGGTTGTCGCCACTGGTGACAGGTTCGCCATCACACTTGTTATAATCGAATGGAGTTATGAAACGGCGCCACCAAGTCGATTCACTGTCAAATTTTTATACCAGACGACACGACAACGATATTTTAAATATTACATACCTATAATTTTTTAAACCTTTGGCTTTCTTGTCATTTTACAAGTTTTATCATTAGATATTTATGCCTGTGTATTGCTGAAATCTATTCAATTGACTAAGCACTTTTTTCTGACTCTGTGCCACTAAGAATTCCCTGTAAGTCTGTTCGGGAATTCTCATCCTCATTTACCAAACTTACAACACCCATTCAGGCACCATAAGACGCATGTAAGCTTTTGAGAGTGTGTACTGTGCATTAGACTATAATATAATTTTAGCTATGACATTAGTAAGTTAGAAACGAAATAGTAGGTACTACAATTTGTTTTTATGCTTTTCAAAATTATACCAATCATAAAAATACACAAAATAGAATAATATATCTCGACCACGTGTGCTATTTAACTAATTATATGATGAATAAAACGGAAGGGGAGAGGTGGCAAAAAAAATCGTGGTGGTGACACATTCTGGAATGGACTGGTTGACAGTGATATAGCTAGCACCGAACCCTCAGGACTGAAGCGGCACATAAAGAGATAAAGACATAACAATCGCGCTCTTATTTCGTGGTCGTGACGTCACGGTGTCGCCTAGTGTAAAGACCCATTAAACTAAATTACAGCTATTTATATCTACGCTTCGTTTATTGTTTCAATTTGTATACATAATATTGTACTTTAGACTGGAAATGCTTACTTTCAGTTAAGTTGGTAACACAGATATTTGTCATAATGATGTCATGGGGCCTACTGTGTCATGTCTTGTCATGAGGCACGTGTTTCTGCGTACACCTACGATTAGGGAAGGGATTCATAACATAAAATAAACTCACGCCTTTATCCCCGAAGGGGTAGGCAGAGGTGCTAGCACCCACATTTCGCCAGTTTATGTTTAGGTCCGTTAGTTTATGTTTATGTTTAATCCGAAGGGATTCTGGTCTCCAAAAACACATTGGGGTCATCATTTTTGATGGCAGAGGCCGGTCGGGGTCTCTGAAGTATCTTCTCTAAGGCAGATCAAATTATCAGGCCATATAGGCCGATGGTACCTACAAAGATAGATTCATTCTCTGAACTTTTTTTTTTTTTTTTTTTTTTTTTTCCCAACTCAGTTGGGGTCGGCTTTCCAGTCTAACTGTGATGCGGCTGAACTTCGATATTTTCCATGGAGCGACTGCCATCTGACCTCCACAACCAATGGTCGTTATGACCAATGGCGATATCGAAGTTCCAAGTTAGACTGGTTGGACTTTTGAGGGCTCCAACTACCCGTAACGACTGCCATAGATGTTTGTATGGCAACCGGGACCGACGGCTTAACGTGCTCTCCGAGGCACTGATAAACCTGCGATAAATACAAAGATAGATTATGGTCTGAAATAACCTATATATGCGTTACTTTTATATCCCGGAAATAGGTTTTTTTTATATAGGTCACGTCAATATGACTTCACCTCGCCTGATGGTAGGTAAGCTAAAGGTAAAGTCTGGGGAAGGGGTCCCCATTACATACACCGACAGTGCCATAATGGTGGCCTTCAACTTGACGGTCTCATCAAACGCTTTTTCACGCCCCGCTTAAAGGACCCGGGACTATAGGAGGAAGGGAACACGTGACTGGTTGATGATTTCCCCTCGTTTTCGTTCCTGTATTTCGCAGAATGTCATGTGTAATCTATATCTATACTTCTATATCTATACTTCTATACTAATATTATAAAGAAGTAAAGTTTGTGTGTTTGTATATTTGTTAAATTGTAAGGGGTAATCTCGGGATTTACTGAACCGATTTTAAAAATTCTTTCACCAATAGAAAGCCACATTATCCGTGAATGTCATAGGCTGTATCATCACGCTACTGCCCAAGTGAGCGGAGCAATAATCATAAATATGAAAAATTCCGGTAGATTCCCATACATTTTCGGAAAACTGATAAATTATGAGCATTATTATGTGAGTTAAAAAGGGTGCATCGGGGTTCGAAATACGCCGCGAGTGAAGCCAGGGTGGGTCAGCTAGTATATTATAAACAAACTCTCAATATTAAGCCTCTATCGTATTAATATTAATACTAATATTGAGTATAGGTAGGTAACATAGGTAAGTACTAGCCATGAAACCGGTATAAGTTAGTACATAAGTACATACCTGAAAGAGTTCTACTGGCGTGTTTATAAATCAATAGGTCGGCCACAACGTTAATAATTTCTTAGCCCCGTTCTTAATGTAAAAACCCTAAAATAAGTTATGACGTAAGTGATAGGACTGAAGGTAGTCTATGTTTTGTCTAGAACTTATAATTAAGAACGCGGCAATAGAACTTTAAACTGCCTGATGGTAAGTTAGGTTGGGTCACAGAGATTTGGTGGTGCAACCTGTCTGTTTATGCTGACCCTATCTTTTTTATCACCGAAAGACCAGACGTACGGCGACACGCCACCATGGTGAATATCTCACTAATACGCGCAAAACGTTTTGGCGGTACGCCGTACATCATGCGTACTGCTAAAGAGTGGAATGCCCTGCCTGAGTCTGTATTTCCGGAAAGCTACAACCTGGGAGTCTTCAAGTCTAGAGTGAGCAGGTTACTTTTAGGCAAGCGTACTCCACCGTCGACCATATCATCACTTACCAACAGGTGAGATTGTGGTCAAACGCGAAAAAGAAAAAAAAGAAAAAAAACGCCCATATCACCAGTGATGGTGAAATTAAGGACCCGCTTTCATGTAGGTAGTTTTCACCTTTTTTAATATCACTTATGTGGTACATAAGCACAAGGCACACCAAATGGTAAGCGGTTACCATAGCCTATGATCGTGTTCGACAGTTTTGTGTGGTGTGTATGGAATTTAATGCACATTCGTAATCTAAATCTGCAGTTCTAAAATGTGCAGTATATTAGCCATACATTTAACTTATTGTGGCGGTGAGTGGGGCGAGTTCCTGCCCCTTAATAGGCGGTAATGACCCATTTCCCTTCTGCGCCCACAAATTTCGTTGAATGGCATGTACTGTGACGTCACTCTGAGTATCATGACTCACGGCAGTTTGATATCTACGGATTCATAAGATTTATGTCTTCACTAGTTTCTAACCGCGGCTCCGTTCGGGTAAACCCCTTTCACACTAGCTCACAATGGTTTTTTTAATACCACGTAGGTGGCAGACAAGCACACGGCCCACCTGATGGGAAGTGGTCACCGTAGCCTATGGACGTGTGCAACACTAAAGGTGTCACACCCGCGCTGCTAACCCTGAAGGGAAGGGGGAGGGCTAGGATCGGGTGGGGAGGTTTGGATGGCGTAGGGCGAGGAGGGAAACAGTGAGCTGTTGGCTACCCTACTTACCGGTGGGAACACAACTCAAGGTTATTATGGCCGCGGTCTTCTGTAGGGTGGAGGTACTACCCCAGTCGGACAGCTCATTTCGGACGGGATATACCGTCGTGTCCTACCTCCTCGTAAAATATATAGTGTTCGTTTTATGCCACTAAGATAGCAGACAAGTAATACTTGAAGGTAAGCAGTTACCGTAAGCTTGCATACTACCTTAGTAATATAAACAAACAAAATTTTAATATCAGTTTTATTTATTCCATCAGCATTTTGTTTACGTTCGTCAAGCGTATACATTCTGCCACCCTTGCTGTGCTGAACGAAAAAATAAGATAAGCTAAAATAAATAAATCAGTAAAATCATGTTACTAAAAGGTGAGCTGCTATCAGACGGACCCAACCTCAAAAACTCGCAATCGATCCCACACAACTGTATCAGATTCAAATACATCACATCGGCAATGATATAAAAATCTCGGCACCATTCGGGGCAAGATTCGACCAAAACGTATTCAAATAAGCTGGAAAAATGCCGCGTACGAGGTCCCAAATATTTCAATGGGGCGAACACATTGCGAGGAATCTGCCCAACCTTTGCATAAGAAATGCAATATACCCTCTTTAGATATTGTTCATTTATTTTATTTATAAATTCCCACGCAAAATTGCCGCGTATTTCTGCCCGCCATTTTGAAAAAGTCGTGGAAAAAATTCGACGTAATTTGTTATTATTACGTACATTTGTGCTCATTTTTTTTCGTTGCCGTGTACGTAAGGATATCTGTAATAAGTACTTTTTGTTTATTTTACGCTATTACGGCAAAATAGAGCAAACAATAGCCATTGAGGAAAAAGGTAAAGTTTGTGTAAAAAACTTTGTAATCATATTTAACCCTAGCAATCCCTGAGCACTACCGCTTGTACGTGTAGTTTAGGAAAGTTGTGATTTTTTTTTTGTTAGTGGGACAAAAGTATCAACTGTGAATGTAAAGAGTGTAACCAGGTACGATAACATAACCTGTTTATTTGATTGATAACCGATTTCAATCAATCAATCAATCAATGCCGCTTGTACGTGTAGTTTAGGGAAGTTGTGAAAAAAATTTTGTTAGTAGGACAAAAGTATCAACTGTAAATATAATGAGTGCAACGAGGCGCGGTAACATAACCTGTTTATTTGATTGATAACCGATTTGAATCAATCAATTAATTAGCCTGTTGCAATCAACTGTTGGATGTAGGCCTCTTCCATTGTGCGTGACAGCATCCGATCCTCTACTCTCCGCAACCAGTCTATTTCAACCAATTTCAACTACCAAGTTTTAGTCCGAATAGCCCCTCCTGGTTCAGCGTGAGTGGTTTTAGGGATTCCGCCCGAAAAAAAGGGTATACATACCCTAAAAGTAATTTACCTAATCGATCTTTTTACTAAAGCTTACTAAGCATGATTATTTCAAAGGTAAAATTACAACATCTTACACATAACAGCAAAATAATTAGTAGCACCGAACTTATTAAAACATCGCGTGCTCTTTAAAAATAACTCCACGAAGGCCCAACAAAATCAGCTTTGTAATAGCTAAATAATGCTTACAAGAGCCTTCGCAGGTGCTCAATTTACTTCTTCATATGTTTTTCTTATATTTTTCGTGAAGTTTTTTCATAACTTTTGAGTATATTTTTACTTAGAGAAAGGTAACGTCGAGAAAATGTAAATGAATTACGTTATTTTTGAGGTCCAAATTTAAGGAGCGAATAGGTGTAAAGCGAATTTACTTTGTAGCTAACATATTTTTCTGTAAAATATTGTAGTCTTGTGATGGTAGTCAGAGCTCTCTGGAGGCATTCTGGAGACCAAAATTTCCTGCGTTGTCAGCATAGAAATTCTCTCAATCACCCCCAATGCATGCAATGCATTCCATACATAGGTTTTGTACGTCCTAGGATACAGTAGATTTTTCGAAGACTGACGCAAGTGGTAAAAATGATTTAGTAATACTCAACCTATGATGAGTTTTCACACATACCTTCGATATTTTCTATACTGCACTTGAATGATGAGCGATCATCAGGTGAGCGTGTAAAAATTTGTATCCTTAGTAGTTTAAAAGGTTGGGTTGTGAAGGTCAGATGGCAGTCGCTTCACGGAAAATATCTCGAGGTCCAGCCATATCCGCAGTTAAGACTGGTAAAGTGGACCCCAGACTCCGAGGTGAAAGCTTTGGATACAACTGGGATTAACGCTAGGTTGAAGAAGTAGTAAAAAGTAATATTCGTAGTGTCTATCATTAAGTTACTAGAAATAACAGGAGTATCCATATTCTTTTACCATTTTCTAAAATTAAAATTCTGCTACACCACGACATCTTTTGAAAAAAAAATGGAGGCAGAAATGAATAGGTTCATTTGCTCAGTATCGTTCCTCACTGTAGGTTGCCTCATATGAGAATCTATTGGGCATGCAGTCTTATTTATGTGTGTATATTTTTCGTTTCATGTGAAAGCACTTTTATTTACACCCATGAATATTTTAAGTCATTTTCTGGGCCATTTCGCAAGTTTAGATATATTGCGATATTACGTGGAATTAGACTTCAGAGGATGTGTTTTTTTTTATACTACTTAGGTGGCAGACAAGCACACGGCCCACCTGATGGGAAGCGGTCACCGTGGTCTATGAACGTGTACAACACTGGAGTGTCACACACGCGCTGCCTACCCTGAAGGGAAGGGGGGAGGGCTGGGAAGGGGTGGGAGGAGAAGGGGTACAGTGAGCTCTGGCTACCCTACTTACCGGCGGGAACACAACTCGATGGTTATTATGTGTAGAGCAGTTTTGACACTAAAGAGTTGATGTCATTTTAATAGTTGAGTACGGCGTTAATACTTCAAGTCACGCGTCTTTCCCATGGGGTAGGCAGAGATAATTATGTTTCTGCTTGCTACGATCCTTTTATTAACCGACTTTGAAAAAGGAGTGAAAAAGTATTTTAATCGATGTTTATGTTTTTTTTCATTCAATTCAATTCAATTCAACTCAATTCAATCTTTATTTGCAAACACAGGTACAAATTGTTGGTACATTGGTTTTTATGTATGTTCGGGCATAATTCTGTCATATACAGGCAGATTTTATTTTTTTTATTCAAGATAGGCTTACGTTTGGCCACTATCTCACCTGATGGTAAATGACGATGTGGTCTATGATGAATTTTATTACGCTTGCCTAGAAGGACCCTATTTACTCGTGATTTGAGTAGGGCCACGGTGACCGCTTCCCATTAGGTAGGCAGTGTGCTTATCTGCCACCTACGTAGTATAAAAAAAAATATAACTGCTGTCTCATTGATAGTCATTACAAATAGGACGTGTCATTGAACTTGTGACGTAGGTATATAACCATTAACCCCACTATTTACTTAACTTCGTTAAGCTTCTCCGCCATTAATTCCACTTTGGACTTGCCTTCCCCGTAAATTCATTAACCTAAGTATTTATTAGGTTACCTTTAGGACTTAGCTAAGTTCCCAGTGATGCAGGATACTAGGACTACCCATATTTTTTTTATTGGTAATAGGCTCGCGTTTGACCACAATCTCACCTGTTGGTAAGTGAAGATGTGGTCGACGGTGGAGCACGCTTGCCTAGAAGTAACCTATTCACTCTAGACTTGAAGACTTCCAGGTTGTAGCTTTACGGAAATACAGACAAGGCAGAGCATTCCGTCTTGGCTGATGGTAATAGGTTTAGGTACTTCTTATTAGCAGGACTGTAAAGGGGGGGGAGAAAGGCGAGGGGGGATGTAGTAAGCCTTTTCGAAACGCGATACTTATATTAGCCTTTTGGAATTCCTATCTAATTGTTCACAATGTACCAACGTAAAAACGGTTACTACTGAACGGGTTTTGATGTGTTTTTTAACCGACGTCAAAAAAGAAGGAGGTTCTCAATTCGTACGCTATTTTTTTTGTATGTATGTTACGCGACAGCGGCGCCAATTATGGATGGATTTTAAATTTTTTTTTTGTTTGAAAGAGGCTACTTTGAGGTGGTCCCATATCCAGGGTATCAGGATCTGATGCTGGGATCTTGGGAAAATCGAGGAGAAATCATCAAATTTACGGCAAAAATTCTGTTTTTGATGCCTCTGTACATAATAAACCTCATAAATAGGTACTTTCTATTTCTGTACACTAAAAAGTAAAAAATAATTACCTTTTTAGTTTGTGAAGTCGGTTTTTTAAACGTATTTATGTTATTTCGTTCGTAACCACCTACGTTCGTTTTAGCCGACACATTTAAGTCGGTTTAGTTTTACACCGGTTCTTTCCTCTATGTTAACCTATTGAAATCGACCGATTTTTCTCGTTTTGACTGTGATTAGAACTCGATGTCAAATATAATAATGCCCCAGTTTTGAAATCTTACGTACATTTGATCACAATCGGTTGAGTAGAACCAGAGTTATACTCAAAAACGTAAAAACCCACATCCACACGGGCGGGGCCGTGGGCGTAGACTAGTGTATGAATATAAGAAAAATAACCGTAGTTCTCCTCAGGCCGGATACATTTTCCGAGTGGGGTCGGACGGGCCCTATTCAAACCGGCAACCGTTTTATACCCAACCCTTATTAAAACCGTGCTTGAGTCCCGACTCTGCACTTGATGTTATATTGCAAAACCGACTCAGCAAATTAGTATACTATTTAATACAGATGAGTAATAGAAATGTAGGTAGTTACATGCAAAAGTTGCTGAACATTTACGAAATTCCAAACGGTAGTAGGACACGACGGGAGAATCAGATACCGTCCTGTAAGCTTCCTTAAAATATAATAAACTAGCTGACCCACCCCGGCTTCACCCGTGGCGTATTTCGAACCCCGATGCACCCTTTTTAACTCGCATAATATGCTCATAATTTATCAGTTTTCGTAAAATGTATGGGAATCTACCGGAATTGTTCACATTTATGATTATTGCTCCGCTCCCTTGGGCAGTAGCGTGATGATATTCAGCCTATGACATTCACGGATAATGTGGCTTTCTATTGGTGAAAGAATTTTTAAAATCGGTTCAGTAGATCCCGAGATTACCCCTTACAATTTAACAAATACACAAACACACAAACTTTACCTCTTTATAATATTAGTATACATATAGATAGACAAATAAATAAACTTCCGTGAAATGGCACACTGTGACACACGGCTTGTTTTATTGCCGACACACAAAATCATTTATTACTATAACAATTAATAATTTCACCAAATTTTCAATTTGATTTTGTGGAACTGATTCAATTATCATTGACTCGCCTGACTTCAAAGTACGCGGCCCATCAACCGTACATACATTGGTAATTACGTGGAAAATACAGTGCTGTCCGTTTGTACGTATAGTCTAATTAACAGAAGCATAATTGCACTGCTAATTGTTATATTTGTTTTTGATTTCATTGCATTGTATTCTGCACAAAACACAAAACCGTTCTAGCATTATCTCTATAATTTTGATCTTCTAAAAGAATATGGTTGATATTGGTTGGAGTTTTTCCAAAAAAACTTAGATACGTTTCATTTATAATATTGTTTTCTTATTTGGCAATGTCCGCTCCCGTCTGACGCGTATATGTATTGCAAAATTACAACGTGATAGGCAATATCCGTTGGTAGACATACACATGTTTCCGAATAGAGAATAATTTAGTTGTAGTGTTTTATACGATCTCTAAATTCATTTCTGATATTTTCATGTCCGAATTTAAGGTTGGCATGTGTTTCCTTCCTCCTATAGTCCCGGGGCCTTTAAGCGGGGCGTGAAAAAGCATTTGATGAGGCCGTCAAGCTGCGGGCCGCCACTGTAGCACTACCGGTGTGTGTGGTGGTGGCCCCAGTCCTGAGACTCTGCCTTTCGCTTACCATCAGGTGAGGTGGAGTCATTTTGACGTGTCCTATATAAAAAAAAAAAAGGTTAGGTATAATAGAGCTCTGTAGAGGGAAGGGGAGGGGGGAAGCGCATTCGCACGCCAACCCTGGGTCTACTTCTGTTAGGGTGATAGGAGGCTCCACCCGTCAGCTCCAGGGTTGCGCTCATGGAGGACGAAGATCGGTCAGCAACTTCCGATACTCGTGTTATCTGCGCTTGAGCTAATACCCCCTCCCGTTTCAGGTATGAAATTATACGGTACAAATATGGCATGCATAAGGCGTGGATGCGATTAAAATTATATAAAAGAGGCGAAGCCCGCCTTATCCGAGCCATATCTGTACCTATAATACACGCCTCAGACTCGCACTGCCGCTAATTAGTACGCTCGCAACAATATCGCCCAGATTTAAACCATAATTGAGAAAGGAATCCTTTAATCAGAAATAATTATTATGCTGATTGTAATTTAAGAATGTCTACTTCGTTCTATCTACAATTTACTTGAATCCACTTAATATACATTGCGTTTTGTGACTGGAATAAAGTTGAAGTAACGTATTCAAGTCACGCAAGCTGTATCAAACGACGCGTTTCCTTCAGTAAGTTCGTGGTACGTGCCTTAATTCCTCTATGTCTGAAATGATTTTTCCGTTAGAAGATATGATGAAGAAATGATCTCCCTGCTTTTTCTTAAGTAACTACAATATAGGGTTCTTAGGGGACTTAGAAGGTATGGACGGAGTGTGAAGCCTTACTGTGAGTGTTGTGCACGTCCATAGACTGTGCTACCCGTTTCTCATATCAGATTGCTTGTTTGCCACTTAAATCATATGAAGAAAATTTTTTTTTATATATAGGACACATCAGTTTGACTTCACCTCGCCTGATGGTAAGCTGAAGGTAAAGTCTCAGGAAAGAGGGTCACCATTACATACACGTACCATGTTAACAATGGTGGCACTCAATATGACGGCCTCATCAAAAGAGGATTGTCGTCGCAGCACCGCGTTCATCATCAAAAAAGTTTATCTCCTTAAGTTCCTTATTTACATTGATTTACACGAACAAACTTGAAAAAGTAACTTTACTTACCTAATTAAAGTTACATAAATATTATAAGTTCTCTAATCTCTTTTAGAAAATAAAAATCATAGAAATGTATAATCTTATCCTTTATTCTGCCTACGCCTACCTTTTATAAAAAGTTGAAGAATGTTTCTACGAACATACCATAGATCCAAAACTAAGAAAAATATTTAATTAAAACACATTCAACTATGTCGATATGAATTTCAGATTACAACACATAAAACCAGCCAACAATTAAACATCAAAGCAACACTTTGCCCACAAAATCCAATTAACCGCGAGATATCTTTGCGGTCGCACTTGTTACACGAACATTTTTAATAAAGGGAGTGTCATCTATGCAAGCCTTTTCGCGGAGGCTGCAAGGACTAATGCATAAGTCAATGCATTTGGCAATAAATGCAGACTGTTGCCAACTTTACTTTGAAATTGTGTTCTAACGCCCTTACTATGCATTCTCGAATAAACTGAATATTATTATATCGATCACAATGAACAATGAATAGCACTAGAAGAGAAATAAAGTTATTTTTATACCGGTCACGTCAATATGACTTCACCTCACCTGATGGTAAGCTAAAGTCTCAGGAAGCGGGCTTATAGGACTCAGGACTGTCGGAGTAAGGAAACACGTGAGCTGGTAAAGAATTCCAGGTCTTTATGGTGCGACAAAGAAAAGAGGCACCGAACCGCTTAGTTCTTGATGGAATTGTTTGCACGGTATGAGGTTGATATATCAACCATGCACGTGTTGTTCTGTATAGGAAATGTTACACTAGGTAAAGTGTTTATAAATAATGGTCTTATCGCTGAATATTATTTCTTGTTTAGTTACGTAGAAAACAATCACGTGGAAGTCCCGCCGGTAAGTAGGGTAGCCAGAGCTCACTGTACCCCTTCTCCTCCCATCCCTTCCTAGCCTCCCCACCCCTTCCCAGGCCTCCCCCCTTCCCTTCAGGGTAGGTAGCGCGTGTGTGACACCCTTAGTGTTGCACACGTTCATAGGCCACGGTGACCGCTTCCCATCAGGTGGGCCGTGTGCTTGTCTGCCACCTAAGTAGTATAAAATAATAATAATAATAATAAGAGTTGTCAGAGTTTCAGTTCAGTATTACTGTAACATCAAACCTCTAATGTCACAAAATGCGATTAGATTACATTGGCATACTACGCCTCTCTAGAAACCTTATAAATTAATTCCACAAGCTTCGTATCCCTGTATTATAATCCAATGTCATTACGAAAACCGGAATCTCATAACATAGGGACATCCCAATTTGAAAGGAGATTTCACATAATAATATTATGTCAGATGTTACAAGTTAAGGACCAATCTCTTTTATACCGAGTTTTAAATCATGAGTTTTTATTTATGTCAGTCACGTCAAAATTACTTCACCTTGCCTGATGGTAAGCTAAAGGTACAGTCTCTGGAATGGGAGTCCCCATTACAAACACCGTTAGTGCCACAATGGTGGCCGTCAGCTTGACAGCCTCATCAAATGCTTTTTCATGCCCTGATTAAAGGACCCGGGCTGGTAAAAAATTCCAGGTTTTGATGGTGCGGCAAAGAAAGAGTTACGTACGTAATACGTAACTGTTGTTTAAGATTTGAAGAAATCGATACAATCTAAACAAAGACAAATAGTAGACTCTCTCACCATATCATAGCGTTCATCGCACGTGTTGGCACGGACCCCGGCTTCCTTTTAGCGAAGAAGTTCCACATTGTTGGCTGGTTTTTCATTTGCTTTATGTAGATTAACAAGCTGTTCACTATATTCCGTTTTAGTTTCAATATATTAAACATTTAACATTTCTGTACTAACTCATCAGTGTTGTCTAATTTATTTATAAATTGTTTCCTTGGTTTTTATTTTGTGCTGGTCAAGTCATATACTTCACCTCGCCTGATGGTAAGCTAAATGTAAAGTCTCTGGAATAGGAGTCACCATTGAAAACATCGATAGTGCCACAATAGTGACCCTCAGCTGCCCAATAACTGGTGTCGTCTTTGGACTTTATTTAAGGATATAATCAAATTATGTTTAAGTTACCACTTAATTTTTAGTTATTTATAAGAATTTTAGTACCTTATCATGGGGTTTCTAATCAAATACCATCATGAAAGCATTATTTACGAGGAAGTAGCTTAAAGTAAATACTTCCTGAATTACAGTTTTGATTGATGCCTCATTTTTGTGTATCTTGATGATATCTTAGTTTCCGCAGCGTCGTATCATCGTCATATACTCGTATTATGACGAATCTGTTCTTCGTTCCGAAAGCAATGTGACAGTTAACGTCAACCAATATGAAATATTGTGACTTATGGTCCCAAAGTATAATATATCAAATAGTTAAGTTATATGATTTCTTTTAGTGATAAATAGTTACGGCCAATATTGGAAGATGAAAAGAATCATTGGCTGCACGTGTTCTCATTCACGACCAACAATAACAGCGAAGCGCCATTATTTCGGAAATTTTCCTTGAACTTCCCTTTTATATTGACAGGGAGACCGACATCTGCTTAATATTGGAAATATAAAAGCATTAAAAGTAAATTGCGAAGATTTATTTAGTACCATACTAACTCAATAAAATTATTAGTTAGGTACTCATATTGGGTGTTATGTATTATTTTATTAATAATTAAACGCTTCTATTTAACTTGACCTGCTTGTTTAGGTCAAATCTAGTAATTGAAAATTGACCACCCTTCCTGTAGACGGATTGTTCTGATATTTGGCACATATCTTTAGTTCTGATGGCAATACAAGGTAATCTATTATCATTTTAAATCAAAGATGGCCACCACTACAAAATGGTAGCTTATGTATTTTCCCACAACTACCGCAATATGGATATATTATGAAAGGGCTTCGCTAGTAAAATAGAGTTCACTGTAAAAAATAAACAGTAAATCAAACATTGCCGCTGTTAGTTAACTTAATTTATAAAAATGTGAACATTAAATAACTCATAAAATAAATAGTAAAGTAATCAGACATTGAACTCATAATCCAGAGGTCAATGTTTTCAAATTCATCTGAAAACAAGCAATTTGGTATTTCGGTATGTGCAATTTACCCCTTGGTACGTGAGAAAATCCATAGAACCTTTTATAAAACCTTAGTATGTATAATCACGTAGCAGTCAAACGGTCTACCATCACGCCACACAGGCTGTTAGGGTATTCTTAAGGTTAAAACTAAAAATCGGTCACTTATTTCTAAATGTATATAATACATACATACGTTTTTTTCCCTCCGGGGCCGGCAGAGACAACAGACCATCATCTGCCCTCAGCTTGACGGCCTTATCAAAAGCTTTTTCACACTTTATTTTTATATTTTTTTTATATAGGACACGTCAAAATGACTCCACCTCGCCTGATGGTAAGCGAAAGGCAAAGTCTCAGGACTGGGGCCACCACCACATACACCGGTAGTGCTACAGTGGCGGCCCTCAGCTTGACACGTCAAAATGACTTTACCTCGCCTGATGGTAAGCTAAAGGTAAAGTCACTTCGTTCAAAGGACTAAGTATAGGAGGAAGGAAACACATGTCATGTGCTGGTAAAGAATTCCAATTCTATATGGTGCGGCAAATAAAAAAGGCACCGAACCGCTTGGTTCTTGATGGAATTATTTGCACTGTTTCAGGTCACAATTCTATCCTAGTAGGTATATTTGGTTTATGTAACCCTCATTCATTGAAGTGAAGTCATTTAAAAAATGAAGTTACTTTGATAATTTCATTACGTTCAATTTCTTCGATCATATATCACATTATATTTATTTATTATCGTCACCAAATTAATGATCACTAAATAAGTTGTCAATACCGCGAATGAAAGGAAAACAAAGTGATACGATAAATCATTCTCTATTACATGGGTGATAAAGTCAATATTTGTATTCCAATTCATACGCCTTCAGAGAGAAGCATTTCTTTTATTTGCCCCTTGTGTCCAATAAAATAGACGTTGTGTGAATGAGGTCGTGTTACGAATTACTCTTGTATTTTCTAACGCACCTTTTTACGGATGAAGAAATAGAGGAAGATTGTAACAATAACAAAGGAATTAATGTAGTACCTAATGTTACTGATATGGAAGGGTTCCTGGGTAAGTGGAGTTTTAAAAATGGAAAGAATGGGTTGATAAATTTTGAATCTATACATAATAATAAATCTGTAATTGATCGGTGTCTGTACATGGAAGATATATGAGAAAAAAATTATCAGGGTACTTTATGAATGTAATAGATGCCAAAACTATGATTTTTAGAATTTTCGTCTGTTTGTCTGTGCCTCTGTTTGTCCGCACTAAATTTTTGTTCACGCTAAAATCAGAAACTACTGGAGGGATTTTGATCAAACTTGGTACGATTATAGTTCATAGTTATTATTTATTATTTTATTATTTTATACAAGCTGATACCCGTGGCTTCAGACGCGCTTCGTTTTTAGGTCTTTTTTGGCCATATCTCCGGTTCTACTTAACCAATCACAACCAAACATACGGTAAATTTTTAGTCTAAGCAAGACCTTTCTAATAAAAAAACCCGCATCAAAATCCGTTTGGTATTTTGATATTATATCTTAAGCATAATTTGATCGCAAGCGGCTATTAAAAACGGCGATATAGTAAAAAAAACGCGAAAATCGACATCCACGCGGGCGGAGCCGCGGGCAACAGCTAGTTTGAAATAAAACTATTTTTAACAGATTATTATTACGAATTTTCAGTTCTTCTTCATTCTTCAATCCCAGTCGCATCCAAAGCTTTCACCACAGAGTCTGGGGTCCGCTTTACCAGTCTTAACTGCGGATTTTTGGCTGGACCTTGATATTTTCCATGAAGCGACTGCCATCTGACCTTCACAACCCAATGGTGACATTAGGCGATATCGAAGCATTGCAGCTAGACCGTTGTTGTTGGATATTTTAGCGCTCCAACTACTCGTAACGACTGCCATAGATGTTTGTATGGCAACCGGGACCGACGACGGCTTAACGTGCTCTCCGAGGCACGACCGTTTCAGTTGTAAAGCGAAAAGTAGCAAACAAAGAACAAAACCAACACAATGTTATACTTTGTTGTGTTGGTTTGCCACTTTAATTTGTTTGTCAAAACACTACTTTTCACGATATCTTTTTAACTATGACAACCCTATCGATAACCCCCTTTCCGACTGTCTTTAGTTACTTTCAAACTAAGCTACGTGATGTTTTAAAGAAAGAAACATTTAAGTTTGAAATCCTCGTTCGCCTTGGCAGTCCGAATGACTTAGAAAACTTTGGAAACGGGTCCTGTGGCGTGAATCGACTGTAAAAGTTTGCTTAGCGGAAGTGGTCAGAGATAATAAAAATTCAAGCTACGAACATTTTGTTTTTTTATACCAAGTAGGTGGCAGATAAGCACACGGCCCACCTGATGAGAAGCCATGGCCACGGCAAGGGTGTCAGCTACGCGCTGCCGACCTTGAAGGGAAGGGGTGGAGGTAGGAAAGGGTGGGGAAGGATAGTGAGGCTGCTCTGGCTACCCTACTTACAGCTGCGAACGCAACACGATGGTTATTTTGGCCGCGGTTTTCTGTAGGGCGGAGTTACTTCTCCAGTCGGACAGCTCATTTCGGACAGTAGATACCGTCTTGTTCTACCTCCATTAAAAGTAAAGTAAAGTTGCGTTGTTAATCAAAATACTATCAAAGAAAAAACCAGTTTAAAAATGTACTACATTCCAATTGTGAGTTAGCTTTTTCTAGTTTTATTAGATTTTTGTTTTTCCAACTGAAGTTTAAAAATGTTGACTATAGCATGGGAGAAAAATATACTGCTGGAGAATTTTTGATTATGAACTAATTAGTGGTCCCCTGCGGCGTCGCTCGTGGCCGCTGCAAATACATACATACCCGTTATTTATTAATTTTCCAATAATGTCTATAAATTAAACCGATTCGTTGAAATAATATGACTACTGTTCCACTCCCCTGAGTAGTAGCGTGATTATATGAAGCCTTACAACCTTCGTCGATGAATAGGCTATCCAACACAAAACGAATTTTTCAATTCGGCCTAGTAGTTCATGAGATTAGTACCTACGTTCAACTAAATAAGCAAACTTTTCTGCTGCAGCATCAAAATTCAAAGCAGGTGAAGCTATGGGCAATAGCTAGTAATTAACTCTGGCACAGTTGAGTCAATTTCATCAAGAACCAAGCGGTTCGATGCCTGTGTCCTCTGCCGCACCATAAAGACTTGGAACTCTTTACCAGCGCACGTATTCCTCCTACAGTCCCGGGTCCTTTAAGCTGGGCGTGAATAAGTAGATATTTAATGAGGCCGTCAAGCTTAGGGCCGCTAATGCACCACTATCGGTGTATGTAGTGGTGACCCCCGGTCCTGATACTTTAGCTTACCATCAGTCGAGGTAAAGTCATGTTGATGTGACTAACAAAAAAAATCAAGACACATTAAGTATATAATTGTCCTCTAAATGGTATTTTAGTACCTGACCTGTAGTTAGTAGGTTATATGAGCTTGTAAGTCATAGTGGCCATTGAAATCAAATGCAAGCCTTGTTAAACACGCCCTTAGTGCGTGCCTGACGTTTATGGCTCTGAGAGGCCTTGTGCGAAGTTTGGTCTCAAATTGGTGTTTAATTTATGAGCTTATGTGTTTAAAACCGGGCATAAAATCTAATTATAACTTTATTATGTACCTAACTACTATTATAAAATTGAAAATTAGCTGTGTCTGTAGGTTGGTCTGTACATTGATAATAAAAATTTAAAAATAAACCTATACTTACATATAATATAATATAATATAGTTATTGTCAGGCATAGCACAGGTATAAACCTACGTGGTTTTTTATGTGCTAGCACTAATAATGTATGTAATGTTTTGCTTTTAATAATAAATAAATTAAAAAAAAAAAAAAAAAAAAAAATGGTAGGGAAGTCAAAATTCTACCTTGATTTTTTTTTAAAGAATACTTGGGTTGTGATCTACAATGAAATCGATACTGAAGCCAAAAATATAGTTTTTAGAATTTTTGTCTGTTTGTCTGTATGTTGGTATGTCCGGGATAAACTCAAAAAGTACTGCATGGATTTAATGCAAATTCGACACGATTATTATTAAGAAGTCGTGTCAACACATAGGCTACATATTATCACGATTTCACTTATGGGGAACGAGCAGTGAACCTTTATTTCTTCAACGCATTCTGTAACAACGTGTAATCTAACGACGCATGTTTGAATGTTGTTACTATGTTAAAAAACCATGCTATAAGCTAGCTTCACACTGCGAGATTGTCCTCGCAGCATTAAGGTTATAATATATTAAGGTATAAGCTTTTTCTCCAATGTAAACAATAACTTTAATACAAAATTCTACACTCCTTCGTGCATACCTATTTAAATAAACATCCAAAGTTTTCGCTTCACGTACATATTAATATTATAATTTTATTCCAATGTTGCCAGTTAACATAATGTAAGAAATACGAACACAGTTATCCTATAATTTGTTATTCAAATCTGTTTCTTATCTCTTATCCCTTGTAATGTTTCCAATTATAACTTGAATTAATCTTTAAGACACAAACCCAGTCAACTGTCACTTTTGGTTCGCCCCCTCAGCCCGTCGTAACACTTCCAACTGTCAGTTATTGTTTTAGCGAGTTAATTTATGACATAAATGCCCCCGTAGATAAGTGTCACAGCGTAAAGCGCTAAGGAAACGAATAGAATAGGTCGCCAATCACACTCCAGCTCGTGATTCCGCCGCGCATCGTACGCTGGGGACGAGCTTGGATGTGATTGGTCGACTTAATCTATTCTATTCCTCAGCGATTTAGACTTTTGACACTTGTCTACGGGCCCAGCCATTATGTTCGGTTTAAATATAAAGCCGTTTACGTTGGTATGGCCATATTGGCCATATCCAGAGACTTAAAGATGCATACGCTCTCAAGAAGGTACTCAGTAAATTCAACCAGCCCAGTGGAAGAGGAAGAAAACCCGCCACTTGAAGGAACATCATTGCGAAAGAGTAACCTTAACACTCGGACAACTCGGAATAGAAATTATCTGACGCAAAATGTGCAGGAGACCCGACTACAAAATGAACTAGGAACATGGGTTGGACAAAGAAGAAAAATGTATGTTGCTCCTTGTTGCATTAGCTTTTTGAAGTCTCGGCAAATCGGTCCAGCCATTTCAGATATTCGCCGGAACAAACATACAGATAGACAGACAAAAAAAATTGTTTTGGTACATATATTTTATGTAAGGTATCCTCTAAATGCATTCAGTGAGAAGCAATTATTTTAATATTACAAGCAGGTACCCCAATTCTATTTATTTGCAGTATAAAGTATAAATTCTTGTTAAAATGTATACCAACCAAAAATGTACCTATCAATATCTGGCTTCACAGAGGCAAAGAGGCAAAGTTAGATTCAAAGTTGAAGTTACAAAGTATGCACATACGCCCCTCGAGATATCCAGCCGCGAAATCGCAAGCATCGGAATGGTTGCCACTAGTTTTCTTTGAACCGGTAACGACATGGGAAGCATATTTGCTTATAAACTTATTGCTCGGTATTTTTTTCCAACTTTTAGTACACTTACGCAAGGAGCTTTGCACTGCAGTATGAACTTTACGAAAAAAAAGATGTGGAGAATAAATTGATATTTAAAACCGAATAGATGACATTTTTATTATTAAACGCTTTTATTTAAGTTGACCTTTGTTTGGGTCAAATCTAGTAATGAAAAAATGACCCCCTCCCTGTAATAAATATACACACCATAGAAATAAAAGTAAGAGATACTTTTTGACCGTATAACATTATTATATGTCGACGCCGATGGTCCGATTCACACTATGAAAGTCACAAAATAATAATTGCCAGAGTTTGTGGTAGGGCCCCTGCACTTGTAATATTCCACCGAGTTCGCTTCAAGAACTTTACTTATTATGGTAGTTCTTCGTAGAAAGTTCTGTCTAAATATTTGATTTGTGATTATGTAATTATGGAATTGAATATTAAGAAGGCACGTCAATAAATTTCTTTAAATTTGATTTGGTTTTTGTTCTGAGTAAACTTTTTTCTACATAATACTACACATGTTTTGTAAGTACCTACCGGTTAATGGTCTATACAGAATAAAAATGATTTTTGACTTTTGTGTTTGTGTTTGAGTTGATTTGAGTGGACTCAACCTCGTTGTTTGAGCCAAAATTCTTTAAAAATATATTAATCTTGTCTTAACAATTGCGAACATAACAAAAACTAAATCATCCAAATAGATCGGGCTGTTTTAAGGTTTTGCGTTTATCCAGATATTTAGTACTTCAATAATTTTTAATCAAATAGACTTTTTGTAGGTTATTTTTTACAGTGTACAGTCTGTAAAGAATATTGTATTGAGTGTGTTAACATTGTATAATGTGTAACAAATGTATTCTTGTATACAGTGTATGCTGTAATAAATCGATTGTTAGCAGTTATTGAGGCCTCACGTGGCAACAACAGACTGAGGTGTCACTCACACGTTTCCGTAACAAAATGGAAAAAAGGAAATAAATTTTCGTAGATTGTTTTAAAAATATTATAGTAAAGTTCTCATAAAATTTGACGTTGAAAATAAACATGATATTGTTCGTTGAAATGTATTTTGGTAAGAGTTGTCTATGAAGCTGAGATTTTTATGTGTTGTAAATAGACCAAAAAAAACATAGCCCGCTGAGTTTCTTGCCGGAGTCTTCTCAGGTCTGGGCCGCGTTTCGAACCGGTGGTCCATTTGCTTCTTGTTTTAAATAACTTTGATTTTGACAGAATAAAATAATGATTTCTAATTTGACTTTGACTTTGAAAAAAAAAGGATTGTTGGAATTGGGTGTCAATCCAATTTTTAAACTTTCGCGTTCCATGATATACTAAAATGTTAACGGGAATTAAAGTGATCATGTAGGTATATCATTTATACAGGGTGAATTTTTCAAAAGGGCTTGGATGGCCAAAACCGAAACTATAAGGAATAGCGAAAAATGCTCAAAGGAGTCACGAGCCCGATTTTGATGAAACTTAAAACCTCATCATCAGATTTTTGAAAAATCAATAAATTTAGCTGAGAATCGAACCTGTTGATTTTGAAAAAAAAAACACACCCTTTATTATTACACCATACGATAGTGTCGCTGTTAAGGAACAAATTCTGCGAAGTAATGATAAACGGCAAATTTAAGGAAAATTAAGAATTTAATAAAATTCATGTTTTATGAACCTATTTGTTCCGTTCGAAATTTCGTTCGAAATCCCAGAAAAGATCGTAACTATTCCATGTTTCAAATTAAACTCAGAATGAATATAATGATTGATGTGTTTTTTTTACAAGATGGAGCTCCAGCCCATAATAGCCGTAAAAGAGATTTTGATTCAGCAGTTTGACGACAATTTTATTGCAAGGCATGGTCCTGTGCCTTGGCCAGCGAGATCCCTGGATCTTACTCCCTTAGATTACTTTCTCTGGGGGTATGTCAAAAACTAAATTTACAAAGACACATAATGATACAGAGATACAGTTAATGACTTGAAACGTTCTTTGGAAAATATTCTAAACGCAATCAATAACATTCTAATATTGAATGCAGTACAATCCTTGAGGTCTCAAATCCAGCTATGTACCTATTGAAAACAATGGTCTACATTTTGAACAATAAATCAGTTAATGTAAGAAAAATAAAATGTATTTTGTTAAAGATGAGCTCTTTCCTTTAGTTTGCGGTATGTCATTACTTCCCAGAATAAGATCCTTAATAGCAACACTATCGTATGGTGTAATAATATAGGATGTGTTATTTTTTTCAAAATCAACAGGTTCGATTCCTAGCTAGGATTATTGGTTTTTCAAAAATCTAATGATGAGGTTTTAAGTTTCATCAAAATCGGGCTCGTGACTCCTTTGAGCATTTTTCGATATTCCTTATAGTTTAGGATTTGGCCATGCAAGCCCTTTTGAAAAATTCACCCTGTATATGGATGTCATTCGTTCGGTATTCATTATATAAAAAAAGACAAAAGTGAAGTTACTATGAGCTCAGTCTACGTAACTAGCACTATAAATTTAACATAGTTTAGGTCAACCTGTAATCCGTTAAAAATAAGTTTTATTTTAATGTGTGACATTTGCGTAATCTTCTGACAATACCACAAAAATAGTTGACAAATTAGAGGTAATAATAAAATGCTTCTTAACCCTGCAGGGGTATGTAGATGTGTACCCAAAGCGTGTACCTACAACAGCATGTTAAAATGTATCTCGGTCAGCTAGTCTGAAAACGCTATTATTTAGGATAAGAGTTAGCGGACGGCGGACGTGTCATATTCGTTGACAACGCTACGCGGCTTTGTGGCGCTTGACTGTTGTTTGGTGGCTATTTGCAAAGTGAAAATCCTGAGGCTTAGTATCGCAGCGATTCTAGGTGAGGGTAAGGTCAGTTTTTTTCGTTTTTTTTTTTGATGTTAAAAGGTTAAGGCTTCGCTCACACGATATTGTAGGCAGTTTACGCTAATATTACATGTTGAAATGAAACTTATTTATATAAGGTATCCGTGGTTTTTGAGTCTTGCGGTGTTTTATTTTTTATTTATCTGAGTTTTATTCAAAAAGTTTGTTTAAATATATGTACAGATGTCTCGCATCTACGGTTTTAAATTCTTACCTACTATACGAAAGACTATTTCAATGGACGTATGTTACTCAATCACCTCAAATCAAATAGCATAAAGGTTTTTTGTATTTTTCAGGCATAAGTCTTTACATCCCGCGTAGACAAGTGTCACAGCGTAAATCATTAAGGAATCGAAAATCAGGCGAGGTGAAGTCATATTGACGTGATCGATATAATATAAAAAAAACCTCTCGATTTTCGAAATCATAAATTTTCATCGCCACTTAAGCTAAGAATATTGTAATTCTCTTTTCTGTAAGTTATTTAGGTTTGTGTAGCCTTGAGTGGACTTATAAATTTAGGAACAGCTAAAATACGCAGCCTGGCTTTCGGATTCGTAATGTTTTACGGTATTACTTAAGTTTTAGTATTGCAAGGGACTTAAAGCACATGTTTCATTGTATAAGTTATACAGAGAGCGTTCGAACTTGGAGCCATTTGTAATTTACATTTTATACATTGCGAAAGCGATGCTAGCTGAATGGATAAGGACGTGGCCTCTTCTCAGAGGTATCGAGTTCGAATCCAGCCGGACAGTACCAATGTGAATGAAATTTATATGTGTTAATCACACGATTTACCCCAGCTGACCCCGGGCCATCTACGGTTTTAAGATGGCCCCCTCGACCCCCCGAAAGGGAGGGTGGGGCGAGCATCGCGCCACTTCGCTGACGGTGGGGTGTAGGGTGACAGGAGGCCGTTCTGTCACCCAACCGTCGGCGCGCAGACAATCAGCTCGCCCCCCGCTCGCTCCCCACTGTGCCATCTGCTAGTCAGAGGGACACGTGGAGAGCCTCGGAGCAGCGGGCCACTCCCACCCCGGCCGGATTGGCCGCAGGCAGCAGCGTCTCCCGTGGCGAGTGGGAGGCGCTGCTCGCCTCCGTTGCCCAGGTGCACCACGTGGAGGTTCCGGCCCGCACCCCCACGTGGAGGTTCCGGCCCGCACCCGGAAAGCTATAACCTGGGAGTCTTTAACCAAGAGTGAATAGGTTGCTTCTAGGTAAGCGTGCTCTATATTCGACCACATAACTTACCATCAGGTGAAATAGTGGTCAAACGCGGGCCTATCGACTATAAAAAAGACATGCCATCAATTCAATGGCATTCTTTACCAAAACACGAGTTTCAAATTACCTACAATTTCGGATCTCTTGATAATAAAAAAATTAAGCTCAATTCTCTCAAAAGAGTGAGGCAAGTTTGATAGCACGCGGTACCTATTTAAAAACAAAAACTTAAAAATACAAAGTATATTTAACTTCTCAATTAAACAATAAAGTACAAATTGCTTCAAACGTAGGTACACCTTCAAAGATATGACAGGAATAATTTACACTATACAGCAGAAATCTCTGTACAAAATTTGAAATTGGATTCGAAATTCCACAGTATGGTGCCAATATAACCTCAAAGTAAACCGGTTAATAAAGACATTTTGCCGTTTGCCATGGCATCTAATCAGCCATTACGTACCACCATAGCATAAATTACATGGAAACAATCTTGGTGCGTGAGGGAGAGGCCATAAAGTACTCCTTTTCCGTTATTGGAACGATTTATTTCTACCATATATTCGGTAGCAATGTACGTGTTTAATCTATGTGAAGTGTTAATTCAAGTGTAGTGTTAATATATAATGTGGTGTTGATATGTATGTAGGGATAATATATTATAATGTAGTGTTAATCTATTATGTAATAATGTTAATATACACGTAGTGCTAATGTATTTTTTTAATAATTTTTATTTGACATATATTTTAATATAATAATGGTATCAATTTACAATTAATATATTCAATCAATTAAATTAATTCTTATGAATAACAGTAGTTAAGACAAATTGTTAGTATCGGGATGCCAAGCGTCAGCTCAGGGTTACCTGGTCGGGCTCTGAGTTGGAACACTGTTTCCACCCAAAATATCTGGGTGTCACTTTGGATAGAACTCTGAGTTTTAGAACTCATTGTCTTAACACTAAATCCAAAGTAGGTGCCCGAAACAATCTACTCCGTCGCCTCACAGGTACGACCTGGGGGGCAGAGCCGAACGTTTTGCGAACGACTGCACTAGCTCTATGCTTCACAGCGGGTGAGTTTGCATGCCCTGTGTGGCACCAGTCAGCTCATGCCGGGCAGGTAGACATTGCTCTGAACGATACCTGTCGAACTATCACCGGTTGCCTAAAGCCCACTCCCCTCAGCATGCTCTACCCACTGGCAGGTATCACACCACCTGCAATACGACGAGCCTCTGCTTGCAGACTCGAATAGGCAAGACAAGAGACAGACTCCCGACATTGCCTATACGGACATCAGGCACCTAGAGTCCGCTTAAAAAGTCGCAGAAGCTTTATTAAAACTACGGAAGCCGCACACGAACATCCTGTTGCGTTAAGAGTCTCATTATGGAAGGAGAGACTCCCACCACCTTCTAGCTTCGTACCCCCTAAGGAACGGCTACCTCCTGGTCACGACCTCCAGTGGCCGGTATGGAGGTCTCTAAATCGCCTACGCACTCAGGTCGGCCGGTCGAGACAGAACTTATGCAGGTGGAATATGCGAGATCCGGGCTTAACCGCGTGTGACTGCGGAGCCCCTGTGCAGTCAATGTCGCACCTACTTTCCTGCCCCTTATGCCCTACCACCTGCAGTCAAGACGACCTTAACAAGGCCACTAATAGCGCGGTCAAGATGGCAGAATTCTACGCCCGTATAATTTGATGAATCATTGACACGAAAGAAGAAGAAGAAGTAACAAATTGGGCCTAGTTGCCATTAATAAATGAATTTGAATTTGTTAATGTATAGTAATATTAATATATATTATTAAATTTTATTATATTTATACAGTGTTATATAATGTGGTGTTAATATATATTATGTAGATAATGTCAATTTACATGTAGAGGTGATATCAGAAGTAGTTTAACACATTCCAAGTAAACACATTTAGCTCAAAAACTTTTCATAAAAGCAGTTAACAGAAAATATTATATTGGTAAGACTGAAGATTACCAAAATAAATTACGGATTACAAGGATTACAGAAATAATTCAAACATAATTAATCTAATAAATTACGCGTTAGGCTGAGCGCACTTTGAAGCCAAGACAGTCTAGTCAGTTAAGACTTAGCGGTAGTCCATTCGACTGCTAACGACAGGGGGCGCTAGTTCAATTCCCACACGTTGCAGATATTTTTAAGCATGAAAAAGTTTATTTGCATTGGTCTGGGTGTTTATGTATATTTACAAAAAAAGTCTTTAGACTGTTTTATCTGTAATTTGTTGTAGCTCTAAAAGTCTGCCATCTACCATATCATTTAAAACGAATTTAAAATATATATTTCTTTTGCTTACAGGTAAGTTCCATTATCTACTGGACTTTGCAGAAATAATGGTATGAAACCTTTTTGTTGAGGCCGTTAAGTTGAGGGCCACCATTATGGCACTGTCGATGTATGTAATGGGGACCCCCTTCCTGAGACTTTACCTGTAGCTTACCATCAGGCGAGGTGAAGTCATATTGACGTGACCGACGTAAAAAACGGATATCAATTGATTATGGTTTGGAATAGGACATGGGGTTGTTTTATTCCGGGAATGGGTTACTATTAGTTATCACGCAGGCAGAGTCACGGGAATTACACTTCCTACTAATATTATAAAATGTTTATAACTCAATTACGCTCTAATTACGGTTGAACACGGATCTGGTTGAAATTCGGTATACCCAGTTTATAATCCGGATTAACATATTGGCAACTATTTTAATCCCTGGAAAACGATTTAATTTTTTTTATTCATGATAGGCGTTTGACCTCAATTCCACCTGATGGTAAGTGACGATGTGGTCTACGATGAATCACGCTTGCCTAGAAGAAACCTATTCACTTGTGAATTGAATACTCCCAGGTTATAGCTTTCCGGAAACACAGACTCAGGCAAGGAATTCCACTCCTTAGCTGTACGACGCATGATGTACACAAGCGGGAGCGGTAACAAAATTTTACTCGGACGAAGCAGTAGGCAACATCTAGTATTGTATGATATACGATCACAAGCGTTGTTTTCCGATTAAACGAACAGATAATAAGATACAAGAAATTTATATTGGAAATGTTTTTTGTATTAAGTTTGGCACCTCGCCAGACCATTCATGTAGGATGCGAACGGAATTGTTATCTCGAGATTGTACGAGTGCCAATATAATCTGTGCGTTTGATCATTATTCAGGGGAGTCTTGAGTAATCCTGTATTCTTAAGTTATCATTGTATCGACTGACTGAACACATTTTATAGTATCACAGAATGAATTATTCATTTTTTGTAATGAGGGTAACATGAACTTAAAAAATCTCCGAAGCATCGATCTCTGGTTTTCAGATGGCCTATCGGACTTGGGAACCACCGTGACCCCATCTTCTCCTCCAAAAAAAGGGGGTACCCTCCTCCCACCACCCTTTCTTAGCGACTTCATCCCTTCCTAGCCCCCCCTTCCCTTCCAGGTTGGCTGCGCGTGTGTGACACTCTTAGTATTACCTCCGTAGGCAACGGTGACCACTTCCCAACAGGTGGGCCGTGTGCTTGTTTGCCACCTATGTAGTATAAAAAAAGGCAGCAACGTCTCTGCTGGCAAGACCGTGTGGAAGTACTGCTCTGCACCCAAATTCGGACCCGCACCCTGTAAGAAATACTCCCAAAATGTTTTTAAGCCACGCAGGTTGATAAAATTAACAAAATGCTTTTCCGAACAGACAAAATGGATGGATCGCATCCATCAATTTGTTCTGCGTATAATTAAATAATGGAACGGAAGTTTTATTTTCTAAATAACTAATTCAATTATGTGTTATGTTCGTGTTGGGGAGGATCGTTGCTTGCCCCAAATTGATTAGCTTTGCCTAACAAAGTAGGTATATAATTTGAACTTTTTACCCGACTGCCGAAGAAAGGAGGGTAATGTTTTTCGAGACTATGTATGTATGTATGTATGTATGTATGTATGTATGTCCATTTCTTTGGCACGGCCTACAGCCTAAACGGCTTGACGGATTTTGACATGCGAGGTATCATTTTATTCGTCAGGATTGTGTGAGTGACACTGGGTATATTAAAATTTCTAGAAAATCAAAATGGTGGATTTTTGGCGGCAAAATGAAAATCTTGAAAATTTGTCTTGCACGCTCTACAGCCTGAACTGCTTGACGGATTTTGACAAACAAGGTGTTGTTTGATTCGTCATGATTGTGTGAGTGACACCAGGTATATTAAAATTTCTAGAAAATCAAAATGGCGGATTTTTGGTGCCACAAACATTTGACTGCGATGGACGCAAAAACTGCTGAACGAATTTCGATGCGGTTTTATTTTTTTAAAAGGTCTTGGTCAGACTTAAAATCTTACGTTTGTTTGATTACAATCGGTTTAGTAGAACCAGAGATATGAGCAAAAATATAATAATTAAGGTTGAATTTCGGTGATGTCCCTTCACTACACGAAAATTATTAACTCCATAAAATATAGATTTTATACTTCATTATTATCCGGGCAGCTATATGTAAATAACTAAAAAGTATAAAATAAAAAAAAAATAATTAAAAAATTCAAAACCCGACTGCCTAAAAACTGAAAAGAAGAAAACAAGCACTTAGATTGATGTCCGGTGGTCTAGAAACATAACAACTGAACAGTCGGGATCCATTGAAAAATTTGATTGGCTGTCGAATAATGGATCCCGACTGTTCAGTTGTTATGTTTCTAGACCACCGGACATCAATCTAAGTGCTTGTTTTTTTCTTTCCATTTTTTAGGCAGTCGGGTTTTGAATTTTTTAATTTTTTTTTTTTATTGACGAATTCTATCGTGATTTATTTAGTGTTGAAAAGCAAAGGAACCAAAACATCGGAATTAATCAGTGTAAATAATAAAATAATACAAAATACGTCGCGATACAGGCGTTAGAAATGTTATGATTCCAAAATATGTTTTTTTTCATAATTTACTTTTTTTCTTTCTTTTTTTAAATATCCTAGTAAACAAGAGTTCGTTCATGTCGGCTAGGATTCGAACCCGGAACCTCAAAATCACATTTCGACACCCATCACTATCACAATCACATCACAATATTAATTTTGGTAATTTTATCTTTTATTCATGTCGCGCTAAATCTAAATAGCATAAAGCCGTCACCTCATGTAGAGTTCTCACTCTACAGGAAAAGCCGGTGAAATTGAGACTACTCTAAATTAATATATCCAAACCTAATATTAGCGCATTTTGCGGTAATGATAATACTACTTAATTACTTTCTATGTACGCACCTTATCACAAAGGCAGTAAGGTTTAATTTTGCGTAAACAGAAGAAACTAATAGCGAAATATTGGGGTTGATTCATATATTAAAAGGAATGGTGTGATAGGAGTTTTATGATCATATAGCAGGATATTAATAGTTTGTAATGCGGAGTAAAATTGGGCTTAGGAAGGTATTTACTTCAATATTCGAACATTGTATGTATTTTGACGTCAGCGTTAAAAGCAGATAATAATTGCGACAATCTGACAATAAGAATACGAAATTAAAACGATTAATTTTACCTTTAGCTTACCATCTGGCGAGGTGCAGTCATAAACCAACCATAAAGTCTCAAGACTGGGGGTCACCACAACATACACCGATAGTACTACAGTGGTAGCCCTCAGCTTGACGGCCTCATCAAATCGCTGTTTTACGCCCCGCTTAAAGGTCTATCGACCCGGGACTAATTTTTGAATCGGAATAATATTTACCTACCAAAAATTCACTCCTTATGAGGCAGTTACCTTCCCGTTAGAGTAGGAAATAAAAAAAGTTAGGGCAAACATGAAAAATATCTTAAGGTACCTAAATCAACAAACGTTTTGCGAAGCGAAATCGTGAATCAAAGTTTTTTCTAAGAAGAATAACTCCGCTTTCCAATTCGTTGGCTCGTTCGATTCTGTTAATTCTTCGCCGTTGAAAGTCGAATTCAACTTTCGTTCGGTCTTCGTTCATTTAATTAAGTATAAATTTTGTTATATTGTCTGTTGCTTTGTTCTCGCGACAAGAAAGTACCAATTCAAGTTTCACTTATTTAACTTGTGGATTATTTCGGATTCTGAACATTGAATGTTGATTCAGCCTTATTTTGTATACTACTGAGGTGGCAGACAAGCACACGGCCCACCTGATGGGAGCGGTTACCGTGGCCTACGGACGTGTGCAGTACTAGAACTGTCACACTCGCGCTGCCGACCCTTTTTCTTCTTCGTGCGGAAATCCTCATGGATACTCACCCCGAGGTCAGCGGGGCAGGTTATGTCGGACTCTTACCGACTAAAACCGCACGCCGTCTAGGGTCTACTGACACCAGGGTGTAATGTGCTCATAGAGCATTTCCCTCGCATCCCGGCTTGACCCGGGCCATCACCGGATTCAAGATTTGGGCATCACGGTGTTCCTGTCATGCTCCCAGAATAGGAGGAAGGGGGCGCTCGTCACCCCCAGGACACCCGTCACCCCCAGGCCTCGCACTGCTGACCCTGGAGGGTAGTGCACCGCATGGAGGTTCCAGCCCGCACCCAAGTTGTCAACCCTAACGTTTCAATAGAGCGCATGTGTCATTATTTCAAAAATTTGTGCTAATCACATGATTTACCATCTACTGATGGTGAAGGAAAACATCGTCAGGAAACCCACATGTCCTGGAAGAAATCCTAAGGACATGTCCGATCCACCAACCCGCATTAGGCCAGCGTGTGTGGATTAAGGCCCAAACTCTCTCAGCTCTCTCGTTAGAGGAGAGGAGACCCGTGCCAAGCAGTGGGACATAAATGGGTTGCTATTATATACGTACCCGTACAGTAGTAGCTTATGGTGGAGCACCGCATCTGCAGCTATCGTTCCACTACATTAATTACGGAGTTGAACGCAACAAACACGATTTATAATGCAGTGTTACCTCACACCGAGTGCCTCCATTATTCTAGAAGCTTCTGGTATTATGTGCACGTTGTAAGTGAGTCATTGTGTGCGAGGACTTGGTATCGATTTTTGAGATATATGAGGTTTTGTGTTAAGGTTACAGAATGAAAACTCGTTTTGAATATCGTCGGTTGTTGTTTTTAACCGACTTCAAAAAAGGAGGAGGTTCTCAATTCGTACGCCATGTTTATTTTTTTTGAATGTATGTTACGCTATAGTGGCGCCAATTTATGGATGGATTAAGAATTTTTTTTTGTTTGAAAGAGGATACTTCTGAAGTGGTTCCATATCCAGGGTATCAGGATCTGATGCTGGGATCTTGGGAAAATCGAGGGGAAATCATCAAATTTACGGCAAAAATTCTGTTTTTGATGCCTTTGTACATAATAAACCTCATAAATAGGTATCTTTTATTTCTGTACACTTAAAAACTTTGAAGACTAATTAGTTTGTGAAGTCGGTATTTTAAACGTAGTTAAAATTATTTTCATGTATTTACAATAAATAAAATAAATTATGTAAAAATCTTTTTTTAAGTTAAACAGTTTTAAACTGCATTGTCATCAGAACTAAAGACATCTGCCAAATATCAGACAAATCAGACAAATGAAAGGGGGTCAATTTTCAATTACTAGATTTGATCCAAACAAACAGGTCGAGTTAAATAAAACTGTTAAAAAATGTGAGTAATTTAATGCAAAATCTACTACTGTGGGGTTTATAGATCCACAATTATAAAGTTACACTGTTTATCCACTATGCCTTTTACGATAAAAATATCAAAACTAGGTTATTCTAAAACGTTGAAAAGCGATGTCGCGATAATGATATAGGAAAAGCAGACACTTATTATTATACCCGATATCGGATATAAAACGGGTTAATAACGATGTAAATAACGTTAATGCTAAGGTGCATCACTTTAGCGCATCTGCGTCCAATGCAATTTCGCGGTGAAATATAATAATGACGTCACGAAATGTTAGAGATAACGTTACTAGCGTTTTTAGCAGATGCCGGTTTTACTGACTTATGACATTCTACACAGCGCTCTCTAGACCGAAAGTAAGCATAGTTTAGCTTATGTTATGGGTTCTAGAATGCGGATAATCTTCGCTTCCCAAACCTCTCCCATTCTTCCCAAACCGGGAGAGGTTTGGGAAGAATGGGGGAGTGGAGGATCGGGAGTGTGACGCCCCTAGTATTGCATACGTCTCTAGACCACGGTGACCGCTTCCCTTCAGATGGATACGACCTATCTGAAATATAATATAACTTAAATAAATAAATAAATAAATAAATACTCTACGACATTCTACACATCGCTCCCTAGACCCAAAGTAAGCTTAGTTTCACTAGCTTGTGTTATGGGTTCTAGAATGCTGATAAACATACTTATATAAGTACTTTTTTTTTTGTAAATACATACTTATTGTAGACAAGTATACGACAAAAAGGAACTCTTAATACTTACTTAATGCTACTTAATTCGCTACCTACTACTCCCAGTTAAATCAAATTAAGTTCAAGTTTATGTTTCTAGGAACAGTCAAATAAAAAAAAACCGTCGCGTGTCTATTATCAGCTGTTAGAGCAACATTAAATTTTGTTGAGGAACTATCGAAGTGCGATCTCTCACGAACTTGGTACGTTTATAGATGGGAGTTGTCGATGGTTTTTGATTTTTTTGTTCCATTCATCTTTTATTTTATTTATTTCTTTTCAATTTGCCAAAAATCATAGCAAATATTTTCCTATTTCCTATAGTGCATATATGAAAACCATTGTTTTGTAGTAAATCCTTTTCTTTTCGTTTTGTAAAGTTTGCTTGTAATGATGCATAATATGGACAAATGCAACCTTATACTCGTACAAATAAAGGTGCGTCGCAGTAATTTTGACCGCCCCGCCCAACCGTCGGCGTATCGCCTAATTTATACTAAGGTGGGGACGCATAAGTACAGAATATAATATTTAATAGTAGCATAAGGTGCATGTCTTTAAAATTTAAGTTAAATGTTAGTTGTTCTGTCTTTGCGTATTCTAGAATAATCTTTTTTTATCTTCTGTCGTAAAACGTTGATCTAATAGCGAAACTTAAGTTAACCCACAAACTTACATCCAAGGACAGTAATAAACACTTATATAGCACACATCGTTTGATTTGGAAATGTATCCGCAGATTACACCCGCATTTACAGTCAGTAAACAAAATATCAAATGTATGAATCTCCTCGTATTTCCCACAGGAAATACACAAAAGGACTGAATGAATAAAACCCTTTGAAGTGGTCGTACCTCGCAATCTTATTCGGCGCAAGTCAAAAGTCTATCTGTATTCATGCTTCTTTGCATATCTTCAATCTATATATATATAAAAGAAAGTCATGTTAGTTACACTATTTATAACTCAAGAACGGCTGTACCGATTGGGTTGAAAATTGGTAGGGAGGTAGTTTAGAACCAAGAGACGGATATAGGATACCTTTTTATTTTATTTTTAGTGGCGAGAGCGGAGAGTGGACTAGAGAGTGAAGTGGAGAGTGAAGTGGAGAGTGGAGTGGAGAGCGGAGTGGAGAGTGGAAGTGAAGAGTGGAGTAGAAAGTCGAGTGTAAGGGACTGATCGTGGGTTCAAGGTCCATTCTGGATTTTCTCTTTTTAAAATTAATTAATTGCTTCAAAATATCAATGGATTGGAAATTGGATGGAATTGACCACTATCCAACATGGTCAAAAAAGAGAAGTGCTTTATTTTGGGAAGAAAATGCACCAAAACTTTTCTTAAACGTTTTCTGAATCCCAAAAGTTGTAGGTTAATATAATTCAGACCAGAACTTAGGAAATAAATAAAACTAGGCCACTAAACCCATAAACAAAACGGATAATTCCGATTTCATCTAAATAGCATTGATTTGATAAACTTATCAAACACGAAGCCAAAATCAAAAACTCCGAACAAAATATACGACTAAACGATTTCACGAACTGCAAACTTAACTTTGTCCACATTTAACGAGACAAGGTTCTGGAAATCGGGTGAAGGTATGCGAAAATGAACTTTAGTGTTGGTAGTAATAAGAGTGCTTATGTGAGTGAGTTTTGTGGTTTAGTGTTAGCATGTAGGCGAAACAAGCTAATAACGATGGAAGATCTTGGAATGGTTTAGTTCGCAATACTGGAGGCGTTCAATTTTCCAAATGGGAACTGAAATATTAGGTTTACTATTTTTGATCCAGCATCCTATCCGACTAATATTATGAACTAACTGATGCCGGTGGGTCCGCCCGCGTAGATGTCGATTATCGCAACTTTTGACCATACCTCCGGGTCCTACCCAAGGTTTTTTACATCCATACACACACCCTCATATTCGCTCCGCGGTAGGCAAAGACAACAGACCGCCATCTGCTTTTGTACTGACATACTTCACTCGCTTCCTCTAGTGTCATTAAGCCTTTCATGCAAGCCCGCCGGTTTCGAATGTTTTTGTCCTACTCTTTTTGCAATAACTACTTAATTTGGTCAGTGTATACTCTGCGAGGTCGACCCCGGCTTGCCTGCCCACTTACATGTGCCTTACAGGTTTGTGTATGTGAGCCAAAATAAAATTTTAATGACGTAACGGCTAAATTAAGAGCATTGACGTAACCGAGATTCCTAAATCAGCGTTCGGGACGCACGTCTGACAAGTGACGTAATGATTATCTGTCAGACAAGTGAATTATTAACACGTTCACTCATTGGTGCAGCGAGACAGGTCAGGAGTTCGGAGAATATTATTATACTTATTCGTAGTTTTCAATTCGAGGAATGCCTCCTGTTTCTTCTAGAAATTGATTAACCGATTGCAATCAAACATGCGACAGATTTTAAGTCAGATAAAAAACTATCTAATAAAAATCTGCACCAATTTTTCTGCATCCATGTTTTCTGCAGAACTGAAGTATTTGTTTTGGATTGAAAGTATTTAAAGATTTCACTGAAGATTTGCAAGAAATTAGCCAATTCTGTAACAAAATTCTATTTTTTCAATTTTCCAAAATTCCATCCATTCAACAAAATCCATCCAAAAATTGCGAACAAAAAACATTATTGTGTTCGGAATTATTGTTCATTAAACCATAACACAAGTATTTTTTTAAATATCTGCAGCGTGCAGCTACTTAACAAATTTTATAATAGTATAGATACAAAATACTTAAGTGCCATTAATAGAGTTCTAAATTCGCATTTAAAGCCGCTAAACTGCGGAATTACCTCCAAGTTGCGCTATTCAAACACTGTACACAAGTACCTACTACGAGTATTAGCCACAATTGCACCATTGTTAGCCACGATCGTAACCCCCACTTGAGCGAGAAAACTGGCCTATTGTATAACACGACCAAATTGTGAAGTAGAAAGATTACGTCGGTCTACTTCGAATAATACACCTATTTAACTTGTAAGACTATTATGTCAAGTGTCATTAGTCACAAGTACTTTTGAATAATTAGCTTTTGATTTAAGTATGCATTTCTTGAAAACTGACTTGGAACTATTTTACCAGCGCATGTGTTTCCTTCCTCCTATAGTCCCGGGTCCTTTAAGCGGGGCGTGAAAAAGCATTTAATGAGGCCGTCAGGCTGAGGGCTACCATTATAGCACTATCGGTGTATGTAATGATGACTCTCATTTCTAAGACTTTACCTTTAGCTTACCATCAGGCGAGGTGAAGATATATTGACGTGTCCAATTAAAAAAAAATGAAGGGAACCTACAATAGTAAAAAATATTTGACTATATCGCCTCCGTCAGTTCTTAGTAGAAAGGGATGACGTCGTAGAAGATGACTTACATATATTGCCAGGGACACCCAAAACCATATGTAGTGGAGGACGTTAAGCCAGAAAGCGAACCCTGAACTCCGACATGAATGCTTCAAATGTGACTAGGATTCAACACTACGAAGAAGATGATGAAAGAATATGGTCACCAATCTATATTCCGACCGTGGATACAGTACTCAACCAGCATTGTAATGAAGTAATTTACCTTCATTGCGAGTCCTTGGCTTTGATTTTAAAGGAAATTTCGCCATGGAACCTAATATTTAACGGTTGTCATAAATGTAAAACAACGGAAATTATGGGCCATTTTTATGTGCAATGAAATAGATTTAAAAGTTTTAATAACTTTTTATATTTTATTTTTAAGGGTGAAGGACGGAGGTGTTTGAGTTTTATACCAAGATTCGTATCATTAATGCCTCTATAAAAAATTCAAGCAGAATATAATCGACTTTTCGGTTTTCGCGTTTTTTCGACTATATCTCCGGTTTTACTTAACCGATTGTGATTGAACATACTTAATATTTTAAGTCTGACCAAGACCTATCAAACAAAAAAGCTGCCTTAAAATCATTTCAGTAGTTTTTGTGTCTATAGCGAACAAACAGATAAGAATTCTAAACAAATACATTTTTGTGTTCAGAACGGATCATGAATAACATAAATAAATAAATAAATAATAATAATAAATATTCTACAACATTCTACACATTGCTACCTAGGCCCAAAGTAAGCTTATTTTAACTAGCTTGTGTTATGGGTTCTAGAATGCTGATAAACATACTTATATGTATATATACTTTTTTTTTGTAAATTCATGCTTATTATACATAGAAACGCCCAGACCAATGCAAATAGACATATTCATGCATACACATATTTGCACTGAGCGGGAATCGAACCCGCGCCCCCTGCGTAGCAGTCGCATGCACTACCGCTACGCCACAGAGGCCGTCAAATACATTATGTAACTTTTTCAATATTTCTAATGTACAGAAGTACAGATATATCTACTTCTTTATGTATGGGTTCAAGGATAATTGTAATTAATCGATATGTTTGTCACGGGTATGCTAACGACTGATCGTGAATCAAGTTTGTACTTGTAAATTAAAACAAAACGTATCTGAAGCGTTAAGTAATTATTCAATTTTGTATTACACGAAATCTATATACGAGTACTGATGGTTCCGCCCGCGTGATCGTAGAATTTTGGCATGTTTTGATTATATCGCAGATTCTACTCAACCGATTGTGATCAAACAAACGTAAGATTTAAAGACCAAGACCGTTCAAACAAAAAAAACATACATTATTTTGATGAGTTTTTTTAAAGGTCTTAGTAAAATACACTTTTCTGAAAACCACATCAAAATCATTTCAATCAATCGCGATATAATTGTGAACAAACACACTCAAACAGAGGACCTCCTTTTAAAGTCAGTTAAAGCATTTGCCCACTATTTCACCTGATGGTAAGTGACGATTGGGTCAGCGATGGAGCACGCTTGCCTAGAAGCACGCTTGCCTAGATGTTGAAATATCCAATATAAAGTAAACAATAACACTCGCTTCGACTCGAGAATCAAACCTGGAACCTCGCCAGTCACAATTACCACAGCACCAGTGGGGCTTATTACGTAGCTTAAATATATACTAAAAAGAAAACAACCCACTGTAGGTAGTTAGTTAACTACAGTATGTTGTTTTTTTCATCCTACATTCTTGTAATACGTCTTAGTCACTACGCCTAATATATTAGGTACCTACGTCACTTCTTATTACACTCCCGAAAACGATGACGTCACGTTAGTAGTCCTCTAGGATCGCTGCACGCCTGTTAAAAGGGACCACACGATCATCGTAAGGGTTGCTGTTAAATATATTGTGCGGCTTTGATAGAGGTATGCCCCAGGTGAAAGTGATGTAGGTCCCACACAGGTAATGTTGTGTGGTACAATTTATAAGTTTTTTGAGATATAATAAACTAATATTATTATTATTAATTACACCACTGAATAAATAATATAATCCAAGGAATTAATACGTTGAATGAAATACGATCTAGCTGCAATGCTTCGATATCGCCTAATGTCACCATTGGGTTGTGAAGGTCAGATGGCAGTCGCTTCACGGAAAATATCGAGGTCCAGCCAAATCCACAGTTAATACTGGTAAAGCGGACCCTAGGCTCCGAGGTGAATGCTTTGGATGCGACTGGGATTAACGCTAGGTTGAAGAAGAAGAAGAATGAAAGTGGATGGTTGAAGAGGTTCTCCGTTACGTTCACGACACAGGATTTTTTTATACAAAGTAAGTCAGTTTTTGGTTTGGGTGATTTATGTATTTCCAGTAAAATTATGTCTATCCGCACTCGAGCACCCATATTGCAAACTAATTAAGCTAAGCTTACTTTAGGTTTAGACACCGCTGAATAGTATGTCTTAGAGTATTTGGTATTACTTAGTATAATGAATGTATTTACAAAAAATAATAATTAAAAATATATTTGTCCATATTCTAGAATCTATAGTATAACCTGTGCCTAGTCTGCGTCTAGATAGCCACTATGTTTGACACAATACAATCCGAGATTCATTTATGCTAAATACATTTTGTTCGTATATTCTTGGGCCAAACGATATTCGGTAGAATTTGATCAATTTTCCGCGGTTCTCGGCGCACCCTCAACGCTGACGTAAAAACAGTTCCGATTTTGTTTGCCCCCAAAGCGACAATTGTTTGCCAAAGGAGATTTCCTCAGCGAGAAATTGTAGTAGGATTGCAAGCTTAATATATTTTCAACGAAAAGCTGTTTTTACTAAAGATTGGATGAAAGCAATCGTTTTGTATTTTCTAAAAAGGTTTGTTAGAGTAGAGGGCATAATCTTCTTCTCTTTCCTTTTTTATATTTTCTTTTTGCGTCACATAAAGTATAAGCACACCTCTAGCTGGTTAGTGTTTCCCACCAAGACCCATGGGTCAAGAATACCACACCTGCGAGAAGCACATAATAAATAAATGTTCTACGACATTCTACGTAGTCCTTTCTAGACCCAATGTAAGTATAGATTAATTAGCTTGTGTTATGGGTTTTAGAATGCGGATAAAAGTATACACATTTTTTTATTAATATATACATCCGTATCCAAGTGTTCTGATTACATCATCGTCAAGTCCATATTTGAATGGGAACCAGGTTCCTTCTAAAACAAATATGTGGGGTAAACGATTTTTTCTGGAATTAAGTTTTTTTTTTGTATCGAATGTGGACTGAAAAATATTTGCAAACCTGTTGATAAGTTAACTTATTCACTCTAGACTTGAAGACTTTCAACTTATAGCTTCCAGAAAACACAGACTCAGGCATTCCTTTCAATAATAGCAGTAAGCATAATGAACATTACTGAAGCGGTTGATATAATAGTTTTAGTACAAGATCATTACTTGTACCACACATAAATTTCTCACAGCCGTGGCAGTAGTGGAGCGACGTGGTGAGGCTGTAAAGTCGGTTTATTTCAATTTGCCTTCAACATAAACATTGTTTTGTGAAACACGAGACCCCTTTATTTGTGCGTTGTGTAAACGTGCGACTTGAAAGCGACCACAAGTTTTTGAGAGCCTGCGGGTAAAGTACGAGTACGTGATATGAGTAAAGTACTTTCAGGGGAAATAATGCTTATATTATGATATTTATAATATTTGCATTTATATACCTTTCTCGGTCCATGTGGAACATTGATCTCGTTACTATGACCCTCGGGAACCTATTCCGATAAAAAGTGCTCGGTTGCATCCCAAACTTAAGAGAAACAGGACTTCAAACTTCAATCTTTTTATTCTATAGAAAATTTTGATATTGCGAAGCAAAAAGTTTTGATGACCAATCCCCGGTCACTGTAGTCGTTGACCTGAAACTATCCAATTCCATTACTATCAAATACAGAAATATTTATAACGTAAGCGAGCCACTTACCATCATGGGAAATATTTTGTTTGCGAGCTTAAGTGTATTAAAAAGACAGTAAATAATACCGTCTCGTAGATTTGCTACGAATTTCGTAGCGCAAGCTACGAGTCGTAGCATGTGGCTACGAAACTGTGTAGCTCCGTAGTATGTTTTATATCATTATTTAGTCCATCAGATTGACAGCCCCTCACCGTATGGTAAACTGTGGTGAAGTACAAAAAGTAATGGCCCTTACCCAGCTGGTCTTGACAGATTTTTTTGACGCCCATTTGAAGAAACCAGGGTAGTTAAAAGGAAGGATTTTTTTTATTCAAATGCTAATTTTGGGTTAACTAATTCATAATTCATCTAAAATTAAACATATCTTAAAATACCCTCGTTTACAATATCAAAAATTTTACGCCTTCAAAAATAATTAAGGTAAACGAAAATGAACGGATAATTTTCGCCAAAAGTAAATTTATGCGAAAAAGGACAAAGGGTTTTAATGAAATACCGTCTAATCAGCTAATATTAATATTTGTTCATCTTAAGTATGAATGAGGATCACTTAACCTTATTAATTATACGAATATTGATGATCTATACATAGATTTCTCTGTAAGTGAAATAGAAGAGCAGGTTCATTTCATCACTTGAGTATAATTTCATCCCATATAACTTATTTGGTCCATTTTATTCATCCAACAGTAAGATTTATGCTCAGACTTGGATATCCCCGGAAGGGTAGGCACAGCTGCAATAACATATTTTTCGATCGTAATAACAAGCGAGTCGTGCTTATCTTGCCTCGGAGAGCACGTTAAGCCGTTGGTGCCAGTTGATATATACGACCATGGGTGGTCATGTCATGGCAACCGGGACCAACGGACGTGTACTACTCAAGGACGTGTCCATATAGCTCAGTAGGTCTAAGTATTCCCCTGTAAAAGACTGGTTGCGGGTTCAAATCCCGCTTGGATGTTCAACTTTTCCAACCTAAATCAATATGACCGAATGGTACTGTCGGTGTATATAATGGGGACCCCCTTCCTAAGACTTTGCCTTTAGTTTACCATCAGGCTAGGTGAAGTCATATTGACGTGATCGCATAAATAAATGTCATGTAACACTGGGCGGCGTAATGTCGGGCAGGGTCGCAGGCATCAGCTAGTATATATTATGTATGTATGGATTTGTGTGATGCTAGACTAAATGGGACACTAACGTTTTACTACGGCTATTAAGTGTTGTGGCTCTGGCTTTGCAACCCAATTCGTAATCTAATCCCCTTGGTATGATACTCGGCCCAAAATGACATAGGCATATCTGGCTGACCGGTATAATAGTGTATAGTTAGACCTCATAGGTATTTACGAAGTTATTTCAAGTCATTAATGTTTATTTTCTTTTGTTTTTCTTTATTATTTTTGTGTTGAGACTAGATATTCGGTATCGGTATTGAGTCGCTTATCGTTTTTTGATCGTATCTCCGGTTCTACTTAACCAATTACAATAAAAAATGGCAAATTTTAAATCTAACAAGTCTGATTTAGAAACTCAAAATCTGCTCTCCTTTCTAATAAAAAACCGCACCCTAATATTTTCAGTAATTATTGCATCCATCGTCAACAAACAGAGCTTCCAAAAAAGAAATGTATGTGCACAAAATTGTTCATTTAACATAATTAAAGTTTTTTTTTAAAGATTAAAGACATAGCTACTTTAAAATTTTATAATAGTATGAAAAAATAAAGTACCTACACTTTTTGTCAACATGCAATGTTACAATATTATACACACCAATTCTTATTTTATCTGGTTGAAAAAAGTGTGTCATCCGCATACTGTACAGGAAGCCAGGTTTTTATGTGTGACTTTGAAAGTGAGATAAGTGGACCGCCGGTATTCCGGCGACACAACATCAACGGTACAGTTGATACAAAATGTTTCGAATATTTTTCTTTAGTATAATATTCTTTCGAATATGGCGATAAGAATGAACATATTTATAACTAGCGACCCGGGACCGGCTTCGCCCGGGTGTAAATTCCAGTTTTCCAATAAAATATATAGCCTATGACACTCACGAATGACGTGGCTTTCTATTGGTGAAAGAATTTTTAAAATCGGTTCAGTAGATCCAAAGATTACCCCTTACAATTTAACAAACACACAAACTTTACCTCTTTGTAATATTAGTATAGATATAGATATAGGCTTTATTAAGTATACAGGTATGAGTAAATTTTGGATGTTAATAGGATCCCATCAAGTCCTTTGGAGTCTAAATCAAAACCAGCTGGTTGATAAATGAAGCTTTGGTACAGGCTTTTTCTCGGGTTTGGAAAGTCAGAAAGCAGTCACTTTTACAAATACCAAAAAAATAATACAAAATCGGATCCTATGCTGAAAAGTCGAATCTTTGGCTGCAACCGAGACTAACGATGTAACTTTTCCACAATATTTATTACATTGTTTCGCCTCACGGCACTTCATTCGAAACCTTTCAAAATGCCTCGAGGTTAAACCGGTCAGGTTTCATGTAATAAATATCGTGGAAAAGTACAAGTGATTTCATTCAATAAATTCAGGTTTCATGTAATAAATATCGTGGAAAAGTACAAGTGATTTCATTCAATAAATTTAGATCGAGTTCCTTGTACCTACGCTAATTATGAAGGATGATTCAATTAAACGTAACCTTGATGATATTAAAGATGAATTAGCTATAGCTCCAAAGAAATGATGTCATCAGAGGTTACCAACACTGTTACGCAATTGAAAATCCACACTTAAAATTGTCCTTAATCATCGCATAATTACAACAGCTCCTTAAAAAGTGGAGATGCCTAATATTTTGTTACCCCTTGATTCGTATATCGGCTTTTCTAGGTGCGTCTACCCTCTGACTTCAAAACCCTGAGAGACAAAACCACGCTAGAGTTTCGTTCATAGTGTAGCCAGCCAGTTTAACCAGTTTAGCCTAGCGACCACAATACGGAGTTCTTTAAGAAGGGGATTAGAAGGTTCTTACAGGGTCGGCAGGGCGAGTGTGATGCCCCTGGTGCTGCACACGTCCATAGGCCAAGGTGACCGCTTCCCATCAGGTGGGCCGTATCCTTGTCTGCCACCTAAGTAGTTTAAAAAAGGTTGGCTTTTGGCTCAAGGATGGATTGGCTAATATAATGGTGAGACTGCTGGCATACCGTCAGGCGAGGTGAAATCATAGTGACGTACCCCAAAAAATTAGACCACTTTTTAGCACTTAAAACGACCAATTCTCAGCAAATTAGCTCCAACTTTAGTATAACTTGCCCCACAATTGAGTAATTATGACCCTAAAATTTAGGAAATTTGCAATTCGATTTTAACTTGCCCTTGATTACAGAGTTCTTGGAGGTGACTTTCAGTTTGTTTGATAATTGTTCGCCCCTATTTGTGGGTCCATACTCAATTTTATGATTTCATTTCTTAATTAGGAAAGTTGGAATTGTAATATTGGATTTTGTATATTTTACTGGAATTCTTCAGGTTCACTTTCTGCGGTTCTTCAGCTAAAGTTGAAGTGTTAATTTGATTTATTCGCATTTAAATTTTGTTAATTTGTGTTATTTATTCTAGCGTTTGGTGCCATATTGTTGGTTTTTTGGTTAGTTGATCTGACACGCCGATTCAAACACATTTTTATAAGGTAACTACTTTTTGTTTTTTTTCGTGCGGAAATCCTCATAGATACCCACCCTGCGGCCAGCGCGGCAGGTTATGTCGGACTCTTACCGACTAAAACCGCACGCTGTCTAGGGTCTTCTGACGCCTGAGGGTAAGGTGGCTCAAAGAGCATTTCCCTCGCAGCCCGGCTTGACCCGGGCCATCTCCGGACTCGAAATGGCCCGGGTCGGTCTCGGGTTGTGAGGTAACTACCTGACTAGGGCTTCGCCCACGTGATATTTAGTATTCATTCTCACTCCCCACGGAAACCTATTCTAAGAAGTAGCATGTGTCATTTCAGACCATAATCTATCCCTGAACCTAATTCCAGTTAGATCCGTTCGTCTTTTAGACGTGGTTGAGTAACATACATCCAAGAATGGCAAATGAGGTGAATAATTGTCGTGCGAGTAAAGCAAATATACACGAATAAGCCGTCCACACTTCGTCGTACATGGATGAATAAAGGCGAATAGCGAATAGCGAAGTCTGGTTCCACCATAACATACACAATGATTATAAGAACAAACCGATGCCAAAGAATGATAGTACTACACAATATTATTTATATGTTACGGCTAATACCCGAAGTGCGGCTGCACCTAGTTTTAGTCGGTTAGAACTAGGTGTAGCCACTTACTCTTGGTTAAACCTAGTATACCCGAAGTGCAGCTGCACCTAGTTTTAGCAGGTTAGAACTAGGTGTAGCCACTTACCCCTAACCTAACCTAACCTAACCGGCTAAAACTAGGTGCAGCCGCACTTCGGGTATTAGCCGTAACATATATATATATCAATATATCTAGTAGATATCTATTGTTTAGTAAAATCTCCCATAAATTTCATTGCGACTGAAGCCACACCTTCGAGCGGTTTTCCCACTAATCAAGGTTGAGCGAGTTACCGTAATAAAATTAATTCTGTATATTTAGTCAAAATTATACAAACATACATAAGTAATTTAACGTCCTACACAGCGCTCTCTAGACCCAAAGTACGTGTGTCGTGGGTTTTAGAATACGGATAAACATAATTACATACATTTTCTTATGTAAATACCTGCATAATATATTATTCACCCAGACCAATGCAAATCCATGCATTTCGAACAGAAGGTCAAAAAATGCCACGACACTCGTTTTTTTATAAACTGTAGCACTACCGGTGTAGGTAGTGGTGACCCCAGTCCTAAGACTTTACTGTAGCTTACCATCAAGCGAGGTGAAGTCATTTTGACGTGTCCTATATAAAAAAAGCAAAAATATACATTCTTTTTGTCTTTCCTGATAGCAATGCATAAATATTATGTAATAATATTATGCCAGTAGTATGCAAATAGATAATTTTATATTCAACTGTACTTTTATTCATATATGGGAACTAATGGGATTAGATTGAAAAGGTATTCTAGTTCCATGGAACTACTGAGAGAAAAAAATCTCAGTAGTTCCATAATGGAACTAGAGGATGGAACTACTGGGATATCGCGAAACCTACGCCGTATATATCAGATAATAGGTTTTTATATTTGACAGCAGACATGTAGATAAAATTATAGAAAATACTAAATATTCAATTAAATACGCTCCACCGCTAGCTACGAGACACCAGCCCAATCCTGGTTCGTTTAACAGGCGGTACATTCTCACACGCACCCTTGGGGTTACGCCCCGGGAACGTACTTATACCGTTTATACACAAAATAAACGGCAATATTTCTCTCAATTGCTATAGATCTTAGCGGTAAAGAAGCCATATTTGCGTAAATGCTTGGAGATTTGATGCTTAAAAAGGTTTATTGGAATTCTGTGATAAATTTATTACGTGAAAAGAAAGTTGGATCCTTTTTGCGAATATGGAGTTGATTTTTTTATATCGGTCACGTCAATGTGAATTCACCTCGCCTGATGGTAAGATAAACATAAATTCTCAGGAAGAAGGTCCCCATTACAAACACCGACAGTGGCATAATAGTGGCCCTTAGCCTGACGGCCTCATCAAATGCTTTTTCACGCCCTCATGAGGCCCTCAAGCTGAGGGTCACCACTGTAGCACTATCGGTGTATGTAGTGGTGACCCCCGATGCTGAGGTATTGCCTTTAGCTTTCCATCAGGCCAGGCGAAGTCATGTTGAAGTGTCCAATATATAAAGAAAATTCTCAAAAAAATTAATTTCATTCAATGTCTTCAAATTGTCGTCAAAATCAACTTTTTGTGAGCTTTTTGATCATGTCAAGGATTCCTTAACTTTATTTCCTTGATGTTGGAGGATAAAAATTACATTTATAAACCAGAAAATAATGACGCTGCCAAATTTCCGAAGGACAGGTAAGGAATGGGGTTGAGGGGGAAATATATCATATTTCATAAGGGGTGGTACACACGTGCGTATTAAATGTTATGTTTTTTTATCAAAAAAATTTCGTAACATTTATCTTCTAGCGCATAAATCACAAAATTGGTTTCTATTAATTTATATTTTTTATTACATAAATATAGATCCAAATGATGTCGTTTTTTCTATTGGAAAGATCTATGTTAGACTTAAAACCAGCCGCTTGTTTGATTGAAATTGGTTAAGCAGAATCGGTGATATGACAATGCTGTTGGAGAATAATTTCAAAATCTTTCAAAGCCATTGTAACTCGACACCGAGTGCCGAGTAGACGAATAAGTCTGTTGTGGACTTGTTGAGCGACGTGTGCGAGTCGTGCATAATTTAAAGCCATCTTCAGTCACCCATAAAGCATATAGAACGTCTGTTTTCACACGTCACCGCGCCCTGTCATAGCGCCCAGTGAAGCGAATAAACCAATGCACTACATTTGATTATGGAATACGTGGCACTAACATGTCTTGTATGGCAAATGATCGCACAGGCGGACATTAAAGTCGTAGTATATGATACTTTTCATTGAGTAGACAATTATTTTTTGACTAGCTTCCGCCCGCGGCTTCGCCCGCATTATGTCGGTCATCGCGACCAAACATAGCCTATGTTCATTCTCGAGGTTTAATCTACTCCTATACCAAATTTAATCAAAATCGGTTCAGCGGTTCAGGCGTGAAAGCGTAAGAGACAGACAGACAGAGTTACTTTCGCATTTATAATTAGTATGGATGGATGGCAAATGATCGCACAGACGGACAATTTTAAAGTCGTAGTATAATGATACTTTTCATTGAGTAGACAATTATTATTTGTTGATTCAATTATCATGTCATTCAGCATCATGAAGCTATAGATAAACATGGAGGCCAAACTGGGAAGAACAGCTTGATCCAAATACCTACATGTCTGTATCTCACTCTCTGTGGGCCGACTTCTCTTTCGTGTATTTGTACAATGTTGCTATCTTCTTATTAGTATCTCCTAGTAAATTATAGAATTTTTTTTTTTTTTTTTTTTTTATTGGTAATAGGCACGCGTTTGACCACGATCTCATCTGTTGGCAAATGATGATGTGGTCGACGGTGGAGCACGCTTGCCTAGAAGAAACCTATTCACTCTAGACTTGAAGACACCCAGGTTGTAGCTTTCCGGAAATACAGACTCAGGCAGGGCATTCCACTCTTTAGCAGTACGCACGATGAACGTACTGCCAAAACGTTTTGTGCATAGTTTTGTGTTTTGGAAATAGACCATACTAACCAAAAATGCAAGTAAAATGATTTATAAATAACTCTATAGTTCGACTACGATTATTAATGTGGAAATTGAAAAATTATATGCCATTTATTATGCATGATTGGGTTGTTGAATCAGGAAATCAGTGAATTAAATTCCCATTATCTATGGATTCAGTACGTAATGTGGCAACATTGGTACTACATGTCAACTATCAATAAACAATATGGCGGTTGTTTGTTATTGTTTTGGTTTTTAACATATTTAAAGTTAATTATAAGTATAAACTCAAAAAATGGTGCAAAATTGTATAGTGCGTGGTTGCGGTATTACGTGGCGTCAAGGATGTGATATAAAATTCCACGCGTAAGTGTTTAAACTTGTTTAAATGGTGATTTCTTGCTTAGAAGGTTATCATACTTAGAAAGAGAAGTCGGCCCACAGAGAGCAAGATAGTAAATACAGACTGAGCATCAAGTAGGTATTGGAAGTGAGGCCTCCATGTTTTATCTATAGCTTCATGTTCAGCATCAAAATGCGCTCTGGAATTGCACAATCTGATACCTCCAAGTCCTTTCCATCAGCGAACGACCACGACTCGTACAGCAATTTGGACATATAATATTCCGAGAAAATGATGTCGTATAATATTCCGAGTAACCCCCTTTCGAGTCCAAAACGAGTATAAAATCACGCTGTATATATATAAGTATCCAAAAAATATCGATACAAGATGGATACAAATAAGTGTAAATATGCCTAACAGTCTAGGCAAAATAGGGAACGTGGCAATATATTAAACACGATGTGTCACCCGTCGCCGTCGTCGTAGGGAATGTTGACAGATTGTATGTCACTGTTACATACGAGATTACTGAATTGTTATCAAAGGGAGCGGCAACACGAACAGATTGGCGAACCGTGATGGCTTGCAATTGACTGATTTACTAACTTTTGAATAAACTTTGTTTATTTTTAATCGAATTCAAAAAAGGAAGAGGTTCTTAATTCAGTTTTTTTAGGTTATAGCTTTCCGGCAACTCAGACTCAGGCAGGGCATTCCACTTCTCGGAGATGGCCCGGGTCAAGCCGGGGTGCGAGGGAAATGCTCTTTGGACCACCTTACACCCTGGCGTCAGAAGGCCCTAGACGGCGTGCGGCTTTAGTCGGTTTGATCCCGACATCACCACCCCAGATGGCCGACGGGGGTAGTATCCATGGGGATTTCCGCACGATAAAAAAAAGGGCATTCCACTCCTTAGCAGTACGTAAAATGAACGTATTGTATTTATTGGAAAATTTATTCCATAGTTAACAGTTTATTTATTTATTGCAACATTTAACAGTTATGTATTTGGGTGATATTATGTTTAGAGTAAATTTATCTGTCAATAAAATCAATAAAGAAGTACCCGGCTGATGTCAATAGTTTCGTCCCCTCTTACGTGGGGCCGAAAAACAATTAAGAAATGTGGCTGTCGTATTATCACCCTCTTCTGTCCCTTCGTAACCTCTATAATATACTACCTACTCAAAAAAAACTTTGGAATCAGATTAAGTAAACATATTTAGGAAATTGACCAAAAAATAACCCGCTAAATTTCTTATCAGAGTTTTCTCAGGATGTGGTCGCGTTTCAAACAGGTCCATTTGTAAATATATTTTTTCCTTCTTGAATGTTTTTTTACGTTTTGTAAGTACCGTTTTAATATTTTTTCTAGACTATTACCTATGAAATAAGAAAGTAATTGTGTCTGTGCATTGGAGGTATTTAAAAATGAGTTAAATGAACGATTCTGTACACAAAAATTTTTTTTTTTGGTTGAAGTGGTCATGGTCCAACTTAAAATCTGCCGTATTTTAGATTGAAATTGGTTAAGTAGAAACAGAGATGTGACCAAAAACGACAAAAAATAATTGACTTTGACTTATTTATTTTTTATACCTCTTAAGTGGCAGACAAGCACACGGCCCACCTGATGGGAAGCGGTCACCGTGGCCTATGGACGTGTGCAACACCAACGGCCTTTCTTTTTCTTTTCTTCTCTCTTCAAAAAGCAGTGATTACCCTCAGTGGCGTAACAATAGGGTGGCAGGGGTGGCAAAATGCCACGGGCCCCCGACCCAAGGGGGCCCCGGCCCAAGAGGCCGCGAGCGCAAAAATATTTTTTAGCATTGTACCTGAGTATTTTATTTTATTTGAAAAGTATATTTTTATAAGTTCTGGGCCTGGATTGTGCTAAAGGCAAACCACTGTCATGCCACTGATACAATTCAATTGTAGACTTTACCGTTATACAGTTAAAGTCTAAAATCAAATGAAAAGAGTTCATTAAACTTTTCGATTCGCTCTACAAAATATCATTTAAGTAATTTTAAACTTTAACCTGATAATAATAAAGACCAAAATTAAATGGCATTTTTTGTAGTGTAAGTAGTATGACTGGTATGACAGTAGCTTGTTTTAACAGAATCGAGGCCCTGTTTAAATCTAAAGTGAGACAACTAAAGACCATACAATTTCAAGTTAATGATTAAGCATTTCAACCAACCTCAACAAAAAGATGTTGATTAATTTTTAGAGATGTACATATTACCAGTGACGAGTAATTTTACTTATGACCGTCAAAAACCGTCAATCAAAATTCCTGTAAATAGCACATTTCTATTCATTTTAGAACGCATCCATAGGTTTCTACAAATATTTTGTCGCAGTAGGTACGTTGCCGTTGGTAGCGCAGGCGAGCTGACAAACACTATGTTAGGGGAATCCCGGGCATGGAGTGGAAGGACCGACTTGGGCAACCAAGCGCGGGGCACGCCGTTGTAGCGGCGGTAAGACCCGTCATGGAGGACTGGCTGGAGAGGCCTCACGGGGGCCTCTCGTACCGGCTGACGGATCTCTGGTAAGGGGTGCTTTGGGGATCACTTGTGTCTGATTCGGAAGGAGCCAACGCCCGAATGCCATCACTGCGATGCGGGCGAGGACTCAGGGCTGCACACGCTGGCCGAGTGTCCGGCGTGGGAGGTGCTGAGACAGGCCCTCCTGGCAGCCCTCGGGGTGGGAGTCCTCACACTGCCGGTGCTAATCGCAGCGATGGTGCCGAGTGCGGACGCGTGGTCGGCCGCCGCCTCCGTCTGCGAGCAAGTGATGCTCGAGGCGGCGGAAAAGGTTCGGGAGAGGCTGCACAGAGCTCTCCCGAAGGCTTCGGAGGCCTGGGGGTGATGGGTGGAGCCGCCTGTCACCCTAGCAGAAGCAGGCCCCCTATTCCGGGGGCTTGACGGGAACCAAGTAGTTCCCAAACCCGAGGGGGCCATCTTGAATCCGGAGATGGCCCGGGTCAAGCCAGGGTGCGAGGGAAATGCTCTTTGGGCCACCTTACACCCTGGCGTCAGAAGACCCTAGACGGCGTGCAGTTTTAGTCGGTAAGAGTCCGACATAACCTGCCCCGCTGGCCGCGGGGTGGGTATCCGTGAGGATTTTCGCACGGAAAAAAAGGCGAATCCCGGGCATCCGGATTTTATATTTTTTTATGAGGGTACGTGGTGCACGTAGCAACGTAGGCGAGCAGCGCCTCCCACTCGCCACAGGAGACGAGAAAGGGTCAGCTAGGGTGCGAGGGATATGCCTATTAGGTAACCTGGGTATAAAGGTACATCCTGGTAATTAAGACTCGAGACGGCGTTCGATCCCGACATAACCATCTCCGTGGTATCCATTTCCGCACCATAAAAAAAGGGAGTTTTGGCAGGTAATCAAGTGAATGGCGCACTGCATAATTTTATGAGCAGTCAGAACAGAAAATGTCTAAAGAGGCACGACTTGCTGTACGTAGAGGAGTTCTCGTTCCCACATCGATGTATGGGTACCTATGTATGGTAGTGAATGTTGGGTGTGGCAGAAGAAACATGAAAGTAGATTGAATGCTGTAGAAATGAGAAGTCTAAGAAGGATAGCTGGAGTAAAGCTGATGGACCGAGTGAGGAACAGTGTGATAAGGGAACGTTGCGGTATAGTTGAAGATGTAAAGACCAAGATAGAGAAAGGGATACTTAGATGGTTTGGACATGTAGAGAGGATGGATGAAAGAACATTGACAAAACAGATACCTATGAGGTGAGGGTGAATTGGCAACCCGGTAAAGGCCGACCTAGGCGTACATATTTTAATCAGATCCAAGACGTTTTGGAGAAAGGCCTAGGTCAAGAGTAGGTACCCGCAACCGGCGTGCGTGTATGAAAAAAAATATGAAAATTGAAGAAGCGAAAGGGGTACCTATGCCAAGATCGTAGCGAGTGGAAAGATGTTGTCTCTGCCTACCCCAATGGGAAACAGGCGTGATTTGTATGTATGTATGTAAAAAAAAGTTCTAGGTACTGACTGCGTATTCTTGGTGTAATTATTTTGACATTGGTTTTGGTTACGCTGAAAATCTCAAAGTTTATTAAAATTAAACTGAGTACAACGTGACGATTCTTACTGATAGGGCCCCATCAACAGAATTTGCCACGGGCCCCAGATGGTATAGTTACGCCACTGATTACCCTCCTTTAGTCTTAAATTTTATTCAAAATTCAAGTAACTATTATCGAAAATAAGGTTAACCGAAGTAAGAGATTTGGGTTTGCAGTGTAGGTATGTACGTAAATTGAAAATCAATTCTAAAATTCTGCTAGGGGACTAGAAAGCCAGTTGCACCAGTTAACCGGACACGTAACGTTGAATGGGCAAGTTTGGGCCGAGTATGTTCAAATAATCACACTGCTAGCAAACCTACACCACCTCTCCCGGTTATGTGAATTGATAGTATCGATAACCAACTTTATATATGTACACATTTTTTATAGTGTATCAATTATACTGATTAGTTTTTGGCCTCTTCTCAGAGGTATCGAGTTCGAATCCAGCCGGCAGTACCAATGTGAATTTCACTTTGTGGAATTTATGTGTGCTAATCACATGATTTACCATCTACTGACGGTGAAAGAAAAATATGGTGAGGAAACCCACATGTCCTAGAAGAAATTCTAAGGACATGTCCGATCCACCAACCCGCATTAGGCCAGCGTGTGTGAATTAAGGTCTAAACCCTCTCAGCTCTTTTTTTTTTTTATTCATGATAGGCTTACGTTTGACCTCAATCTCACCTGATGGTAAGTGACGATGTGGTCTACGATGAATCACGTTTGCCTAGAAGGAACCTATTCACTCGTGACTTAAATACTCCCAGGTTATAGCTTTCCGGAAACACAGACTCAGGCAAGGAATTCCACTCCTTAGCTGAATGCACGATGAACGTTAGAGGATAGGAGACCCGTACCCAGCAGGTGGTATGGGACATAAATGGGTTGCTATCCGTTTTTAGCCACGGCTTTGCCTGCGTGGAATTCTGTTCCCTTTCTATAGCGAGCTATAGAAAGGGAACTATACCAGGGATAAGAAGTATCCTGTGTCCTTCTCATTTCTAAATTTAATTTTTCAATTCATTTGTATCTGTTCAAGCATGCTGGCGTGATTGAGTAACAAACATCCATTCATACATACCTACATCCAAAATTTTCAATTTCCATTCAATAACTATACAATACCCAGTAAAACCCTGCAGAAGACCGCGGCCATAATAACCATCGTGTAGTATTCCCGGCGGTAAGTAGGGTAGCCAGAGCTCATCCCTCCTCCCCTCACCACACCCCTTCCCAGGTCTTCTAACCTAGCCCCTTTCCCTTTTTCAGGGTCGGCACCGCGCGTGTGATATCCCTGGTGTTGCACACGTCCATAGGCCACGGTGACCGCTTCCCACGGTAGCCGTGTGCTTGTCTGCCACCTAAGTGGTATAAAAAAATATGAGCTATTCAAAATTTTAATTTAGGAGTTTAGTGAAAATGTACCTACGTCAGATTGATACCAATACCCAGTATAAATGTGAAAAAGCCGGAATATCTAAGTTCATCGTTCTAGTTTTACTTTTCTCAAGCCATTTCACGATTAAGGTGAATAGGGGCATAGCGATAAGCCGCTGAAAGCCTTCACTATCTGATGGCTTACGGTGTTAATTTCCATAGGGGCTATAAAACCCATAAGAAATAATTGGTAGCGTTCAGTTGAGAATTGTTATATATTGAAGTGTTCATTTAATGGTGGAACCACACTTCGCTTATTCGCTATTCGCCTGGTTTCACATGTATGAATCGAAGTGGGGAGGACTTATTCGTGTATATTTGCTTTATTCGCACGAATATTCGCCTTAGTCACTCTTCTATGACGAGTCATGGAGGCATCTTTAAGAACTTCCTCGAATACTATTCGAATAGCGTTTACAGTCTATTGCGATCATTATTTACGTATTCCAGATTATTCAGGCCAATTGTTCCCCAACCATTTCATTTCTTTCATTAAATCAACATGTTTATATTTACTGTGGAAGTGCCGAGCTATCGCAGTAATGAGAGTTCCTTGTTCATGCAAAGAGCTTCGTTGAAATATTCACCGTGGAGCTAAGCAAGTTTCATTTAATACTATTTTGTCCTTCGTTTTTATTGAGTTATAGTTGCTTTCTATATGCTCGAAGGTTGTTCGATTTAGCTTATAAATAAAACAGGTTTTGCGCTGTAAAATGAAGTGAATCTACTGATATTATAAATGTGAAAATATTTGGATGTTTAGATGTTTGGATGTTTGTTAACCAATCACGATCTAACGGCTGAATGGATATGGCTGCAATTTGGTACAGGGATAGGCAGGAAAAGCTAAAAAAGATGCTTTTCATCCCTGGAATAGTTTCCTATTGAAATCTGTTATTTTATTTTTCGGAGAAACACTTTCAGAGAAACGTTCTTTGTTTAAATACATACATAATATAAAAACCCAGATCAATGCAAATATACACATTCATGCATTCAAATATTTGCACCAAGCGAGAATTGAATCCGCGCCCCCAGTCGTAGTAGCTGACTGCACTAACGCTACACCACAGAGGCCGATTAAAATAATCTTGCTAGAGATAGTGGTAGCCCTCCTGTTTGTAGAAGTCATTTTACGTTCAGAAATATTCAAACAACAAAACAAAATTTTATGAAGAAATTTGTCCTAAATACTCATTGAGGTGTGATAAAGATGTCTTTGCGGGAAAGAGACAAAAAATATGCGGGAACAGAATTATGACGTCATCACCCTTTAGGCATGTTTATCGAGGACAGCAATTGGGGGAATGGTGTCACTAGATGTGGCTTGAGCGCAGTAATGGCGGAGGAAATACTTGGGGAAATTAGATGCAATTATATAAACGAAATGTGGGGGGAATTACGACTTTAATTCTTACTGGTTTTGTGAGTGGAATACTAATGCCATTGTTGGAGTTTTGGAGTGGGTCCTGGTTTTATTCCGTTGCGGAGTTATATTTAAATACTTCGTTAGTACCCTGGCATAAGACACCTATAAAATTTATGGACGGAATGCGTTGAAGAATTACGACTGACAACCCGTTCCCACTTGTCGTGTTGTAGTGGCAGAACATTATGTATGATTTCTTGTCGGACGACACAAAATCGTGTTCCGACAAGTGTGAACAGCTTTTAGATAATGTTCTGCCACTGCAACATCCGATAAAAAAACGGACACGACACACGACAAGTGGAAACGGGGTGTGAAGCCACTAGAGTCGGCGCACTTGCTTGTATGCGGCAAAAGTCTATGATGATTGCATAGATTTGAAACTTACATTTTTTAATGTAAATGGTTCATTATAATGTAATCAAAGTTAAATGGTAGTTCAATAGAGTGAGCTAAGTAAATAAAATATCATTTTCATTAAGAACCATTTAAGTTACTTTGCTCAAAACTACTGCTCAAAATCTGAAAATGATCATAGACCTTTGACACTGACTGTAAAAGTTGGCTACTATGTGGCTGTCATTCGATTTAGTCATGTTAAGAAGTGAAAAAAAAACACAGTGCGTCTTGTGTAGTGAAAAAAAACCGCAGTGATAACAAGAAAAATATCCAGGAATCGCATTCAAATCAAGTTTAGGGAACACATTACAACTCACACATAGTTAGCCGCTGCTATTTTTATGACATAGCCTCGTATTCAACGCCTTCCGTCCAAAGGTTTTTAGGTCCATGTGTATTGCACTATATTTACATTTAAATTGTTCAAAGCTTTTAACGCAGTTTAATAAAAAAGTTAAGTCCAAGCAAGGTGTACAATTTGCATTTTTATGAAGCACGTTTAATTAAATGTTTATAGTGGTTTTCACGAACGCAGTGATGAGCACCGGGATGAAGTGAAACTGGAGAAATTATTATTCGACTAGATATTTATAAAATTAAGTAATAAAATGGAAAATGATTTTTTATGAACTGAAGGTGAGATTCCTTATCTGGGGGTAAGATCGGGACACATCGGTTCCCAAACTCGAAGGTAGTCATCTCTAAGCCTGAGATAACCTTTTTTATTGCGGAAATCCTCATGGATACCCACTCTGCGGCCAGTGGGGCAGGTTATGTCGGTAGTGTCCATGGCCATTTTCACACAAAAAAAGTCATAAAGAAACTCTAATAAGCGCGGATTCACTCTTATACAATTTATCGGTTTAAACTTTTGTCCAACCAAAATTACCATCCCTGTCGGCCATCGGGAGCGGTTATATCAGGATCGAACCGACTAAAACCGCACGCCGTCTCGGGTCTTAATTGCCGGTGGGACGAGCATCGCGCCACTTTGTCGATGGTGGGGTGTAGGGGTGACAGGCGGCCGTCCTATTCCTCAACCGTCGTCAGCGAGTGGACAATCAGCTCGCCCCCCACTCACTCCCCACTGTGCCCTCTGCTAGTCAGAGGGAAACGTGGACAGCCTCGGAGCAGCCCTCTAGAGAATCAAAATTTTTTTACAAAAAAAACGTCTTCAACAAGACCATATTGAAATGGGATCACACGCAAAACACCAGTATTTAAATTAAAAAAGAAACGATCATCAAAATTGGTCGCTCTAGTGGAAAGTTCTGGAAGTAACAAATATAAAAAGTACAGTCAAATTGAGAACCTCCTCCTTTTTCAAACAGTTTTATTTAACTCGACCTGTTTCTTTGGGTCACATCTAGTAATTGAAATTTGAACCCCTTTCAGATGTCTGATTGGTCTGATATTTGGCAGAAGTCTTTAGTTCTGATGACAATACAATTTAAAACTGTTTAACTTAAAAAAAAAATCATAATTTATTGAAGTCAGTTAAAAAAAGCACGACTTGTTCTAGTTATTCTACATCTTTGTATGATTACTGTTTGCGCGGCGAGGGACATGAATAATCTCATAAAACTTGATAATTCTAACATGGCTCAATCCTTCGTCAAACGCCGCCGAGTTAATATAATCTTGCCCGATATGTTTAGCTTGTGTTAATATTATTATAAGTAAAGTGGTAGACGGGTTCACTTGATTAATCTATTTAAAATATAATACTGTTATATAATAGTTGACGAGATATTTACCATGTTTATTTGATAAATTGATACGGTGTGCCTAGTGCCTAATATCCAGCTTGCCACACAGGGTCGTTCCTCTTTCAATTTTTTTATCTATACTATCTATACTGTATACTAATATTATAAAGAGGTTAAGTTTGTGTTTTGTATATTTGTTAAATTGTAAGGGGTAATCTCGGGATCTACTGAACCGATTTAAAAAATTCTTTCACTAATAGAAAGCCACGTCATTCGTGAGTGATAAAGGCTATATATTTTATTGGAAAACTGGAATTTACACCCGGGCGAAGCCGGGTCCTAGGTCGCTAGATAATAATAAACAACTAATTACAAATTGTATGATGGTATTAGATTCTTTTCTATAGAGCACAACAACTATGGAGACATAGAAACTACCTCAGTTCCTTAGACAAAATATACGATCGTTGAATTCCGTTCATACCTTTTATAAATCAATAATTCGTGACGTCATCTGTTCATTTCCCTTCCATAAAGGTTATTCAGCAATTTTCACACCGCATTAAGGCTCGTACACACTATAAAATCACAAGTGGCGTGCGCTAGACATCTAATTATCTCGTTAACCCAACACGCAAGTGTGTGCTACACTTTGCGTGAAGTTACGAGTTAAATCTTAAACATGGGGTAAGCATGCGAATTCGTAATAAAAGCGTATTGTTTATTTACATCGTTGTTGCAAATTTATTTTGTTTTTAAATTTTATTTGTAGTAACTGTCGACGGATGAAAAACAAATGCATGTAGCGGAGACGCGAAGGTTAAGATTTTTTTAAAATCTTTATTCATTTTGGGGTTTTGATCCAGTAAGGATATGTCAACCCCATCGTACCTTAGTTCATAGTAGATACAGCCCTACAATAATTGCTACAGTCTAGCTATATTTATTCTAACGAATTTAAGATGGATGTGTGGTGTGACAAGAATGGACAGAATAAGAAATGAGTACAAGTAGGTATATTAGAGGCATTTTGAAAGTTGCACCAGTAAATGAAAAATTGAGAAGCGAGTGACTGTCGTGGTATGGACATGTTATGAGAAGAGATGAAAGTTATGTTGTTAAAAAGGTTGAAAGTATGAAGGGCTTTAGGAAGGTAGAAGTAGACCTAAGAAAAGATTGATGGAATGCGTGAAAGAGGATTTGGAAAAAAAGTGACTGAAAAGATGGCTTCTGGCAGGAATGTATGGAGCGCTGAACCCGAATAATTGGGACAAGGGCAGGTAGATGATTTGCAGTAATTCCTAGTACAAATCGGATGTGTAATATCAAAACTAAACTTTACAGGAGCGTCGAAAAACATTTCCGTATCTTTGACAGCGAGCAGTTTTAAAAATACAAATAATAATTTCGTGATGGTTAGTGCTTTCTAGTTTTTGTGTGCCTGGTACGTGGAGGGTGGCCTGGAAAGTCAATTGATTTTAAAAATATTGTCAGATAGATTATAAATTGGACAGCCGAAATGGGTCAGTTGCTGTGGGTAGGTTAGACAACGGTAGCTCCTGGAAAAGCCGATATAAATCAAAGGCAACAAGAAGACTCCAAAGTACAACTTTGGATGCAACTGAGAAATCGTTGTGATGAAGATGGGTGAGCGCTACGTGCGACATGGTGGACGACTCGTAGGTGAGTGAAACCGCGGTGCGCAGCTAGTGTATAAATGAACTGTGGCATGAAAATTAACTTCGTCATAAAATAAATATCAAATGAAGGCTCTCAATGTTTCGTTCATGATAAATAATGGCAGAATCGCGCGAAATTTCCTGTCGGGAAATTCATTTTAAACGCACCAAATGCACTTATTTGTGTCAAATAAAATGACGAAATTATTTATATCTACAGCTTTCCGGGAATTTTATAGTTCGTAATTCAAATAAGCTTATATCGTGACATTTTCATTTATCATTATTTATTACTAGCTGTTGCCCGCGGCTTCACCCGCTTGGAAATCGTTTGTCGTTTATGATCATATCTCCGGTTCTACTTAACCAATTGCCATTAAACTTACCAGTCAGTTACTAATCGATAGGTATCTATAAAGTCGTGTTAGTTACACTATTTATAACTCAAGAACGGCTGAACCGATTTGGCTGAAAATTGGTAGGAAGGTAGCTTAGAACTAGGAGACGGACATATGATACTTTTTATCCTTTTTTTCTGTAGAGAGTGGAGTGAAGAGGAGTTGAGAGTGGAGTGAAATCAAGAGTGGAGTGTAGTGGAGAGTGGAGTAGAGTAGCAATACCGACTTTCACGCGGGCAAAGGCGCGGGCGAAAACTAGTTTTAAATAAGAATATGAATTGTAATGAATTATACTAATGTATATATTTCTTTGTTCACAGGTAAGTTCCAACTATAGAACTCATGCAGAAATAATGGTGATAAAACATAATAAATTGTCCAACTTCAAAACGAGGGTCACTGTTTTACTTGTATGTTTGTATGTATGTTGATGCTGGTCCACAATTATCTTACATTTGGTTGAACCAATTCACCACCAAAATTTAATGTGGTATTCAGAAAAGTGTTTTTTTACATTCTGGTGAAGGTTTTAATGTTAGTATACCTACTTAAATGACTTAAAAGGAGGTAAGTTGGTACTTTTGTATCTTTTTTCACCTATATCCCTGGTATTGACGTAATTGTGTACCAGGTTTTTTTGCATACCTATACCTAACTAATTGGTATTTGAGACTAAACAATCGCCTCAAAAATTGTAGTTATACTTATACTACATACATATGCCATCGTAAGGGTTAACACTAAGACTTAGCGCGCACGGGTTACTTTTTGTCACCGTGACTGTTTCGTCACTCTTATCATATCTATACTATTGCTCAGTTGTCACGTCTTAACATGCGCGGATCTCTATACATATCCACAGACTTGATAAGAGTGACAATAAAGGCACAGTGACAAAGTAACCCGTGCGTGCTAAGCCTAATTTCAACACTATCATCACTGCGATACTAATTAACCCTGACACGAATTTTCTTAATCCTTATTATCCGTTTTGTCGTCGGGACCTTTATCCAAAGAACTGATGTAGGACAGCTTTTGCTAACACGTATTTTGTTAGGGTTGTCATCTACCCACACGAGTGGGCTATCTGGAAGCCGTAGATGACCCAGGTTCAGTCGGAGTGCGGGGGAAATTCCTTTTTAAGCCATCTTATTTCCCACATTAGAGACCCGATAAATACGGCGTCCAATTTTGGTCGGTTGTAGTTTGACATTTCCGTAAGAAAAAAATAATGAATAAAAGGGTTGTCAACCTCATAGTCTGAAATATTCCATTTACGGAATAATTTTATAGTGTTTTGAGCTTATTAAACTAAGAGTACCCACAAACGGCGAGCAATTGTATGAAAACAATTATAAAAGTAATACCAAAAATAAAAGTCAGGGACACTCTGTTTACCTTATTGAGAAAGATACGTGAATATGATAAGTAGGTATGTTGGTTTTAACTCTTGAACACCCCTTAATACCACCTCACCAGGGCTAAACTAAATATGTGCAAGATGCGAAAATTTCATCTATTTAGCACCACTAATTCCGAAACTTGATAACCCTAAGTATGTATAACTCAATTAAGTGAGTGGCTCTAGTGAAGGTACAGTTGGCCTTACTAACCGTGTAATTACTGTAATGCAGACGCCATGCTGTACGGCTTCTTCATTGTACAATGACTTTGGTCTATTTATGTCCCTTGTCAAGGATTTTTTTATAAGGAAGTGGTTTTAGATTACACTCTTACTTTAAATATATACATATACAGGCTGTTCGCTTGTTATTTTATTTCTTAGGTATTGTAATTCGTGTTAGTTGGATGAAAGAAGATTGACGAAACAGACATAATATGAGGCGAGGGTGAAGGGGCAACGCGGTAAAGGCGTACATATATTCTAATCAGACGAAAGTTTTAATTTAGAGAGAGGCCAGGTCAAGAGTACCCGCAACCGACGTGCGTGTATGAAAACAATTATAAAAGTTGAAGAAGTGAGAGGCGTATGCCAAGATCGTAGCAAGTGGAAAGATGTTGTCTCTGCCTACCCCAATGGGAAAAAGGCGTGATTTGTATTTATAAGTTCGCTTGTGTAATGCTATAATATAGTTTCGTTAACTTTATACTACTTTAGGCGGCCTCTGTGGCGTAGCGAAAGTGCTTTCGACTACTACATCAGGGGAAGCGGGTTCGATTTTCACACATTGCAAATATTTGCATACATGAATATGTCTATTTGCATTGGTCTGGGTGTTACTATGTATAAAATATATTGTATTTACGAACAAAAAGTATTTAAGTCTGTTTATCTACATTCTAGACCCCATAACACAAGCTAGTTAAACTATGCTTACTTTAGGTCTAGAGAGTATTGTGTAGAATATCGAAGCATTTAAGGCTCTCACCTCGAAGTCCGGAGTCCGCTTTCCAGCTTTTCCTTACCCATTTCGCACGGTCTTTGATATCTATGGTAGTATGCGTGCCAATGGCCTCACTATTAGCACGCATATCATCTATTTTATTAGTCAATAAAAAGAAAAATATGCGTCACCATGATTTTATAGCTGACTACAACATTGAACCCATTCCATTCATTCATTTGACGGCCTCTGTGGTGTAGCGGTAATGCATGCGACTGCTACGCAGGAGGCGCGGGTTCGATTCCCGCTCAGTGCAAATATTTGTATGCATGAAAATGTCTATTTGCAATGGTCTGGGTGTTTCTATGTATAATAAGTATGTATTTACAAAAAAAAAAAAAAAGTATATAAGTATGTTTATCAGCATTCTAGAACCCATAACACAAGCTAGTTAAACTATGCTTACTTTGGGTCTAGAGGGCGCTGTGTAGAATGTCGTAGAATATTTATTTATTTATTTATTTATTTATTATTCCCGTCATAGATATATAACATCAGTTTCTTATTATCACACACGCAAATACCGTGTAAGTGACAGTTATAATTAAGCTGTTATTAATTACAAATTACAGGCCCCGGTCAGAGTACGTAATGACTGGTTATTATCCACTCTAACTGTTAAATTATGTGTATATAAAATCGTCAAGTTTTTCATAGTAAATATTGTTAAGGTACTCACTCACTGCGAGCGGAATTGTAATGTACCTAACGTTACAGATTTGAACATTACAGCAGTGAGGGGAATCGAAGAATTACAGCGCGCAATGGCCCTTCATCTTCCAGATCCAATCTATTTTAACTACCTTCTGCAGGTCGTCAATCCATCTGACTATTACTTATAATAAAATTAACCTTAGCATCACTTTATCTGGGAAATAGTTAATACAGGTAACAATTAAGGTTAATTTAAAATTTTAAAAAGCTCACGTTCTATATTGATATTATTCACACGACTTGGCTAGGTTACAATATTATCTATAGAGGTGTATGTTACAAAACATTTTGGCAACTGACTCGAAAACAACCTGACAGACGCAGGAGGCTATCGAATATGAGATAAAATCTTCTTGGCTTCAGAATCAGCAAAATGGACGGCTTGCCAAGAAAACTGGCCACAGCGTACAGAGGTCTTTTTTTATGTCGGTCACTTCAACATGACTTCACCTCGCCTGATGGTAAGTTGAGGCAAAGTCTCTGGAATGGGAGTCACCATTGCAAACAACGAAAGTGCCACAATGGTGGCTCTCAGCTTGACGGCCTCATCAAATGCTTTTTCACGCCCCGCTTAAGAAAACGAAACGTCAAAATACCAATACCAATACCGGTTGGAGCTAAGTTCAAGAGTAAAACCTGGAATTCTCTACCAGCTCACGTGTTTCCTTCCTCATACAGTCCTGGGTCCTTTAATCACTCTTGAATTCGACGCTAGCGCCATATTGTTTTAAAATTATGTACATGATTATTATGGAAATTATTAGGAATTGAAATTAAGACAGCAATGCTCTCTTGACTTATTTGACCGGCGGTAAGTATGGTAGCCAGAGCTCACTGGAGAGATTCTGTGCTGTCGGCACAGAAATTCTCTTAACTCCTCTCCTCCCATTTACCCTCCCCAATCCCCCTCAACCCCTTTCTCCAGGGTCGGTAACGCGAGTGTGATGCCCCTGATGTTACACACGTCCACCATGAGGTGGGTCATGTGCTGGGTGCGGGCCGGAACCTCCACGTGGTGCACCTGGGCAACGGAGGCGAGCAGCGCCTCCCACTCGCCACGGGAGACGCTGCTGCCTGCGGCCAATCCGGCTGGGGTGGGAGTGGCCCTCTAGAGGGCTGCTCCGAGGCTCTCCACGTGTCCCTCTGACTAGCAGATGGCACAGTGGGGAGCGAGCGGGGGGCGAGCTGATTGTCTGCGCGCCGACGGTTGGGTGACAGGACGGCCTCCTGTCACCCTACACCCCACCGTCGGCGAAGTGGCGCGATGCTCGCCCCACCCCCCCCTTCTACTTTTATAATTCTAATTATAAAGAAAGATAAGAAAATAAGTATTACGTCAAGTCAATGCATCCAAAATGTATAACACATTCAGTAGTTTTTGTGCTATTTTCGAACACAAAAGGTTCAGTATTACTCGGAAGGTCGTACACATGATTGAATTCGATGAATAAAAAATATTCATAAAAGCAGACGTATGATATATTATCAGGTACAATAGGGAAATGTGGACAATAGGATGGACGGACAGTATTGATATTGATTACATAAGCGGGAATTACCAGTAGGGTAAAAAATAGCAAGTACCTATATGTTATTATAGCTTTATAGACTTGCTTTTCCAAACACGAATGCACTTCTTTTTTTGTACAGATTTCTTCTATAATCTTCCCCTTTCCTTTCGGCAGGCAGTAATGTGCAATAGATGTATCTGATATAGTAAAGGATTTTAGGTCATGGTAATCGCTTCCCGTCAATTTTATTGGACTGTGTACTTAATTACTGTCGTAAAAGTAGCCTCAATAATAAAAACCAACATAGTTAAAAAAACAAATCACTTTAATTAAATTGAATCACATAATGTACGCAATAAGATTTTAGTTTTAATCACGCTAACGTTTAACTGTCGGGCGCGGTCATGACGTCACTTGTGATGTCATTACCATCACGACATCGCTCGTTTCATGGTCGAAGTATCTGTGAGAACTATTTCGGTTAATGAAGTGCTTGTTCTCTTATAACACTGAGTTCTTAGGAGACGACTTAAGCAAGCTTTTTACTATATAATAGCTGCTAAGAATAAAATAGATTCAGTACTTGATTTTATTTAGGTATTTTCTAAAGCTGCATGAAAAAGTCTGCACAAATAAGTAAGAAAAAGAAAGAAAACTAACTTTATTTATGAACACAAAACGTACACAGGTATAGAAGCAAATACAAAAAAAATCACCAACAGACGCAAAAGTCCACGATCCGCGACCCACCAACCACCAACCAATAGACTAATCCGTCTATGACCTATTTCTCTATGGACGCCTGCACTGAATGGAAGTCTGCACGAAGAAGTTTGCACGACTGGAAAAGTGCAATCCATATTATGTACTTACTTAATTCTTCATTTAGCAGTATCATGCAGTATTCCGCAGTACTTTACATTCTAAAATTAATAATATTTCTGATTCGCCGTTTTACACAACACCAATTTGGTCAGTGTATATTTTTCGAGGTCAACCCCGACCGTCTACCCACTTAAATTTACCCTTTAAGTACGCCTAATTTGTCATTCGTCGGTACTAATTTGTTCCATATGTTCATACCACCCCAACATACTCAATAATTTATGAGTCTGGAGTTATAATTTACTAAATTTGGAGCATGTAGAATTTGTAGATACGTCTATGTTACTAACTCGATACGATTAAAAAATAAATAGAAAGGCTAATTCCTTCCAATTAGTAAAAATGCACTCACATGGTGCTAACAATAACTACAATGTGTTCGTGGTACTTTATCTTGTTTATAATAAAATTGTAAGTAGTTTATCTTACTTTTATCTTCCACTTGACTAATTCCCACTGTTTTTCTGAAGTGCAATACAATTTTCGAAGCGCAATAACGGTAAAATGGGGTATGAGGTGCCAATGTTCAAGATATGCTTAAAATCATGCGAAGTAGAGAAGGGAAAGGGAGGGAAGGGAGGAAAAGGGCAGTCACTTCGAAGAGAAGGACTCCAAAGTGGAAACTTTTGATGCAACCGAAGCTAACGCCGCGCGCCGTGATGATAATGATGCAACATAAAATAGGATTATACTCACGCAAAAAGTGTCCTCGAGCGATTCGAACCATGGTGCGAATAACTCCTGGTATCATCATCTCAGCCAAAAGACGTACACTGCTGGACAAAGGCTACCTCAAGGATCCACAACGATTGGTTCTGCGCCTCTCGCATCCAGCTTGTTTCCTGTGACCAGATCGTCGCCGTCGGGCCACCTTGTCGGTGACCTGCACACACCATGTCTTCCGAGATCCTTTTTGCCCATCGGCCGTCGCCTCTACGGGCGATGTGTTTAACTCTTGGTATAAAACGTCTAAATACCCGAGAGGAGCTGTACTGTATAGCATGATGTTATGTCTATTTTATACGAAAAACATTCCAGCTACGTCCTTTATCAGCAATTATTTCCATTTAATGCATATTTGTGATAATGTTGCTGAAAAATTATGACCTTTTTATGTAAAATACGTTTCAAATTGTCATGATATTATTCTGTCTCGAATGCTAACTGTTGTCGGTAAAACTCCATTTCGCATGACGGAATTTATTTGGGTTTCAAAAAAACATTAGTGTCGAGTGCTAGATTTTTATTTGCGATGCCTATTGTGAATAATGAATGGTGTTCATCATGTTATATACTCGACAAGATTATTTTATTAATCCTTTTAAAAGGGTTTCATTTTACTGTTTCTTTTAGCTTATTTTTTTATTTAAAGCTGACATATTTACTACAGCAGTGACAATGTAGTTAGGGATATGTTTAATTCCGTTTAAATAAATAAACTTTGCGAGCAACATGCGGCCTCGCCGATAGTGGAATACAGAGTGACAGGCAGACGTTCCATCTGCGCTCGGAAAACCAGCCCACTGCCCGCGTGCCCCCACTGCGTCTGCTAGTCAGAGGGACAGGTAGAGAGCCCCAGAGCAGCCCTCTAGAGGGCCACTCCCGTCTCGGCAGCAACTGCCATCAACAACAGGATAGATCAATTTGGTGGCCGACATAGTCTCTGCCTACCCCAGAAAGACAGAGGCGAGGTGAAATATCTCTGCTTTTATTGCTTGTACCTTTAAATCTAGGCTTATAAAAATATAATAAACCTAATGCATTGAAATTATTAGTATGCCAACGGTGCTTAATCTGAGTCATGCTTCATTAGGTTTTCATAATGTTGTAATTGGATTTCGTACGTATAAATTATAACTTGATACGGATAATATTGGTTTACCTATAATCAGCTAATTTGGAAACCGGACACGCTTACGTTGGTATATAAATAATTAAATATTTAATTATATTATTATTTAGACCAGTTGGAAATTAGGAACATATATTATTCTCTAGTTATGTGTGTTATTACTACATACTAATACATGTTTTTTTCATACTACTTGGGAGGTAGATAAGCATACGGCCCACCTGATGGGAAATGGTTACTGTGGCCAATGTCTTTCGGCAACACCAGGGTGTCACACTCACGCTGCCAACCCTGGAAGGGTTGGGAAGTTTAGGGGGGAAGGGTTGGAGAAGGGGATTGGGTGATGAGGGGAGGGGGGATCGTGAGCTCTGGTTACCCTTCTGTGGTGCCTGTTTACATCCATCTATACTATAAATTTTTCACTTACCTATTGCAGGTTTTTTGTATGTACACACATTTTTTATTTATTTATTTATTTATTTATCAACTTCACACTAACTATCATTACAGGATAAGACCCAATTCGATAGTTGTACATAAAAACAGAAAAAAAAAAACATATAATATACCTACTTAAATTCTATAACAGATAATAAATAATGCTGTCCTTGTGAATTCACTCAGAGTACAAAAGAATAGGTCTGTCTCCCTATCAACGAGATTGAGCGTGCGGAGTGCGCGCGTCAGAGGCGCCTTACTCCAAAGGTTTGTCCGAGCACTCGGCACCGCCAGCAGCCACGGCTTTCGTCGCCGCCACACGTACTTATCCGGAACACAGAGACCTATCTGCCCTAAGATATCCGCATTATGTACCCTCCCTCTAAGTACTCTAAATAAATACGAAGTGAGTGTGAGATCCCTCCTGACTCCCAATTCGTTATACCCCACCATACCCAGAACAAATAGAGTAGGGTACATAAGCGGATAGAACGGGTATACATGTTTTAGACAAATAAAGCGACTCTACATACATCCATCCATCCATCCATAAATGCATCCATCCATACCTACATACATCCATACATACATTCATACATACATTCATGCATACATTCATTCATACATCATCCATACATCATCCATATATACATCTATACATACACCCATCCATACATACATCCATCAATCCATAAATATATACATCCAATCCATACATACATACATACATCCATACATCTATACATCCATACATCCATACATTTATACATCCATACATCCATACATCCATACATCCATACATCCATACATCCATACATCCATACATCCATACATCCATATATCCATACATCCATACATCCATACATCCATACATCCATACATCCATATATCCATCCATATATCATCCATCCATACAATCCATCCATCCATACATACATACATACATTCATCCATCCATACATACATACATCCATCCATACATACATTCATCCATCCATACATACATTCATCCATCCATCCATCCATACATACATACATACATACTTATAAACTTAACGTCAATATTAGTAGTAAGTAGGATTAGTAGGTTGCTATTATCTTCTATAAACAACTTGATTCATATCATATAATAACTTCGAAAACGCCATCAAAATTAATGAGCATCTGAGAAAAAAAGACATTAATAAAGTGTGATGATTGCTGTACACCCTGAACATACAACATAGATACAGGCCGTAATTAACATTTACTCTACATTCAAAAATATACCTTAACAGTTTTATCATAAGACTGAAATTCTTTTGATAATGTAATTCGCTTGAGTGTCCACATTCATTCATCATAAACGCACGGCTTTGGAAAACAAGTTTTTCAAAGAAAAGGTTAGCTTAGATTTTTTGTTCAGCCAAGTTCTTTGAAAGTTTTGTTAGTGATTATTTATATTCGTATAGTGCCGCGATAGCCTAGTGGTCTGGGTAATGGACTGCTGAGACGAGGTCTTGGGTTCGATCCCAGGTTCACCATGGCACACACCAATGACTTTTCGATGCTTTTCGAAGTTATGTGTATCTTTTATTTAAATAGGACACGTCAAAATGACTTTACCTCGCCTGATGGTAAGCTAAAGGCAAAGTCTCAGGACTGGGGTCCTCAGCTTGACGGCCTCGTCAAATGCTTTTTCACGCCCCGCTTAAAGGCCCCGGGACTATACGAATATACATACATACACATACATAAACTCACGCCTATTCCCGAAGGTGTAGGCAGAGGTGCTGGCACCAACATTTCGCCAGTTTATGTTTAGGTCCCAATGTAATAGGTGGCGAGCCTATTGCCATTAACCGAGCATATACCATACCACTAGGCTACCGCGGTACTTTTAACAATTTTATAATAGTAGGTATAGATTTATTTTCGATGAAAGAAACTCAACATCTTAACGTACCATTTCACTCGTATAAAGTGAACCGGTTGAATTTTTAATCAAGCTCTTAGGAATTAATGGTTATACCGAAGCGTGGTGAGGCAAACACCGCGTAAAGCTGCTTCGTAAGATAACTTCCTTCGCGGTTGTGTTTACTTTTAAATTGAGCATTTGAGGGTTTACCGCTGTGTCTTTTGAGATGTGATGTGTAGACTATTTTTTACCGCTTTATTTTTTTATATTTGATGATCTTATAAATTAAAATATTATAACGTATTCGTTCCGTAGTTTCATTTAAAGGTTTCATTTTTTTTCCTAAATATTTATACAATTTGCCAAACGACTTTTGAAAAGTGGCAAATCAACATAACCACTAACTAAATCGAACTATAATACCGTTTATCTCAGAATAGTGAATTGGTCACTTAATGACTTCTTGCAATAAGCCGACGATATATATATAGATATCAATGGAATAAAAAATTTGATCAGCCCGATTGTTTTCTCGAGTCACAAAATAACCCTATTTGTTAGCAGAAATGACGCGCATAAAACGACCATATAATTTTATATAGCTTAAACCTTCCATTTATATTTATGATTCGTAAACAATGGATAGAAAATTGAGTATCCGGAAAACAAAAATTGTACTTACTTTTGTACCAATACCTTACGTTCGAAGCGACTTGACTTGCATATTTTATGATTTACTATACCCCTGAGAACAAAGAATTTTATTAAATACTCGTTGCGGGGAATACCAATGACTTATTAGATTGTATGCTAAGGTGGTTTGGGCACGTAGATCGAATGAATACTGAGCGAATGACGCGCCAAATAATGTAAGGCAGATGTAAGGGTCAGCCTCGCAGAGTTTACACTGACTTAAAAAGTTATTGAAGAATGGGCCGGTCAAAAGCACTCGAAACCGGCGGGCTTGCATGAAAGATTTAATGACAGTGTAGAGGAAGCGCGTGAAGTATGTACCTAAGGACAGAAGCGGATGGCGGGCTATTTGTCTCTGCCTACTACTAGGGAAAAATGCGTGAGCATATGTATGTATATACTATGTATTATTAGATTGCTCAGTGAGAGTAATTCTTTCGAATTGTTAGTAAAATATGTGAGTAGGGTCCCCTTGATGAATAGCTGACTCTAGAGATTGATGCGTTGTCGCCATGTTGTATGTGAGGAGATTAGTTGAATGCGCAATTCGTTCGTGCCTTAGGGGATACGTAAAGACATTTATTTTAACTGTGACAGAGTTTGTTCCCCATGGGGTCTTAATACCAAAAGGTTCTAAAAAATAATCGCTTGTAAGATTGCTGTTTGCAAATTTCCGCTTGTAAAAGTTTCTTTGAATGATAAAATTTGGAATGAAGCCATCAAATAAAGAATCTATAATTATTGTTTGTAGAATAAGCAAGCTGACGTGGTAATGGGTTAGCAATATTTAGCCATTGGAGTAAATAATTCCAGAATAAAAATTATAAATTTGTAAACGTAAATGAGGGCCAACTTTGCTGGTGCCCCTATATTTGCGTTGGGCCCCTAGGATCTTGATCTCAGTGGCCCAAGCCAATTTCCCTCCCCAACTATTCCCCCCCAATCTCAATCCCCCCAAGATCAGCAGCGCGAGTGTGACGCCCTTGGTGTTGCACACGTCCATAGGCCACGGTGAGCGGTTCTTATCAGGTGGGCCGAGTGCTTGTCTGTCAACCAAGTGGTATAAAAAAATCTGCTTAGCTTTCCGGATGTGAAATAGGTATTTGGTTCCTATTATATAACGTGAACGGCATCTGAATTGTACGCGAGAGGAGCCACAGGCAACAGCTGGTATAAAATACAATATTCACGTTGTTACTATAAGCTTTGCATACTAATTATTTGAATGCAGATAAGGAGTAGTTTCGAAAGCTCATATGTGAACGGAGTCGTGTGTAAACAAACACCGAAGATTAAAGATTAACGGTGTAGTTTACTTCAAACACCATTGCTCACTAATCGATGAAAATGTTAATAGGAAAATAGAACCAACTTGTCCATTTTTTAAGTCGGTTAAGTATACTAAACTTTTCTCCAGAATATAGAAAATAACTTTTCTGAAAACTGCATCAAAATCGGTTCAAACAAATGCGAGATAATCTCGAACTATTGACATGCAAAACTGAATGTCCTTTTGATGTCGGTTAGAAATAAGTATATTTTGCTGTTTCTAATTGAAAGTGATATTATATTATTTACCTATTGTCAAAAAATATGTTACTTGAAATTTCAATCGTGAAATTTCATCAGGTACAATTCAAATCGGTATTGTCCTTATTAGTTCCAGGCACAATTTCTTTTGTGGTTTAGATTAAAAAGCAAAGTGAAAAAATACTTAAGATTCAGTTTAAGTTTAATTTATCGATGAAATAAATTCATCTTATGGTGGAACCACATTTCGCTATTCCCTATTCACCTATATTGTATTCGAGGAAATTCTTATAAATAACTAAACCCTCTTCAATTCGTCATAGGAGAGGACTTGGCGAATATTTGTGCAAATAAAGTAAATACACACGAATTAGCCCTCCCCACTTCGATTTAGACACGTGAATAAAGGCGACTAACGAATAGCGAATAGCGAAGTGTGGTCCCGCCATTAGATGAGTATATAATTTTAAATTATGTACCAAATTCCAGCTTGGTTAAACTGCGTGAGATAACAATAAGCAGCTATTTTATTGAAGCAAAGCAACCAGATTACAATTACCTTAGGCGTAACATGACGGAGATCCATTGTTAACTAATAATCAGAAATAATTGAGAAGGGAAGTTACGCGGTGGCTTTCAAACGCTTATTTAGATGCAAAACACGCGTCAAAGTTTCACTTGTAGCTCGCGAAAATTGCATCTAGGATTAAAAATACCAGTCAGTTCCTTTTTTATTTCCGTACGGAAATCCCCTTGGATACTACTACCGTCAGTCATCGGAGGTGGTTATGTCGAACCGACTAAAACTGCACACCGTCTCGGGTCTCGATTACCGGGGTGTAAGGTTACCCAATAGGCATATCCTTCGTACCTTAGCTTACCCCCGGGCCATAATACCAAGAAAGGTGAGTAGGGCGTCGCGTTGCCTCCCTGACGGTGGGGTGTAGAGTGACAGCGGCCGTCCCCTGCCGCCCGTCACCCGCCTGCTTCTTATTGTACCCTCTGCTAGTCAAAGAGATACGTGGAGAGCCTCGAAACAGCCCTCTAGATGGTCACGGTTCGACCAGCACTTACCGTGTCAGTTGTGTCACTCGTGGCGAGTGGGAGGCGCTGCCGCCTCCGTTGCCCGTGTGCATTATGGAGGTTCCGATCCAGTCACCATCAGACAAACTTTTTACTCAATAAAGAGTTTGGTGCGCACGCCTGTGTGTCGCAATTTGTTGAGATATATTCTTAGCTGATACTGTTGCTGGGTACGTGGAGAATTTCTTGCCAAAGTTATTGTCGTACGCATCTAGCGAGATTGTTTGCAGTTCTTTGTTTATAGAGTTGTTATTTCGTGTTATAAAAGTGTTATCCTGCTGTGTAAAGTAACCTACAAAACGTTTTGGCAGTACGTTCATCGTGCGTACTGCTAAAGAGTGGAATACACTGCCTGAGTATGTATTTCCGGAAAGCTAAAACCTGGAAGTCTTCAAGTCTAGAGTGAATAGGTTACTTCTAGGCAAGCGTGCTCCACTGTCGACCACATCATCACTTACCAAAAGGTAAGATCGTGATCAAATGCGAGCCTATTACTCCGTTATTGCATTACGCCTTTCTTTTGTCCCAGTGTCAAAGTGTAAACTTTGGACGCAAAGTTTGCACTTTAGGACCCCCGGATTGCGAGGGTTGACCTTAAAAGTTACCTTACGCTTCAGCATCTGAAAACCTAAGATGGCGTGGCTTTTTAGTCAGTTCAAGTAGGAGATAACCACCTCCACTGGTAGGTGTGGGTGGTATACGTGGAGTCCACTCAGGAAAATAAATGGTTCGCTTATTGTTTCTGATTGGTAGCTCCAGGGCCGACGACTGCCGTCTGACCATCCAACTAGCGAAAAGCCCGCACCAGAGTTTCGCCTATTATTTCAGTTGTTTTTTCTCAAAACATAACCAATTAGGGCATGTCGATCTACGTCGTTATTTTGGCTTAGTTATTTTTTGATCAAAACACTTCAGTAAATTGTTTTCCGATATTAATTATTTCTTAACGATCGCGTCTCGAGCAATCTGGCATTTTATTACAATTTGAATAATGTTTTTTAGGATTTTATTTTAAGGAGTTATAAGAAGGATGATTCTGATTTTTAGATACTTAGCACTAGTTGATGCTCGCGGCTTCACCCGGGTTGGGGTTGGTTATCGTTTTTGGGTCATGTTTCTAGTTCTACTTAACTAATTTGCAATCGAACATAGGCAGATTTTAAACCTGACTAAAACCTTTTTAATAGAAATTTATAATTGTATAATAACATATTAAATAGATAACATTTAAAAAGAAACCATTAGAATAAATTATCGTTATTTGAATTAGATCTATTACTTATGACTGTTGTTATTAACATAAAATGAAATAATGTAGGAAATCTCTTAGGGAAATCTATTGAAGATTACGCATCAAAAGAAAGAAAACAGTGTTTAAAAGAGACAAATCAAAGCAAAGTTATATCTTATTGTTATCGTAAAAGTAAAAAATATATATTAATATGTATCCACCCTCGGATCAACTCAAGTTGACAGAAATAAAGCTCCACACTTTGAGATAGTAATTGCACATAAAAGAAAAAAGGAATAAGTATAAACGAAAGTCATTTTTCAAAGGGATGCCGCTTTAGATGCAAAATGAACAGACAATCGTGCACAGCTTCGAAAGACGAAAACGAGTTTGGAAAGCGTACTATGTGTGTTTTATAGTTAAAACGAAATATCAAACATGTAAAACTGTTTTTGATTTTTTTGGATGTTAAAGTGACATTGATGGGCCGAGTGAAGAACAGCGTGATAGGGAACATTGTGGCATAGTTGAAGATATTGTGGCCTAGATAGAGAGAAATTGCTTAAATGGATGGGACGCGTAGAGAGGGCGAATGAAAGAAGAAGATAAACTTGTGTCACCAGAACTAAAGATATGTGCCAAATATCAGAACAAGGTAAATTTTCAATTACTAGATTTGACCCAAAACAAACAGGTCAAGTTAAATAAAAGCGTTTAATTATAATATTAAAAAAGCGTTTCATAATAACACATGTTGACATAATGAAAATAAGCAGACATTTGAGAACAATAATTATGAAAGTAGAAGAAGCGAAAGGCGTATGCCAGGAACGTAGCAAGTGGAAAGATGTTGTCTTTGCCTACCTCATCTTAATATATATAAATCTCGTGTCACAATGTTTGTCCTCAATGGACTCCTAAACCACTTAACCGATTATAATAAAATTCGCACACCATGTGCAGTTCGATCCAACTTGAGAGATAGGATAGTTTTTGAAACGGATTTCGACATCCACGCGGGCGGAGCCGCGGGCAACAGCTAGTAATTATATAAGTAGGTATGTTTGTATGTATGTATGGACGTTTTGCTGAACGTCATAATAAAACGAAGATACTTATCTATCACACTAGCATGCACTGCAATAGTACCAATAGTATGGTATCCATATAACTAAAGTTTATTAAGATATTAGCCCCATAAGGTATTACAATAATGACTTTCGTGTGAGCTATTCATATTTTATAAAGTTAATACGGTTGTTGCCCTTCTCAGTTTGATATTAGTGAAGCTTATTCGATACACGCGTGAGTTCAATTATATAACTTTGGTAGGTACTTAATTCATTAGTAAAAATACCTGAAAATAAGTTTAATTATATACTTAGCGCTTTGGTACCTACTTAATTCATTAGTAAGAATTCCTAAAAATATATTGCTTCAGATAGGGTGGAAAATCCTGGTTGAAAATCAGTAAACCAGTGCCTCGATTCTGCTAAAGCAAGATACTGTCATGTTATTACTGATTTTAGACTTTATAGTGATACAGTTAAAGTCTAAAATCAAATAAAAACAATTCATTAAACTCTTTCATTCACTCTGCAAAATATCATTTAATATTAGACTTTAAAGTCATGAAAATAAAGTCCTAAATTAAATAACATTTTTTTAATTATCAGTGGCATGACTGTGGCTTGCTTTAGTAGAATCGAAGCCCAGGTCTCATTTGCCTTTTTGTAGTTTATGTATTTAGGTACCTATCCTTAGTTAAGGTTTATTGTGTATCTCGAATGTATGTGTCTTTTTTTCTTTCTGATTCGAGCATCAATCTTGGTTTCAATCGAATCTTGCATTTTGAAGAATCGTTTTCCTATAACCTATTGTTTAGTTTCTATTATCTTTTGATCTCATCAGACCACCATCCCCAAGAAGAAAACCGCCAGAGCTATATCGTCTAGCAGAAAATGTACCAGCTAGTAATCCCTATTTCTAACTAAACTAAACACAATTTTATATAACGTTTAATCTCGCCAAGATAACAACTTCAGAAATTGTAATGTCCAAATGTCGTGCTGGCGTATTGGATGTACGCCAAACGTGCACCAAACTGTGGAAACTCGCTAACGACAATCTATAAACTCTGCCCAGTGAAAACGTGACCGAATCGTAATAATATGTAATGATTTTCTGCCAGACTTAGTTTTATAAGCCATAAGGCGTTTTAGTGCCTATAAACCAGCCAATGGTCAAGGTTCTAATAAAGTGTCATAATAATGTTGCATGCTGGCAATTTCAAACAACAAAAATGGATGGTAATAATGTTGATAGATGTATTATGAGATTGATAAGCTCCAATATCAGTTGACCTTGGCATGACTCATTATCAGACATACTAAATGCTTCTTAATGGAGAATGTTCTTATTTCAATCGAATGGCATAGCTAGTACTTAGGTCTCACTTAGTAACCTACATACAATACCTAGTTAGTATTTTTTTATATAATAGGACACGTCAAAATGACTTAACCTCGCCTGATGGTAAGCTAAAGGTAAAGTCTGAGGACCGGGGTTACCACTACATACACCGATAATGCTACAGTGGCGGCTCTCAGCTTGACGGCCTTATCAAATGCTTTTTCACGCCCCGCTTAAAGGCCCCGGGACACACATCAAAGAAGTTACCAAATAGAAATAGGATATATTATAGTATAGGAGCCGGTGAAGGTCGACCGTCACCGAACTGATAACTATATCTTTCATCAAATATTTTTCGTGTATAATGACTTGCCAATAAAAAAACGTTCTTAGCCAAAAATAATATATCCCGACTGGTTATCAGATGGGTGAAGGTCAACCTTCACCAGCTCCTCTACTATATAAAATAGAGACGATTCGCTCGCTGCTCAGTAAATTTTACGACTTTAAGGAAAATGGTTACCAAAATATTTTCTGAAACTATATATTTAGTGTTGATAAAATGGTTGTGGAATTTCAACTTAACGCTGTACAACCAACCCGGACGGTATTTTCTCTTTATTATAACATTGCGTGGAGCAGGAATGTTATGCTTCGAGCGTTTATAGGTACTTATCCGGTTTACACCTTAGTTAGGGTACGTTCTAGTCGTACAGTCAGCATCAAAACAAATGGTCATTGTCGGAGTTCAAAAATTAAATTAAAACATTATAATTTAAATTTTTTAACTAGTCATTGTCCACACTTTCACCCGCGTGGAATTCTTATCCTGCTCCCACCTACCGTGTAAACCTATTCCAAGGATAATAAGCGTATTAGTGCACGGCATCTAACTTGGCAAGGTGCTGGAGTAGTTCACACCACTCCAAAATCTTGCCAAGTTAGATGCCGTGCACAATATGTTTTATGACTACCTATAATAATATCCTAGTATGTATGAAATTTCATTCAGATCTATCCATTTATGCAGTCATTTTACTATTTTAGACACATAAACGGTTTTAGATAGTACTCTTCTTTCGGTGATGGGCCAGATAAATGCCGGGTACTGTACAATGCAGTAAATATGCAACAAACTGTAAGCCTTGTACAAACAAAACCAATACATGTTTTAACCAAGCATGTTTACTTCGAATTTGGGTGATTAAAACGATACTTTATCGTACTAATAAGTTCATAAATATTAGTGAATGGTGTAATTTGTTTTCGGCGAGCACCTGCGTTGAATTCGGTTAGCTAATTTGTTGCTAAAGATTTGGCAAATTTATATTCAACGGTTTTTGTTTGCAATTTTCTTCGTATAATAATGTTGCTGGGTACATTACATGAATAAGTACGAATAACTTTATTCCGTCAGTCTCAAATACAAATTCAAAATACCAATTTTCATAATTCCGAATGGTCCAAAATTCCGAATATAACAACTCCGATTATCATTACTCCTATTTTCATAAATCCTAAATTTGAATATTCCTAACGTTATTCTCAAAATACCGAGCTTCAATTAGATCAAACAACAAAAATACTACTTAATGATAATTAGTACAGATAGAAACCCCCAGACCAATGCAAATAGACATATTCATACATACAAATATTTGTACTAACCGAGAATCAAACCCGTGACTTCAACTTAGCAGTCGAACGCACTTTCACTACACCACAGGGGTCATTAAAGATAAAGTTAAGCCTAAATCAATCTTTTAATATGGTCGTATATGGCATCATCTCATATCCCTTTAATATAATCGTCAAATGGCACTTAGAATAATCCACGAGATATACTATACAGCCTATGTTTGTGAGGGTCATAATTTAGCTGTCATGCTTTATTAGATACTAAGGAAAGTTGAACGGTAAATTATATTTTGATGAGCAAATAAAAGGAGATGAAATATTTTTGTTTCATGCTCGCATTACGGGCAGAGATTCTTGTAACAGATAACGATCGCTTTCTCGTTTTAGTTATTTATTGTTTACTATATGCGTTATTTGCGTTCGGGTAACTATAATGTTTCTAAATAAGATTCAAAACAAAATTACCAATATTTGAATTTTGAATAGTTGAAGTTGAATAGTTAATTGAAAAATTATTTTTGGATAGCCCGTTTATCGAAAAATAGAGATACTTATAATAATAACCACAGGAACCGTACGAACAATAGTCAATATTATATACCTATGTGAACAATAATTATGTAAACAAATCGGGCAAATTCCCATAATATAATGATTGAAGATCTAATGCATTGATCTGATATAATGAATAAATGGGTGCTACGAGAGCGAAATATGCCATGGGCATGCAGTAGTAGTAGCGTGATGATAGTCTATAACTTTCTACAACAAATGGGCTCTCCACAAAAATATTTTTTCAATTCGAACTAGTAATTTCTGAGATTAGAGCGTCCAACTAAAGAAACAAAATCTTCAGCTCTATAATATTAATATAGATATATCAAATTTTAACTACACAACAATTTATGTAATACAAACGTCAAATTGTAGGACATATTAACTGACGCCATATCTCACAACATTTCGTTACATTTACGTCAAGGAGATTAAAACCGAATAGTGCCCGAAGAGCTTATTACTTCTAAGTATTCAGGCAATGTTTAATATCCTGAAGAGCCTTAGCAGCCGACATACCAGGGCCGAACGAGTAAAAAGAGGTGCATAAAATCTTATTGTAGGTACCGAGATTTAGGGTGCAATAAATATTTTTATAGATATTCACAGGTGCATTGTTGGCTGATATAAAGTATTTTTATGACTTGGTCGGATATATTGTTGCTCAATTGAATACTTACTTGGAGTTTTATGTGGCGAGATTAATGGTATAGTACCTACTGTAATTGACAAAGTATTATGAAGCGTATTATGTGCGAAATTAAATTGGTTTTATTTTTATGGGTACCTACTTCTAATTATTTTTCTCGCTCTTCCTTTTATGCTGCCCTAAATTCACTACCAGATATGTGATAACTCTGGCATTATACGTCCATCAGCCAACTTAATTCCTGACTCCAAGTTCTCTATTGAAAAATTTGTGACAATAAACTCTTTTTAACTAATTAGGGAACCGAACCCTGGCAACTCATTCTACTTCTAATAGAGGAATTGATATAATTATAATCTAGGGAAATGGAAGCGGTAACAAATTTCATGTAGGCGATGTCGCGGTCAACAGTTAGTATACAATAAATGCCCTTATAACCACTATGCCACAGAATGAAAATATTTTAGTAAAACTCGATAATTTCGGCGCCAACAGGAATCCTTTAAGATATTAAACTTTATATTTTACTTTATAAACGAAACAAAGTACTCAACCACCCCACTTTACATAAAACAAACAGCTCAACATTTTTATAAAATCCAACAACTTCGTCTTCCGAGACAAGTTAATGCACCCTTTTTTCAAGCACCTCGGTAACGTAATCCGGCCCTGTCCGGGCCGCTGAGATGTGGGCCGGCCAACTTTTTTACTCTGGTTTCTTCAAGAGACATTTGATAAATGGTACATGCCTAAGCACGCTGACTCATGCTATTCCAAGTTTTTTCTCACTACTATGATTTGTTGAGAAGTTGATTCATTGCATTTCAGAGGATTTAAATATTCTTTCGACTGCGCACTAAGTATGAGTTGCGATTTTGGTTGACTAATGATATTTTTAGTTAAAGTTTGAAACATTTGCTTTGCTAATTTATGGTTAAACAGGTGTTAGAATAACAATCAAATTTTTGATGCTAGCACATTTTGCCGTTTGCAAATTTATTGGATTTTACTTTGATACATTATTATGATTTCACCTTACCTGATGGTAGGTAAAGTCTCAGAAATGGGGTCACTTTATTTTTTACACCAATAACATTGGTGGCTCTCAGATTGATGGCCTCAACAATTAATACTTTTTCACCGCCTATCGACTCCAGTACTGTAGGAGAATGGATACGCGTGCGCTGGCAAAGAATTTACATTGTAAAATAGTTATTGGTGTCGATTTTGTTGTACAATTTTAACTGAACTAAACTAACAGCTCAACATTTAATGTTAACTGAAATCAATTCAGTTGTTGTTTTGTTTCCAAAATTGTTAAAAACTATCAGTTGTAGACCGTAAATATTGAATACTTTAAAAACAGTTCTAATGGTGGAACCGCACTTCACTAGGTATTTGCTATTCGCCTTTATTCATGTGTATAAATCGAAGTGCTTATTCGTGTATCTTTGCTTTATTCGCACGAATATTCGCCTTAGTTACTCTTCAATGTCCAATTGTGGAGGTTTTAGTCATCTATAATAATTTCCTCATATAGTAAACAAACTTATAAACTCCAATATCATATCAGTAGCGTTTCACCCTTCACTCTATAACGAGTATGGATGTTCAGATGGCGACGAAGGTTAATGGCTTAACGTGCGCGGCGGCACGGAAGCGCTGTAATTAGGTTAGTGTCTCATGTTAGTATGACGAGTTGAATTACGCTTCAGCAAAATTCAGCAGCTAGTTTACATAGTCTTCTTCAACCTAGCGTTAATCCCTTTAAACTGCTTAAGCCTGGGGTCCGCTTTACCAGTCTTAACTGCCGATTTGGCTGGACCTCGATATTTTCCGTGAAGCGACTGCCATCTGACCTTCATAACCCAATAGTCACATTAGGCGATATCGAAGCATTGCAGCTAGACCGTTGTTGTTGGACTTTTTGGGGCTCAACTACCTGTAACAACGGCCATAGATGTTTGTATGGCAACCGGGACCGACGGCTTAACATACTCTCCGAGGCACGATGAGCTAGTTTATACAGTATAAGTGGTTTATGGTTAAGTAAGCGATGGTAGCTGAATGGATAAGGACGCGGCCTCTACTCAGAGGTATCGATTTCGAATCCAGCCGGACAGTACCAATGTGAATTTCACTTTGTGAAATTATATGTGTTAATCACATGATTTACCATCTGCTGACGGTGATGGAAAAACATCGTGAGGAAACCTGTGTGGTGTGTTCCCAGCGGTAAGTAGGGTAGCCAGAGCTTACTGGACCCCTCCCCCTTACCCTTTTCTTACTGTCAACACCTTACTAGCCCCTCAACATCTTCCTAGCCCCCTCTCTTCAGGTTTGGTAACGCGAGTGTGACGCACCTGGTGTTGCACACGTCCATAGGTCCATAGGTGACCACTTCCCATGAGATGGGCCATGTGCTTAGTATAAAAAATAAGTATTTAGGGATGTTCCAGCTTTTTGGGTAGGTACGTTACCGATCGACATCGATTGAGAGGAATTTTTCGACACCACAACTTTTTATTTTCTAGATACTTACTCCCTTCCTTTTTTTAAATACTTTAGTTAATATAATTTTGTTATTAATATATTTGAATGAGTAATAGAACGTTGAAACGAAAATCCAGTCAATAGTATAGGGGCATTTCTTATATTAAGAAGAAAACGTGGCTGAACTATGGGATAAACTTTAAAATGAATGCTGACCTAGTTGACTGGTTCTGAAATTTCCGGGAAATCGATGGCTCATCTCCAAGTTATACCGAAGCAATCCTGGAAAATGTAGGAATATAAAATAGTTATTATTCAATAAAGAACATTCAATTTGGCAGTATCAGAAGCTCTCATCTATGTATATTATTATAAAATTGTAAAGAAGCTGTGTCTGTACATTGGATATAATAATAATAATAATAGCTACCCATTTATGTCCCACTGCTGGGCACGGGTCTCCTCTCCTCTAACGTGAGAGCTGAGAGGGTTTAGACCTTAATCCACACACGCTGGCCTAATGCGGGTTGGTGATGGATATGTCCTTAAAATTTCTTCTAGGGCATGTGGGTTTCCTCACGATGTTTTTACTACACCGTCAATGGTAAATCATGTGATTAGCACATTGGAGATATTTAAAAAAAAAACTTGGTTTATGAACGAAAAAACACAATTCTCTTTAAAATTCTTGAACGGATTTTGATGCGGCTTTGTATGTTTGAAAGGTCTTGGTCAGACTTATTTTATATGCGTTTGATCTCAATCGACTAAGCTGAATCGGAGATATTTTTTTATACAACTCAGGTGGCAGACAAGCACACGGCCCACCTGATGGGAAGCGGTCACCGTGGCCTATGGACGTGTGCAACACCAGGAATTGGAACAGACGGCCACCCGTGGCTTCATATACACTGTAAAATGGCCAGAATTCGAACCCAGGGCCTCTTAATCATAAAACCGACTCCTTAATCACTAAGCTACCAACAATATTCAGCAAATTATGTAAAGAATGACCTCGTCAGACCACAAGAGACATTAACACGTCTGGGGACTGGATTAAATGTCTGACCCAGATATATTAAGTCTAGACAGTGAGTAGAACTATACCTACTCATGGAACAATAAAACCTAAGGACGCAACGTTTTGACGAATCAACTGACGACAAGAAGTAGCCAGCTTGTTTAGGTATACGTACAAAACGACATGCACACATTTACATAAATTACTTAGCAAACATAATTTTTATTCAGTAAGTTTTTGTGGCGGATATCCCAACAGTAAGTTATAATTTTTTTTATACTACATAGGTGGCAGCACACGGCCCATTTGATGGGAAGCGGTCATCGCAGCCTATGGATGTGAATGGATGGATGCTTCCGACCCTGGGGAGAGGGTCGGGGGGGTGGAGGGTGGATTGGGGAGATTAGGGGGGGGGGGGATTGTGAGCTCTAGCTACCCTAAGTACTGCTGGGAAAACAACACGATGGTTATTATAGCCGCGGTCTTCTGTAGGGCGGAGGTACTACCCCAGGTGGACTGCTCAGTTCGGACGGGAGATACCATCGTGTCCTACCTCCATACCTACCTAACTTTTAAGTTAATAATGCTGTGAAAATAACTGTTACTTATTAAAGCTGCCTACTGCCTCACAAACGCAAAGAAGAGATAAATACTCCCTCAAGGAACGATGGGTATATCAATAATTGAAAGGTTTTCACAGTTGGCAACACACGGGCATTAACACTTAATACTCTTAGATGGAAAATGTCCGTTCACGGTTTGCTGGATCTAATTTTATTGTGCAAGTATCGAATAATATTGAAGCTCATAAAATTGGTGATAATTTAAGTCTTTTTTTAAATTAATTCATTGTTTAGTTTAGGTACCTAATTTCACTAGAAATATAATTAATAGTGGAACCACACTTCGCTTTTCGCTATTCAGAAAAAAAAGAAAAAGAAAAGAAAAAACCATTTATTTTAGTGCAACACAAAGACATTTCACAAAAATAGTTGTATACTAGCACAACTATTTTTGTTTGTAACTATATTGTTTGTTCGCCATATTGTATTCGAGGAAATTCTTATAGATGACTGGAGTATTTACTCCACAATTCGTCATAGAGGAGTGACTAAGGCAAATATTCGTGCGAATAAAGCAAATATACACGATTAACCCCTCCCTACTTCGATTTATATACGTGAATAAAGGCAAATAGCGAATAGCGAAGTGTGGTTCCACCATTAGACCAATAGAGGAGAACATAGAAAAATACATACATACGTTTGAAAAGCATTACCCTCGCTGCCGCAGTCGGGTAAAAAACCCATTGCTATTAATTCCTCGTTTGGAAGTACCGAGTCAGTTCATACCCTATATATTTTATCTTCTATAGCTACTCAATGTGATGAGGCACGTTTCTACGTACACGTACCTCATATTATGTTCGTACAGCAATGAAGCCGTTTGAATTCGGGTTTAGGAATATTGCTTTTTTAATAGACTTTTCATATTTTTTTATACTACGTAGGTGGCAGACAAGCACACGGCCCACCTGATAGGAAGCAATCACCGTGGCCTATGGACGTGTGCAACACAAGGGTGACACACACGCGCTGCCTACCCAGAAGGGAAGGGGGGAGGGCTAGGATGGGATGGGGAGTCTAGGAAGGGGTGGGGAGAGGAGGGGTACAGTGAGATAGTTGTAGATACATACTATATTATTTTACATAGTTGTTGCCCGCGGCTCCGCACCGCGACCCATGGGAACCTATTTCCGTGATAAAAAGTAGTCTATACGTTATTCCAAACTATAATCTATCTCTGAACCAAATTTCAGTCAGATCTATTCAGCCGTTTTTGCGTGACAGAGTATCAATCATACATCCATACATTCTTACAAACTTTCGGGTTATAATATTAGTAGGATTTCTACCATAACTGGTACCAATTCTAAAATTTGCTGAGTGGCATTTTGGAGACATAGTTGGCAGGCATGAATTGAATTACTGCGTCCATTCCCGAAACGTTCCGCCTCCTATATCTGCGTTCAGTTTAATATTTTAGAGTATTTCCAAATGGCGTCATTATAGTGATGAAGGCAAGCAGACATTTTGGCATTTCTGGAAAATGGTGCCAACAGCATTTATTTCTGCCCAAAAAGGAGTATAATATTTTCAGTGTTCACGATTAAGTGATAACCATTTGAAATGTGCTCCCATTTGAAATTCGGAGATGAAATGTAATGAATGGAATTGTGCTAGTGCAAGGTGATTGGAATTCTTTACCAGCGCATGTGTTTCCTTCCTACTATAGTCCCAGGTCCTTTAAACTAGGCGTGAAAAAGTATTTGATAAGGCCGTCAAGCTGAGGGCCACCACTGTACCACTATCGGTGTATGTAGTGGTGACCCCCGATCCTGAGACTTTACCTTTAGCTTGCCATCAGGCGAGGTGAAGTCATGTTGACGTGTCTTGAACTTAGATTTTTTTATTAGGTTATGTTACCAGTTTTTAATAGGATATTCATAATGAACATTTTTGGAATAATCACTGATTATTCCAAAAATATTATTTCTGCTGTAAATAAAATGAATGGTACGGAATTTTCAATTCTTTATTTCTCAAAATAGTGTAACGTAATTACATCTTTTTGACGTCAAAAACTACTTAATACTAAGTTTACCACCGCTTCCTAGGCGCTAGTGGAGAAGAAACGGCGCAACAAACTCCACTGCTGCATTTTGAGACGTCAGGTTATACATAGATATCTTAAGACTAAATATGGACGAATGTACATTTTTGTCTCGTGTCAATATAATAAAGGTATATATAAAAAAAAGATATAATAAATTTTAACCGAAGTTAAACAATAAATACTTTGTATGCGAGTCCGACTCACACTTGACTGATTTTATGTAGGTACGAAAAGAGTTGTTCAAACTACCCTAACGGAACTACCAAAGCCAAAGTTGGTCTATTTACTAACTAGTTTACTTAATTTAATTACAATGTTTTATTTGAGTTGCCTACCAGAGCAAATATAGTTAATTTCCAACCTTGTTTGTCGTCTAAATATTCTTGAGTTTTATAATAGCCTTTTTGGTAAAGTTTCATTTTAATTAAACTTTTCAATTTATTTGGGCAGAGATTTCAAATTTAATTATAGAGGTTACTGTATAAACGTTTACAATTAACTTGGAATGAATAACTAATCTTTTTGGTGTTGGCTATTACAAATTACGATATTACTTTTTTTTTAGTTTGTTGTAGAATTTGAGTGACATGCGTAATATTTACCTATTTATTATTTTCCTACTAACCTACTTCCTACTCCTACTAATATTATAAAAATGTGAATGTTTGCAAAAATATTTGTCACTGATATTACGCTCAAACATGTGAATGGATCGTACAGGGATAGATTATAGTCTGGAAACCATAGGTTACGTATATCGCTGGAATAGGTTTCCGGTTGCGGGGTTGTGAAAATTACCCAGAATTCTATGCGAGTGGAGCCTCGGTTAAACCTTGTATTTTTATAAAAAATTGTCTATAAAATAGGTTTTGAAAACTACCCACGATGAATAAAAAAGGCTACTTTTACCGGGTGTGCGTTGTTTTATAGCTAATTGTTTTATAGAATTTCGTTCCACATAAATTCTATGAAATTTTTGTCTGCGAAACAAGGGGCTCCCACTTTTATCACTGTAATAGGGTCGTGGGGTTTTGGGGGAGGGACTAGAATTTCACGCTAACGGAGCTGCGGGCCAGAGCTATTATTTTATTATTAATAAATAATAGCATTATTACAGAGATTATTTCATGTTTTGTTCATCATTTCATGAAAGATTTCATTGCTTAACTTGAGCTAAGGACGCTGTAAACTCCTTCAAAACATTACACAATTCAGAGATAATTCTCGACATTATTTTGTCAGCATGTCTCCATAATGTGCCGATGTCATTATGAGCCCTCGTTAAACAACTGGCTCCGTCCCTTAATGATGCTAATGCCGGCTGATGTCATTTGTGGGCTCGTAAATATGCCTAAGAACCACTATATTTTATTTATATTCTTGAGTGAATCATGCTTCTTATATTGTTACTTGGGTTTGGGGTGTATACATACCGATAATATTCAGTGATTATAAGTGAGGTGAATGGAATGCCTCCTTATTCTAGCTGTCCGCAGTCTTAATTTGACAGGTCTTGACTTAAGTAAAATCATCTGTCCTTTTCTATCTGATGATGAAAGAAACAGATGCAAAAATTAGAAAATTTTAGAGAATTTTAAGTTTAGCGATGTAACAACAGATTATTTCGCATAATCCACTAAAATATAGCCTGTTCCTATTCAAACAGAAATAGGGGACAATAGGAAAAATTTTCCTATGTCAAGTGTCATCAAAAGCAGTTTTTCCTTTACCGATCCTCTACCTCTGTGTTACTAAACGGAAAAGAAACAAAAACACGAAAAGAATCTTCAATAGATTCCCAAAGCCGGCTCGCTCCAAAACATTTGTAAATCCTATAATCCAAGATGCCAACTTTATGCCTCCAAAGTATTACTTTGGAAGTGGTCCCTTTTTATTCGAAAGTTATACTTACTCTTGATTCGAGTTTTGTTTTCGATATATACCATTCAACTGTGTATTTATTTTAAATGCGACATGATTTAGTGCGATAGGAGTGGAATGCCCTGCCTGAGTCTGTTTCCGAAAAACTACAGCCTTTTTTTTCGTGCGGAAATCCCCATGGATGCTATTCCCGTCGGCCATCGGGGGTGATTATGTCGGTATCACACTGACTAAAACTGCACGCCGCCGTCTCGGTCCTAATTACCGGGTATAACGTTACCAAGTAGGCATATCCCTCGCACCCCAGCTGACCCCGGGCCATCTACGGTTTTAAGATGGCCCCTTCGAGCCCCCAAAGGGGGCTGGGGCGAGCATCCTTTTACCTCACTGAAGGTGGGGTGTAAGGTGACAGGCGGCCGTCCTGTCACCCAACCGTCCGCGTACGGAGAATCAGCCCGCCCTCTGCCTACTCCCCACTGTGCCCTCTGCTAGTCAGGCCGCAACTTTCCGCAACTTTTTGTCACACTTGCAGTTCTGTTGAAACGTTTGAAATCAAATATACGGAAGATTCGAATTCGAAATTCGAGTTTTTACGTCCATCTAGAACAAATAAACAAAAAAAAATTGTGTTCAGAATTTTTCATTTAATTGCCTCATGTATGTCTGCATACTTGTGCCCATTATCCTCTACAGCTATATAATGACAGTTGAAGCAATTAAAAATCTCCTGCCAAAGAAACTCGGTAGAGCTTTAAACCGTGTAATTAATTTAAAACGATCAATTAAAACTTGCCTAGTTTAAGTAAAGTGTTAGCGGTAATGTTTCACAGACTAATTTTAAACTGCCTAAGAATTTTAAATTCATTTTGTAGGTAGTCACGCCTGTTATATTCTAAAGGGCTGGATAGAGTTCTATGACCAGTTAAGTGACAGAGGAACAGACCGGTGATTGATAATAATGTTTCTAGATTCGTGTTCTGTTGTTATAAAGTGGCAATTGAATAGTGACGTAAGCATGTCCTTGACCTTGACCTTGACCCAGACCTTATTTTTTTAACCATGCCATAAGGGGTCGGCAGCGCGAGTGTGATGCACCTGGTGTTGCACGCATCCCAAGGCCACGGTGACCGCTTCCTATCAGGTGGGCCGTGTGCTTGTCTGCCACCTAAGTGGTATAAAAAAATGCAGCTAATAATTTTTTATACCACTTAGGTGGCAGACAAGCACACGACTATCCTGATGGGAAGCGATCTTTGTGGACTATGGACGTGTGTAACGACAAGGACGCTTGCATTGCCGACCCTTGAGGGGAGGGGTTTGAGTTATGCTGACAACACAGGAGACTTTAGTCTCCCTGATGACAGCACAAGATCCCTCCAGTGAGCTCTGGCTACCCAACTTACTAGCGGGAACACAACATGATGGTTATTATGGCCGCGGTCTTCTGTCGGGCGGAGGTACTACCAAAGTCGGAATACCAATTCGGACGGGAGATACCATCGTGTCCTAACTCTATCAAAATCATTTGGCTACTCTTCAAAAGAATCCCTATAATCAATGTTCGGCCAAGCTGATAAATGTGGTCTCATTTCACTAATGGTTCCTCCATCCCTGAATGATTTATTTCTGAAGTATTGTTTTTATTCAGGCCTATCCAATCCCCTGGAATTTATGCCAGCAACTGATTTCCAGGTCCGTGATTGATTTTGTTTTAAGACGATGGATTAGTTGGAATTGGTAAGTAATGTATTCGAAGCTAGATTAATGTATTAAAGAACTATGAGATTGGGTTCGATTCTAGATCGAGGAAAGGGATTTTACTTTTTTCTGAGAATTGTTCTAGCATACGATTAATGGCCGGATACCTACTAAGATAATATTATACGGACCCTACCAGCACCTTCGTGGCCCTTACCTTTGGGGCTAAAGTTAGGATCACCTGCAAGTCGATACACCTGTTAAATTACGGACAGGGCTCCAGTGCAGGATTTCCCTCGGGGTTGGAAGGTCAGATGGCAATCGCTCTCATAAAAGCCGGATAAGCCAAATTTAGAAAAGGAAAAAAAGTAATTTGATACCGAAATCGCAAACTGACATAGCGACAAACATCGGTTGCAGTAAAGATTCTTGCCTGTGTCCTTGCGTTAAACGGTAGTCTGTACATTTGGGATAGCCAGCAATATGGAGATACCGATAAATTGTTTGCGATGATACTCGTTATGATACCGATAAAAATCGTCAGTTTGGAAAGTCAAGACTACCAAATATCGTTAAGAGTTAGCTACGAGTTAGCGACCAAATTCGTTAAGGCGTTGCCGTTGCTATAAATATGATGTGATGATGACGTACTTTTTGTGAAATTTGAGTCCCAGTCTTATTAGTTTTTATAAAGTTTTGAATGACAGCCATAATGCTGGTTCTATGGTTCCTTAAACAATCAGCTCCAATTAGTGAGACTCTAAATGTATTGTGAAACATTAAAAGCTTTTTTGTTTCCATCAAAGATGGCGTCCAAACCCATTAGACGTCAGAAGCATGTCTATTGATTAGAGTACATTGTTCAAAGACGGTTCAAAGATAATGGAAAACATAATAAATTGTATTATAAAACGTGACTTCATTTCTTGCTCTTAAAATAAAACATGCTTAAGGTAAAACATTTTTGTTAAATAAATAAGTTGAAAATAGACGTATAGAGATGACATTTTTTTAAATAGGTCTATGTATACGTCAAAATGATTTCACCTTGCCTTACTCGTAAGCTAAAGGTAAAGTTTCAGGACCGCACAAGAATTCCGTAATTGACTGTTTTATTTCAACTTCAAAACAACAAAAGGCTTACCGTATTATTTCTGTATCACAAACGAGTTTGTTGAACAGAAAGGCAAAACCGAGCTCGTTGATTTATTATTTAATCTGTGGACTCTCAAAATGTCACCCTTCTTAAGTGGAAACACTTATCATACGGCAAACAAAATGTTACATTCTACGCCTTAAGTTAAGTTGACTGAACGTTGTGTTGTTTTAAATAAAGATAAGATTGCGAATTTAGAATTGAGGACTTATTTTAAGACTACGAGTATATTATTTACCTCTACTATTATATATCTTTATATATATATATATATATATATAATTCTTCTGAACGTGTGTTGACATACGAACACACATTTGGATGTTTTTTTTGTATGCTTTTCGGTGGTGCCCTGGATGGTTTAGATTCACAAATCAGCCCGGCAGATGGCGCAGCAGTCGGTTATCTAGGTTATACAGGACAACGTCGTCGGTCAGGTCGTCTGTCGGGTCCACTAGTACAGTGTTATCAATTTGCTGTAAAATTCATCATCATCATCATTATATCAGCCGAAAGACGTCCACTGCTGGACAAAGGCCTCCCCCAAGGATCTCCACGACGACCGGTTCTGCGCCTCTCGCATCCAGCGGTTTCCCGCGACCTTTACCAGGTCGTCGGTCCACCTTGTCGGAGGCCTGCCCACACCACGTCTTCCGGTTCGTGGTCGCCACTCGAGAACCTTTTTGCCCCATCGGCCGTCGGCTCGGCGAACGAGCTGTAAAATTAGCATCTGTTAATTGGATATACATATTAAAAAATACTCGTGTTATTTATGAATGATTTTGAAGCTGAACATAAAATGATTTCATTTGCATTCTTGTCTGTTTGTTCGGCGATGCAGAAACTATTGAACGGTTTTTAAAACAGTTTATTTATTAGAAAGATCTTGTTCAGAGTTAAAAGTTGCCATAATTTTGATCGTAATTATGTATGTTACCGTTCTTGGTCACTAACCGGTTCTATTGAAACAATTGTTATCAAACATGCAGCTTATTTTAAGTCTGACTCAGACCTTGATAGAAAATGTTGCATCAAAATTTGTTGAGTAACTTTTGCATACATCGTAAATGAATAAAAAAATAGAAAAGAATGCCAAAAAAGTAGTATTCAAAGACGATTATTATTAATATGCCTCAAGTACGTTTTACAAACAACAACAATTAATTTACAATTTTTTAATCAAAATATATATTTTATAATTTTTTTTGTTTTGTTTCAGAAAATTCATCCCTCTACACATAATTGAAGAAGATAGTTACGAGAAAGATGTCCTCTTCTACGTGAACCTTGGAGATCCAGAACTTCTAGGTGGTAAGAATATTAGTTACTAGGTATTACTTAATACGGTACTCGTATTAACTAATCCGGTTTTAAATACCACCTTTTTACTTTTCTAATATTTTATGATTAATTACAAATAGATAATTAATTTTGGCTGTACAGAGATAATATTTTAATACTTTTTCGTTATCATGCTGCATTTTTTTACGATTAGATTCAAACTACTTAGTACTTACTTTTTAGAAATTTGATTTTGTAGATTAAAATGCGTATAAAAAATATTTGCCGAATTTGAGCCTTTTTACTATAACATTGTAACCTCTTACAATCACGCATGTTTACAAAATCGGCATCGCATGTAAATAATAGTTAATAGCATGTAAAATTTGCATTTAAATAGCATTTTAGTCCATTACTGGGTATGAAAATGACTAATGAAATATTATAATTTTAGTAGTTATGACTATATTTTGATGTAAATTTATTTCTATATTAGATAGATTTGTAATTTGTAATGCATAATTTTTAAGAAATCAGTAGATAACTTTGGTTTTCATTTTAGGTGCGTCGATCATACAGAGATCGTGATAAATTGTCTAAATGATTTTATATTCTATTTTATTAAAATTTATATGAAATTACTCTTAATACTTTTTACGTCTTTAAATTCTTAGGTCACTAACTACTAATAAGTCATTGGAGTTATCTCCAAGTAGATACAGTATTTATTTGCTAACCAAATAAAAAAAAATATACCACTTAAGTGGCAAACAAGCACACTGCCCACCGTCCTTATGGGAAGCGGTTTCTCTGGCAAATGGGCATGTGCAACCCTGTTAAATAATTCTAATGCTTTTCCTGAAGAACCCCATACTGTAGTCACACATAAATAGTTGTGACTAAAATTTTCTCTATGTACACTCAAAATGTAAATCAAAGTTAGATATCTCTTGAAATAGATGTCATCGCTTACCCAGCCCTTTATTTGCATGTCATGATCATTGCAGAGCTGTTTGAGACTTTTCTACCGGATGCATCAGCCACGGTATCGGTACAATTCTCGCCAGGTAAGTTCGGAGTATTTTCATTATTGGACGCAACGCACGACTGCTCGTATCGATCCGGTTTACCTAGGTTGCCTTGATATGAACGTTGAAACTTTCACTTTTATTAGTGACTAGCTTCCGACCGCGGCTTCGCCCGCGTGGAGGTCGTTATTGTCACCAAGTTATTTTATGGCAAGTTTTTTCATACATTTCATTGACTTACATAACTATGCCAAATTTCAGCTTAATCGGATAACCAGAAGTGGTCGAAAAATGACTTGCAAGATTTGATTATAGACAACGGGATATTACAAAAAACGGGACAGGTGAAACTAAATAAAAGCTTGTAATAAAAAAAATGACTAACTAGATATTATTTGTGAAAGTTTTTGAAGATGGATGTTTGTTACTCAAACACATTCAAACGGCTGAACGAATTTAGTTGAAATTTCGGCACATGGATGAATTTTAGTCTGGAATAAAGCATTATTTATCCCTGAATTGGGTTTGAATTAATGGAATCAAAATTCTTTACGAGTATAGCCGCGAGTACTAGATAATTAAATTAACGAATAAGGAAGTAAGCCCTTCAATCAAGTTATTGGATAAAATTGAATAAAGTGAATTATTTAATTAATTAAAGTCGTGTGTTGCGTCTGTATGTTGGTTTGTATTGTCTTTATTATATTATATTTACACTTGGTTTTGTACACGCTGTGTTTGTTCCTACACTATAATGAGCATTTTACATTAGTAGTTAGTAATAGTATTAGTAGCTAATATCGGATACTAGTATTAGATAACAGTATTAGTATACTCCAATAAATTTTGGAGCTATTTTTATGTTGACTGCTCCTGAAGGTGTAGATCGGAAAAAGTGAACATTTAGGACGGCGCCCTAAGCCTAGGATGTGTAGGAATGATTCTAATATCTAGGATGTGTCCACGCACTTAGTTAGAGTGTTGTCTCTGTAAGGGGCTGGTCGCGTTTTCAATTCCCGTCCTACATGTTCTCTTTTTCCTATCCTAATCATTAGTATGTTAGTATTAAGTATAAATATTACGCACGGTACGAGTATTAGGTATGGGATTATGATATGAATATAAAATATAAGTTAAGTACAAAATTTTTGAAGTTAAACGCTTTTATGCACTAAACTCGGTCATATTGGAATTTCTTCTTTTTGACCGTAAACTATATTCTACTAGTCAAGCCCTTTTATGTGATTTCTATGTTGCGGTAGTTGTAGAAAAATACGTTAGCCGCCATTTCGTAGCGGTGGCCATCTTGGATTTACAATGATACAGATTAGAATAACTTATAATTATTATAACTTATAGAATAACTTATAGAAGGATGCTTAAATGGTTGGGACACGTAGAGAGGATGAATGAAAGAAGATAAACTTGTGTTGTCACCAGAACTAAAGATTACGTGCCAAATATCAGAACAATCCGTCCATAGGAAGGGGGTCCGTTTTCAACTATCAGATTTGACCCAAACAAACAGGTCAAGATAAATAAAAGCGTTTAATAATATTAGCATTTTTGTCAACTGCCAGACATGAATACGGCTACGTAATATAAATGAATTAAAAGTTATATTGGAACGTTGCATATTCATGACTTATTTTGGCTCTAAAATATTTCGCTAGCACATTGTGGCTCCCATTGATTGTGCATTCTGCTGTGTTCGGTGTTATTTAGCTACCGTCCCCGCCTAGATACAACCGCTAACAAACACGAATTAAATTTGCATACTGTGTTTGTATGTTGTGCATTAGCTAGACTCTCATTATAATGATATCTGTTTATTATACACGTGTTGAAACTCTTGTTGGAATAGACCAGCGCAACGAGGTTTAATAAAACAAACTTGGAGTAAGCATATCGCGTGGTGAAAATTAGTAAAATAATCATTTTTGGATAGATAGTCAAAGTCAAAGTTAAAGTCAAAAATGATTAAAAATATGACCCGTTCGATCCTCCATCAAACAATAGGTAGGTATGTTCCATTCGACCTCATTTATAATCCTCAAATAAAAAGCTAAAATACAATCGTGCACAAAAGTGAAATAATTTTGTCACTACAAAATAAATCATTGTATTCAGATTGTCATTTAACACAATTTTTTTATACCACTAAGGTGACAGACAAGCACATGGCCATGATGGGAAGCGGTCATCATGGACGTAATCTAGGTTTTTTTTTCATGTCTCCAATGAATTCAATTATATTACAATTTTACAATAGTAGGTACAGATAGATTTCACTGAAAGAAAACCGCCATACTTGCCTACTTTCTTTCATTTTGAAATCCACATTCATCGTGTTTGCACCAAACTAACACAAAACCATAAAATAAGTCAAAATTACATTACTTCCCAAAACTTCATTCCTTTAAAACTTCATCAATATAAAATGGAATTTATATCAAACCAGATAGAAATCTCAATAAAAACTGGCAAGTTAGGACGGGCCATCAAATCGGGGGTCAGAGCAACATAAACTAGAAGCGAAGGGACAAGACCCATTATGTTGATCTTGTAAGGAAACCACGTGCCGGCAAGGGTGTTATCCGATGCGTCTCCTGAATATTTTATAGCAGGCATCCCAGTATGTGATGTGCGGGTTTTTACTTTTTTGAGTCTATAAAAAGTTTTTGAAGATATTTTGCTAAAATGGCGTAAAAAAGTTATATCCACAGATTAAGAGGATATTCTTGGCAGAACTTTAAATTTTTTTAAATGTGTTAGTGTCTCTATCGGTTTCTCTGTGCTATGTATGAGAATGTGAGACAAAGTAACATTTCGGACCATTTATCGGTCGTATAATTAATTGAAACATACAGATTTTTTTAAGTAGGTACTACTACCACTACTATTGCTTATGTTCTCCCAAAGGTTTGCTGTAAAAAAACTCAATACTAAGTTTTCTCAAAAGTCTCTAGTCAAAGGTAAACATTTAGTTTTTTTTAATTAGCATTATCTTAATTAGTGTTAGTTTTATTTAATTTAAGTATAATTTTTGGAAATTTTCAATTAATAAATTATTATTTAGTCAAAAGTTGCTGGTTCTATTATTCTTAAACATTAAACTAATCTTCGAAAACGTTATTTCAAATTGCAATGAACTGTACAATATAAAATGAAAGCCATTTATATCGATACATAACCACTCAACGGATCACATCACTACTTTTCATCTACGTCCAGCAAAATCGTGTGGACATACTGGGACCTACTCTACTTGAACATAATAAATCGATCGTAGTTAGGTACTTATCTCTCGTGTCACGCACGCAAGTGGCATGTCAAGATCATTGTGTGACCTAGTTGCATGTCCACTCATGTCTGCTGCACCACTATATAAGATTTGGAATTATTTACAGGTGTATGTGTTTCCTTTCTCCTATTATAGTCCTGGGTCCTTTAAGTGGTGTTGAAAAAAGCATTTGTTGAGGTCGTTAAGTTGAGGGACATCACTGTAGCACTATCGGTGTATATAATGGTGAGCCTAGTCTTGAGACTACACCTTTAGCTTACCATCAGGTGAGGTGAAGTCATGTTGAAAAAAAGTATCGATTAAGAACAAAATGCTTTGATTCTTTATATCCGCTACTTCAACATAACCATTATTTCATTAAAATTCATCTACTATATAAAAATAAGTCGGGTTTTCCTTCTTGATGCTATAACTCCAGAACGCACGAACCGATTTCCACGGTTTTGCATTCGTTGGAAAGGTCTCGGGCTCCGTGAGGTTTATAGCAAAACAACCACGCGGGCGGAGCCGCGGGCAACAGCTAGTTTTAAATAAAATTGAATTGAGACTCAACTATCTACTTTTATATTACCTACCTAGGAAAAACCTTAACTGTGGAAGTAAAATTCCCTCTGAACCCGAGGGAATTTTACTTCCACATCCTAATCGGGGCTAACGGTGAAGTGGATTATGTCAGACTATCGTAAGAATATTTTGTAAGTTTAAAAGGTAACCTCAACTAACTAAAATAACTCTACAAACTGAAAATAACGGTTTTTATTTATAACAGCTTCACTTCAAATAAACCCTATCCGTTGATTGCAGCTCCATCTAAAAAAAAGCGAAAAATAAATAAAAAAAAAACCATCTTTGTTACAAGCTCAATTAGGGCTAATTCTCATTATGGCAACCGACTCGCTAATGGACTACTTCTCATTATGGCCACTTCTCATATGGGCTACTTCTGATTAGGGCTACTTCTCGGATGCCAACAACAGTAAAATTGGGTTGAAATAAAACTACAATGAAAAAGTTGTTGAACAAATAATGTTTTTCTAATAAAATAAATCACATTGAGCTTAGTTCTATAATGTGTGTACTTATAGCTATATACCGCTCAATCGATGCGGAACTTTTAGAAACGTACACAAATGAAGTTAACAATAATAAAACAGCGCTTTAATAAAAAATATTACCAATTTAATATCCAATTACTCCAAAAGTAGTAAAACATTTCGCAAAAATTTGATGATAATTATAAAATTCTACCGACGACGTCTGCATTAAAAAATTTATTCATAACATTTGGTGTTATAACAAATAAACCAAAAATTTGTTATTCAAACTCACACCAGAATAATTTTGCGGACGTTTTACTTAAAAACAGCGAAGAAATTATTTCAAAGCAGATGTTTATCTTTTCACATTTGCAACTAGCATTTACATACGGCTGTGATGAGGAAAGTTTTTTTAAATAAAACAAACTGCTTTAACATCTTTGTGTACTGTTTCTGTGACGTTCCTTTCGAGTTTGATTTTTTATTCATTTCACATCATTATCGTCCAAGTCGAAACGAATTTATGAATACAGATTTTTAGAAGGCCTTGTCTATAATATTGACTCTCTGATAATTTTTTAAGAGACTTGACTCTGGATTAATATTTTTATTCAAGTTAGGCTTACGTTTGACCACGATCTCACCTGATGGTAAGTGACGATGTGGTCTACGATGAATCACGCTTGCCTAGAAGGATCCTATTCACTTGTGACTTAAAAAATATATTAATGCGACACGTTTTTAAGTTTTTACCTGAGTATGGTAATCTTTAGGGCTTTAGCGCAGTAAGGTTTTGATTTTAACATTCTATTTATGTACTCAGATACATACATAAATATAATTTCATCAGCTTTAGTACTGAATTTCATGCTTCCTTCAAAACTTCCCATGCAAACATGTTGACTAAAAATTCACCTTCTTCAGAGAAACTTTTTATAATTTATTACTTCCATGCGAACGTACATACATCCCTTATTTTACCTCCTTAACGGTGAAATGTTCACTTGAAAGTGAACTTGAAAATGTCCAGTTTGTAACGCTAGCGGCAGGCTCTGCATTGATAAATCAAGCGGTCAATATAAGTAATTCTATATGTATAGATTCGACAGTATTATCTAGGAGATTTATCACTGCATCACAGAAATACATGCAAAATTCATACAAAAACATGTCAACATTTTATAACCTTGTTACCCTTCACGTGACATTCTTCAAAACATTGTGAGATCCAGTTTGTTCGCAATATAACTGTCCCGGTATTTAGGATAATTTGATTGCGACGATTTAGGGCGAGTGTCCCCTGATGTTTCTGACTCAGAGGTCCGTCAGAATTTGTTTTTTATTCTTGCTTTATTAAATTCGAACTTCATACTTTAAGGTGATTCATTCCTTTCAAATTTTTATACAGGTATCATTCATTTTAAGTCGGAATCAATATCCACGACGCGACGGGACTTCAATCTGTTACAAGTCCTTCCTAAAGAGAACATAAATTGCTACATCCAAATTGATTCAACGATTGTATAAATACCTACTACATCGTGTTCTAACACTATTTAATTTTACGTCTCACTGTGATCATAATTTTTGAGACCCGAAAAAAACCCGGTCATCAAAAGAGATTTAAATTAATTTAGTTAAGTAGTTCTAAATAGTTATGATCATTTTTTCATAGGCACGTTATAATGAATAATATTGGATAAAAAATATATCACATCTGGTTAACAGAAGGGTGAAGGTCGATCTTCACCGGCTCCTCTCCTATAACGTCATAGAGCTCTATATTTCTCTCTACCTCTTTGTCTGCTAACATTCTAAGTACCTTTCTATGTCTTGTGTGTTTCTATTTCTAATAATGCCTTGACATTTACTGTATGTTCTTTTTTCTTCTTCTTCTTTCTGCTTACTGTCGCTGGAAATATTCTTCGCTTTTGCCCAAGTAAGATGATGGTTTGTTATATTTTATAATCATTTCTAGATTCTAGTGATAGCTGAATAATTTTTTGAAGCATTTATCATGCTAAATTTTTCTAGTAAATTTTAATGTGGAAAAATCATCATTTGTATGGAACTTGACTTTGATAACTCAGTCGGTAGAATATTTCCAAGATACTGCCACGAGTCGAAATTTTTTCCTAGATGTTGATTTTTTCTTCAAAAGCTTTGATAGTATATAATACTTACTTACCTATTATCCAGATTTTAGTGTACTCCTCTGCCCCCCTCCCCTTCCTAGCCCTCCCCCCTTCCCATCAGGCAGGTCGTGTGCTTGTCTGCCACCTACGTAGTATAAAAAAATGCTTAGCTCTGCTCATTCGTCTATTCGCTGGATTGTGCGTAGCATATGCCATCATTATGCGGGCTGTATATATATGCATTGTGTATGCTATACCATGCGTAGCACTTTTCCTTTGAAGTAGTATCATGCGTAGCTTAAATTACGATTAATGTGTATGCGATACGTATTACATTTAATGGCTTTTTATAATATGATACAAGCAGCAAATTATTATAATCAAGATTCACATAACAATATATTATGCTCTTAATTGAGCCTGTTGTCGTCAAACAGCTTTAGCTACTAATAATAGTTTTTTTTTGGATATTTCAATGTTATTTCACCTTGCCTGATGGTAAGCTAAAGGTAAAGTCTCAGGAATGAGTATCACCATTACATACATCGACAGTATTAGGCACTAACAGTAAAAATCGAAAAATATTTTGCCCGCTCCAGGAATCAAAATTTACCTACCTAATATGCAATCTGGGCGAACCAGCTGACACTACTTTTCCAAAGCTTACAGAAAAATCCACAAAAATTTACCCGCTCCGGGGATCAAACTTGTGACTTTATGCAAATTTACCAAACCGAGATAACAAATGAACGTCTAAATTAGACAGTCTCTTATTTACATTTTCGATATAACTGTAGCAATGTGTAATCCAACTGTAATTGGATTTAAACTTTATGCCCCAATTCGGCCGTCAAAGAGTTTCATTGCATTACGGCATGTACGTTTTAATTTAATTTATTCTACAATGTATCACGAACATAAAATTTGGCGCTTTTTAACCGATTTAAAAAAAAAAGAGAGTATGCCACCTCAAAACTTCCGACTGGGTGAACCAATTTTGATGATCCTTTTTTTATCCCATTTTAACCGATTTCGAAAAAGAAGAGTAGGTATGTTACCTCGGAACTTTCGACTGGGTGAACCAATTTTGATAATCCTTTTTTATTTGATAGCTGGCGCTTCCCGTGTGGTCCCAATTTGAATTTGGTCCGTCGAAGTCTATACGGATTTGGTACACCTATACCTGTCTAGGTAGGGCACCATACACCCATATGGGGTCCACTAGGGTGAATGGCGCAAGAAACGCCCTCAAGGTTAAGTCAATCTCACCTGCAAGCTGGTACCTACACCTGCAAGCCAGTGGTAATACTTGTAAGTAGGTACACCTGCCATGCCGCTGGTAATACTTGTAAGTTGGTATACCTGCAAGTCGGTGCCCTTGCAAACCAGGACGGCAAGCCGATAAACCTGCTGATTGACGAATGAGGCTCATAATGAAGTGTTGTCATATTGTACTCAATGAAACTAATTGAGTATCTAAAACGTGATAACACAGTTTAGGCATTGAGTACTGTTCGTACAAATACATAGAATAGCGTATGTAAACCCCCAATTCACTCATATTTGCACGAAACAGGCACTCAAATGCGTGCACATGCATAAGGTAGCGGACGATGTTGCTTTCAGTTCATGTGAATATGAATAGCAAGATTAGGTTGGATTTCACCAGTGAAAATTCGTGTAACTAAGTTGAATTACCACGTTATATAATATTATGTTGCAGTCAAAACTCTTAACCAGTCAAAAGTATTTTTAACTGAACTGAATAACACTTGTACATACCTACATACAATTGTACATATTATTATTGTATTTCTTGTGTAATATATATGTTTATACTTATGTGTACAATAAAGAATAAAATTGGTTGGTCAAAAGTTGTTTTAATTTGGTTTTCATGTCTTGGTGGTTTGAAAAAAAAAATAACCATCAAGACTTTCAAACCTAATCTATCTTGAGTCGGGGTGTTAAAAACAAACTTAAAAGTACTTTTGACTGGTTTAGAGTTTTGACTGCAACTCATACTGTACAGAATAATTATGTCGAATTAATAATATGCATAACGATCATAATATTAGTAGGTATGCCCCGGTATGCCATGCTAAATCACGACATACTTTTTATCCAAACAATTAGGAATATATTCCTCACGTGTGCCAAAATCTGGTCACGTAGTCTCCCTTGAGAAATAAATATATTTGAATATAATTTGATACGAATCTCTTTTGAAATCGCTGAACACAAAAAAGTCTTATAAAGGAATATTTCGGGATTAAATTTAGTCACAGCCCTGAAGCACCGCTGGTGTATGTAATATGGACTGATATTCCATATTGAATGTTTTGTATCATATTGCGTCCAATTTGCTTCCGTCCTTAGGTACCTAACTAAAGATTTTCTATAGTATTGTCCCATTTTTTCTATCAACGAATATTTTCCTATTTCTGAGAGAAAAGTTACGCAAGTATGTCTACGGTATAAGAGTTTTTTGTGTTTGACAGTGACGTAATAAAATTACTATCTCTCTCTTCAAAATAAAAGGAAAATGATATAAATTATAAAAAAATATTTTTCAAATTAAAGAGTTTTAAATTGTATTGTAATCAGACTTAAAGACTTCTGCCAAATATCAGACCAATCAGACAACTGAAAGGGGGCCAATTTTCAATTACTAGATTAGACCCAAACAATCAGTTCAAGTTAAATAAAACAGTTTAACTACAAAAAAATTGTTGGTTTAAGCTCCGCGTTGATGAATTAGTCAGACAGATTGTGAGTGAATAAGTCGATTTGCTAATTAAACAAGGAGTCTGAAATGCTTAAAATAGTTCAGAAGTTTGGCTATAAAGACGATTTATTATTTAGATGATTTATTACTTTTCAGATTATTGGAGTTTTCTTACTTAGATGTCATCATCCTTAGAGCATTTTTCCAACTCAGTTGCGGCTAGATTTCGGTCTAACTACAAAACGGCTGAACTTCGATATTTTTCGTAAAGACTGCCTCGTGGAATTCATTGCACCTAGTGTAGTTAGACATTTTGACATTTTAAGCTCCAACTACCCATCAAATTCAAAGTTAAAGTCAAATTCAAAGTCAAAGTCAAAGTCAAAGTCAAAGTCAAAGTCAAAGTCAAAGTCAAAGTCATTGTTATCTGCCTGTCTATAGATTTCGTTCTTGTTCAGATTTGTGAAAAACGTTCACTTTTATATGGCTTGCAATCATTTCGGAAAAAGGTTGGCCCATAATTGCTGCTTTATCGATACAAATCCGATTATAGATAATGTGATTGACATGAAATAGAATACGTTTGATGCTTAATGATTGGACGAACCATCATTCTGTTAATATAAATGAGAAAGTATTTTGTTCATTTACTTATTTCCTAATACGTTACGGGTCAAGTTTACTGACTACAGGAAAGAGGTTCATCGGATTTTGTTTTTATACGTGACATGGATTTAGGTTTTCCTTTTTTGAGAAATGGCACCATTTTCAACCTTTCTCTGCCATGTTTTGTCTCTAAAATGTTTGGATTTATTTGTTAACACTTTCTACTATCTATGAATATAGGTACATAAAATACAACCAGCAATTATGTGACAGCAGATTATATTATTAGAAAATGCACAAATAAAAGTATTTTTTTTCTCTTATTCCCAAAAAGGGATGGGAAGAATTTAGGGTTAATTTGTTTTGATTTCTGCTATATTTTTGTGACATAATACATTTAGCAATTATTTTTAAACAGATTAGAAAATGCATAATTACAAATTCACCCTGTGTACGTTATTATTGTGTGTCCGCTATTACTCTGCTTACACCGTTTTGAAAAAATTGTTTGTCTACGTCAAGCTGCGTCTAGATAGGCTAAGCACGAACGCAGCCTCGATTCTATTAAAACAAGCATCTGTCATGGCAATGACAGTCCAAAAAAATGCCATTTAATTTTGAACTTTATTGTTAGGTTAACAATAAAGCACAAAATTGAGTAGCATTTTGTAGAGCGAAGAAAAAGTTTAATGCATTCTTTTCATTTGATTCTAGACTTTAACTGTATAACGGTAAAGTGTACAATTAAATAGCATTTTTTAGAGTGTCAGTGCCATGATAGTAGTTTGCCTTTAGCAGAATCGAGGCCCTGGACGTCGTCGTCCAAAATGCCAAATGTTGACATACAACGAAACTACAAAAAACACCGTCTTAGAATGTAGTTTTCTGCAGTGTGCTTCATTTTGTATTTGCCAAAAAAACCGACAAAAAATGGCGGAGTAGGTACCTACGAGCACGCATACAACACTCAAAACGTGCTCATTTGTAGCTCGTAAGTCGTTTCTATACACTGCACTAGCAATTAATGTACTAACAGGAATTGCTCGTCTTCATGTGTGCTCGGCTTGTGCTCTGCTCGTGCTTGGCTCGTCTAGACGCACCTTTATAGTCCTCTTTTTAAATAAAATATCCTTTACAGATGATGACACCCCGGTGGCGACTGGTAATGAAGCCAATCATCTGGCGACCTTGCCTGAGGAAGAAGCTGTGGTGGCCATGATGGGGCTGCCTCGAGCTGGTGAAATAACCAGAGCACAGCTCAGAATCAAGGAGAGTAAAGAATTCAAAGTAAGTTTAACTACTAATTCAAGTGGCAAAACTTTTTAGTACAGACAACATCAAAAGTTGATGATGAGCGCCAGAATTACCTGCCCCTGTAGACAAGTGTCACAGCGTAAATTGCTAAGGAATCGAATATATACGTATTAACCCCTCTTTTCACAATCCCGAATTCGTAAAAGCGGGTGTGAAAAAGCATCTGTCCACGCCGTCTGGGTAGAGGCAACAAAAACAAAAGGAGACAACTTTTAGACATCACCTCTGTTTATCATTAGGTAGGGTGCAGTCAATTTGGCGGACTAAATATAGGTATAAAATAGCATTGTATTATTCAAAGAAGACCTATTGTAATGTGTCGTATAAAAGGTTTGTAGGTCGCTCGTAGCTCATGTATCACGCTTAAGTAAGCCTAAAATGACATGACTTCTGTAGACACAGCTGCAAATAGCATCCTGTGGGAACTGAGTGAGATGTCACATCGGTATTAAAGTCGTGTTACGAAAGTACAGTCAGCGTAAAAAGTAGGTGATAATTGCACAGATTTCCAACTTAAAAACAAATGAAAATGATTAATTTATATATATTAAGACAAAGCCCGCGGTTCCACCCGTTTGAGGTTTCACGTTTTTGACTATATTTTTGGTTCTACTGATCAATATGCGTTAGATTTTAAGTATGACCAAAAGCTTTTAAACAAAAACACTGCATTAAAAAACTTTGTTCGGTAGTTATTGCGTCCATTGCGAAATTCTTCCATTGCGAAATTCTCCAGACACAGTCAATATACATTTTGATATAAGTAAAGATGCATGCCTACTACATAGGTACATAGCCATAGTCCACCTTTGTACAATTTTATTATTGTGCTGAAAATGAAATTAATAAATACATAAAAATCACGCCTTTTTACTCGACTGCCAAGAAGATTATTCCCATTGGGGTAGGCAGAGACAACATCTTTCCACTTGCTACGATCTTGGCATACGCCTTTTGCTTCTTCAACTTTTATAATTGTTTTCATACATGCACATCGGTTGTGGGTACTCTTTTACTCTATAGTAAAGAAATAATTGCACTCATTATTATTATCTTTGTTATAGAATACTGTGGATAAATTAGTGCAAAGAGCAAACGCATCAATCATCATCGGCACTTCGTCCTGGAAAGAGCAGTTCTCAGAAGCACTGACTGCTAACTCAGGTGCGAACTCATTTTGACGTGACAACGTCTTATAAATTGGTTTGCCGGGTGACACTTCAAGAAACTGCGTTACGCTCCGCTCACGTTATGCGCTCACAATGAGAGCGAGTGAGAGGCACGCGTCCCTTCCACTCGGGCATGGTTAGCCCGCCTAAGAGCGAGAGAGACAGACATAAAAATTATTTTACCACTCAAAGTCGTTGTCACGTAAAACTTTCGCCCGTATATTTTTATATTACTTAGGTGGCAGATAAGCACACGACCCACCTGATGGGAAGCAGTCACCGTGGCCTATGAACGTGTGCAACACCAGGGCTTCGATTCTGCTGCTGCTGCTAAAGGCGCACATGGCCCACCTGATGGGAAGCGGTTACCGTGGCCTATGAACGTGTGCAACACCAGGGCCTCGATTCTGCTAAAGGCAACCACTGTCATGCCACTGACACTCTAAAATGCTATTTAATTGTAGACTTTACCATTATACAGTTAAATTCTAAAATCAAATGAAAAAAATTCATTAAACTTTCATTCGCTCTACGAAATATCAACGATTTTAACGTGATAACAATAATCTCTACAATTAAATGGCGATTTTTAGAGTGTCAATGGTATGATAGTGGTTTGTCTTTAGCAAAATCGAGGCGAGGAGCTTCACACTCGATCTGCCGACCTTGAAGGTGTACGGGGGGGGGTGGGGGGGGGCTAGGAAGATGTGGGGGGAAGAGTATAGATTTTTAAGCCAATGATGCAGTTTTAGTTTTCATCAAAATCGGCGCCGAGACTCCTTTGCGTAGTTTTCGCTATTCATAGTTTCGGATTTGGCCAACCACGCCCAGTTGAAAAATATCACCCTGTATAAATGTGAAATGTTTTCAAGGTTCAGATGATCCCGACGAGCCGCCATCTTGTTTTGACTACGTGTTGCACGTGTTGACAGTCTTCTGGAAAATCGTCTTCGCCCTCATACCACCTACAGGTAACTGAATAGCTTTTTTATTAATGATTTGCTAAAGACATCGAGTGGGGTGCGTAGCCCGGATCCTCTACGTAGTACACCCCTTGAACAACGGCAACCCTGGGCATGAAACTCGCAGGGGTTGGAGGCCGAGGTGCGAGTGGCTCTGTAAAAGGCTGCTCGAAGGCTCCCCAGGAGGTAGGACACGACGGTATCTCCCGTCCAAAGTGAGCTGTCCGACTGGGGTAGCACGTATCTCCACCCTACAGAACACCGCGGCCATAATAACCATCGTGTTGTGTTCCCGCCGGTAAGTAGGGTAGCCAGAGCTCACTGTACCCCTCCTCCCCTTACTCCTTCCTAGCCTCCCCACCCTTTCCTACCCCTGCCCTTTCTTCTGGGTTGCACGCCATGGTGACTGCTTCCCATCAGGTAGGCCGTGTGTTGTCTGCCACATACGTGATTTAAAAAAAACGTCCTCTTTAGCAAATCCAAATGTAACTTTTCATTTAACTACCTACATATAATTTAGTTTATCTATAAGGGAGACCGCCGATTGTACTCCCAAATCTCTATTAAAAAATCGCTAGCACGCGTTTTGATTTCACACCTGAAATCATTTTGAACCTTTTGAAACCCATTCATGTTGCTCCTTTGAACGAATTTATTTCTAAAGATCTACGTATTCACATTCGTAGTTCGGAAAACCCAGCTAATCTTGGACCTTTATCAAGAAATAATAGAACAGTGTCTCGTAGGGTAATATAGTGAGGGAAATTTTTGTACGAAATATTACCTACCTGAGAAGTATATTCACGAATATTGTATTCGGTAGTCTTACTAGGTACCCTTTTCGGATAGAAACCTTTTCTTTAGCTTTTGGACAGCAAAAATTGCCTCTATTGAAAAACAGGTACACTTAACGCTTCCACCCTGTAAAATATGAATCAACAAGATGTGCGGGTGGCTCCCGAACTACTCCGTGTTTAAATTTAGGGTAATCTTGAAATTTAATGTTTTCAGTTGCTTTCCCTGGCCACCCACTGCTTTGAAGATTTTTTATCATATAACAATAATGTATTAAATTACTTATACTTATTCAGTCGGTTTAAAATACATTATCACTCATCGTTAGACACTCGACTGCTTTTTTAAAATCATATCTCCTAATGCAGCCTAAAGCAATCTAAGACCGCCCATCATTGTATTCATTGTATAGTACAGTTATAATATATTTACTATAGATTGCGTCCTTTATTTATGTTTTTTTTATATACAACGTAAGTGGCAGACAAGCACACGCCGCACCTGATGGGAAGCGGTCACCATGGCCTATGGACGTGTGCAACACTAAGGGTGTCACACACGCGCTGCATACTATGAAGGGAAGGGAGGCGAACTAGGAAGGGGTAGGGGGAAGAGAGGTACAGTGAGCTCTGGCTACCCTACTTACCGGCGGGAACACAACAATAAGGTACTACCCCAGTCGGATAGCTCATTTCGAACGGGAGATACCGTCGTGTCCTACCTCCTTCTTATTCATTTATGTGGTGTACAGTTAAGAGAATATCTATCTATCTAACCCCTAACATATGTGAACGACATGAGCAAGTGTATCAAACATTGCACATGTTACCAGTTTGCAGATGATACATGTCTCATAATAGCTGACAAGGATCCTCAAAAAGCTCGTGACCTTTTACAGACCGACCTCAACTCCCTAATGGTGTGGTGCCACAATGCGGGTCTTGTATTGAATTCCGATAAAACAAAACTTATAATTACTAAATCACCATACAGTAAAGGCATCCCCCCTGCGAGTATAATTGCACACAAACATAGTTGCCTGCATAGTTCAAATACTGGATCTTGTAATTGTCCGCTTATAGATGTAGTGAAAACATATAAGTACCTAGGATTGGAAATTGATAGCAAGTTTAACTGGGCAAAACATATTGAACACGTCTGTAATAAGTTGAGACAATTTTTAGCGAATATTATAATTATTAAAAAGCGGATACCATATAAAATGAAGCTTATGTTATACAACTCACTGGCGGAATCGTATATCCAATATGGACTTAGCAGCTATGGCCGTACATATAAAACTTACCTTACTCAAATTTATAATCTGCAAGTGAAAATTCTCAAAAATATTGTGTCAAAAAAAATTAAGGACCAATGCCAAGATGACGAACTTAAGTTATTTAAACACTGCAATGTATTGCCTATCCAGTCTCAATTTAAATTTATCTTATTAAAAGAACAATTTTTTAACGTCGAATTACAAAATAAAATCGAACATCCTGTATACACAAGGGCCATCGCACGAAACCAACTTTTGACGGTGAAAGCAAACAATATGTACGGCGAGCGAACATCGGCGTACCTACTCCCCAGGCTAATCAACAAACTACCTCCTAATTTACGTAATGTGATTTCGCCTGATAATATTAAAATAAAACTCAAATGTCACTTTTTAAAGGACCTTTAGTGTTGAAGAGAGCTGGGGAGTGATTCTGCCGGGTTCCTTGAGTACCTAATGGCATTTGTCTGGCTGGATGGTTATGCAAAGTACTAAGTATGTAAAAAAAAAATATAAGGTTACCTACCTATCTAAATAAATGTTATTTAAGTTGTACCTACCTAATTTAGTAGACAAGTAGCATTAGGCACAAACCGTAGTGGTTTATAAATGCTACTATATTTTCACTGTACCTATTATGTATAATTTGGTAATAAATAAAAAAAAAAAAAAAAAACTAATAAAACTGTGTTGCTTCAGACATAGGTGGAGGGTACGTCTGCTTCGTGGTCTCCATCATTTGCATCGGTTTGGTGACGGCCATCATTGGTGATGTGGCGTCGCACTTTGGGTGTACCCTCGGCATCAAAGACTCGGTCACCGCGATAGTATTTGTCGCTTTGGGGACCAGCATACCCGGTAAGTATTATATAGGTACCTAGTTATTCAACTGATTTGCGTCTTGGGATCTTAAGAACTTCCAATATGTTAACTACGCTACGCCCCTGTGAAATTAAGATTGTTCCCTCAAATTATGATAACTTTATCCAGGAAAAAAAGTGTCCTGTCTTTCCAAATTTCAGATAGAAGCGTTCAGTAGTTGAACGTTATAAGTAACAAACATCAACAAAGTTGGTATAAAAAAAAAATATTTTCATAAACTTTAACATATAATATTAGTGTAAAGAATACCCGTAATACGCCTATATAGGTATGTTTTTAGTACTCGTATTTATAGAAATTATATCATGCCTTTTTAAACAGTTTTATTACTAAACAGTTTTATTTAACTTAACCTGTTAGTTTGGTCAAATCTAGAAATTGAAATTTGAATTATTGTCTGATTTGTCCGATATTTGGCAGAAGTCTTTAGTTCTGATGACAATACAATTTAAAACAGTTCAACTTAAAAAAATATATTTTCATAATTTATAATAACCGAAATTCGACTGAGGCACTAAACTTTTTCCATCATTCCTATGTTTTTTTTAATTTTTTATGCATACTGTCTATCTAAGTGGATAACTTTTTAAACAATTTAATTTTTATGTATTTATTTTACTTATTTTTTATTATTATGATCTATTTTCGTTCTGCTCATATCTATAATAATATTATAAGAGGTAAAGTTTGTGTGTTTGTATATTTGTTAAATTATAAGGGGTAATCTCGGGATCTACTGAACCGATTTTAAAAATTCTTTCACCGATAGAAAACCACATTATCCGTGAATGTCATAGGCTAAATATCATCACGCTACTGCCTAAGGGAGAGGAGCAATAACCATAAATGTGAACAATTCCGGTAGATTCCCATACATTTTAGGAAAACTGATAAATTATGAGCATATTATGTGAGTTAAAAAGGGTGCATCGGGGTTCGAAATACGCCACGGCGAAGCCGGGGTGGGTCAGCTATCATGTATAAAGAAACTGATTGCACAAGCAACGAGCGAAACTACAGTTTACTCTCAGATAGGAATGCTTGTGAATTTTCCAGTAGGTATAGCCGAAGAAGATAGCTCGTTACGAACAAGGCGTTATTTGAGCTGAACTTCTGCTTCAGTTCACAAGATTATGCTTAAATATTAAAACAATTTTGTCTACAGTTTTTGAAATCATATCCAAACATCTTCCACTAGCTTTCGTATTTATAATATTTGCTTAGTAGTCGCACAACTTATTAAACTAAACTCAATACATAATAATTACAAGCTAGCTATCCCCCGCGGTTTTGTTCGTGACATACTTCGTCCCCGTGACACCTATTTAACCCATGCCTATAATTTCTTAGTTTCGCAATAATGTATGGAAAGTCCGATTTGTTGAAATATAATGATTACCTGCTGCTCCTATGAGTAGTGGCGTGATAATATAAGTATAGCCTACTAGCTATTGCTCGCGGAATGGATTATATAGTCAGGAATAACAAATAGCTACATATTTTTGTATGCGATGGTAGCTGAATGGATGAGGACGCGGCCTCTTCTTAGAGGTATCGAGTTCGAATCCAGCCAGACAGTACTCAATGTGAATTTCACTTTGTGGAGTTTATATGTGCTAATCATATGATTTACCATCTGCTGACGGTGAAGGAAAAACATCGTGAGGAAAACCACATGTCCTAGAAGAAATTCTAAGGACATGTCCCATCCACCAACCCGCATTAGGCCAGCGTATGTGGATTAAGGTCTAAACCCTTTCAGTTCTCTCGTTAGACGAGAGGAGACCCGTACCCAGCAGTGGGATATAAATGGGTTGCTAGATAGATATACATATATATATTTTATCCCTTTGCCGTTGCGGGAATGGGATAAGAATTCCACGTGGGCAACAGCTTCAAAATTATTGAGTACTTTTTAATAGGTAATTAATAGGCTCGCGTTTGACCACAATCTCACCTTCAACATATATTTTTTTCCTACAGATACCTTTGCAAGTAAAGTAGCAGCTATCCAAGACAAGTATGCCGATGCCTCAGTGGGCAACGTGACGGGGTCCAACGCAGTCAACGTGTTCTTGGGCATCGGGGTCGCGTGGACCCTGGCCGCCATCGTCCATTGGACCCGGGGCGAAAAGTTCCACATTGATCCCGGGAAGTAAGTATATGATTAATTAATAAGTATTCTATGACAACACAGTGCTATCTAGACCCAAAGTAAGTACCTATAACTTAACTTAGCTTTTTTTTAATACCACGTAGGTGACAGACAAGTACACGGCCTATCTGATGGGAAGCGGTCACCGTGGCCTATGAACGTGTGCAACACTAAAGGTGTCACACACACGCTGCCTACCCTGAAGGGAAGGCCTCCCCCCTTCCCTTCAGGGTAGGCAGGCTAGGAAGGGGTGGGGGGAGAAAGAGTACAGTGAGCTCTGGCTACCCTAGTTACCAGCAGGAACACAACACGATGGTTATTATGGCCGCGGTGTTCTGTAGGGCGGAGGTACTATCCGAGTCGGACAGCTCATTTCGGATGGGAGATACCGTCGTGTCCTATCTCCTAGAGCGTTCCCATTCGCGATCTCTGAGTTAACAGTCGAAAGCTTTTCCACTACGCTATGTTCGAGTATATACCCAAAGGGGAAAATAGAGATGTGAATATTTCTACATCTGATGTAAAAGGTTTTTCTTTAATCCTATATTTCTTTGGTAAATGTAAATTCAGGTAGGCCTACCTTAGATTCGAATACCAAATAACAGTAAATTGGTTATATAATGGTTACATAAGTGGTGGCTGGTTTACTGTCCAGACCTTTAAATACTAAGCACTCTAATAGATTACATTCGAATTTGTGGTTTGCGTTCCCTCGGTAGGTACGTAGAAGATCTAAATACTTGAAATCGTTTTGATAGCCTTAATTTTCTTAACATACATGTATAAATCTGATTGAATATTTTATTTAGGACTAGCGGTTGCCCGCGGCTCCGCCCGCGTGGACGTCGGTTTTCGCGTTTTTTTTTTACTATATCACCGGTTCTAATCAGCCGATTGTGATCAAATATGCGTAAGATTTTGAGTCTAACCAAGACCTTTCTAATAAAAAAACCGCATCAAAATCCGTTCGGTATTTTTTACGTCCATCGCGACAGAAAAATTTACCGTATGTTTGGTTGCAATTGGTTAAGTAGAACCGGAGATATGACCAAAAACGACCTAAAAACGAAGCGCGGGCGAAGCCAAGGGTATCAGCTTGTATAAAAAGTAGCCTATATGTTGCCCAGAACTATGAACTATAATCGTACCAAGTTTGATCAAAATCCCTCCAGTAGTTTTTGATCCATGCGTGCACATACAGACAGACAGACAGACAGATAGACAGAAAGACAAAAAATTTACTGATTGCATTTTTTGCATTAGTATCGATCACCAATCATCCCCCAACAGTTATTTTGTAAATATATTCAATGTACAGAATTGACCTCTCTACAGTTTTATTATAAGTATAGATTATTACTTTTGTATCAATCGTTTCTATATTTAGTTACCTACATAACTTATAATAGTTATAGGTTGTCAATTGATACACAGTAAAATATGACTAAATATGACAATACGACTGATCTTCTAAAGATATATACTATGTGTATTGTTTAATGTACGTGTATGTTTATTACTCTTTCACACAAAACAGCAGAAGGAATCTGACTGAAATTTGGTACAGGGATAGATTATAGTCTGAATATCATATAGACACTTATTCCTGGAGTACGTTCCCATGTTAAGCAGATACAGGAACAGAATTCCCAAAAAAAAAGTTTAGAGCAAAGACTAGTAAGGAATATGAACAGACGACTTCAACGGACCAAATTAAAATGGCACCACACATTAAGCGCCATCTATCAAATAAAAAAAGAATCATCAAAATCGGTTCACCCAGTTGAAAGTTCTAAGGTAACAAACATAAAAAGATACAGTCGAACTAAGAACCGCCTCCTTTTATTAAGTCGGTTAAAAAGAAAGATTTCCGATACACTCAAACATGCAAGACTTCCATTTACTAACAGAAGCCCTAAAATCCTTTTTTGTTTTCAGCTTAGCCTTCAGCGTAACAATGTACTGCAGTTTAGCGGCGGTAGCAGTTCTCCTCCTTGTCTTACGAAGACGAAAGAGCATCGGTGGTGAGCTTGGAGGACCTCGACGCGCTAAGATTATTACTTCAGCATTTTTCTTCTCTCTCTGGCTGATCTACCTCACCATGTCGAGTTTAGAAGCATATGACGTCATCACAGGTTTTTAAACGTCCTAATTCTGGTAAGGTAATTCAGTTAAGTACTTTATAATGATTTTGATCTGAAGAAAAATTCGTGGTGGTATTTGTGACGATTTTTTACAGGTTTAGTATAATTAATATCAAAATAATAAATCTGTAAAAATGTCTTGAAAGAACTCTGCCATGAAGATAATACTGAAGATATCGCACACCCCGTACAACAAAGGCGTATCTGGAAAACACCAACTTTACAGGAGAGCCAAAAAACAGTTTGTTTCTGGAATATTGCCTGAACTAATAATGATAGTACTTTGTATCATATATCATAAGAAGCCTCAAAATGAGCTCTTTAATATGTTTTTACTGAAATTAAAGATAGATTTACTATTTTCATAGTACAGGGAAAATTAACAATTACCTATTTATTGTATTAGGGTTTTCCTTAAGTAACTGTTGGTAAATAAACATACACCTTTTTTGCTGTTTAGGTATAAACAAAACATGGATCTTATGTGTACATACGCTTTTATTGCTTATTTTTCCTCGTGATAAACCTCGGAGCTTTTAGTTTTAAGTACTTATAGCACGTTTATTTTTGAAAATAAATAATGAGTAAGTTTATATAAGTGTATATTGCAGTGATAATTTATTAAGGTTTTTTAATGTATGTGACACACTCATTTATTGCACGAAGAAATATTTTACAGAGTAATACATATTTTCTTATATTTTCATAATAATAAAAAATAACTTTACATTTTAATTTGAGAATTGTGGGTATCTAATTTGTTATGATTTTACAACTACTGTACAATATATCAAAAAGAGTTTGGTGATTAATTGCAGGAATACAACGAGATTATAAATATATATTACTAGAAACCCGAGACCCGGCTTCGCCCGGGTGTAAATTCCAGTTTTCCAATAAAATATAGACTATGACACTCACGAATGACGTGGCTTTCTATTGGTGAAAGAATTTTTAAAATCGGTTCAGTAGATCCCGAGATAACCCTTTACAATTTAACAAATATACAAACACACAAACTTTACCTCTTTATAGTATACAAGCGACCCGGGACCCGGCTTCGCTGGGTGTAAATTCCAGTTTTCCAATAAAATATATACCCTACGACATTCACGAATGACGTGGCTTTCTATTGGTGAAAGAATTTTTAAAATCGGTTCAGTAGATTCCGAGATTACCCCTTACAATTTAAGAAACACAAACTTCACCTCTTTATAATACTTATTAGTACAGAAGTATAGATATTTTTTAATAATTCTTTGTTTTGTACTTATTTTGCTAACTATAAGCAATTTCTTACATCTATGAAAGTTACAAAACGAAAAATATGAATTCTTATTATTATAATATTTTCACAACCATAGCTATATTTAAACAATAACAAAATCAGAATGGCACGCAACGGTCTTTAAAACTGTGGTAAGTAACTTTTACATAATAATTATACTACAGCACGTCAATTAATCAGGTACCTACAATAATCAATACATTTTATAGGTACCTAAAACCAATATCATTGCCTAAAACTCAAAGTCCTGATTGACTGATTTACCTAGAGACAACGCACAGCCTAAACCGCTGATCGTAGAGACTTGAAATTAGCAGAATGTCTGTGTTTTGATGCGTATGTGTGTACTAAGAAAGAATTTTTTAAAATTCAAACCCTAAAGCCCTAAAAATGTTTCAAAAACGTGCTTTTGTTAGAACTCAAGAACGGCTGAACAGATTTTCATGATCTATGATTTTTTGGATTTTTTGAACTAAAAGTTACTTTGTCTAAATTTCCATAGAGTAATATACTTTGTTTCTTATTGCTAAAAGACAAAGAGAATATATATTTATTTTTAGGGTTTATATACCTACCTTATTAGGAAAAAACAACTCTTATAGGACCTCTTTGTTGTCCTTCTGTCCGTCTGTCAAGGCCTCTTTCTCAGGAACACATAGAGGCATCAATTGGTTCGTGCTGAAGATATATTATGTTAGAAGACGATGCTATATAAGGAATTAAATGCATCTAAAGAGTACTTTCCGTTGATATAAAATCATCTAATTTGGTGTAAAGCAAGGTATAGTAGGTACAAATGTAGAAAAAAATCTATAATACCTGAGTATGTAGTTAGCCACCACACAAAAATATATCATTATGTAGGTAGGCGTGGAGAAATTAAGTCGAAACTAGCATGAAATATTTAGGTCTGCACGTCTTGAAGCTATGAAAAAATCAAATCAATGCAAGCAAATTTAAAAATTCAGGCAGCATATTTCGACATTATTTACAGGATACTTCCTGTGCATAAAGGTTTGAGGTCTGCCACAAGAGAAATCGAGGTGCAGCGATCCCAATTCCGTTAGATGGAATGGAAAGAACGACTTGGGTAATCAAATCGGCTGGAACCGGTCGGGGTCTCTGGGATATTCTTACTAGGACACACCAGATTCCTCGATCACACAGGCCAATATTGCGGTTGAAGTCCGACATGCCTACCTCAACGTTGGCTCCGGTGAAGTGAAGCTCGAGGGAATTTTCGCTCGAAAAAAGAAAGAGCATATTCCCGTTGGCACAACTTTTTTTTATACTACGTAGGTGGCAGACAAGCACACGGCCCATCTGATGGAGGATGGTACTCAGTTGGACTGCTCATTTCGGACGGGAGATACCGTCGTGTCCTACCTCCTTTGCGAAAGGAAAAGTGCAGAGACCGACCTTTACCCACATCACCAAAAAACGACGAAAACGACTTTCTGTCGCAATGCACGGAACTGTAAGAAACCTTGAAGGGTTTGACAGAACTGTCTACTACCTACCACTGTTTACCAAGGCTTAAAAAGACTTGGTGGCGACAGCCAACATCCACGCGGGCGGAGCCGCGCGCGGATAAGCTAGTAATCTATAAAATTATAAAGGATTGAGTACACATACGTTTCAGAATAAGTTTAACAGTGACGCTTAAGTGAAGTTACGAAAAATTTATTCAAAAATATATTGTGCAATAAAGGAGTAAGTAAACTTACGAGTGCACATCTTTAAATTTGGCCTGAGCAATAAAGACTGGATTGCGATTACGTACATATTGTTAATGGTTTGAATAAATTATGCATCGAGCAATTATATTTACGTTTTTTTTGCCAGTTAATTATGATATTTCTTAAGGAAGTAGCTTTTGTGTTTTTTCTTAACCATTTTCTTAGTTTTGTAAGGAAAATTACGAAAAAAATAGAGAACATGTGTCGAAGTATTTTACATCGATTGGCGAAATAAAAAAAAAATTGCATATGTGTATATACTCCTTTGTTGTACGGGGTGTGCGATATATTGACTGTATGTATAGTTTAAATGTATACTGAAGCGAGTTTGAATGAGCGAGTTAACGCTGACGATAAGCTAAATAAAAAAAGAAAATTCTAACTGTAGACAAAAATACGAATAAAACGTTCATGTATAAAGCTGTATATGAATTGAATAGCAAATAATCCAAAAAATCCATTAAATTTATAACAGAAATAACTGTGTTATACGAAAACTTTACTTGCAAAATGATTGTTCTCCATAGTAATTATTTATCTATTAGTCAGTGTTATTTGATTAGTCAATAGTCTTAGATAAAAGTCTTTAGTTATAACAACTTCATGTCAAAAGAAAATTTATTTGCTCTGTGGTTATTTTTGTAGTTTGCCTTTACTCTATTGACAATTTTACCAACTTTAAGGTAGAAAAAAAAAGGATTTTAGTTATTTTATGTCTTATCGTCAGTAACACCTAAACCGCTCATCGCTCCATGATGTATGTGCTCAAATGTACAGGTTCAGACATCGAATGTACTCTTTTCTTCTTTCTAGAAGTTTCTCTTTCGATTCTATTATAACCCTGATAATAATCATTAAAAGTAGCCTTGAAGGCTGTGGTATATAGATTATATTATAGATTTATCACGTATAACGAATTCTATGTGTCGTTATAAAGTAAAAGTAGAGGAGATGATTATTATACAAATTATTTACCTGCGTATGTTTTGGCAACGAATACTGGATATTTTTATTTTATTTTTTTTTTTATTCTACGTAGGTGGCTTTTATGGATTTAGTAATTTTATTTTTTAAAAGATTTTCATTCATCAAAATTCATAAACATTCACATGTACATGTGAATCTACCTACTTCAAAACTCAAATCAATTTCTTACTATTGTTGTTAATAAAATTTAATTTCGTTACAAGACTACTTATACTCGTAGTTACTATACAGTTTTTGTTGGTTATCAAGGTCATTCTACCTAATTTTGTAGTCAATAATACGATCAATGATGTAAAAATAATGACTGAATAATTTAAAACGTGTACGCTGCCTAAACATGCGTGAATATTAAAATTCTATAAAGAACATCACGAGAGATATTTTCGGCCTGACAAAAACGCTCTTGCTCAGGTGTTTATAATGAAGGCAATTTAAAAGGTGACGACATATTCTGAAAATACGAGCCAACATTTTTTCATTATACAGTGAGTTTTTTATACGTGATGTTTGATAGTCATACGAGCATTTTGACGCTACGATAATGGCGTTTGAAAACGATATGTGTATCGTGGTGATTTGACTATTCCAAATTATACCACCGCGTCAAATTAGTCTAGTTGCGAATGTACATACTTTACTAACGAATATTATGTTTTAGGATACTATTTATGTTGCCGCTAGAGAAATATTTTATTAATGTATAAGCAAAGTAAGTTAGAGTTGTAGTTTTTGTTCAATCACAGTGTTCAAGGTGTATATTAAGATTTATCTTTACTGTGATTAAACGAATTATAAATATTAAAAGCACGAAGCAAATAATATATATTACTAGACACTAATGAACTAAAACCATTTCTTACAAATATTACGATGATTTGAAACAATAAAGACATGCAATAAAATTCACATTCATACAATACACGCAATAAAATTGACATTGAAAGAAGATGATCATACAGCTGCAATAGTATTGTGTACAATACATATTTTGCTTACAATATAATATTTATTATATTTTATATGGTCTAAATTCACGTGCTTAATAATATATAATTATTTTGTAACAACAATACTTTAAGCATGTGACAACAACAGCCAAAAATAATACACTAATTACCGTTCGGTTGTATCGAGTAAATTGACTAATGACTAAATGAAAGTTGATAAGATCACAGTAAAGTTAAATTTATTAATGTAATATTGTAGTTATAAAGTGTATTATGTAAATAAAGACGAAGATAATTTAGCATTAGATAATGCTATAGAGCTACGAATATTAGACAAGGCGCCTGATTATCGTGTCATTGAAACGGACATTCAATAAGATGAAATAAATTATAATATGAACATGATATTTGACTTGTCATTTGAAGAGCAAAAATAAATGTATTTTAAATGCTATTTGAGCAATTGCACAGGCTTACGTGAACTTGTTATCTACAAATATTTGATAATTTTGTGCGTAAAGTGCAAATGAAAAATATGAGACAAAGATCTATAATACAATGTATTATTATGCTAAAATAATACATATAATTTAGACGTTTATTTAAAAAATGGTGCAATTAAACATACACACCGTACGAAATTAATCAAATAGTTTTACTGCCATAATTTTAAGTGTCAGTATTTATTTTTAGAAAGCTTGTGTTAATAAATATTATCTATATCTATATATATATTTATAAGTAGACATTATCAAAAACTGTCAAAAATACTCTTTCTTCTTTTACTTTATTCTAGTTTTCACAATTTTATTATTCCAACTTTACATACTTGTGCAAAATTAAAAATCTTAAATCTTTTTGATTTAATATAGAATGCTGATGCTTAACATAACATCTACACATTTTCAGTTAACTGAATAATTGACAAGCACCAAAGTTTAATGCTTATAAACAAACCTGATAAGCAAAACTTTACTAACTAAAGTATAAGTATATATTAACAACTTATCTTAATGAAAATTCTATATTATGTACCAAATCGATATAAGTATTTATTATTTACAGACCTGTTGCTCTTTTTTCAATTTCTGACGACAATTTCTGCCTGACTTTGGACCAATAATTCTTTCCGAATTTATTTAATGTAGACTATTTCTACGCTTTCAGTAGATTTTCTAAAATGTTCACTGATACTCTTGTAAATTTTTCGTATTATCGCTTATGGCTTGTACTATTTCATTCTATCCTGTATTTCTGTCTGACCTACTTCAAAAATACTTTGTCCATTATCTTTCGAACCTTTACTATTCTAGATTTTTATACTACCTACTGAAATTTCCAAAGTACTTTCGAAAAATCCTTAAAAGTTATTATAAAAAATTGATGCCCTAAAAAGTCTATGAGAATTAACAAATTATCTAGGAGGGTGAAGTCTCAAGCTATATTATAAATCAATATTAGTCTTTCTACATGAATATTCGATTGTAAAATTCTATTATTGTTTCGTCGGTAGCACTGTGATTGATTGTTGCGGTCAGCTGATTAATGATTTCGTGTTTAAAAGGTTCTGAATAAAATATTAATCTGGTTAGACACAAAAAAATAGGTATCTATTTCAATGGTGCTTGTAAATATCTCGGTCATAATTTGTATTTTTATTTGATTTTTATATTGAGCGTCCTGTTTACTTAAAGTAGGATCTCGAGCAAATGTAATTGAGTTTTGTGTTTCTTAGTAAATATAATTTACTGTTTTGAATTCGATAGCATTCATCATAATTTGGAATTAGACCTATTTTGACGGGAAGATTAAAATTATCGATTCTTCAAATTCATTTTATAGGTACATAAATTCACTTTCGAGATGCAGATTCATGAGATATTTGACAGTAATATCTTTATACTATCTGAAAACCTTAAAATGGCTGTAAAAGTATCATAATAAATATACGACATAAAACATTTATGTCATACCTCGCGAAATCAAAATTTATTGAAACATAGATAAACAAAATATGTCACTGAACTGGTTTATGAGATAAGTGGAATTGATTCGAGAGTGAAATATGAGTTTGTGTTAGGTATATGACTATTTTATGTTTCATAAATATTTAATCTACATTGCTCGTTGAATCTCTCTTGTGAAGCCAATCAATTTATTTTTATTTTTATTGCTGTTCTAACAACTTTCAACTTAAGTAGTAAAAACGGTGATTAAATTACTACTAGTAATAATATTGTTAGTAACACAGAACACAGGTACTAAATGTGTTTTCAAAAGTTTTAACATTACCTATACATATACAAATTGTTTACTTAGGTACGTATAATTCATTTATGTTTGTGCAGATTAATTTGCATTTATTACAAATACGAGTACAATATAAACAAAAGATAATCAAATTTTATGTAACGAATTAAAAAGGTATCCAGTACTATCGACGAAAAAATTTCATATTTCTATCTAAATGTCGTTCGTGTTAGATTCCTCAGATTCTTGTCGTATTGTAATATAAGTCATTGTAGTTATATCGAACTGATAGTGTACATAATATGTCGATAGGTTTCATTAGACGCGAGTGTTTTGTTTGTTTAAGTTCTATGGTTGAAAATGTTAAAATAAACAGTATTTAACAATTTATTCAGTAGTGTATTGGTGCTGAACAAACAATCTGTTTACTACCATTAAAGTATTATTGATAACGCGTGTCCTCAATCACTAATACAGTTATAGCAGCGATGGACGTGCAAAATACCGAACGGATTTTGATGCGGTTCTTTTTATTAGAAAGGTCTTGCTTAGACTAAAAAAAACCGCATCAAACCCTGTTCAGTACTTTTTACGTCCATCGCTATCAATAATTTCAGAATGTAAAAAAATGAATGAAAATGAACTAATTTGAAAAATTCAATAATAAAATTAATTGAAACAAACGAATTTCAAAACACCAACGTTGATTATTTTTAAAAGCCGTCCGCTACTTACAGAAAACGCTAATATTTTAAGTTGTAGCTTTATTTTCTGGTGAAATTTCAGAACAATAAATTTATTTTAAATATTTCTGTTTACGGGAAGTATTATTTATACTTAAATACATTTGACCGTTTTGATATTTTGACCAGGTTATACTGATCGTGATTGCAGTCAGCAGTGTACCATCATAATTACTTTCCGTAAACTAAATATTCATGAATAAACAATTGCTTATTTGGTAAGGAAAATACATTGATAGTGTTTTTTTTAAATAAAAATGTTTCAAAATTGTATGAAAAATTGGTATTTAATTTAATTTAATAATATTTATAATTCAAAGTAACAAATTAACAATTTAATAACTATCAAATAGTTACAAAAAGTATGTGATTCTGTATTGTGTTTTATAGAAAGTAAAAATTAAATCAACCAGACAAATAAAATATATTTTCTGTTGAGAAATAATATGTTATAATAATCTTATAAGAAGTTATATTGTTTGAATTTGTATTTGTTATATTATTGTATTATTTGGTTTACCAAGAAATATTTTAGTTTAATATTAAATCATAATTGATACAGTGTCGTAGTTTAAATGTATAATTATTATAATTTATTAAAGGTGATACATTCTTTAGCTAGGCACTCAAATTGGACAAATTTAGAAGTCATAAATACTCAGAAAGTCCTTACATGATACATATTTATCAGTCATTCATTCCTGTAATCCTAAAGTACGTATTAATTTGTAATTTATAGTTCCTAAAGATAGTTACTGGCCTATTTATGCTTTAGTCAACCCAATGAGTAGTCGGCAAGTAATATCCAAATACAACTTTATAAAACAGAAAACAAAATGTATGTAAAAATAAACATAAATATTATAATATTAATAATAAATGAGAACATTTTATCAAAGATATATATAAAGCTCATAATATATTGTAATATTATTTTTCTTAAGTCATGTTAAAACCAAACGTATTGTTTGCCGCCGATTGTGAGCAACCATCATGCAGCATAGTCCTTTGCCATACATAAATAATTTTTCATTCACAGAACCAAGCGCAATGCTATTGCTTTGTGCATAATATCTACGGTAGATCAATGTAGTTATGTCCTATCATTTGTATGATGAACATAACAGCACATCAGATCTATTATAATGTATGCGTACTACCAGCGGCACATTATACGCTATAGCGCACTGTAATTAAACTGTAGCCCCACTGTTGTGTTTGTAAGACATCAGAATAGAACAGAACTGAACTTAAAATAAATAGATTGCAACAGATAAGTTCTGTTGTCTGAATCTGGTAATAGCGTCTCTCTTTGTCTCAACGTATCTCATTTTGAGACGCCCGACACAATACGAAAGACAAATGTAAACTCGGCTTTAGTAAGGCTTGATTTCGCGTTGAAACAGCAAAGTGTTCCAGATCACAGTCGGTGACTAACAATACGTTCGGTATAAACGCGACCTTAGCAATATTTACTTAACGTAAATATAAACCTCTCCGAGTTTTATTTGCCGACTACGCATTATATTAGAAGTTTGTATATGAGTTTATTTTCTGACGTATCTTTAATCTCAATGTCTCTAGTTACTATATAAATAGTCCTGTGAATGTATTAATTTTAAATTATTGTATTTTAGTGCCACCATTTTTACTGACTAATCAATTCTAATGGGACTTAAATATTCTAATGTCTTTGACTAATAATTTTGATCGAAAGTCACACAGACTCTTTGTGCAAAAGATTTCAGCAACTGTAACTGTTTACTCTTTGTGTAGGTTCTAATAGGATCTATTAGTAGGTATGTAGGTACGTCCTACGCAAAAATTTAGTTCTATCAATAAAAATAGTGGCACTAAATTGTTTTATGTTTGTTTAAATAGAGACAGCACGCGACCGGTGGTTATAGTTATGTTATTTTGATAATAATTATTGTTAAAATAAAGTGTTTGTTAAGTACTACAGTTATTGTTTTATTTTTATTCATTCAATATATTCAACAAAGTTATTTTGCACGAATAGATCAGCTCTCCTGAGTGCCTTGCCTAGTGTGAGTTTTTGCGTTTGCCGTTTCACGCTCACTCATGAGTGCGTAAACGCTGATTTGTATTGGACGAGAAATGATTCACACGTTTGCCACCAGGTGACGCTAATCCAATTTGCGTTTACGTACTCACGAGTGAGCGTGAACTGGGAAATGCAAAACTCACACTAGGTTGGTGTTGGTGTGGTAATAAATACGACTTCAAATTGCAGCGCATTTTGAAGGAAAGAAAGCATTTCGTAGGAGTGCCGAAGCATCGAAATAAGTCAGAAGTAAACTGGAGGAGTTAGAAATACCTTGATGGTGAACCTGGAATTCTTTACCAGCTCACGTGTTTCCTTCCTCATACAGTCCCGGGTCCTTTAAGCGGGGCATGAAAAAGCATTTTATGAGGCCGTCAAGCTAAGGGCCACCATTGCGGCACTATCGGTGTTTGCAATGGTGACTCCCATTCCAGAGAGATATCTTTAGCTTACCATCAGGCGAGGTGAAGTCATATATAAAAATCCACTTCCCTCCTTAGCAAAACTCGGTGTGTTTGTCGGTCACACGAATACATCGAGTAATGAAGTTCGGGTAAGTTAAACTGCCTTGTAACCCGCAACGAAATTAATCCAAAGTTAATTGGAGGAGTTAGATAGTTATGTAAATTGCCGAGGTATTCCTCAATAATTATGTTATTGTATTTTCTTTGCTTATGTTACTTCGCGAACTATTGCTACTGAAAATGTAGCAATAGTATGGTGCGTTGTGCTTACCGGACTACTGCGAATGAAAAGTAGCACAAGTTCGGTATACCGGACTAACCATTGAACTACTGTGAATAGGGAAAAATGCTGGCGTGATATACCAAAGTTATACCGCTCTATTAGCACCAAAAGAGCACGTTCTTAGTACAATTACCTTTGTTCAAAAGTCACGCAAGTTATAAACTGCCACGCTTTTTGAACTCCACACACAAAAGGGTTGAAGGCAACAGTAACTGAGTTGGGTGCGTTGACGGAACTAATTAGGAAAGGAAGGCATGTACCTAAAAAATCTATGGATGGAAAGCGTTGAACACGAGACTATCACAATAATGGCGGTGGCTAACAATATAAGTGATTCAATTAAATTTTAAAGTAATTGTATGCTAACTATCCCTAATGATTTTCTGATTCACTGACTGATCACCCAGATGGGATTTGAACCCGTGCACAGTCTCTTACAGGGGGAATGCTCTGACCAACTGAGTTAGCCCTAAGCCGTAGAATATATCGGAAAAATTCGAGCATCTAGAATGGGTCCAGGTAGCTCAGTTGGTCAGAGCATTCTCTCTGTACGGGACTGGGACCGGTTCAAGTTCCGTCCTGGATGATCAATTTTTCCTATCAAAAAATCATGTGTGTGAATTTTGGGTTGCTATGTGTTACCCTTTTATTGAAATGTGATTACTGGATATTTTTTCTTGCTGTCACCATAGTTTTTACACAATTTCACTATACAAAACATGCTATTTTTTTCGCTAATTAAACAGAATTCTATTTATTTCAATATATCCATATTAATACAAAATTATCAAAATGTTTTTTAGCGTGCCAAAAAACACCTAGGTACTCGTCAGCCACTTATACGTGTACGTAAGAAGGCCGACTTTAATACCGTCAGTTGTTGTATTTTTCAACGCGTTCCATCCAGAGATTTTTTAGCTTCATGACTATTAAGGGTATGTTTTCACTGAGAGGTAGAAGAGTAGAACAGTGGCTCTACCATGAGTTGGTACTGACGTTTCTCGTTAGCGTCGCCGTAAATAATTTGTATGGAATTTTTGTACAGCGCCTCTGGCGGCCTCGGAGAGAATTAACTTTTATATTACGAGCACTATAGACTTCGATCGTCGCTAACGTGCAATTTTGTGATGTAAACGCATGGTAGAGCTACGAAAGTGGTGCGGCAGAAATTGAAATGAGGAACTGCAGCTGTATACCTACTTGTTACTGAAACAGATAGACGCAAAAACTACTGAACAGATTTTAATACTGCGTTTTTATTACAAAGGTTTTGACCAAATTTAAATTCTGCTGTATGTTTGTTTACATTTGAGTAGAACCGGAGATATGAGCAAAAGTTACAATAACCAACATTCACGCGGGTGGAGCCGCGGGTATCGGTTAGTTAACAATAAAATTCATATTCACAAACCATAAACAACACACAGACAAGTCAAACAATGGCAACGGCCATTAAAAACAAACAAACAACGATTAAAATTTCTCTCGCGGCGCACTCTCTGGTTTTACGCACGCCAGAATTAATGGTCAGAGAAAATGGAAGCAAATGTACACTTCTCATCAGAAAAATCGAAACACCTTGCAAGTTTATGTTTTTGAGGATTATCAGAAAAATGTGTCGCTTAGTCGCTGTATATCATATTATCAAAAGACCACATTCGTAAAACATCACATGTACCTATATTTAGGAATATTATATCAAATGTCGTTTAATAGTGAATAGTATGAGGTTTTCAAATTCCAATGTTATTGTTGTAAATTCGAATATCATAAAAAAATAATTTGTGTATGCTTTTCAGATATATCATTAAAACTAAAGTGTTCCGATTTTTCTGATGAGAATTGTATTTTCTTACAGCTACAGTTCTGTGTTTAGAATTTATAATCCTTTTAGTTAAGATCTTTTGTGTAGGTTTTACTCTTGGGATTGGTGGATCAGACAGCATTCGCTCCCATAAAAGTCGTTTGGCTGATTTTATAGTCGTTTTGGACGAGACAGGGGTTTGCTCGGAATGATATATGGATACATTTTGAAATGTCCAAATTGCTGTACTAGTTATAATAAATTAAGTAAAAATGTTTTTTAGTTAAACGGTTTTAAATTATATTGCCATCAGAACTAAAGATTTCTGCCAAAATATCAGACCAATCCAAGAACTAAAAGGGGGTCAAATTTCAATTACTGGATTTGACCCAAACAAAGAGGTCAAGTTAAACCGTTTAAAATTATATCTGTCAGTAATCTACATTCGCGAGTGAAGAGTCGCGACATGTCAGTGTTTGGAATGCGTTGTGATTGGTCAGTGTTCGATATTATTTTTTTTTGCATTTTTAAATAATAGCTTCAATTGATCCTGTTATCGAAACTATGTCCAAAATATTTCGGTCCTAAACGTTTACAAAATCAGCGTGTATATGGCGATCTTGTCAAACGTGATTTAATACTTACCTATATTTACACAAGTTTACGACATTGCATTGCTAATCGCTGTATTTATTGGCTGTGTAATAATCACGGCTATTATAGTTATCACGGTATAGTTATTTGCAATTAATTACAATGTTATGTGCATGCCACTGCACGTTTCTACTACTGTGTAACATGGGAAAGTAAACTATAAATTATATACAGTAGAATAATGTATTTGAGAATAATTGGTATGCAATGTCTAATTACGATTACCACGAAGAATTTGTATTTCCTGATACAGTCATAGTTTCCGAAAGAAATCCGCGGTAGCCTAGTGGTTTGGGTAATGGACTGCTGAGACGAGGTCTCGAGTTCGATCCCAGGTTCACCATGGCACACACCAATGACTTTTCGATGCTTTTCGAAGTTATGTGTGTATTTATCGCAGGTTTATTAGTGCCTCGGAGAGCACGTTAAGCCGTCGGTCCCGGTTGCCATACAAACATCTATGGCAGTCGTTACGGGTAGTTGGAGCCCACAAAAGTCCAACCAGTCTAACTTGGAACTTCGATATCGCCATTGGTCATTGGACCATTGGTTGTGGAGGTCAGATGGCAGTCGCTCCACGGAAAATATCGAAGTTCAGCCGCATCACAGTGAGACTGGAAAGCCGACCCCAACTGAGTTGGGAAAAGGTTAAGAGAATGATGAGTCATAGTTTCGTCTAAAAGGAGCCTTCTTTATACTATGTAAAGTGGTTTTTGTGACAAGTAATAAAATGACTTCGTCAGCTTAGTTTAAGATGTTTAAAGGTTTTTAATTTTTTACAATGAACAAAAAAAGTAACCTAAGTTACTCCTTATTAGGTAGGTACATCAACTAACTGTCAATGAAAGTCTCGTCAAAATCGGTGGAGCCATTACAGATATTACAAAACAAACAGACTGAGAGATAGACAGACAAAAACTTTATTGTAAAAATGTTGTTTTTGTATATCATGTACCGCGTATACCTACATCCAAATGCACAATAAATAATATCAATCAAATCAAATCATTTATTTGCATAACACAGGTTACAGAAAGTTCGTAAAAGATACATTTTCATTAAAAGTATTGGTCCGCTAATATTACAAACAGAACTACAATAATTTATTTATTGTATAGATTTATTATTATTACGAACAAAAAAAAATATCTACAATACCTCTTATACTGACTATTATTCGTAGTAAATTGCAATTCACAAACATCGGTTTGAGGAAAGATCGAGCAAAGCCGCAATCGATTTTTCGCCGAATGCTCCCGTTGTGTTCCGTTGTTCAACGAAATTGGAACCGAATAAAAAATAGTACAATCCGCTTTCCCAGATTAGTTCACGAATTGACGTTTACATCACAGATTTTGTAGTATTTTGTTATGTAGGTATTATACTAATAGGCAACTGCCTGATATAATCATTTAATTCAAATAGTTTTTGAGTTTTTTCGTAAGGGATTTTTTGTGGCAAAAAGTACTCAATCTATACATATAATAAATTTGTTACTGATCGGTGTCTGTACAGGGAAGATATATGTGAAAAAAAAATTATTAGGGGACTTTATGAATGTAAAAGATGCCAAAACAATGATTTTTAGAATTTTTGTCTTTTTATCTGTTTATCCTTGCAGTACTTTTTAAGTTTGTCACGGACATACAGACAGGTCCGTGATAAACTTAAAAAGTACTGCAAGGATTTACTTCAAATTTGGCATGAGTATTACTAAGAAGTCGGGTCAACACATAGGCTACATATATTATTATGACGCTATCACCTACGGGGACGAGCCGTGAACCTTTATTTCTTTAACGCATTCTCTAACAACAAGTAATCTAAGGACTCATATTTGAATGTTGTTAGGTATTATTTTAAAACCATGCTATAAGCTAGCTTCACACTATAAATAAAAAAGTAGCGATACCAACCTCCACGCGGGCGAAACCGCGGGCGGAAGCTAGTATTTTAAATAAATATCAATATTGCTAAAATTAAACTTCATTTTGCGCTAATTTAATGGCTGTAAAGATAGACAGTGTCGGTACGTAGCGAGCCGCTAATGGATCTCCGATATCAAGGAGGCTGTCGCTTCCTGTTAACCGAAGGTCTAATGAAGTTTGCGGTCCCATTCCACGGAATATTAGTATTTCAGGAAGGATGTACTTGATCCAGTTTCGTTTGTGATACATTGTTATGAGGATCACATTATAGAGTGTTAATAGGTTCAAATATTACCTACTTCATTATAAACTAATAATTTTTCTATATTGGACACATCAACATGACTTCACCTCGCCTGATGGAATGCTAAAGGCAAAGTCTCAGGATCGGGGGTCACCACTACCTACACCGATAGTGCTACAGTGGTGGCCCTTAGCTTGACGGCCTCATCAAATGCTTTTTCACGCCTCGCTTAAAGGACCCGGGATTAGGAGGAAGGAAACATGCGCTGGTAAGGAATTCCAAGTCTTTATGGTGTGGCATTTGATGAGACCGTCAAGCTGAGAGCCACCACTCTAGCACTACCGGTGTATGTGATGGTGACCCCAGTCCTGAGACTTTGCCTTTAGCGTACCATCAGGCGAGGTAAAGTCACTTTGATGTGTCCTATATAAAAAAAAACTTTTTCATTCGCTCTACAGAATAATGAATCTATGTAGTTCAATAATGGGTCCTTGTTGATCGATATTTGGTGGTCTCTTGACGGCAAGTTAGAACATCTCCACATTGTTTCAAGTTGGCAAACTTTGTCGGTGGCGTGTTGACGACACGAGGTAAGCAAACAGTTCTAATTTAGGGTCATAGGAGCTACCAAGGGATACTGAGTAGGTATCGTTAGGCGAAGTGTTTCAATGAGTTGTGTAACTAATCCTATCCTACTTATGCTACTAATATAATATGTGAAAGTTTGTGAAGATGTTTGGGTGTTTGTTACTCAATCACACTAACGGCTGAATGGTTTTGGATGAAATTTGGTACAAGGATGGTCCATTTGCTTACTAGTTTTAAATATTTTTGATTTTGACGTTTTGTAAGTACCTACCGCTTTTAATGGTCTATACTAAACAGAATAAATGATTTTTTATTTTGACTTTAACTTTGACTATGGAAGGAAGGACACATTTATTTATTTTTATTTATTTATTTCTGACATACATAATCTTTACATGAATTTCCTAAGGCGACATTAAATTATATTTGTATAATCATTTGAAACCATAATTATTGTTGAATAATAATTCAATAACATGACAATCATACCATGGAACATCAAAGGAGACTGAAATGATTACATACAATCTTGGGCCTAGTTGTAAGAAGATGAAAGTAGTGTCAATTAATAGCTTATATATTATCAACCTTTCACTGAAAATTCGGCGGATTTTGTCAATCTGAGAACAGAGATATAAGAGATTATGTAAAAGTGAGGTTATGTTACAATCTTTAACTAACAGCTGATTCCTGAAGTGCAAAATGTGTTCTTTTGCACTAATAGTTATTATATTTACTAGAAAATGTTTGAAAAATCATATGAATGAATGTCAACGGCTTCAAGCGATAGGTAGGTAACAGGTAGGTAAGGAGATAAGGACAGGATGTCTAAAATAAAGTAAAAAACATTTAATAGGTATAGTGTTCTATTCGCCTTCTATTATAATTAAAATGTCGTCTAGAAATTGTGCAGATGGTACTACATGATCTTGGTACCTAGCCCAGCTAAGGTACCATATAATGCACATTATATGAGCACAACAGCCTACAGTTCGTTTACCTACAATACAATTGCAATAATGCATTATTATAGCCGAATCACGGACAGAATTATTGTTTCATCGTGTAAGGGTCGTCGGCCCAGTGTGGCCCAGTGTATTGCAGTGATCAGTAGATATCCCACAATTCACACAGCGATCCATAGTTTCACTACTATCCAATCCACAAAAGCCAGCGGCGGTAAAATCCAAAATAACAATTCCAAGTCGGACGTGTGAGCGATGTTCGGTGTCCAAGGTGAAAGCGAGGGTCGTACAAGGTAGGCAGGGTCAGAATCCGTAAAATACAAAGCAGTGGGCAGTGGTCGTAAAAAATGACGAATAATCGGGAAAGCACTCAAAACGCATCAGAAAACACGAAACGAGTGAGCAAACAAAAACGGTCGGCAACTGTCTTGTCATGTCAGTGACATAGACTAAAATAGGTAATATAAGAGAGATTTGAATCGATTTGAATTCAATAATCATTATTATTGGTTTTTCAGTAAAATATGACTGTAATTATATGCACTATATTGCATGTAAGTATATATAGTGCATTTAATTATTTTGGGTTAATTATTTACTGCAAAAAGTTTTATTTTCGTAACTGTGTAATCGATTAGGTACTCAATCGATAATCTCACGAAAACTATTTTCTCATATTTCTCCGCTTCCAGATTGAGAATTGAGGTGATTTTTCATATTCTAAGATACAAAAATATGACTAATTTTTTAGATCATATCTCAACTTATTACATTTGGGCCCACCATTTTCCATCTCCTTTAAAAGTATCTAAGCACCTTCAGTCTAGCTCCAAATGTTATTTACAGGATGTTCCATTTACTCCATTATTTAAAGAATGAAACCAAACCTATCTCAACACAAAAGATCTAAAGTAGTCCCAGAGGAGAACAATTTATAGGTCTATTTAGATACCGTCTCGCAAAAAGCTTTGAATCAATGATCTGATAACACGGTGTTATTGTGTCGAAGTCTTTGGCAACAAAGTTGTTGACTTCTAAGAAGGGTTGTACACGTTATTGGAACGCTGTTATTTCAATAAGGGATTCAATTTTTCTTGGAATTGGGAATTATAACTCTGTTTATTGGGTTCTCATCTCTTTTTTTATTAGGTATTTATACTAACCTATATTATGTAAACGTTTTGAATAATAAACAAATAAATTTCATAAAAATATAATACTGTAAACAATGTAATTAATTTCTTTAGTACTTTGTATTAAAAATAGTACTTTTAAGCCAGCTCTTCAGAAGAATCGTCACTTAGTTTAGGTATTAAAAAAATACCTAAACTCCAACCCTAAAAAAACACGAAAAAATGTCGCTAATTTGGAACGAATGTGTTACAAAATTCATCCTGTATTTACATAAACTACCGCGACAACTTCACATTTTGAAATGCAGAAAATGCACACGTCTATATGCCACGGTGACCGCTTTCCATTAGGTGGGCCGTGTGTTTGTCCACCACCTAAGTAGTATAAAAAAAATATTACTTAAACTTCATTTTATTCCTTACATAACACTAACTTCAGTTTAAAGTACCAGTAAAAATAAAATGTCGACAAATAAATCCCAATCACCTGCTTTATCGGCAATGTTCTTCGCTATTTTAAAGATTTTTCTCTTGTGTTCCTGAATTTGTGGGAACAATTTGCTTGGAACATGTGCATCTAACCGCTAGTACCTACCTACACTGTAACTACTTACTGTGTGGCGTGGGAGCGAGCATAGTGTTAAGCGGTAGCGTTTTTAAAATAAACTGTTATTCATGTCGATAAATTAAATCTAAGGGGTAACTCTCGCAATAAAAATAACGTTCTTAATTCTAAGTCTAATTTCGATGTGTTGTCGATCCCCCAAATGCCAATAAAAGGTATTCTTCTAAACAATACATTTCTTGATATTTTGTAGATCGACACTGAATTTATAACATAATTTTTACGGGATTAAAATTACGAGAACCGCATTCTAGTTTACTGACTAAACTTATAACCACTGCTCCGCTCTCCTGGGTATGATCACAAATATAGCCTATAATCTGCCTCGATAAATGAATTAACCTAGTGGTCTGGGTAATGGACTACTGAGACGAGGTCTCGGGTTCGATCCCAGGTTCACCATGGCACACACCAATGATTTTTCGATGCTTTTCGAAGTTATGTGTGTATTTATCGCAGGTTTATAAGTCCCCGATTAATGGCAATAGGCTCGCCACCTATTACATTGGGACATAAACATAAACTGGCAAAATGTGGGTGCTTGCACCTCTGCCTACCCCTTCGGGGATATAGGCGTGAGCTTTTGTTATGTTATGTTATAACGAATGAGTTATCCAACACAATAAGATTTCTCAATTCGATCTAGTAGTATCTGAGATAAGCACGTTCAAGTAAAGAAACAAATTCTTCAGCCTTATAATTTAGCTATCGTTAGAACTGGTTAGAACATTCCTAAACTAATATTATATAGTAACTTATGCAATAAAACCGACCTGTTTGTCTCACCTCATAAAGATAACGACATAAATTATTAGATGGGATGCGAGAAACCCGTGATGAGCTACGAGAACTGCATCCTAGTTTACAGAGTAAATTAGCATGCGCGGAGCATTATGTGTATCGATTCGGCTTGGAATGCAAAGCTGTTAATTCAATGTCTGAGCAGTTTTAGTTGCTAGGTAAGTACAAAAGGAATGATATGGGGTCGGCTTTCCAGTATAAAACTGTGATGCGGCTGAACTTCGATATTTTCCGTAGAGCGACTGCCATCTGACCTCCACAACCAATGGGCATTATGACCAATGGCGATATAGAAGTTCCAAGTTAGACTGGTTGGACTTTTGTGGGTTCCAACTACCCGTAACGACTGCCATAGATGTTTGTATGGCAACCGGGACCGACGGACGGCTTAACGTGCTCTCCGAGGCACTAATAAACCTGCGATAAATACACACATAACTTCGAAAAGCATCGAAAAGTCATTGGTGTGTGCCATGGTGAACCTGGAATCGAACACGAGATCTCGTCTCAGCAGTCCATTACCCAAACCACTAGGCTACCGCGGTCCTTTAATGAACGATTCTGAACAGAAACATTTTTTTTTGAACTACACGAACACTGGAGTAAAATAAAACGAAGCTCGTAAAATTGTAAGCCATACATCAACAACATTGTTCTACACAAGTTTTAGTAAACCACACCGTACTTAGTATTCTCGCGATGCGGTGCGCTACACACTGCACTTATTGGTCGTATAACTTAGCCACCTCGACTTCGCAACTTACTATGTAAAAGAACACAAACTGCTATTACAATGTATGGACAAGGAGACAGTTAACCAATGAATTCTGTACTAGTGTACAGAATTCATTGGTTAACTGTCTCCTTGTCCATTATATAGTTATAATAAAATGTTGATCACCCCCTGATTGTCGAGTACTTACAATAGGTTACTTACGAGTTCTTTTAATAAGGTTTTAAATTTGTCAGCCACTACGCGTTAAACGTCATTCGAATTAGTCAGTTAACACTAGGCGCATACTGGGCGACAGGTGACAGCGACAGCTTGGCGTCTAGACGCGACGACTGGCTGCGGCCGAGAATTTCATATATTTTGTTCTAAGCTCCGCGCACTTGGCGTCAGAGACGCCGAGTCGCGACGACAACAAGCTAGGGGAGTCACGCGGGCTCGCTACTGTCCCCGCGTCTAGACGCCGAGCTGTCGCTGTCGCCAAGTGTCCGCCTAGGGTTAGTAGATCATGTTTGAGAAATTATAGTCGCTTGGATCGCAATATTGTAAGGATTAATTATAATATTAATTGTCACTCTCAATAAAACAATGGTAGATTGTCTCCAGCGGACAGATATTAATAATTTGACACCTAAAGGTTTCAAATATAACGGTAACAATGAATTATTGTGTTTACAACAAATTATTTCATGTCTTTCAGCGGTATAATTTAAAACTGGGCCTCGATACTGCTAAAGACAACCATTGTCATGCCACTGACAGTTTAAAATGCTATTTAATTGTAGACTTTACCGTTGTATATTAAAGTTTATAATTGCGGAAAAACCGTGCCATAACGTAGAGTTGCGAATACCAGCCCGTTATACCAAACCAAGTCTAAAATCAAATGAAAATAATTAATTACACCTTTTTCATTCGCTCTACAAAATATCATTTAATTTTAGACTTTAATTGACAGCAATTAAGTCCAAAATTAAATGGCATTTTTTGATATTTCAATGGCATGACAGTGGATTGTTTTAATAGACTCGAGGCCCAAAGGTCATTTTATCAGTCTAAATTGAATTTCAACTTCAAATAGGTACCTACCTCAGTTAAATAGATTTTAAAGTTGATTTTCGAATTTTCACAGCTATTACGACCAAATATGTTAAAGTATTTCATATTCCTTCCCTTTCGCCTAATTGAAATAAAAAAATCATATAACTAGCCAATATCCGCGGCTCCGTTCGCTCGTTTTTTTTTTCAAATGACTTCCAATCGGGCGGAATCGCGGTCATCAGCTAGTAAGATAATAAAACATAAACCCTTCTATTATATTATATTCTATGCTCAGAGAATTGGCATTGCCATCCAACGTGGCAATGCCGCCAGCCTTTTCAGGGAGGAATTCTTTGACACCTAAACTTTTTTAAATTTGTACATACTTAATATTTTCTCATAATTTAAATATTTTATTTTGTAATTACCGTGGAAATATATTTAGTTGGTAAATATTAAAAGTTATTATAAGCAATTAATAATAACCCTTCTTGGCAGTAGGGTAAATAGTATACAGTAATAAGATACCATTTGTCATACAGTCGAAAAAGACATACCAAAATATCACCAGTAAATCCAGATTCACCGATTTCACCGTCCCTAAAAGAAATCACGTTAAAGGGTTGGTTTCGTTTGCAGGGCAGGTCATAAATCGAGATTTAGTACGGAACCAATTTAGAGGGTGCGTCCCTTTATTTGAATTCACTGTTTTTTTTTTCAACCCTTTGAGTGCACGGTAGAGTTTTATGGGTCTTCACCTAATTAGCATTTATTGTTGACTTCCAGGATAAGAATTTATATAAGTTTATTTATGAATTAATGATGCCACGAGAAGCTTGTGGTTAAGTGGTAACCAAGTAGGTGTGCCAAGTTAAGCAATAATAGCCAAGGCAATTTTTGGATGGGTGATCATTCTTCTGACACAATAAGAACTGTCCCTGCGGGTGACCAGGGGTTGAGAGAGAGTTGAGAGACTTTGGCCTCACTGCTGACAGCATAGAATCCCGCCAGTCAGCTCTGGCTACCCTACTTACCACCGGGAACACAACACGATAGTTATTTTGACCGCGATCTTCTGTAGGGCGGAGATACTACCCCAGTCAAACAGCTCAACAGATGGGAGATGCCGTCGTGTCTTAACACAATTAAAACTACTGATAACAAACCCCAATTAAGTTTGGTAAAGGCTCAAAGAATGATACACTATACAGAACCTAATAGAACCAATAATACAAGCAGACTGGGCATAGACAACACCTTTTTTTTTTTTATCGTGCGGAAATCCCCATGGATACCACCCCCGTCGGGCATCGGGGGTGGTTATGTCGGGATCGAACCGACTAAAACCGCACGCCGTCTCGGGCCTTAGTAACCGGGGTGTAAGGTTACCCAATGGGCATATCCCTCGCACCCCAGCTGACCCCGGGCCATCTACGGTTTGTGATATAATCGCAGAATTTTTAAAGAAAAAAAAAACCTGCAGAAGCTCCAAATACAAATCTTATCTTAAACTTTTTCCAATATCCTGAAAAAATAAAATAAGTTCGTTACTCTCAACGATTTGATCTCAATAACACTTTTTGTGTGAGTCATGGCGATATCGCTAAATGAACTGAAGAATAACTCGAGATTGTATGCCGTTTCGATCTTATGATGATGACACTTTATATTTTCTAACAGTGGCAGCCTCTGTGGCGTAGCTGTAGTGACCGCGGCCACTGCGCAGGAGGCACGGGTTCGATCCCCGCACAGTGCAAATACTTGTACGCAAGAATATGGGTATTTGCATTGGTCTGGTCGTGCCTCGAAGAGCACTTTAAGCCGTCGGTCCCGGTTGCAATACAAACATATATGGCAGTCGTTACGGGTAGTTGGAGCCCTAAAAAGTTCAACAATATCAGTCTAGCTGCAATGCTTCGATATCGCCTAATGTCACCATTGGGTTGTGAAGGTCAGATGGCAGTCGCTTCACGGAAATGGCCCACCTATTAACGTGTGCTGCACGCCTATGTACAACACACCAGAGAAACTCAAGAGTGCTTCTGTGAATGCAATCCAGCTGAGAGGGTTTAGACCTTAATCCACACACGCTGGCTTAATGCGGGTTGGTGGATCGAACATGTCCTTAGAATTTCGTCTAGGACATATGGGTTTCCTCACGACGTTTATCCTTCACCGTTGGCTGCTGGAAAATCATGTGATATTAAAATCCACAAAATTAATGAATCTACATGTTTATTGTTTTATGTTTCAAAATTATATGAATTCCACGAAGTGAATGAGTTTTTATTTTATTCAAAAAATAAAACACAATGATTCAAAAACTGTTTTAGTAAAACTATATGGTTATACTACGGTTAGATGCATCTTGGCCGTAAAGTTCCCCCCTCTTCCCCCTCTTCCCACCACGATGTCGCACGATAAAGTCCCTGTCCGCTGGCACCGCTACAAATATATACCTTTTACCACGAACCTATAAACCTCATGGACGAAACGCGTTAAAGAATATAACTGACAACACTAGAGTAGAGTCTGAGCTGCCTCAAGTGAGTTGTTTAAATTACGTACTAGCTGGCACGCATACACTCACACACTAGTCAGCCACTATGCGGCAAACATCATTCGATTCTGTCAGTTTAGGTAGCGAAAAAAAAAACAGCATGTTTTTTGTATTAATGAAATTGTATAAAAACCGTAGTTACAGCAAGAAAATATACTTCTCATCAGAAAAATCAGAACACCTTGCAAGTTTATGTTTTCTAAAGATTATCTGAAAATGTGGATATTTAGAAATAATTTCAAATGTCGTTTAATAGTGGGTTTTCAAATGCTAATCTTACTGTTCTAAATTAAAATATCATAAAAAAATGTGTATTGTTTTCAGATATCATAAAAACTAAAGTGTTTCCATTTTTCTGATGAGAAGTGTGATCCAGAAATCAATCTAATCTGGGTAATACATTGCAACTCAAAATTCACTCACACATGGTTAGCCACCGTCATTATTGTGACACAGCCTCGTCTTACACGCTCCGTTCGTGGGTTCTATAGTTTTATGTCTTTGACTCGTACTCGTATAATTTTCGCATCCATGGTGTCATAAAAATAAAACATGTTAATACAAAGACTATTTCCTGTACCTAAATATGGTTATTACATAGGAATAATACAAATTTCAGATAACATCTGAAAACTGTGTTTGTATTGTATTTTAGACATTATATTATAGGAAAATGTATTCTACAGAATGTATGCCATCCTTATCTGCATAATTCCAGCGCCATTGTATATAAATATACAGAATGTAGTAACTACTAGATTCTACACAATCTTATTTATATCTCCAGCCCGCTTCTGTCCTTACGAGCGAGTTTCTTCTAATGTTATTAATTGTAGCACTAATTTATATGTTAGTTATAAAATTATCGAGCAGCGCCTTTCACTCGCTACGAGAGATGCTGCCAACTGCCTGGCCCTCTGGAGTGCTGCTTCGAGGCTCTCCACGTATCCCTCCGACTAGTAGAGGCACAGTGGGGAGCAGGCGGGGGGTGAACTGATTCTCCGTGCGCTGACGAGGGTTACAGGACAGCCGTCCTGTAACCCTCGTCAAGCTGCTTTCTACAGGCAGCCGCCTGTCACCCTGCATTTCACCGTCGGTGAGGCGACGCAATGCTCGCCTTATCCCCTCTTTCGGGGGGTCAATGGCATCTTAAAACGGTAGATGGCCCGCGGTTAGCTGGGGTGCGATATATAAGATATGCTTATTAAGTAACCTTACACCCCGGTAATTGACACCCTAAATGGCGTGCGGTTTTAGTCGGTTCAATTTCAACATATCCACCCCCGATAGCCGACGGGGGTAGTATCCATTTGGACTTTCACACGATAAAAGTTATCAAATCAATCATATTGAGATAAAGGACTTCATTTACAATCTCGTAAAAAAAATCTGTATATCTATATCTATATCTATATATATATCGTCGTTTCTCTTTTTCTTATGTAGACCTATCTTCGCCATAAATAATGTGTGAGATTAAAATTTTTTGCATGCCCAATTTAGGCAGAACATGATGCACCTAGTCATAAGATATTACTTGTACCATCCTTAAACAATGTTCTCGCAAATAAAGATTATTATTATTATTATATCCTTTATTTAATTCTTAAACATATTATTACATTTTTAAATATATTATATGACATAAAAAAAAGAAAAAAACCATACATTTAAAAATATAAAAATAGTGCTCCACCGGCGTCAGGTACAGGGACCAAGCCACCGGTGGTTAGGGCTCCAGGGAGAGGAACTTCCTCACAATGCGTGCCGTGCCTAGCAAAACCGCCTTTTGCATCACGCCCTTGAGCCAGCTGCCTAGTGAGAGCCTCTTAAGGTGTTGATCGAGGCTCTTGGCGATGAGTCCGTGCACTGAAACGACTATCGGTACAATAATAGCTGAGTCAACATCCCACATGTCGACAATCTCATGGGCCAGGTCCAAATACTTTATTTGTTTTTCTTTTTCTGCCTTCACGAGATTTTCGTCATGGGGGATAGTGATATCAACTATTATTGCACGGCGTTCTAATCGATCCACTATCACTATATCGGGCTTATTGGCAACAATAGTCCTGTCAGTGATAATGGATCGATCCCAGTACAACGTGATATGCCCATTTTCGAGAACTGGGTCGGGCACATACCTGTAGTACGGTATCTCTGATTCCACAAGTTTGTACTTTAGAGCAAGTTGTTGATGGACGATCCTGGCTACTTGGTTATGTCGATGCAGATACTCGCCGTTGGCTAGACGAGAACAACCGGATATTATATGTCTAAGGGATTCCCCGGGACGGTGGCACGCCCGACAAATGTCAACCGTACCATCCCTTAGGATATACCTCCGGTAGTTATTCGTCATCACAACTTCGTCCATAATTGCAACAATAAACCCTTCGGTTTCCCCAAATAGGTCACCGAAGCGTAGCCAAGATAAAGATGATGGTATATCTATATCAGGCCCGTGAAGAGCCCGATAGAAACGTCCATGTAACTCTTTGCTCTTCCATACATCTCTGCGGTCATCAATACTTAATACCACAGGTTTGCGCCAGTTCTCTTTAGCCAGACCGAGAGGGGTGAGTCCGTTATCTACCTTGACTACATCTCGATGCATACCCGCTCCATTGTGAAGGAAATATTCCCTGAGGTTGCACACCTCACGGTTATGGAGGGACTTGGCGTTTAAAAAGCCTCGACCCCCGCATTTCCGTGGTATGTACAACCTCATCACAGATGAACGCGGGTGATGCATTCGATATGCAGTGAGTAGCGTACGGACTTTTCTATCCAGGGCGTCTAGTTCAGTCTGAGTCCATCTGAGTATGCCGAAGGAGTACATTAAAACTGGCATGACCCAACCGTTACAGGCACGAACTTTATTGCCACCCGATAAAAGACTTTTTAGAACTTTTTTCAGACGGCCAAAGAAACGGTCCCGCAACGATTGTTTCATGTCAGCCTCAGAAATGCCTAACGCCTGCGACATACCCAGATATTTATATGTGTCGACTGCAGAAAGAGATCTAAGTTTTGTGGTATCCAAGAGCTCTATCCCCTCAGATTCCACAATCCGACCTCTCTTTACATGCATGACCGCACACTTGTCAACACCAAACTCCATCTTGATAGAGCTACTAAAAGTTTCGGTTAGCCTCAATAACTCTATCAAATGTAGATTGGTGGGGGCAAATAGTTTGAGATCATCCATGTAAAGGAGGTGAGATATCACCTGACCATCTCTCCGCAATCGACATCCTAGCCCTGAACTCTCCAGTATAGTACTGAGAGGGTTCAGTGCCAGGCAAAACCATAATGGACTAAGACTATCGCCCTGAAATATACCCCGCTCAATCTTTATCAGACCACCGTTCTCGCAGGTCCGTCGACACCCTGGATAGCAAAGGACCGTACTCCATTGCCCCATACATGTCCTCATGAAGGCACATAGAGTTGTATCAATTTTGTACAACTCCAGTACCCTCAAAAGCCATGCATGTGGCACGGAGTCATAGGCCTTTTTATAATCTATCCAGCATGTCGCCAGATCCTTGTGATTCCGGCGGGCCTGTTGGCAAATGGCCATATCAATTATAAGGAGCTCTTTAGTACCACGAGCCCCACTTCTACATCCATTCTGAGAGATAGACATGATAGAATTGTCAATTAAGTGAAGTGAAATTTTTTCTCTCAGAATAGATGTAAGAAGCTTATAGACCGTAGGTAGACACGTAATAGGTCTATAATTTTTAGGGTCCGTGGTACTGCCGGACTTATATAGAAGGTGGGTTACGCCAGTAGTTATGAAGCCGGGAAGTGAACCTGATTCAAGGGATGATTGGAATTGTGATGCCAAACGGTCGTGTGAGCTCTTGAACCATTTTAACCAAAAATTCTGCAGTCCGTCTGGTCCCGCAGATTTCCAATTTGGTAGTAGACGGACTGCATTGGTTACATCATCTGTTGTGATGGTAACTGGTTCCATGGGTTTAATAGACTCACACGATCGTTCGACAACCCGCATCCAATCACCCTCTGTGTGACCGACAGGTGTCGACCAGATGCTACGCCAGAACGCACTAGTGGCATCATCATCCGGTCGACGTATGTCAGTCCCGATCGAGTCAGGTCGTTCCCAACCTCTGTAAACCCACCTTTCGTCCCTTTGGAACATGCGATTTTGAGAATAACGATCCACTCTCTTTTTATAGCGACGAATCCGGTTTGCCCACGCATATATTTTTTGTTTGAAAAAGTCGATGCGCTCTGTGACTCGCGATATAAATTCTCGAGGACTAATGTCAGTCCCCAAGAACGCTTGATTCACAGAGCGCATCACTCTCGGGCGTGTATTGCCCGATCTGAAACATATGAGTTTGCCAATGAGTGCCCTAGTCTCGGCAATACGCCTTTCAATTCTACACTGCCAAACAGGCGCCGCAGATTTTGGTCGAGTATCTATATCACTTTTGTGAAATTTGACATTGGCTATTCGACATGCCGCGACGGCTGCGCAGTACAGAATTGAATGCGTATCACCGAGATCTTCGCTCCTATCAAAGAATTCTGACAATAGCGAATCCAGGGCACACATTAGCGCTATGTTTTTTCTATGAGTGGGCAAACGTGGAAGTCGTGGACGTCTGTCAGAAGGGATGGATCGATACTCCCGCATAGCACATTCCAAAGCACTCCTTAATTCTTCGTTGCACATGGTACTTACGTCTATAGCTCCTGTATCTACTACTTCTTCGCTTAGATTTGAGGTAGATAATAAAGTTGGTTGTGACACAGATTCTGGGATTGGTTGTGTCATCACAAGTTGCAAAGAAGTAGTAGTACCTGTGCTATTCCACGCGTTAGAACGTAGCCTCTCAAGTACGGAGTCTTCCAGCAGATGGCATCGTTGGATGGCCCGTACCTGATCCGACAGTCGCTGTGCCGATACGTTGACAGCTGGCTCCAGCGCCTGAAACAAAGGCAGCATGCGTACACGATACGCAGTGAGGTTAGCTCCTCCCTCTGTAGCCGCAAAATATGCCCGCATGACATTTTCATTTATTGAAGGAGTCCATCTCATGCGGTGCACATTACCACCGGTAGCGGGGGCCCTATTCGACGCCGGTGGGCATCGGGGTCCCAAGCCAGTCGGTGGCCGGCCTCTCCCCGGCCGACGTACAGGTGTTGGCGACGTCGGCGGGGAGAAGAACTCGTCGCTGGAGCTGGAGCTCGACGCCTCTGCAATCCCCGGTGCCGGTGGTACCGCTGTGCGGGGAAGAGAGGCGGAGCTGGGCGACGAGTCCGGAGCTGTAGCTCGTGCTAATCGTGCCTTGGCGCGCGTCTGCATCTTTTTTCCGTCTTGTTTGCTTTTCTCACTTTTTCTATTTTCATGTTTTTGACATTTTACCTGTCACTTACGGTATTTTCTGTGTAAACTTCTACAGTTATAATAGACATTTTAAATTTTTTTATAATAAACGAGGATGCTTGATGCTTGTTTTGATGATGAAATAAATTTATGTTGTGCCGTATTATGTAGAGAAAAGAAATTTTTTTGAGGAGCGGAAAAATTATGTGTGTTGACGTTTAGTGTTGCCAGTTTATTTATTTCTTTATTATTATTATTATTATACTGTAAAACGTTCCTATTACGTAGCAAATAACTCCCTACCTCAGCAATCTCTGCCCATCAATGCTCCCAAAAATTTTACTGTAAAAAAATATTTTTCCGTCATCAATTTCCTTACCGTTTGTAAGCAAATAATCTCTTAATCTTTTAAAATTCCTCCTTGTTTACTTAATAAGATTTATTTTACTTTTTTCCTCTGAAAGTTCGCGAACAAAATTTTGATGGAGTGTGCTCCCTCGTACAACTGGCGTTCGAATTACAAGAGCGAATTTTTGTTAGCTTGCCAAAATAATGGATTGGTCAAAGTATGAGAGGTTTTTAAACATAAATCAGATTAGCTAACTTTAAACATAAATTTGGTTTTAGTTATTTAAGTGTGGCAAGTAGGTGAACCCTATTTTATGTGAACCATGTGTTCCATACCAAAATTCAATTAGGGTTCCATCTGTGGTGATAATGGTCATCTATGACGTCACCGTAGTGGCACCACCTGAAAATCAGGTGGCTCGTGTGCTTGTCTGCCACTTAAGTTGTATAAAAAAAACATATGCCGAGGTAGCGACCACATACGGAGTCGCGCAAGGAAATTGTGTTTTAGATTTAAGTTAGATGTAAGCTGTTTTGGTCCTTGTCCATCGAATAAAGTTGTTTTCTTCCTTTTTTTATTTATTTATTTCTTTCTTTCTTTCTAAACATTAATGACACTGTGTAGGCTATATGTGGATTACTGTCTCTAAAGTAACTGTTTCCAAATATTCCTTGTAGTGAAATGGATGTAATTTGTAAGCATATCTGCCTTTCAGAAATACATAATACTATACTTTATTCAAGTGAAAATAGTACACAAATCACTTTAAGGTGTATCCAAAGCTTGTATTCTAGAACTTGGGATCCGGTTTTTACTTCACCTTTCCTTATGAATTGGTTACATGACATTGACTATAGCGTAAGCGAGTGCCGTCTGACCGCTCCAACCTTTGTCAATTAACAGATGTAATAAATGATTGGATGAATGAATATGTGTAGCCGTAACCCAGATAGGGTTTGAATGGATCACAAAAACCTTCAGGTCAGTGGCTATTAATACATACATACATACATACATACAAATCAGGCCTCTTTCTCAGTGGGATAAGCAGAGACAACATCTTTCCACTTGCTTCGATCTTGGCATATTCCTTTCGCTTCTTAAACTTTCATAATAAAATTGTTTTCATAGACGCACGCCAGTCGCGTGTACTCTTGGTTTGGCCTGTGGCTATTAATATGAATACGTAACAGCTACCCTAGGTTTTTTCTACCTAAAACTTAGCCACAGCATTATCCTAGATAGCCTAGATAGATAAGAAATCAACGAAAAGAAATTCTTTGGGTACTTTTAACAAAGCCAAAATTAAATTATTAAAAATATTAAACCGAGATGATCCTAAACTTTGTGTCCTAAACGAATTTATAACTAAATTAATTCACAAAGACAATAAAAAGCGGGTGCTTTGTGTCACAGATTTAGAGTATACTAGATACAGCAAACCGTCTGAACCAGTGTGTCATCTAAAGAGTGCAATGAATTAATTTGCCGTGCCTTTCTACGTTCCTATTTTAGATTTCTGTGTGTCTGTAACAAACTGTAGATAAATGTGTAACTGTCAAAATAAATTACCGAATCGCATCGGTCGGCCGTGGCCATGACGGCAGTATGGTTGCGCTGCGAAAGCGGTTTTTTATACCACTTCATACATAAGGGATGTCACACTCGCGCTGCCGACCCTGTAAAAACCTTCTAATGGACTTCTTGAAGAACTGCATATTGTAGACGTTGAGGAAAACCACAGCAGGGAGAGCATTCCACAGCCTGTGGTGTCGCCTGGCAGATAGCTGTAGGAAGGAATGTACAAGGAATAACTTAGGATATTTTAAGCCCTGCCTGAGTCTGTATTTCCGGAAAGCTACAACCTGGGAGTCTTCAAGTCTAGAGTGAATAGGTTACTTCTAGGCAAACGTGCTCCACCGTCGACCACATCATCACTTACCAACAGATGAGATTCTGGTCAAATGCGAGCCTATTACCAATAAAAAAATAGAAAAAGAATTAGGGTTCCAAGTAAACAATTAAAACCTTAAAAATCTAAAACCACGCGTATCTTAATTGCAATACGCCCATCTAGCCTGCTCTATATCTATGTGTTGTCCAGAACTTTGATTAATGAGGGTTTGTGTTTGTGAAGCTCCGATAGATGTCGCTCATCAGATCAGATGGCGACAGTGACGCATTGACATTGGCAGTGACAAGGTTCTAACAAGTTTCCGATAAGGGTCCGTGGCACAATATTATCGATGGCCTTTGATCTTACGATATCGGTTTAACAGATTTAATGAGTTTACCCCTCATTATTAAATGGTGATCGTCGGATAATTAATTTATCAGATTTGTGTATAACGCCTATATATTTCTGAAAGGGTACGTAGAGTTAGAACCAGAAAAGTTTGTTGACCTCAACAAACCATTAAAATAATTACGCAATTGAAAATTTGGAATTAAGTATGTTGAAAGATGTTATTCAAATGCATCGTCAAAGGCCATTAAATTTAAATGAGTATGTTAATGAGCTCTAAACTCAATCTATTCTCTATCTATCTCTCATTTCTCTCTCTCTCTCTCTCTCTCTTTCTCTCTCTCATTGCATTCTCTCATCTCATCTCATAAATTCATAAAAAGAACTTCTATAACAGATTCACCAGTGTAAAACTCAGAACCAATACGTGAATACTTTTTCAAAAAAAGAATTTAATTTGCATTCGGTGTAAAATGGACCGGTCCATTTTGGGTGATTATCCCATTAGCAAGGGTGTATCTGCGGCCACCCGCTGCGGAGAATGCTATTACCGACAGTAATCTCGAGGTTCCATTTTATACATTCCATATTTACTGCAGTACTTGGTCTGAGAAAGGGTATTACAATAAGTGTAAATGGAGATTTTTAATTATGATTTGTTGGAATGTAAGTTACATATTTTTTTGGAATAGACGAAAAAAAATTAAAAGTTTAGACAGAAGCTTTTCCATAAAAGCCGTACAATGCGGTTCTTCAAGAAGGGCATCAGAAGGTTTTTAAAGGGTCGGTAGCGTAAGTGTGACGCCCCTGATGTTGCACACGTCCATAGGCCACGGTGACCGCATCCCATCAGGTGGACCGGATGCTTGTCTGCCACCTAAGTCATATAAGTAAAAAAGCCAAATGGCAGGGAACAAGGTAAGATGATGGTGATGATTAACGGCTATCTATTTATGGATTGCATTTCGATTTCAGAAGGCAACTTATGCTATTTGAATTTAAAAACGATCAAAAAACTTGGAACGTGAATTGCAGCTACGAGCTACGGATTCAAGAGTGCTACAAACGCTACGTGCTACAGTGCTACGACGAGCGTTATTAGCTTTATTTTTTTAGTAAAAGTTCAGAGCTGAAATGCAAATATATTTTAAGATAAAATATAGAGCTGAACTATTTAAAAGAAATGTACTTCTATGCTGAAGGGGGCATGCAGCTCCAGAACAGTTCACCAGGTTCTTAATTCACCACCAGAGTACGAGGGATATTCTAGGGTGCGAGCGAAATACCTTTTGGGTCACTTTACACCCCAGTGTTTGTAACCGAGATGGCATGTATTTTTAGTCGGTCAAAGCCCGACATAAAATAAAAATTACAAAAATCAAAATGAAATATAATTCTGTCATAAATCCACTCCGAATCCATCCCCATCCAGCCGACATTAAGCCCATATAATAACGTTGAATAGGAAAGTTTTCACATTTATCGGATAATTTAATTGAATGGAAAGATCCTTTGTTCTTTGAATACCATAAATTAGTGATGCCCATTGAAAGATCGACGCTTGAGACAAAGAACTGGGGCTCTGCAGGTGATGTGGGACTATACGGGAAAATATTGTGTATGAAAACGGCTCAACAAACAATTTTTATTTGTAGCCACATCGCGACAGTTATTAGAACGAATTATTATTAAATGTGAATTTAATAAATATATTTGTATGCATTAATTTGTGTAGGTATAATGTATTTGCATAGTTCTGATTGTTTTTATGTACAAAAAAGTATTTAAAATTCCGTAACACAAGCTAGTAAAACTGTGCTTACATTAGATTTAAACAGCACTATAAAGAATGTACTAGAATATTTTATTTATTAAAAGATATTTCATTTATTTGTCTTTAAATAAATACAAAAAAAAAAAAAATTGATAACTACAGTACTTGTAATTTTTATTTTATGCTAAAGTGTCTGAGGTGCTGTGAGTAAAATAGCTATATGGTTTACCCTACATTTATTTTGACTGTTAAAGTTGGACATGGTAGTAAATGTACCTACGCGGGCGAAAGCTAGGACTAGGTATATATTTGTATTGCACGCAGACGCTCATACTGTTACCCCGTATGTTTCCACTTCACACGTTGATTGTCTATTTGTCATGGACTCGCAAGCGCTTAAAGTTTCTTCCTCGACACTCAATTGACGCCATCGTAACAATTTATTATGGAACATGAATGTAAAAAACTTACAGACAGAACGCACTGAAGACAAGACTGTATCACAAAAATGGCCAGAACTCACTGTACCCTTCCTCCCTCGCTCCCTTTCCTAGCCCCCCCCCCCCCCACCCTCTTCCCTTCAAGTGGGCCGTGTGCTTGTGCCACCTACGTAGTATAATAAAAATAAAAATGCTGTATTCTTTTTCAATACTTGCACCATACTTAAACTAACTGAATCCAATGACTCAATAAAATTTTAAAGCAATTGCATAATAACTATTCCCAATAATTTTCTGATCGGAAAAAGTGATCATCCAGGACGGGACTTGAACCCGTGACCAGTCCCTTACAGTGTATCCAATGAGGTCTTGCCGCGTAGTGACTGACTAGTGTGTGTATGTACCGTCCATAGGGTTTATACGTCTGTATTATGTAAGTCCCATTTCGCCTTCATTTCATACTCGAAGAGGTTGGCAGAGATGTATGTACCTATACGAATTTTATTGTTTTTAGTAGCTATATTATAGGGTGAGTGAAGAGGCAGTTGTATCATGGATTCGAACCCCAACAATAACATCATTAACGTGAACTGATTCTGAATATAAGCAATTTGGGTCAGCTGAGATAGAAGGGATGAATAATAATAGCCTATACGCTCGTGCCTCCACCTTCGTAGACGTCGATTTTTGCATTTTTTTCTATACCTTATCTCCGTTTCTTCTTAACCGACTGTGATCAATATGCGTAATAATTTAAAATTTAATCAAGACCTTTCAACCAAAAAAACCGCATCAAAATCCGTTCAGTAGTTTTCGCATCCATTGCGCACAAACAGACAAACCGATAAGAACTCCAAAGAAATATTTTTGTGTTCAGAATCGTTCATATATAACATAACCCAAGTATTTTTTTTAATATTTCCAATGTGCAGACACCGCTTCTTTAAATAAAGACTTCAAAGAACAAGTCCACTTTGTAGAACACACTGTGTAGGTGTACAACACTAAAAAACATTATCCTCCTTTCTTCAGTAGTCGGGTATAAAGAAAACTGTTCACTTTAATGAACAAAGTTTGCTGCGCTAATACTTACTCGTACTTTTCCTTGTTATCCCAATTATATCTTGAGTTCCTGCAGAAATGTTTTCAAGAAATAATATCTATTAATTCTTTAGTTTTTTATTTGAACCACTTTTTATTTTTAACCAACTTCAAAAAGGAAGACGTTCTCAATTTGACTGTATATTTTATGTTTGTTATCTCAGAACTTTCGACTGGGTGAACCGATTTGAATGAACTTTTTTATTTGATAGCTGGCACTCCTCCGTTTTGGAAGTCGGTTAAAAAAGGCTATTTTCTTCCCTAGCTACGTCTATGTTACTGACAGCACAACAACACGTAACTAGGGGGCTACCATGAAACATCACGAAATGTCGGGCCCGTAAGACACAAGGATGAAACACGTAGTATATAATATACGTACAATGAGAGGCGTACCTGGATCCCGTAGATGGCCAGGGTCAGCCAGGGTGCGACGGATATGCCTTATGGGCCACCTTACATTCCAACGTTTGCAGATCCATGACAGCATGCGGTTTTAGTCGACTCATGTCCGTAGGGATACCCCTACGGATCCCCTGGATACCCGGGGGTTCTACACGAAAAATATAAGGTCAATTTGGTTTTAAGCAGAACAAAGTGACACGTTTCGTCTTCGGATCTTATTTCAGAATAATTCTTACAAAAAAACTGACTTCAATGGAACAAATTGAAATGGTACCTACCATACAGGAACCGCTAACTATAAAAAAAAATATCAAAATCGGTTAACCAGTCAAAAGTTCTAAGGTAACAAACATAAATTAATTGAACTGACTGAGAACCTCCTTTATGAATTCAGTTAAAAATGTTTGTGTTCCATGGAACTTATTACTCGAAACTTCGGCCCGCCACTGCGTATGTTTCATGGTAGGCCTCTCTTATTTTCATCCACGAATTCAATTTTTTGAAAATATTTTATTAAGTTTTATATTAAATTTTATAACACTGAAACAAGTAATTAATCAACGAACATGGCTCTGACGGGAGTAAGGATTAAATTTTATATTTCATTAACCTCCGAGATAATTATTAATGAATTTTAATTTACAAAAAGGTATATTATAAATTTTGGCTCGATATTAAAAGTGGTCTAAGACGCTAGCGTACTTCTAATTAATTCTATGTTTAACTAGCTGTGGGCCGCGGTTTCACCCGGGTGGAAGTCCCGATTCCGTTTCCCTTGAGAACTTATCCAGGAATAAAATATAGCCTATGTACTACGGATCTATACCTGGACTCTGCCAGATCCGTTTTGACTAAATGACCATTTATTTAAAACTTGTTATTTAAATGTTACGAACAGACCCTGTAGGTATTTTTATTTGTAATAGCAACCCATTTATGTCCCACTGCTGGGCACGGGTCTCCTCTCTCACAAGAGAGCTGAGAGGGTTTAGAACTTTAGACCTTAATCCACACTCGGTGGCCTGATGCGGGTTGGTGTAGTTTTATTTGTATGTAGGTGTATTATACGTATATAGATACGATGTTTTTAAAAGATTAAAATTAGACGTCACAAAAGCTAACAAAAGTTCCTCCTTTCATCAAAATGACAGTAAAAAATAAAAAAGAAGAAACATTTTACTTGATAATTTGATAAAGTACCAACATTATAGAAGTCCGGGATGTCATGATTCTCGGAAAATGGTTTTTTCACACTACATTTAACATTGTATGAAGGTAACGAATAAATCCTGTCTATATTTTATAATGTATATTAAATTACACAATTTTGGCGGTAATATTATAACCTTTTTTATTCAACCTCATTTGATATCGTCATTTGCCAGCATTAATGAGTAAAATGGTTTTTATAATCCTGGCTGCTAATTATTCTGTTTGAATTTCGAATGTTGTATCAATTAAAAATATAAATTGCCGCTACAAAATCGATGGTCAATCACAAACTTTTATATTGTTTTATGCATGTTTTATGCATTGTGATTTTATTAAATTGTATTGCTAAAACTAAGTTTTAATTTGTTTATCTGTCATTTATAAAGGCGCAATTATTATAGATGTATGTTTACCTGTAATTTATTTGAGCAAGAGTTTAAAATTCCAGAAAAAAAAGCCAGAGGTCACAAATCGCCCTCCCCCCCCATCATCCTCCAATCCCTCTAAATTCTCCCCCCACCAGGATCGGCAGCACGAGTGTGACGTCCTTGATGTTGCACAGGTCCATAGGCCACGGTGAGCACCTCAACAGGTGGGCCGTGTGCTTGTCTGCCAACTAAGTTGTATAAAAAAATTGGTAATACACTATAAACAAATTCACAGTAAAGTGTAGAAGGAATCATTGATTTAATATAACCCAATTTTTTTTTCTAATGTATAGACATAATTTTTAACAATTTTATAATACCTACGTTGTATAAATATTTATCAAGTATTACTTTTCTGTAGACAGATATTTTACGTCCCATTACAGACACTCATGAAACTAGTGCACTCTCCTATAAGTGGCAGCTACTCGCATAAATCTGAGCTGTGCGATTCCTGGCAGCTGTCGTATGGTAAGTTATTGTTTCTGTATTATTTGAACGATCCAAATATTAGGTGTGGGTTGGAACCCCCACGCGGTACACCCAGGCAAGGCAGACGGCAGAGTCACTCACTCGCAGGTCAGACGCTATTGCCTGCGGTAAATGCCAGCTGAGGTGGAAGTGGCCCTATAGAGGGCTGCTTGGAGGCTCTCCACGAGTCCCTCTGTCTAGCAGAGTTCACAGCAGGGAGCAGTCGAGACGCGAAGTGGTTTTCCAACGCAGGGGGTGACAAGACGGCTACCCGTCAACCTCCATCCAACCGTCGGCGCAGCGGCTTGCCCCACCCCTTTTCTGGGGGTTGAGGGGGCCATCTTAAAACTGTAAATGGCCCGGGATCAACTGGATGCGAGAGAAATGCCTCTTGGGTAATTTTTCACCACCAGCCTTGACCCAAGACAGCGTGTGATTTCAGTCGAATCTGACATAATAACCCCTGATGGCTGACGGTGTTGGTATCCATGGCAATTGCCACACGACCAAAAAAAGGACCCCAAACATTAATTTCTAGATTTCGTACTTCTTACAAAAGGCCACAGATAAATCAATAGTACCTATCACACATAATCAATAGTTTGAAGTAACGAGGTATAGTGCACGGCATTTAACTTGGCAAGATTTTGGAGTAGTGTGGGCACCACTACTCCAAAATCTTGCCAAGTTAGATGCCGTACACTATAGTAAGTTTTGCAAGTAAAAACAAACTGACGATAGGTTGCCAGCTACTTACCATAAGCGTCTCATGTTCACGACACCGTAAACGACAACACTGCGAGCCCGCGCCATCTGAATACAATATTTTGCACCAGGGCCGCACTTAGCGATAAACTTAAGGAAGAAAATACTCTAATGGTAAAACACGCGACACACCGTACATTAAGTAATTGTAAGTTTTTTTTTCCACACAGTGCTCTCTAGACCCAAAGTAAGCACAGTTTAAATAGCTTTTATTATGGGTTCTAGAATGCGGATAAGCATTCATATGTACCTTTTTTCAGATACATTAATATAATATTTATTGCATATAAAAATCCAGATCAATGCAGGACACGACGGTATATCCCGTCCGAACTGAGCAGTCCGTCTGGTGTAGTACTGCCTTACAGAAAACCGCGGCCATAATAACCATAGTGTTATGTTCCCACCGGTAAGTAGGGCAGCCAGAGCTCACAATCCACCCCTCATCCCCCAATCCCTATCTCCAACCCCGCCAACCTCCCTCCAGGGTCGACAGCGCGAGTGTGACGCCCCTGATGTTGCACACGTCAATTAGGTTACGGTGACCACATCCCATCAGGGGGGTCGTGTACTTGTCTGGCACCTACCTAAGTAGTATAAAAAAATAAATACACGTCACGCTCCGAGTACGTCCCTGTTTGATATTTATACATCGATCTTTGGGTTGCAACTTGATATATTACTGAATATTTTATACAAAACTGTATAGTTGATCCTCTGGTATAATGTTAACTCCGAAAGTAAAGTCCTGGGTTCGATTCCCGGGGCGAGTAAAGTATTATTGTGCGTATATTTCAAGTTTTTTTATTTCTTTTCTATTTTATCATTTTGAAAATTGCCCCTTGGCTCGATACTTTTATAATATTAAGTTTACAAAAATAAAACAAGAATTACATAGCCGTACCTATTTGACATTATGTTGTAGGGCTGAATACTTTGTACGGTTGAGCGCACTTATCTGAGGATTTGCTGATCGAATTTGAATAAATCTGATTGCTTTAGATAACCCTTTTATTGAATAGGTTGTAGATTTTATACGATCACACTAACTTATAAAACAGGTGCAATATTTTTACAAAGCATCGAAAAGTCATTGGTGTGCCATGGTGAACCTGGATCGAACCCGAGACCTCGTCTCAGCAGTCCATTACCCAGACCACTAGGCTACCGTGGTTTTTTTTTTTATTATGTGTGTATTTATCGCAGGTTTATAAGTGCCCGGTTAATGGCAATAGGCTCGCCACCTATTACATTGGGACCTAAACATAAACTGGCGAAATGTGGGTGCTAAATTCTTCTGAAAACAAACTGTTTTGGTACTTAAATAAATCTCTTCTCACTTGCGTAATCCTTGGATCCATTGTTACCATTATTTTGACAGCACGTGAATTGAAAACGTGCCTCGAATTTTGTGTTAATACCTTGCCTCCATCTTGCGGAAGTTAAATTCAATCTTCCTTTTGTGAAGTAGATTAGAATAGAATTGATTCGTCTGTTATTAATTGATTATGTAAATAACCACAAAGCTAAAATAAAATAAAAAATAAACAAAGAAAACCTCATTATAAACAAAATTTTTGCACTTAAAATACTTCATATTGTTCAGTAGCGAGTACACTCAGCATCATAAATTCACAGATAACGAGGCCAGACTTTTGTCACACTACAACTGAATTTCGGTTAAATTAGTTTTATTCAATAATGCTTGTGTTCGTGTTATAGTTTGGAATATAAGATGCATTTATGACGACTTAAAAACTTATTTTTGCTTTATAAAAAAATCGGAGAAATAATTTGTTTTTATATTTAATCCATCTAAGTAACTGCACGCCGCCTGGTGGTAAATCTATCATCAAAATTAGTGAGTGCTAGCATTTATCATGAAACTTACAGAAACGAATGGCACATCAAACTCATAACTCTGAATACTCAAAGAAAACCGAACTATCGGTCTAACCGTGCATCAGAGAGGACGGTGGAGAGAGGGTGACACTACGATTTATATGTCCCTCCCTGCATTCAGACCTCTAGGAGGTTAACGAAACAATATTGTGGGACTTTTAGACAAGATTTATACAGGACTTTTTTGTTTTACTGCTGTTGTGTAAACGATAAATGTTGATTTTTAGAGAAGAAAATGGATGTATTTATGTACGAAATCTTATTTATGCAAATCTTATGCACTAGGTTATCTATTCTAAACAAAAGTTAAAAACAAAATAGAACCCACTTCTCTTTTTTTTTAATCGGTTTAAAATATTTTTTCTTTCGTGCGACTAAAACCGTACGCCGTCTAAGGATCGGCTCGGGGTGAGGGTGGCCACTGCACCGTTGGTGGAATGTAGGTTGACAGGCGGCTGTGCTGTGACATCTCCACTTTCACCTTGGTCGGCATTTGCCGCAGGGATAGCGTGTCTCCTGCGATTGTGTTAACTACATAGCCCACCGTAGGTCACCGCAGCTTGTGGCCACGTCAGCGCTTAAAGTTACAATAGTCTAATTCCCCCGTTTTACTCGGTACGTCATTATCACGTCAAAGTTCCCCGAAATTCTAGGCATTTCGCCAACTAGCTATCTTTCATGGTCACATGTGCACAGCGGTTGCATTCGCTCCCATTGTGCCTCCGAGGGTGAAATATGTACACAAAATGACAAATCTCTGCCTATAAACTTTCTCTGTGCGTCCGAGCCTTATAGGAGAGGAGCCGGTGAATACTCTGATAACCAGATGTGATAAATTTTTTATCCAATGTTTTCATCTATTATCGTGCCTATGATGACTTGTCTGTCAAAAAGTGCTCATGGCTCTTTTATGAGCGATTTTTTGCAAGTAAACTTGTATCATTAATTTTGTAATTAAATTACCTTTCTCATGATACCACCTTCCGATTGGATTAGATCGATGTAGTTACCTATATCGACTTGTCTTTAATTACATAAATACCTACTTACCAGGTAGGTAGTCATGAACAAAAATAAGTAGGCCTCGGTAGGAATAAGCCTATCGAGGCATATTCTCTAAGTTGAAAATTATCAGGCAAGATAAAAAATCCCGGTTATCAAAAGCAATAAAAATTAATTTAGTTTAGTAGTTAAAAATAGTTATGAACATTTTTTCATAAGCAAGTCATCATAGACATTTTAATAGACGAATAACATTGGATAAAAAATATATCACATGTGGTTATCAGACGGGTGAAGGTCGATCTTTACTGGCTCTTAGACTATTGGTGTTAACCCGGATTATCCGTTATCCTATAACCGTGCACCTGTTCCCAACCTCAGGCATTGTCCCTGGGCTATTGTAAAAAATGGCGCCCTTGAATAAGAAAGTCTTGAATACCAAGTTGAAAGTTTTGTTTAAATTATCCAGGAGCTTAAAAAGGCTAAGTCTTTGAGATGTCTTAGTTTTATATTGTTTAATATTATCTTATAAAAAAGACTACAATTTTTTTTTAATTTTGCGTATTTTTATAACAAACTAGCGGACCGATTAACTGTTGTTGTCCTGCATGATAGATACCGACTGCAGCGCCATCTGCCGGGCTGATTTGTGAATCTAAACCATCCAGGGCGCCATCCACCCAAAAGCATACAAAAAATTCATTCAAATTGGTCCAGCCGTTTAGTAGAAATTCATTCTCAACACCAAGGTAAAATAATATAATAAAAATAAATATTCTACGATATTCCACACAGCGCATTCTAGACTCAAAGTAGATAAGCATAGCAGAACTAGCTTGTGCTATAGGTTCTAGAATACGAAATGCAATAGATATACGTTGTTTTTTTTATAAATACATACATATTATATATTAGAAATACGCAGACTAATCCAAATATTTAAGTATATTCAAGCACACAAAATATTTGCACTAAGCGGAACTTGAATCTTCGACCAGACCGTTTCTAGAGGGAATACTCTAACCAACTGAGTTACCTGCATCTCACTCGCCATCATTCTCTGAACCTTTTTTCCCAACTCATTTGGGGTCGGCTTTCCAGTCTAACTGTGATGCGGCTGAACTTCGATATTTTCCGTGGAGCGACTGCCATCTGACTTCCACCACCAATGGTCATTATGACCAATGGCGATATCGAACTTCCAAGTTAGACTGGTTGGACTTTTGTGGGCTCCAACTACCCGTAACGACTGCCATAGATGTTTGTATGGCAACCGGGACCGACCTGCGTCTCACTCTTCCCATTTAAATATCCCATTTTTTATACTACTTAGGTGGCAGACAAGCACACGGCCCACCTGATGGGAAGCGGTCACCGTGGCCTATGAACGTGTGCAACACTAAGGGTGTCACACACGCGCTGCCTACCCTGAAGGGAAGGGGGGAGGGCTTAAATGCTTGTCTAACGTTTTACGTAAAAAATAAATCGATAAGTGTTATAGAACCGAACTATCGCGTAAGACGGTGTTCATTAAAAGTAAAGAACTTCAATATTTAAAGAGATCGTTCACAAGAAACGTAGCGAGAATCCCTCCCTAATGGAAACGAAATTGCGAACCAACTGTTTGCTCAAACTTCACCTGAAAGCCTGAAAACGGCCTTTTCATTTATAAATAAAGATGAAACAGCGCAGTTTGTTTGTTAAAGTACTATTTTTACGACGACTTAATCTTTTATAACTTCTGTAGTTAATATTAAAGATAAATTGTAAATTCATTTTGTCTGTACATCCTACTATTCTATTCATCTGTACTATTATAAAATTGTTAAGTAGCTGTGTCTGCTGAATTAACTTATATGAACGATTCCTAAAACAAAATTGTTTTTTTTTTGGAATTCTAGTCTCTTTGCCGGTTTGTCTGTTTATCTATTTGTTCGCGATGGACGCATAAACTATAGAACAGATTTTGAAGTGTTTTTTTTTTATTAGACAGGTCTTGGTCAGACTTAAAATTGAATGAAATTTTAAGCAATTGCATGCTAACTATTTCCAAATGATTTTCTGATCGGAAAAAATGATCATCCAGGACGGGACTTGAACCCGTGACCAGTCCCTTACAGGGGGAATGCTCTGACCAACTGAGCTACCTGGACCCGTTCTAGATGTTCGAAATTTTCCGATATATTCTACGGCTTAGGGCGCCGGTGGAGCCATCTACCGTAATTCGTTCGAACTACGGTAACAATGAACAATATTGCAATTGTTTTTAAACATTATTTTTAGATTCTCCGCCCGATTAATTGAATGAAATTTTAAGCAATTGCATGCTAACTATTTCCAAATGATTTTCTGATCGGAAAAAATGATCATCCAGGACGGGACTTGAACCCGTGATCAGTCCCTTACAGGGGGAATGCTCTGACCAACTGAGCTACCTGGACCCGTTCTAGATGTTCGAAATTTTCCGATATATTCTACGGCTTAGGGCGCCGGTGGAGCCATCTACCGTAATTCGTTCGAACTACGGTAACAATGAACAATATTGCAATTGTCCGATCAGAAAATCAAAAAAAAATCAAAGACTTAAAATTCTTTCATAATGGTTGATTACAATTGGTTAAGTAGAACCAGAACCGTTGGTCGTCGGCTTTAATTATTTCAATAAAAAAAATAAAATTGTGTTTTTTTTTTCAAATCCTTTTGTCTTAAAATGCTTTGAGATCGACTTCAACCGCCTCATTCACTTAAATTCTCTTTATATACTTCATTTATCATTCGTTCCATACTCATTCGTTCCTCTTACCAAACTACCTTCACCTAATCTCCCTGAAAGAGGCAACATTCGAAAGCGATGTCGTGATTAGTGACCATCCACTTTGTCCGTCCATTTGTCAGGCATTGTACGGGATGAGGGTGAAATGGGCATAAAGGGACCGAGGACTATCTGTTACAGAATTGATAGATGTTGCTGAGATCACGGTTGAATCGGACATGACGTAATACACTAGGTTTTACCTTGGTTTTATCTGTCTTATATATAAAAATTGTTGCATTATATAACCAGGGGCCTTAGGTACCATAAACTCTTAAAGCCGTATTATTGCAATTTTACTAAACTTTCATCATGTGAATCGGACCAAAACACACACAACGTAATCTAGACCCTAACTAAGCATAGCTTGTAATGTGTTCTAGAAATCGGATAACAAAATATATATTATACTTACTTGATAATTTTTTTGTAAATACATACAATAAATTATGAAAAAATCTTTTCTAAGTTAAACAGTTTTAAAATGTATTGTCATCAGAACTAAAGACTTCTGCCAAATATCAGACCAATCAGACAACTGAAAGGGGTTCCAATTTCAATTACTAGATTTGACCCAAACAAACAGGTTGAGTTAAATAAAACTGTTTAATAATAAAAATGGGCATAATTTATAGGGGGGTGAGAATTGACCACGCGAAGTCCGTACCAGCCGAACGCTCAACCGCTGCGCCATAGAAGTCGCCAAATATTAGGTAGGTATATATACAAGTAGGTACCTATAATACATGCGATGGTAGCTGAATGGATAAGGACGCGGCCTCTACTCAGAGGTATCGAATTCAAATCCGGTCGGACAGTACCAATGTGAATTTGACTTTGTGGAATTTATATGTGCTAATCACATGATTTACCATCTGCTGATGGTGAAGGAAAAACATCGTGAGGCAACCCACATGTCCTAGAAGAAATTCTAAGGACATGTCAGATCCACCAACCCGCATTAGGCCAGCGTGTGTGGATTAAGGTCTAAGCCCTCTCAGCTCTCTCGTTAGAGGAGACCTGTGCCCAGCAGTAGGACATAATGGGTTGCTATTATTATTTTATATATATTATATCCAAAGTACCTACTTTCCTTATCATTACTATCTTAGCTGCCATTCTCTGTTGAAATTTCACTTCCAAGAGCCCTTATCAAAACCTATAGGAACTAGGTATATTATTTCCATACATTTAAGTAATTAATATAAATTGTAAGAGAATTTGTCACGGGCGGGTGGTACAGGGTTCTTAGATAATTGTGGCTTATCTTGGTCGGCTGAATTCTTAAAGATACCACCGAGACGTAGAACTGATGAAGATTTGTTGAAATAATACTGATAATGCTGCTTCTGGCTCAAATCATAACACAGTGAATGACAATCACAAATTTTGCTTCAAACTTATTTTTGGTTATTCGTAAGAAAATGAACGCATTTTCCCCTTTAAACATGACACTTTAATTGTTATGGTTGAGTACCCACTAAAGTTTTTCACAAAAACGGTCTGTCAATTTGTTGTATAAATATAATTATTCTCTACCTTCACGAATGAACCAAACTATGAGAGATAAAGCGTAGGTAGATTTTATTTTGTCTGATCATGTCAAATATCGGTTTTATTTTCCATTTTTCCTTCTAATCGAATTGAAATCACGCGTTTTGAAAACGTGACTCTGCATCGGGTGCCTGTTCAAAATATGCCTAGTTGATATTTAAATTGCTCTTTGTAACTTATAATTTAATAAATAAATAGGTCAATTATTATTGTAAATTTTGTCTAGATAGCAGGAAACTCAACGTGGTTAACGGGATTATGGATTCGAAATATAATTAAATACAAATATAAATATTCTACGACATTCTACTCAGTGCCTTCTAGAACCAAAGTAAACATAGTTAACTGGCTTGTGTATGGGTTCTAGAATGTTGATAAAAATTTAAAAAATCTAATTTTATATCGGGTGCCGGCTGACCTGCGCAACCCTTTTGTTTTCATGTGATTGTGTTTGTTATGTGTACCTACCATTGTACAGCGCCGCCGACCTTAGGGCCCATGTATAAAATTATAGCTCGGGGCCCGGCGCTGTTGCATTGGGTTCACGCACCAGTGCCTAACTGTGTGTTTGTCTCCCCAGAACTTCGTACCGGCTGAACCTAGTACCGGCTCAACTTCGCACCGGCTGAACTTAGTACCGGCATCAACTTCATTGAAGCGACAACCGGCGGACCGGACTAGCGGCCGAGACGCCTAGTGGGGTTCCTGCGGAAGACCACATCACCCTCGCACGGGACCAGCCCGGACCCCAAGTTGAGTGGATTGCTCAGCCTTCCGTGAATAGTGGCGTGTACTTATACCCAAACCGACACTCGACGTAAATTGTGTAGAATATAATAAACCGGACCTACGGAATTAAGTCTTTTATTCTTGACCCGTAGGGCCCCGTAACATTGGCAATAACAAAACAATAAATTATTTTTTACTTTTCT